>OY390712.1:12665370-14016174 GCA_959613345.1 Tolmerus cingulatus | reverse complement strand
GTCGTGGCCCGGGGGCCAGTCTTGATTCGAACACAGGAGTATCGGTTTAACTGTTCCAAAATTGTCACAGGTACGCATGTAGCAGCATGACCCGTACGCCATAGTGCTACTGTCTGAGAATGCGTGCAGCTGAATTTTCTCAGGATGGGCGCAGAGTACCCATCTTGGGATCCTTAGATGTTTCAGTTCTTCCAATTGTTCCTTGTATCGAGCCCATTTTAGACGTCCTCTGGCGCTGGAAAGTCCCAATATTTTTTTTTTTATTTATTGGACCAAGTAGATAGGCTATGCCGGTTCGGGCGCAATTTTCCCATAAGAAATGTACAGGGGCTCAGAAAACTA
Organism: Tolmerus cingulatus; assembly: GCA_959613345.1. NCBI lineage: Eukaryota > Metazoa > Arthropoda > Insecta > Diptera > Asilidae > Tolmerus > Tolmerus cingulatus. The sequence goes on along the minus strand of OY390712.1, from coordinate 14,015,832 downwards.
CAAAACGGTCCCAAAAGCTCTCGGTCTGGACGTGGAGAAGCATTTGAAAGCTTCTTCTGGTCTTGGACGAGCAGTTTTGAGATGTGTGACCTAATGAAAGCTTCTTCTGGTCTTGGACGATCAGCTCAAAGCTCTTTTGTGTGTGTTTGGGGTGGCATCAGGCGCTAGGGTTTGTGTTTCGGGTGGCATTTTACCCCTCCCCCTCCCCCGCTGAGATCTGTCCTCCCTGCTCCTCACCGCTGAGATCTTTGTCCCTCTCCCTCCTCGCTCAGATCGCTCCCCCTTCCCCGCTTTTACTTCCTCGTGATACGTCTTGTGATATTGCGAAATAATCAAGGTGGCTTTGTTTACATTAGATTAGAATGGAATGAATTATTCAAACCAAAGAGTTCTTTGTTTAGAGATGCTGCAGCATTTGCTGATAGGGATTGATTGATTGATTAATTGATATATTAAATGCTATGACGGATTTGGATCAGTTCTTATTCGGCCCTTGAAGAATTAGTGTCTCCAGTGAAGTTTCATTTTGAAAAGTAGAAAAGTTAAAAGAATATTTTATGTGAAAAGAACAGTTGTTTTAGTGTTAAAGTTAATTGAAAATGGTGCAAATAAATGATTGTGTGCAAAGGGCTAAGTCAGCCTTTGAGGGTGCTAAAGCTAATCACGGACTAGTGGATCAAAGTTCGAAAGTGTGTTCGAGGGAGTTGAGAGCTCTTCGGAAAGCTCTAAAAAGGGCCAAGACTGTGGGTGAAAAGCAATGCTGTATAAATGGTATTAGGCACGTGCAGGGATATCGCGCACATATAAAAAAATTAAAAATAACTTGTGCTGGTTATACGAACCCACACCCTAATAGAAACAATTACGTTAGCACCAGAGTAAAGTGGGAGGACGCGCAGTCAGCCTTTAATAATCGGTATGTTAATTTTTTTTAATACAAATTTTTATAATTATTATTCGGCGGTACTATATACTTTTAATTTGTTGTAGCATTCGAACAAGGGTAATTATTAATCTTGCCCACAAAGACCCTTTCGAATTCTTGGAGGATTGTGGAAAATTATTTGTTCGAAGGATCATAAATGCTTTGAAGAAAGAAGCATTTTTAAAGGTTAATAGTGTATTCTGCGGTCAATTTGTTAAGGCTTCAAGTGGCGAAGAATTGGAAGAGATAAAATATATAAGCACAAAAAATGTGGTTATATCGGGAGAAACCAACATAGCAGAATGGTTCGCGGAAAACGTAATGAATAAAATTACGTCAGAATTAGAAGAATTCCAAGAAAGAGACTCACGCTGGGCGCTCAAACAAGTAATTAATTTGATGACTAACATCAATAAGTATACACCACAGCTCGGATCGTCCTATATTGAGCTACCTCTTGAAATCAAACGTCGTGAGGCATGTGTTAATGTAAAGTATAATGACAACGCCTGTTTTGCGTGGGCGGTAATATCTGCCTTACATCCGGCAGAGAGGGATCCACAACGCGTAACAAAATACCCCCACTATTCCACAGTCCTGAAACTAGACGGAATAACACGCAAGAAAAGCTCAGGCAACACTTGGAAGATTGTGAAAAACTCAACGAGTACAGAGTTACTTTCCCACCTGAGAAAAGTGTTAAATTTAAGAACTTCAAAAATAAAGAACAAGTTACATTCATTATCTATGCTGATTTTGAATGCATATTGAAACCCATTTATAAAAAAATCGGAAAGACAGAACAATATCAACAGCATGAGCCGCACAGTGTGGGGTACAACTTTAAATGCTCATATGATGAACAACTTTCATACTACAACAGCTATAGAGGTTTAAACTGCGCAGAGTGGTTCGCAAAAGAACTAGAGAATATAGCGGGTCGAGCTCAAGATATTATTCAAAACCCTCAAACAATGACCCCTCTTACACCCCAGCAAATTCAAGATTTTGTGATTGCACAAACATGTCATATATGCGGAAAAGGATTCACTCCCACAGACATTAAGGTGAGAGACCACTGCCACCTCAGAGGAAAATACAGAGGCGCTGCACATCAGGATTGCAACATTAATTACAAGGACACCAGAACGATACCAATAGTATTCCACAATCTTAGCAAGTACGATGCTCATCTCCTCATTAGAGATGTTGCAAACAGCATCCAGGGACATCTAAAAATAATACCCAATAATACGGAAAATTATATTGCAATCATAAAGTATATCGAAGGCGGCGAAATCAGATATAAATTTATCGACTCTTTTCGGTTCATGCCATCATCGCTGGATAAACTCTCATCTTATCTAGCTGAAAAGAAAATTGTACGCTCTGAACTTCCAAACATAAGCGATGATAAGTTCCAGCTACTCACAAGAAAAGGTGTCTTTCCATACGAGCATATCAAGGACTGGGAAAATCTTGAGGAGACCCAATTACCGGATCGTAAATCTTTTTACAACTCTCTGGGAAAATGCGAAATTAGCAGTGAAGATTATGAGCACGCAAAGAAGGTGTGGGTAGAGTTTGAGATGCAAAATCTTGGTGAATATAGCGATCTCTACTTGAAAACTGATGTACTGCTCCTCGCCGACGTCTTTGAGAACTTCAGGGATGGATGTATCAACAACTATGGATTAGATGCAGCGCATTATTATACCGCACCCGGGCTTGCATGGGATGCGATGCTAAAATATACAGACGCAGAGATCGAACTTTTGCACGACGTTAATATTCTTCACTTTATGGAAAAGGGAATTCGCGGTGGTATGACCCAGTGCTCAAAAAGGTATGCACGAGCTAATAATAAGTACATGACGGACTACGATAACACTAAGCCATCGTCATACCTCATGTACTATGACATAAACGCAATGTACTCTTGGGCTATGACCCAATATTTACCATACAAGGATATTCAATGGGTGGATGATGTTAGCACATTAAACTTTAATATTCCTGATGACTCACCAACTGGCTACATATTAGAAGTTGATTTAGAATATCCAGTGGATATTCACGAGAGACAAAAAGATCTTTCCATGGCTCCAGAAAAGTGTGCTCCACCAGGTTTCAAGGAGGAAAAAATGCTGACCACATTATGCAGTAAGACAAATTATGTGATACACTACAGAAATTTGAAGCAGTACTTGGCTGAAGGCCTCAAGGTTACAAAAATTCATCGTGCCTTGCAATTCTCTCAGGCTGCGTGGATGAAGCCTTACATAGATCTAAACGCCAACTTGAGAAAAAATGCCAAGAACGATTTCGAGAAGAATCTCTTCAAGTTATTGTGCAATGCAGTATTTGGTAAAACGATGGAGAATGTTCGCCTTCGCCGAGATATTAGGCTTGTAACAGCGTGGGAAGGTCGGTATGGAGCCGAAGCACTGATATCAAAGCCCAATTTCCACTCCCGCTCTATTTTTGACGATCACTTGGTAGCTGTAGAATTACTTAAAACAGAAGTAATTTTCAATAAGCCCATCTACGTAGGAATGGCAATATTGGACATATCAAAAACTTTGTTGTACGAGTTCCACTACAACTATATGAAAAACCGATATGATACCAATTGTCAGCTGTGCTACACCGACACAGATTCTCTTATATATGAAGTACAGGCTGATGACATTTATGAGGATATAAAGCAACATCTTCATCGTTTTGACACATCCGACTAGCCTCAAAATAATCCATACAACATATGCCAAGTCAATAAGTAGGTAGTACAGATAATTACAAATTATTATTTTTTAAAGAAATATCAATACTTATGTAATTTTTTCTATTAAGGTACCAGGCCTTATGAAGGATAAAAACAGCGGTGATATAATGCTGGAGTTTGTTGGTCTACGCGCTAAAATGTATGCATTGAGAGTGCAAAAAGAAGCCGGACGACATCAAACAACAAAGAAGGCAAAGGGCGTAAAAACTGCTGTGGTGAAGACGGAGATAACCTTTGAAGACTATGTGAGATGCTTAAACGAACACCTGGAGAGCACGCATACACAAAATAGCATAATTTCACATAATCATATATTGTATAGCACTAAACTATCTAAAACAACCTTAAGCCCTTTCGATAATAAGCGTTATTTAGTTGATAATAATAGTCATGACACTCTATTATGGGGTCATTATAGTATAAGGAATCTAGATTAATCTAATTAGTATCTATTATTATAATTAAGATATAATGTAAAATAAAAAGAGTATTTATAACGTTTTAATAAACTGTTTTATTCAAAAAATTCCTTAATATAAACACATTTTTCAGAGCACATTGTCCTTGGTGTAGAATGCAAGATGGTTCACTTGTTTCCAGAGTCGTTAGCATGGGACATTCCTCTTCCTCTGCATCATAAAGCGTTAGTTTATTTCTAAAAATCTGTTTCAACCATCTCATCTTTTCGCTTGCTTTCACATAAATGTTTTTATCCCGCAATAATGGTGCTATTACGTCATAAACTCGGTGGTAAGGGATATATCCATCAACCCATCTAAATCCATGAAGGTTGTGTCGAACCCATTCAATTTGTCTCTTTTCTGCTCGAGTTAAATCCTTATAGGGAAATGGAGGTTGGAATACGTAGTGTTGTACTTGATTTTCACTCGCTAAAATTGCCAGCTCTTTCAATATAAATTTATTGTGGTTGGCTTTAAATCCTTGCAAATCAATGATGATGATAGGCATTCTATACAAGTTTCCTGACTTCGTTGGTTAAAGGTGTATATCCCACAATACGATCGTGCAGCAGCAGACAGTATGCTGTTGTATCGGCTGGGACGTTTTCAGATGTCTTGAATTCCAGCCTAATATCCACCGGTCCAATTTTAATGCTCTCGTTTTGACGCGAACAATCAATTACTGCAATCGCTGCGTCACTCGCAAACTTCTCTCTTGAAAGAAGTGGCTGGAACTGACGACCATAGTACGATTGCTGGAATTTTATATACATATCATATAAGAGGGCGTAATTACCCTTATCAAATTTCAGGTTCAAATCATCGTAAGGGTATGATTCAGAATTTAGGTAAACTTTGACATCTGTCAGTTTACAGTGATCGAATTTGCTGGCATCCATTGTTTTATCATTTCTCCGATTAGTTTGTAGAGCTAGGATGACATATTTTGGCTTTTCCAAATGTGATGTTGTTTTTACCGTCCATGAATGATGCGTTGATAATAGGAGTGCTGGGTACTCGTATATATCGCAACTCCTAAATGGTATTTGTATCTCACTGCCACATTCAATAGTTTTTAGCAGGATCAACTTGTGGTCATTAGCAACGTTTACATGAGGAACACGCCATTAAAGTGTGAAAAGGTTTACGCTTATTGCATCAGTAGGTGATGCAATTGCATTGTCATCTGTACGGCTTCATATTAATATCAGCTCATGCTTAGCATTTGCAATGATTTTATTGTAGTCTTCAGCAAAGCCAAGCAATAAGTTCAATGGTACACAAAAATTGAAAAATCCTTTGGGTGTTGTAATTAACTTTTCGGGAGACCACCCTGCTTTGAATAGTATTTCACTCTCATTTTGATTTAGCGATATATAATTTTTTAAGGTTGTAGGAATTCCAAGGTTTCGTGTTCTGTCAATTTCTACACCGTTGATCTCATAGCGAATTTCATCAAAGAGAAAGGCTACAGCATTATTGACCAGCTTTGGGGTATCTGTTACTGTTGACGATAAGGCTCCTTTGCCTTAACGGTAAAATATAAAGGTGTATTCGGTACTTGGGACCAATTACACTCGCGGTAAAGAGTAGAAGTATAATCGGCACTTGAACCAATTATACTCGCGAAGGTGTCTTGTTAATTACAGGTACAACCGGCACCTAAACAAGTTATACCAGCGAAGAGGTTGGCTATGTGAATTGATAAGTCGGGAATGAGTTAACAACTGAACTTTATTATTACTATCTTCAACTTTTATACAATAAAAATGCTTAATCTAATTAATTGACGTTCAAACAATTACCACACATGTCCCCAAATTACAATTGCTTAATATCGCCAACCTAAATCATCAGCATTGCACTTGAAATGCATTGCCCTTAATTAAGCGAATCGGCGGCGCAGCGGCACGCGAGTTATTAAATTACTTAAGTTGTACAGTGACTCAGCAAGTGCTGACAATGTAAATTTTTCTCTTCCGCGTAGTGCGGTAGGTACTGGTTTTGTAAGCAATTGTAATTTGTGGGTCGTGTTGCTTTAATAATTTTATGTTTCTTAACAGTTACTGTTCCCTCAACTTTGGTTAGTACTCCTTCAATATAAATAAAACTCTCTGCTGACAGGATATACAAATCTTGATGCTGTACTGAAATGCGAATCTCATCGCTGTTTTTGAATGATGCGAGGAATGGTGAGTACGTGTGGTAATCGATCTTTGTTATGCTATTGTCATATCCAACGTTTCGGGTAATATCCAAGATTTCACTCATTTTTCAAAATAAATCCCAATGTCTTTAGAATCTCTCTATTAACAGCAGTCAGCGCACGTCTTGTACGTTTCAAGGTTGTTGGACGAATAATGACTTGCTCTTTATTACTGTTGTTTTTATTCATATTGTTATTATTAATATTACTATTATAGATAAGCATTCTGAGGCTTTAAGTGCAGTCTAGCGGTTATTGTTTCTCCTCTAAAATTTATCAAGTCACCGTCCTGATCTACAAGCTTTAATGTGAGAGAAGTTATACGTTTCGCGTTCACAGGCAAATAAATGACGTTCTTGGGCACCTCCACTATTTTATATGCTGGGCCTACACTCAGAGAAAACTCATGAAGCGTATGTACATGATTATTGTTTATAAACGAGCCTGATATAATGTTGCATTCAACTCTTATGGCGTTTACCTTGATGATATTAACAGGTAAATCGGATGTATGCAATATATTAGGCGGAAGGTCTTGTTTGCCGAATCCTAATAATGGAGCGATAGATTTTTCCTTATCAAAATAAATGACTTCCGAAGATTTCACTTCACTTTTCAAAGTATTATTATTTGCTTTGATTGAGATTGTTGTCTTGTTGTTACACTTATTTAAACTTTGTTGCACAAAGTTCGCTATATCATGAATCTCATATGATCCGACTGGTATTTCAATAACTGTCTTCGCCACATGCATCAAGTTGTTTCCCTCATCAATACTGGGAATAGAATTGTATGTTTGGAAATCAATCAGTCCACAGACGTACTCACCCTCCAGTTCTAATGGTGGAAAATACTCGGCAGTGAGCACCGATGAATTACCACTAAGGGAGACTGTTATCGACATGATGGTTTGGAATAAAATAACCTCATTTTAATATAAAACCTTTATTTATATACATACAATTCTTATTAGGAAGGTTGAATATAATTATATAGAAACTCTAAACACAAGTGTCCACATATAACTGAATCATAACTTTGATGTGTTGTGTAATTGAATGTGGTGTTTTCGCCTAAATATCTCGCAACTTCTTGCGGAGGTTGTAGGTTTCCAAAGCTGTCAAAGTAATCAATGAGGCTTCCTTTCCTTTTGTATGCTACCCAATTTGTTCCAGGTCCTGATGAAACATCTAGATTTATAATTCCACTCTCATTTTTCCACGGTCTCCTCGGTAATTGATCGCGCATAAAGACTCCTCTAAAATGTGGTACATCCTGCGCATATTTACGCATCTCGAGCTCATTAAGAGCTCTTTTGGGTAGCGAGCTTATTAGTTTTTTGACTGGGTTTTAAGAAAAAGGCCCAAGCCTTTTCTATAGGGCTTTAGGAACAATCCCTGACCAGGTTTTCCCATCGCTATGGCCTCAATAGTTTCGTTATGACGCTTTGCTTCTGCAAGCTCCTGACGTGCGCTGTTTGCTGCGTTTACCGCCTTAGCTATACCAGCTGCACCTCCTGATAATGCTCCAAGGGCTGAAAGTCCGGCAAATAGTGGGATGAGGAATGGTAGAACACCTCCAGTTTTCGGGATAGGTATCACACGTGGTGTCGTAATCATCTTCTTTTTTCCCTTGATGGCATCTCTCGCAGCACTTGTAGCAATTTTTATTGCTTCCAGCAAATCTTTGGGTTTCCTCAGCTTTAGAACTTTCCGCGCATTACGGACAGCGTCACGAAAAGAGGGGCGTAAGTTATTTTTCTCTTTAGCGCTGTTTATTTGAAATTTTGCCTCTACCCCCTTTCCAAGCTTAAGTTTAGCTTTCATAGCGTTTGTTACCAGCAAAGCGTTGGCGCGTTCTCCTAGAGAAGCTTCTTTGGATTTCATGCGCTGCCAAGCTTTTTCTGCTAGTATACGATCGGCAATATGACGATCACTTGTGTCACGGTACTTCGAGTATGCGATATCGTGCTCTTTGCAAGCAGCGTCCAAGGGATTAATACCGGGATCACCTCGGGCTAATCTTTTAGCTAACTTTGTTCCTGGACCGCAGTACTGATAGCCCGGTAAATGCAATTCTACCGGTAACTTGTTGATTAGAGGGTTGAATATTCCTTTCCCTCTGATGACCTTTCGCCGACTGAGGTGATTATCAGTATGATCATTCATTTTATGCGTTTGTGACAAGACTAATGGGTACCCAATAAAAGCAGCTGTTTTTATATGAATTTGGTTAGTACTCATCATGAAGTTTATAAAGCAACAAGAATGCTTTCCTGTTAGAAATGTTGAAGCATCAAATACAAGTGCAGAGAGGAAGAAACATGGAGGGCTGTTACCAAACAGCATAAGGGGAATTATTGTTGGTGCATCCAATTGCGGCAAGACAAATGTTATGATGAGTTTACTGGAACAAATCGTTAAATCAGACAAAATACGAGTATCTGAGAAAAGTTGTGGGACGTATATCTGGATTAGGCTATTATACATTTTCCAACAACTGTGACGTCATACTGCCTGAAGAAGCAAAGCGAAACTCTATTTTCAGTTTTGATGATGTGGCTTGCGATAAACAGAATAATATTAGAGCATACTTTTGCATGGGTCGACATAATGATGTAGACAGCTTTTACCTCTGTCAGACTTACACACATATTCCAAAGCATCTGATTCGGGATAATGCAAATTTGTTCATAATATTCAAGCAAGACGACCTGAACCTGAAACATATTTACAACGACCACGTGAATACTGATATGAGATTTGAAAAGTTCCGGAAAGCATGTGCCGAGTGCTGGAAAGACAAGTATGGATTCTTGGTAATTGATAAGGATAGTCCTATGGATAGAGGGCGATACCGGAAAGGCTTTGACGCCTTCATGAGACTATGAAAAAGGAGCAACAATATAGATTACCCTCAATAGTTGTACAGACCTGTACAGCTACCAGAACAGCTACCTGTACAGACCTGTACAGCTACCTGTACAACTACCTGTACAGCTACCTGTACAGCTACCTGTACAGACCTGTACAGCTACCTGTATGTATGGATGTACAGACCTGCTGTTTATCAGTATAGCTGTGACTGCCGTCACGACAACAACAACAACATGGATGAAAAGCTTACGAGGGATATTATAAAGACGAGCGATGCTATACGTAAAAAGTATAAAGCTCTCAAGACTGGTAAAATAGAAACGGAAGCTCAATTGAAGGAAACCTTTAAGCCAATTACCAGCACGCTAAAAGAGCTAACGACATCGGTAAAACTTGAGCCTAAAGAACAAAGTAAGAGAGAGACCGAACAAGAGAAGAGGCAAAGCTATGATGATATATACACCCCACCAGCCCGTAAACACTTAAAGATGGAATCAACTAGCACACCTCTCCACTTTGAAGATTATTCAATGGATGATCTTCAGGATGACGATGATGATGATGACGAGTTTGCTACACCAATACAATCAACAACATTAAAAGAACATAGTTCACGTATAGTAGAATCGCCTAGCCAAATAATAAAAAAATATAAGCAGCTGGTTAGTCAGAACAGTACAAAAATTGATAAAACCTATGGAGTGTATTACAGCGATGGCTGGAAGATTGGCAATTCATCGCTAAAAGTTGAAGATGAAAATTTTGATATTGGAGGCAGGCCATATAAGATAACCAAAGGTTTATTTGATTTGATTTTTATGAAACATCCTACCGATTACAATAGAGAAGACTTGTACAATTTTCGGGCAATTTTAAACGATACAAGCGCTCACAGACGTGATTTTAATGAAAATAAACAAATAAAAGGAACAAATACATATAAATATAAAAAAATTATAAAAAAGTTAATGAATACTCCTACACTGCGTACTGGAACAGGAATCATGAGAATTCCTAAAGAAAACATTGATTACCTCTATTGGGATGATCCTAATGAACTTGTTGATAGACTTCGTATACTAATAGCATCCCAACAAGCTGGAAATAATAGTCATAATAATGAAATTATATCAATCATTGAGGAGCTGCGGGAGGCTGAAATAATTGTATAAATATCCATGCATAAAAATTACATCTCATTTTGAAAATGAGCGTTGACAAGTTTGGTCGATCAATAAGGAGTACTAAGTTTCAACAGAGCCCTCGCGGCCCTCCTGGTCCTCCAGGTCTTTCAGGAGAAGCTGGGGTTCCCGGACCTAAAGGAACCCCAGGACCGAAAGGAGATGGTTTCAATTTAACTCCTAAAGGCGACTACGATTTGAAATTCAAACATATTACTCATCTAGGAGAACCTCTAGAAAATAGTGATGCCACAACTAAAAACTATATCGATGTAAAAATGCTATCATATGCTGACGAAATACGCAAACATATTAATTTGAGTGTTAAAATCTTACACTATATATTAATGATGAAATTGCAAAGATTGAAAATTATTTGTTCTCCAACATAGTTAATAAAAACCAAAAGAAAGAAGATGGAGTGTATTCTTAAACCTTCATAAAATTTAATGTTAAAAACAAACTCCTTCACTTGTCTACAGTATGAGCAAGAGACGAGTTGTCGATGAGCTTCACAAACCTGCTCGTCGAAATTTTAAAAGGCGTCGAGTCATTATTAAAGGGCTGGATGATCTATGGCAAGCGGATTTAGTGGAAATGGATACTTATAAGCATGCGAATAAAGGTTACCGCTTCCTGCTTACTGTTTTAGATACTTTCTCCAAATATGCATGGGCTGTGCCAATTAAAACAAAAACCGGTACAGAGGTGACTGAAGCCATGCAAACTATATTCCAAGAGGGCCGAAGACCTAAAAACTTACAAACAGACGATGGAAAGGAGTTTTACAACACACACTTTCAACGATTGATGAGTAAGCACAAAATTAATCATTACTCCACCTTTTCTACACTCAAAGCGTCGATAGTGGAACGATTCAACAGAACTTTAAAGAGCATGATGTGGAAGGAGTTTAGCATGAATGGTTCTTACAAATGGCTTGATATGATAAAAATATTGCTATCTCAATATAATATGAAAAAACATCAAACAATTAGGATGCGTCCTTGCGATGTAAATGCAAAAAATGAAAAGCATCTTCTCGGTACAGTGTATAATCACATAAAGATTGCTGATTTACCTAAAAATAAAGAAGGAGACCATGTCCGTATAAGCAAATATAAGCATGTATTTGAGAAAGGTTATACACCAAACTGGACATCGGAAATTTTCAAGGTTAGAAAAATTCAAGTGACTGATCCTGTAACATATCTGCTAGAAGACTACGACGGTAACCCTATAAAAGGAGGATTTTACGAAATGGAGTTGCTGAAAGTGAAACATTCCCACCTCTACCTTGTTGAGAAAATTCTAAAGACGAAAGACGATAAAATTTACGTGAAATGGTTGGGATTCTCATCAAAGCACAACTCTTGGATAAGTGCTAAGGATGTATTATTATAATTTAAAAATAAAAAATCATTGTTTCTGAAAAAGTTTAAATCAGCGTTTTATTTCTCAATCTCCTTATTATAAAATCTTGTATTGTATATTGTATCCCGATGGGGTTGGTTTGATATTGTCTCCAGAACTTTACTAATATTGTAGATTCTTTGTTGAAACCTCATCCTATCGACGGCACATATATGTCACGTTCCCTTACGGATGGCTCTGTATGCAAACTCCCACACATATGCAATGTACACTTGCGGTATTAGAACAAATCGAACCCTTTTCGGCATTCCTTACAGCTGTTTCTCGTCAACCTTATATAAAATTTCATGAGGTGTTGAATTTCCCGGTTACATCGTTGGACATCATGACAACCGCAGGTATCTGGTCCCTCAGTTGCATCATCATACGCCCATGGACAGTTGGTATAATGTTCGCCATATATTGATTTTATTTTACCTATATTCTCATATTGTTTGAGAAATTGATAGCTTGCTTCAATTTGATTCTTATGCTCATCCAGCAATATTTCGGAAAACTCCTCAAGAAATACCGGGATATTCATCTGTTATTTACAATTGAATTTCAATTTTATATTGGCATCAAGTTTATGTGCAATACATACTTACATTTTATTTATCTTTCAATTGTTTGTAGCGTATATCTGAAGTATTCTTACTTTCAGATATAGTCTTTGATTTTGCAGCTGGTTTAAGTGAAACAGAATTAAGCTTATACTGCAGTTCTTTTGCTTTACTTCCCTTATCAGCCTCTTCTTTCAGCAATTTCGTTGTATCTTTAAAACTGCTCATTACAACCCCTTGAAGCAGATTAATTGAAAAATTGGGGAGTCAATCTATTTATAGAATATGGGGGCCAGAGATATTATTGGAAAATACGAAAGATGCTCTTTTGGTTTTATTTTTAGTATATCTTTTTTTTTTTTTTTTTTAATAATTATAATATTCATTTGGATTGAAGTAGCCAAATTGACATTGAGGTTGTCCTCGTTATTATGCTGAGTAAAGATAAGCTCCGATGTATCACCAAGAGGTTTCAAGTTCATGATGTAAACATTGTCCAGTTGATTAATTTCCTCCAAAACGCTATCAGCAAGCTTCCATATCTGGCAGGCAGGAACATTTGCTTATCTTGTAGCTCCACTAGGACTCGCTCTCCGTATTTTGTAGTTATTTTCCTTATTTTATATATTTTATAAGTTGCATTCTGCTCCATGTCGCATACTTTAAAGTATTGTTTAAAGCTATACAAATTGATGATGTCCAGGGCTCCAGAACTGGGTGGTGCGAGTGGGCACCTCCTCAGCACATGGTTGTTGTTTATGTTGTTGCTGAGACATTTTTCACTATTTATTTAATTAATAGTTTTTTAACTGTTCACTTTCAGAGCACACACACGAAACTGAATTATAGTCTGAAATTCGCTCTGTATTTATAGTACATACTTTTTTCATCTTGCATCTCTGTCCTTTTATTCTAATCATTTCATTCCCTCGGCGATTATTCAGAAAAAAACTCTAAATCACGAAGTTCTTCACCTAAACCACATCCCGTACAATTAATGTGATCATGCAAATTAAAGTTAATATCATCAACGTCCTCTTCTTCTGAATTATCCAGTTGATGTTTAGAAAACAATTTAGTGTATTTTATTACAAGATTTTCTGGTAGAAAGTCTTTCAAGTCCCACAGAAAACACGTTAATTTAATGCACGCTAGCAAGTCACAGAACGTTTCCAAATTCATATATTTACACAAATACTTTTCACATAAAATAATCCCACGCTGATATTGCTTTTCCTCGTTTCTGTAATTTTCCTCGTCCCAGCAATCATATCCTCTATTTTGGTTTAATATAGCTGAATATTGATAATCCTGAAATTGACGGTTAATCCTTTTAACTACACTCTCTAAATCGACAGCCTTGGGCCATGACTCTGCTGCATAGCACATCCACATAATTCGTTTTTTAACAATGAAACTTAACTGGAGACACTAATTCTTCAAGGGCCGAATAAGAACTGATCCAAATCCGTCATAGCATTTAATATATCATTCAATCAATCAATCAATTCCTATCAGCAAATGCTGCAGCATCTCTAAACAAAGAACTCTTTGTTTTGAATAATTCATTCCATTCTAATCTAATATAAACAAAGCCACCTGCAACCCAAAAATATTGCAATTCAGCGATCGCATCGTCCAAAGCTAGAGATAAGAAACAAAATCAAATGCCTCACACTCTACTCATTTCTCCTGATTATTTCGCAATATCACAAGACGTATCACGAGGAAGTAAAAGCGGGGAAGGGGGAGCGATCTGAGCGAGGTAGGAGAGGGACAAAGATCTCAGCGGGGTGGAGCAGGGGGAACAGATCTCAGCGGGGGAGGGGGAGGAGTAAAATGCCACCCCAAACACAACCCCTAGCGCCTGATGCCACCCCTACCGCCTGATGCAACCCCAAACACACACAAAAGAGCTTTCAGCTGATCGTCCAAGACCAGAAGAAGCTTTCATGACGTCACACATCTAAAACTGCTCGTCCAAGGCCAGAATAAGCTTTCAAAAGCTCCTCCACGTCCACACCGAGAGCTTTTGGGACCGTTTTGTAGTTTTCTGAGCCCCTGTACATTTCTTATGGGAAAATTGCGCCCGAACCGGCATAGCCTATCAACTGGACCATCAGCTTTAGTTCAAGCTTCAGAGAAAAATTAATCTCTTGCATGAAACTGATCATAATTTGGTCCAGTGTTAGTAATACCACACACCAAACCGTTACATGCAAAGTGATTAAACATGGACTTTTTTAACACATGCTTACTGATACGAATGTCAAACAAATCGGCATGCTTGTTAGCACTCAAACAAATACGGTTAATGGGCTGGAAATATCCGTAGTTAGTTCGAGAATTAGTAGTTTGGAACAAAGGCACATTCCTTAGGTTATGAGGATTTTGCTTGAAAATAAACACATTTCTTAAAGAAGGAGAATCTACCACACCAGTAATTAGCTGGTGGACAAATGAGACATCTGCCTTAACACGACGATCTTGAAAAGAAAGGATTTCGAGTAACAGACAGCGATCTTTGTACGGAGGAAGCATATGGGGATTTTCCCATGGTAGATTACTCAACGCGAACCTAACAAACTTTTTCTGGACAGACTCGATTCTATCAGTATGTCTGGCATAATAAGGTGACAAAACTAGACTGCCGTATTCAAGGACAGGTCTAGCTATGGAAATGTATAACTGCTTATATACAGTTATATTATTAAATTCACGAGACCATCTTTTTATAAAACCTAACAAGGCAGAAGCTTTGGAAACCATATGATTAATATGTTCAGTGAAGTCAAGCACCCTGTCTAGAAAAATACCAAGATCGAAACACAGTGAAATGAAATAATTTCACACTTAGATATGTGGCGCCCTACTCGCCACCACGAGCGCCTGCGGCGCCCTATTCGCCACCTTTTGCGCCTGCGGCGCCCCATTCGCCACCACGAGCGCCTGCTGCGCCCTATTCGCCACCACCAGCGGCGCGGCGCTCTCGGCGCAAGCAGCGCCTGGTGGTGCGGAACGCGCACGGCTGAATCCTTCTTCGCATCAGGACTCCGCCGCAGCCAGACGTCTGATTTCCACGCTCAAGTTTTTCTTCTTTCCAACGCGCTGAATTTATTGTGTTAAACCCGGTGGTGATAATTAAAGCGAACATTTAGACCAAGCCTTTTTGTGTCTTATTTAGTGTGCCCCCCCGTCCCCAAAGTGGTGACCCCATCGTGAGTTTTGCTTAGTGACTTTTTATTCGGGGAATTTTTGCTTCCTTGCACGGGGCATCAGCGTGCCACGTTTTTCCGGGAATTTTCTCTCCCTCGCGTGGTGCAGTGCCGTTGGACACATTTCCGAGAATTTTCTTTTCCTCGCGTGTTGCAGTGCCGTCGAACATTTTTTCCGAGAATTCTTTTCATCTCGCGCGGTGTTTGACCCGGTGACCTTTATCCTCGTGTTTGAGGTACCTTGCGTGGCGATTCCACGAAATCTCGCCGGCTACTCTGGAATTTTTTTTCGCCGGCGCGTGCGTGTCCTTGCGCGTCGTATTTGCACGGTTCGCCCCATCTTGCCGGAGGCACGCGCACCGCTCATAAATTTCTGGCTTTCGGTGCCCGCCTCCTTTGTCGCCTGCCGCGTGCCGTCGCTTTGCCCGGCATGTTCGATCAGAGCATCGATGGAGACTCGACTTTTGTTCCGGCCCAGCCTACCGAGACGGCCCGACTTTCCGCCCAGCAGGTGGCTCCATCAGCCTCTGATGTCAGCGTGGTCGGCCGTTGCAGATTGCCACCATTTTGGCGGGCCAGCCCCGAGCTTTGGTTTTTCCAGGTGGAATCTCAGTTCCAGGTGCATCACGTGTCTAATGATGCTTCGAAGTACCACCTCGTGGTGGCGACACTGGACCACGACACAATCGCCGACGTTTCGGACATAATCCGCTCGCCCCCAGCCTCCGAGAGATATTCCGCCATAAAGGCAGCCATCCTTGCTCGCCTCACAGACTCGCCGGACGCACAGCTCCACAAGCTTCTGACGGGGTTGGAGCTCGGTGACAAGTGACCATCTCAGCTGTTGCGGCACATGCGCTCTCTCGTTAGCATGCGTGTCGGTGACGACGTGGTCAGGGTCAAATGGCTTGACCTGCTGCCAACGCAGACCCGGCGCATGCTTCTTCTCATAAAGGGGCAAACGCTCGAGGAGCTCGCTGCCGTGGCTGATGAGGCCCACGACATCGGGCCCTCTATCATGGCCGCGTCATTCCAGCCCACGCGAGCCCCCACGCCTTCATCGGACCACTCCTTTTCAAATCAGCCCTCTGATTTGGTGGCTCAGGAGCTGGCCGCACTGCGTCAGGCTATCGTCCAGCTGACCAGCCTCACCCGCGACGCCCTGCGCTTACAGTCCAACAACGGCGCTCACCGAGGCCGCTCTGCTGGCCGCAGCAGTCAGCTGTCCCGTGACCGCTCGGTGACACCAGGCCCGAATGCTCGGACGGGCCTCTGCTGGTACCATACGAAACACGGTGCGTTGGCCATGCGATGCGAACAGCCTTGCACTTTCGCTCCTCAGGCCAGCGCTGTCTCATCCCCGGGAAACTAGAGATGCCGGCGTTGTCTTCGGCGGTCGCCGCCGGCACCTCTCCGGAAAACCGCCTTTACGTCACGGACCGCGGGACCTCCACCCGTTTTCTCGTGGACTCCGGGTCCGTTTTGTCCATTCTCCCCAAGCGAATCATCCACAGGACTCTACAGAGACAAGACCTCACCCTTCAAGCCGCCAACTGCACACCTATAGCCACGTTTGGTTTCCAGCGCTTGAGCCTGGATTTGGGGATGCGGCGCCCTTTTCAGTGGTCCTTCATCATCGCCGATGTGCATACGGCCATCCTGGGAGCTGACGCGCTCGGTCACCATGGTCTGCTCATTGATGTCCGTGGCCGCCGTCTGCTTGACGGCCTCACTGGTCTTTCAACCGTCTGCGTGCTCGGCCCAGCGCCTGACATTCACAGCGTCAGCATCGCCTCGACCTATTCTGTTCCGGAGGGTCCTCTCGGCGGCGTCTATAGCAAGCTGATCGGCGAGTTCGCGCGAGATGGCGAGATGGCCGCGCTGCCCGACTTACCCGTTCAGCATCAAATCATCACCGACGGCCCCCCGGTTTTCGCCCGTCCGCGACGCCTGGCGGGGGAGCGCCTCGCGGCGGCCAAAATGGAATTCGACTTCTTGCTCGAGCGGGGCATCATCCGGCCGTCATCTAGCCAATGGGCCAGCCCGCTGCACATGGTGCCCAAACCAGGGGGTGGCTGGCGCGCCACTGGGGACTACCGCCAGCTCAACACTTGTACCCGACCAGACCGCCACCCGCTGCCGATCATCGAGGACCTCATCCAGGACGTGCGAGGTAAGGTTTTTTCGGTTATAGACCTACACCGTGCCTTTTACCAGATTCCTGTGGCGGCCGAGGACGTCCAGAAGACAGCAGTCGCGACGCCTTTCGGACTCTTCGAGTTCGTGGGCATGCCGCTCGGCCTCCGAAACGCGGCACAGACCCTGCAGCGCACTATGAATCATCTCCTGAGGAAGCTGCACGCTGTGAGATGCTACCAGGACGACATTCTCGTCGCCTCGGAGGACCATGAGGAGCACCAACGCCACCTGAGTGAGCTGCTTGCAGTTCTGCGGGAGGCCCGGCTGCGCATCAATTGGAGCAAGTGTCACTTCGGCCAAGCTGAGGTAATTTTCGCCGGCTATCACATTTCCAGGGACGGCATCCGCCCGCCTGCCCCCAAGACGCAGGCTATCCTCGACTTTCCGAAACCCGAAGATTCCACGCAGCTGCGGCGTTTCGTTGGAATGCTCAACTTTTACCGCAGATGCATCCCGCACGCTTCCGCCCTGCAGGCTCCCCTGACGGAGCTCCTCAAAGGTTCAACCAGCAAGAGGTCCAAGCTCACCTGGACCTCAGAGGCTGACACCGCTTTCGAGAGTTGCAAGCGGGGCATCGCCTCCGCGGCCACCACGGTTTTCCTCTCGCCGTCTAGGCCCCTCGCTCTACGAAGCGACGCCTCCAACTCGGCCATAGGAGCGGCTCTGGACCAGCAGCAGCCCGACGGTACTTGGTCCCCGCTCGGTTTTTTCTCCAGAAAGCTCTCGGAGACGGAACAGCGTTACTCCACTTATGACAGGGAGCTTCTCGCCGTGTTTGCGGCCATCAGGCATTTTCAGCGCATCCTGGAGGGGAGACAATTCACCGTTTTCACCGACCATCGGCCGCTCACTTTTGCCCTCGCCCAACGCTCGGACAAGTCTTCGCCCCGACAATCCCGGCAACTCGATTTCATTGCCCAGTTCGACACGCGTTTGGTCTTTACTCCCGGCGCTGAGAACACCGTCGCGGATGCATTATCTCGCGTGGAAACAATCTCTATGCCTGCCGTTTTGAGCTCTGCCATCATCAGCGCGGAGCAGGCCACCGACGCTCAGCTCCCACACCTGTTGGCCAGTCCTCGTGTCGGGACGCATCGAGTCGACGTCGACGGGCACCCGGTGGTTTACGCAGAGGTTGGCGGTGCCATGAGACCCTATTTGCCGGTCGCGCTCCGCCGCCAGGCTTTCGACGGTGTTCACGGGCTTTCACACCCCAGCGGTCGGGCCACTGCCAAGCGAGTGGCGCTCGGGTTTTTCTGGCCGAGCCTCCGGAGGGACGTCCTCCGAAGGGCCAAGCAGTGCGTGCCTTGCCAGCTCTCCAAGGTCCACCGCCATAACCGCGCTGAGTTCGGAAGTTTCACCACCCCGGACGGCCGTTTCGACCACATACACGTCGATCTCATTAAATTGCCGGAGTCCCGGGGTTTCGAAAACTGCCTCACCATCATCGACCGCTATACCCGCTGGCCTCATGCCATTCCCGTAAGGGACACCAAGGCTGGCACTGTCGCCCGCGCTCTCTTCGATGGGTGGATCGCTTTCTTCGGCACTCCCCTCACGATTACGTCAGATCAGGGGAGGCAATTCGAGTCTGACCTTTTCACCAGGCTCAGTCATCTCGTGGGTGCCACGCACGTGCACACCACGCCTTATCATCCTCAGGCAAATGGCATGGTGGAGCGAATGCACCGCACGCTCAAGGCCGCCCTCAAGTGTTCTCCCCAGACGCCTTGGACTCAGGCGCTCCCGGCGGTTCTTTTGGGCCTTCGCACCACTTTCAAGGAGGACCTGCAGGCCTCGCCGGCCGAGCTGGTATTCGGGACCTCTCTGCGTATCCCGGGCGACTTTGTCGCCTCCCAGGACGCATCGGCCGACAGCCCCACGGAGTTTGTCGCTGACCTCCGACGCCTCTTCAGGGCTATCCGCCCGGTACCTGCTGCCAGACATGTCGAGCACCGTCCTTTTGTCTTCAAGGACTTACGCACGTGCGAATACGTTTTCCGACGGGTCGACGCCATTCGGGGGCCTTTGGTGCCACCCTATACTGGTCCTCACCGAGTCATCAGAAGGGCCGACGACCGCACCTACGTCATAGATGTTAACGGTTTCTCAAGGGCCCTGTCGACCGACCACCTCAAGCCGGCCTATCTCGCGCCGGCTGACTCGCAGTCTTCTGAGTCCGAACAGCCCTCATCATCTTCGCAACTCAGCCTGCCCAACAGCACCCCTTCTAAGAGAGTCACCTTTTCACTCCCTTCGCAGCCTGCGAAGGTCATTGGGCAGGGAGTGGCTGTGGCGCCCTACTCGCCACCACGAGCGCCTGCGGCGCCCTATTCGCCACCTTTTGCGCCTGCGGCGCCCCATTCGCCACCACGAGCGCCTGCTGCGCCCTATTCGCCACCACCAGCGGCGCGGCGCTCTCGGCGCAAGCAGCGCCTGGTGGTGCGGAACGCGCACGGCTGAATCCTTCTTCGCATCAGGACTCCGCCGCAGCCAGACGTCTGATTTCCACGCTCAAGTTTTTCTTCTTTCCAACGCGCTGAATTTATTGTGTTAAACCCGGTGGTGATAATTAAAGCGAACATTTAGACCAAGCCTTTTTGTGTCTTATTTAGTGTGCCCCCCCGTCCCCAAAGATATATTAAGTTCCAAATTATTATACGGGCACCAAGACTGTAAGATATCTAAATCATTTTGAACTAACTGGCAGTTATTAATATTTTCAATACGACGGAAAATCTTCATGTCGTCAGCATATGTAAGAATTTTGCAGGATTTCAACAAGTGTGTGATATCATCAACAGCTAAAATAAATAGAAGAGGGCCAAGATGACTACCTTGAGGGACGCCTGACGTAACTAGAATACTTCTCGACAAGGAGCGACGAAAAGAGACATGATAGGTTCTGTCACGTAAATAAGATTGCACCCATTGTAGGAAAAGGGGAGGGAAACCCATACTTTTCAATTTAAGAATAATGAAAGGGTGAGAAATTTTATCGAACGCCTTGCTAAAATCAGTATAAATACAATCAGTTTGATGATTAGTTTTAAATCCATTTAAGGTATCCTCAGCAAACTCGAGGAGATTAGTGGAAGTAGAGCGACCTTGAAGAAATCCGTGTTGATTATTGGAAATAAGCCGTGTACATACCTTTGAAAGTTCCGAATAAATAATAGATTCAAAGAGCTTAGGAATACAAGATAGTATAGCAATAGGCCGATAATTACAAACGTCGCTACGGCATCCTTTCTGGAAGACTGGAATAATGAAGGAGTCTTACCACAAACTAGGAAATTGTCCGGAATTAAGAGACTGCTGAAAAATGGTAGACAAGGGACCAGCAAGCGCATTGGCACAAAGTTTAAGAATAACTGGGGGAATACCATCAGGACCAGAAGAATAGTCAACAGGAAGATCACCAATAAATTTGTGAACAATTTCACGAGTGATATTAATGGAAAGGTCGAAAGGGGTTGGGTTAAGGTTAAGATGGCGAAACTGGTTAAAATCAGGTTGGAAATTAGGAGAGGAAAAAGACTTGTCAAAGAAGGATGCAAACATGTCACAAATTGTTGGCGAAACTCCGCTCGAGGAACCCCCATACGACATATTGCAGGGATAGTCATCAGTACACCTCGTGGAGTTAACGAATTTGAAAAACGCGAAAGATAACTGTAGTTTCCACATTCCTTGGATGAACAGTTTTCCCAACACGATAATAGGTCCAATTAGTCCGAGGGGGTCAAAGAACCGTGCATCTTCAGCCAGAATGGTACGCTTAGTAACTTGGGTCAGTTCAATAGGTGAGGAAGCGAATTGAAACGTATCTTCTTGAGGTTGCGAAATCAGGCCCAATGCTTTGATGACAGCTGAGTCGTTTATCTGCAGCATTTTCTGTTTCTTTTCTTCTGGAATGTCGAATGTATATGTATATACTTGAAATGATCTGCTATCTCTGAATTGGTAACCCAAACTCACACTGTTAATGAGTCAGTCCTGAAATACACGCCAAGCTGAAAAGTAGTCTTGTGTTTTAGTCCGTGCTCTCCACGTCCTGTACACAACACTTTGGCAACGAGGAAAGAACGCAAAAGAACTCAACGTAGCTCTCCTTCAGTACGGAGGAAAATGGCATTAATCGGAAACATTGAACTATTTAATGATTCAAAAAACGATTTTAATACTTATTGTGAGAGAGTGAATCAGTTATTCACAGTAAATGAAGTTGCGGGGGCCAAGAAGTTGCCATTGTTAATTACGTTAAGCGGTGGCGAAACGTATAGTACCTTATTAAACTTGTGTGTTCCTAATACCCCCCTAGAAAAAACTTACGACCAGTGCAAAGAGTTATTGAAAAATCATTTAGTCCGAAACGGACTGTAATCGTAGAGCGTTTCAAGTTTAATAAACTAATATAAAAATAACAATTCACGCCCAGCAGTCGAGAGCGGGAAAATTCTACTGTCATCGATGTGGCCGAGCGCACAACTCAGCATCTTGTCCGGCGCAGCAATGGACTTGTTTCATCTGTAATAAAAAGGGACACACTTCGCGGGTCTGTCGTCAAAAGGGTTCAACTGTCAAGGGCAAGAAGAAAATTAAAGAAATTGTGGGAGCAGAAGGATTGTCAGCGTCAGATTACGAAACAGAGGATGCTTTAAATTTTATCGGAAAAATTCGGAGCAGAGTCGATTCTTTAAATAACAGCTACGGAGCAGTCAATAAGGTTGGTTCACTAACAATGTCAGTTATCATAGATGGTCAAGCTGCGGATATGGAGGTAGACGCAGGAGCATGCATAACGGTAATGTCAAGTCAAATATTCCAGAAGTTCTTTCCAAATAAAGGCCTTAAGACCTGCAATGAAAAATTAAAATCGGTAACGGGTCAAAATTTAAAAGTAGTCGGAGAAAGGTCTGTTAAGGTTCAATTTGGTGGGAAGTCTGCCACCTTACGTCTGGTGGTTGTTGGAAGCGACTACCCTTTCGTCACTTTGATAGGCAGATCCTGGCTAGAAGTAATGTTCCCTTATTGGAGAAATTTTGTTTGCGAGTCTCATGCTCAGATAGCTCCTATTCAGCTAGCCCCTTTAGAAAAGGAAGTTCTACTTTCAAATCTATGTAAGCAATACCTCAAAGTTTTTGCAGGGGCTTCCAGTGCCATAAAAGGGTACACGGCGTCAATAATAGTCAAGGAAAACAGTATTGCGATATTTTGTAAAGCTAATCCGGTACCATACTCCTTACCAGCAAAAATTGAGACCGAAATCTATCGCCTTGAAAAGGAGGGTATCCTTCAACGTATTAAATACAGCAATTGGGCTAGTCCACTCGTAGTAGTCGTAAAGAAAAATGGAAATTTAAGATTTTGCACCGATTTTAAGGTGTCCTTGAATAAAGTAAGTGATATGGAGCATTACCCGTTCACTAATGTCGAGGACATACTAGCTTCGTTGAACGGCGGTCGATGGTATTGCGCTATGGACCTAACAGGGCTAACAGGGCTAACAGCGCTCCTTGCATATTTCAGCGGGTGATGGACGAGATGTTACGAGGCACGGGGGCCATAAGTTATATTGATTACGTTCTAATAAAAGGGCGCACCAAGGACGATTGTCTACAAAATTTAAAAAATGTTTTGGCGATTTTTGAAAATTATAATGTCAAAGTCAACTGGGAAAAATGTCAGTTGTTGCAACCGGAAGTAGAGTACTTAGGAAATTTTGTCACGTCCGATGGAATCAAACTTAGTCCTAGCAAAGTCAAAGCTTATCATATTATTATCGTGAATTCATGTCCATGCAGTCATCCTTGCTAGCACCTTTGTACGAACTTACGCGGCCTAACAAACCTTTCATATGGAGTCCGGGTTGTCAAGAAGCCTTCCTTAAGTCCAAAGAGCTTTTATCAAAGGAAACTCTTCTTCACCATTACGATCCATCGAAATCCCTGATTTTGTCATGCGACGCGAGCAATGGCGGAGTAGGAGCCGTATTAAGTCAAATGGAAGGGTCGAAAAAAGTCCTTTTTGCTTCGGCTACTCTTAGTGACACGGAGAAAAAATATTCTCAAGTAGAAAGGGAGGCATTAGCCATCGTTTTTGGTGTACGAAGGTTTCACAAGTTCTTGCTCGGAAGAAAATTCATTCTATATACGGACCACCAGCCGTTAAAAGTAATGTTTGAGGTACGGAAGGGAGTCACCGTAACTACAGCGAGCCGTCTCAAACGTTGGTCACTTTGGTTGTCCGGCTACGATTATAGCATTAACTACAAAAAAGGAGAAAGTATGTCAGCTCCGGACGCCATGTCGCGCTTACCACTCAAGGAGAGTCACACCCAGGAAATGTCTGAACATCTAGTCAACGACTTTAGGAAAGAGGAGTATTATCCGTAGTCCTTCGACGACGTAGCGTTCCATACTCGGAAGGATCCTGCGTAAAGTTCTCTGACTGGTCAATCAAAGTTGGCCGGACTATGTTTGCGATGAATCCTTGCGGCCCTATCATGTTAAGAGGTACTCTCTTTCACAAACTGCTCCACGAAGAACATCCAGGAATCGTTAAGATGAAACTTTTAGCTAGGTCGATTTGTTGGTGGCCTAAGATTGATGAGGACAATACAACCCTTTATGAAGAATGTATACCCCCTCAACGCGTTAGGAAAGACAATAACGTGGATAAAAGTTTTGTTGGTTGGCCGAAGGTAGAAAGGCCATGGGTTAGAATACACGCCGACTTCCTTACGTTTCTAGGAAAAATGTTTTTTTAAATAGTGGATTCAACTTCGAAATGGATCGAGATATACCTGATGATGTCAACAACAGCCGAAGCAGTCATCCTGAAGTTAAAAAACGTTTTTTGCATTTTTGGACTACCAGAACAATTGGTCATGGATAATGGACCACCGTTCGGAGCGGAAAAATTTGTAAATTTTTTAATCCAACATGGAATCGAACCGTTAAAAAGTCCTTTTTTATTTTATTTTATTTTTATTATACTCAAGCAAACGGCACTGCTGAGCGCGCGGTGCAGACGGATAAGAACAATTTTAAAAAGAATTTCGAAATGGGCCAACATTATACCTAATCTGACATAGAAGCTATTATAACTCAGTTCCTTTTTTCCTACAGAAATTCTCTTTCCGAAGTTTAGCAGCGCGATAAGATTTCCCTTTCATTCTTGTGCTTCGGCGATAGAGTCTGTGCCTGTGAGAATGTCATCTACATACCTATCACCTTGTAATGCCTTGGCTGACCCTTTGTACAGTTCATGGCCTTCTAGTGCTAGCTGCTTAATGCATCGAGTAGCTAAAAAAGGAGCCGGTGCTGTTCCATATGTCACCGTTTTTAACCTGTACATCCGAACTGGTTCTCTGGGGTCCGATCGCCATAGTATTAGTTGGAGGTGTTGATCTTCAGGGTGAACTTCAATTTGTTTGTATATCCTCTTGATGTCAGCTGTGAAGACGTATTTTTGTAGTCTGAATTTGATTAGTATCGAGAATTGATCTGGCTGGATTGTGGGTCCAACCATCAGCAAATTATTCAACAAAAGTTTAGATGTAGTCTTTGCTGAAGCGTCGACCATGACCCTCAGTTTAGTAGATGAACTTTCAGGTTTGAGCACCGCATGATGAGGTATGAAATAATGAGGACTTGGTACAGTGTCTAGCGGTATTTTTTCCATATACTCGAGAGATTCGTACTCTTTCATAAATTCGATGTATTGGTGCTTCAAAACTGGTTCCATGATGATCCTAACCTCTGGGTTCTTCTCGAAAGGGTAATAGCACAATAAATCTTCCGACTGGCCCTCGCTGAGATGTTTGCTCAAAGAAATCCTCGAACTTCTTTTCTTCAGTAGTGGGGCGCACGACCGGGCTGTCGTGCTGTTCGAGTTCCCAAAACTGCTGAACTTGCCGCTTTAAGCCGGCGAGCGAAGGACTTGCGATATTGCTCGCTAGGTTCCTATCCTGTTTGTCGACGCAGTGATGAACCAGCTTGCCTGTAACAATCCAGCCAAGATGAGAATTTTGCAATATTGGAAGATTTTCGCTGATTCTGATCTGTCCTGCTTGTAACAGCATCCTGTATAGCTCTGCACCTATGAGCAGGTCGATTTCCTGCGGGGTAGAGAAAGTTGGATCTCCTAGTTCGATACCTTCGGGCATGTTCCAACCTGAAGTATCGATATAGTTCTGCGGGTGGGAAACATTGATTTTCGGAAGGATAACTGTTTCGATGGCAGAGCTAAACGAATTTATCCTTGACTTAAGCCTTATTACCACTTTGGTCTTAGCCGTAGTCGAAATTCCTCCGATGCCAGTGATAGAAAAGTTTATATTGATTCGTGGATTTCCTAACTCATGTGCGAATCGTTCCGTGATGAAATGGAGTTGAGATCCGGAGTCCAAGAGTGCTCTACAGGGCACAAGTGTTCCTTGGGAGTTGTACACTTGTACGATGGCTGTAGCCAAAAGACTCTGTGAGAATGAGCTTCACCCTTGATCTTGAGGTGGATGAACCTTGTTGAGGCTGCGTGGATGGAGAAAACTGTGGACCCTGTAGATTCGTGATGCGTTCGCCCTTCCTGGCTGGAGCGGGCTGTTGGGTAGAAGTTGTCACTGAAAGCCTTTTTGAGCTGCTAGTCGCTTTCGGTAGGCCGGAACTTGTCCTCCGCTGTGCATCTGGGTGCAGTTGATGTAGCAAAGTGTTGTGCTTGGTATGGAAATGAGTGCAGTGCCTAGATTGACATTGATCTGCACTGTGACCAGCACGAAAGCAATTGCTGCACAGATGTAGTTCATGTACCAGGCGCCAACGACCTTCTACGGATGACTTCAGAAACTTGTTACAGTTATATATTTTACGTGTACCTGTTTTGCACACACTGCATGATGTTGGGGGTCTGCCACCATCATGGAGATGGGCTTGGTCTTAAATTCCCTTGGCTTCTGTTGAATGGATTAGAGCATTCTGAAACGCCCTTCTAGGAATTTGAAGAATTCATCTAATGTTTGAAGGCCGCGTGGATCTTTCAGGCCTTGCTCGTACAATCGACAACTTTCCTTGTCGAGTTTCTGCAGCAAGATGTGTAGAATGACTACATCTGATTTAACAATATCTGCTTGTAAGCGTTAATGCCATTATGCATTACTTGCTGATGTCGTGCAGTCGCTTAAGTGAGCTACTGTTCTTCGCAGGGATGGTTAGCTGTGCTAGTAGTTCATTTAATAGAGCCGTAACGATGGCCCTCCTATCGTTGTATCTTTCATTCAAGATATTCCAAGTTACCTCATAATTATCTCCAGAAGCCTGTAGATGCCTTATTAGTTGGCTCGGTTCGCCGGACAAGTTGGCCTTCAGATAGAGGAACTTTTGAGTGGTCGAGATTGGCTGATTGTGTATCAGCTGGGTGAACAGATCCTGAAATTGTACCCATTTCGATGGATTACCTTCGAATTTTGGGAGAGTTATTTCAGGCAGCTTAACATACTGCTGATTCATAGCTGTGAGTGCTAGCATATAATTGCTCCTGAAGATTTATCATGGATTGGTGGTACTTGTCTTCCAATGCATAGTAATTGGTGTCGTCGTAGCCATTACGAGTGGGGTAGGCCATAATTTCCCTGCGAAGTTGGGAAATCTCGATCCAGTACTCCTTGATGGTTCTTATATTGTGCTCGAAGTAGAACCTTGAATGCAGTTGCCTCGAAACGTCACTGATTGTCGTGAAAATCCTCTCGAGAGAAGCTATAGTAGCATTCAGCACTCTAATTCTCTGTTGCAGCTGGTCAGCTGGTTGACTAACTTCTGGCTGCGTATCCGCTTTGTTTGTCTCCTAAGGTGCAAACTGTCAAATCTATGATGTACCTGGGTGATCAGGGGCAGGCACTTTTTGAGCCCGCGCAACTGCTTCTACAGTGGCCTCAGAAAGAGCATTTTTGACCTCCATTTATAGAGCCTGGGTCTGGTTGATGAAGTCCTTTGTGAAGTAAGGATGTCCTTTTCCCCCTTCGTTGTCATCGGGCATTTGCAACATCTGACGATGTCGCTGTTGAAACTCTCCCCAAAGTTCTTCAAGCAAATCTTGCCGGGAGTCAAGATAAGCTGATTTTTTCCGAGTTGAAGAATCCTTCTTGAATGAAGAAGGTGACTAAAGACTAGCATAGCATAATTACATCATAGTTGCATAGTTGCTTAATAATAATCAAACTAAATTTCTTAACCATAACAATGCATTTCAACGCACCTGGCAATGCTGACCTACATGACAAACTTGCTTAAGTTAAAAGTGCTAACGCATTACTTTGCCAGGTGACAATGAACGAGCAGCTGACTGTACTCGCTTACAATATTCTTAACCTACAGTAAGTGCATGTACTTCTAGTTTTAAGTTCATTTTATGTAGCTTGTATTAAGCGCAAATAAATAAATAAATAAATAAACATGGTGCCAGGTGTGATTCAAAAATACACACATTAAAGTAAAAATCGGTAAAATAAAGTCATCGTCTGTCAGTGAACAGCCGTAAGGTAGTCAGTCAATGAGCATTTGTAAAACAGTCGCATTTTGCCAGTACCGGTTAACCTTATAACCTATCAGTCAATCACATATGAAATATAAAGGGAAACTAGATAAGAATCTCGATAAGCCTATTGCCGATTCAGGTATTCCACCGGATTATTGCCTAGAAGAAGCAGAAGAAAGTGTGGATTTAACTCGGAGGAACGAATGAATATGGAGTGGCAATTAGCCGAAAAAAATGAAGCCATTTCAAAGATGTGTGAGTAAGACTACTAACCCATAGATATCAGCCTTGTGTATAGAGTCTTATAGTGATGGCCAAATAGTTTCTTAATTACCGGGATAGATAGCGTTACTAATCCTGTTTTGAGTTTTTGTACGATTGGTTCTGCAAGACGAAAGTTTTTCAAACTTTGAAGCACATCACCTGATCGAAACGCAGCGCCTAAAATGAAAACAACAAAGGCGATGTGCGGTGCGTACGTATATGTGAGGCGTTTCGTAAAATAGGAGGCACATGTTCTTCTGACTCCTTTCCTTACGAACGATGGAAATTAACTTGCTTTTTGGATTTCTTCGCGTTTAGGTGTTGATATTCAAGACGAGTTTTGAGGAAACTATTCATTATTGTATAATTTTGGCGACTAATCGGTATTCTACTTTCACCTGTTGGTTAACTTAGGCTTTTACATTTTTGACTACTATTAGGATTTTCGAAATTTGCGAATTTGCTTTGATTGTTAGTTTACCTGCCTACTAACTTTGGCTTTGGATTTTTGATAACGATTACGTTTTCTGAAATTTGCGAATTTGCTTTGAAATTGCATTTTGGATTACAAACTTTATTAAACTTTCGCAGTCGCTTAATTTAATTTTAAGATTTAAATAAATATGGCTTCCCAGAGGTGTGCATACTTAAATTGTGATAGTTTTTACCAAACAGATACTCCGTTTTTAAGTTTCTTTAAACTAACTATGGATGCGAAGAGCCGTGGTTATTTGTATAATAGCAGGATTAAAGGGAAAAAGCTGGCTTTGATTTCCGAGAGACACTTCCGTTTTGAGTATATCAAAGTGAGTGCATTGAAGTAATCTCTAGATAAACACGCTATACCCTTGCAGTTCAATAGCCATGTATGCTCTTGCTTTTTGTATGATTGTGTCCTCAAATGCAAAGAAAAGATTCTTAAAATCAACTTAGATAAGCAGTTTGTTGTACCAACAAAAAACCCTCAAAAATCTGAAATCAGTAATACTTATATTAACTGTTAAGTTGAATACGCAGATATACTAAGCCCTCCTTCTCCTTCCCTAATACTTAATAGACAACCTAATGTAAGAACTTATATAAGAGAGTACAAATTATTTGCAAGCCTAGTAAAAGATATGGTACACTATCTCCTTCACAGTTTCCAGAATCGTGCGATTCCATGGCCACATTAGAAAAAAGGACCTCTACAGCAAATGAAATTGTTAAGAAAAACCCTACAATAAACAGAAGACAATTTAAAATTAAGAAAAACTCAAGTAAGGAGTGTAAAAATCCTACAATTACAGAAACTCTTAAACATAAGCCAAAGCCTGTAAAAGCATTTGTGAAAACACAAATGTACCATAAAACTGGAATGAAATGGTTGCAAGAACAAAAATCTTTATTTAAAAAATTATATTTTGTTTTACCTGCAGCATTTAATGAAATGAAAAATAGGGGATTTGAAATGCCTCATCGGTCTACAATTTTAAAATGGAATAGCAGAATTTCTTTTTCCCCGGGTTTAAGTGAAAAAGAGCTTGAAATGCTAACAGCGACATGTAAAGGTATATGAATCTTTTACAAGGGAAATGTGTGTTGCTTTTCGATGAAGTGGCAATTAAAAATGAAATTAAGTATAACTCGTCAGAAGATAGTATCTACGGTTTCCGTGATTTAAGAGAAAACAAACAGTATCCGGATATAGCTTCATCGGCTTTGTTATTAATGTTAAGAGGATTGAATGCAAATTGGAAGCAGAATATTTTTTACTACATTGGCAAAGTAACTGCGGATGACCTTAAAATTATTACAGAAAATACTATTTTCCACCTCATAAATATTGGATTTGAAGTTGTTGCGTTAACATGTAACACCTGAAAATCCTATTATAGAAATAAATAACAAATAGATCGTTTTCTTATTTGATCCGCCACATTTAATCAAAAGTGTTAGGAACTGCTTGATGAAGGCAGATATAAAAGTCGGAAATGAAATAATTTCATGGAGAATATTAAAGAAAATATATGCACAGGAACAACATACTATTCTTAAAACATGTTTTAAATTAACCGAAAGTTACATTAATCTGAACTCGTTCGAGAAATTAAATGTGAAATTAGCGACTCAAGGTTTTAGCTTGAATGTATCCACAGGTATAGAGTTAGCTATTTCCTTAAATTTATTTAATTCTAATGAGATCCAGATTGCTCGAAGTACAGCTGCCTTTTTACGAAAAGTAAATGATTTATTTGATAATATGAATATTGTAACAAAATTTTCTCAAAATCCTCAGAAAAATGCAATTTCAAGTGAAAATTCGGAAATGTTAAAGAGTTTATATTCGGCAATTAACTGGATTAGCTCTTGGGAGCATTTACGAAGAATAAAAAGGACTTTCTATTTCGATGTTCGACCATTAATGGTATTTTAATTTTGTGGGAGACTGTAAAATTAGAACAAGGTTTTTTAATAACTTCACAATTAAATCAAGATTGTTTGGAAAATTGTATTTCAATTGTTCGCAGAAACAAAGGAAGTTATTTAAAGAAATCCATCTGCATTGAGATTTTGTAGGAATTTAAGGCAAATAGCATTTCAGAACTGCACTCCTTTTAGATAACCAACTTTTAAATGAAGCCAATGAAAACCACACTGAAAACGTTGCTCATTAGGACAACGAATTTTTAAATAATATAATAAATTATGACAATGAGCAAAGTAAATCTGTAGATGAACAATGCGTTTTGTAGTATACAGGACAATAATAATAACTTAATCTTTCAGCACAGTTAGGCGACTAGATTAGCTCTCACTATTACGACAGATATATGTAGATAATGAGAGATCGTTCGGCACAGAGTTAGGAAGTGCCCTCAGTACTGGATTTGCTGTAACTCTGTCTAGTTGCTCTGTACTTCTTTAATATAATACAAGTTTTCGAAGAGGAATAGAGAAATTACGATGAAGAAAATTCTGAAATTACTTGTTTATTATGTTATCTGCCGAGTGGACTCGGGGGCCCGGCTAAAGCACCCCGTCCGGCGGTATGCGGCCGCGAGAGCTGGCAGGCTAGCATTTGCGGTAGTGTGGGGGGGTTTGCCGAAAAAACCGCTTTCAGCCGCCGGAACGGCCACCGGCTATAACGAAAAAAAATTCTCTCGCATACGGGAGACGACGAATCGCGAAGGGGGGAAAAACGACGGTGCAGGCTGAACCCCTGCAGCTGCCCGTGATTGACTCTCAGGGGGGTCCGGTTCGCGATGGACCCTCCTTGGCCTGTTGCCCCAACCCCCCTGTGACCTCCCAGCGGCCTTAATAATTGGGAGGTCCCTTCGAAACACGACTGAACCTACTGCATTATCATGGCGGCACGAGAAAGTTGGAGGGGGGAACCAAGAGAGAGAAAAAACTTAAGTCAGTGGAACATACCTGATTTTAATTGCACACATTTTTTGCAAACATTTTTTCTAAGCTTAACTATTCTCGTTGGGCGCCGTGACGTACCGTTGATCCCGTTGATGGTGTGGATTCCGTGTGACGAGTGCGGAGGCACCCTGCCTCTTCAGGTGGCCCCGTCGTGGTGCCCTCCGCCGGTGATCAGCAGCAGCCAGGTCAAAAAAAAATTCCCTTTATATATATATTTTTTTTTTTTTCTCTTTTTTTTTTTTTTTTTTAAATTAAATAATTTTTTCTTTTTTCTTTGAAATTATTTTTAAATATTTAGTTGTTCATTATTTTTTTTTTTTTTTTTTTTTTTTAAATTTATAAAATTAATGGGAATCGAATTTCCAAGCCGGGGGTGACTGTGCGCTCTATTCGGAGTCCAAAAGGATATATAAAAAAATGACTCAAAAAAAAACTTCGGAATCGCACTTTGGTCGCACAATAATGTCCGAATTCTTTCACACTAACCACTTAGAAAAAAATTGGCAGTCTTTTACCAATACGAACCAACCGGCAATATCCAGTCTGTCCTTCGCAAATTTCCGAAAAAAAATCAAATTGCGCACCATAAATCACTATCTGTTTCTCTTTTTTTTTTTTTTTTTTTTTTTTTTTCGCAAGAAAACTCCGGCCCAAAAAAAAACTCTTCACTTTCTCCAACTTTTTCTTCTCTCCACGAGCGATTCCCAAAAAACTTTTCTTTTTAATTTTTTTTTACTTTTTTTCCCGCGATCTTCACGCTCGGCGATCCCAACTCGACCTCTTTGCACGGCGATCCTGACTCGACTCCTCGAAAAACTCTTCTTACGCCGCGCCGAAAAATCTACGCGCCCCGGTGACCGTTACGGATCCCGCTGCAGCGCACTCCCACACTCACCGCCGCTGCCACTGCAGACACCGATGAGTGCAGGAACCCGCTGCGCTGGGATGGCAACGTGCACCGCGGACGCCGCCCGCTCATCTTCGGCCTCCCGCAGCCATGCACCCGCCCGCCGGTCGCTGAATTTTTGTATGCGACCGAAATCTGTGGCGATGCCCGGGGCTCGGTCGCTGAAATTTTTGTACGGGACCGAAATCTGTGGCACCGCTTGAGGCTCGGTCCCAGGGCTCGCGCCGGAGATTTTTTCCTAGCTTGGGCTTGGCCTTGAGCTGCGACCGACGAATTTTGTGCATTTTCGTGCACGAAATTCGTCGCTAGCAGCCCAAGGAACGCAATCCCTTGCGGTACCGTCCAGAGCCGCCGTGAAGTCTCGGCCGAGCCCCTGAGCTATCGCCGAGGCCCATAGGCGGAGAACAAAAATTTCCGCATTTCTATGGTTTTATCGCACGGGCGGATTAATGGGGCCAGACTGGTTTTCCCCCTGACCACAACAACACAGGTCCGTTGTACTCGCTCCCGAGAACAAGGGAGCTGAAGAATGGTCGGGCTGTGGAGGTGCCCAGCATGTGGCTCGACCCACGACCCGAGTCTAGCCCGAGACTGAGCTAGCCGGTCAAAGTCAGCACTGGACTTCCCTGTCCCTGATGAGAGGTCAGCTGGTCCAGTACCCACTTGACCACTCACTCCCAATGGCGGAGAGACCAGCCCTAATGAGAGGCAGGCCTCCCCGTCCGTGAGAGGGAGTTGCCAACTCATCTCGGCCCAGCCCCGAATCTGGTGGGGAACGAGTCCAGAAGGATGTTCAAGATGTCTTTAGTTGGGGAAGAGCAGTTGGAGTGTTGAAGCTCCAAATCAAAAAAAAATTATTCGGGGTGGTGATGAAATGGGAGGGTAAAAATGGGTGTATAAGGGAAATGAAATTTGTACTGAGCAATAGAAAAAATAAGCTGAACGTTATGACCGTAACGTGGTCATCCCCGTGTGTGACGGTTCGAAAACCCGAGATAAGTGCGCTGGAGAATATTCAGAGAGCGATTGGGGTGGTGTCGGAACTCAAAAAGTGTACGAGGGAGGAGAAAAAAAAAACAGGTACGGTAAGTGTGTGTGACCGAAAAAATACAGGAAAACCGTAGAACCATAAGACCACCCAATGGCAACCAGACCCGTTGAACGTAAGGGTGGAAACTGCAAAAGTGAGATGGAGGCTACTAGGTTAGCAAAGTTTATAACGGTAAATATCTAAGGTAGGTATAATATTACAAAAAAATCAGGTGTGAGCAAGAGAAACAAGGGAACAATCTAATTAAATTTAGAGATAAAATTTTGAATTGTCAAGATGGCGGCCGAGCCGTCATATCGTGAGGGCGTTAAGCAACGGATGAAATAGTGAGCAAACATGGAATAGCCAGAGAAAAGCTCTGGTGACACCGAATGGGAGAGAGAAATAGATCCTCAAGGGAAAGGAAGCCGTACCAACCCACCCCGCGAGAGCTAACGACCGGCGACGACAGGAGAAATCTCCCGGTCAGGTAGCTGGCTCGAAGCACAGCCAACTCCCGCAATTCCAGGGAGCCCCCCTGACGTTTCCGAGACGACAGTCCCACAGAGTGGGCAAGCAAAGCCCCTCACGGCCTGTTCCCCTCGGGGAAGAAGAATCCCCGGGACCTCGAGTAGGCTTGTTGGCTGACGAAGCCAACATCCTCAATTCTCAAGAGGCCCCGGGTCATCCTCAACCCAGAGGGTTGCAGGCCGAGCCTCTTGGTTAGAGAAGGGTGGTGAAGAAAACGCAGAAAATTTTAAGGAGGGGTGGTGGATGGGATAGGGTTAGGGAGAGGGAACTCTAACTAGGAAGGGGAGGGGATGAAAACAGAGTGTGTCCACCGCGTGGTGTAGCAGAGGCGGCTCTAAGACGCACGTATTACCAGTTAAGCTGGTCGGATGCCTTATTAAGGCTACCGAAATTTAAGTGGAGAAAACTCCAGTGCGGATTGCCGCTGCGAAGTCTTCCTACTTAAACTAAAATAAATTAACATTGATGAAATAAGTTAGTCCGACCAGACAACATATATATGGGTCACGGTTTAATATCTTTAGCGTGGTATGTGCCAATTAACTTGCCTTGGAGGTTCTCCAGTTCGTAAAGTGAATTGCCCTTCCTGGCTCTGACGCGACATTTAACAAATTTCTTGCCGAGCTTGGCATTGAAACCCTTCCCGAAATTGCTCAACTGGAAATTTCTTCTATACACTTCTTGCCCTACCTTGAACTCAACAGGTTTAGATCGCAGGTTGTACTGTTTTGCTCCTCGGTCGAAAGCCTTGTCAAGATTGTCTTGTACCTGCGCACGTATCAGTCGAATTTTGTCAGAAGTATCCACGTCCATTGGTTCGTTCACACCCCATAGTTGTCGTAATAAAGCATAGGCGGAGCCATGCTCAATCATATTATTACCGAACAAAATTTTATAGGGGGAGAACTGCGTGGCCTGATGAACTGAACTCCGTAATGAACTGGCAATGCAACTCAATTTCTCATCCCATCTGGTGTGCTCATCTCGCATGTATGCTCGGATGCCGGATAAGATGGATTGATTCACACGCTCAGAGGCGTTGGCTTGTGGCGAGTACACAGCAGTACGAAGATGATGCACGCCATATTTTTTCAAAAGGTTTTGAAATTGAGCCGAACGGAACTGTGTCCCATTGTCAGTCACCACGGTTTCAGGAACTCCGAAGTGATGGAAAATTTGTTCTTCGACATATGTGCAGATGTTTGAGGTACTGGCTTTGCGAAGTGGTTTAAGCAGAGGGTATTTTGAAAAGTGATCTAATGCGATCAAAATACAGACTTTACCTTTCTTGGTTCTAGGGTAAGGACCCAGGAGATCGAGATAAACTCGTTGCCAAGGTCGTTCGGTCTTGGCCTGTGTGCCCATGGGTGGTCTTAGGATGGTGTTGGATGGTTTCACCTCTTTGCAGATGTCGCAAGACAGTATGTACGCGCGAGTTTCGACTGTCATACCTGGCCAATAGAAATGTCGACGAAGTCTTTCCAAGGTCTTACCAATTCCGCCGTGAGCTGCTAAAGGTGGATCATGAGCTCGCGATATGACATCCTTAGTTAATGCACTTGGGACCCATAATTTCCACGCCTCTTCTTCTTGAACGGGATCACCTGATCGAGGTTGAGTTCGGATGTAAACATACTCATCCCGAACTATTAGATCAGGGAGACGGTCTTTATTTTTTTCTATCCGTTCTTTAAGTTCTTGATATTCGGAAGAGCGGAAGTGTGGAGAGTCCAGGTCAATTTCTGGACCAGGATTTTCCAAAGAGCTAGCACTAACTTGATCGCAGTGGATTCTTGACAAGGCGTCTGGCACAACGTTCAGTGATCCTTTACGGTGTTCGATACTGAAGTTGAAACCTTGTAATTTAAGGCTCCATCGGGCCAGACGACCGCTGAGGTCTTTTTGCGTCATGAGCCACTGCAGGCTAGCGTGATCCGTCACGATCTTAAAAGGCATTAACTCTACATATGCACGGAACTTTTTGAGACTTATAATTGCCGCCAGACATTCTAATTCGGTCACGGTGTAGTTGCGCTGAGCCGTGTTCAATTTTTGCGAAACGTATGCGATTGGACGTTCTTTTCCTTCCTCGTCGGTCTGTACAAGCACGCCCCCTACCCCTTGACTACTCGCGTCGCGCTGTATAATAAAAGGTTTCCTAAAGTCAGGACTCGATAGCAATGGCGCGGTGGTCAGCAATTTCTTTAGTTCTTCGAAGGCTGTCTGAGCTTCGGCAGTCCACGTGTATTTGTTGGATTTCTTCAACGTGTCTGTAATGGGCGAAGTCAGATCAGCATAATTAGAGATGAACTTTCGATACCAACCGGCCATGCCTAGGAAGCGTCGAGCCTGTTTAATAGTTTTAGGCGGCGGATAATCTACGATAGCGGCGATTTTGTCTGAGTCTGTCTTTAGGCCCCCTTCTCCGACAATGTACCCCAAATATTTCGTCTCTTTCAAACAAAATTTACTTTTCTCTACGTTGATTGTAAGGCCTGCCTTTTTGAGACAACCGGCCACTTGAGACAAAAGTTCTAAATGAGTGTCAAAATCTTCGGACAGGACTAAGAGGTCATCAAGATAGACCAAGACATTTTCGCGAAGGTTGTAAGGGATTACTTTATCCATGAGTCTGCACATTGTCTGAGGAGCGTTGCAGAGTCCGAATGGCATCACTGTGAAGTGGTAGAGGGGATGGCCAGGCACCGTAAAAGCGGTCTTCTCTCTGGAGCTTTCTTCCAGTGGTATTTGCCAAAAAGCGTCCTTCAAGTCCAGGCTGGTTATAAATTTAGCCGACGGAAGGCGACTCAGGATGCCATCGATCTGAGGCAGAGGATAGGCATCCTTTTTTGTTACGGAGTTCACCTTCCGGGCGTCGAAACACAGCCTGACCTTTCCGGGCTTGCGCACTAGTACCACTGGAGAGCTCCACGGGCTCTGGCTTTCCTCTATCACTCCAAGCGAGAGCATTCGGCTCAGCTCGGCGTCCATCAGTTTTTGAACGGCTGGTGACACAGGATAGAAACGTTGTTTTATAGGGGCGGCTTCACCGACATCAATCACATGCTCAAGCAGATTTGTTTTTCCCAGACCAAGTGTAACAAAAGATGGAAAAAGAGATTTGACGTATTCTAGCCGACGATGTTCCGAAGGAGGGAGGATATGTTGCTTGGAGTCGGTCGACTCCACGATTGAGGCATCCAACGACGCCAAAGACCCTAATACATCGGGAGCTAGACCGAAAGCCTTCCAAAAGTCGATTCCCAAATATAAAGTTTGTGTCAGGCTGGGAACGAGGTAAAAACGGATTGACTTGATTTGGCCACGAAAGGTGACGTCTAGGTCAGCATGCCCGTGTACTTCAGGCCTGGCACCGTTGGCTACCTCGATCGCGGAGCGATATTTGGTCCACTTAAATTTCTTTTCGGCCAACAAATGCTCCGAACCTTGCCCGAGGATGCTCACACTGGCACCACTGTCCAGTAAGCCAGTTAGTTTTTTTCCCAAGATTTGGATTTCGGCATAAGGCCTTACATCCTGGTGTACTGACACGAAAGCGATAGCTAGTTTACGTCGATTAGAGATTACACGTCGCCAAAAGGTGCGGACACGAAGTGACGAACGTTTAAATTTTTTTGAATTTTTCACACAGGTCTGGGGAATTTTAGAAGATTCGAGAGCCGACATGAAAATTCTCTCCCGAGCAGCTCGATACTCGCTCAACCGCTGATGGAAAGGTTTTCGTGGGTGAACAACTGGGGCGGAAAATTGAATTTCTACTGGCCGTTTAGGCCTTGTTAAAATCGTAATTGCTCGGCAGGGAGTGACATGTGATTCTGTCTCTTCATGGTCGGACTCAGCACAATCTTCCACCGTAACTATTTCGACATCTGATTTTGGAAAAATGGACACGTCAGGTAAAATCGTTAAGTCAGAGGAATTCGGCAACTTGCCTACAACAGGGGAAACCTCCGGTCCTCCCATCAGGGCAGCGGAGGGGAGGGAAGAGTCTCGTCCGATGTCGCAGCTGTCAGCATCGCTCGTTGGGGTCGGGAACGGGTGTTGTTGTTCCCGGCCCGAGACTGGTTTTTTTGCGAACAGCTGGGGCATCGAGGTTTGACTGTCCCCTTCCGGCCGCAGCCGTAACAGAAGAAGCCCGTTGGCTCTTTCTCGCAGTCTTGGTAGAAATGCCCTTCGGCATCACAATTCCAACATTTGATTTTCGGTGGTTGATATCTCGCCACCATCCCAACCGCGTCAACCACCTGCTCACCACTTTCTGTTGGCTCAACGACGAGTGGACTGTATTCCTCCACCCTAGCACGATGTTGAGCAGGCGACAACAGCGCCGCTCGAGACCGCTCCCTCGTAGTTTGTACCTCCGTAACCAGCATACGCAACTGGCCTATAGTGTCGGCACGATGAAGGCAAATCTGCTCCTGTATGTAAGGGAGCAGACCTGCTCTCACCGTCTCAACGAATTCTGTTTCGGCCATCGGATTCTTAAGCTGATTCCGAAGCGAAATGAGGGACTGATAATATGAGACGAAAGTCTCGCGAGGCTGCTGCCGCCTACTCAGCATCTGCCTACGGATATCGACGTCGCGCGAGCGATCACCCCAATCAGCTCTCAGAGCATATTTTATTTGGTCCCAAGTTGGACGGGGTACACCTCTTAAGTAGGTCCAATACCAATTGACTAAAGAGTCGCTCAGCAACTGGTGGAAATTCCTGACTAGCAGGGAAAAATCACTACGCAGGGTGTTATGCGTTAACGTTTCTGCCCGGAAGATAAATTCTTCCACGCTCAGCTTTTTATTATCCCCATCGTACTGCAGCTTCCAGTTACGGATCGGGCTGCTACTGCGTCGAGGGGATGGATAGTGCCCCAGATGGTCGTAATTTGGAGGGGGCCTATAAAACACTGAACCTGGAAGGCCCGGGCCTTCTGGTTGTCTGCTAGGGGGTTGCTGAGTAGCTGTTAGCGGAGATGGAGTCGTGAAGCTATGCTTAGAAGCATCTCTCGACACTTGATCTTTTATTTCTTTGACTCCTCTAGCAACCTCGTCTCTTACGAGACTCGAAATTTGTTGCTGAAGACCCGCCAACAGAGATTGGGTTGGAATCCATCCCGACTCAGGTGGGGCCATAGTAACTTCTGGGGGCTCTCGACGTGGGCGGGAAGTCTGGGCTTGCGCGGGCGGATAGCCGACTTGAGATAGCAAAGGGGCGTCTATTTCTTGTTCACGAATGTGCTCTACCGGCGGTGCGTCTAAGGTTCGCGAATCGTTAATCGGGTTTAGCAAGCCAGCTGCTCCCGCCTCCTCCTGTGCGTCCGAAAGGAAGAGTTGTCGTCTCCCCGTTTGCCGGGTATTATAAGGATTTTTCGTTGGTGAGTTAGGCTTAGGCATTACGGAGAATACGCGGTGCGATCAATTTTCCAATGTGAAAACCAGACGGAAGAAGAGATATTAGTGCGTGCCGAAGGTTTTTTTTTTTTTTTTTTTTTTTGTATTCGTGTCGCGGCCGATTCTCCAAACGCGGGCGATAAAACCGAACTGCGATTTCAAAAAAAATATAAAAAGGAAAAATTTTTCGCGGCAAGCAAATGTTTCGTGCCGGTGACCCAAATTTACAATTACTCTTACAACTAATTGATATTAATATTAACTAATTCTGGCTATCCTGCAAAAATTCTTTTCAACACAAGTTTATACATACAGTATTCTAATCTTTAAATTCCAAAAGGGTTGAAGTTAAAAAAAAA
Source organism: Tolmerus cingulatus (assembly GCA_959613345.1). Lineage (NCBI taxonomy): Eukaryota > Metazoa > Arthropoda > Insecta > Diptera > Asilidae > Tolmerus > Tolmerus cingulatus. The sequence continues at coordinate 13,975,565 of OY390712.1, read as the reverse complement.
TTTACTCAGAATTTTGTATAGCCGATGTTTGCGGCCGAAATTATTTAAACCTTATTCAAAAAACCAGACTAATGCAAAATTTCACGAAAGCAAAACCTATAGTTTAAGAACTATTCAAAGATGATAATTTTATATCAGTTTACAATTGAATACATCCGTCCATGATCAACTTTTGTTACAGGAAAACTTTATATACAACAAAATGCATCTTGCAAAAATAATTACCGAAAATTACAGCCAAATTTTTCGTTCTACCAAAATTAATTGATACATATATTTCTTCAAACTAATTCAGATTATATTATTTCATAAAATTCTCTGGTCCCAACTCCAACTTTCTCTTACAGCCATGGAAAGAAAATGGTCAAAACTCCGTTAATTTAAAACTAGGAGCCAATCCCAGGCCACCGAGCATTCAGCCTGCGAAGGAAGTAGTTGAGGGAAGGGCCCTTCCCAGTTTCACCTGCAGGGACTGCGAGGCGAAGAGCGAACGAGGTGTCCTCCCGGTCAGGAGGCTGGCTCTATTAACAGCCAACCCCTGCAATTCCAGGGAGGAACCTCGTACGTCTCAGCCACGCAGGCCCGGCAGGGTCCGCTAGTAAGGACCCCCCGCTACCAGCTTCTCCCTAGGATGGGGTGCTCCCCGAGACCTCGAGTAGGCTTACTGGCTGAAGGAGCCAGTATCCTCAATTCTCAAGAGGCCTCCGGGAGACCACAGCCACGGGAGTCGCCGATAGGGCCTCGAAGGAAGACACATGAAGGTAAGTAAAATTTGGGGAGCCTTTCGCTCCAATGGGAAGGGATAGGAAGGCCCCACGTTGGGCGCCATATTTGTTATCTGCGGAGTGGACTCGGGGGCCCGGCTAAAGCACCCCGTCCGGCGGTATGCGGCCGCGAGAGCTGGCAGGCTAGCATTTGCGGTAGTGTGGGGGGGTTTGCCGAAAAAACCGCTTTCAGCCGCCGGAACGGCCACCGGCTATAACGAAAAAAAATTCTCTCGCATACGGGAGACGACGAATCGCGAAGGGGGGAAAAACGACGGTGCAGGCTGAACCCCTGCAGCTGCCCGTGATTGACTCTCAGGGGGGGTCCGGTTCGCGATGGACCCTCCTTGGCCTGTTGCCCCAACCCCCCTGTGACCTCCCAGCGGCCTTAATAATTGGGAGGTCCCTTCGAAACACGACTGAACCTACTGCATTATCATGGCGGCACGAGAAAGTTGGAGGGGGGAACCAAGAGAGAGAAAAAACTTAAGTCAGTGGAACATACCTGATTTTAATTGCACACATTTTTTGCAAACATTTTTTCTAAGCTTAACTATTCTCGTTGGGCGCCGTGACGTACCGTTGATCCCGTTGATGGTGTGGATTCCGTGTGACGAGTGCGGAGGCACCCTGCCTCTTCAGGTGGCCCCGTCGTGGTGCCCTCCGCCGGTGATCAGCAGCAGCCAGGTCAAAAAAAAATTCCCTTTATATATATTTTTTTTTTTTTTTTTTTTTTTTGTATTTTTAAATTTATAAAATTAATGGGAATCGAATTTCCTTGTAATTGTACTTGTTTTTTTTTCTGTGTTACAGCAAAGATTTAATTTTATTAACGAGCGTGAAACTGGGTATACTCTTTTGTTTCTATTTGGGGTCGGCACTTTCCTTCTAATCACTCGATTATGTGTTCAAAGATCCATACCAAACGATAAATTTGCGAAAAAATGAAACAAAACCAATAAAATTTTTCCTTTTTTTTTCTTTTTTGAAATTTTTCTTTCTCTTTTCTGTCTTCTGTCACCACCACTGAATCACTCCATAAGTCCAGATTTAAAAAAAAACAAGCCGTGGGTGACTGTGCGCTCTATTCGGAGTCCAAAAGGATATATAAAAAAATGACTCAAAAAAAAACTTCGGAATCGCACTTTGGTCGCACAATAATGTCCGAATTCTTTCACACTAACCACTTAGAAAAAAATTGGCAGTCTTTTCCCAATACGAACCAACCGGCAATATCCAGTCTGTCCTTCGCAAATTTCCGAAAAAAAATCAAATTGCGCACCATAAATCACTATCTGTTTCTCTTTTTTTTTTTTTTTTTTTTTTTTTTTCGCAAGAAAACTCCGGCCCAAAAAAAACTCTTCACTTTCTCCAACTTTTTCTTCTCTCCACGAGCGATTCCCAAAAAACTTTTCTTTTTAATTTTTTTTTACTTTTTTTCCCGCGATCTTCACGCTCGGCGATCCCAACTCGACCTCTTTGCACGGCGATCCTGACTCGACTCCTCGAAAAACTCTTCTTACGCCGCGCCGAAAAATCTACGCGCCCCGGTGACCGTTACGGATCCCGCTGCAGCGCACTCCCACACTCACCGCCGCTGCCACTGCAGACACCGATGAGTGCAGGAACCCGCTGCGCTGGGATGGCAACGTGCACCGCGGACGCCGCCCGCTCATCTTCGGCCTCCCGCAGCCATGCACCCGCCCGCCGGTCGCTGAATTTTTGTATGCGACCGAAATCTGTGGCGATGCCCGGGGCTCGGTCGCTGAAATTTTTGTACGGGACCGAAATCTGTGGCACCGCTTGAGGCTCGGTCCCAGGGCTCGCGCCGGAGATTTTTTCCTAGCTTGGGCTTGGCCTTGAGCTGCGACCGACGAATTTTGTGCATTTTCGTGCACGAAATTCGTCGCTAGCAGCCCAAGGAACGCAATCCCTTGCGGTACCGTCCAGAGCCGCCGTGAAGTCTCGGCCGAGCCCCTGAGCTATCGCCGAGGCCCATAGGCGGAGAACAAAAATTTCCGCATTTCTATGGTTTTATCGCACGGGCGGATTAATGGGGCCAGACTGGTTTTCCCCCTGACCACAACAATTATCTTCAATGGAATCGAATGCAATTGTATATACTGTGGGTTAAATTACAAACAAAATGTCCAAAAGAACAAATTGCACTACGTGCACATCTTTTATGATTGGCGATGTAGAGAAAGGCGGTGAAAGCGATACTCTTATTAAAGTAAGAGCATATAAAAAAGAATTCTGAGTATGGTATGCGAACGCTACCATCAGAACCCTTTAGCAGCTATGTTTTTAATTTGGTTAAATATTTTTAAAGAAATATTGAGAAAATCCGGCATGAAAATTGTTTACTTGCAAAACTTATGCAGCGATTAGATAAGGAAAATAGAACAATTTGTAAACGTCATATCGCTGATATAAATAAATTTTCTTTATTGTTATTTATAAGATTTTATACGCGAAAAATAAATCGGTTACTTACAAATAAAGCAATGAAAAGAGTAGAAAAACTAAAAATTTTGCAATCACAATAGGTTCTAACTATTCCTCCTTTTTTTTCTTGCAATTGCAAAATTGAAAGTACTCAAACTTTTACATTCTTAAATTTGTCGCTTTTAATTCAATAATTTCAAAATTCATTAAAATCGGTGTTCTTCGAAATAAATTGTTCATAATTTCTGCACTTATTTTGACGCACGGTGTATAAATGTGTATTTATTTGCTTAGTGAAACAAATTTTAAGCTGCCAATCTTTAATATTTTTAAATTGAAACGTTGTAAACTAAATTACTTGAAAACCGGTTTAGTTTGAATCGGATCTCAAATAACGCAATTTTTGTCTAACTCATCTTCACTGTGGACCATAAGAAAATTATGTTTACACTTCGGAGAAAATATCAGCATACATACATACACTGCGGGACACTTGATTACCCTCACTCGAAATTTTCGCGTAACTCATAACGTTGTGGAACTATTTCTTGGAAACAATTACCACAACATTTGTTATGTCTTGTTACATGCTACCTGAGGACCGAAATAATAAATTAAAAAAAGCTAACCTAGAAATTCCAATTTTCTATTTTTGGGCCATTTAAAAAGGGACACTTGATTACCCTCATTACTTTGATTTAAACATTCAAAGGGCAAAGGTGCTTCCAAATTAATTAAAGTGTGTTCTATTTAGCTGCTGCGGACTATTCATTAGAGTGGATCATATTTTTGTTGTATCGTAGCAAAGATGGGTCGTGGCAAAACGCCGAAAAAACAAGAAATGGGCAAAATTCTTGCATTAAAGCAGAAACATTTTTCAAATAGGGAAATTGCAAAAAAAATGTCAACGAAACCTTTGGAGTATCAATAATTTTCTCAAAGATCCCGAAAATTATGATAAAAACCTAAAATTTCGTACAGCCAGAGTGACAACAGAACGAGAGCGTAGGTCTACCTTACGCGAAGCGTCAAATTCTGCAGCACCTGTTCGAAAAATAAAAGAAAAAGTTGGGACTTCAGCCATTGTCAGAACAGTTCGTCGAGTAATTCAACAGTGCCCGCATTTCCGAAGGTACAAACTTAAAAAAAACTACGTTTATTTCAGCATCATAGAGATAGCAGATTGGAATTTTGTCGCACTCATTTCAATTGGAAGAACGAATGGCACCATGTGATTTTTTCAGACGAGAAAAAATTTAATTTGGATGGGCCTGATGGTTTTCAACATTGCTTCCACGATTTGAGGAAATCTGACATTTATTTATCACGTTGTCATACCGCTGTTGGCTACGTCATGATCTGGGCTGCAATTTCGTGTAATGGCGTAATAGACTTAGTTGTTTTAGAAGGTCGACAGACGTCAATCGATTACATTGAACTCTTAGAAATCCAAAAAATGAATTTTGACGAAATGTTCAATGGTCGACGATGGATTTTCCAACAGGACAACGCAGCCATCCATACAAAAAGAAGAGTTAAACAATGGTTTGCACACCACGGCATAGAAGTTTTGGATTGGCAAAGCTCTATCTCCCGACCTTTACATTATCGAAAATGTTTGGGGATGACTTTCACGACAGATTTATGCAGACGAAAAGCAATTTGACAATAAGGAAGTGTCATGATATGAACTGCCACCTAGCGTGATCTTTTGAATAATACTTTTGATGGTCTGAATATGGAAAAGTTCATGGCTAGCGCTGGTCAAGTTAACACGTCTGTAAAATCAATCATAGAATATAAAGCGAAATAAAAGTATTAAAAATAAATATCAAGTTTTATTATTTATTAAAACGTAACATGGTGCAGCCGGTTAAAAAGTGAGAAAAAAGGAGGATGCAATTGACATGCCCAGATTATCGGCACGTGCCGAGAACAAAGACGACGATTCGCCGCCATTGGTAGTAGATCAACGCTTGGAGGCGCCGTTCCAGAACTTTCTTGGGACACCACCAAGGCATCCGCCTGTTCTCGAGCCAATCCTTGAAGACAACGAACTCGACCACTTGAGGTTAACGAGGGTAAATTATTAGACGTGGACGACCAAAACATTATGATGGAGGCATCCATGCGGCCCCCCGCCGCCCTCTCGTTTGAAGGTAACCTCAAAGAAAATTGACGCAAATGGAGACAACGTTTCGAGCTCTACCTGAAGGCGACCGGATTCGATACGAAGCTTGCAGAACGACAAGTTGCAGTTCTCCTTCATGTGATCGGGGAGGAGGCATTGGACCGCTTCGACATGTTTGATTTGACGGACAACGAGAAAAAATTGCTACAAACTGTGATTGATGCTTTCGAAAATTTTTGCACGCCAAAAGCAAATGAAAGTGTGGATCGAGATATTTTTTTCACATGAAAGCGGCAACCAGGTGAAACTTTTTCGTCGTTCATCAAATACTTGAGAAAGCTGAGCAGTGTGTGGTTTCAGCGCTCTCCGTGACAGCCTCATCAAGTACAGTGTGATCTGTGGTGTGCTGGACTAGGACTTGAAAACTAGATTGTTGAGACAAGACGATCTGAACCTGGAAAAGTGCATAAACATTTGTAAAACCGCCGAGCTGTCACAGACACAACTCAAAACATTGGAAGCCGAGGCTAAGGTGAACGTGGTAAAAGCATCGACAAACAAAAATCAACCGAAGCAGAAAAAGAAGAGTAAGCAGCAGTTCCAGCAGATGGCAGCGCAGCAGCCCAGCAGTAAGCAGTAGTTCCAGCAGATGGCAGCACAGCAGTCAATTCGCAAGCCGTTGCAATAAATTTCATCCCATGATCCTCAGTCAAACTGGGGTAAGATAAATCATTTCGCACAAATGTGTGAAAATCAAAATGTAAATTTAATTCAAAATCAAAATGAAACTTTTCAAGTAGAATCATTGTTCATTGGAAACATTTCACTTTCATAACAAAATGAAGACTGGTGCGAAATGATTCAGATTGACAATCAGTGCAAGGTAAATGTTAAATTGGACACTGGCGCACATCGAAATGTGATTTCACTGGAAAATCTTAAAAAGTGTGCACCGATGAGCCAAACCTTGAAAAGTTCACTGCATTTTTAAAAGCATATGGAGGAAGCCAAATTCCAGTTTTGGGAAAGGGTTTCTTGACATGAATTTTGAAAATCGAAGTCCATTGATTTTGGAATTTGTTGTGGTTGACGGAAACTCAAATGTACCAACCGTGATTGGCTCACCTACAGCCTTGGCCAAAAGTATTAAGCCACCTATTGAATGTTGGGTTTCTAAGGTAAATACAGAGTAGCAATGAAATTAGGTTACACACAGTTATAAAAAAGTAATATACGTCAAATTTATTAATATTTTGTAATCACCCCCCTTGGCCTTATTACAGCATCTATTCTACAGGGTAGGCCATTTAAAGTTGACCTATCTAGCAACGCTGTAACGTTTGACAGCGCTGATGGATCGACTAACGTCATACCTCGTTGGAAGCGTCATTCGAAGACAACTTACACCATGGAACAGCACACTCCAAAAAAACGTCCTGACACTGTTCAGCTTTATATTCAAAATAACTTTTCAATTATGTTAACTAGTAACGCTTGATAACCGGCATAGAGTTTTTTTAATTTCGAAAAAGGAAAAAGGAGAAGGAAGGGATCCTGTCAAGATTGCTTGTTTTCTCTAAGGTTCAGCGGGGCTACGTTGAAGCGGACGAACTTCAGCACAAACTGTCATATTGGTTCTGTTTCGGGGCGGACGGCGGGGTGTGCTGATTCTCGTGGACGACGCCATAGCAGAAGGTTGCAAAATAAAAGTTTAGATTGAAGTGAAGAATTTAAGAGAATTTAATTGGGAAAGTGAAGGGAAGGTGGGAAGAGCGAAAAAGGAAAGGTTAACTAAATTAAAGAATGATTTAAGAAGGTAATGAAATTAAAGTTTCGCGTGTTTTTGGCAGTGTTTTGGTTGGAAAAGAGGCGCAACAGGGAAAGAGGTTTTTCCGCAGAAATTGATTAGGAGACGGCGCACTTTATAGGGGAACTTCTGTTGGACTAAAAAAAAAAATAGTATTGTGTCCAGCAATCCAGCAATTACTGGAGCGGCAAAACGTACTAGAAGTGTACGTGTCTGACCATCCATTGCATCAGTAGCTGATTCGGCTGAGATTTTGTCTTTTGTGTTTTGTTTTGAAAGGACTAAGAGCACGAGGAGGAGTGAAGGGGAAGGGAAAAGAAACAAAAATCTGAATTTCGGTGATTCAAAGGAAAGGAAAAGAAGGACAAAGAAAGGAGAAAAGAATTTAGTGTCGGGTTATTAATTAGTGATTAGTAGTAGATATATATATATATATAAAAATCAAAAAAAAAGACAGCTAATTTAGAATGTTATTTTGTTATTGCGATTGTCAGTGTATTGGGTTTTTTCTCACGACGCGTAGAGTTGTCCTATTTGGCTAATCCGTAATTATATAATTTTTTTTTCGTGTGTAAAAAAACAAACAAAAAAACCAAAACAAAACTGAAAAGGAAGGGAAAAGGGAGAGATAGATTTTTTTTAAATAAAACAAATTTGGTTCCAGCCTGGTGCATCGCCGATGGTCGAAGCTTCAACCACCGGATGGATCGCAGGTGAGTGGGCAGTAATGTCCGTAAATTTCTTTCCTTTATTCTTTGAATATTAAAATTTTGTTGTTAAAGAAAAACAAAAAAAAAAGACTCGATTTTATTTTTAAAAACTAAACCAAAAAGAAAAGTTAGAGAAATAATAATAATATTAAATACTTTTATTGTCTCATATAAAAATATGTTACAATAAATGGTTGGAGAGAGTTCGGTTTTTGACATATTGAATAAATTGTACACATTGTAGGAAATACACAATATTTAAATCATAACGTAAAGTTAATTCTAAATCTAGGTGCCAGAGGTTTGAACATGTAAGAATGGCCAGATTAAATTGGTTGAACAGCATCAATGGTAATCGCAAAAATGAAATACAAAGTAGAGGGAAATTCTCAACTAGTTTGATGCAAAATGTCTTTGACTAGTACTATGAATTTATTAGCGAGTTTCGTATCGGTGTTTTAGAGGATTGAAAAAATATCAAGATGATTGTTATCGAGGCAGGGCAGATTCAGATGAGCGACTTTATTGGAAAATGTAGAACATGATATAATTTTGTGAAGAAAATCGTCGGTCATGTCGCATCTGTGGCAATATTCATTTTCTTTAAAGCTGAAAACATTTGAGTCGGTGATGATCCTAGGGCTATGCCTGTTTAAAAGGCGGATCTGCGCGATAGTTTGACATTTTCTCAAAGGAAGTTTTAGATTCAAAAATTGTTGGCGACAGGTTACTAGCTTGATGTCAGAGTATATAAATAGGGAGGACGAGTCCAGATACCTTTGCCTGTCCAAATTATATAAATGATGTGAGAACTTTTCAATAAGTATAAAGGAAAACTGCTTCTGTTCCTTTATTTTTATTTCTTTTATTCATTTATTTTAAAATACAAATTTCTCCATAAAGGAAAACTGCTTCTGTTCCTTTATTTTTATTTCTTTTATTTATTTATTTTAAAATACAAATTTCTCCTATCAGGCTTCTAGCTTTATCAACTTTTTCCGACCTCTCTACGTTCTATTTCTTTTTACAATTGTTTTTCTATTGCTCACTAGATTTTTTGTAAACGGCATGCTTCGAAAATATTTATATAAAATCAAAGTGCTGATTACAAGTAAATTTAGCAGCCGTTCCTAAATGCTTCAACAAATATTTTTATTCACATGTGGTGAATTTAAGACCGCCACAACACCCCCTTCCCAGCGAATGGGTAGATGAGCGAATTTTGAATTTTAAAATTAAAATTAATCAATTAAAATTAATTCTTTTGGGAGAAGCGCTGGAATTTAATGAAGCAATAGGTGAAGAAGTGTGAAATTGACCACTTTTAGACACTGGTCTAAAACGTGGAACCATATTTGAATAAACAGGCTCTGGCTGTCTTTTAAATTTGGGAGAATTTATTATAGAGATAGAGAATTTATCGTTCGACATTGGATGAACAACGTCGCCAAGATAATTGATTTGAGCGTTATCGGCGGTAAAATAAGGTTTCAGACGATCAAGCGAAACATTAATATTTTTATTCTTAATTTTAATAGTAAAGAAATTTTGATGTCTTTCTACAACTGGAAATGGACCTTTGTAGCAACTATGAAAAGTTCCTTTGATTGCATCATCGCGAACGAAAACATGGGAGCAACTTTGTAAATCCTTAAATTTGAAAAATTTTGCTCTGGAATGATTTGACGCTTGGACTGGACGAATGTTATCAAAAAGATTTTTCAAACGAGCGACAAACACACTCTGATGAGAATTATTTGAACTCCTCTCAAGAAAATCTCCAGGAAGTCGCAATGATTGTCCGTAAAGGAATTCTGCTGGAGTAGCGATAAATTCTTCTCTAAAAACTGTTCTAAGTCCTAGTAAAACTGAAGGTAGAATATCGGTCCAAGAATCAGTTTGGTACATTTTAATGGCGGTTTTCAAAGTTCTGTGCCAACGCTCGATAAAACCATTAGATTGGGGGTGATATGGTGTTGTACGATTATGTTTGAAACCTAATAGTTTAGAAAGTTCGTTAAAAAGACAAGATTCGAATTGCCTCCCTTGGTCTGTAACTATAATTTTTGGGACTCCGTAACGAGAGATCCATTCGGAAAACAAAGCTTTTGCACATGCTTCAGCTGAAATTTGCGCCAAAGGTATTGCCTCAGGCCATCGCTAGAACCGATCGATGATAGTGAGACAGTATTTGTAACCGTGAGAAGGTGGTAAAGGGCCAATTATATCTAAGTGAATAGTCTCAAAGCGAGCTGAAGAAATTGGAAATGAACCAAAAGTATTTTTAACGTGACGTGAAATTTTGTTTTTCTGACACTCTAAACAACCTCGAGTCCAATTATTTACATCTTTGTTAATGGATGGCCAGAAATATTTAGAAGTTACCATTTTGTTGGTAGTTCTGATACTAGGGTGCGCTAAATTATGAATTGATCTGAATATCTGGAATCGGAAAGGTTCAGGAATAAAAGGTCTACATTGTGAATTCGATTCTTCGCAAAAAATTTGTTTATCAGAACCTAAAACGGGTACTTTGGAAAATTTGAATGAAGAATTTTTTAGATAATCTTGAAGTTGGTTATCAGATTCTTGAGCTGTAGCTATAGCTTCAAAATTAATAGAAGATGGTAAATGTAACTCTTCAATTCGTGAAAGAGCATCTGCGACTACATTATCGCCACCGGCAACATGTTGAATGTCTGTAGTAAACTGACCGATAAAGTCCAAATGTCTTGCCTGCCTGGGTGAAGCTTTTTCTAAATTTTGTTGAAAAGCAAAAGTTAATGGCTTATGATCTGTAAAGAGAGTGAAACTTCTTCCCTCTAAATGATAACGAAAATATTTAACCCCTTTGTAGGCAGCTAAAAGTTCGCGATCATAAGCACTGTATTTCAATTGAGCCGAAGTTAATTTAACAGAGAAGAAGCCAAGAGGTTGCCAAGAACAATTAACCTTCTGATTCAAAGCAGCACCAATTGCAATATCCGAAGCATCAACAAATAATGCCAATTGAGCATTGTTATCTGGATAAGCCAAGAGAGTAATTTCGACTAATTGCAATTTAATATTGTCGAAGGCTGTAATTGAATCAGAAGACCAATCTATTTGTTTGGAACCATCTTTCTTACCTCCAGATAAAAACTTATTAAGGAGTATTTGATGCTCGGCAGCATGTGGCAAGAAACGCCGGTAGAAATTTATCATACCGAGAAAACGTCTTAATTCCTTGACAGTGGATGGACGCTTAAAATTGGAAATAGCCTGAATCTTTTCAGGTGAAGGTTTAATACCTTGTGAATTAATGAAATGACCGAGAAACTTTACCTCTTGTTGCATGAAATTACATTTCTCGATGTTAATAATTAGTCCATGATCTTGAAGACGTTGAAAAATTTCCTTCAAATGACACAAATGCTGTTGCTCAGAATCTGAAGCCACCAAAATGTCATCTAGGTAAACAAAACAAAACTGTAAATCTTTAAGAACGGAGTGAATGAACCTTTGAAAAGTCTGCGCTGCATTACAAAGGCCAAAGGTCATGCGAGTGAACTCGAAAAGTCCAAAAGGTGTGCAAATTGCCGTTTTTGGGATGTCTTCAGGTTCAATAGGAATTTGGTGATAAGCCTTTGTTAAATCTAAGGTTGAAAAAATCTTGCAGCCTTGAAGATGATAAGTAAAATCGTGAACTAAAGGGATGGGATATCTATCAGGAAGTGTTACAGCATTTAAACGTCTATAATCACCACAAGGTCTCCAGTCACCATTTGGTTTAGGAACCATATGTAACGGCGAAGACCAACAACTATCGGAGGGTTGGCAAATCCCTTGATTAAGCATAAATTCAAACTCTTTTTTGGCAATTACAAGCTTTTCAGGAGATAAACGACGCACTTTTGAAAATATTGGTTGACCAGTGGTTTTAATTTGATGTGTTACAGAATGCTTAACTGGCTTTGAAAATCCAGAATCAACAGTAATATCCCTAAATCTGTGAAGTAATTGCTGTACCTTCTCATTTATAGTGGGTTTAATTAACACTGATAAAGAAGTTGAAGGACCCTTAAAAAGTTTTCCATTAGAAGTTAAACCAGTTAAAGGATCAATTAAAATTCGTTTGGATAAGTCAACCAACAATTTATAATGAAATAGAAAATCTGCGCCTAAAATTGGTTTTTGAACGTCGGCAATAATAAATTGCCACTGAAAATTTCTCCGTAAACCAAGATCCAATGCTAAAATTTTATTCCCATAAGTTTTAATAATTGAAGAATTTGCAGCAGATAATTGAAGGCTAGAAGGTACTAACTTTGTTGAAGACGAAACAGGGATGACCGAAATATCTGCACCTGTATCCACTAAATAAAATTTTTTTGTAGATTTGTCGAAAATGTGTAGACGACTGTTACTTTCGCTTAATTCATCCGTCGTCATAGATGAAATGCCAACTAGTTTTTTAGAGGTTCAACCGATTTATTAAAGGAACACGGAGGAATGCATTTAGAAGCTTTATTTTTAAAATTCGCGTGATACCAACACCAATTCTGATTACCGCGAGACTGAGAAACATTTCTTGTTGAAGATTTAGATTTATCAGGTGAAAGAGATCTACCTCTTGAAAGATTACGACCTCGTAGAGAAAAATTACTTGAGGTTCGTTCATCACATTTAAGCGATTTAACCTCCAGAGTCAAATTATTAACCGATTGCTCTAATTTTAAAATTTTGGAGGATAAATTCGCTAAAATTCCCATGGTATTTCCATCAAATTGGGAAGAAAGAGCAAAAACAGAGGACCTGTCGCTCATCTCGAAAATTTTATCCGCACAGTCAGCTAATTGAGTGAGAGATCCAGGGTTGCTAGCTAAAATTGCCCTCATATTTTCCGGAAGTCTCTGCAACCAAAGGGTTCTCACAATATCATCGGCCAATTTTCCATCTGCCAGATTTTTCAATTCCCGTAAAAATTGTGAGGGAGTTCTGTCTCCCAAAACTAAATCGCCAAGAATTTTTTTTAATTTTAATGTTTCACTTTCCGATAAACGGGAAATTAACGCATCTTTCAAATTGGAATAAGGCAGACGAGGATCTGGATTATCCAAAACATCACTAATAATAGAAATTACACTTTCATCCAATGCCGAAAGTAAGTGATTGTATTTTGAGTTTTCTGTAGAAATTCTTGCTAGATCAAATTGAGCTTCTAATTTCTGGAACCAGAATTTAGGAGCACTTCTCCAAAAAGAGGGAGCAACGAATGAAACCGATGACACGGAAGGGAGCGGATTTCGTAAGGCGAACGGATTTACACTTTCACTGTCACCGATAAAATCACCACTTGAATCATTCATTTTTTAAAGATGTGAATAAAAATGTACAAATTTTAAGAAAAATGAGCTAAAGGGCTAAAATGATCTAAACTACTAAGCAAAATTTTACTTCCCTAAAATTTTGATTGCTGGATTTCTGGCGCCGCTTCTAAATGCTGCTCCTGCTAACGAGGCCAGAAGTAGTGGTTGAACTGATTTTTTTTGAGGAGATGTTGAGTCTGGTGCCTGATGAGACGAGAAAGTTCTCGAGTTGAAGAATCCAAAGTCTGATGAGACGAGAAAGTTCTCGAGCTGAAGAATCCAAAGTCGTTTTTTTCGATTTTTTCGGCTCTTCAATATTTTTTAATTATTGTGTATTTGCTCAGATCACGTCGGGGTCACCAATTAAAGGAAAACTGCTTCTGTTCCTTTATTTTTATTTCTTTTATTCATTTATTTTAAAATACAAATTTCTCCATAAAGGAAAACTGCTTCTGTTCCTTTATTTTTATTTCTTTTATTTATTTATTTTAAAATACAAATTTCTCCTATCAGGCTTCTAGCTTTATCAACTTTTTCCGACCTCTCTACGTTCTATTTCTTTTTACAATTGTTTTTCTATTGCTCACTAGATTTTTCTAAACGGCATGCTTCGAAAATATTTATATAAAATCAAAGTGCTGATTACAAGTAAATTAATAATAAAAGTTCCTAAATGCTTCAACAAATATTTTTATTCACATGTGGTGAATTTAAGACCGCCACAAGTACTTCTTTCCTGGAGATTAGAGAATGGAAGTCGAGAGTCTGCCAGAAGTTGTATTCTTTTATGGGATCGAGAAAGTTCGTTGAGATCTGTAGGGTCCAGCCGTATTTAGTTTTGTTTGCAAGGGAGGTCAGAGAAATTAATTTGTCTAAGCAGATCCTCGGGTATCTATCTCTAGGCATACTTGTGACTTTAATGAGCCAATTGAGGATACTCTTGAAAACTCTAGTGGATAGATGGGGTCTCCCTGTTTCCAGCCTGACGGCGTAATGAGGGGTACATTGTGGGATTTTCAGTAGCCGCTTGTAGAAAAGCATATGCACTTTTTCGAGTTCTTCTAGGTGGTTAAGCGTGTAAACTGGGGCAGCAAACATAAGAATAGAGTTGACCAGACAATCGAAGAGCTTATCAATTGACTCCCAGGAAGTTATTTTTAAGGAGTGTATGAAGGAGATAGCGGCCGAAGACGCTGATTTTGCTTTGGAGGATTGTTGATTTAGAGCAGCGCGATATGAACCTGTTTGGCTAAAAGGAATGCCGAGGTAGGAGTATTCTTCGGTGTAGTCTATGATTTCTGAGTTGAAAGGGGCCCTTTTTTTCTTGTGATCGTGGCCTCCTTTCTGGAACAAAATAATTTTGGTCTTCTTTGTGTTGAGCGAAAGTTTGTTAGAAGAACAATATTCAGCTAGGAATTTGAGAGTTTTTTTCATGTAGATATATGAATCCGCCAGCAAAACTAGGTCATCCGCATAGCCGAAAATCAGGATCTCTACAAGATGAGAGATCGACACGCCTCTCAGTCCTCTTTTTTTCAAAAAGTCCTCGCAGAAATAAAAAGAGCAAATAAACGCGGGGAGAGGGTTTCACCTTGTAGAGTTCCTTTGGTAATCCGGATAGGCGAGGAGAGAGTGTTTTCGTTCAAAACTCTAATATTTGCTTTGAACTGACGCCCAAGTGAATAAGTTTGTTCCAGAGGAGGCCATGGTGAACCGAGTCGAAAGCGCCCTTAAAATCAACGAAGAGGGCGTAAAGTTTCCCCTTGGTTTTCCTCAGATGAAGATGAATCACGGAATTCAGTGTAAAAATGTTGTCAAGGCAACTTCGATTTTTGCGGAATCCGGCTTGCCATTCTGGGAGTTTATTATTAATTTCACACCATTCCGTTAGTCGGGTACGGAGGATTTGCGTGAAGAGCTTGGCCGTGCAATCTATAAGAGAAATTGGTCGGTAGCTAGAGAAGGAGGAAATATCGCCTTTTTTCTTGTACAACATATTCACGACTATGTCCGACCAAGAATCAGGCGTTCGTTCTTGCTGGAGTATTTTATTGAACAAAATGTTCAGGAAGAAGATCCAGTTTTCGGAGAGATTTTTTAAGAACTCGTAGGAGATCCCAGAAATTCCGGGTGCTTTCCTACTACCGCAGTTCTTAAGGCAGTTGCAGATTTCATCTGTTGTGATTGGTTGATCTATGATTTGGGAGGATCCGAGAGTATGAGTTATGGTAACAGGTAGAAAAAAGTTCAGCGGATATAAGTCGCGAAAGTAAGAAGCCCAGGAGTCTGAATCAATATTGCCATAAATTGGGGATCCCTTCCTTCTCCTCGTATTGACCGCGTTCCAAAATTCTTTAGAATTTCTGCAGGCGTTCGCGTTCTCAATTACCTTGGTTATACATATATGAATTTCTAAGATTATTATCCATCTCTCGGAGTTTAGCTTTGGAATCTGTGTAGGCTTTTAATGACTGCCTAGAGAAATTGTGTTCTTGATACGCCAGCAGATTGCACGACATCACTCTCTTCAGGTGAAAATATTCTTTGTTACGCCACGGTTTTTTTGGGGGCCCACGCTTGTTGACTGTCATATTGCAGTCTTTCGCGGTTTGTAAGATCACGGATTGCAAAGTCGAAGTAAGATCTTCTAGTGAGCCATAGATCTCTGCTACACAAGGGGAAAATGCGATAAGCTCGCGATATTTAAGAGAGAAAGATTCTTTCCATCTGATAGACTTTATATGAGGGCTGTGATTGCTATTAGAACCAAACGAGCATGTACCGATCCGACTAGAAATAAAGATTAATTAAAAATTTTTTTTGTAGAAAAATCTAATCAAAAAAAATTACCTCGTACCTGGGTCACCACAGGTACTCCTATTAAGCACTCCCTAAAAAGAAAATATACAATGAGAAAACAACAACAACAATATGAGAATAATTTAGGCTACAATTAAAAACAAACGGCACGAGGCATTCAATGTCCGCGAACATTAAGGAATCACTGGGAATCTCTGGTGTAATTCCACGTAAAGTTTTGTTTTGTTTTGTTTTGAATTAGCAGCTACACTCACACGAGCATCCGTCGCTGTAACAGGACTAAACACATGTCCCGCAGGAATTTCACGACACCAAACGAAATTATATCTACGATCTAAATG
Source organism: Tolmerus cingulatus (assembly GCA_959613345.1). Classification (NCBI taxonomy): domain Eukaryota; kingdom Metazoa; phylum Arthropoda; class Insecta; order Diptera; family Asilidae; genus Tolmerus; species Tolmerus cingulatus. Next base: position 13,959,196 of record OY390712.1, on the reverse strand, counting down.
GTCAGATACACCCCCTATCCAAGAAAATTTCTTAGTTTTAAGGGAAATTACTGAGCCCTTAGCAACAAGGCCTATTTCACAGCATACTATCCAATTTTTAAAGAACATACAATTAGCAGATCCCATATTTTGGAAACCAGGTCGAATCGATGCGTTATTAGGAGCACAAGTATATGCGAAAATTATCAGAACGGGCATCAAACGCGGCCCAGAAACAGCTCCTGTTGCTATTAACACTACCTTTGGCTGGATTCTGATTGGCTCCACCATGTCTACTCCACAAGTAGTCAAGGCCTTAACAATTACAACGTCTGATGATGATATAAATGAACAACTAAAAAAATTCTGGGATATCGAAGAAATTCCTTCAAGGCCCATCTTACCTAAGGAAGAGTTAGATTGTGAGCACATGTACGAACTGAGCCATCGTCGTTATGAAAATGGACGCTATCAAGTTAGCTTGCCATTTATCAATAATGAACCCCCTACCTTGGGGCAATCCAGATCTTTAGCCTTAAAGAGATTTGAAAACTTGCAGAAACAATTTGCTAAGAATCCCAAGTTTGAAGCAGACTATAGAGAATGTCTGAATCATTATATTGAGGTCGGTCACATGACAGCAATACACGATTCCATTGAAGATCAACCGCATTACTATATACCGCACCACGCAGTGTTTAAAGACAGTACTACGACCAAATTGCGAGTTGTCTTTGACGCATCTGCTCGTACTACAAATGGCAAATCAATAAATGATTACATGTTAAAAGGACCAACCCTTCAACCTAAACTTTTTTCTACTCTGCTCAAATGGAGAAAGTATAAGATAGCCATGAATGCGGATATCGAGAAGATGTATAGGATGATTGACATTCATCCGGAACATCGGAGGTTCCAAAGGATCATCCGGCAACATCCGAAAACATTAGAAACGCAAGGCTATCAATTAAATACTGTCACCTTTGGGACTTCATCAGCACCGTATCTAGCCATTCGAACTTTGCAGCAGTTAGCAAAAGACGAAGCAAAAACTTGGCCATTAGCTTCTCAAGTTATGTTCACGGATTTTTATGTAGACGACCTGCTAACTGGGGCTGACACAGTTGATGAAGCAAAACAACTACAAGAAGAATTGATCAATATACTGAAGTCAGGCGGATTTAACCTCAGGAAATGGGCTAGCAACAATTCTTCGTTACTTGAAGGCATACCTAGTGAACATCGGGAGCTGAAGGGCACGCTAACAATCGCTGACGACGAAACTATTAAAACTTTGGGGATCCGATGGCATCCTGGATCGGACGAATTTACATTCACTCTTACACCAAGGAAGAATCATGCCAAAACAACAAAAAGAACAATCCTATCGGATGTTGCATCCTTATATGATCCCTTAGGATGGTTGGCACCTATCATAATAGTTGCAAAAATTTTAATGCAGACGCTATGGCTCACATGGCAATCATGGGACAATGAAACACCAGAGAATATCAAGGAAAACTGGAACACATTTAAAGATGATTTGCAAAATCTATCTTCGCTGCGAATACCTAGATGGGTAGGGTATACCCAAAGAGCTCGGATTCAGCTCCATGGATTCTGTGACGCGTCTACCAAAGCCTATGCAGCAGTACTATATTTAAGGATTGAAGATGAGAACACAATACTATCAAACCTACTCACCGCCAAAACAAGAGTAACTCCAACGAAACCTGCAACTGTACCACGTTTGGAGTTAAATGGAGCAGTTCTTCTTTCAAAATTAATTAAAGAAACAATTACCACGATGCAACTATACGACGTTTCCGTGTTCGCGTGGACCGATTCCACCATTGTTCTACAATGGATCAGGGAACATCCATCGAAATGGAAAACCTATGTTGCAAATCGCGTCGTCGAAATACAAGACGTTTTAAGGTATGATAAATGGCGGCATGTTTCAAGCCAACATAACCCAACAGATATTGCATCTAGAGGGAGCTCCACCAAAGATCTAATTGAAAACAAACTATGGTGGAACGGGCCAATGTGGCTAACGCAAAAGGAATCTAAATGGCCGAATATACGTAAAATAGCTGAAAATACTAACTTAGAAGCTAAAAGAACACCAATAACTAGCTTATTAACTAAGGACGATGACAATATTCTATTCCGATATTCATCATTTACTCGCCTGGTGCGTATCATCGCCAGAATCCAAATGTTTCTCCACAACAGTCGGAACCCTCAAGGTAAGATTTTCCATTTATGTGCGTCCAGATATCGAGAAGCCGAGATAAAAATATTTTGTCTGGTCCAACGAACATCATTTCCCGAAGACCTACAAAATCTACGCAACAATAAACCCTTATCAAAACATAGCCAGCTCTTAAAACTTACCCCATTTATTGATGAGGTAGGGTTAATCCGTTTGGGCGGCAGGCTGGATAACGCATCAATTCCGTACCGGTAGAAGAATCCCATAATTTTGCCACGTTCTCATCATGTAACTCACCTCTTAATTGACAAGACTCATGTGGAAACATTGCATGGAGGTCCATCTCTAGTCTTAAGCACTATTCGAGAACGGTACTGGATTCTAGATGGCAGACGCACCATAACAACCAGAATCCATAAATGCGTCGTTTGTGTTCGACATCGTGGCTCAGCAGCAACCCAATTAATGGGAAATCTTCCTTCAAGTCGAACCAATATCGCCAAGCCATTCACGAAGGTGGGAATAGACTATGCAGGCCCTGTAATGATAAGAGCATCAAAATTGCGGAATTCAAAACGACAAAAGGCCTATTTCTGTATCTTTCTGTGCATGATTACCCGAGCTATACACATCGAACTGGTCTCGGACCTTACTTCAGAAGCTTTCATTGCCGCTTTAAGAAGATTTGTTGGCAGAAGAGGGTTATGCACAGATATATATTCAGACTGTGGCACCAATTTTATTGGAGGAAAGGCTACTCTTGATAAAGAAATAAATCAAGCAATTCAAGAGTCAACAAAACGAGCGGTCGATTATTTCGTTCCAAAGGCAATCACTTGGCATTTTAATCCACCAGCATCACCACACTTTGGAGGAAGCTGGGAAGCTGGTGTGAAATCCATTAAGCACCATCTGCGAAGAACTCTAGGCAACTCTCTGTGTACATTCGAAGAACTTACGACAGTTCTTATACAGATTGAAGCCTGCCTGAATTCAAAGCCGCTATGTGATGTCCCGAGCGATCCTCATGATACATTTGTCCTAACTCCAGGCCATTTTCTTATTGGCCAAGCATTAACGACAATACCAGAACCTGACTATTCAGCAATGGAAACCACGATGTTGCAGAGATGGAAATATCTACAGCAGTTATATAAACAATTTTGGGACAAATGGTCTAAGGATTATCTCAATCAGCTACAAAATAGACCGAAATGGGAAACGCCTCAAAGAAACTTACAAGTAGGAGATGTAGTTCTAATAAAGAATGAAAACATACCTCCAACCAGCTGGCCATTAGGCATAGTTCAAGATGTCTATCCAGGCACTGACAGGCTCACTAGGGTTGTAAAGGTCCCAACGCAAAACAATTCCTATAAAAGACCGATACACAAACTGTGTAGATTGCCAGTAAACGATCACTCTGAAAAGGAAAAATAAACTTATAATTTCAACAAACAAATGTTTTGTGTTGTACCGTTCATGTCGTTGTCCATCGATGTTCAGTGTAAAAATCAAAACGCTTTAAGCTCATAGTCGTATTTTCAGATGTCTCAAGATCAAGAAGACTACCTGATAATTTTGGAGGACATCTACTTCACCCCTCCGGCAAGTCCTGATGCCTCCTATCACGAAAATCTAGGGCCCGACTTGCCGCAGAAGGATCTTCCATCAACTAGAGCTAAGGCAGACACTCTTTCGAAGCCGTTTGCGTCTGGGAACCCACCAGCCTATCTCGCAGAAACCAGCTTCGCTAAGCCAACGATTTCTGGAAACGCCACCATCAACAGCAGAACGATGACTTCATTATCAAGACTGCGTCCATCCACCACAATAGACGAAGTTGAGATGAGGATGGACAACTCCCATCAGAAATTCACGACGCGTGAAGGAATTGATATATTCTTACCTCGAGAGGTCTTGCAGCGCATTAACTTCCGCGGCGTTCGAGCTACCAAGCAGAAGGAGAAAACAGTCAACTTGCCTAGACGCTACCAAGCCCGATTACGCGTCCTAGCAAATGGGAAAATAATTTTTCACCACTACCATAAGAGGGGCATTAAAAAACTATTAAATAAGACTAGGGACGTAGAGCAAAATGTTGGAGTTCTGTTCAACGGGGGGGAGTATGTACCGATCCGACTAAAAATAAAGATTAATTAAAAATTTTTTTTGTAGAAAAATCTAATAAAAAAAATTACCTCGTACCTGGGTCACCACAGGTACTCCTATTAAGCACTCCCTAAAAAGAAAATAAACAATGAGACAACAACAACAACAATATGAGAATAATTTAGGCTACAATTAAACACAAACGGCACGAGGCATTCAATGTCCGCGAACATTAAGGAATCACTGGGAATCTCTGGAATAATTCCACGTAAAGTTTTGTTTATTAAAAACGTTGCGGCCGCGAAAATTCGTAAAATTTTCTCGAACTTGACAGACGAGACCGGCAAGGAACAAAAGCGAAGTTTTTCATTTTCTCGCGCTCTAACAATATTTTTGCACGGAAAAACATAAGCACACAATTGAAAATTAAAAATTATTTAATTACTTACCAGATTCCAGCAATATTCCTCTAATTATCCACAAATTACACTGCACTCGCGGAACTAACTTCGCGGCACCATCACTTGTCACACTTCATGTTCTGATTCCACCTGACAGATCGCGGTAGGGTAATTTTTCGCGGCGAATTCATTGGCGTTCCCAGATTGGTGATAAATTCACCAGGTAATTAAATAATCGCGTTTTTTACAAATTCCCATAAGCGCCGTAGGAGAAAAAAGGACAGAACGCGATATCAAGAGTGAGACAGGGAACGCGAAAACAACTGCCGAGTCAAAAAGGTGGCTCAAACTCAAATATTCCGCCATTTTATGGCAAATTAGTTTTTTAATCATTTCTCGCGGAATTTTTATTATCCTCACCGAAATTATGTGCCACATTATAGAACTTTTTATGCTTTATTAAGAGAACTGCCTTATATCAGAGAATTAAGCAAACACACCGCGCTAGGTAGGAAAAACCGATGCATTTCCGGTATCTTGGCAGTCTCAAGGTGTTTAAAAGGGGGCAAAAATCGTTTCTCGCTCTCATTTGTTTGTCAGCCGCGAAACTGACTTGTGAATTGAACAGATTAGCAGGAAAATTTTAAATGCCCAAAAGGTCAGAAAATTTTCACATGTGGTCTGGTCAAGTTTTTTGGTAATAGGATATTGTTCAAAAAATTAAATTTAGACTATTATTATTTTTTGTGAATTTATTAGAATAAAAAATTAGTTAGAATTGTGATTACAATTAGAATAGGAATTAATTAGAATTATGAATTACAAATAGAATAAAACTTAATCTGGATTATTAGAATAAGTTATTGAATAGTGAAAAAAGAAAGGGAGAATTTCTTGTGCGAGTGAAATTGTGTAATAAAAGGAAAGGAATTGAATTACAACTCACATTCGTGTTCTTATTAATTTCCCGCTACATTCAATTTTCAGTGATTTGTTGGATTTGCACGTGAAGAAAAAACTATTTGGCCGTAACGGAATTAAGCAAATTCACGTTACTTTTTGCGAGTTCAATTATTCAGAGCAATTTAAGGTTAACAAAATGGGGAAGTGACCGGAGCCTACAGGTTCAAAATGAACTTGGAAGTCGTCGATCAGATCTAGCCCGATTTCAGTTGACCACAAGAGGTCGATAACGGATCCACCATTGATATTAATAAAAGTATAGTTGGCAGGAAAATCGCTTTCCGATCTACCATTAATGACTGTGAAACCAAGGTCTTCCATTAGCTCGAGAAGAGCTAGGCCTCTCTTATTAACGGATAAGTCGTAAGATTCTCTCTCCAGGAGGAGATTACAGTTATTCAAAATGTTCTCTTCTATATAACTATTATAGTTAGCAATTCTACCATTAAAATATCCTATTATGTATATAGGGCTATCACTGTGTTCAGAACTTATGTGTATTAAACAGTCTTTGAGGTTGACGAGGGTGTGATCGATATCATTAGAGGGGCTCATGTACACCGCGCACAGAATGAAGTGAAAGCTATTGCGTTTAATAAGGGAGATTATGAAATACCGCGATGTAAAGAAGACACTCGAGGTCCACAGATTCTCCTCAACACATACTGCGATCCCACCGCTAGCTCTTCGTTTGTCTTCGGTCTTCACAGCTGGGCTGTAGGAAATTCCAACCTCGTAGTTGCTCGGAAAGAGAGAGCTCAAATCTGGCTGGGTCGTGCACCAGGTTTCCCCCAAACAAAGGACTGTATTGTGGTCAACAAATTTACGTACCTCGAGAATATTGCCAAGGCCGGTAGAGTTCCAATACAGAATGCGGGTATGAGATGTATGAGTTACTGGTGCACGAGTCGATGACCGCTATGCGCGCTTAGCGGGTTTTGGTGTTTCCTGTGACGGGCGTGCCGTTTTGCTTAGTAATTTAGCATTGGCAACCTCTTTGGCATTTCTAGAAGGCTGATTACGGTCTGAAGAATCGGTGGCATCGCGGATTCCTGTCTGCTGGTCGCTTGTCTCTAGGTTGGCAGGGCCGTGGCCTTTGCCGATTATTTCGGAAATCTCTTCTTCGCTCAAAACTTTGCAGCAAATTGGTGCTAATACTAGCTTAAGATACTATTCCATTTCCTCCAACCGAGCTAGTTTAGGCTAGTTTTGGTTATGTTGCAACCTATTAAGATGCTATTATCTAGAAGTAGGGTAGGTTACAAGCTCAAATTGCGTTTCGTAAAAAAAATAAAGTGAAAAGTGCTCCTGTTAAGAACACAATTAAGGCTTTATACGCAAAATTTGTGAACACTGGTAATCTTAGTAATGCCAGTCATGCATCCAGACAACGAACAAGTCGTTCCGATGAAAATATCGAAGCCGTACGAGCCAGTATTGAGGAGACTCCAACGACATCGAGTTATCGCCGCTCTCAGGAATTAGACATCGCTCGCACCACACTCCGACGCATAATTCATAGCGATTTGAAGATTTTTGTGATGCCCATTTTTCGTGAAAATGACATGGATGACTTTTGGTTTCAACAGGATGGGGCTACATGCCATACAACTCGAGCAAAAATCAATTTATTGCGACCATTGTTCCCCTGGCGATTGATATCGAAAAATGGTGATATTGACTGGCCACCGAGATCACCAGATTTGACGCCACTAGACTTTTATTTGTGGGTTTATTTGAAATCCAAGGTATACGCTAATAAGCCAAAGACCTTAACTCAACTGAAAGTCAGCATTCGCCACGAAATAGCCGCCATATATATATATATTTTAAAAATTAGCTCGAACAAATCTCCTTGGGCCAACTAAATTATTTTTAAAATGGACAAAAAACATTGTTTTTTTTTCTTTTTTTTTCGGAAAAAAATGGGTCAGCTTTAAATGGCCTACCCTGTATTTGGTAAACTACAAACTAATTTTCTACAATCTTCTGTGGTAATTTTGTTCCATTCTTGACGTAGAGCGGTTTTAAGGCTTTCTTTTGTTGTTATTAGATGACCTCTGATCCCAGTCTTCAAAGTAGACCACAAATGCTCAATTGGATTTAGATCCGGTTACTGAGCGGGCCAATCCAAAAGGCGAATGTTATTTACCTCCATCCATCGTCTTGTTGCCCGAGATGTGTGGCAGAGTGCATTATCCTCTTGAAATATCACCTCGTTGTAATCCCCTTCTCCAAATATCATCCGAAACGACGGCTGAAGACAAGACTCTAGAACATTTATATTGTTGCAGTCCCTGCAAAATGAAACCAAATTGGGGTAACACTCTATATTCGTGCCAAATACTAAATTGTACCTCTTGCACGAAATTTTTAGAACAGCTCGACGGCCCGGTCAGCGAACTCAATCCTCCTTGGTGTGACCTTCAAGCGGTGTGTTTTTTTTCTGACCCGGCGATTTTCTGGACTGCGTGGTGGCTGATTTTTTTTTGGAGAATTGGAATTTGATTTCATTCGTGTGATCGCGGCAATGAATAGGAGATTTTAGAAGGGCCCGTGTTTTAATTTTATTCCTCGATTGCTCTGGAGTGCGGCCCCCCTGAAGCGGAACTTCTTCTCTTTTTGTTCTCATGTACGAGTGAGCGAGTACGGACTCCATCGGGATCTCAACCAACCCCGTGTTGTCAGAGCCCATGGGAAACAAGATAAGGGCCGTGCCCACTCCTCATTTTCGCGCTACGAAGTCCGGGTCGTCAATTTTATATTCCCGTCCGCTGAGACATCGAAAGGATCGATCGGGCCGGAAACCCAATCAAGGACGGTGAGGAAAGCTGCGGCACGCACAAACCAGCTGTCCGACCTTCCGCAACAATTTCGAGTTGCAATCAGGCTACTATAGACTCCCTCTCGGAACCATTCTGGGCGGCCCAAATATCCCACTGGAGGCCGATACTGTAACAATATATTGTTGACTATTCATGCGACCCTCACACACGAACATTTCTCCCACGACGTTAGCCGCCCTACAGCCCCAGACCATGATGCTGCCTCCGCCGTGTTTCACAGTAGGTACAATACATTCTGGGTTGTATTCTTCGCCCACCCGTCTTCGCACAAACGTTGCACCAGGTGTTCCAAATATCTAAAAAATCAAAAAAAAAAATTAGGCTGTGGATTAAATACCATAATGAGGCCTAATAAATTTCAAATGTGTCAACTTGATTTTTATCGTACTAAGCAATAACTTACTTGAAAATGGGACTCATCAGACCATACCACCTTTAACCAATCTTCTTCTGTAAAGTCCTTATAACGATGAACCCATTCTAGTCGTTTTTTAATGTTGTTTTTGGAGAGCCATGGCTTTATCCTCACTTTGCACCCCCTTAGACCAGCATCCAAAAGTCTTCTTCTGATAGTCCTCGCCGATATTTGCCGTCCTGTATCCTTCGATACTGCAGCATCCAACTCAGACGTGGTTTATTTTCGATTTCTTAGAGAGGATCGAATTAAATTTTGATCCTCACGAGAAGAAGACACCCTTTTTCTGCCCGATTTCAGCCTGTTCTCATGAGAACTAGTAATCGCAAAACGTTTGAGAGTATGCTCAACAGCACCACGTGGACATTTTACGATTTTCGCAATTTCCCTCTGCGATTTACATTCCTCGGGCAAAAATTGGACCCTGATCTTCTGAGTCAATGTCAACTCACTTGTTTCCGGAATTTTAGTTCAACAATAACCCTCTTGAAAACTTTACTAACAACTAACCGCGGTTTGAACTTTACATCCGAATTTAAGGCCTTTTATACTGCAACTGATGTATTTATTGAGAAATCCCTAATTACCCGTCGTTATAGAGAAATCCTTTATTACCCGCCCTTCGTCCTTTTCTGAATAATGTTTATTACCTAATTATGACTTTCTACCCGTGACTGAGGAAATAAAAGTGATAACGAAGTATTTTTGTACTTAGTTTTCACATAATGAGAATAAATTAGGGTGGCTTAATACTTTTGGCCAAGGCTGTACAGTGAAAAAGCTTAAACTTGTGCAAAGAGTCAATGTTATTGAAGAAAAACAAGAAAAAAGTAGTTTGAAAGAAGAGTTTGTTAAGAAACACATAAAAGTTTTTTCTGGAACAGGTTGTATTAAAGATTTTGAATATGACATAAAATTGAAAGAAAATGCTGAACCAAAAGTTTTACCTTGCAGAAAATTTCCAATTGCGCTAATGGATCCTTTAAAACAAGAATTAGATAAAATGAAAAAGTTAGGAATTATTGAAAAAGTACAAGGTCCTTCAGACTGGGTGAATCAATTTGTAATTGTGGTGGTTCATTGAGAATTTGCCTGGATTCGACTTATTTGAATCAAAATATAAAAAGAGAACATTTTAAAATTCCAAGTTTTGAAGAATTGTGCTCCAGAATGCCTGGTGCGAAAGTTTTTACAACACTGGATGCAGACAAGGCATTTTGTCAGATCAAATTAACAGATAAAAGTTCTTTTTTAGTAGTGTTTAATACACCGTACGGAAGGTACAGATTTTTGCGAATGCCTTATGGCGTAACTTCAGCTTCAGAAATTTTTCAAATGGTATTTCAAATGATTTTTGAAGATATTGAAGGTATTGTGATTTATATCGATGATCTCATGGTTTGGGGTAAAGATCAAAAAGAACATGATGAAAGAGTTGAAAAAATTTTGCATAGAGCCTAAAAATGGGGTATAACTTTCACTTTGAAAAGAATGCATTTTTGGAGCTGATGGTGTCATGTTTTTTCAAAGGAAGGTCTCAGAATGGATGAGGAGAAAATTAAAGCCATATCAAACATGAAACGTCCAAAAAGTAGAAAATAAATGGTAACTTTTCTTGGTATGTTGGCGTATATCAGTAAATACATTCCAAATGTTTCACATGAAAGTTCAAACTTGCGAAATTTGATTAAAAAAGATGTACCATGGGTCTGGGATGAAAATGTATAAAAAAGTTTTCAAAAAGTTAAACAAATTCTGATAAAAGACCCTGTTTTGCAATATTTTAATGTAAACAAGCCAGTCATTTTATCCGTCACCTACGCGAGCAAATCATTAACTGATGTTGAAAAAAGGTACGCTCAAATTGAAAAAGAGACTTTAGCTATTTGTTTTGCTTGTGAAAAATTTGAACAGTATATTTATGGAAAAAGAGTAGTTGTTGAAAGCGATCATAAACCACTAGAGTTTATATTTAAAAAGTTACCAAACGAGTGTCCTGCGAGATTATTGAGAATGAGACTGAAATTGCAAAAGTATGATATAGAAATTAAGTACAAACCGGGCACAGAACTTTTATTGGCAAATGCATTGTCACGTCATTTTTTAGTAGAACCGTCGAATGGTTGCGAAAAAGATGTTGAAGCACAAGTTTTCTTATTGATAGTGTCACTACCGATTTCCGTGGAAAAAGTTAGAATTTCAAAAAGAAACACACAATGATGAGGAAATCCAACTGTTAATGAAGTATATTTTAGAAGATTGGCCAAGCGATACAAAAAAATTACCTGAGGTATTAAAACCGCATCACACTCATGCGGATGAGTTTTGTGTAATTGAAGGGTTAATTTTTAAAGGAAACAGAATTGTAGTTCCTAGAAATTTGAGAAAAGAGATGTTAAATTTAATTCATTATTGTCATCTGGGAATTGAAAAGTGTAAAAATCGTGCGAGAGAAATTTTGTATTGGCCATTTATGAATAAGCACATTGAAAACATTGTAAACAGTTGCGAATCTTGTATGAGGTTCAAAAAAGCGAATGTCAGACAACCATTGTTACCGCCGAAGTCCCGAGTGCTCCGTGGGAAACTATAGGTATGGATTTATTTGAATTTCAAAACAGTTCATGGCTTTTAGTTATAGATTATTTCAGCAAGTATGTGGAAGTTGCAAAATTGGAGAACATGTTAGGTTCAGCAATTGTTTCAAAATTAAAGTCCATTTTTGCGAGATTTGGAATTCCTAAAAAAGCAATCTTTGATAATGGTACCCATTTTCCACACCGTGACATGCGAAATTTTGCAAATTCCTGGAATTTTGAACATGTAACGTCAAGTCCAAATTATCCACAATCGAATGGTATGGTTGAGCATCATGTTGGAACTGTAAAAAGTATGTTTAAAAAGATAGAGCATAGTAATAGAGTTTGTTGCTCAATCACGCCTATTTTATTTATTAACGCTTAATACAAGCTACATACATGAAAGTAAACTAAAGACTAGTACTAACCTAAGGGAGCAACGGGAGAAAACGGAGGAAGGGAAAGGACAAGGCAGATTAGGGAAGACTAATTAGGTGGGGCCTGAAAGAATTTTTGCTTAGGTGAAATGGAAGGAAGGGAGGGAGTTGGCTCTTCGAAGCATTTTTGTGAGGGGCTCAGAAAGACCGTAGTTGGTACGATGGTAAGGAGGGCGAAAGAGAGGGGCCGAACGGAGGTTACGGGGGTTGGTGTAGATAGGGATCCGCTCAAGTAGAGAAGGACAGTTAATCTCGCCGATGAGCAGTTGGTGAATGAATGTGATATCGGCAAGGTCCCGCCGCTTCCATAAAGGCAACAAGTTAATGAGCCGAAGGCGGTTTTCGTAGGGCGGAAGGTTTTGAGGGTCAGACCAGGGGAGCTCGCGTAGAGCGAAACGAAGGAACCTACGTTGTACAGCCTCAATCCTGTCAATGTGTTCGCGAAAGTTAAGTTCACTATTACAGATGACGCCTAGATCGCGAAGATAGGAAACGAAGGGGACAGGTTCGCCAGACAAGCAATAGACTCTGGGAGGGAAGAGGGGCGTTTGCGGGAGTAGGTGATGGATTGGCATTTGGAGATATTGAGCTCAAGAGAGTTTTTAGTGCACCAAATGCCAAAGTTAGTGAGATCTTCTTGTAGCAGACGGGGGTCCGAGGTGGAGGATATCCGTTTAGAGATTTTTATATCGTCGGCATAGATGGACAGGTCGGAGTGCTTGATAACACACTCAACGTCATTTATGGCCAGTATGAAAAGCAACGGACCTAAGTGGCTACCCTGAGGGACCCCCGAGTTGGCCACGAAAGAGTTGGAAAAGGACGAGCAGAAAAGGACCCCTTACTGGCGGTGATTAAGATATGAATTCATCCAGGAAGAAAAGAGCCGATTGAAGCCAAGGGAGTGAAGTTTGGAGAGAATTAATTTGTGTGCGATTTTGTCAAATGCCTTGCTGAAGTCAGTAGCGACGACGTCAACCTCGTTGCCTTTTTCAAGGGCACACAGAGTTTTGAAGATTAAGAGGTTAGTAGTAATTTATCTGCCTTTAAGGAAACCATGTTGGGATTGGGAAAAGATGGGTTTGCAGTGAAAGAACAAGCAATCGTAAACGATGCTTTCGAAGAGATTAGGAATAGTGGAGAGTTTAGCAATAGGGCGGTAATTGGATATCTCACTCTTACAGCCCTTTGTATGAATGGGGATGATAAAACAATCCTTCCACATGGCAGGGAAAACACCCTGGGAGATGGAGAGATTAAAAATAGAGGAAAGGGGATCGACCAAGTGTTGGGCACACTTTTTAAGGATTAAAGCGGGGATACCGTTAGGGCCAAGGTTATGATCGGCAAGGAGGGCGGCAATAGCGGCAGCAACCATTAAAGGGTCAATGTTGATGGAGGCAAGGAAGGTCTGTGGACGCGACTCCAAAAAGTGGAAATAGCTAGAGTCGGGATCTAATGAGTGCTCACAGAAAGACTGACTGAAGTGGTGAGCAAAGAGATTAGCTATTGTATTGGGGTCGGAGGACGAAGTATCATTGAGTTTAAGGGTAGAAGGGTAACCGCTGGACTTCTTTTTAATGTTAATAAATTGATAAAAGCGTTTGGGATCGGAGACGAGGGCTCACTGCATGTAATTAGGGTAATCGATATATGAAGATTCGCTGCGTGTGGAAAAGAGGGAAGCCGCCGAGAGGTAATTGGAGAAGTCGGAGGTGGAACGAGATAGGAGGTAGGATTGCCAAAGTTTGTTCCTTCTATTCCGAAGGGATCGAATTCCTTTGTTATGCCAGGGGGGGGGGGGGGGGGGGAGGCATGATCTCTCCGAGGTTGATAAGGAAAAGATTGGGTCAGGCACGCGAAGAGTTCGCTATAAAAGACGTCGAGGGCATCACCAACGGGAAGCTTGGACTCGGCTGAGAGGGAAAGAAGGGACGATTGAGAGAGAAGGCGGTTCAATTTGCCAAAGTCGCCTCGGCGGAAATTGAAGTGGTAAGAAGTCTCAGAAGTGGTAAGAAGTCTCAGAAGTGGTGTGAAGAGGTAGGGGCACAGGCCCAAGAGTGAGGAAGAGTGGAGGGTGGTACTGGTGAAGAGTAGATAGAAGATGAGGGCTCTGAGAGACAACCGAGTTCACAGGGTCAGAAGAGAAGACCAGGTCGAATTGTCTGCCAAGATTATTGGTAATGCCACTAATTTGGTAGAGACTAGAGTCTGAAAGGCGGTCGACAAAAAGGGTTTTCTTGTCCGAGAGGATGTTGGTGGGGATATAGTGAAGGTCGTCGTCAGATCGAAGGCATTCCAGATAGGGGGATTGAAGTCGCTGAGAACGATGATTTCGTCGTTGAGCCCTAGGGTGCTGAAGATAGAGTCGATCGTATCGGTGGCAAGTTGGGAGGGGCGATTGTATGCACAAAGGACATACAGGAATTTGCTGGTTAATGGGATTTCAAGGCAGACAAAATTGAGGAGGCAGGAACTAGAAGAAGTGAGGAAAGCAGCGCCGAAGCGAGTACGCACAGCAAGAAGTAAGCCGCGGTTAGAGGGGGTTAAGTTGTCGTCGCAGGCATCGGCACGAAAAACTGAAAAATCCACTGAAACAAGTTCGCTGGTATAAATATTGGGAGTTAGGTTAGTTTCGGTTAGGGCAAAAATGTCATATGGAAAAACGAGGGAGTTCTGAAAAACAGAGGCAGTTTTGGTGCGTAGTCCTCTGACATTTTGGTAGTATAGGGAAATAAAGCAAGGAAAATGAGCGTGGGCAAACGGGAGAAGGGCTGGGGGTAAGGGAGGAATAGAAAAGCCAGAGCCAGTCGGGTTAGGAACTAAAGTAAGATTTGTGATCGTTCCGGGCTCTTTGAAGGTGGGAGATACGCGGAAAGCTGACGTAGGAGGCGAAAGTGGTAAGATCAGATGAGACCTTGTCAGGGGAGATACCGAATTCGACATGAAACTTAAGGAACAGGTCGCGAAGGGTGGACAAGTCAGTGGGGAGGCCTTCCTTATGAATTGAAACCAGCACACAACGCGGAGTCCGATCATTTTTATTTTTTGGGTGAAGGTATTACATATTCCGACCCAACATATAGGCTATTTCTTATTCGGGAGATTGAGGTGGCCAGAAATTGAAAATATCAAGCTATTTCCATGAAACTTGGTATTTGTGTGCTATTGGATGTCTTTATTGCGAATCTACGTTCGAAATTTGGAAATTCAAAATGGCGGATTCAATATGGCGACAAACATTTTCGAACACCAGGTAATCTATCACGCCTAAACGGTGGATCAAATCATTTTCATTTTGTGGATAAAGGTACCACATGTCCCGGCCCAAAATATAGCCTACTTTTTATTCATGATTTTCAAAATGGCGGACCCAAGATGGCGGTCCAAAATTGAAAATATCAACGGATTAACATGGAAATTGCTATTTGGGGGTTTTTAGCTGTCCTCATTGCGAATCTATTTTCGAAATTTGGAAACTCAAGAAGGCGGATTCAATATTTTGGTAGACCGGGTGAAACCGGGTAGCTCATCACGCCTAGACGCTGGACCCAAGCTTGTTCATTTCTTGGGTGAAGGTACCACATATTCCGGCCCAAAATATAGGCTACTTTTTATTCACGAATTTCAAAATGGTGGACCTAAGATGATGCCAAAAATTTGAAAATATGAAGGGATTGCCATAAAATTGTTGTTTGGGGGTTTTTGGATACCCTCCTTGCGAATCCATGTTCGAAATTTTGCAGTGAGAGGTGGCGGATTCAATATGGCGTATACTAATTTTCGAACTTCAGGGAATTTAAATGAAAAGTAGTACTATGGATATTTTGAGATAATTTCGAATTTACTACCAAAGCTTGGAAATTCAAAATAGCGGACCCGGCACGGTGACGCAAATTTGTGTGCACTGGGTGAGACTGGGTAACCCATAACTCCTGAATATTGGATCGGACTTTATTTATTTTTGGGCTGAATTTACTTCATACTGTGCCCAACCATATGTATAGTCTGCCTTGTATTCGCTAATTTCAAAATGACGGAACCAAGATGGTGGCCAAAAATGTTAAATAGTAAGGGATTGACGTGAAAATTGGTATTTAGGGGTTTTAGATTTTCTTATTGCGAATATATATTCGAAACTTGCAAATTCAAGATGGCGGATCCAAAATGGCGTCCAAAATTTTTGTGCACGGGGTAAAACCAGGCAACCCATCACGCTTAGACGCTGGATTCGATCATATTCATTTTTTGGGTGAAGGTTCTACATATTTCGGCCCAATATATAGGATACTTTTTCGCGAATTGAAAATATCAAGGGATTGCTATGAAAATAGGTATTTTGGGGGTTGTTAGATGTCCTTATTGCGAATCTATGTTTGAAATTTGGAAATAAAAATTTCGAATTTAATATGGCGATCAAAAGTACAGCGAGTAAAACCTAGTAACCCATCACACCTAAACGCTCATATTCATTTTTTAAGTTAGGTCCTGCATATTCCGGTCCAACATATAGGTTACTATTTTTGCGCGTTTGAAAATGGCAGATCCAAGATGGCGCCCTAAACTTTAAAACATCAAGGGATTGGCAGGAAAATTGGTATTTTGTGGGTTTTTAGTTATCCTTATTGCGGATCTATGTATAAAATTCGAGAATCAAGATGACGGATAGTGCGCGGCCAAAATATTCTTACACCGGGTGTAACTGGGTAACCCAGCTAGTTTGGTTATAAAACGCGTGGATTATTGCCGATTAATGTAAAAACGAATGATTGGGAGAAGAATGAGTTAGTTAGACAACAATTATTAAAAAGACAAAGCGAACAAACATTTTTGTATGACAGAAACAGTCACAATTTGAATCATTTAAAATTAGGAGATGATGTGTATATTCGAAAAGATGAATGTGAATCGGTAGAACCTGCAGTTGTTACAAAAATTTGTGATAGACCAAGGTCATACGAAGCACAAATTCAAATGGTCGAAAACTTGAACGAAATCGTGTGCTAAATGGGTGATGAAACTGTACCAAATAATGTGATCCCAAATGTAACTCAAGCGAGTTCCGGACAACAGAGTTCAGATGTTTCAAACCAAACCGTTAGTTCTAATTTAAACCAAAGTGTTCAAAACAATCAAACTTATGTAACAAGATCTGGTAGAACTGTAAAAACACCATCACACAAGATTATAAATTACAAGTTCAAATGTATTTTTGGTTTGTAAGTCTAAAAATGTGTTGACAACTTATTTTTGTATTTTGAAATGTATACCAAGCATTACTTATATAGGGATATGTCATGATTTGAACTGCCACCTAGCGTGATCTTTTGAGTAATACTTTTGATGGTCGGAATATGGAAAAGTTCATGGCTAGCGCTGGTCGAGTTAATACGTCTGTAAAATCAATCTTTGCGTGACGTTAACTCAGTATTAGAGTTAGCTCATCAACGCACTGTTGAGAGGAAAGGACGCTAACTAAACTCAGGTTAGGAAACGCTAGTCGAGTAATTAGTTCCTTGAGGGAATTTGGTAGAAGGTATTCAAGAAAACACTTGAACGCTGGTTGGAATGGGAATGATTTAATTTGCAATCATTGGGTCTTTTAATAACAAATTAATAACCTACTTACAATCTAAGAATGAGCAAACAAAAAATTGTTACACAATAATAATATTGCGGCAACGCCGCAGTTATTCATATTCTACTAATGCACTTCCCGGTGGTCAGGTCAGTGCCAGTAGCGCAAGCGCATCTTTCTGAGGCGGCGAGTTTAAGTTGGTCAACAACCGAGGGCACGGGCGCCTTGGCTTGTTGACTAAACATTTTCCCCCGCGTTGATGTGTCGAACATCAAGATGAAAGTCTTCCTTGCTGAGGGTCGTTGGGGTACGTTGTGGTTGTTCGCTAACCGTGACTCTGGTTTCTATCGTTTGTGGAATGCACTTATGCTAATTGCAACGATGATTAATACAGTTAAGCTAAGGCTGAAATAACCGACTGCATATTGATGCTTATCGTGTGTTGAAACGTCATCCAATGTGACTTCTTCTGTCTTCAGATTTTGAATATCGGATTTCAATTTGCCGAATTCTACTGAATATGAATTTAGAGAAGAAGTGTTTCGTTGGAGACGAGTTAGGTCAGGAATCGTGAAATTCAACTCATCCTGTAAATTAATAGTTGGCAGAAATGATTCAGTAGCTTCTGATGCAATGGTCTTGAAGGATTGAATCAATAAGTCATCGTCCTTGATGATGCAGTTCTCGTTTAAAGACAAAACTCCATTTGCTCGCAGTCGCTCTGAATATACCTGATTATTGCAGAAAATGTTATAAACGTATTCTTTGTCCAATGCGAACAGCCAACGATAGGGCTGCTGGAGCTGAACCCAGGTTTTAGCCGGATGGGAAATTTTCAACCGGCATTGGTCATCTAGAACATGATGCCTCATCATCTGAAATTTGCACCGTAAATCTTGTAAATTGGCCTAAGTTGGTTACACAAATGTTCTTCGGGTTCCGGTTTGATGCATTTATCAAATTCCACAGCTGAAAGCATATAGACTGAGTCTCGATGAAGGTCGGTCATGATGTATTCGGTGAAGGGCTCGATTCTGACGTAGGAGTTGTTGACTAGTGTAGGAAACGGGATTAGTTTAAACATTTGAAATTCTGCGATGGCAATCAACGGAAGAAGAATAAGTAATAATGTGGTCGTTGTCGTCACCTTACACTTCACATTTAATAAGCTATAAATGTGTGATGATGACGGAAATTGTACTCCTGATGGTAATCTTGCTTGCAACTCGTTCAGATGCTCAGCTAGTCTCTCCGGTGTTAGAATGAATGGGCTAGCTTTGCCATGGTGTATATCAGTTATGATGTCCATTATGGAATTTTGCATTTTCTGGAATTCAGTGTTTACAAGTGACACGAATACTGAGAGCAGCGTAAATGTCCTTGTAATTTTCTCCTGCTTCATTTCCTTTGTGAAATTATTTATGTTGCTCAAAATACCATCCATCTCGCTCTGAAGAGTTAGCAGCTGCTTGGTCCTCTCCTCTTCTGAATGTTTCATGTTGTTTGTGGTCGCTTCGACGATGGATGTCTGATTTTTTATTAAATCTAAAAGATGATTTGCATTATTTTGAACGCCTTTAATGGTCGTCTTCATTTGAGCTGCATATACGTCATCTAGAGTACCGAATAATTTATTGGCAATATTACCGACTACATTAACTGGGCCTCGTCCTTGCCGCTGCTTTGGTACTTCGAATAACAACTGATTATTCTCCTCAAGCTCGGTAAGTTAATGCTGATATTGTCTCAATATCACATCAAAATATCTACCGTTCTGGTTGACAGCAGTTTCATTTTATGAATTCCCTTTTGAATGGATTCGTACGTCTTCCAGTAATTGTTCATGTTATAAAATACTATCCGTTTCCAATCATTTACAATCAGTTGTCCTAGCTCCCAATACTGATAGTGGTAGCAAGAAGAAAGCAAGAATTGATAACAATATAGTGCTTAAGGAAAACCGCGCTCGCTTCCGCGATGAACTTTGTTTGTCTTCCGCTGGAGCGTTTCCTTCTGTGTCTTTTTCAGCGATTCGTTTAAGTTCTGCCCTTGCTGATTCTGGTTGCTGCCCAGTTAAACATCCCTCGATTGGTAGCAGGGCTAAGTTATGGATAGCCCGTTTGTATGCTCCTTTAGACGTTTTTACGACAGCTACTCTAACTAGTCCATCATTGCCCGGAATTGCTTCAACAATCCTGCCCATTGGCCATTTCAGCGGCGGAATGTTGTCCTCCTTCATGAGTACCATCATCTCAGGAATAACATTGGGGGAAACCTTCTTCCATTTATGTCTTTGTTGGAGTTCACAAAAATATTCTCGAGCCGTGTAATCATTCGGGTCTGTTGATAGAGGAGTAAGTGGCCTTGAGTTCAAAATAGCCTCGGCTTCTGCAACAACGGTGCACAGTTCTTCATATGACAGAGCTGCCTTTTCAAGAGTTTGCTGAAGTAGTTTTTTCGCTGCCTTGACGGCAGCTTCCCACAATCCACCAAAATGGGGTGGTCGAGGAGGAGCAAAATTAAACTGAATACCTTTTTCGCTGCATGTTCTTGTGATTTGCTCCTGAGTGGCTCGTTTCGACATTATCTCTTGTAGTTCATCTAATTTATTTCGAGCTCCAATGAAATTGGTCGCATTGTCGCAGAAAATTTTTTCACAAATTCCGCGTCTTGCGATAAATCGTCGTAGTGACCCGATGAAACCTTCTATTGACAAATCCGACACAACTTCCATGTGGATTGCCTTTGTCGTGAAGCAGCAGTACACGGCTATATAAGTTTTTTGTGGTTTCTTCCCCCTAACATGGTAATGGGTGAGAATTGGCCCACAAAAATTCACTCCTGTCTTTAAAATGGCCGGGCAGGTAGAACTCGATGTGCGGGTAAATTTCCCATCTGTTGGTTTAACATTTGAGGCTTTGCTCTGACGCATCCAACACAGTTTGAAACTGTTGATCGTGCCAAAGCCCTTGCTTGTAGAATCCAAAAACGCTGTCTCGCTATGGCCAACAGAGCTAATGGTCCTGCATGTAAATGTGTCTTGTGCAGGTCATTCAAAATTAATTTGGAAACAAAATCACCGCCTGGCAACAGTATGGGGTGTTTCGCATCATATGAGATCGCAGCGTAGTCGAGCCTTCCTCCCACGCGGATGACACTATTTGCATCCAGAAACGGCGTGAGCGAAGAAATTCTGCTGGAACCCTTGACAATGTTGTTGTTCTGAAGCAGCTTTATCTCCTCTTGAAAGTGTCGTCTTTGTATTTCCTTGATAATTACAACCAGTGCTTAATTCAGTTCTGCTGCTGAGATCCGTGCAGTGCCTTCACCTGCTGTGAATTGCCTTCTCATTTTCTTAATACCAAGAAGAATATAAGCCATGGATCTTTGAAGAAAACTGAATGAGTTTTTGTGATTGATTCTATCGAGGGGATGATCAGACATTTCCGTCAAGGGTTCTGTATTTGTTATCAGTGTCACACTAGCTCTTTCTTCCTCACGCAATCGAACTGTAGAAATTGTTCGTTCAGGCTATTCTGATTGTGGTTTCTTCAGGAAACTTGGTCCATAGAACCACAACTCTGAATTAATTAAGAATTCCGAGGTACAGCCACAAGATACTAAATCAGCGGGATTCGATTTAGTGCTGATGTAGTTCCATGATTCAGGATTGGTGTGTTCCTGAATTGATGAAACTCGATGAGCAACAAAGGTTTTTAAGGTTGAGGAATCGCCTTTTATCCAGGGCAGAACAATTTGAGAATCTGTCCACAGAAATGATTCATCAATTTTAATCTTCATTGTCGTTAATACACGATGAGCTAAAATTGCCGCTAAATTGGCTGCACATAGCTCAAGTCGAGGTAAAGTAACTACCTTGACAGGAGCCACACGAGATTTTGCACACAATAACTTGCATGCGATTTCCTGATCGCAGCTGATCGTTCTTAGATAAATTGCAGCGCCATATGCCTTTTCACTTGCATCAGCGAAAGCGTGTAATTCTTGTCTTATTGGTGTGCCTGAGGTAAACATATATCTCGTTATCTTGAGATGTTGTAATGCCCTTAGATTCTCGCAGAACTTGGTCCACTCATTTACAAGATCGTCTGGAAGGCTATCGTCCCAATCTAGCTTCAGTTTCCAAATTTTCTGTAGGAAAATTTTGGCTGCTACAATGATCGGATTTACTAGGCCGAGCGGATCAAATAATCTAGACATTTCAGATACCACTGATCGTTTGGTGCTTTGATCAGATGAAGGCCATGTTGTGGTGAAAGTGAATAGGTCTTGTGCCGGTTGCCTTGCGAGTCCCAGAGTCTTTACGTAGCCTGAATTTTCTCCCTGGAAGCATTTTTCTTCTTCTACTTCATTTCGAGGTATCCCTTACAGCAGCTTCTCACTGTTTGCAGCCCATTTCCGCAGCTGGAGCCTCCAGTATGCAACAGTTTTGTCAATTCGTCGCGAATTTTAATTGCCTGTGGCAGAGAATTGCTACCTGTTATTACATTATCCACATAGAAGTCGTCAATTGCAGTTGAGGCTAGGGGTACCTTATTGGTTCCTCTTCTGCTAATTGCTTTAAGCATCGTGTCGCTAAATACGGCGCAGCCTTTGTGCCATAAGTAACTGTATTTATTCTATAATACCTGATTTTATCAGTTTGTTTGGACCTCCATATAATGAGTTGCAGGTTTCGGTCTTGTTCATCGATCCGAATTTGACGATACATTTGAGCAATGTCCGCAGTGAAAACGTATTTGAATGTTCTAAAGTTGATAAGAAGATTGAACAGTTCGCTCTGAACAGTAGGACCTGCTAACATGATGCCATTTAACGAAAGATTGCTTGTAGTTTTCCAAGAAGCATCGAAGACCACACGCAATTTGGTCGTGCTGCTATCTGGCTTGAGCACGAAATGATGCGGAAGGAAGTAGTGTACTTGAGGAATTTCTAATGCAGATATTTCTGTCATATATCCCAGACGCTCGTATTCTTCTAAGAACGCAATGTATTGTTGGTGTAGTTCTGGAGCCTTGTTTAAGCGATTCTCGATGTTTATGAATCGTCGCACTGCTATATTCATGGATTCACCAAGCAGTGCTGGGTCACTCATAATTGGAAGATTTACTGTGAATCTGCCATCGCCTTCTAGCCGTTGTGTTTTTAAAGAAATGTTCACACTTCATTTCGGCCGAACTCATTGTAGTCTTGGTTGAAGGAGTGTTATCGATTTCCCAAAATTGTTTCAGGCTTGAGTCCAATTCCAGATTCGAGATTCCAACAAATGAGTTCGGTACTTCATGTGGAGCAGCTTTTCCGAGTACAACCCATCCGAAAGTTGTATTTTGCAACATGGGTAAGTTTTGTTGCATTTTGATTTGACCCATCCGCATGAGTTCACCATATAACTCAGCGCCAAGTAATATGTCCACCCGCTGTGGTTTATTGAAATCTGGATCAGTCAGCGAAATATTTCCTGGTATTGGCCATGAAGAAATGTCAACGAATCGCTGTGGTTGAGCAATTGTAATTTGGCTGATGACTTGAGCCTCGATAGTGGTGCTGTAATTGTTTATTAAGGATGTTATTGTAATATTCACTCGATCCTTCGAGTTGAGCTGTGAGTTGCCAATGCCGCTTATGTTTAAGGCGTGGTCGGACGTGTCAAGCTTCAACTTACGTTGCAGCCGTTCCGAGATGAAATTTAATTGTGAACCGGAATCCAACAAGATTCTGCACTTAATTGCTTCGCCATGTTTGTCCATCACTGATGCTAAAGCGGTTCCTAAAAATACACATTCCTCTGACAACTCCTTCTTCGGTGTTGCTACGTTCGCTGAATTAGTTTGATGTTGGACAGTAGGATATGATTTTTGGTATAGCGGCGAGGATGTGGCATTTGCTGTCTTTGCATTATTACCTTGATCCCGATTTGTTGTATAATGCAACAGCGTATTATGTTTCTGATTACACTGCTTGCAACCTCTTGATTGGCAATTTGTTTTGTGATGCCCACTGCGCAAGCAATTACTGCAAAGTTTAAGTTTCTGAGTTTGTTTGGCTCTTTCCTGTGGTGTCAGAGCTGGAAACTCCCCGCACATGTAAATTTGGTGATCCTTGTTGCAGAGGATGCACCTTGATGCTGTTCCATTGTTGTTATTATTGGAGATATATGCTGCTGCTTGGTTTGGTTTTGGAGCTATTTTCGTGATAGCCTTTTCTGAGCTCAGTGACTCGAGTGATTGAAACCGTAGCTCGATGAATTTCAGAAAATCTTCCAAGGTTTGCAGTTTCTTGGGATTTTTGAGAGATAGTTCATACAAGTTATGAGTTTTTCCATCAAGCTTACGAATCAGTATATAAAGCAAGATCGGGTCTCAGCTACCGTTAATTTTTAGCTCCAAATTCTCCAACAACAAAACACATTCACGACCCGTGTCATAAAGCGCCTTGAGAGCTTGCGCCGATGCGTATTTCATTATTTGAACCTTAAATAATTTATCCAGCACTGAAGAGACCAATAAACGTTCGTTGCTGTATCGTTCCGACAGTGTTGTCCACGCAATCGAATAATTGTTGTCGGTCAGAGAAAGATGCTGTAGTAATGTAGCTGCCTCACATTCAAGATTGCTCTTCAAATATACCACATCTTCTCTACATCGCTTAGCGGCTTGTTGTCAATTGTTCTCGAGAAAAGATCGTGGAATTGTGGCCATTTGAGATAATCTCTGTTAAATTTTGGAATCGTAATGGGCGGCAATTTGATTTTATTAGATGGGCCTGGATTGCGCAATCCCCTGCCGATGATCCTCCTGATTTTATATTGTGTGTAAGCACCATCATTAAGTCTTGGGCTGCTTCATCTATGATGAACAACTCGTTTGCGTCGTATCCGTAAGCTGATGGATCGTCTACTTGACTTAAAGGCTCATGGATGTAGTCTTCTAAAGAAGCCCAATGAGATTTTAGCATTTCTAGCTTGACTTCGTAATATTGAACCGTTTGCCCTGTTGTGACGACAGAGTCAATAAACTTTTTTAGCATTTCCTTCCGAACATTCAACCTCCGCATCAAGCCTTTTATCGTTGCCTGTTCCGGATCAAATGCCTCGATTGGAGATTCTTCGCTCCTTGAAGATTGAAGGGGCTGCAAAAATTGTTGTAATATAATATTTGCTGAGTAGTTTGGTGCGATGCGGCTTGGCCTGGAGTGGTGGAAATATTTGAAGATACCGATGGCTGTGGTGGAGGCGGCGGGATTTGTACCACTGGTGAGCCGACTCCTTGCATTTTACGTAGTAATGCATATTTAAAAGTGTTGTAGAGGGCCTCCGCTTGAGGATATAGTTCCTCTGCAAAGTAGAAATGGTCTACTATGTCCGAAAATTGGTTTCGGATCGTATTGTCGGTTTCCTCGAAGAGCTGCCAACTTTCTTCCAATTTGGTAAGCTTCTCTTGTACCAATTTGGCGTTCTTTCGCTCTTCTGCGAGATTGTTGTACGAATCAAAAGCCTGCTTTATTTGCTTCGCAAGGCTTGATTGTAAGGCTGCAATTCTATCCATGTTTGGCTGTTAATTGGCTTTTTGCCGTTTGTCGATGTTGATTTCTTCTCTGATCTAAGTTGATTCCCTGGAACTTGTGTTGCTCCGCTGGATCACTTCGGGGTCACCAAAAAAATGTGCGTGACGTTAACTCAGTATTAGAGTTAGCTCATCAACGCACTGTCGAGAGGAAAGGACGCTAACTAAACTCAGGCTAGGAAACGCTAGTCGAGTAATTAGAGGGAATTGGGTAGAAGGTATTCAAGAAAACACTTGAACGCTGGTTGGAATGGGAATGATTTGATTTACAATCATTGGGTCTTTTTATAACAAATTAATAACCTACTTACAATTTAAGAATGAGCAAACAAAAAATTGTTACACAATAATAATAATGCGGCAACGCCGAAGTTATGCATATTCTACTAGTGCACTTCCCGGTGGTTAGGTCAGTGCCAGTAGCGCAAGCGCATCTTTCTGAGGCGGCGAGTTTAAGTTGGTCAACAGACGAGGGCACGGGTGCCTTGGCTTGTTGACTAAACACAATCATAAAATATAAAGTGAAATAAAAGTATTGAAAATAAATATCAAGTTTTATTACTTATGAAAACGTAACAGGAATATCTTATCGCAGCCATAAATGATGCTTTTGTGCAACTTTCTTTGGATTATTTAAAAAATTTATACAATTCTTTACCGAAGGGACTTTTTGAAGTTGTATGTAAAAACGAAGGTCCTACAAAATATTAACATAATATAAAATTATAAAAAAAAATTAAAAATCTTCCTTTTATTACGCCTTTTTGCAAATCAAGTGTCTATGTCTGAGCTATTTCTCAATCCGTACGACAAGATATTTGGTCTATGCACAAGGATATCAGTCAGTACAGGCGTAAAATTTTTGCTGATACTTCAGAGGGGCGTAAACGTGATTTCAAATTAAGCTTTTATAGCCACCTGTTCCCCATATGGACATCGCTCTGGAACCTAAAACCCCATAAAAACAAAGCATTAAGTAAAGTTATATTTCTATCAATATATAAAATTATCCTGTATCCCCCCCCAAACAAATTTTTATGGCAATGTCTCTGTCGTCCATTTCCACAAATCTGACAGTTTTTCCGAAGGGAAACCCATTTCAGTTAAGAATGAACTTTTAGGCAAAATTCAATCAGTTTCACAATTTTTATAAAACGAAACTATTAAGTATAATTTTCTTAAATGCTTACCTGTGCAAAGAAATCGCTCAGTTCCTAGAATTCTTCGAATGTTTGCTGTTAGGCACAAAACTAATCTTAGGCATTTTTTCTGTAAAATAACCCACAATAGATGTAATTAGCACGTTTGACAAACTAAAACAGTTTTAAATCATCAAAATTACACCTTATAATCCACATTTAATGGAAATGAAGTACAAAATTACCTCTTTGTTAGTTGCACTTGACAAATTTAAAGTTTCCGCTTTCAGTACTTGACAGTCAGTTTGACAGTTGTCTACCCATTTGACATTCGTCTACCCGAGTTTTTGGATTCACTCAAGTACAGGAATTTTACACGATTCTTCCACTCCATGTTCATTCATTCCTCCGAGGTATTTAACTTCATTATTTCTGCTGGATGATCGGGAAAGTAAATCGTCCACATTAGTTCAGTCGTCACTTCTCTCGGATTCTTACGTCACATCACACAGTTAAGTCGTACGAAGTGCAGTGAAGCTTTCATTTGGGCCCAAACTACAGAAAGAAATGAACTTCAATCAGCCAAATTTGCATAAGTGCCGCCTAGAACTTCGGGGTACAAAAAGTGAACATTTTCTTGAAATTCGTGGGAATAACACTAATAATAATAAAAATAACCATTGCCGAAAAAGGTCTCCGTATTTACAACACATTCCCACAAAATCTTAAATTTGATAACGTTGTAAAGCACTTCAACAGTCATTGTGAACCGAGAACGGATATTGTGTTCGAACGTTACAAATTCCTATCGGCAAGACAAAAAGCAGCAGAATTAGCAGAATTAGTTTAAGCTTATGACCACGATGCGCTTCAAAATGGAATGGTCCGGGATGTCTTCATCATTGGGTTAATAGACGACAAATTGAGGCGTTTATTGCTCGACATCGATAATCTAACGTTAGAGGCAGCGGAAAAACGTGCTAAATCATATGTCCTTAGCCAATCACAGTTACAAGAAATGTCCTCAGTCGAAGTAAGTCCAGAAAGTAAAATTAACTTCATCCGAAGGTCCACCCACAGCAGCAAAAATGGAACATCTAGTAATATGAAGCATAAACAACAACAATGGAAAGAAAGAAACAACATGAAGCATACCCCCAAGCCAAATAGCAACTCCAAATCCGACACCAAGATGAGTGATTCCAAAAAACGATGTGAACGATGTGGGAACTGGAACCATTGAACAAAATGCCCAACTATTGGTCAAAGATGTTACCTACAGTGAAGAGCAAAAGTGGAAAGATGACCCACACTTTTGCTTTTAGATGTTTATTACGAAATAACGGAAAGGCTGACGGAAATGAAAGCAATGTTGTTATTTACACTTATGTAAGTGAAAGTTTCGTATTTACCGCTATTTCAGAAAGCTGTTTGCAAGGCAATTGAGTGAGATAAGTAGTCTTTCAAAGAACGTTAAATAAAATTGTGACAGTCTGTATTAATTTAAAAGTGGTTATGAAGCCAATTGCAGTGAATATTAAGGAATAGGTCCTAGAACTTTCTCGCCAAGGCAAATCTTCACGAGAAATGTAAGATATCCCATATAACAGTTCAAAAAATTCAAAAATGTGCGAGTGAGGAATTTCCAAAACCAAAAAATGACCGGCCTGTTAAAACTTCCGGCCGAGCTGCCCGGGAAATGGCTCGATGTGTAGTGTCTGGAATAGCAAAAACTCCACAGCAAGCTGCTGAACCGATCGGTAATTAGGCCAGTAAATGGACTTGTCTTAGAGCCTTAAGGAGAATTGGCCTAGACCCTAAAGAAAAAAAGACGAAGCCTGCTCTCTCTGCTAAAAAAAATTAACAGCTTTTGGGGCATCGAGAGTCAATATTCTCGGTCAATGTTCGGTCAATGCTTTTCTTAATACGAGTAAGAAAAGACAAGAGAAAATCGATATTTCGGTTGTAAATGAAAATGTCAATACAGTTTTGGGCAAAATTGATTGCTTAAAATTCGAGTTAGTTAATCAAAATATGTCATCTTCAATCAATCAAATTAAAGGTGAGTCAAATGCTCAAAGCCAGGCCTATCGGCTAGAAACCCACTCCCCCCCCTTTAGGAACCCCACCACGGAGCTGTCTTATAAGACATTACTTAGGGGTGAATCCCTATATGTCACCCGTCACACAGGCACAACCCGCCACCTGGACGCCAACAACACCGAACACCTATGATCCAACAGGGGCTCCCTAAGAAACCCCTGTTGTCTTTTTCCTTCTGGTGGAGGATTCCCCTAGCAAACGAAACAACCCTCCGCCAGAAATCGTCATTCTGCAGCATAACCCCGACTAGGTTGTCTGGGGTTATGCTGCCCGTCGCGGCATCCAACACAGTCCGCCCCGCTCTCCACCGAACACATTCAAAAAATGTGTAGAGGGCGGAGTCGGGTGGGGAGTTGCAGTAGGCACAGCATGGGTTCTGTACCTTCCCAATGCGGTGGAGGAAGTACCGAAAGTTCCCATGCCCGTCAGCATTTGGATGAGGTAGTAATTTACCTCGCCATTCTGACGGTCCAGCCAGCTGTCTAGCTGCGGGATCGGCCGAGCTGTCCACCGGCCTCGCGACTCCACATCCCAACGCGCCTGCCAGGACACAATGGTCCTGGCCCGGGCAACCCTTGCCGTATCTCCTCCCGGGACAGGCTTCTCGTGCTGGACGAACTGTCGTTCCCTGACTAAGAGGTCAATTGGGATGACCCCTGCGACCACCAACACCGCCGGTTCCGAGACCATGCGGTAGGAGCACGCGATGCGGAGCGCCGCACTGCTTTGTACCGACAGTATACGTTTGCGGTACCTTTCCCACCGTATCGAGTCGGGCCAAACTTCCGCTCCGTTAAGCATGATGGCCTAAACGGTGCGGAGCAGCAGACGCCTTTTGCATGGCCTGGCTCCAGAAGTGTTGGCCATGACCCTGCTCTAGGCCGCCGTTACCGCAGCCCCCTTATCGGCCCGGCCTTTAATTTCTTCTCAGAAGGTGAGCCTACAATCGAGACACATCCCCAGGTACTTAATCGACGGCCGTGTTTGCACCGACATGTTTCCTGCCAGAATTTTCAGTAGCAAGGGGATGCGCTTCTTCATCAAAAGGACGATCTCGGTCTTTGCCAGGGCTAACTCCAGCCCGTGGTCGCGTAGCCAGCGACTTACACGATGCATCCCCTGGTTGAACCTCATCTGGGCCGCCGCAACATCTCTGGCGGTGATGACTGAAAGACCCTTCAGGCATCTCCATACGAAGGATCCCGTCATATGTATAATTCCATATGTCGGGTCCCAGTATGGAGCCCTGAGCCGCCCCTGCCGAGAGAAAGGTGAGAATGCGGTCCTTCAGGTAATCCCTCATTATCTGCAATAGATATTGAGGAACCCTGAAGTCACGCTCTATCATACTGAGCGTGTTCCCCACCTCACCGAATTGAAGGCTTTGAGCACATCCAGAGTGAACAGCAAGCACATTGGGCGCGAATAATCGTACCCGCATTCGGTGGCCCGGGCCGCGTCGACAACCTCCTGGATAGCAAGCACCGTCGACCTCCCTTTCCGAAAGCCAGCTGCTTGGAGCGAGGCTTTAGGAGCTTCTCCAGGAGCTTGCCGACTGAGTCGAGCATACACAGCGGGCTGTACGACCCGGGGGACTCTGCTGGTTCCTAGCCCTTGGCTCGTTGGGCCAACCGTCTGAGGCGGAAACATATCCGTCACAGGTCCGCGATTTCGTCAGTCCACCAATACGCAGCACGGCGTCCTCCTCCATTGCCTTTCTTCCTCGGCACGGCCTCTCGGCAGGCCCGGTGGATGAGACTCATCGTAGAGTCCACCACTTGCGCGGCCCACTCGAGAGGCGGCAAAGCCTCCAGTATTCCATGAATGGTTTGCCGGCCGCGTTCGATGGCTGGAGACAGCTTCTCGGCGTCCATCCTTGCGATATTCCATCTGGGCGCGCCCTGCGAGCGCCGGTCCCGCACTGGCACTACATCACGCACGCGGAACGTGATGTGATGTATTGGTGATCGCTGGCTATGTAGTCCTTGAGCACCCGCCAGTCCTGCACACGTTCAACTAGATTTTACGTCGCTAGGGAGACATCAATAATGGTTCCCTATAGCCAGGACGCCGGAAGGTGGACGTCAAGCCTCTGTTCGGGACGACTAAACCGGCCCTGGACGCTAAGTTCAAGACCCATCCGCCGCGGGATTCACCTGCAGGCTCCCCCACTCTAAGGCTTTCGCGTTAAAATCTCCAGACACCACCAGTTCCCCATCCATGCCGCGGACCGCGACCTCCAGGCCATCTAATTTGGCCTGGAAGTCCGCGATAGGCTCGTTTGGGGTGAAATAACAACTGACGTAAGTAACGCTATTGCTCTTCACCCAAACGAAGCCAGCGCCCGCGCCATGGTCCACGACGTGGAAATGTCCGACCCAAATTGCCGCCGTGCCAAGGGTATCACGATACCACGCTGGCTCAGACCCATCTCGGTACTGTTCGCTGACTAAGGCAACGTCAGCTTTTTTCTCCAGACAGATCTGAACCAGCAGGTCGTGGTTCATCCTGCTCCTATACATGTTGCTCTATGGGGCAATCACCATCATCCGGTTTTGTTGACGGCAAGGGCCTTCCGTAAGGCCCCGCATTCTCCCGACCCCACGACGTGGCGACGAGCCCCAGAAATTCCCGCCTCCTCTGGTCAGAGGAAGCATGTCGTCAACTTGTGGCATAAACCCCCACACATACGGCAGGACTTACTCCTGGCCGGCCCCTTGCAGGCATGGCTGTAATGGCCGGAGCCCAGGCCCTTAAAACACCTGGGCACGACCACCCGCTTGCGGATCTTACTCGTGGTTCAGCCGACCTTGACCCGAGCAGCCTGCAAAGGTCTCGCTCCGGCTCTCTCCTCCAGCTCAATGATAGCCAGGCATTGGCCACGGCCATTGGGCCGGCTCAGCGCGATCTGGAGGTGCCCGCCATAGTCCCTCAGGACCTTACTAATGGCTTCCAGGACCTCCTCCTTGGTCGTGCAGGGGTCCAAGTCCCTGATCTCCACAGTAATTCTAGGGACCAGTTACTTAACGCTGCTCGCCGTACCGACCGCGCCTTTCAGGACCTCGGTGAAGGCTGGCCGAGCCTGCGTGGTGTTTTGCCCGAGCTCGAGCAGCACCTCGCCAGCCTTGGTCTGCCAGACGGCCTTAACCCTCACCCTGCAGCTTTCAGGGTTGCCCGTTTTGGGGACGGTGCTAAGCACGTCCCCATAGGTCTTCCCACCCCGGGCTTGAGTAGAATGGCCTTCGCTTTGACCTTCAAGGGGACAGCTGCTGGTAGGCCTGGAGCCAGGGTTGCGGCCGGGGCCGGGACCCGAGCGCCCTCTATCCCGGCAGTCTTCGCCGCATCCTCGGGCTTCGCCTTCTTCTTCTTCTTTTTCCCTTTCTTCTGTTCTTTCCCCTCCTCCACATCCTTGCCCTTAGACTTTGACCGTCTGCCCTTCCGGACCACATCGGTCTAGGTGGAAGCCGGCTCTTCCCTCCTCCATTTGTACACCTCTCCGCTTGGCTGGAGAGGGGGGCTGGCGGCACCTCCCCCATCGATGAAACCTGCACACGCGCTGCCGCGACACGGGCAGTCTGCGTGCCCAGGACCTCATCTATGGTTTCCTCAGAGAGGGGCTTCTCCTCGCTAAGGACGAAGTCCCCACGCTCGCTGCCGCGACCGGAGCAGTTTGCTTCGCGCAGCACTTCGTCGCGGGCTTCTTCGGGGGGAATCCACGAAAGGCCTCTGCACAAGTTCTTCTGGACTCCTCTACGTCATCTCGACTCCTCTAGAGCCGGGAGGCCATCTTTGAAGATCCTGGAGATCGTCATCCCCATGATGAGTCCCCTCAACTGGAGGAAACCTCTCTCCATGCGATCCTCAGCCGCGGTCAGCCTGTCCTCCAGGCAGGCAACTTTTGGTGGGATCCGCGCTTCCTCTGTGACCGGTGCCCCCACCGGCGTCCCGCACGATCTTGCACGAGCCGTCGGTGACTGCAGCACCGGCGAACGCACTAACCGGGACTTCCTCCCGAAAGGGTCGGCAGACGCGTCAGACTCCTCCCTCGCCGCCGTCACCCCGGGGCGACCCCCTGAGGTGTCGCTTGGTGCTGATGCGGCGCAGCTCCCTTCCGGAGGACACGAGGGGACAGAAACAGGTATTTTACCATCTGCATTCTTCTCCCCACTCTCCAGGCGCTTCCCGCTATCCGGCCGGCGAGCACTCGAGTCACTGCGCGTGATGTTAACGTCACGCGGAGGGGGTGTGAGCAGCAGCCAGGAGCTCCTTTTAAACGGGTTAGCTGCACCGCCTTCAATCGTAGCTTCACACAATAAGTCAATCGAGTGGTCCACTGACTCAGTGTCGCAGTTGCAGGATATCGACGCCTATTGAAAAGGACAACACATACATTAAGGGAATGGTCCGAGACGGCTTATTCCCCGCCGAAGCGGGTATTCGCAATTACCCTCCATATCTGGAGGGCGTTCCCCTATCCACCACCCGGGGACCCCTCTGGTAGCTGTCCGTACCTGCCCCAAAAAGGGGCAAGTAGGGTGATAGCCAGAGCCAATAACCCAACTCCATGGTTTACATCGTTCTATTGCCTTAATGGAAAAAGCTAATGGATCCTTACGAATTTGTGTAGATCCCAGGAATCTCAGTTTATTAAATCTATTATACTTTGTCTGGTTCAAAATATTATTTAACGCTTGATGCAAGTAAAGGATTGGACGCTGAAGTTAGACGACAGAAGCTCTGATCTGTGTACCTTCAATACACCCTTTGGAAGGTATAAATGCTTAAGAATGCCATACGGATTAAAAGTACCGCAGCAAATATTTCACCGTGTTCTGACAGATATATGTATTTATCGACATAGATGCAATTGTATATATTCAGGAGCATAACCGAAAACTCATTCAGGTCCCAAATCGCATGGACAAAGTTGGCCAGAAATGAAACCACAGATAAGATATCAGATTTCTAAGCCCTATGGAAAGCTGTAAACCAGAATTTACTCGCAGCAGACAGACACTGTAGCGGACAAAAGCTTTTGGACCTCAGGCGCAGCAGCTTCAACCAAAACGCTTTATTTCTTAGCTATATATGAATTTAGGCCTACGTCACACCTGTTATATATACGTCACGAAGATCTGACTGCATGTGCTCTGCTGGTTGCTATATGTAAGAGTGCCATGGTTGAATTCTTAGAACACGAGAACCGCGGTGAATGACATGTATTTGGGTAGGATCTTCGTTTGCTAGCGTCTGAAGTGATTGGACGGATATTTTCGACTGGATACTCTATATTGTATTTTGGACCTTTGATTACGAATTTGGATTGTTTTTTCTTGGAATTCGATTTGGCATTTGATTTATTTTAATTATTTTATTTTTTTTTTACTAAGTATGTCTTGGGAAAGAACTAAATGTATTATTCTTTCGTGCCAAGCTATTGGCAAATATTTTCCTGGGAGAAGATTTTTCCAGTTCCCTAAGGAAAATAATGTTTTTATCATGCTTGAGTTGAAGCTATAGGCGAGTCCGCTGTTGTACTTAAAACCAGGAAGCAACCTTATATTTACCATGTATATTTTGAAGGTAAATGTGTGGGAAAAAAATATTTGAAAAAAGGGGCGATTCCTTCTCTTCTTTTGGGAACTAATTCTTCCCAAAATATAATAAGAGAGGAAGTCACCTCTGTCTTCGATCCTACAAAGGCAACGAAAACATATTCGAGAAAAAATATGGTAGAGCCAATCGACTTCACTGTGGAAGAGTTAAACGCCTGTTCCAAGTTCATGCCATCTGATGACAAATGCACCGAAAATGAAATTGTTTGTTCCAGCTGCATGAAGTATCTGAAAGCCAATAAATATTACATGAAGAAAATGAAAATGATGGAGCAACAATTTAACAAGTTTAAGCTAAAAAAAGGTTTTAGAGCTAAGAAGAATAGATTTTGGTAAAACAAGGCAATTCATTAAAAGAAAGAATATGATTTGTTGAAAACAACCACTGATTTTAATTTAAACAGCCGGATTGATGCTCTATCCAAGCCAAATGATAATGCAAAAGTATTTTCAAAATCAATTTTAAATTTGGGAAATAATGCTTACACAGATGCGGAGTAATGGTTCTCTCAGTGTATATATTTTCGATCATCTACAGGATATCGTTTTTTAAGAGATGTTTTAGGTTTACATTTGCCCTCCATTGGCTTACTTCATAACTCGATCAAAATAAAAATTTGTCTCCAGGACCTGATGAGTCTGTTCTTATCGAAATTAGTAAGGCTATTTCGAAATTGCCGACTGAAGAAAAATATGTTGTTTTGATTTTTGATGAAATGTCTATACAAACTAATTTAGTATATAATAAATATAAAGACAGAATAGATGGTTTTGTTGATTATGACGATAGTAGGACAGAAACATTGGCAAAATCTGTTTGTGTCTTTAAAAATTGCTGCGCATATTGGATTAAATCTGAAACCAATCGAATGTGATCAAGGACCTACAAACAGGAAATTTTTCCGAAAGTCTAATATCACTCCAGAGAAAAGTTTTATTACAGTTGATGATAAATGATGTGATGATGTACCAGATGTATTTAAAAGCGTACGAAATTATTTACTTAATTCTAATTTAATTACGCCCAATGGTGAAATAAGCTGGCAAGTTATAATTTTTTTATATAATTTAGAAAAAGCTGAAACAACTAAAATTTGCCCTAAACTTACCTCATCTCACATATGGCCAACCGATTTTCAAAAAATGACAGTTTATTTAGCCGTTCAAATATTGAGCGGAAGTGTGGCAGTGGGAGTAAAAGTTTTGCTAAATTTAAATAAGTACCCGGAAAACCTCAAAGCTATACTGACATCAACTTCAATATTTCTAGGAAAGATGAGCAGACTCTTTGATATTCTGAACGGTAAACCTCCTATAATTCGAAATTCACAAGATTTTATGTTTTGTCGGAAATATACTCCTATGTACTTCAAATAAAACCTAAAACGAAAAAGGACCAATCTCATGGTTTCAAGGGACTTGCAATAATAATAAAATCTGCCCAGTGTTTGAGTCAATCATTGTTTGATTGCTATCTTATGATTAATTTCATTAAAACTATTAAGTTTAATCAGGACCCTTTAGAAAATTTCTTTTCGCACATTAGAAGCAGGAACGGTAATAAGAGCAATCCATCGTTATTTGAGTTTGGAGCTTTATGCGGCAAAATTGTATCCCTTAAATTATTATTTTCATCCAAATTTTCTAATTGCGAAGACGATGGTGAAGATATTTTGAATTTTGATTGGCAAGCACTTCTAGATGAAGATAAGTTTAAAAATCAATGTGATGGTAGTGCATTTAACGAATTATGCCTTAACCCCGTAACCTCAGTTTCGGAAAATCCAAAGAATATAAAACTATTTGGGAAGAAGGAGGCTTAATTAAACCAACTGATAAATGTTTTGAAACTTGCAAAAAGCATGTAGAAATACTTACAAAAATATACAAAAATCATCTGTGTATACGAAATTTGCGAAAACTGATTGTGGACAGATGCATTGATGATCCCTTTTCGACTGATTGGTTTGACAAAATGCATCCTTGTTATGATCATAGAGTTAAAACTTGTTATGATCATACAGTTAAAACTTTATTTTAGGTTTGTTAAGAAAAAATTGTAGGTGGACAGAGAAATTCACAGAGAAGAATGGGCTCAAAAAATAAGAAACTATTAAATATTATAAGTAATTGAAATCATTAACTTAAACAATAATAACAAATTCAGCACTTTTAAAAATCAGAGACCCTTAAAAGCACAAATTAATTTTAACTCTGAAATCTCCGTTGCTACTAATAACTCCTAATAACTCTCATAACATCTTTTTATCTTGATTTGAAGACGGCGCGAAAATCATACTGTTTGTCTATGAATTTCTAGAATGCAATTAGTATCATTTGGGCTATCGCGCTGACCTCAAAAATCAAGTAAAATCTAAGGATGTAAATCATTAACAGCAACAGAGATTTCAGAGTTAAAATAAAGTTGTCGTGGGACAAATTCGATACAATTCTAAATCCATGAAAAAAGAATAATCGAAATCGGACTTTACATACATATAAAAGTAATCAGTGTAAAAATCTTAAAAAATAGATTGAAATACATGTACGATAGATAAATAGCAACTCCTATTTTTTAAAAGACGATCTAGACCCCTATGTAATGATTTTTTTCCTTACCAACGGCTTTAAGAAGTTTTGTCTTTCGATGTACTACTATGTCACTACATGCAAATTAAAAAACGTCAAAATGCTCCCAGTTTTCCATAATATAAAGCGCAAAAAATTGTAGTCGGGTTATTTAAAAGGCTTGTAATATTAATTTTAATTTATCCTATATAAATTAAAATAAACTCTTTAATATAATCTATTTACAAAGATTTGTATAATTTATTATTTATGCAGATACAAAAAGGTTTTATAGATTGGTAACACATTATCGGACTTTGTTATTATCATGTAAATATATAAAATTGAAAGTTTGTTTGTTGCTCAATCACGCCTAAACGCCGATTCCGATCATTTTCATTTTTTGGGGTGAAGGTACTACATATTCCGGCCCAACATATAGGCTACTTTTTATTCGAGAGTTTCAAAATGGCGGACCCAAGATGGCGGCCAGAAATTGAAAATATCAAGCGATTTCCATGAACCTTGGTATTTGTGTGCTATTGGATGTCTTTATTGCGAATCTACGTTCAAAATTTGGAAATTCAAAATGGCGGATACAATATGGCGACAAAAATTTGGGGGTTTTTAGTTATCCTTATTGCGGATCTATGTACAAAATTCGAGAATCAAGATGACGGACCCAATACAGTGCGCGGCCAAAATATTCGTACACCGGGTGAAACCGGGTAACCCAGTTAGTAATCTATGAATACGAGTAATTCTCGTCTTTAGGGTTCTAAGAATTCAACCATGGCATTGTTCCGTCAATTATTCAATTTTAGCAATAAGGGTCTGAGGGTAGTGTAGCGAAGAAATATTCATAACACATGAAGCTTTACTTCACAATTTTTCTTTTTATTGTTAACAATCAGTTCACACCTTGCAGTACACTAAAACAACAATCGTAACATTCAATCATTTAAAATAATCCATTCTTAATGAAATCTAATTAAATAAAAATATGCTGAACTAATGATTCGACCTAACTAAACTAAATTTACAATTCAATCTTATTTTCTAGCAATCTAAATCTAATAATTAGTTCTAAGTTATTTCAATTCAATTTTTTGAATTAATTCCTTAACCTAAGTCGCTGCCCGTCAACAAATCGATTAATAACTCCCGCAATGATGGCCGTTAGAAGTCATGCACACTATTCCGACACCAATATTTAATTTCAATTGCATTTCAAGAAAAAATGACTCAAAGAGCACTACTTTTTCTCCGTGCCAATTGAAAATTCCAAAACGTAAGAAGGATGTCATTCTGCGCCACCCCTTATATGGTATACCCTACCGCCATACCATAAGTCAATAAGTACAGTAGCCATAATTATGCAATTTACCATACTAGCTCTTGTACTCTTTCTAAAGTTATTTGGAAAGATTCGAATATGCGAATTGTATCTGCTTTTATTACTTTTGTGTGAATTATTTCGCTATTTTCTGAGAAATATTTTAGTTATCGTAAACTTCCCGAGTAAAAATTATCGAAATCTACACGTAGTCCATAGTGGGTTTGTACGTTCGAAATTATTGTAAACGGTACCCGCATGACGTCTATACTAGGTTCGTATGATTTTTAATCCCTTGGAAGGGAAAAAAGCTGTTTTAAACCGGTGCGTGCTGTACCTAGTGCGGACTTGTGGCGAAAAATGAATGAGTTTTTGGTCGATTCAAAATCCACAAAAGGATCGTTTATTATTTTGCCTGTTGCCGAAGAAAATTGTATGGCGGGTTTTTTCCAAAATCTGTCTGGCGCCGATGGTTAAGTATTCCCTCTTCTCTCCCCCCAAACTTTGAACTATTTTACTTAGTTTCATTTGAATCTTCATCGAAGTGAGTGTGTTTCATTTTTCTGTGATATTGACAGGTCCAAGGGTGCAAATAAAATTCATTTAATCATCAAAAGACTTTTTCGTTGTTGTCAATGTGAGTGTCATGCATGAGTGAAACAGTTTGTATCAAGCGCACAAGGATTTAAAAAAGATATTGTCTACTTAATACTAATTTATGTTTGAATAAAAAATATATTTCCCAATATTTAATTCTCGCTTTATCTAATTGATTATTTAGTTAATTAATTAAGTATTTTATTAAAAATAATTTTAATCATTGCGTATGTAGTAGACCTATAGGGGATGCGTACGTATCTCCGTAGAGAGTAAACAACCCAAATCCTGGAACTGCTATGGACGCATATATACCTGTATGGCAGGCTTAAAAACCTTAATTCTGGGACTGTTGTGAAGGCGTGCATCCCAGCGTGGCAGACGTACTTTTCCGCTATGCAGCCCCGATGTGGATGCATGTAAACTTTTAAAAATTTAGGAGTACCAGACCTAGTGTAGATATGTTCAAATTTATAGATTATTTTTACTCGGGTTGCCATAATCGTCGGTATAGTAGCACGGGTGATTTTCATTACCGATGGTTCACGTTATTTTTTATCCCTTTTCCACTTCGCTCTCTTTCGCACTTATAGGGTTAGATTATGAAATTAATTTGCATAATTCCCCTTTATACGCTATGTTTTATGTTAATCTGGCATTACCCTTTTTTTAGTTTTTCCAATTGGCACCTAACCGTCGCAATAAATCATGGATGACAGCTCCGGTGTTTCTGATTTCGAGTGCGTGGTCGTCGGTTGTTTTATCTTCTTAAACCGTTCTAGTGCAGTGGGTTTGTGCAGCAAAGTGGATAATATTGTACAGGTGAGTGCCCTTTAATGGTTGGTTGTGATTTGCTGGGGTATTTTCCCTTTTTCTTTGGGAATATATAAAAAATGCGGTTGGCCGTGGCGGCTGTCAAAATTCAATTTCATGTTCTAATTTCGTGCATATTGTTATGTTTAATTGCTTACATTGTGTAGCTACATCATAGTAGCTTATTATTCAATAAATTCGTACACAAAGTTTTTTGCGGAACTTGAAGTTCTAGGGAATAACATCGTATCGGAACATTTTAAGAACAGACCCTTGGGTCGGATTCCGATGAAATGTGGCCTGCGCACTCTGTTGGGGCCGAAATGGAAGAATTCGAAAGAATTTTGCCGCGGCGGCCCATATTTTCGAAAATATTTAACTTTCAAATTTTGACCAACTGTCAAAACTGAAAGTTAAATTTTTCCGAAATTAAACGCCACATTCCATTAAAATTCGACGCGGGGTCGCGGATCTAGGTGTTTGCACTTAACTCCTCACTTCGCATACAATATCCTGCAAAAAAATTAATATTTTTAATTATAAAAATGCAAAAAACATACCTTTTCTTTTCCCTCGCTGCGTCAGCCGCTGACGATGTCCTTTGTTGACGCGGTTGTCACTACATTCTCAATTCTTTTTAGTTTCTTGCGCGCGCGTGTGTGTGTGTGTGTGTGTGTGTGCGTATACACATATATAATACATATGCACATTCGCCTATATAAGAATACATGCATATATGAATATACCTTTATAATTAAATCTATATACACATATATAATACATACACACGTTTGTATAGATTATATTATAATTATCTATATATATATATAGATTTAATTATAAAGGTATATTCATATTCATTGATATATATATTTTTTTTTGTTTTTTTA
Source organism: Tolmerus cingulatus (assembly GCA_959613345.1). Taxonomy (NCBI): domain Eukaryota; kingdom Metazoa; phylum Arthropoda; class Insecta; order Diptera; family Asilidae; genus Tolmerus; species Tolmerus cingulatus. The sequence continues at coordinate 13,919,024 of OY390712.1, read as the reverse complement.
AGCAGGAGGAAAAATGCTTTATGCACCGTCAGGGGAGGATTTCCTCACCCTGGTGTGTGGGACTCGCACCCACTAAAAAATATGACGGAATATGACACTTTACTTGTAAGTGAAGAACTGAGAAGAATAAATAATGCAAATAAATTCCTGTGTAGCTTTTGTACCTCTTGCTACTATTAATTACATTTATAATGCCAAAAATTGCATATCTAATAGGGAAAATATGCCGTAAAATGCCGAAAATTCTTTCTGAGTGATAAGGAGCTGAAACACATTTTTCGAACGCAGGATGACAATGTGGGCATCTGCAAGAAACTAAAAAGAATTGAGAATGTAGTGACAACCGCGTCAACAAAGGACATCGTCAGCGGCTGACGCAGCGAGGGAAAAGAAAAGGTATGTTTTTTGCATTTTTATAATTAAAAATATTAATTTTTTTGCAGGATATTGTGTGTGAAGTGAGGAGTTAAGTGCGAACACCTAGATCCGCGACCCCGCGTCGAATTTTAATGGAATGTGGCGTTTAATTTCGGAAAAATTTAACTTTCAGTTTTGACAGTTGGTCAAAATTTGAAAGTTAAATATTTTCGAAAATATGGGCCGTCGCGTCAAAATTCTTTCGGATTCTTCCATTTCGGCCCCAACGGAATGCGCAGGCCACATTTCATCGGAATCCGACCCAAGGGTCTGTTCTTAAATTATGCCCAGGGAAGTATTTTAATTCAATTAACAATTCAAAAAAAATTCAAATATTTATTTTTTTTTTTTTTTTGAGAGGAGGTGCGCCGATCAGGTACTCTTACATATTTTATATAACAGCTGTAACGTAGCCCTAAATTCATATATAGGTAGGAAATAAAGCGCTTTGGTTGAAGTTGCTGCGCCTGAGGTTCAAAAGCTTTTGTCCGCTACGGTGACTGTCTGCTACGAGTAAATTCTGGCTTACAGCTTTCCATAGGGCTTAGAAATCTGATATCTTATCTGTGATTAAACGAAGAAACATGTAAATTTGGACTAACCGACGTAAAATTTTTCGGTCACGTTTTTAATAACCAGGGTATTCATAATTTACACTGATCCTCAAAAAGTTGAAGCGATTCTTAAAATGAAATCTTCAACTTCTGTGCAAGAAGTTTATAGATTCTAAGGAGCAATCACATACTTTGAATCATTTATTCCGAACCTATCTAATGAAACTGAGCCTCTGAGAAAATTATTGAAAAATAATGTTAGATTCCAGAGGAATGACTCCTTGGAAAAAGTCGTTAAAAAGCTAAAATCTTTGGTCACAAGATCTTCTGCCCTGGCCTATTTTGATCCGACAAAATCACTTCTCATATCGGCACATGCTTCACAGTTTGCGGTTGGGAGACGCCTCTTACCGGACAGTCGTCCTTTCGCATTTGCATTAATGACCCTTACTGAATGTCAAAAAAATTACGTTCAGATAGAGAGTGTTAGCTGTGAAAAATGCCATCAGTTTATAAATGATCAAACGAAAGTGGTGGAAAATAGTGGTGGCTCGTCGGAGGAGACAGGGAAGGCAGTGCCTCTTTTATTATATATCACGTTTTATTAGTTTACAATTTGTGGCAAAATATTCCGTAATTATTTTTGTAAAGAAAAACTCGCGTTTGAAAAAGTAAATTATTCTGCAATGTAGTATGTATCATTGCCATTTCTAAACGCATTCAATCAAAATTTGCCCGTGTAGCTTTCTGGTAGCACTGAAAATATGCAGGAGGCAAGCTTCCGAATAATCGCTATCCAAATTGAAAACGACTTCGGGAAACGTCACCTTGAGTTTCTAAACAGAGAGGAATCAATCTAATAATTCCGCAATACGTTTCCGATCAAAGCACAGCACTGTACGTGGCTGAGGAAGCGAAAACACCGTCACATAAAAATTCTCGGTAGGTCGCAAATGATGAGTTCTATGTGTGTGTGGCAAGGGAAGCAAGCCTCCGCCAAAGACTATGGAACCTACGTTAAAAAGGCTGTTCACTCCGGTAATTTAGTTTCTCATTTTTCGTGACCTTGGTACCGTTATTTCTCGCAACCCCACGACTTTAATAAAAGTCTATAGAATGCTTTCGCATTGTGGTGAAAACGAGACAAACAATGCTGCGGCGGGGCTTGGAATTTAGAGGAATTGATACAGAGCTACAGGGTCCCCAAACAACACGAACGAACAAAGGTTTTACAAGTGGCCAAAATTAATTATTAATTCACTATATATTTCATCGCAAATTTTTTAGATATTCACAATACAATTAAAATATAATTAGTCTAATATGCAACCATTTAGCATAAATTCAGTAAAAACTCAATCTGAATTAAGCACCCTGTCCTTTAAAGCTACCTGATCGCCGGCCGCATCGGCATATAGCCGTATTTGCTTTAGCATTCTCCGGTGGTACGCATAAGGAAAACCCAAGGGCGAAAAAACGTAAACGAGCTTATGAAGAACCCCTTCAATGTGTAAGGGACATCTTCGAATTTCGGCAGTTCCTATCTGAAAAGCCGGCCGGGTCGGCACCAACACAATGACAGAAAACCCCAATGCTTCGTCGATACGCAAAGTAATAGGTGAACTCTTGTTGCGTAGTGTTTGTCGGTATTTGTAACTGCTGCCGTCCTTCTTGCTTATTAGGAAATTTAAACGAGAATTTGGAACTGGAACCAGCCCTCTTTTCGACTAGTGGGTAAATTTTTTGTTTAATTTTGCTGAAAAGTAGCCATAGAGGGGGTAGTTGCGTCGCCAAATTAGAGTGAACATTCTTTGTAAGTAGGTTCCATATTCTTTGCTGAAGGTTCTGTACGGAATGTTCGCAAGCACAGTTAGCAAACACATTCACAATTGAAGGATCATATACTTATTTTTCTCTCTTCATAAAGTATGAGTTCATGTACACAAACGATATTCACTACCAAATAATCGCGAAGGGAGAAAAATGAGCGCAACGGCAACGTTCCGTACTATGTACAACTACACTATTTCGCTTCTTAGTGGTTGTGTAAATTTCCATATACTGAACAAAACGACTAAACGAATGGTAATATCTAGTACGTTTTTGATTTGCAATTTCTGTATTGTTTTTGAGGTTTTGAAAGTGAAAAGATGAAAAAATTGTAAATGCTAATCGGAAATGCTTCTAAGCAAGTTAAAGATGGTTCGACCAAAAAATAATATTTTGAATTATTTGTTCGATTAAAATGATTCAAGTCAAATAGTGTGCAATACAGCAAATTGTAGTGGAAAACTTTGAAATCAACATAGCGGATATTTAGAAAGACACGTAAGAATAGTACATCCACAGTGATATGCAGATTATATAAAGCAAAAAGCGTGTGTCGAATCCAAAAATTATGTAACAAGAGCCAAACTATCGAAGGAAGTAAACAAAAATAATATTGAACTAGCAACAATGGAACTTTTTACGAAAAATGGACAATCTTTGTGCATGATACATGTTGACACACAGCTGGAATGAAAAAAAAATTGCATTAAAGAATTTTAAATGTTTTTGTATATAGGGTGCATACTTAGTACTTAGGAGCCGGCAGGCTATGGTAGTAGATAGGCTATGCCGGTTCGGGCACACTTTTCCCATAAGAAATGTACAGGGGCTCAAAAAACTACAAAACGGTCCCAAAAGCTCTCATGTGTGTGCGTGTGTGTGTGTGTGTGTGTCGTGCTTGGGTGTGTATGGGGTATCACCTAGTGTTGGAGGTCAAAGTCACGATGCAGATCAACCCCTCACCACCCCTATGAAAGCTTTACCCCTCCTCATGCTATTAGGAAGCGATTTTTTCCTAATGCGCAGGTGGCATTGTTTATGTTATGTGGAGGCTTATCAGTAGTTTATGCTGACGAGGCTCTTATCTCTAGAGATGATTTTCACTCTGCAGTAGGATGAATTTTTAAATATTTGAAGTATAATTAATGTTAATAATAGTATATATTTTTTGGGTTCTATGGATTCGTGATGATGTTTCCAGTTAGGGTATTGGTACTGTTGGGGGAACAAATTTTAATCAAAAATCGTCTACGAGCAACGGTTTCCGAGATATTAGCGTATTATTTTTATTATTTTTTTTTTTTTGCTAGGAAAAAATTTTTCTTCAATATACTTCACACTTGATTTTTTCAAGCTCTATATAAATAGATGATATTATGTAATTATATCATTCGGTAGTTATCAAGCGACCGGTATATATCGAATTCAGTTCACCATAATTGTTAACCTTGGTGTTTTGAGGGGCTATTTTATTAATGTAAAGAATTACATGTGAAGTTAGGTCAAAGGTCAAAGCATAAAAAGGATTAAAAGGAGAAAAAGGATATTATTAAAAAATTATCAGTTTGTAAAGGACTAAAAGGATATTACGAACATGGTGCAAGTTAATCATTTAGTAGAAAGCGCTAAATTAGCATTTGAGGATGCTAAAGCCAATCATGGAATAGTGGATCAAAGTGCGAAAGTGTGCTCCAGCCATTTAAGAGCTCTTCGGAAAGCTCTAAAAAGGGCAAAGACTGTGGGTGAAAAGCAATGCTGTATAAATGGTATTAGTCACGTGCAGGGATATCGCGCACATATAAAAAAATTAAAAATAACTGGTGCTGGTTATATGAACCCACACCCTAATAGAGTCAATTACGTTAGCACCAGAGTAAAGTGGGAGGACGTGCAGTCAGCCTTTAATAATCGGTATGTTAATTTCTTTTAATACAAATTTTAATAATTATTATTCGGCGGTACTATATACTTTTAATTTGTTGTAGTATTCGAACAGGGGTAATTATTAATCTTGCCCACAAAGACCCTCTCGAATTCTTGGAGGATTGTGGAAAATTATTTGTTCAAAGGATCATAAATGCTTTGAAGAAAGAAGCATTTTTAAAGGTTAATAGTGTATTCTGCGGTCAATTTGTTAAGGCTTCAAGTGGTGAAGAATTGGAAGAGATAAAATATATAAGCACAAAAAATGTGGTTATATCAGGAGAAACCAATATAGCAGAATGGTTCGCGGAAAACGTAATGAATAAAATTACGTCAGAATTAGAAGAATTCCAAGAAAGAGACTCAGGCTGGGCGCTCAAACAAGTAATTAATTTGATGATTAACATCAATAAGTATACACCACAGCTCGGATCGTCCTATATTGAGCTACCTCTTGAAATCAAACGTCGTGAGGCATGTGTTAATGTAAAGAATAATGACAATGCTTGTTTTGCGTGGGCGGTAATATCTGCCTTACATCCGCCAGAGGGGAATCCACATCGCGTAACAAAATACCCCCACTATTCCACAGTCCTGAAACTAGACGGAATAACATTCCCTATTACCAGACCACATATTGCAAAATTTGAGAAAATGAATGACGTCAGCATAAATGTATATATTTTGGAAAAGAATAAGCAAAAGTACAAGGTAAACCCATCACGTCTAACGAAAAATTGTCAAGAACAACATGTGAATCTGTTGTTAATACAGGACCGATATGAAGAGAAGGAGGAGGAAGATTCTAGTACAAACAATGAGCCCATTCGCTATCACTACATATGGATAAAGCACTTATCGCGGCTCCTTTCATCACAACTTTCCCAGCACAATGGTCAAAAATATTTTTGCGAACGGTGCCTTCACTACTTTTACACGCAAGAAAAGCTCAGGCAACACTTGGAAGACTGTGAAAAACTCAACGAGTACAGAGTTACTTTCCCACCTGAGAAAAGTGTTAAATTTAAGAACTTCAAAAATAAAGAACGAGTTCCATTCATTATCTATGCTGATTTTGAATGCATATTGAAACCCATTTATAAAAAGATCGGAAAGACAGAACAATATCAACAGCATGAGCCGCACAGTGTGGGGTACTACTTTAAATGCTCATATGATGAACAACTTTCACACTACAACAGCTATAGAGGTTTAAACTGCGCAGAGTGGTTCGCAAAAGAACTAGAGAATATAGCGGGTCGAGCTCAAGATATTATTCAAAACCCTCAAACAATGTCCCCTCTTACACCCCAGCAAATTCAAGATTTTGTGGTTGCACAAACATGTCATATATGCGGAAAAGGATTCACTCCCACAGACATTAAGGTGAGAGACCACTGCCACCTCACAGGAAAATACAGAGATGCTGCACATCAAGATTGCAACATTAATTACAAGGACACTAGAACCATACCAATAGTATTCCACAATCTTAGCAAGTACGATGCTCATCTCCTTATTAGAGATGTGGCAAACAGCATCCAGGGACATCTAAAAATAATACCCAATAATACGGAAAATTATATTTCAATCATAAAGTATATCGAAGGCGGCGAAATCAGATATAAATTTATCGACTCTTTTCGCTTCATGCCATCATCACTGGATAAACTCTCATCTTATCTAGCTGAAAAGAAAATTGTACGCTCTGAACTTCCAAACATAAGCGATGAAAAGTTCCAGCTACTGACAAGAAAAGGTGTCTTTCCATATGAGCATATCAAGGACTGGGAAAATCTTGAGGAGACCCAATTACCGGATCGTAAATCTTTTTACAACTCTCTAGGAAAATGCGAAATTAGCAGTGAAGATTATGAGCACGCAAAGAAGGTGTGGGTAGAGTTTGAGGTGCAAAATCTTGGTGAATATAGCGATCTCTACTTGAAAACTGATGTACTGCTCCTCGCCGACGTCTTTGAGAACTTCAGGGATGGATGTATCAACAACTATGGATTAGATGCAGCGCATTATTATACCGCACCCGGGCTTGCATGGGATGCGATGCTAAAATATACAGACGCAGAGATCGAACTTTTGCACGACGTTAATATTCTTCACTTTATGGAAAAGGGAATTCGCGGTGGTATGACCCAGTGCTCAAAAAGGTATGCACGAGCTAATAATAAGTACATGACGGACTACGATAACAGTAAGCCATCCTCATACCTCATGTACTATGACATAAACGCAATGTACTCTTGGGCTATGACCCAATATTTACCATACAAGGATATTCAATGGGTGGATGATGTTACCACATTAAACTTTAATATTCCTGATGACTCACCAACTAGCTACATATAAGAAGTTGATTTAGAATATCCAGTGGATATTCACGAGAGACAAAAAGATCTACCCATGGCTCCAGAAAAGTGTGCTCCACCAGGTTTCAAAGAGGAAAAAATGCTGGCCACATTATGCAGTAAGACAAATTATGTGATACACTACAGAAATTTGAAGCAGTACTTGGCTGAAGGCCTCAAGGTTACAAAAATTCATCGCGCCTTGCAATTCTCTCAGGCTGCGTGGATGAAGCCTTACATAGATCTAAACGCCAACTTGAGAAAGAACGCCAAGAACGATTTCGAGAAGAATCTCTTCAAGTTATTGTGCAATGCAGTATTTGGTAAAACGATGGAGAATGTTCGTCTTCGCCGAGATATTAAGCTTGTAACAGCGTGGGAAGGTCGGTATGGAGCCGAAGCACTAATATCAAAGCCCAATTTCCACTCCCGCTCGATTTTTGACGATCACTTGGTAGCTGTAGAATTACTTAAAACAGAAGTAATTTTCAATAAGCCCATCTACGTAGGAATGGCAATATTGGATATATCAAAAACTTTGTTGTACGAGTTCCACTACAACTATATGAAAAACCGATATGATACCAATTGTCAGCTGTGCTACACCGACACAGATTCTCTTATATATGAAGTACAGACTGATGACATTTATGAGGATATGAAGCAACATCTTCATCGTTTTGATACATCCGACTACCCTCAAAATAATCCATACAACATATGCCAAGTCAATAAGAACGTAGTATAGACAATTACAAATTATTTTTTAAAGAAATATAAATACTTATGTAATTTTTTCTATTTAGGTACCAGGCCTTATGAAGGATGAAAACAGCGGTGATATAATGCTGGAGTTTGTTGGTCTACGCGCTAAAATGTATGCATTGAGAGTGCAAAAAGAAGCCGGACGACATCAAACAACAAAGAAGGCAAAGGGCGTAAAAACTGCTGTGGTGAAGACGGAGATAACCTTTGAAGACTATGTGAGATGCTTAAACGAACACCTGGAGAGCACGCATACACAAAATAGCATAGTTTCACATAATCATATATTGTATACCACTAAACTATCTAAAACAACATTAAGCCCTTTCGATAATAAGCGTTATTTAGTTGATAATAATAGTCATGACACTCTACCATGGGGTCATTATAGTATAAGGAATGTAAATTAATCTAATTAGTATCTATTATTATAATTAAGATATAATGTAAAATAAAAAGAGTATTTATAACGTTTTAATAAATTGTTTTATTCAAAAAATTTCTTAACATAAACACATTTTTCAGAGCACATTGTCCTTGGTGTAGCATGCAAGATGGTTCACTTGTTTCCAGAGTCGTTAGCTTGGGACATTCCTCTTCCTCTGCATCATAAAGCGTTAGTTTATTTCCAAAAATCTGTTTCAACCATCTCATCTTTTCGCTTGCTTTCACATAAATGTTTTTATCCCGCAATAATGGTGCTATTACGTCATAAACTCGGTGGTAAGGGATATATCCATCAACCCATCTAAATCCATGAAGGTTGTGTCGAACCCATTCAATTTGTCTCTTTTCTGCTCGAGTTAAATCCTTATAGGGAAATGGAGGTTGGAATACGTAGTGTTGTACTTGATTTTCACTCGCTAAAATTGCCAGCTCTTTCAATATAAATTTATTGTGGTAGTCTTTAAATCCTTGCAAATCAATGATGATGATAGGCATTCTATACAAGTTTCCTGACTTCGTTGGTTAAAGGTGTATATCCCACAATACGATCGTGCAGCAGCAGACAGTATGCTGTTGTATCGGCTGGGACGTTTTCAGATGTCTTGAATTCCAGCCTAATATCCACCGGTCCAATTTTAATGCTCTCGTTTTGACGCGAACAATCAATTACTGCAATCGCTGCGTCATTCGCAAACTTCTCTCTTGAAAGAAGTGGCTGGAACTGACGACCATAGTACGATTGCTGGAATTTTATATACATATCATATAAGAGGGCGTAATTACCCTTATCAAATTTCAGGTTCAAATCATCGTAAGGGTATGTTTCAGAATTTAGGTAAACTTTGACATCTGTCAGTTTACAGTGATCGAATTTGCTGGCATCCATTGATTTATCATTTCTCCGATTAGTTTGTAGAGCTAGGATGACATATCTTGGCTTTTCCAATTGTGATGTTGATTTTACCGTCCATGAATGATGCGTTGATAATGGGAGTGCTGGGTATCGTATATATCCCAGCTCCTGAATGGTATTTGTATCTCACTGCCACTTTCAATAGTTTTTAGCAGGATCAACTTGTGGTCATCAGCAACGTTTACATGAGGAACACGCCATTGAAGTTTGAAAAGGTTTACGCTTATTGCATCAGTAGGTGATACAACTGCATTGTCATCTGTACGGCTTCGTATTAATATCAACTCATGCTTAGCATTTGCAATGATTTTCTTGTAGTCTTCAGCAAAGCCAAGCAATAATTTCAATGGTACACAAAAATTGAAAAATCCTTTAGGTGTTGTAATCAACTTTTCGGGGGACCACCCTGCGTTGAGTAGTATTTCACTCTCATTTTGATTTAGCGATATATAATTTTTTAAGGTTGTAGCAATTCCAAGGTTTCGTGTTCTGTCAATTTCTACACCGTTGATCTCATAGCGAATTTCATCAAAGAGAAAGGCTACAGCATTATTGACCAGCTTTGCGGTGTCTGTTACTGTTCCCTCAACTTTGGTTAGTACTCCTTCAATATAAATAAAACTCTCTGCTGGCAGGATATACAAATCTTGATGCTGTACTGAAATGCGAATCTCATCGCTGTTTTTGAATGATGCGAGGAATGGTGAGTACGTGTGGTAATCGATCTTTGTTATGCTATTGTCATATCCAACGTTTCGGGTAATATCCAAGATTTCACTCATTTTTCAAAATAAATCCCAATGTCTTTAGAATCTCTCTATTAACAGCAGTCAGCGCACGTCTTGTACGTTTCAAGGTTGTTGGACGAATAATGACTTGCTCTTTATTACTGTTGTTTTTATTCATATTGTTATTATTAATATTACTATTATAGATAAGCATTCTGAGGCTTTAAGTGCAGTCTAGCGGTTATTGTTTCTCCTCTAAAATTTATCAAGTCACCGTCCTGATCTACAAGCTTTAATGTGAGAGAAGTTATACGTTTCGCGTTCACAGGCAAATAAATGACGTTCTTGGGCACCTCCACTATTTTATAGCCCGGGCCTACACTTGGAGAAAACTCATGGAGCGTATGTACATGATTATTGTTTATAAACGAGCCTGATATAATGTTGCATTCAACTCTTATGGCGTTTACCTTGATGATATTAACAGGTAAATCGGATGTATGCAATTTATTAGGCGGAAGGACTTGTTTGCCGAATCCTAATAATGGAGCGATAGATTTTTCCTTATCAAAATAAATGACTTCCGAAAAAGAACTTTTCAAAGTATTATTATTTGCTTTGATTGAGATTGTTGTCTTGTTGTTACTCTTATTTAAACTTTGTTGCACAAAGTTCGCTATATCATCAATCTCATATGATCCGACTGGTATTTCAATAACTGTCTTCCCCACATGCATCAAGTTGTTTCCCTCATCAATATTGGGAATAGAATTGTATGTTTGGAAATCAATCAGTCCACAGACGTACTCACCCTCCAGTTCTAATGGTAGAAAATACTCGGCAGTGAGCACCGATGAATTACCACTAAGGGAGAGTGTTATCGACATGATGGTTTGGAATAAAATAACCTCATTTCAATATAAAACCTTTATTTATATACATACAATTCTTATTAGAAAGGTTGAATATAATTATATAGAAACTCTAAACACAAGTGTCCACATATAACTGAATCATAACTTTGATGTGTTGTGTAATTGAATGTGGTATTTTCGCCTAAATATCTCGCAACTTCTTGCGGAGGTTGTAGGTTTCCAAAGCTGTCAAAGTAATCAATGAGGCTTCCTTTCTTTTTGTATGCTACCCAATGTGTTCCAGGTCCTGATGAAACATCTAGATTTATAATTCCACTCTCATTTTTCCACGGTCTCCTCGGTAATTGATCGCGCATAAAGACTCCTCTAAAATGTGGTACATCCTGCGCATATTTACGCATCTCGAGCTCATTAAGAGCTCTTTTGGGTAGCGAGCTTATTAGTTTTTTGACTGGGTTTTAAGAAAAAGGCCCAAGCCTTTTCTATAGGGCTTTAGGAACAATCCCTGACCAGGTTTTCCCATCGCTATGGCCTCAATAGTTTCGTTATGACGCTTTGCTTCTGCAAGCTCCTGACGTGCGCTGTTTGCTGCGTTTACCGCCTTAGCTATACCAGCTGCACCTCCTGATAATGCTCCAAGGGCTGAAAGTCCGGCAAATAGTGGGATGAGGAATGGTAGAACACCTCCAGTTTTCGGGATAGGTATCACACGTGGTGTCGTAATCATCTTCTTTTTTCCCTTGATGGCATCTCTCGCAGCACTTGTAGCAATTTTTATTGCTTCCAGCAAATCTTTGGGTTTCCTCAGCTTTAGAACTTTCCGCGCATTACGTACAGCGTCACGAAAAGACGGGCGCAACTTATTCTTCTCTTTAGCGCTGTTTATTTGAAATTTTGCCTTTACCCCCATTCCAAGCTTAAGTTTAGCTTTCATAGCGTTTGTTGTCAGCAAAGCGTTGGCGCATTCTCCTAGAGAAGCTTCTTTGGATTTCATGCGCTGCCAAGCTTTTTCTGCTAGTATACGATCGGCAATATGACGATCACCTGTGTCACGGTACTTCGAGTAAGCGATATCGTGCTCTTTGCAAGCAGCGTCCAAGGGATTAATACCGGGGTCACCTCGGGCTAATCTTTCAGCCAACTTTGTTCCTGGACCGCAGTACTGATAGCCCGGTAAATGCAATTCTACCGGTAACTTGTTGATTAGAGAGTTGAATATCCCTTTCCCTCTGATGACCTTTCGCCGACTGAGATGATTATCAGTATGATCATTCATTTTATGCGTTTGTGACAAGACTAATGGGTACCCAATAAAAGCAGCTGTTTTTATATGAATTTGGTTAGTACTCATCATGAAGTTTATAAAGCAACAAGAATGCTTGCCTGTTAGAAATGTTGAAGCATCAAATACAAGTGCAGAAAGGAAGAAACATGGAGGGCTGTTACCAAACAGCATAAGGGGAATTATTGTTGGCCCATCCAATTGCGGCAAGACAAATGTTATGATGAGTTTACTGGAACATCCTAATGGACTACGATTTGAAAATATTTACGTTTACTCAAAATCGTTAAATCAGACAAAATACGAGTATCTGAGAAAAGTTGTGGGACGTATATCTGGATTAGGCTATTATACATTTTCCAACAACTGTGACGTCATACTGCCTGAAGAAGCAAAGCGAAACTCTATTTTCATTTTTGATGATGTGGCTTGCGATAAACAGAATAATATTAGAGCATACTTTTGCATGGGTCGACATAATGATGTAGACAGCTTTTACCTCTGTCAGACGTACACACATATTCCAAAGCATCTGATTCGAGATAATGCAAATTTGTTCATAATATTCAAGCAAGACGACCTGAACCTGAAACATATTTACAACGACCACGTGAATACTGATATGAGATTTGAAAAGTTCCGGAAAGAATGTGCCGAGTGCTGGAAAGACAAGTATGGATTCTTGGTAAGTGATAAGGATAGTCCTATGGATAGAGGGCGATATCGGAAAGGCTTTGACGCCTTCATGAGACTATGAAAAAGGAGCAACAATACAGATTACCCTCAATAGTTGTACAGACCTGTACAGCTACCAGTACAGCTACCTGTACAGCTACCTGTACAGCTACCTGTACAGACCTGTACAGCTACCTGTACAGACCTGTACAGCTACCTGTACAGCTACCTGTACAGACCTGTGCAGCTACCTGTACAGACCTGTACAGCTACCTGTACAGCTACCTATACAGCTACCTGTACAGACCTGTACAGCTACCTGTACAGACCTGTACAGCTGTCTGTATAGCTACCTGTATGTATGGATGTACAGACCTGCTGTTTATCAGTATAGCTGTGGCTGCCGTCACGACAACATCAACATGGATGAAAAGCTTACGAGGGATATTATAAAGACGAGCGATGCTATACGTAAAAAGTATAAAGCTCTCAAGACTGGTAAAATAGAAACGGAAGCTCAATTGAAGGAAACCTTTAAGCCAATTACCAGTACGCTAAAAGAGCTAACGACATCGGTAAAACTTGAGCCTAAAGAACAAATTAAGACAGAGACCGAACAAGAGAATAGTCAAAGCTATGATGATATATACAACCCGCCAGCCCGTAAACACTTAAAGATGGAATCAACTAGCACACCTCTCCACTTTGAAGATTATTCATTGGATGATCTTCAGGATGACGATGATGATGATGATGAGTTTGCTACACCAATACAATCAACAACATTAAAAGAACATAGTTCACGTATAGTAGAATCGCCTAGCCAAATACTAAAAAAATATAAGCAGCTGGTTAGTCAGAACAGTACAAAAATTGATAAAACCTATGGAGTGTATTACAGCGATGGCTGGAAGATTGGCAATTCATCGCTAAAAGTTGAAGATGAAAATTTTGATATTGGAGGCAGGTCATATAAGATAACCAAAGGTTTATTTGATCTGATTTTTATGAAACATCCTACCGGTTACAATAGAGAAGACTTGTACAATTATCGGGCAATTTTAAACGATACAAGCGCGCACAGACGTGATTTTAATGAAAATAAACAAATAAAAGGAACAAATACCTATAAATATAAAAAAATTATAAAAAAGTTAGTGAATACTCCTACACTGCGTACTGGAACAGGAATCATGAGAATTCCTAAAGAAAACATTGATTACCTCTATTGGGATGATCCTAATGAACTTGTTGATAGACTTCGTATACTAATAGCATCCCAACAAGCTGGAAATAATAGTCATAATAATGAAATTATATCAATCATTGAGGAGCTGCGGGAGGCTGAAATAATAGTATAAATATCCATGCATAAAAATTACATCTCATTTTGAAAATGAGCGTTGACAAGTTTGGTCGATCAATAAGGAGTACTAAGTTTCAACAGGGCCCTCGCGGCCCTCCTGGTCCTCCAGGTCTTTCAGGAGCAGCTGGGGTTCCCGGACCTAAAGGAACCCCAGGACCGAAAGGAACCCCAGGACCGAAAGGAACCCCAGGACCGAAAGGAACCCCAGGACCGAAAGGAGATGGTTTCAATTTAACTCCTAAAGGCGACTACGATTTGAAATTCAAACATATTACTCATCTAGGAGAACCGCTAGAAAATACTGATGCTACAACTAAAAACTATATCGATGTAAAAATGTTGTCATATGATGACGAAATACGCAAACATATTAATTTGAGTGTGAAAAACCTTACACTATATATTAATGATGAAATTGCAAAGATTGAAAATTATTTGTTCTCCAACATAGTTAATAAAAACCAAAAGAAAGAAGATGGAGTGTATTCTTAAACCTTCATAAAATTTAATGTTAAAAACAAACTCCTTCACTTGTCTGCAGTATGAGTAAGAGACGAGTTGTCGATGAGCTTCACAAACCTGCTCGTCGAAATTTTAAAAGGCGTCGAGTCATTATTAAAGGGCTGGATGATCTATGGCAAGCGGATTTAGTGGAAATGGATACTTATAAGCATGCGAATAAAGGTTACCGCTTCCTGCTTACTGTTTTAGATACTTTCTCCAAATATGCATGGGCTATGCCAATTAAAACAAAAACTGGTACAGAGGTGACTGAAGCCATGCAAACTATATTCCAAGAGGGCCGAAGACCTAAAAACTTACAAACAGACGATGGAAAGGAGTTTTACAACACACACTTTCAACGATTGATGAGTAAGCACAAAATTAATCATTACTCCACCTTTTCTACACTCAAAGCGTCGATAGTGGAACGATTCAACAGAACTTTAAAGAGCATGATGTGGAAGGAGTTTAGCATGAATGGTTCTTACAAATGGCTTGATATGATAAAAATATTGCTATCTCAATATAATATGAAAAAACATCAAACAATTAGGATGCGTCCTTGCGATGTAAATGCAAAAAATGAAAAGCATCTTCTCGGTACAGTGTATAATTACATAAAGATTGCTGATTCACCTAAATATAAAGAAGGAGACCATGTCCGTATAAGCAAATATAAGCATGTATTTGAGAAAGGTTATACACCAAACTGGACATCGGAAATTTTCAAGGTTAGAAAAATTCAAGTGACTGATCCTGTAACATATCTGCTAGAGGACTACGACGGTAACCCTATAAAAGGAGGATTTTACGAAATGGAGTTGCTGAAAGTGAAACATCCCCACCTCTACCTTGTTGAGAAAATTCTAAAGACGAAAGACGATAAAGTTTACGTGAAATGGTTGGGATTCTCATCAAAACACAACTCTTGGATAAGTGCTAAGGATGTATTATTATAATTTAAAAATAAAAAATCATTGTTTCTGAAAAAGTTTAAATCAGCGTTTTATTTCTCAATCTCCTTATTATAAAATCTTGTATTGTATATTGTATCCCGATGGGGTTGGTTTAATATTGTCTCCAGAACTTTACTAGTATTGTAGATTCTTTGTTGAAACCTCATCCTATCGACGGCACATATATGCCACTTTCCCTTACGGCTGGCTCTGTATGCAAACTCCCACACATATGCAATGTGCACTTGCGGTATTAGAACAAATCGAACCCTTTTCGGCATTCCTTACAGCTGTTTCTCGTCAACCTTATATAAAATTTCATGAGGTGTTGAATTTCCCGGTTACATCGTTGTACATCATGACAACCGCAGGTATCTGGTCCCTCAGTTGCATCATCATACGCCCATGGACAGTTGGTATAATGTTCACCATATATTGATTTTATTTTACCTATATTCTCATATTGTTTGAGAAATTGATAGCTTGCTTCAATTCGATTCTTATGCTCATCTAGCAATATTTCGGAAAACTCCTCAAGAAATACCGGGATATTCATCTGTTATTTACAATTGAATTTCAATATTATATTGGTATCAAGTTTATTTGCAATACATACTTACATTTTATTTATCTTTCAATTGTTTGTAGCGTATATCTGAAGTATTCTTACTTTGAGATATAGTCTTTGATTTTGCAGCTGGTTTAAGTGAAACAGAATTAAGCTTATACTTCAATTCTTTTACTTTACTTCCCTTATCAGCCTCTTCCTTCAGCAATTTCGTTGTATCTTTAAAACTGCTCATTACCACTCCTTGAAGCAGATTAATTGAAAAATTGGGGAGTCAATCTATTTATAGAATTTGGGGGGCCAGGGATATTATTGTAAAATATGAAAGATGCTTTTTTGGTTTTATTTTTAGCATATTTTATTTTTTTTTATTTTTTTTTAATAATTATAATATTCATTTGGATTGAAGTATGTTAAATTGACATTGAGGTTGTCCTCGTTATTATGCTGAGTAAAGATAAGCTCCGATGTATCACCAAGAGGTTTCAAGTTCATGATGTAAACATTGTCCAGTTGATTAATTTCCTCCAAAACGCTATCAGGCAAGCTTCCATATCTGGCAGGCAGGAACATTTGCTTATCTTGTAGCTCCACTAGGACTCGCTCTCCGTATTTTGTAGTTATTTTCCTTATTTTATATATTTTATAAGTTGCATTCTGCTCCATGTCGCATACTTTAAAGTATTGTTTAAAGCTATACGAATTGATGATGTCCAGGGCTCCAGAACTACTTTTGCGAGCGGGCATCTCCTCAGCACGTGGTTGTTGTTTATGTTGTTGTTGAGACATTTTTCACTTTAACTGTTCACTTTCAGAGCACACACACGAAACTGAATTATAGTCTGAAATTCGCTCTGTATTTATAGTAATTTTTTCATCTTGCGTCTCTGTCCTTTTATTCTCACCATTTCATTCCCTCGGCGATTATTCAGAAAAAATCTAATGTAAACAAAGCCACCTGCAACCCAAAAATATTGCAATTCAGCGATCGCATCGTCCAAAGCTAGAGATAAGAGCCTCGTCAGCATAAACTACTGATAAGCCTCCACATAACATAAACAATGCCACCTGCGCATTAGGAAAAAATCGCTTCCTAATAGCATGAGGAGGGGTAAAGCTTTCATCGGGGTGGTGAGGGGTTGATCTGCATCGTGAGCTTGACCTCCAACACTAGGTGATACTCCATACACATCCAAGCATGACACACACACACACACACACACACACACACACACATGAGAGCTTTTGGGACCGTTTTGTAGTTTTTTGAGCCCCTGTACATTTCTTATGGGAAAAGTGTGCCCGAACCGGCATAGCCTATCTACTTATGGTAATCCTGGGAATCCTCACATTTCAGCCGCCAGCTGGAATTGCATATAAGATTATTTACAAATTGCTTACCTAATCCTATAAACTCCACGGCTCTTTCAAATTCGAAATAAACAAACCACACTCGCGAAACGTCATATTTACACATACGGAACTGAGTTATTTTGGAGGGGAAGGCTACACAGCAATCAAATGGTATAAACATTGGAAATATGAAATTGGTCAAAATTATAGTAAATGCTCTTATTGTATCACTTTCTCTGAATTTTTATTAGTGATTAATATTTTCTCGACATTATCTAATGAAATTTGTTGTACTTCTATCAGATTTTCTTGACACTGAAAATTATGGACTTTCGACGAGCCAGGAAGAAATTCCCAATATTTCCAGTCCATTCCAGTCTGTCTCAGCGTATAAAAAGCCTTCAACCTCTCCCACTCACTGCTCGTGTTGATTTGAATTTAAAATTTAGACATAGATTGTCGCATATGCTGAAAGGTCAGATGATCCTCAGATGCTAGAGTTTGTTTTAAGTTTTTTTAGAATTGTGATGTACATTAAGAGAAATCAATTGAAGTATTTTAGGCTGAATTAAGTGTTAAGTTGACTTGGAATAGGTATTGATACTGCGGCAACATTGAAATTGAAATTGTCAGGGGAATTGCACGTGCCGATGGTCAAGCAATTTCTATGTGACAAATATACAATTGTCGTGCTTTAAGTAATTAAATTGCCATTGTCAGCCTTAGCAGATAAATTATCATTATCATATTTAAGTGTAATTGTTAGACTTAGGAAATTGGAAATAAAAGAGAATTGAGTTAGAACTATACAGTCAATTTTTATTTTCGCTACACATCCGCTGTTAATCTTATCTGCGATTTAACATTTGGTGGTTCCATCCAGGTCTGTACAGCTAACTCAATTTTCTCTTAAACTTGTCTAACAGTTGTCTAGTACTGTTGGGAATTGTAATTTTCTCGTGTTCGTACTAATAACTGGGTATTATGGGTGAACATTTAGAAGATCTGTTGGCCGAGGCAATAGCCTTGAAAGAGAGACTCGAAAAATTGGTTGAAAACGGAAAGAAGACAGCGATTTCGAAGTGAAAACAAGCGATTTTTGAAAATAAATTAGGGGACATTCAAGAAATTTGGAACGATTGTCGTATTGTAGATCTAAACAAATATCTCATAGTAAGTGCAATAGACGAATCGCATGAATATATTAAGGATGATTATTTTAGTATTATGGAGTAAAAATACTGTGAGTACAAGTCCGAATTAAAGGAGTCTCTTCGCAAGTTTACAGCACCGCCCGTTATGACAACAACTCCGGTTCCGAGTACCATGGTACAGCAAACGGTACCCCAACAAGAGTCAATTCTTCCAAAAATAGCGTTGCCAAAATTTAAGGGCGATTATAATATGTGTCGATCATTTCATGATATATTCAGATCACTTGTACATGATAATGCCAGATTAACCGACATACAAATATTGCATCATTTGAAAGCCTGTTTAGTAGGCGAAGCAGAACAATTACTGAGGCATGCTCCTATCACCAACAATGACTATGAACCTGCTTGGGAAAAACTTAAACAACGATTTGAGAATAAACGCATTCTCGTTCACCATCAGTTAAAGCTACTCCCAACTAAACCAAGGCAATTACCGAGACAAGTAAAGCAATCAAATTTTTGATGGATACAACAGAAGAATGTCTGCAACAGCTTAAAAGCCTGAACATTGACACTTCGTTTTGGGATCCACTTTTGATTCACCTTTGGGTACATAAACTTCCCTTTATGACATTAAAATTATGGGAGGAAGAACAAGGAGCATCTGAGGTGGTACCTACATATGTCCAATTTAAACAATTCCTTAACAAGCGATCAAAACTTTTAGAATCGATTGCTGATCTCTTAGTTTCTAAAGCTAAGCGCCCAATGGGACCGTCACCGACACCGTCAATTGGCTCCGTCACCGACACAAATTTCCCTTCGCCCAATAGACGGTACCGACACCGTCAAATGAAAGCTGTCAATCATTGGGTTGAAAGGCAAAGTATGTTTTTAAATATTTATTTACTACTAAATTATATGATTTTTATTTTATGTAGTATATACAGATGTGGCCATATGATTTTACCTTGAAGGGAGTACTTCTTACACACATAAAAATCCACTACCAAATAATAAATATTTCGTTTAGGCCTTGGTAAGCTAGTAGGTCAAGGAATTTGGATTTTGGTTTTGCGATTTTAAAGTGTAAAATTATTATGTGATTTTTGTTATTAAAATTCATGTCGTAGTATTACAACATCCTTCGTTAGGCTTTGTTTAAATCCGAAAGAAAATCCGGAGTTTTCTTGAAACTTTAAAATTTGCATTTTTATTTATATTAAAAACAATTCAAATAGTGCTTATTTGCAATGTATTAAATACGAAATTAGTGATTTATTTTCAAGAAATTCTCTTGGAGTCAAAACTCCGCCCTTACTTACTTTTATATTGTGTATTTTCAAATAATTGATCCCAAAAACTCTGAGTACTTAAATATATTCGAATATTTTGGTATTTCCCCAGGAAAAGAAATTTCATTGAAACTATCAACTATCCACCCATCGAGAAAAGTTCTATTTTAACTACCCATAATCACGTAGAGCGTCAAATTCTACTATTCTTTTCAAATTTTCTAACATTGTGTGGTATTCCGCGCAAAATATGCACACTGCGTAGTTTGTTACAGAGATGTTTTTAAAAGAAGGTCCCTTCAACCCTTTGTCAATGTAAAATAAAAACATCTTCATTTAGAATTTTAAGTGTTATTTATTGATTGCATCACAATATTCATAATGGATTGTTGTAATACAAGTTTCCTTTGAGGTGAAAGATTAGCATCCCTTACAATACTTTCTATGTACTTAAAAAAATAGGTGAGGTCGTCTGTGGCATTCATAGATTGTGATGCCCTTTCTAAGAAGTTACCCAGTCTTTGCTCCAGCGAGTCTGTTGTACTATTCGTGCTGCCATCATTGTCCTGGGTTGATAGTTGCCCAGAAGGTGGTAACACAGATAAAATAATATACAGATGCAGAATGGCGTACTTCTGTTGCAAGCAGCAGCCAACTTCTCGTAGCCAAGTAAAGCTTTATTCCTAGCCAACTAAGCTTTTACTTGAGCTAGGTTTAAACCCATTCAATTTTAAAGTGTTCTATGTACAACACAAAGTTCTTTATAACAGTAGGACAGTTAGCTACTCGATATTTTTATTTACTTTACAGCTTGGTGCGCTTGTGTTCAGGGTTTACGCATATATTGGAGCATCGCGCGTTAATTGTTTCCAGCTAAATTTCCTTCTACTTCGGCCTCACTTTGAGTTCTCATCTTGGAGCGATTAGTTGTGCGTTTTCACTGTTGAGCAAATTAAATATTCTCTCGGCGATTTTTTTATCTTGGCATTGAATTTGGTACATTCTTTGAATTTCTGGATTGACTTCGTTTATTGGTTTTGGAATATTTTCATGGTTTTTTTATTTTGGCATTGAATTGCGGACATTCTTTTGATCTTTGTTAGAGGATTAGATTTCGTTCATTACATTTGTATATTTGTTGATAAAATTGGATTATCTATCTATACCTATCAACCAGAAAAGAATTTAATTATGTCTGATAGAGCTAAGAATTGGAATATAAAGTGTAGCATTCTTTGTTGCCAGGCCACTGCAAAGAATTATCCCACACGTAAATATTTTGATTTTCCCAAACCAGGATCAGATAAATATTCTATTTGGTTGCAAGCTTGTTTCAGTTCGCGTAGCGAAATACAAGCTAAGAAAAAACCATATATTTGTAGTTCCCATTTTGACGACAAATATATGGGAAAAAAATATTTAAGGAAAGATGCTGTACCATCCCTGAATTTAGAATTTCGCCCTTCTGTTTCAAGAACTCGTTCACCGTCTCCTCATGTTGATCCTTGCCAAGCTCTTGTTACATATCAAAGAAAAGTTG
Source organism: Tolmerus cingulatus (assembly GCA_959613345.1). Taxonomy (NCBI): domain Eukaryota; kingdom Metazoa; phylum Arthropoda; class Insecta; order Diptera; family Asilidae; genus Tolmerus; species Tolmerus cingulatus. Next base: position 13,897,513 of record OY390712.1, on the reverse strand, counting down.
ATGAAAATGATATCACTCTTGATGAATTAAATCAAGCCTCAAAATATTTTAGTACAAGAGCATCTACACCAGTGTCTCGATTTTTTTGCGAAAAATGCTCCAAACATTACAAAGTAATAAGCATGTTAAAAAAAAATATTAAAAAGCTCGAGACAGAAATTAAGGCTTTAAAACGTACCAAGCTGGTAATACAAAAGGTAAATAAGGTGCTAAAGAATAAAATCACAATAAATAAGAGAGCAAAAACGAAACAATTCAAAACGAATTTAAGGGAAAGTATTGATGTAGTAGAAAACGTGAATGACAATGCAAAAACATTTGCTAAAATGATTCTATTTCAACCAAGCACTTACTCAGAATCCGAAAAAAAAATTGCTCAGTGTATTTATTTTCGATCCTCAGCCGGCTATACTTTTCTTCGTAATGTTCTTCAGTTACATATGCCCCACCCAACTTCTTTACAGAAATGGTCAAAAATTAAAAATTTATCTCCAGGAGTTAATCATAACATTTTACAAGAAGTCAAAAACCAAGTTGATCATTTACAAGATAAAGATAAAGAAATTATTCTCATGTTTGATGAAATGGCTATACAAGAGAATCTTGCATACAATAGAACTCTTGATAGAATAGACGGATATGAAGTATATGGAGGTGGTGAACTACGGAAAAATTTCGCTAAAAACGTACTTGTATTTATGATAAGAAGTATTTGCGGAAATTTTAAACATGTCTTTTACTATATAGCCTGCTCTTCCTCTGTAACTGGAGATATTTTAAAAGATGAATTATATATATGCCTTGAAATGTGTAAAAATATTGGGGTGAATGTCCAGGGAATTACTTGCGATCAAGGGCCAATAAATAGAAAACTATTTCGTACGTTACAAATTTCTCCAGATAAATGCTTTTTTGAATATAAAAATGAAACCATATATGCTATTTATGACGTTCCGCATTTATTTAAGACATTCAGAAATAGATTGCTAGCAAGTGAAATTACAACCCCCGATGGTGTTATATCCTGGGACGTAATAGCATTCATTTATAATTCAGAAAAAAATAATAAAACGAAAATATGTCCAAGACTTACTTATTCCCATATTTATCCTTCTGATTTTCAGAAAATGAATGTAAAGCTTGCTGTTCAAGTGATAAGCCATAGTGTTTTATCGGGAATCAAGAGTTTTTTGGGTCTGAAGAAGTTCACTATAGATTTAGAAAAAAAGGCTGAAGCCACAGCAAATTGTTTCGACAAAATGAATCGCTTATTTGACATTTTGAACGGAAACCCACCGCTGATGCGAGATTCACAAAATTTTGCATTTCTTGTAGAAATGAAAAAGTATATAATGAATATGAAACCGCTTAGAACTAAAGGAACTGTATTTTGCTTTAAGGGCTTATTAATTTCCATTGAGTCCATAATAAAGATCACTTTGCTAATTTTTGAGTTGCATACAAAAGTTTACTACGTATATGCTACTAAATTTAACCAAGACACCTTGGAAAATTTGTTTGCCCGTGTAAGAGCTAGAAATTTTAATAAAAGTAATCCCAGCCTATTTGAATTCAATCGTATATTAGCAAAAATTATAACTATGAAGTTGTTATTTACGTCATCATTTTCAAACTGCGAAACAGATAGTGATGAGTATTTCAGCCTAGATTGGGATGCAGTATTCGAAAATTCAGAGGACGAATCAATTTTGGCCAATTCGGAAGATAATTTAAACGACATTTCACAAGACGAGGAAGATGAAGGTATAGAAAGATTATTCGAATTATCAGAAGAGCAACAACCTCAAACTCATGTTGAAACCACAGATATTGCACTAAAATACTTTGCCGGATATTGCTTTTCTAAAATAATGAAAAAATTGAATACACCTTGCATTAAATGTACAGAAGAAATGACAGAAGTTAACACAGAAAATGCTGATATTTCAAATATATTAATAACGGAAAAGCAATTTGATAATTGTAAGAAAGGTTTAATAACACCGTCATATAAATTTTATGAAATATGCAAACACCACAACAGAATATTTAAAAAAAATTTTGACCAGTTTTCTCACAAGAAAAATATAAAAAGTTTTATTTTTAACAAATGCATTGAAGAAACTCAAGAAAAATTCCCAGATTGGTTTGATATCGGAGATGAGTGTTATAATCATCGCATACAGATTTTGGATTTCATGATTTTGGTTTTAATTAGAAAAAACTGTACGTGGCTTTCAGATGTGTATCGTTCTGAAAAAAAAGTAAAGAGCAAAAGAAATAAAGTGAAAGCAATATTACATGCATAAAATGGAACTACAAAACTATTTTTTTTTTTTAACTGAAAAGATAATTCGATTTAAAATGTTATAGAATTTGATGTGTGATTTATATCAACAAAGTATAAATATGTACATACACGAATACGTTGTAAATTAGTACTAGGTTACTTAACCAGTGAATTACTCAGTAGTACTAACAGTAATTTTTCTGTTAAAACGGATCGTAAAAAATTACCCTATTTATGTACTTCCAATATAATTTCTATCCGTGTAATTACTTTTCTCTTTCTTCCCTTCTGTATTTTGAATGTTAATTTTTTCCCTTGCGGTATGTTTATCCAATAATTATCTAGCTATTAAATCGTGCGGCAAAGTGTCGTCCGATTGCTGTGTGTTAAGGGACTGTAATGATTGTGATAAAAAAAATATAAATTACAAAATAAGGATCATCAAGTAATTTATATTTTTCGTTCGAATATGAAGTAAATTTATTTTCCGATTTTTAACCGACTTAAAAAATGAAGAGGCCGTAATTCCGAATCGTATCTATTTTTTTTCTTTTCCACTCCTTAAAGGAAGGAAAAAATAAAATGAATTTTATTTCGAACAATCAAAAAATGAAAATTAATTCTTCAATTTGTAATTTTCATTAGCCGCAAATATAATTGAATCTAAGTAAGGTTACAAATGAAATAATTGATTTTAGATTGGCATAAAATGATGATTTTTTTGTTTTAAGTTTCATTATTTTTGGTCCCTGGTTATATCAATGTAAGCAGTATTTCGATTACATAAGTAGCTAACTGTCCTACTGTTATAAAGAACTTTGTGTTGTACATAGAACACTTTAAAATTGAATGGGTTTAAACCTAGCTCAAGTAAAAGCTTAGTTGGCTAGGAATAAAGCTTTACTTGGCTACGAGAAGTTGGCTGCTGCTTGCAACAGAAGTACGCCATTCTGCATCTGTATATTATTTTATCTGTGGTGGTAAGTTAAACTGATCATTCCCCTCAGAAATGGTGTCTTCGTCGAAAAGAACTTCGTCTCCAGTTTCTAGATTAGCAATCGTCCTGAAAATCGAAAAAAAAATTAAATTAATCATTATTAATGATTTATTTTAAATTTATGTACTTACTTCCTTGGCTTATACGCTTCACGCAAAAATGCCATACTCTGTAGATGTTTGAACCTGGAGTTACCTGGTACAGGGCCACATCCCGACGGCAGTTGTTTTTTGCGCACTTCTCTATTGTATTGATCTCTCAACGATGACAACCTTTTTTTTACGTGATCCTCTGAAAACCAAAAAAATTAATACTATTTACTTAAAACTACACTTACCTGTTGTGCTTAGCTTTGTGGCAATTTCTTTCCACGCCTCTGATTTAACGAAATTATTTTTATACAGTGAACTTTTCTTATCGTACAAGAAGATTTTTTCCTGTACAAGTTCGATTAGGTGCTCATCCATGGCTGGAGAGAAGGCAACTTTGATCACTTTTATATTATAAACAGAGAAACAGAGAAAGGAACCATGTGATCATATCTGACAATGACATTTGACAGAAATCCCCAGGGAAATTGTGATGCCATATGAAGGGATTTTTGTTCCGACACCGTCAAAAATAGAATAAATTCTATTTGACCGTCACGTTTTTGACGGTGTGTCATTGGGCGTAACCTAATGTCGGTCCCATATAATTTATATGACCGTTTTGACGGTGACGGCAGACGGTGTCGGTGACGGTCCCATTGGGCGCTTAGTTTAAGGCATCACATACTAAATCTGCTCAAGGCGGGAAAACTCTTTCCTATCACACAACAAGAGGAACCAAATGCCCAGCCTGCAATAAAAATCATTTCATTAAACAATGTCAATTCACGCTTCAGTAGCAACTTACGGTCGTGTTTTACCAGTGCTCCGCAATATATCACCTAAGTGCAGTGCAGTTCTTATTACTCACGTGCGAATACTAAAAAGTGCAACGCGCGGTGTATCATTTTCACCCAGCGCACCTGTGCAAGTGCAAGTGCAAACTGGAGCAAAAGCAATAGTGCAAACTGAGCCCATAATGCTCAGGAACTCGAATAAGCCTAAAAAGACCCGCCCGGGAAAATTAGTGAACAATTAAATGCTCCCAAATTGCAAACCAACGAAATTGCGCACACTCGGCCAATGGAAACCGTTGACTCAGCTGACCTCACAGCCAAGCCTGCTAACGGCGCATCGACCGGTATTCAGCGCTACTTCAACATTATAGCGAACGCTGAAAAGCCCAAACGCAGCCCCCCTAGTACCCTGAGCAAAACAGCAGCAAAAATCCCGAAGACCCATAATGCCGCATCTAGCAACAGATACGCCCTGCTAGATGTGGAGCCCGACAAACCTGAGCCTCATCATAAACCACCACCAATCTACATCCGCGAACAAAGTGACAACGCACTGATCAAAGTCATCAACGGCGTCATAGGCAAGGACAAATTCTATATTGTAGACCTAAAAAAGGGGGCGATAAAGGAAACGAAAGTACAAGTCAGTAATGAAGTAGCATACACGCAGGTAGTAAACTGGTCCAAAAGCAACGCCAAGAAATTCTGCACCTATCAAATGAAAAGCGCAAAGGGGCTGCGCGTAGTCATAAAAGGTATAGACCACAATGTCGACGTAAACGAAATCAAAAATGATCTAGAAAAACCAGGCTTCAAAATTAAATCCGTTAATAATATCCTGAACAAGTTCAAACAGCCCCAGCCAAAGTTCAGGATCAAGCTTGAACCCTGTTTCAGCAAGCCTCCCAAAGGCAAAACACATCTTATTTACTACATCAGATTCGTCCTAAGCCGCAAAATTACAGTCGATGAGCCATATAAGAGGACCACCCCAATACAGTGTCAAAACTGCCAGGAATATGGCCATACTAAAGCTTACTGTAAACTAACAAGCGTATGCGTAGCCTGCGGCGATTGTCACCCAGTCAGAGAATGTAACAAAAACAAGAAAGATCCCTACTCAAAGAAATGCAACAATTGCAATGGCAATCAAACGGCCAACTACAGAGGCTGCCCCGTTTACTTATCAATTAATCGCAGCAAAACCCAACAAGATAGCAAATTCCCCCCTCCCAACCTCCCCACAAAGGAACCTATGTATACCAATCAATACGCACCCACACCAATAGATCCAGTCAAACAGCTGCCAATACACGACAACCCGAATACATATGCAAACGTACTCAAAAACAACTAAAACCAACCAAAAAATTCACATTCACAAGATAGCATCATTTAAATCCTCATGGCGCATTCAACAACTAACCCTAACAATGCAGCAGATGCAGAACACATTAAATGCAGAAACAGATATTCTAACTAAACTTGTAAAGCCATGAATCAGCTTGTAATAGCACAATGGAATACGAACGGCATCAAAAGCCACATATTTGAGCTCAAACTCTTCATGAAAAACAACTCTATTGACATAATGCTAATCTTCGAAACCCACCTAACTAGTAAAAACAAAATCAAAATTCCTGGCTACATATGCTATACCACCCATCACCCAGAGGATAAGTCCCATGGTGGACTGCAATATTCGTAAAAAACAGATTGAAACACCACCAAATCGTGAATAAGAAACTTGACAATATACACTACACAGCAATCAATATAAGTGAACTATCATCTAACTTCAACGTACATAGCTGCAGTCTATTGCCCACCTAAATTCCCCATCTCCACAGCTCAATTCGATGCGTTCTTCAATTCTGTTGGTCTGCGCTTCCTATTGGCGACTACAATTCCAAATCCCCCCGCTGTGGCTCCCATCTCACAACATCGAAAGGCAAGCAGCTATTCAAGTCCACCTACAACAACAATCTGTCATGCTCAGCTGGCGGCCTACCGACCTACTGGCCGGCGGACAAAATTTTGGACATAATAGACTTCTGTTTCTACAAAAACATCAACCAAAATCAACTAAACGCCAAAACAACCCTAGATCTGTCATCCGACCATGCGCCCACCATCTTCACCCTTACTAGTACCCCCGAAATCATCAATAAACCACATTCCTTCACACATCCTAGAACAAATTGGAATAAATGCCAAAAACTAATCCCACATATCAAACTCAAGTCCAAAGCAGACATTAACAACGCTTAAGCTACCTAAACGACACCATCAACGAATGTGCAGAACTTGCTACGCAAGCAACTCACAACCCACCACCTGACAGAACGCTTAACCACCTCAACAAGCCCGTATTGAAACTGCTAAAAATCAAAAGAAAAGCCAAGGCTAGATGGCAACTATCCAGATCACCTGAAACCAAAAAAGCACTAAACCACGCTACCAAGAGCCTAAAGAACAAGCTTGCCGTGGACAGAAACGAAAGCATCGACGGGTTCGTATCTGAGCTAAACCACCTTTCCGACTCTAACTACTCGATATGGAAGATCACGAAACGAATAAAAACACCCATCCAACCAAACACCCCGGTCAGAGACTCCCACGGCAACTGGATCACTAGCCCATCAGAAGAAGCGGAAGAATTCGCATAGCACCTAGCCGGCATATTCAAACCCAGCATTACTGAACCACACAACAAACTAACTAGCAGCAACACAAATAACTCGAAACCGATAAAATTTACCATCAATGAACTCCAATCTCATATAGCCAACACTAACCCCGCTAAATCACCAGGACACGATGGCATAACTGGCAAACTAATTAAAGCACTCTCAATGTCCCAATCCTCGGGATCGCACACATTTTCAGCGCCATACTCCGCCTCGACTATTTCCCAAGTACCTGGAAAATATCAAATATAATCATCATACCCAAATCAGGAAAGGATAAAATCAAAATCAACTCCTACAGACCCATCAGCCTACTTCCAATATTAAAAATTTTTAGAGAAACTACTACTTGGGAAAATGCAACCAGCCCTGAACACTCACCGCATTATCTCAGACCACCAATCCGAGTTGTGTAACAACCATGGTACCATTGAACAGGTACACAAAATAATTAACATAATCAAAGAAGCTTCCGAGGCCAAAAAATATTGTGCAGGCCTTTTCATCGATGTCGCACAAGCCTTCGACGAGGTATGGCATCAAGGTCTGTTGCAAAAAATAGAAAACTTACTCCCCCCAAATTCCATGGCATCCTCAACAGCTACATCTGCGATAGCCCAGTAGGAAAATTGGCAAGCACGTCCCATAAGAAGGCCTGATATAACAACTTCCAAGCAATTATATTATTTACTCTAGAATGGCCCTGCAGGTACCCCTGAAATCCTTGCTTCCTGAGAATCAAGTAGGCTGACTAAAAGAGTTTGGCCCAAAAACTTGTTGTTTTATGAAGATTTCGTACGCTTACGACGCGTTTTCATCTGCGTTTATAGCTCTGCAGGTACCCTTGAAATCACCTTCTTAGAATCTAGGACTAAAATAGTTCAGCCTAAAAAACATGTTTTTGTTTTTAAGAAAAAGTGTCGCGGGATGCGCTTGCATCTGCTATTTGAATTCACTCTGGAAGAGCAAATTGCGCATGATAGACGGTTTAATTTTTGGCGATAGTTGGTGTAATTTGTGGCGATAGTTGGTTTAATTTATGGTGATAGTTGGTTTAATTTTTGGCGATAGTTTGGTGAGTTTAATAAACATTTTTCATAAAGTGCAGTATAAGAGGAATCAGTGTAACTTAATAAAAATAATAATAAGTAATGGTACGCATTTTATTTGGAAGAAAAGTTGTCAAGTCCTTATTGGAAAACCCTTTATTATCTAATAAAATGCATAGAAAAGGTACCAGCACAACTAATCTGTACAGAATGATTACGAAAGAAAATTAAAGTTTTTTAAGTAAGCTGAGAGACTGTGTTACAGGCGCTGAAAGTACTGACAATTTTAAAGAAAATGTTAGTGATCATATGAACAGTGTTATTGAAGAAAGTGGTCATTTTACTGAAATAGAAAATGAAATTTAAACTAATAATAATAATTGAAATAATGAAACAAACTATATGGGCGGAAACAACTTAAGGGACAAGGTAAGAAAATGGTATCGGGAATTCAATCCTTCGAGGGAGACCGTAGAATCTCTTTTAAAAATATTGAAGTGTGAAAGCCTGGATGTTCCAGTTAGCCTCAAGGGACTTTTAGAAACTGAAACTGACAAACCCATAATTCGCACTGTGCCTCCAGGAACATATATTCACTTGGGTATTGAAAAACAATTAAAAAAAGTACCGCGAAATTTAATTTTAAACCAAAGTGAGATTATTTTAGACATTGGTGTAGATGGATTGCCACTATACGGGAGAAGTCCTCAAATTTTGTGGCCGATGTTGTGTACCAAAATCCCATCCAGATTTTGTACACATTCTAGCAAATTGCATCACATAAATTGTCGGGGTGAAGTACCCTTCAAATTTCAAGACGCAACATGTCTGAAATTTGAGGCATTTCACAATAATCGAAAGTCGCAGAACCAATAATGCGACTCCTCAATTTATGTTGGTCGACCACCCGCGAGCACATCGACCCAAGCGCATGCTGAGGCGACCGCCCGGGCGTACGTCGACCCTAAACACTTGACCGACAATTTATGATGAAATGCAACATGCGCGAGTTACAGCACCCAGCAACACGCATATTCAAACACTTCATTAACCTAATTTCTGTTATATTTCGCTAATTTCATAAATTCATTCACCTTTGATATTCGATATCCGATTGCATTTTTGTCACTTACCTGTTAAATTGTCGAGACATAGCGTAAGCAAAATGTAGTAGACATAGCATAAGCGAAAATACTGTATAAATAATACCGAAAAGCTTTTGTAAATCGCATTTATCAGTTCCAAGCTCGACGTGATTGTCTGTCTGAAATAAAGTGTGTAAATCTCAATCTTTCGTTTTAATAAATTTTTTTTTTATCGAAAGTACCCGCGAAGTACTTAACTGGCGCAGTCGGTAGGATTGCTTTTCGGCGTTATTGCAAGAATAAAATCGAGAGAATATCGATCGTATTCGGGAGTATACCGGAAATAATCGGTAATAACGTCGGAAATTAAGATTGAAGCTCGGAAGTTGAAGTGTTGTGGTGTCGTGAAGAGCACCAGTGAGAGCAAATCTCTGGAAGTGACCCTGGAAGTGACCTCAGCAACCGAAACAGAGCGGGACGATCAGCGAGAGGAACGAGGGATCATCGTACCATCATCGCAGAGAATGTGGACGCTGATAGTTGCCAGTTGCATGTAAGTCAAGAATTGAATATATTTCCTTTAGTTAATGTCCTTCAATAAAAAACAATCTAACAATCTAACGCTACTGCCTGAAAATTTGGAAAATAAAGATATTGAACCGACGGTTGCGAACTCAAACCTTTCAGTTAATAGTTCTAAAATAGTAAATTGGTTTAAACGTAATATAAGTTATAGTTCCGATATAAATCAAAGTGAAGCATCAATTCCGACAACAAACGCGGCGGGAAACACCGTTCGCTCTGTAACCAGTCTAGATATATTCAACTCACTAAGAGTGCCGGATGCAATTAAAGACCTCCCTAAATTTGACGGTAACCCGAGATTACTTTTCGATATCATTGATAATGTAGAAGAAATTCTTTGTCTAATATCAGTAACAAGTGGAACACCTTACGGCCAGCTTTTAATGAGGGCCATTCGAAACAAAATAGTGGGATCAGCCAATGAAGTACTAAACATGTACGGTACTGCTTTAAATTGGGATGATATAAAAAATAATTTGATTTTGCATTACTCTGATAAACGTAACGAAACTTCACTGATTAAAGATTTACACCGCCTTAGACAAAATAATAACACAGTTGCACAATTTTATAGTGAAGTAGTGGAAATACTAGCAAGCATTAATAATCATGTTAACATTCACGAAACGAATCCAAGCATTATTGAAGCCAAAAAAGCTCTCTTTACAGAAATGTGCCTTAACACGTTTCTGATGGGATTAAGGGAACCCTTAGGCTCTACAATTAGAGCAATGAAACCCGTTACCCTTGCGGAAGTCTTTGCGTGCTGCGCAAAGGAACAAAATATATTTTATAATAAGTTAGACCCTGGCAATAAATTTCCAACATTAACCCAAAATTGCAATAACAACGGAACCAGACCTAAAACTAAATCATTTCAATTTCCCCCTCAAGTTAATCAAAATTTTAACCCTACATAATTACAAATACCCAACGCTAATGCAAATTTGAATCCACCTAGATTTCCACAACGATTTCCACAACAAGGACCACTCCCTCAAGTCTCACAACAGAGGCAATACCCATTTTTCGCTCAACAGAGACAATACCAACCTCCCTTCCAACAAAGACAACCCCAATTTCAACAAAGAGCCCCACAGTTTTACTCACACCAAGCTTTTGGCCTAGCAAAACAAAATACTTCTCCTCTACCTAAACCCGAACCAATGGATACGTCTTCTGGAAACCTTAGGACTAACAGCACTCAATACAGGCCTAATACTAATAACCCCTACAACCCCAATAGATCGACCGCAATGTTCACCTTTAACAATGACGATTACGAACAAGTGCAAAATTTACCGGAAGATTATTACCAGATAGAACCTTATGAAAGGAACTATTATCCATATCCTGAATTATGTACAGATCAAAACTTGAACCCTACTAGCCTTTCAAACTCATATGAAAATCTTCAACAGCATAACGAAGTAGATGATACAAATTTTACGTCACCTGCCTCGACAGACAAATCGGCTACTTAGATATCAATACACATGGCACAATACTACCTTATATCAATATATCATCGCCTTTTGGACGCCCACTTAAATTCCTAATAGATACTGGCGCATCGTCGTCATTTATTAATCCCGAATTCGTAAAACCAACCTAAATCAAGGAAATAACCCCAATCACCATAACTATAGTTTTAAATGAACACAAATTAGATCAGGAGGTTACCTTCCGTAACTTCAAAGAATTTAAACAACCTGGTAACCTAAAATTTCTAGTTTTTCGATTCCATAGTTATTTCGACGGCCTACTGGGACTTGATTCTCTGTCAGCCCTCGGAGCAAAAGTAGACTTGGCCAATAAAGTGTTATCAACGAATAACGCGACAATTCCTCTACAATTCAAACCTAATTTAATGTCAAAAAAATATATTATTCCCCCAAATTCAAAAGCTATCATTCGAGCACCGGTAGACGTAAAAGACGGTGATATCTACATCAACACAACTATAATTAAACCCAATTTGGCAATAGCCGAAGGAATTTACCTTCAGACACTTGAACTTCACTCTCTCTTATGTAGGACCGCTGACTGCCGCTATCGATGACCACTCTCAATAAAAGCGAAGGCTCTATTTCATTTGACGATGGCGAAGCGAAAACACAGGCGGTCGGTAGAAATACATTTGAAAAGTGAAAGCTGGACGAGCAAAGATTAGTAGCCGGTATTGCACTCGAGTCCTTTCTTTGAACTACTTTCCTTGAAAAATTTGGGTCACACATAGGCGTCGCGTGTCGACCGTTGCATTTGCCGCACCGTAAAAACTTCATTGAACAACTCTTCGATGTGTGTCCCTTCCTGGTGCATTTGTAACACCGCCTATCCCCTTTTCATATTTCTTTGCGCTCAGCTAAAGTTTGATTACTGTCGCACCGATCCGAATAATGGCCGAAGGATTTACAAAACACACAAAATCTCTTGCTTTCTGTGGGTACCACAAGCCCGGCCGCGGTTTTCACCAATTTCGCGTTCGGAACCGTCGATTTTCCCGAATTCGTAATACTCACTGCGGCTCTTTCTAGAGATTCAACTTCCCGTTTGATAAATTTCAGCAAGCCCTTTACACCGCCGTCAATGTCTAGAGAAAAACTGGAAGAAGAAACAACAGATTCGTTTGAGTCATCGCGATCGCTTTCATTGCCACCAGCTATTTTGATATTTAGGCTGCACATTTTATGGTACTCAGTACGTAGGTCCAAGGGCAAACACTGGAGCAGCAAAGTTTTTAGCATCACGTAATAGCTACTAGAAGACACACCGAGAGTAGTTAGCGCTCTAGTGATTGGCGGGAAAATTCGAATTCAAATTTAGAATGAAACTTAAGTCTAAATATTTTTAACACCTTTACTATTGAGAGTCCAGGACAGAACGAAATCCCAGTCAACGACTTAACTGAACTCCTTCGTACAGACCACCTTAACCCTGAGGAGAAAAAAGCTCTCTTCAAATTAAGTAAAGAGTATAGTGATGTTTTCTTCAGAGAAGGGCAGAACCTTTCTTTTACCAACAAAATAAAGCATCGAATAAGAACGACAGATTACATACCTATCTACACAAAATCTTATAGGTATCCGTTCATTCATAAGGAGGAGGTAAAGAGACAAATCAGCGACATGCTTAAGCAGGGCATTATTAGACCCAGCTATTCCCCGTGGAGTTCCCCCATATGGATCGTACCGAAGAAAAGAGATGCTAGTGGTCGACAGAAGTGGCGTCTTGTTATAGACTACCGTAAGCTAAATGAGAAAACCATAAGCGACCGTTACCCCCTTCCAAATATAACAGAGATCTTGGACAAATTAGGTAGAAGTATGTATTTTACAACCCTAGACCTCGCAAGTGGATTCCACCAATTTGAGATGGATCCGCGAGATGTCAAGAAAACGGCTTTCACAGTTGAAGGAGGCTACTACGAATATATCAGAATGCCTTTTGGGCTGAAAAATGCCCCTTCCACGTTTCAACGTGTTATAGATAATGTCCTTAAAGATATTCAAGGCAAGAATTGTTTGGTGTACTTAGATGGCATCATCATTTACTCGACTTCGTTGCAAGAACACATCGAGAGTATAAGAAAAGTATTCCAGAGACTTAGAGAAGCCAATTTTAAAATACAATTGGATAAATCTGAGTTTCTTCAGAAGGAAATCGCGTTCCTTGGCCATATAGTGACACCAGATGGCGTCAAGCCTAATCCTGAAAAGATTAAAGCTATAAAAGATTTTCCAATCCCTCGTACCCAAAAGGAAATAAAAAGTTTCCTTGGACTATTGGGCTATTATCGTAAGTTCATAAAAGACTTCGCCAAACTCACAAAACCCTTAACAGTGTGCCTAAAAAAGGGAAATAGAGTGGAGCTGAACGCTCAATACATACAGGCATTTAACAATTGTAAAGATCTGCTGATGAACGATCCAATATTACAACATCCGGATTTCACGAAGCCGTTTATTCTCACCACGGACGCTAGTAATTTCGCAATCGGTGCTGTGTTATCTCAGGGCATGATTGGCAGTGATAAACCAATCAGTTTCGCGAGCAGAACACTAACCAGCTCCGAAATAAATTATTCTACTACGGAAAAGGAATTTTTGGCCATAGTGTGGGCTACAAAATACTTCAGGCCATACCTTTTCGGCCGCCAATTCAAGATAGTCACGGATCATAAGCGGCTAACGTGGCTAATGGGACTTAAAGACCCTAACTCCAAACTAGTTCGCTGGAGGCTTAAGCTTGCTGAATATGATTTCGAAATAGTGTAGAAGAAAGGTAGTCAGAATACAAACGCTGATGCCTTAAGTAGAATTAAAAGTAATGAAAAAGTCAAAGTAGATGTCAACATCAATGAGTCTCATCCTAATACCTCTGTACAAGGTAATGCCGAGTCAACAGCAGGCACAACAGTTCATTCTGCACAAGAAAACATAAGTCGTAACATACCAATTTCCGAAAAACCCTTAAATGAATTCAATATCCAATTAATTTTAGAATGTTCAAACAAAAGACCTCCAATTAGCTTAGAAACACCCTTCAAAAATAAACGGAGAAGAATTATAAGATTACCTAATTTCTCAGAAGAAAATATTATCAGCATATTTAAAAAATATCTTCCTCCCAATAAATTATCAGCGGTTCATACAGATGACACTACATTCAAAACACTACAGAAAATTTATTCCGAATTCTTTTCTCAGGCAAAAACTTTTAAAATGGTACGATGCACAGAACTGTTGGAGGATATTACGGAAGATGACGAACAAGACAAAGTAATAAACGACTACCATAAAAATAAGAATCATCGCGGTATAAATGAAACCTTCCTTCACTTAAAGCGAACAATTTATTTCCCTCACATGATAACCAAGATTACAAAAATAATCAATAATTGCGAGACATGTCAAACTCTGAAATATGAAAGAAAGCCACCAAAACCAAAATATGAAGTACCAGAAATTCCGAGTAAACCACTCGACATCATACACATTGATATCTACACAATTAACAACCAGCAAATCTTAACTATTATTGACAAATTTTCAAAATTCGCTGCAGCATATACATTACCCGCTAGAACTAGCCTCGCAGTAATAAAGTCGTTAAAAAATTATATAAGTATCCATGGAATTCCTAAAAAATTAATATGTGACCAAGCTACAGAGTTTTCCTCCTTAATATTTACTGATTTTTGTAAACAATACAATATTAAATGTGGCGGCTGAACCGTTAGTTCCAAGTTTTTGTTTTAGCATGTGAATTAAAAATAATTGTAGTTTAGGTTTTATGTAGGAGCGGCAACTTTTAAACTACTTGTTGTAAAACACTTGATGAAAATGTCTAAATTATTTAATGCTTTTTAAAAAATAAGTATGCCGTTAGGTTTTAGGAAAAAAAATAAAGAGAAGCAATCGGTGTGTCTGGTGATCAGCTAGTCAAAATAAATAGAATAAAAATAAAACTTAATAAAATAGAAAATCCAGAATATTTAATTAAAAACAAAATATTTAAAATAATATTGTAAAAATATATAAACATTTATAAGAAAAATAATTTAAAATTAAATTCATTTTAAATAAGAAAATTCAACGATGAATTTATAATTTCAAAAGAAAAATTAAAGGAGAATATCGCTTGAAGGAAAACTTATTTTGGGGAAGAAAGTTTCTTTTCAACACCCAAATAAACAACATATAACCTCCTTTCAACAATCTTCAAGTAATTCTCCAGTAGAAAGACTCCATTCCACCTTAACAGAAATTTACGGGATAATTTATAATAAACGCCTAAATAAAGACCACGAAGATATCTTAAATGAAACAATATTAACATATAATAACGCAATTCATTCCTCAACAAAACTTACGGCATTTGAAGTATTTTACGGTAGAACTTACAAATTTGAAAAAAACGTATCCCAAAATAATTGCCATGAATACCTACAGAAACTAAACGAATTTCAAGAACAGCTCTATCCAACCATTAAGTCAAAATTAGAGGAAAACGCATTGAAAAATATAAATAAGCTTAACGAAACTAAAGAAGACGCGCAGCAATATAACGAAGGATCAGTAATTTACAGAAAAGAATGCCGCCGCAATAAACTAACACCTAGATTTAAGAAGAATATAGTTAAGAAAAATAGAAAAATTACCCTATTGACTAAAACTAATCAGAAACTTCATAAATCTAAAATCAAAAAGAAACGTAAATTTCAGGCTGACCGTAATACCGACCCAAAAGATGAGCATACAGGACCTGACCAATAACAAAGGACTTGAACTTGGTACAGCTAGGACCATACGAACGTACAACAATCTAATACATATAGTAAAACTGGACGATTACAGACAAAGCATAAATAAGATTAAAGACTCACTTAAAACATTAAATTAAAGAATTAACAAAATTCAAATTAAGGGAACTCGAAAATAGGTTACACACTTTAACACCTAGATCTAGAAACAAACGCGGATTGATTGACGGACTTGGGACAGTAATAAAAGCTGTTACTGGCAACATGGATGCTAACGATGCAAAAAAATTAAACGATGAGATCGAAACTATAATGTTAAACGAAAAAGCCTTAGGAATCGAAATTAATCGCCAAACACAAATTAACGGAAAAATGATTGAAAGATTTGATAACGTAACCAAGCATATTAATAGCCAACAAACCTTATTAAAAAAATATTTGGAAGAATTTCAAGATCAACTAAGAAATAAAATTAGAAGCGAAAATTCGGCCCTTCAATTAATTCAATATCTTAACCAAATTAACTACAATATAGATCTCCTGAACATGCATTTAACAGGCATAGCAGAAGCTGTTACGTTGGCAAGACTAAACATCATTTCGAAACACATATTAAGTCCCCACGAATTATCTGAATTATACCTATTATTTGAGAAACAATCCATCGAGATTAAATCAGATGAAAATATTTATGAATTTTTAGGCCTCCAAGCATACTTTAATGACACTAATATCATTTTCAACATCCGAATACCAGTAATATCCAAAGACCCCTACTCCTCGTTTCACGTCATTCCCTTACCAATCCATAACAATAAAATTATAAAAACCAAACCTTATGTTCTCATTAATCCAAATTATATTCAATTCCTTGACACCAAATGCAACAATATCGAGAGGACATTCTACAGCCATGAGACCCTCCACCGAAAGGAAACCAAGAACTCTAGATGCATCGGAAGGAAACCACCACAACACAGATCATTCAACCAGAACCCAACTATTTACTCCTTATAAAAGTACCAGAATCAACCTTCAACAACACATGTGGACCAACAAACCAGAAGATCAACGGAACAGTGCTCATCCATTTTGAAAATTGCGACGTTACGATCAACCAGATCACCTACGAAGCCAAAGAAAACGTATTCTGGGATGAGATCAACATTCTTCCTACAATCTTCAACGACATCAATGTTACGTTCCCGAACAATAGCCTACATCTAGATGACCTCAAACCCTATATCTTCAGCAGAGGACCAAGCTTCGACCTTTTCAACATCAATACTTACCGAATAAATCCCTACACGAGTACCGCCATAGCAACAATCATCCTGGCCATTATCCTGGTCACGTATCTGGTAGTAAAAAGGAACACCGGCATTTATAAACCGAAACATCTCCACAACAACCCACCAACATCTGTACCAGTCATCGCATCACCCAGCGAAACTGCAAGGATACAGTTCCTCTGGCCGATGCTCAACTCTAAGGGGGGAGGAGTTACAGCACCCAGCAACACGCATATTCAAACACTTCATTAACCTAATTATATAGTTATATTTCGCTAATTATTATTATTATAATTATATAGTTATATTTCGCTAATTTCATAAATTCATTCACCTTTGATATTCGATATCCGATTGCATTTTTGTCACTTACCTGTTAAATTGTCGATACATAGCGTAAGCAAAATGTAGTAGACATAGCATAAGCGAAAATACTGTATAAATAATACCGAAAAGCTTTTGTAAATCGCATTTATCAGTTCCAAGCTCGACGTGATTGTCTGTCTGAAATAAAGTGTGTAAATCTCAATCTTTCGTTTTTTATCGAAAGTACCCGCGAAGTACTTAACTCGCGCCACAAAAAGTGGCGACGCGCACATTCGGGATCCTGGAACATTGGAAAGTTCCAATAACTGATCGAGGCAATATAAATGCCTGATCAGTCCGAGTCCAGACAGAGTTTTTTGAGTAATAGTTGAAGACAGTGATAGCTGATTAGTAGTTGAGGATATAGCCAGTTCAGTAGGAACTGAGAAGTAACGGTCGAAAATAGAGTCTACCTAAAGATCGCTAAAACCGGGAGTCGCGAGTCCGACGAAAGATAATATTAATAGAGTGAAGTACAATAAACGCAAAATAACAAGTTACAAGTGCAGTTTAATTTTCCCACCTGTGGACCCAAGGAGCATCAGTAAAAAGAGTCCCCATCATCAAGGGGATAATTCTCAATTGCTATATATTCCTACCCAGAATATATAACAATTTGGCGCAGCCGGTAGGATCAAGGAAGCCTGGTTTTTAACAGTCAATAAAAACCGTAAGAGCTTTAAAAACCTTAATCTTCGAACAAGGGTTCAATCAGTGCTCAAGTGCAGCGTAAAAAGTTCTTACGCTTAACCTGAAGCAGCAGCTAGCTTCAGGAGTACACCTTTCAGCGAGCAACGAGCCCCAACGCTCCCGGGTAAACATCTATAGTTGCCTCTGCTCCAGGCGAGCAAGCAATTACCCAAAATCAAAGATACTCAACTCTAATTGCCTCTGCTCCAGGCGAGCACGCAAGTACCTAACTTCTTGTGAAAGTGATACCAAGCGAGCGTTACAGTTCTTCGCATCAGACAACGAGTGGATGTCAGATCAGGAACCCACCGAACATCCGAAGGAAGACGAGTCAAACGGACTCAGGACACCCACCGGACCAAATTCGGCGGAAGACTCATCGACATCACAGCCGCCGAGGGAGCAACTCAACGCCCCAGGACAGCAAGCTTCAGCACAGACATCGAGGGACCCATCAACGCCTAGACCGCAGCCTAGGACATCGAGGGACACTCCCAGCACCTCACCCACAATAGGGAATTAAGCTTAGAAGCGGGACAATCATCCCCCGCGGAGCAGCGACATCAGGAAAGTAGCCGTAAGTCTTAAAAAACACTTAAGTAGTTTACTAGAAAAAGCACGAAATTCCGGTGGACTCTCGCTCTTCCAAATTGAAGAGCTGAGCAAGCAAATTCATCTCACAGGTGAATTAAGACAAGCTCAGATTGAACAATTTAAAGGAGATACAGAGAGATTCCAAGAATCCTTAAGGGATTTCAAAGGATTTTCGTGCTCTTTATAAGATAGAGGACAAAGTAAGTCCGAGCCCGAATTAAGTCGCGAATTAGAATTAAGTAGTGAAAGTGCAAGTGAAGCTTCGGCTACCGCGACGTTATTAAATTGGTTGAGCGCGTCTTTCTCCAGCTCAGACCAATCGGGCGAATTAGAAAATTCACAAGTTTCGAGTAAACCTAAGTTCCCGGAAATTATAGTGAATATGGCTAACTATATTGAACTCACACGGAATTTGACTCAGATAGTGCCAGTTTTCTCCGGAGATCCAGGGCCTAACCTGAGCAACGAACTCCAGACTTTTTGGACTGCTGCAGACGATGCTTAGAATGTCTGTCAGACAGTGACGAGCCAATCTTTATTAAAATGATTCCGACGAGGCTCCGGGGCGAGGCATACCAGCTTTTGTCCACGGAGGAACCTGATACCTTCAAAGAAATTGAAGACAAATTAAACGCAACGTTCCTACCCCGAGAGTTTCACCAGGAATTAGTAAACAAATTAATCGCCATGCGCTAAACACCGTACGAAGATCTTACACGGTTCATCTCGCGCATTCGAAAAGCTATGTCACAATGCAAAGAAGCGGCTGAAGCAAAATATGGAGCTGCAGCAGCAGCAAGTGTAAATTGCCAGCTAGAGGATTTCGCCAAAAATGCTCTGCGAAATGGCGCACTAAGCCCTTACCTGTGTCAGTATCTACTGACATTAAATGAGCCTGACCTAGAAGAGTTGGCTAAAAAGGTGCTGGACATGGAGAAACTCCAGCAAGGAGCTTTCCATTTACCCAGCAGTACCTTCGTGCCCCCACAACAAGTTATCCCGAGTAACACACACTTTCCGGTACCCCCGGGTTGCAGTGACCCAAGAGGATACCCGATTGATGCCACCGCGGCAGATGCGTACTCAAATGCGGTATTTGGGTACCCTCACGAAGCCGCCGGTCAGGTGCAAACGTACGCGCAGCCTCCAGCAGGCAATTCCGCGAACAAATCGTTACCAAAATTAAGTAATTCAGGCGCCGGTAGAGCATCTAAGCTCCCCGCCAACATCACGTGTAATTTTTGCTCCAGACGCGGTCATACGTATGACGAGTGTTATAAGCGAAAAAATACTCCAGTGTGCACAAAATGTAACAAATTGAGGCACGACATTAAAACATGTCGTAGTGGTAACGGCCACCATGCAGATACGCACCACCGGCTCCTTCTGAAAATAACGACAGGAATCGCCGCGTTTATAATGTGCAAGTAAATTGCGAGTGGTGCGGCCGCTGCGGGCATGAAGAGAACGTGTGCCAGCAAAAACAAAAATACCAAAGCCGGAAATCGGGAAATGACAGCGAGTCGGGCCCGAAATCCCCGGCTCAAAGTAAAAAAAAAATTAAAAAATCAGGGTACCCTCAGCCACCCTAACCAAGTACTCCTGTAGTTCACCTCCCCCTAGACATCGGTCTTAAAGAAAAGACTCAACTAGTAGTGAACACGGGCGCTGAGATAAGCTTAATTAAAAAACAAGCTGTAGCGAGCGAAACAGGAGAAAGCCCGTCCGGGCTCGGAACGATTGTTCATGATAAGACCTATTGACTTCCCGTGGCTGTGGGTTAGTCGCATTTTCCCGGAAATGCTTACCGTGAATGAAGAATGAGTGAAGGTGCTAATGGATTAGGGAAAGATCTTTAGCCGGCAAGCAAACATGAGGTCCTAGAATTGCGTGAGCGTACCCTCAAGTCCTCCTTTAAAAGATCCTCGACCAGAAGGTTACCCTTTGTCGCGAACAGTGCGTACATTTGCATTGGCATTGCGCCTTTGGGAAAAGGTTGTGATATAGTTTATTACCCTTTGTTGTCAGAGATCCCTGCATACGCAGTGCACGGATACTTTTAATTACTCTTTGTCTCGTCAGCGATCCTTAAGGGTTATCTGGAGACAGTTTATGATCCTTTGTCCTAGAATGAAGTGAGTGTGTGAGGTAGGAGTTCTTTGTCCTCCAAAGAAATGAAAAGTGTAAATGAGGTAGCATTTGGATGACAGAATCAATCTACTGTCGGGCACGGCCACGGGTTGATGTCGAACGAGTGTTATAATTCCAGGTGTGGGGTAAACCCAAGAAGAAAATTAAAGTTAATTTTGCAAGTGCGGTTCATCTGCGAAATTCTAGTGTGCGATCAAGTACCAGTGAAGTGAAACAATTTAATAACAGCGAGAAAAGTGGGTGAAAGTGGTTAAAGATTTATGTGAAGTGGATTAATAAGTGACTAGTGTTGAGTTGCGAAAATAAATTTAATACTTATATGAATATTTGGAATAGTTATAATAATGATAAATAACCGTGATAAGTGACTGTGAGACTGCGAACAGTGAGAAAGGGAAAGTACAGGACATGGACGAAGGTAATATGGGTGATTCCGACCAAAACAGCTGAGACGGAGAAAATGCCGTCGGGGACCCGCAGAGGAGGTAAGTGGTCTGTCTGAATTGATACTGCTGAGATGCGAGAACGAACTCCTAAGGCGGGAGAAGGAGCTAGTTGAGCGCGAAAAACGACATCATTCTCGCGATCTTTTTGATGTTGACTCTTTTAATTCGACGGGGGTTAGAAGTAATCAAGCGATTCCTTTTAAGATGGATATCAATGAAGCCCGTACCATTATTGATGAATTTAACCCATCGAAAAGTGCTTTGACCGCAGAAATTTGGATCGAATCGATAATAAATTTAAAGAATTTATACGAATGGTATGATAAGAGTACTCTCTTCTATGCAACTTTGCGCTTAGGTGGAGCCGCGCATTTTTGGTATTTATCGAGGCAGAGTACCATTAGATCGTTTGACCAATTCAAAGAGGAAATATTGAAAAGTTTCCCCACTGGACACGACGATGCATCCATTCTAATTAGGATAATGGAGCGTAAAAGGTTACCGGGTGAAGCCATCGAAGATTACGTCTACGATCTATCAGCCCTTGCAAAGCGAATTGATTTAAAAGAAGAATCTGTAATCCGATATGTCATATGTGGCCTTTCAGATTCGAATTTAGCAAACGTGATTATGTCTTCCAAATGTAGCGGGTTACCAGAATTGCTTCAAATTGTGAAAAACTATGAAGAGATTCAAAAACAAGGACGATCGCGGAATTATTTGAGTAGACCTGGTAGTTCAAAAATCTTTCACCCACAAACGGGCAAAATTCAGTCGTTTAGACCGCGGAATAAAATTAATAATTATACTGACGATAATCGCCGAGTTAAGACCAATGATAGTGATACGCGTAATAAACTCAAGATAGTGTGTTTCCGTTGTAATCAAGCAGGACATTATTCCACAGATTGTACGCTTAACTTTCGAGTGAAATGTTTCAATTGCAATCAGACAGGTCATTTAGCCGAAGACTGTCGAAAGAAATCTGTTTCGCAATTAAATGTAGACGCAGGAGATAATGTTTAGACGAAAGATGAATATCACAAAGTGGTATTAGTTGAAGGGAACCCAATATTGCCTTCCGCCGATCTAGGAAGTGATTGCAGCACTTTACGAAGCAGCATTGCAAAAAAATTCAAATGGGAAATGGAAAACAGCAACGTTGAACATGATAGGATTTGTAGGAAAACGAACGTGTGCTCTACGGAAGATCACAAAAAATGTTACCATTTCAAACGTAACCGTGCCAATAGACATTATGATTGTGGCCGATGAAGCACAATCGGTACCGACGATAATTGGTAGAAATTTAGTAGATAGGCCCGAATTGGAAGTGATCAAGAAATGGGGTGTTCTTGAAATTAAGGACGCAGAAAAGATAAACCGTTGTGCAGTAGCCAGAGAAGAACAAAGTTTAGAACTAAAAGGCAGTACTTCCCAGATTATAGCAACGAATACCGAAGAAGGAACCCGTAAAGATTGTCTACAGGAACGAGATGTTTGCTTCGGTGAAGGTGTATCTCAAGAAAATAAGGATCAACTACAGCTCTCTGCCATTAAATTATTACCACTACGACCTTTCTCATATTTAGGTAGATTTCTCGGAAAATGAAGTAGATTTGAAAATAATTATGATCTTAATCGGTTCGTTAGAATTTTCTACCTAATTGGGAAAAGAAGATTTTCTACCTGAGGGGACGTTCCTATAAAACCAGATCCTTTTAGAATAGAGGTTCAATTTTGGTGCGACTTTCAACCAGTGAACATCACATTAAGTGAAGTCTTTCTTTGTAAATAAGTGAGACAAGTGAAAAATTTGTTGTGTGTTTTATTGCCAGGATCACCAGTGTCTCCTCTGCAAGGTTTGTATTTTTTTACTAAACTTTATCAGATTTAATTATTAACATTGTAATAATACGAGGTTCGGAACAGTGAACGTTCGGTACCCGAAAACTGAGGAATAGGATTGGTGAACGGTCGATACCCGAACACCTAAGGAATAGGATTGGTGAACGGTCGATACCCGAAAACCTAAGGAATAGGATTGAAATAAATAAATATCAACCCACAGTCGTTTCCCGCGGTGATACTTACCTCTTGCCGAATCGTTCGGAAGAGCACTTTTCTTAGACGAATCCGCTCCTTTTATACTACAAAAATTGATTGTTACCACGGCAACGCGATGCTTAAGGATTACTATCATTCAAGTTTCAAATTCAAAGCCTACTAAGATTTAACAAAAATTCTAAGTATTTTTAAAACAAAGTAAAATTAATTATAATTGATAATTGGTTGGTCCTTTTGATGGGACGTTCCGGAACAGCTTAACAACGGGATAATTGGACGGCGGGAAACTCAGGTACTTCAAACGGGACATTTGGCTTTGAATAATCGGGTAATTACATTCTAAAAAAAAACAAAATGTATATTTAAAACATTACTTATAAATTATGAGCCCAACATACTGCCCCCCCTTGAAAGGTATGATTACCTTTCAAGAAATAATTATTATATAAAAAAAACAACAAAACAAAAAAATTATTTACTGTTTTATCCGTATACTGTTGTTTGCTAAAAAATGAACATTTAACCGTTTGCCATTGCTGGTACGATATCGTTGAAGAGCACTCTTTGATATTTTGACTGTTTCTTGATGACCCTTCTCATCGCTAATAATTACATATATATCATTCAAAATACATTTTGATGATACCACATTAACTCCACATGTAGTTATTTTAAGTTCATTTTGTGGAGATAAGTTTTGACAATTTAAATATTTGGCTGTAGCTGGCACCAAACACACATTTTCTAAAATTATTATTTTGCCTGATGAAGGAGGTGATCTCATGGTTTCCGAAACAGTTATATTCTTGAAGCAACTAGTTGTTAGACCTGACATCTCTTTTGGGAACTCTCCAAATAAACTGCTTTCTGGTTTATTTTCTATCCATAAGTCCTCAAACCCTTTGATCATGGTTTTCATGTTTATTGGAAATTGTTCTGTTGTTCTTGCTCGTGGCGGATTTTTTATTGGACTTATCGCTCGAATTTCTTTCGTCATTTGCTTTATTATTGCGTCCAATTCCTCCATTGTTGTATATATTTTTTTTTGTTAGTTTATCCACAATATATGTATCTGAAATCACGATGTAACACGTTGTTGCAATCAATCTGAATAAAGATTTATTTATTTATTGAGTTTCGTTACCGTGGGAAACGAATGTAAATTGTCATCATTTTCGCAGCCTACTTCAATATTTTTCTTTTTTTAAAATGTAAATAAAGTGGTTTTCTTCTTCTTGAAGAAAAAATAAATTTAAAAATGAATTATTGTTATTATTGTTCTTTAGGAAGTTAACGCAATTTGTTAATTGGCCTTTTCAAGATACCATTTCTGGTTTTGATAGAAGCGACTCTAACTAAACCGTCAGACCCAAAATGTAATTCCAATATACGACCCAGTAACCATGAATTTGGAGGTATATTGCTTTCAGAAATAATAACCATGTCTCCTATTGTAGGATTCGGTTTTGATACTCTCCATTTTGGTCGATTTTGTAAATTGCTTAGATAAACTCTGTACCATTTTGACCAGAAATGCTCGCGTAAACATTGAATATAATTCCATATCGCTATATTTGTAACTTTATATATTTGAGTAGGTTCTGGTAATGTATTTAGAGCAGATCCTATCAGGAAATGACCAGGAATTAGGTATTCCAAATCCGAAGGATCCTTGGTGACTGGGGATAGTGGTCTTGAATTTAAACATTCCTCAATTTGACTTAAAAGAGTAGAAAATTCTTCAAAGGTCAAAGCAGCATTTTTTAAAACTCGTTTAAGATGGTATTTGACGGACTTAACTCCTGCCTCCTATAGACCTCCAAAGTTGGGAGCATATGGAGGGTTGAAATGCCATTGAATGCCGCCAGCTACAACTTTGTTAGCTAATGTTTTATTAGCATTTTTAAATGCGATATCAATTTCTTTATTTGCACCAATAAAATTTGTACCACAGTCTGAGTACATATCAGTGCAGAGACCCCTTCTACTTATGAAACGTCTAAATGCTGCAATGAAAGATGCTGATGATAAATCTGATACAGCTTCTATATGTATTGCTTTTGTTGCCATGCAAACAAAAAGACATATATATGCTTTATAAGAACGATTGCCACGATATTTAGACATTTTTACGGAAATTGGGCCGGCGTAATCAACACCTGTGTGTTGAAATGGTCGAGATAAATTTACTCGACACGAAGGAAGATCGCCCATTAATTGATTATGCTGTGGTGCGAAATATCGGAAACAAGTAATGCATTTACTTAAAATTTTCCGTACTATTTTTCGGCCTTGTAGAATCCAATATTGATTCCTCATAGTTGTTAATACCAATTGAGTACCTCCATGTAAAGTTTTGATATGATAGTAATTTATTATAAGTTTCGTCGGAACACTTTCCCTTGGTGTTGGTGGGATGTTGTTCAGAAAAAGATAATTTTGGATGTCGTAATCGACCACCGACTCTTAAAAGACCTGCATCATCCATAAATGGGTGTAATGACAATATCATGCTTTTTCTTGATAAAGGAAGATTGGCGCACATTTGTTTTAACTCTTTGGAAAAATACTCCTTTTGAACTATTTTTATGAGAACATGATTTGCTTTTAATATTTCATTTGTGGTTAACAAATTTAGAGATCTCTCCTCTTTTGGTTTTTCACAATTATTAGCAAATCGAAGACAATATGCTGTAACCCGAACAAGTTTGGTGTATGAGGAATATTTTATTAACAATGCTTCACAATCGTCCTTGATATTGATAAAGCAAAGTTTTTTGTGTTCTATTTCATCCGTAACGGGAGGAAATTTTGATTTGGGCCATAAATCTGGTGGTTCTTGCAACCATTTTGGACCATGCCACCACAAATCATTGTTGATCAAAAGAGAGGGCTTAATACCTCGAGAATTTAAATCTGCAGGGTTATCGCTAGATCGCACGTGACACCAAGTATTTATGGACGTTAATTCTTGGATTTCAGCAACTCTATTCGCAACATACGTTTTGTATTTGTTGGGATGGTTGCGAATCCAGGTAAGAGCTATTGATGAATCAGTCCAATTGTACATAGAAATATTTTGAAAATTCATATCTTCCTTTATGCGTGATATTAGTCTCGCTAATAATACGGCTCCGCATAATTCAAGTCGTGGGAGCGAAACAGGTTTAACTGGTGCTACCCTTGACTTAGCAATTAATAAATTCACATGAAGAGTTTCTTTTTCGTCAATGACTCTTACATATATTACCGCGGAGTATGCATGTATTGAAGCATCTGAGAAACCATGAATTTGAACATTTAAAAGATTTCCTGTGGTATGTAACCAACGGGGTATTTTTATTTTGCTTAGCAGATTAAGTTCTGATATAAATGATTGCCAGACTGATTCTAAAGTTGAAGGAATAGATTCGTCCCATGAACATCCATGAAGCCATAACAATTGTATTAGAATTTTAGCGGTTATTATAATTGGAGATATCCAGCCATGTGGATCAAAAAATTTAGCTACTTCAGATAAAATTGATCGCTTTGTAAGCGGACATTCCTTGAATGGCTGATATTTGATTGTGAAATAATCAGCACCAGGATACCAGTGTATCCCTAAGGTTTTAACTGAGTTATTACCTGAAATCCGTAACGGAGGTTGAATTTCCCTTAGTTCCTTTGGAATGTTGTTAAGTAACACAGAGGAATTAGTTACCCATTTCCTAAGCGTGAAACCTCCCGACTTTAAGAGAGAACACAGCTCCCTTTGAATTTGTTGTGCTTCATCTATAGAGTTTGCACCAGTCAAAAGATCATCTACATCGAAATCTTGAAGAAGAATTCCTGGGGCAATTGGGTAATTTTTTGATTCATCTTTGGCAAGTTGATGCAAAGTTCTGATAGCCAAGTAGGTAGCTGGGGTCAGCCCAAAAGTAACAGTTGTCAGCTTATAGTCCTTTATGTTTTCCTCCGAATTATTTCGCCAGACCAACCGTTGATAATTTTGATCATTAGGGTGTACATTTATCATTCTGTACATTTTTTCTATATCAGCAGACATAACTATACGATATTTCCTCCATCATAAAAGAATGGTATACAAATCCGACTTTATAGTTGGTCCAGTATGAAGTTGTTCATTTAAGCTTTTTCCGTTGCTTGTTTTAGCGGAAGCATCAAATACTACGCGAAGTTTTGTTGTGGTACTCTCTTTCATCACTGCATGGTGTGGTAAATAAAAGTTATCGAATGTTTTGTTTGTGTCAGCCAGTACCATATGTCCTAATTCAATATACTCGTTTATACAAGTTCTGTATTGTTTGTATACTTGTGGTGACTTCAAAAGACTTTTCTCGAGGTTGTAAAACCTTTTAAGTGCTCTTGAACGAGATTCACCCATATCAGGATTGGTTGTCTTGAAAGGTAGTTGTACTTCGTAACGACCGGAAGGAGAACGTTTGTGCGTTTGAGCATAATGTTCCTCGCATTGCTTATCTGGTGCCTTTGGTTTTATTTTAACCTTGACCTCTTCGCATTCCCAGAACTTTTTATGAAGGCAATACAAATCATCATCTTGAGATTGTGTATTCGCCATAAAAGTACAAACCTTGAAGCCTGTGTCATGCTGATTGGGAGAAAGGTTACCGAAAAGAATCCATCCTAAACAACTGTTCTGAGCTATAGGTGTTCCTGGTGGTCCCTTGCGCAATCCTTCCTGGATAATTTGTCCGTAAACATCTGCTCCAAGAAGCAAGTCTATTTTACCTGGTTGGTAAAATAATGGATCAGCTAGTGGCAAATATCTCAAATGGTCCCACTCTTCAATTGAGATTCTTGAGGGTGGAAGTATACTTGTAATAGTTGGTACTATTAAGGCTGTAACCGCAATTGGGTCACCATGGTTGTTGTTTGGAAACACTTCAAACGATGTTTGTGAGCGTACAAGAGTTCCCTTATTATCCCCTAGTCCTGTTACCTGCACTGACGTTTGTACAGGTTTCAGTTGCAATCTTCGGGCTACAGATTGTGTAATAAATGATACTTGCGATCCTGAATCAATCAAAGCTCGAAACGTATAAGGGGCATACGAATTGACACGTATTTTAACTAATAACGTTGACAATAGTGCTGGACTACTTTTACTAATGTGACTAGCATAAAACGAGTGTACATTAGCTTCAGTCTCGGTAGGAATAGTCGAACAAGATAGATTCGACTGTCTTTGAGCAAGAGGTTTTTGTTGGTTGGCAATTGGAATGTTTTGTCTTTGTGGAGAAGTGAATGATGCTTTCCACCACAATGTCGACATCTGAACCTACTCGAACATTGTTGTATCTTATGTTTGTTGGATAGGTAATTAAAACATAGATCCTTTGATGTCACAATCTTAATCCTTTCATCTGTATGATGTTTAAAGAATATTGGACATTGATTTATGACATGAGAGTTATTGCATACAAAGCATGTGGGGTCATAGTACTCCGTTTGATGCTCATAGTGTTTGTTGAGCCTGGTTTTGACTCCGCCAATGCTTCTAGAGTTCGAAATCGTTTTTCTAAAAAGGATTTGAAACGATCCAAACTTGGTAATTGATTTAGTGAGCTTATATCCTCTTCCCACATACGATGTGTTTCTGAAGGTAAACATTGTGTTAACAAATGTATTATAATAGGGTCCCAATTTTCGGTTGAATCACCTAATGCCTTTAATTCAAATATGCACTCTGTGCTTTTGTCTAAAAGTGATTTGATAGATTTAGCTGACTCTGAATATATTTTAGTTATTTTTGTTAATAACCTTAACTGATGATTAACAAGAACTTGTTGGTTATTATATCTGTCCACAAGAACTTTCCAAGCATTTTCATAACTGGCATGTGTCACCGGAAATTGTCGCAATAAATGTTCTGCTTCCCCTGTGACACTAGATTTTAAGTAATGAAGCTTTTGAACCGGTTGCAACGATGGATTCTTGTGAATAAGAGAACTAAAAAGATCATGAAATGATCGCCAAGACTCATATGAGCCTTAAAACGTTGGAATGGAAATTTGGGGTAGCTTTAATGCTAATGAAGTTGCATGTATTGGTCCACTACCCAAGGTCTCAGTACATGAGTTTGTTGGTTCAAATTCACTTAAACTATCTCGTAAAACACCTGCATACTCGAAATATTTGCCCTCGGTGTCTGAAAATAGATCTCCTCTTAGATATGAATATTTTTTCCGTTCCCTTGTAGTTAGAGTACTTGCTAGTTCAATGATCTGATCATGAGTAGCGGAATATGTGGCCCAACAGTTTCGTAAATCTGTTAGCCGTTCAGAAATGATACCTTTAGAATGGACTGAAGACTTCAGTTCCTGATACTTTGAGTATATTTTAAGAATTTTTTCTGAAGCAAGAATTTGCTTCTCTATGAGTTGCTGAAGAGACATTGTAAACTTTTGAACTGATTAAATCCGGCTCGAAGGACCAAAATTATGTTCTGACCGTTGTTAGAACAAATTGTAAAAAGAAATGAAAAGAATTAGGTTCGGATATATTTTTAATCAGTTTAAAAATTTTATTTCTCTTTTCATACTACACATTAAATTAAATTCTTAATTCATACAATAACGGATGCTAATATGCTTGAGTTTAAAAACTTAAATGTGTACATTAAAATCAAACAATAAAATTGTAATACGACTCAATGTTTGTAATAGTACGAGGTTCGGAACAGTGAACGGTCGGTACCCGAACACTGAGGAATAGGAATGATGAACGGTCGATACCCGAACACCTAAGGAAAGGAATGGGTGAACGGTCGATACCCGAACACCTAAGGAATAGGATTGGTGAACGGTCGATACCCGAACACCTAAGGAATAGGATTGGTGAACGGTCTATACCCGAACACCTAAGGAATAGGATTGGTGAACGGTCGATACCCGAAAACCTAAGGAATAGGATTGAAATAAATAAATATCAACCAACAGTCGTTTCCCGCGGTGATACTTACCTCTTGCCGAATCGTTCGGAAGAGCACTTTTCTTAGACGAATCCGCTCCTTTTATACTACAAAAATTGATTGTTACCACGGCAACGCGATGCTTAAGGCTTACTATCATTCAAGTTTCAAATTCAAAGCCTACTAAGATTTAACAAAAATTCTAAGTATTTTTAAAACAAAGTAAAATTTATTATAATTGATAATTGTTTGGTCCTTTTGATGGGACGTTCCGGAACAGCTTAACAACGGGATAATAGGACGGCGGGAAACTCAGGTACTTCAAACGGGACATTTGGCTTTGAATAATCGGGAAATTACATTCTGAAAAAAAACAAAATGTATATTTAAAACATTACTTATAAATTATGAACCCAACAAACATGTTTAAAGATTTCTTAAAAATTGCTTATTTTTCAGAATGGGAAGAAAAGCCGATATTTCTCCAATGAAAAAGGCGAGTATTTGCACTCTACTTCAATTAGGGCAACATTCTGCGCGAGAAGTTGCTCGAAGAGAAGGAGTATCATACCCTGTGGTGCTAAATATAGCAAGAAATATGAAGGAGAATATTCCAATTGAAGCAAACAAAAGAAGAAATTGTCACCGCTCACGCAAAACCACACCGAGGGAGGATAGAAAAGTACTATCCACAGCTCTGCAACACAGAAGACTGGCATTAACCTGTCAGTAAGAACTTTGGGAAGACGATTTTCAGAAAACAATCTGAAATGCCGACGGCCAGTTAAGAAGCCAAGGCTGACACCCAGGATGAAATCGGCTAGACTAATATGGGCAAAAGATCATAAGACCTTCACAGTTGAGCAATGGAAGAAGGTAGACATCCATAATTTTTCTTCTTGAGCAAAGAAGAAGAATCAAAAAATAATACCAATTTTTCTTCATGGCGGCAGGTTTTTTTTTCCGATGAATCCACCTTTAATACGATGACGGAAGCCGCAACCTTTGTTCGTCGTCGACCTTCAGAGAAGTTTCAAGAGTCTTATCTTCAAAGAACTGTGAAACATCCACCGTCCATCATGATTTGGGGTGTTATAAGCGGGAGTGGACCAGGTCCTCTGTACGTTGTCGAAGGTACAATGAGGAAAGAACAGTATATTCGAGTGTTGCAGAACATGTTTTTGCCCTATTTCGATGGTTTTCGGGCAACCGGAGATCAACACTTCTTTATGCAAGATGGTGCACCATGCCACACTGCAAAAATAGTTAAAGATTTCCTCACTTCCGTGCATATTCCGCTTTTGCCATGGCCCGGTAACTCACTAGGCCTTAACGCCACCGAAAACGTATGGCAGTTGCTGAAATATAAAGTATATTCAAGGGAGAACAACAGCAAAGAAACATTGCTTAATAATATTAAGGATATATGGGAAAATGATCCAGCCATTGCTTCATGTATCGAAAGCATGCCGCGACGTATAGAGGCAGTAATAAAAAATAAGGGTAGTGTTACTAAATATTAGTTAATTTTTATTCATTTTGGAATAGAAATGTAGTCAATAAGCATAGCTGTTTAGAATTAATAAAACTATAGTGTTTAATTTTCACTCCGGCAGCAAAACATTGAATTTTACTTTTGGTTTCTGATTTTTTGTAAGTGGTAATAATTTAATGGCAGAGTACTACAGAGTACGAATTTCCGGATTGTTTCGCAACAAATATCAAGGAATTGGGAAAAACTCATTTGGTATCAATGAAAATTAAATTAAAGGAAAATGAAGTGATAAGATATCACCCATATATAGTGCCTTAAGGACTTAAGAATATTTTACGCAGAGCAGTAAATGATTTATTAGAACAAGACATAATACAGCCATCTTCATCGGAATATGCAAGTCCAGTGCTCTTGGTACCTAAACAGAATGAAGAATATAGAATGTGCGATGATTATCGGAAATTAAATGCGATAACAAAGAGAGAAACGTTCCCTGTTCCAAACATAGAGGAAACTCTCAATTCATTAGCAAATAGGAAAGTGTTTACATCACTAGATTTGATGAGTGGGTATCACCAGGTTCCTATTGATGCAGATAGTCAGCAATATACAGCGTTTGTGACCCCTGAGGGACATTTTGAGTTCAAGAGAGTTACTTTCGGTCTTACTAATTCACCTGCGGTCTTTATGAGATTAATGACTCAGGTAATCCAACCGATCGAGAAAAGTAAAATTATCGTATATATGGATGATATTCTAATTCCATCAATGACAATAAACGAAAACTTGGAAACGTTTAAAGAATTTCTGATAGAACTAAGGAAGGTGGGATTAACGCTTAATCTAGCCAAGTGCGTCTTTTTTCAGCAGAAAATTGAATTTTTAGGCCACGAAATATCGGCAGACGGTGTACAACCAGGAAATGGAAAAACGAAAGCAATAATGAATTATAAACGTCCTGAGAACGTGCGGTAAGTCAAACAATTTCTGGGACTAACCGGATATTTTCGTCGTTTTATCAGAGGATTCTCTGATATTGCTCGACCACTTAATATGCTTCTAAGAAAAGACTCTGAGTTTAGATGGACTGAGGAAACGAAGGGGGCGTTTGTGAAATTGAAGGAGTTATTAAGCAAACGGCCTGTACTCGCCTTGTATGATGAAACGGCAAATCATGAAGTGCATACGGACGCAAGTTACCATGGCATAGCTGGAATATTGATGCAGGAGAGTCACGGTGATTTAAGACCAGTATCATATTTCAGTTGCGCAACAACTCCAGCGGAAGCCAAATACCCTACGAGCTGGAAGCGCTAGCCGTTGTGGAGTCACTAGAACGTTTTAAACATTATCTTCTACATAGGAAATTTAAAGTAGTCACCGACGGAAACTCCTTGCGGTTAACTCAGGAGAAGAAGGACCTTATCCCTAGAATAGCCCGGTGGTAGCTTAGAATCTCTGAATTTGATTTTGAACTCGTTTTCAGAGCAGCTAGCAAACTCAACCACGTGGATGCATTAAGTCGATCACCTGTAGAAGAAGGACGTGAAGGGGATGTAGTGGCTGATAAAATGTTAGCCATCGGAGTTAGGGGGGAAGATTGGTTAGCGGTTCTTCAGAGCCAAGATCAAAGATTAGCGGAAGTGAAGAAGGTTCTAGAGGGAGAAATAATACAACATAATGATAAAGATCGGATAAAAGGAAATTTCGCAGTGGAAAAAGGAAGGGTTTTTAAAACGACACAACATGGGAATCGTTTTGCAATACCTGCAGCAAGTAGATGGCGAGTTATTAAATCAGCGCATGATGATCGTGGACATCCTGGAGTGAATCGAACGCTGGAAAACTTAAATAAATATGTGTGGTTTCCGAAAATGAAACAAATCGTCAAGAAGTATATTGATTCATGTTTCGATTGCCTTTACAATAAACGGGGAATTGATGAGACTAATTATCAAATTCATTTGCCGGAAAGACAGCCAATACCGTTTCATACAATCCACATTGACCATTTAGGTCCGTTCCCAAAAAGCAAAAGTGGGAATGTACACATAATCGGGATCATAGATGCGTTTACAAAGTATATTATATTGAGGGCGGTCAGGACAACATCAAGTAAGAGTGTCATTAAATTACTAGAGGAAGTTACAAAATTTTTGGGGATGCCAATTCGGATTATAACTGATAGAGGGACAGCTTTCACATCCAAAGACTTTGAGAAGTTTTGCCAGGATAATAGGATTAAGCACGTCTTGACAGCTGTGAAAACTCCGCGAGCGAAAGGACAGATAGAGCAGTATTTTAGAACTACGAAATTTGCAGTAACCGCCATGACGCCAGATCTAGATGGTAAGGATTGGGATCGCAACTTAAAAGCAATACAGTGGGCACTAAACACCCTTAAAAACGCTACGACAAATGAGACTTCACATCAATTTATATTAACTAATGAACCAAGGGATATCCTGAAAAACAAACTACTTCTTTCACTACACGACACAGTTCAAAAGGAAGAAGAGGAAAATATACCAATAGCGGAACTTAAAGAAAAAGTGTTACAAAGAATCGCTGAAAAGCAGCAGAAACATGCGTACAAATTTAATATGGGACATCAAGCTCCCAGAATTTATAAGGAAGGGGACTTGGTGCTGATCAGGCACGAGGCAATAGCAACGGGGACATAGCGTAAGGTGCAACCAAGGCTTAAAGGGCCCTATGTGGTAAAGGCAGTCCTGGGTAATGATCGCTACGTCCTTCAAGACACCGAGGAACTTCAAATGTCAAGGAAGCCGTATTAATCTGTACACTCAGCAGAAAGAATGAAACCCTGGTGTAAACTAGAAGATTTGGAGTATATAGGTGATGACGTAGTTGTGGATGAAGGCGATAGTGAACAGCAGAGCATAAGTCAATAAAACAGAAGTCTGAAATGAAATATTTAAACGAGTTCAATGAAATATTAATAAAGGTATATGAATGGTATCGATTTTAAAGTATTTATAATTTCAAGAAAATGAGCATAAGTCTCTCAAAACGGTGGATCGAAGGTAGAAACCAAAGTTGGTTGGTTGATATATAACGAGAAGAGCACCTCTATCGTATGGTGATCAGAGGTGAGATGTTTACCCACGAATGGGAGTCGTCATATCGATCGTATGCTCGGCTGGGATTCGTTGGGCATTATTGATGAGAGACTAGTGAATGAGAGATGTAAGTTTTAGAAAAACTGTAAGGCTTGGTTGTTGATGTATGAAGGAAAAAAGCGAGTTTGATTTGAAATAAGTGGCTCAGGAGGGCATATGTAGCCCCGAGGGAGCGAAGCTCTGACGAGAGCATTAATAATATGAAATATGAATGGTTGGCTCTGTAAAGCCCTGGATGGAGGAGCAGGAGTGGTTAAGTTGATGAAGAAGCTCGGATCAAGCTCAGAACACAGAATTTAAGGGTCGAGTAATTAAGCTCGGTGCACTTATTCTGAATTCAGGAGCTAGAGCGATTTGATTGATTGAATTTGAAGTTGAAGTCACGGGGTGACGAGAAGATTGAAGTTGGTTGCAGAGGTGATGAAAAGATGAAAATTGATCATAAAGGTAATGAGACAGTTGGTCAAAAAGGTCACTGGGGACAGTGACAATGCAGGTTGGCCGAGCTGTAGCGAGCGAAACAGGAGAAAGCCCGTCCGGGCTCGGAACGATTGTTCATGATAAGACCTATTGACTTCCCGTGGCTGTGGGTTAGTCGCATCTGCCTGAAAGGCTTACCGTGAATGAAGAATGAGTGAAGGTGCTAATGGATTAGGGAAAGATCTTTAGCCGGCAAGTAAACATAAGGTCCTAGAATTGCGTGAGCGTACCCTCAAGTCCTTCTTTAAAAGATTCTCGACCAGAAGGTTACCCTTGTCCCGAACAGTGCGTACATTTGCATTGGCATTGCGCCTTTGGGAAAAGGTTGTGATATAGTTTATTACCCTTTGTTGTCAGAGATCCCTGCATACGCAGTGCACGGATACTTTTAATTACTCTTTGTCTCGTCAGCTATCCTTAAGGGTTATCTGGAGACAGTTTATGATCCTTTGTCCTAGAATGAAGTGAGTGTGTGAGGTAGGAGTTCTTTGTCCTCCAAAGAAATGAAAAGTATAAATGAGGTAGCATTTGGATGACAGAATCAATCTACTGTCGGGCACGGCCACGGGTTGATGTCGAACGAGTGTTATAATTCCAGGTGTGGGGTAAACCCAAGAAGAAAATTAAAGTTAATTTTGCAAGTGCGGTTCGTCTGCGAAATTCTAGTGTGCGATCAAGTACCAGTGAAGTGAAACAATTTAATAACAGCGAGGAAAGTGGGTGAAAGTGGTTAAAGATTTATGTGAAGTGGATTAATAAGTGACTAGTGTTGAGTTGCGAAAATAAATTTAATACTTATATGAATATTTGGAATAGTTATAATAATGATAAATAACCGTGATAAGTGACTGTGAGACTGCGAACAGTGAGAAAGGGAAAGTACAGGACATGGACGAAGGTAATATGGGTGATTCCGACCAAAACAGCTGAGACGGAGAAAATGCCGTCGGGGACCCGCAGAGGAGGTAAGTGGTCTGTCTGAATTGATACTGCTGAGATGCGAGAACGAACTCCTAAGGCGGGAGAAGGAGCTAGCTGAGCGCGAAAAACGACATCATTCTCGCGATCTTATTGATGTTGACTCTTTTAATTTGACGGGGGCTAGAAGTAATCAAGCGATTCCTTTTAAGATGGGTATCAATGAAGCCCGTACCATTATTGATGAATTTAACCCATCGAAAAGTGCTTTGACTGCAGAAATGTGGATCGAGTCGATAATAAATTTAAAGAATTTATACGAATGGGATGATAAGAGTACTCTTGTCTATGCAACTTTGCGCTTAGGTGGAGCCGCGCATTTTTGGTATTTATCGAAGCAGGGTACCATTAGATCGTTTGACCAATTCAAAGAGGAAATATTGAAAAGTTTCCCCATTGGACACGACGATGCATCCATTCTAATTAGGATAATGGAGCGTAAAAGGTTACCGGGTGAAGCAATTGAATATTACGTCTACGATCTATCAGCCCTTGCAAAGCGAATTGATTTAAAAGAAGAATCTGTAATCCGATATGTCATATCTGGCCTTTCAGATTCGAATTTAGCAAACGTGATTATGTCTTCCAAATGTAGCGGGTTACCTGAATTGCTTCAAATTGTGAAAAACTATGAAGAGATTCAAAAACAAGGACAATCGCGGAATTATTTGAGTAGACCTGGTAGCTCAAAAATCTTTCACCCACAAACGGGCAAAATTCAGTCGTTTAGACCGCGGAATAAAATTAATAATTATACTGACGATAATCGCCGAGTTAAGACCCATGATAGTGATACGCGTAATAAACCCAAGATAGTGTGTTTCCGTTGTAATCAAGCAGGACATTATTCCAGAGATTGTACGCTTAACTTTCGAGTGAAATGTTTTAATTGCAATCAAACAGGTCATTTAGCCGAAGACTGTCGAAAGAAATCTGTTTCGCAATTAAATGTAGACGCAGGAGATAATGTTTAGACGAAAGATGAATATCACAAAGTGGTATTAGTTGAAGGGAACCCAATATTGCCTTTCGCCGATCTAGGAAGCGATTGCAGCACTTTACGAAGCAGCATTGCAAAAAAATTCAAATGGGAAATGGAAAACAGCAACGTTGAACTGATAGGATTTGTAGGAAAACGAACGTGTGCTCTACGGAAGATCACAAAAAATGTTACCATTTCAAACGTAACCGTGCCAATAGACATTATGATTGTGGCCGATGAAGCACAATCGGTACCGATGATAATTGGTAGAAATTTAGTAGATAGGCCCGAATTGGAAGTGATTAAGAAATGGGGAGTTCTTGAAATTAAGGACGCAGAAAGGATAAACCGTTGTGCAGTAGCCAGAGAAGAAGAAAGCTTAGAACTAAAAGGCAGTACTTCCCAGATCATAGCAACGAATACCGAAGAAGGAACCCGTAAAGATTGTCTACAGGAACGAGATGTTTGCTTCGGTGAAGGTGTATCTCAAGAAAATAAGGATCAACTACAGCTCTCTGCCATTAAATTATTACCACTACGACCTTTCTCATATTTAGGTAGATTTCTCGGAAAATGAAGTAGATTTGAAAATATTTATGATTTTAATCGGTTCGTTAGAATTTTCTACCTAATTGGGAAAAGAAGATTTTCTACCTGAGGGGACGTTCCTATAAAGCCAGATCCTTTTAGAATACAGGTTCAATTTTGGTGCGACTTTCAACCAGTGAACATCACATTAAGTGAAGTATTTCTTTGTAAATAAGTGAGACAAGTGAACAATTTGTTGTGTGTTTTATTGCCAGGATCACCAGTGTCTCCTCTGCAAGGTTTGTATTTTTTTACTAAATTTTATCAGATTTAATTATTAACATTGTAATAATACGAGGTTCGGAACAGTGAACGGTCGGTACCCGAACACTGAGGAATAGGAATGATGCGAACACCTAAAGAAAGGAATGGGTGAACGGTCGATACCCGAACACCTCAAGAATAGGATTGGTGAACGGTCGATACCCGAACACCTAAGGAATAGGATTGAAATAAATAAATATCAACCCACAGTCGCTTCCCGTGGTGATACTTACCTCTTGCCGAATAGTTCGGAAGAGCACTTTTCTTAGACGAATCCGCTCCTTTTATACTACAAAAATTGATTGTTACCACGGCAACGCGATGCTTAAGGCTTACTATCATTCAAGTTTCAAATTCAAAGCCTACTAAGATTTAACAAAAATTCTAAGTATTTTTAAAACAAAGTAAAATTAATTATAATTGATAATTGTTTGGTCCTTTTGATGGGACGTTCCGGAACAGCTTAACAACGGGATAATTGGACGGCGGGAAACTCAGGTACTTCAAACGGGACATTTGGCTTTGAATAATCGGTAAATTACATTCTGAAAAAAAACAAAATGTATATTTAAAACATTACTTATAAATTATGAACCCAACAAACATGTTTAAAGATTTCTTAAAAATTGCTTATTTTTCAGAATGGGAAGAAAAGCCGATATTTCTCCAATGAAAAAGGCGAGTATTTGCACTCTACTTCAATTAGGGCAACATTCTGCGCGAGAAATTGCTCGAAGAGAAGGAGTATCATACCCTGTGGTGCTAAAAATAGCAAAAAATATGAAGGAGAATATTCCAATTGAAGCAAACAAAAGAAGAAATTGTCACCGCCCACGCAAAACCACACCGAGGGAGGATAGAAAAGTACTATCCACAGCTCTGCAACACAGAAGACTGGCATTAACCTGTCAGTAAGAACTTTGGGAAGACGATTTTCAGAAAACAATCTGAAATGCCGACGGCCAGTTAAGAAGCCAAGGCTGACACCCAGGATGAAATCGGCTAGACTAATATGGGCAAAAGATCATAAGACCTTCACAGTTGAGGAATGGAAGAAGGTAGACATCCATAATTTTTCTTCTTGAGCAAAGAAGAAGAATCAAAAAATAATACCAGTTTTTCTTCATGGTGGCAGGTTTTTTTTCCGATGAATCCACCTTTAATACGATGACGGCATCCGCAACCTTTGTTCGTCGTCGACCTTCAGAGAAGTTTGAAGAGTCTTGTCCACAAAGAACTGTGAAACATCCACCGTCCATCATGATTTGGGGTGTTATAAGCGGGAGTGGACCAGGTCCTCTGTACGTTGTCGAAGGTACAATGAGGAAAGAACAGTATATTCGAGTGTTGCAGAACATGTTTTTGCCCTATTTCGATGGTTTTCGGGCAACCGGAGATCAACACTTCTTTATGCAAGATGGTGCACCATGCCACACTGCAAAAATAGTTAAAGATTTCCTCACTTCCGTGCATATTCCGCTTTTGCCATGGCCCGGTAACTCACCAGGCCTTAACGCCACCGAAAACGTATGGCAGTTGCTGAAATATAAAGTATATTCAAGGGAGAACAACAGCAAAGAAACATTGCTTAATAATATTAAGGATATATGGGAAAATGATCCAGCCATTGCTTCATGTATCGAAAGCATGCCGCGACGTATAGAGGCAGTAATAAAAAATAAGGGTAGTGTTACTAAATATTAGTTAATTTTTATTCATTTTGGAATAGAAATGTAGTCAATAAGCATAGCTGTTTAGAATTAATAAAACTATAGTGTTTAATTTTCACTCCGGCAGCAAAACATTGAATTTTACTTTTGGTTTCTGATTTTTTGTAAGTGGTAATAATTTAATGGCAGAGTACTGTATTAGCTTTGGCAAACGAATTTCCGGATTGTTTCGCAACAAATATCAAGGAGTTGGGGAAAACTCATTTGGTATCAATGAAAATTAAATTAAAGGAAAATGAAGTGATAAGATATCACCCATATAAAGTGCCTTAAGGACTTAAGAATATTTTACGCAGAGCAGTAAATGATTTATTAGAACAAGACATAATACAGCCATCTTCATCGGAATATGCAAGTCCAGTGCTCTTGGTACCTAAACAGAATGAAGAATATAGAATGTGCGATGATTATCGGAAATTAAATGCGATAACAAAGAGAGAAACGTTCCCTGTTCCAAACATAGAGGAAACTCTCAATTCATTAGCAAATAGGAAAGTGTTTACATCACTAGATTTGATGAGTGGGTATCACCAGGTTCCTATTGATGCAGATAGTCAGCAATATACAGCGTTTGTGACCCCTGAGGGACATTTTGAGTTCAAGAGAGTTATTTTCGGTCTTACTAATTCACCTGCAGTCTTTATGAGATTAATGACTCAGGTAATCCAACCGATCGAGAAAAGTAAAATTATCGTATATATGGATGATATTCTAATTCCATCAATGACAATAAACGAAAACTTGGAAACGTTTAAAGAATTTCTGATAGAACTAAGGAAGGTGGGATTAACGCTTAATCTAGCCAAGTGCGTCTTTTTTCAGCAGAAAATTGAATTTTTAGGCCACGAAATATCGGCAGACGGTGTACAACCAGGAAATGGAAAAACGAAAGCAATAATGAATTATAAACGTCCTGAGAACGTGCGGGAAGTCAAACAATTTCAGGGACTAACCGGATATTTTCGTCGTTTTATCAGAGGATTCTCTGATATTGCTCGACCACTTAATATGCTTCTAAGAAAAGACTGAGTTTAGATGGACTGAGGAAACGAAGGGGGCGTTTGTGCAATTGAAGGAGTTATTAAGCAAACGGCCTGTACTCGCCTTGTATGATGAAACGGCAAATCATGAAATGCATACGGACGCAAGTTACCGTGGCATAGCTGGAATATTGATGCAGGAGAGTCACGGTGATTTAAGACCAGTATCATATTTCAGTTGCGCAACAACTCCAGCGGAAGCCAAATACCCTACGAGCTGGAAGCGCTAGCCGTTGTGGAGTCACTAGAACGTTTTAAACATTATCTTCTACATAGGATATTTAAAGTGGTCACCGACGGAAACTCCTTGCGGTTAACTCAGGAGAAGAAGGACTTATCCCTAGAATAGCCCGGTGGTAGCTTAGAATCTCTGAATTTGATTTTGAACTCGTTTTCAGATCAGCTAGCAAACTCAACCACGCGGATGCATTAAGTCGATCACCTGTAGAAGAAGGACGTGAAGGGGATGTAGTGGCTGATAAAATGTTAGCCATCGGAGTTAGGGAGGAAGATTGGTTAGCGGTTCTTCAGAGCCAAGATCAAAGATTAGCGGAAGTGAAGAAGGTTCTAGAGGGAGAAATAATACAACATAATGATAAAGATGGGATAAAAGGAAATTTCGCAGTGGAAAAAGGAAGGGTTTTTAAAAAGACACAACATGGGAATCGTTTTGCAATACCTGCAGCAAGTAGATGGCGAGTTATTAAATCAGCGCATGATGATCGTGGACATCCTGGAGTGAATCGAACGCTGGAAAACTTAAATAAATATGTGTGGTTTCCGAAAATGAAACAAATCGCCAAGAAGTATATTGATTCATGTTTCGATTGCCTTTACAATAAACGGGGAATTGATGAGACTAATTATCAAATTCATTTGCCGGAAAGACAGCCAATACCGTTTCATACAATCCATATTGACCATTTAGGCCCGTTCCCAAAAAGCAAAACTGGGAATGTACACATAATCGGGATCATAGATGCGTTTACAAAGTATATTATATTGAGGGCGGTCAGGACAACATCAAGTAAGAGTGTCATTAAATTACTAGAGGAAGTTACAAAATTTTTGGGGATGCCAATTCGGATTATAACTGATAGAGGGACAGCTTTCACATCCAAAGACTTTGAGAAGTTTTGCCAGGATAATAGGATTAAGCACGTCTTGACAGCTGTGAAAACTCCGCGAGCGAAAGGACAGATAGAGCAGTATTTTAGAACTACGAAATTTGCAGTAGCCGCCATGACGCCAGATCTAGATGGCAAGGATTGGGATCGCAACTTAAAAGCAATACAGTGGGCACTAAACACCCTTAAAAACGCTACGACAAATGTGACTTCACATCAATTTATATTAACTAATGAACCAAGGGATATCCTGAAAAACAAACTACTTCTTTCACTACACGACACAGTTCAAAAGGAAGAAGAGGAAAATATACCAATAGCGGAACTTAAAGAAAAAGTGTCTCAAAGAATCGCTGAAAAGCAGCAGAAACATGCGTACAAATTTAATATGGGACATCAAGCTCCCAGAATTTATAAGGAAGGGGACTTGGTGCTGATCAGGCACGAGGCAATAGCAACGGGGACATCGCGTAAGGTGCAACCAAGGCTTAAAGGGCCCTATGTGGTAAAGGCAGTCCTGGGTAATGATCGCTACGTCCTTCAAGACACCGAGGAACTTCAAATGTCAAGGAAGCCGTATTAATCTGTACACTCAGCAGAAAGAATGAAATCCTGGTGTAAACTAGAAGATTTGGAGTATATAGGTGATGACGTAGTTGTGAATGAAGGCGGTAGTGAACAGCAGAGCATAAGTCAGTAAAACAGAAGTCTGAAATGAAATATTTAAACGAGTTCAATGAAATATTAATAAAGGTATATGAATGGTATCGATTTTAAAGTATTTATAATTTCAAGAAAATGAGCATAAGTCTCTCAAAACGGTGGATCGAAGGTAGAAACCAAAGCTGGTTGGTTGATATATAACGAGAAGAGCACCTCTATCGTATGGTGATCAGAGGTGAGATGTTTACCCACGAATGGGAGTCGTCATATCGATGGTATGCTCGGCTGGGATTCGTTGGGCATTATTGATGAGAGACTAGTGAATGAGAGATGTAAGTTTTAGAAAAACTGTAAGGCTTGGTTGTTGATGTATGAAGGAAAAAAGCGAGTTTGATTTGAAATAAGTGGCTCAGGAGGGCATATGTAGCCCCGAGGGAGCGAAGCTCTGACGAGAGCCTTAATAATATGAAATATGAATGGTTGACTCTGTAAAGCCCTGGATGGAGGAGCAGGAGTGGTTAAGTTGATGAAGAAGCTCGGATCAAGCTCAGAACACAGAATTTAAGGGTCGAGTAATTAAGCTCGGTGCACTTATTCTGAATTCAGGAGCTAGAGCGATTTGATTGATTGAATTTGAAGTTGAAGTCACGGGGTGACGAGAAGATTGAAGTTGGTTGCAGAGGTGATGAAAAGATGAAAATTGATCATAAAGGTAATGAGACAGTTGGTCAAAAAGGTCACTGGGGACAGTGACAATGCAGGTTGGCCGAGCTGTAGCGAGCGAAACAGGAGAAAGCCCGTCCGGGCTCGGAACGATTGTTCATGATAAGACCTATTGACTTCCCGTGGCTGTGGGTTAGTCGCATCTGCCTGAAAATGCTTACCGTGAATGAAGAATGAGTGAAGGTGCTAATGGATTAGGGAAAGATCTTTAGCCGGCAAGTAAACATGAGGTCCTAGAATTGCGTGAGCGTACCCTCAAGTCC
Organism: Tolmerus cingulatus; assembly: GCA_959613345.1. Lineage (NCBI taxonomy): Eukaryota > Metazoa > Arthropoda > Insecta > Diptera > Asilidae > Tolmerus > Tolmerus cingulatus. The sequence goes on along the minus strand of OY390712.1, from coordinate 13,853,650 downwards.
TTCTTTAAAAGATCCTCGACCAGAAGGTTACCCTTGTCCCGAACATTGCGTACATTTGCATTGGCATTGCGCCTTTGGGAAAAGGTTGTGATATAGTTTATTACCCTTTGTTGTCAGAGATCCCTGCATACGCAGTGCACGGATACTTTTAATTACTCTTTGTCTCGTCAGCGATCCTTAAGGGTTATCTGGAGACAGTTTATGATCCTTTGTCCTAGAATGAAGTGAGTGTGTGAGGTAGGAGTTCTTTGTCCTCCAAAGAAATGCAAAGTGTAAATGAGGTAGCATTTGGATGACAGAATCAATCTACTGTCGGGCACGGCCACGGGTTGATGTCGAACGAGTGTTATAATTCCAGGTGTGGGGTAAACCCAAGAAGAAAATTAAAGTTAATTTTGCAAGTGCGGTTCGTCTGCGAAATTCTAGTGTGCGATCAAGTACCAGTGAAGTGAAACAATTTAATAACAGCGAGGAAAGTGGGTGAAAGTGGTTAAAGATTTATGTGAAGTGGATTAATAAGTGACTAGTGTTGAGTTGCGAAAATAAATTTAATACTTATATGAATATTTGGAATAGTTATAATAATGATAAATAACCGTGATAAGTGACTGTGAGACTGCGAACAGTGAGAAAGGGAAAGTACAGGACATGGACGAAGGTAATATGGGTGATTCCGACCAAAACAGCTGAGACGGAGAAAATGCCGTCGGGGACCCGCAGAGGAGGTAAGTGGTCTGTCTGAATTGATACTGCTGAGATGCGAGAACGAACTCCTAAGGCGGGAGAAGGAGCTAGCTGAGTGCGAAAAACGACATCATTCTCGCGATCTTTTTGATGTTGACTCTTTTAATTTGACGGGGGCTAGAAGTAATCAAGCGATTCCTTTTAAGATGGGTATCAATGAAGCCCGTACCATTATTGATGAATTTAACCCATCGAAAAGTGCTTTGACCGCAGAAATATGGATCGAGTCGATAACAAATTTAAAGAATTTATACGAATGGGATGATAAGAGTACTCTCTTCTATGCAACTTTGCGCTTAGGTGGAGCCGCGCATTTTTGGTATTTATCGAAGCAGGGTACCATTAGATCGTTTGACCAATTCAAAGAGGAAATATTGAAAAGTTTCCCCACTGGACACGACGATGCATCCATTCTAATTAGGATAATGGAGCGTAAAAGGTTACCGGGTGAAGCAATTGAAGATTACGTCTACGATCTATCAGCCCTTGCAAAGCGAATTGATTTAAAAGAAGAATCTGTAATCCGATATGTCATATCTGGCCTTTCAGATTCGAATTTAGCAAACGTGATTATGTCTTCCAAATGTAGCGGGTTACCTGAATTGCTTCAAATTGTGAAAAACTATGAAGAGATTCAAAAACAAGGACGATCGCGGAATTATTTGAGTAGACCTGGTAGTTCAAAAATCTTTCACCCACAAACGGGCAAAATTCAGTCGTTTAGACCGCGGAATAAAATTAATAATTATACTGACGATAATCGCCGAGTTAAGACCCATGATAGTGATACGCGTAATAAACTCAAGATAGTGTGTTTCCGTTGTAATCAAGCAGGACATTATTCCACAGATTGTACGCTTAACTTTCGAGTGAAATGTTTCAATTGCAATCAGACAGGTCATTTAGCCGAAGACTGTCGAAAGAAATCTGTTTCGCAATTAAATGTAGACGCAGGAGATTATGTTTAGACGAAAGATGAATATTACAAAGTGGTATTAGTTGAAGGGAACCCAATATTGCCTTTCGCCGATCTAGGAAGTGATTGCAGCACTTTACGAAGCAGCATTGCAAAAAAATTCAAATGGGAAATGGAAAACAGCAACGTTGAACTGATAGGATTTGTAGGAAAACGAACGTGTGCTCTAGGGAAGATCACAAAAAATGTTACCATTTCAAACGTAACCGTGCCAATAGACATTATGATTGTGGCCGATGAAGCACAATCGGTACCGATGATAATTGGTAGAAATTTAGTAGATAGGCCCGAATTGGAAGTGATCAAGAAATGGGGAGTTCTTGAAATTAAGGACGCAGAAAGGATAAACCGTTGCGCAGTAGCCAGAGAAGAAGAAAGCTTAGAACTAAAAGGCAGTACTTCCCAGATTATAGCAACGAATACCGAAGAAGGATCCCGTAAAGATTGTCTACAGGAACGAGATGTTTGCTTCGATGAAGGTGTATCTCAAGAAAATAAGGATCAACTACAGCTCTCTGCCATTAAATTATTACCACTACGACCTTTCTCATATTTAGGTAGATTTCTCGGAAAATGAAGTAGATTTGAAAATAGTTATGATTTTAATCGGTTCGTTAGAATTTTCTACCTAATTGGGAAAAGAAGATTTTCTACCTGAGGGGACGTTCCTATAAAACCAGATCCTTTTAGAATAGAGGTTCAATTTTGGTGCGACTTTCAACCAGTGAACATCACATTAAGTGAAGTCTTTCTTTGTAAATAAGTGAGACAAGTGAAAAATTTGTTGTGTGTTTTATTGCCAGGATCACCAGTGTCTCCTCTGCAAGGTTTGTATTTTTTTACTAAACTTTATCAGATTTAATTATTAACATTGTAATAATACGAGGTTTGGAACAGTGAACGGTCGGTACCCGAACACTGAGGAATAGGAATGATGAACGGTCGATACCCGAACACCTAAGGAAAGGAATGGGTGAACGGTCGATACCCGAACACCTAAGGAATAGGATTGGTGAACGGTCGATACCCGAACACCTAAGGAATAGGATTGAAATAAATAAATATCAACCCACAGTCGCTTCCCGTGGTGATACTTACCTCTTGCCGAATCGTTCGGAAGAGCACTTTTCTTAGACGAATCCGCTCCTTTTATACTACAAAAATTGATTGTTACCACGGCAACGCGATGCTTAAGGCTTACTATCATTCAAGTTTCAAATTCAAAGCCTACTAAGATTTAACAAAAATTCTAAGTATTTTTAAAACAAAGTAAAATTAATTATAATTGATAATTGTTTGGTCCTTTTGATGGGACGTTCCGGAACAGCTTAACAACGGGATAATTGGACGGCGGGAAACTCAGGTACTTCAAACGGGACATTTGGCTTTGAATAATCGGGTAATTACATTCTAAAAAAAAACAAAATGTATATTTAAAACATTACTTATAAATTATGAGCCCAACATACTGCCCCCCCTTGAAAGGTATGATTACCTTTCAAGAAATAATTATTATATAAAAAAAACAACAAAACAAAAAAATTATTTACTGTTTTATCCGTATACGGTTGTTTGCTAAAAAATGAACATTTAACCGTTTGCCATTGCTGGTTCCGTATCGCTGCTTCCATGTTTTTTTTTTTGTGATCGTTGAAGAGCACTCTTTGATATTTTGACTGTTTCTTGATGACCCTTCTCATCGCTAATAATTACATATATATCATTCAAAATACATTTTGATGATACCACATTAACTCCACATGTAGTTATTTTAAGTTCATTTTGTGGAGATACGTTTTGACAATTTAAATATTTGGCTGTAGCTGGCACCAAACACACATTTTCTAAAATTATTATTTTGCCTGATGAAGGAGGTGATCTCATGGTTTCCGAAACAGTTATATTCTTGAAGCAACTAGTTGTTAGACCTGACATCTCTTTTGGGAACTCTCCAAATAAACTGCTTTCTGGTTTATTTTCTATCCATAAGTCCTCAAACCCTTTGATCATGGTTTTCATGTTTATTGGAAATTGTTCTGTTGTTCTTGCTCATGGCGTATTTTTTATTGGACTTATCGCTCGAATTTCTTTCGTCATTTGCTTTATTATTGCGTCCAATTCCTCCATTGTTGTATATTTTTTTTTTATTAGTTTATCCACAATATATGTATCTGAAATCACGATGTAACACATTGTTGCAATCAATCTGAATAAAGATTTATTTATTTATTGAGTTTCGTTACCGTGGGAAACGAATGCAAATTGTCATCATTTTCGCAGCCTACTTCAATATTTTTCTTTTTTTAAAATGTAAATAAAGTGGTTTTCTTCTTCTTGAAGAAAAAATAAATTTAAAAATGAATTATTGTTATTATTGTTCTTTAGGAAGTTAACGCAATTTGTTAATTGGCCTTTTCAAGATACCATTTCTGGTTTTGATAGAAGCGACTCTAACTAAACCGTCAGACCCAAAATGTAATTCCAATATACGACCCAGTAACCATGAATTTGGAGGTATATTGCTTTCAGAAATAATAACCATGTCTCCTATTGTAGGATTCGGTTTTGATACTCTCCATTTTGGTCGATTTTGTAAATTGCTTAGATAATCTCTGTACCATTTTGACCAGAAATGCTCGCGTAAACATTGAATATAATTCCATATCGCTATATTTGTAACCTTATATATTTGAATAGGTTCTGGTAATGTATTTAGAGCAGATCCTACCAGGAAATGACCAGGAATTAGGTATTCCAAATCCGAAGGATCCTTGGTGACTGGGGATAGTGGTCTTGAATTTAAACATTCCTCAATTTGACTTAAAAGAGTAGAAAATTCTTCAAAGGTCAAAGCAGCATTTTTTAAAACTCGTTTAAGATGGTATTTGACGGACTTAACTCCTGCCTCCCATAGACCTCCAAAGTTGGGAGCATATGGAGGGTTGAAATGCCATTGAATGCCGTCAGCTGCAACTTTGTTAGCTAATGTTTTATTAGCATTTTTAAATGCGATATCAATTTCTTTATTTGCACCAATAAAATTTGTACCACAGTCTGAGTACATATCAGTGCAGAGACCCCTTCTACTTATGAAACGTCTAAATGCTGCAATGAAAGATGCTGATGATAAATCTGATACAGCTTCTATATGTATTGCTTTTGTTGCCATGCAAACAAAAAGACATATATATGCTTTATAAGAACGATTGCCACGATATTTAGACATTTTTACGGAAATTGGGCCGGCGTAATCAACACCTGTGTGTTGAAATGGTTGAGATAAATTTACTCGACACGAAGGAAGATCGCCCATTAATTGATTATGCTGTGGTGCGAAATATCGGAAACAAGTAATGCATTTACTTAAAATTTTCCGTACTGTTTTTCGGCCTTGTAGAATCCAATATTGATTCCTCATAGTTGTTAATACCAATTGAGTACCTCCATGTAAAGTTTTGATATGATAGTAATTTATTATAAGTTCCGTCAGAACACTTTCCCTTGGTGTTGGTGGGATGTTGTTCAGAAAAAGATAATTTTGGATGTCGTAATCGACCACCGACTCTTAAAAGACCTGCATCATCCATAAATGGGTGTAATGACAATATCATGCTTTTTCTTGATAAAGGAAGATTGGCGCACATTTGTTTTAACTCTTTGGAAAAATACTCCTTTTGAACTATTTTTATGAGAACATGATTTGCTTTTAATATTTCATTTGTGGTTAACAAATTTAGAGATCTCTCCTCTTTTGGTTTTTCACAATTATTAGCAAATCGAAGACAATATGCTGTAACCCGAACAAGTTTGGTGTATGAGGAATATTTTATTAACAATGCTTCACAATCGTCCTTGAAATTGATAAAGCAAAGTTTTTTGTGTTCTATTTCATCCGTAGCGGGAGGAAATTTTGATTTGGGCCATAAATCTGGTGGTTCTTGCAACCATTTTGGACCATGCCACCACAAATCATTGTTGATCAAAAGAGAGGGCTTAATACCTCGAGAATTTAAATCTGCAGAGTTATCGCTAGATCGCACGTGACACCAAGTATTTATGGACGTTAGTTCTTGGATTTCAGCAACTCTATTCGCAACATACGTTTTGTATTTGTTGGGATGGTTGCGAATCCAGGTAAGAGCTATTGATGAATCAGTCCAATTGTACATAGAAATATTTTGAAAATTCATATCTTCCTTTATGCGTGATATTAGTCTCGCTAATAATACGGCTCCGCATAATTCAAGTCGTGGGAGCGAAACAGGTTTAACTGGTGCTACCCTTGACTTAGCAATTAATAAATTCACATGAAGAGTTTCTTTTTCGTCAATGACTCTTACATATATTACCGCGGAGTATGCATGTATTGAAGCATCTGAGAAACCATGAATTTGAACATTTAAAAGATTTCCTGTGGTATGTAACCAACGGGGTATTTTTATTTTGCTTAGCAGATTAAGTTCTGATATAAATGATTGCCAGACTGATTCTAAAGTTGAAGGAATAGATTCGTCCCATGAACATGCATGAAGCCATAACAATTGTATTAGAATTTTAGCGGTTATTATAATTGGAGATATCCAGCCATGTGGATCAAAAAATTTAGCTACTTCAGATAAAATTGATCGCTTTGTAAGCGGACATTCCTTGAATGGCTGATATTTGATTGTGAAATAATCAGCACCAGGATACCAGTGTATCCCTAAGGTTTTAACTGAGTTATTACCTGAAATCCGTAACGGAGGTTGAATTTCCCTTAGTTCCTTTGGAATGTTGTTAAGTAACACAGAGGAATTAGTTACCCATTTCCTAAGCGTGAAACCTCCCGACTTTAAGAGAGAACACAGCTCCCTTTGAATTTGTTGTGCTTCATCTATAGACTTTGCACCAGTCAAAAGATCATCTACATCGAAATCTTGAAGAAGAATTCCTGGGGCAATTGGGTAATTTTTTGATTCATCTTTGGCAAGTTGATGCAAAGTTCTGATAGCCAAGTAGGGAGCTGGGGTCAGCCCAAAAGTAACAGTTGTCAGCTTATAGTCCTTTATGTTTTCCTCCGAATTATTTCGCCAAACCAACCGTTGATAATTTTGATCATTAGGGTGTACATTTATCATTCTGTACATTTTTTCTATATCAGCAGACATAACTATACGATATTTCCTCCATCTTAAAAGAATGATATACAAATCCGACTGTATAGTTGGTCCAGTATGAAGTTGTTCATTTAAGCTTTTTCCGTTGCTTGTTTTAGCGGAAGCATCAAATACTACGCGAAGTTTTGTTGTGGTACTCTATTTCATCACTGCATGGTGTGGTAAATAAAAGTTATCGAATGTTTTGTTTGTGTCAGCCAGTACCATATGCCCTAATTCAATATACTCGGTTATACAAGTTCTGTATTGTTCATATACTTGTGGTGACTTCAAAAGACTTTTCTCGAGGTTGTAAAACCTTTTAAGTGCTCTTGAACGAGTTTCACCCAAATCAGGATTGGTTGTTTTGAAAGGTAGTTGTACTTCGTAACGACCGGAAGGAGAACGTTTGTGCATTTGAGCATAATGTTCCTCGCATTGCTTATCTGGTGCCTTTGGTTTTATTTTAACCTTGACCTCTTCGCATTCCCAGAATTTTTTAAGAAGGCAATACAAATCATCATCTTGAGCTTGTGTATTCGCCATAAAAGTAGAAACCTTGAAGCCTGTGTCATGCTGATTGGGAGAAAGGTTACCGAAAAGAATCCATCCTAAACTACTGGTCTGAGCTATAGGTGTTCCTGGTGGTCCCTTGCGCAATCCTTCCTGGATAATTTGTCCGTAAACATCTGCTCCAAGAAGCAAGACTATTTTACCTGGTTGGTAAAATAATGGATCAGCTAGTGGCAAATATCTCAAATGGTCCCACTCTTCAATTGAGATTCTTGAGGGTGGAAGTATACTTGTAATAGTTGGTACTATTAAGGCTGTAACCGCAATTGGGTCACCATGGTTGTTGTTTGGAAACACTTCAAACGATGTTTGTGAGCGTACAACAGTTCCCTTATTATCCCCTAATCCTGTTACCTGCACTGACGTTTGTACAGGTTTCAGTTGCAATCTTCGGGCTACAGATTGTGTAATAAATGATACTTGCGATCCTGAATCAATCAAAGCTCGAAACGTATAAGGGGCATACGAATTGACACGTATTTTAACTAATAACGTTGACAATAGTGCTGGACTATTTTTACTAATGTGACTAGCATAAAACGAGTGTACATTAGCTTCAGTCTCGGTAGGAATAGTCGAACAAGATAGATTCGACTATCTTTGAGCACGAGGTTTTTTGTTGGTTGGCAATTGGAATGTTTTGTCTTTGTGGAGAAGTGAATGATGCCTTCCACCACAATGCCGACATCTGAACCTACTCGAACATTGTTGTATCTTATGTTTGTTGGATAGGCAATTAAAACATAGATCCTTTGATGTCACAATCTTAATCCTTTCATCTGTATGATGTTTAAAGAATATTGGACATTGATTTATGACATGAGAGTTATTGCATACAAAGCATGTGGGGTCATAGTACTCCGTTTGATGCTCATAGTGTTTGTTGAGCCTGGTTTTGACTCTGCCAATGCTTCTAGAGTTCGAAATCGTTTTTCTAAAAAGGATTTGAAACGATCCAAACTTGGTAATTGATTTAGTGAGCTTATATCCTCTTCCCACATACAATGTGTTTCTGAAGGTAAACATTGTGTTAACAAATGTATTATAATAGGATCCCAATTTTCGGTTGAAACACCTAATGCCTTTAATTCAAATATGCACTCTGTGCTTTTGTCTAAAAGTGATTTGATAGATTTAGCTGACTCTGAATATATTTTAATTATTTTTGTTAATAACCTTAACTAATGATTAACAAGAACTCGTTGGTTATTATATCTGTCCACAAGAACTTTCCAAGCATTTTCATAACTGGCATGTGTCACCGGAAATTGTCGCAATAAATGTTCTGCTTCCCCTGTGACACTAGATTTGAAGTAATGAAGCTTTTGAACCGGTTGCAACGATGGATTCTTGTGAATAAGAGAACTAAAAAGATCATGAAATGATCGCCAAGACTCATATGACCCTGAAAACGTTGGAATGGAAATTTGGGGTAGCTTTAATGCTAATGAAGTTGCATGTATTGGTCCACTACCCAAGGTCTCAGTACATGAGTTTGTTGGTTCAAATTCACTTAAACTATCTCGTAAAACACCTGCATACTCGAAATATTTGCCCTCGGTGTCTGAAAATAGATCTCCTCTTAGATATGAATATTTTTTCCGTTCCCTTGTAGTTAGAGTACTTGCTAGTTCAATGATCTGATCATGAGTAGCGGAATATGTGGCCCAACAGTTTCGTAAATCTGTTAGCCGTTCAGAAATGATACTTTAGAATGGATTGAAGACTTCAGTTCCTGATACTTTGAGTATGTTTTAAGAATTTTTTCTGAAGCAAGAATTTGCTTCTCTATGAGTTGCTGAAGAGACATTGTAAACTTTTGAAATGACTAAATCCAGCTCGAAGGACCAAAATTATGTTCTGACCGTTGTTAGAACATAATGTAAAAAGAAATGAAAAGAATTAGGTTCGGATATATTTTTAATCAGTTTAAAAATTTTATTTCTCTTTGCATACTACACATTAAATTAAATTCTTAATTCATACAATAACGGATGCTAATATCCTTGAATTTAAAAACTTAAATGTGTACATTAAAATCAAACAATAAAATTGTAATACGACTCAATGTTTGTAATAATACGAGGTTCGGAACAGTGAACGGTCGGTACCCGAACACTGAGGAATAGGAATGATGAACGGTCGATACCCGAACACCTAAGGAAAGGAATGGGTGAACGGTCGATACCCGAACACCTAAGGAATAGGATTGGTGAACGGTCGATACCCGAACACCTAAGGAATAGGATTGAAATAAATAAATATCAACCCACAGTCGCTTCCCGTGGTGATACTTACCTCTTGCCGAATCGTTCGGAAGAGCACTTTTCTTAGACGAATCCGCTCCTTTTATACTACAAAAATTGATTGTTACCACAGCAACGCGATGCTTAAGGCTTACTATCATTCAAGTTTCAAATTCAAAGCCTACTAAGATTTAACAAAAATTCTAAGTATTTTTAAAACAAAGTAAAATTAATTATAATTGATAATTGTTTGGTCCTTTTGATGGGACGTTCCGGAACAGCTTAACAACGGGATAATTGGACGGCGGGAAACTCAGGTACTTCAAACGGGACATTTGGCTTTGAATAATCGGGAAATTACATTCTGAAAAAAAAACAAAATGTATATTTAAAACATTACTTATAAATTATTTTTTTTTTTTTTTTTTTTGTTTAAACTTGTTTATTTATTTATGAATTAGACCACAGGTCTCTAGCATAAGGTACATAAATTCTTACAATCTAAATAGTTGCTAACACCCTTGCCCGAGCTAAGGTGTTATGATTGAATCGCTGCTTCGTTGCTGGTTAGACCTTGCTGGTGCTGATGGAACTGATAGTGCTAATGGCGTTGTTCAGATATTTCTTCTTTATGGCGCGCCGGTAGTCCTTGTAGAGCTGGTATGCTAGGTTGACTGCTACTAGGGACGTTAAGATCAGGAGTAGCGTTTCGATGTTCCCCGGATTTACGTCTACAGGTTTGACGATAATGGAATTTATGACCTCCCCCGTTTTGGCCACTTGTTTCAATTGATTATGCCCCATACTGACTACCGGGAGGTGCAGCCGAGCGCTCTATTTGTATCAAGTTGACTGCTACTAGGAACGTTAAGATCAGGAGTAGCGTTTCGATGTTCCCCGGATTTACGTCTACAGGTTTGACGACAATGGAATTTATGACCTCCCCCGTTTTGGCCACTTGTTTCGATTGATTATGCCCCATACTGACTGCCGGGAGGTGCAGCCGAGCGCTCTATTTGTATCAAGTTGATCGGGTCGATTCGCTTAAGTCTGCTATATTTTAATGGGGTTACTAGCAAGTTTGCCGACCTGTTAGGGTGTTTGCTCAATCGTTCGGCATAATTTTTAGCAAGCTTTGCGGCTTCTTTCTCAACAGAGTTGATGTTCATATCTTTGAGTAGGTTGACATTGCGAATGTACCTTGGAGCACCTAGAATTGATCTTATTATTTTGGTTTGGGCTCTCTGTACCTTGGCTAAGTTGGATGTTTTGGCTGTGCCCCAAAGCTGGATTCCGTACGTCCAGATGGGTTTGAGGATGGCTTTGTAGATAACTATTTTGGTGCTTAGGTTTAGTTTGGATTTTTTGTTGAGGAGCCAGAATAAATTGTTGTGGGCTAGTTTAATCTGCTCGCATTTTTTGTCTATGTGGCTTTTCCAGGTTAGTCTTCTGTCCAGATGTATCCCCAGGTATCTGACCTTTTGTTTTAGTGTAACGGGTTTATTATCGATGCTGACAGGTTTACAGGTGGGTTTCTTCAAGGTGAACGTGATCTGCTCGCACTTATTGGCGTTTAGGGTGATTCCCCATTTTGTGGCCCAGTTTGATATTAGATCAGCATGGGATTGCAGTTCCCTGTAGGCTGTCTGGAGATTGGGGTGGGTAATTAGTATGGCCGTGTCGTCGGCGAAAGTTGTAGTTTTGATGTGTTTATCGATGGGGAGATCCGCAGTATACAATAAGTACAGGGTTGGGCCCAGTACGCTGCCTTGGGGGACACCTGCTTTGATGGGGTAGATGTTACTTAAGTGTTCTTTGCATCTGACCCTGAAAGATCGCTGCTGAAGGTAGCTTGTTAGTATGCCATGAAATTTGTAGGGTAGCAAACTTCTCAGCTTGTATAGGAGACCTTCGTGCCAGACCTTATCGAAGGCTTGCGCTACGTCCAGGAAGAGGCCTACGCAGTATTTTTTGTTCTCGAATGCAGTTTGTATTTCGTTAACTATTTTATGCACTTGCTCGATGGTACTGTGCTCGTTGCGGAAGCCAAATTGGTGGTCTGAGATTATATCGTTAGTTTTGATAAATGCTTGCATTTTCGCTAGAAGGAGCTTCTCGAATATTTTTAGAGGATGGGAAGTAGGCTGATTGGTCTGTAGGAATCTATTCTTGTTTTGTCTTTACCGGGTTTAGGGATGACAATTATTGTTGAGAGTTTCCAGGTCTGTGGGAAGTAGTTGAGGCGCAATATAGCGTTGAAGATGTGGGTTATACCCTTTATGGAGCTCATAGGAAGGGCTTTGAGTAGTTTTCCTGAGATTTCGTCGTGTCCCGCCGACTTTTTTGGGTTTAGTTTTGCGATTTCGCTTTGGACTTCTTTATAGGTGAATTTGAGTGGTTGAGGGTTGGGGGGAGGAGGTTTAAGGGTGTCCAATTTGGCTTTCGTGGTGGTAGATGGTTTAAAAACATTTGAGAGGTACTGCGCAAAAGCTTCAGCTTTCTCTTCGGGGCTGCACATCCAGTTGCCTGAGACGTCTCTTATGGGAGATTCCGGGATGATTGGTTTTTTAATGCGTTTTGTGTATTTCCAGATGGAGTAATTGGTGTCCGGTAGATGATCTAATTTTGATACGAAGTCCTCTATGTGTTCCGCTTTTGCGGCTGCAAGTTTATCCTTTAGGTTTTTGGTGGCTGTGTTGAGGGTCGCTTTAGCTTCAGGTGATCTTGTTTGTTGCCATCTTGCTTTGGCTTTTCTTTTGATTTTAAGGAGGTCTAGTATATCTTTGTTAAAGGAGTTGGGTGTTCTGTCAGGGTGTTTGTTGTCAGAGGGTGGTGTTGCTAACTCCGCGCTCTCTTTGATGGCGGCATACAGGTACTCTATGGCGTTGTCAATGTCGCTTGGAGATTTTAATTTGATGTTAGGGCAGAAGGCCGTTTCTATCTGTCTCTGATACTTAGTCCAATTAGTTCTATTGTTTGTTAATTGGGTAGTCTTGCTGGTAATAGTAGGTGTGCTGGTAATCGTGTAGATTGTTGGTGTGTGGTCCGACGATAAGTCAGGCATTGACTTAGCTTTGATCTGGTCCGGGTTTAAGCTTTTGTAGATACAAAAATCGATTATATCCGGGACTTTTTTCTTGTCTGTTGGCCAGTATGTCGGGAGGTCACCTGCCAAACAGCCTAGGTTGTTATTGTAGATGGATTTGACTAGTTGTTTGCCTTTAGGAGTGGTAAGACGGGATCCCCACAAGGGGGATTTGGCGTTATAGTCCTCGATAGCTGCGAAACGTGGTCCTAGAGAGTTGAAGAAAGCATCAAATTGGGAGGCTGAGATAATACCTTTGGGAGGGCAGTAGATAGCTGCAATATTGATGTAGGACGAGCTCAGACTGATAGTTATAGACGTGTAGTGAATATTGTCGAGTAGCTGGTTCGTTAGGCGGTGATGTTTAATTCTGTTCCTAACTAGGACTGCCGTACCTCCGTGTGGTTTGTCCTCGGGATGATTCGTGGTGTGGCAAGTGTACCCATGCACCTTAAGGTTATTTTTGCTGGTTAGGTGAGTCTCAGAAATAAGCATGATGTCTATATTATTGTTTTTTAGGAAGAGTTCAAGCTCGAGGAGATGGCTTTTAATGCCGTTTGCATTCCATTGTGCTACTTTTAATTCGTTCATGGTTTGACTAACTTAGATAGGAGTTCAGTTTGTTTAAGAAGCATGCTCTGCATCTGTTGCATAGTGGCGGTCAATTGTTGAATGTTGTTGGCTAGGGATATGAGGATTTGCATGGTGTTTTCTTGATAAGTTGGGCTTGGATTTGGGTTGGATTTTAGGATGTTAGCGTACGTGGTCGGGTTATTTGGGATAGTTTGCGGGATAAATTGATCCGGAGGTTGGCAATATACTGGGGTTTGACTTTGGACCGGGGGATGTAGGGCCTTGAAGTTGGGGGGGTGGGATTTATGTCTGTTGATGGAGAGGTAGACAGGGCAGCCTCTGTAATTAGCCGTATGCTGGCCGCCACAGTTGCTGCATTTTTTCAGGCCAGGGTCGTTATTATTTTTTTGGCAGTCCCTCACGGGGTGACATTCGCCACAGGCTACACAGACGCTCGTAAGTTTGCAGTAGGTTCTCGTGTGTCCGAATTCTTGGCAATTCTGACACTGGATTGGGCTTGTTCTCTTGTGGGGCTCCTCGACGGTTATTTTGCGATGAAGTACATATCTGACTTCATAAATAGGGTGGGGTTTGCCTTTGGGAGGTTTGCTTTGTTCAGGTTCCAGTTCGATTCTAAACATGGGTTGAGGCTGTTTGAGCTTATTTCTAATGTTATTGACCGATTTTATTAAGAAGCCCTTGGCCTCTAGATCCTCTTTGATGTCTTTGGGGTCCACGTCGTGATCTATGCCCTTGAGGATGACACGGAGACCTTTTGCACTTTTCAGTTGATATGTGTAGTAGTTGCTGCCTTTGCTGTCCAACCAATTAGCTATTTGCGTGAACGCAACTTCGCTGGCTGCCTGGATCTTGGTTTCCTTTATTTGGCCCTTTTTCAGGTCGACAATATAGTATTTGTCTTTGCCAATTAGATTGTTTAATGCATTTGTCAATGTGTTGTTGCTCTGCTCTCTTAGGTAGATCGGGGGGGTTTATATTGGGGAGTTTGGTTGTCAGACTCATCGTTGAGTATTGAGAACCTATTTTCGGATGCTTCTGGGTATGATTTTGGGATTTTTGCAGCTGTTGTTGACTTAGAGCTTGACGGGCTGCGTTTGCGTTTCTCGCTATTTGCCAGGTTGAAGTACCTTTGGATACCTGTCGGGGCATTAACCGCAGGCTTAGGTGGTTGGTGGATGTTATTTGACACTTCCATTTGTTGATTGGCCGCTGATGTGCCAGCTTGCAAAGAGTTGGCCCTGATGTCGGGGTCTTTCGGCTTACTGGTTGATGGAAACATATTTATTGCCGCACTAGCACTTTGCACAAATGCACGAACGTGAAGCGCGTGTCAAGTAACTTTTGTTCTTATTTTTCTTAATTGGTGATTTAAGCACTTTAGGTGAAATTGCACTTGCAGAGTTGTTACTTTTGCGGTTTTAGCACGGTGCGCGATTGAAAAGTGTCCGATCGGCTTGACTGCTGAATTGGGACTGACTTATAAATTATTATATGAACCCAACAAACATGTTTAAAGATTTCTTATAAATTGCTTATTTTTCAGAATGGGAAGAAAAGCCGATAATTCTCCAATGAAAAAGGCGAGTATTTGCATTCTACTTCAATTAGGGCAACATTCTGCGCGAGAAATTGCTCGAAGAGAAGGAGTATCACACCCTGTGGTGCTAAAAATAGCAAAAAATATGAAGGAGAATATTCCAATTGAAGCAAACAAAAGAAGAAATTGTCACCGCCCACGCAAAACCACACCGAGGGAGGATAGAAAAGTACTATCCACAGCTCTGCAACACAGAAGACTTCCAGCTAGGGAAATAAAAAAAGAGTTAGAGGCTTCAGGCATTAACCTGTCAGTAAGAACTTTGGGAAGACGATTTTCAGAAAACAATCTGAAATGCCGACGGCCAGTTAAGAAGCCAAGGCTGACACCCAGGATGAAATCGGCTAGACTAATATGGGCAAAAGATCATAAGACCTTCACAGTTGAGCAATGGAAGAAGGTAGACATCCATAATTTTTCTTCTTGAGCAAAGAAGAATCAAAAAATAATACCAATTTTTCTTCATGGCGGCAGGTTTTTTTTTCCGATGAATCCACCTTTAATACGATGACGGCAGCCGCAACCTTTGTTCGTCGTCGACCTTCAGAGAAGTTTGAAGAGTCTTGTCCACAAAGAACTGTGAAACATCCACCGTCCATCATGATTTGGGGTGTTATAAGCGGGAGTGGACCAGGTCCTCTGTACGTTGTCGAAGGTACAATGAGGAAAGAACAGTATATTCGAGTGCTGCAGAACATGTTTTTACCCTATTTCGATGATTTTCGGGCAACCGGAGATCAACACTTCTCTATGCAAGATGGTGCACCATGCCACACTGCAAAAATTGTTAAAGATTTCCTCACTTCCGTACATATTCCGCTTTTGCCATGGCCCGGTAACTCACCAGACCTTAACGCCATCGAAAACGTATGGCAGTTGCTGAAATATAAAGTATATTCAAGGGAGAACATCAGCAAAGAAACATTGCTTAATAATATTAAGGATATATGGGAAAATGATCCAGCCATTGCTTCATGTATCGAAAGCATGCCGCGACGTATAGAGGCAGTAATAAAAAATAAGGGTAGTGTTACTAAATATTAGTTAATTTTTATTCATTTTGGTATAGAAATGTAGTCAATAAGCATAGCTGTTTAGAATTAATAAAACTATAGTGTTTAATTTTCACTCCGGCAGCAAAACATTGAATTTTACTTTTGGTTTCTGATTTTTTGTAAGTGGTAATAATTTAATGGCAGAGTACTGTATTAGCTTTGGCAAACGAATTTAAATGTAAATGATTTATTAGAACAAGACATAATACAGCCATCTTCATCGGAATATGCAAGTCCAGTGCTCTTGGTACCTAAAAAGAATGAAGAATATAGAATGTGCGATGATTATCGGAAATTAATTGCGATAACAAAGAGAGAAACGTTCCCTGTTCCAAACATAGAGGAAACTCTCAATTCATTAGCAAATAGGAAAGTGTTTACATCACTAGATTTGATGAGTGGGTATCACCAGGTTCCTATTGATGCAGATAGTCAGCAATATACAGCGTTTGTGACCCCTGAGGGACATTTTGAGTTCAAGAGAGTTACTTTCGGTCTTACTAATTCACCTGCAGTCTTTATGAGATTAATGACTCAGGTAATCCAACCGATCGAGAAAAGTAAAATTATCGTATATATGGATGATATTCTAATTCCATCAATGACAATAAACGAAAACTTGGAAACGTTTAAAGAATTTCTGATAGAACTAAGGAAGGTGGGATTAACGCTTAATCTAGCCAGGTGCGTCTTTTTTCAGCAGAAAATTGAATTTTTAGGCCACGAAATATCGGCAGACGGTGTACAACCAGGAAATGGAAAAACGAAAGCAATAATGAATTATAAACGTCCTGAGAACGTGCGGTAAGTCAAACAATTTCTGGGACTAACCGGATATTTTCGTCGTTTTATCAGAGGATTCTCTGATATTGCTCGACCACTTAATATGCTTCTAAGAAAAGACTCTGAGTTTAGATGGACTGAGGAAACGAAGGGGGCGTTTGTGAAATTGAAGGAGTTATTAAGCAAACGGCCTGTACTCGCCTTGTATGATGAAACGGCAAATCATGAAGTGCATACGGACGCAAGTTACCATGGCATAGCTGGAATATTGATGCAGGAGAGTCACGGTGATTTAAGACCAGTATCATATTTCAGTTGCGCAACAACTTCAGCGGAAGCCAAATACCCTACGAGCTGGAAGCGCTAGCCCTTGTGGAGTCACTAGAACGTTTTAAACATTATTTTCTACATAGGAAATTTAAAGTGGTCACCGACTGCAACTCCTTGCGGTTAACTCAGGAGAAGAAGGACTTATCCCTAGAATAGCCCGGTGGTAGCTTAGAATCTCTGAATTTGATTTTGAACTCGTTTTCAGATCAGCTAGCAAACTCAACCACGCGGATGCATTAAGTCGATCACCTGTAGAAGAAGGACGTGAAGGGGATGTAGTGGCTGATAAAATGTTAGCCATCGGAGTTAGGGAGGAAGATTGGTTAGCGGTTCTTCAGAGCCAAGATCAAAGATTAGCGGAAGTGAAGAAGGTTCTAGAGGGAGAAATAATACAACATAATGATAAAGATCGGATAAAAGGAAATTTCGTAGTGGAAAAAGGAAGGGTTTTTAAAACGACACAACATGGGAATCGTTTTGCAATACCTGCAGCAAGTAGATGGCGAGTTATTAAATCAGCGCATGATGATCGTGGACATCCTGGAGTGAATCGAACGCTGGAAAACTTAAATAAATATGTGTGGTTTCCGAAAATGAAACAAATCGTCAAGAAGTATATTGATTCATGTTTCGATTGCCTTTACAATAAACGGGGAATTGATGAGACTAATTATCAAATTCATTTGCCGGAAAGACAGCCAATACCGTTTCATACAATCCATATTGACCATTTAGGCCCGTTCCCAAAAAGCAAAAGTGGGAATGTACACATAATCGGGATCATAGATGCGTTTACAAAGTATATTATATTGAGGGCGGTCAGGAGAACGTCAAGTAAGAGTGTCATTAAATTACTAGAGGAAGTTACAAAATTTTTGGGGATGCCAACTCGGATTATAACTGATACAGCTTTCACATCCAAAGACTTTGAGAAGTTTTGCCAGGATAATAGGATTACGCACGTCTTGACAGCTGTGAAAACTCCGCGAGCGAAAGGACAGATAGAGCAGTATTTTAGAAGTACGAAATTTGCAGTAACCGCCATGACGCCAGATCTAGATGGCAAGGATTGGGATCGCAACTTAAAAGCAATACAGTGGGCACTAAACACCCTTCAAAACGCTACGACAAATGTGACTTCACATCAACTTATATTAACTAATGAATCAAGGGATATCCTGAAAAACAAACTACTTCTTTCACTACACGACACAGTTCAAAAGGAAGAAGAGGAAAATATACCAATAGCGGAACTTAAAGAAAAAGTGTCTCAAAGAATCGCTGAAAAGCAGCAGAAACATGCGTACAAATTTAATATGGGACATCAAGCTCCCAGAATTTATAAGGAAGGGGACTTGGTGCTGATCAGGCACGAGGCAATAGCAACGGGGACATCGCGTAAGGTGCAACCAAGGCTTAAAGGGCCCTATATGGTAAAGGCAGTCCTGGGTAATGATCGCTACGTCCTTCAAGACACCGAGGAACTTCAAATGTCAAGGAAGCCGTATTAATCTGTACACTCAGCAGAAAGAATGAAACCCTGGTGTAAACTAGAAGATTTGGAGTATATAGGTGATGACGTAGTTGTGGATGAAGGCGATAGTGAACAGCAGAGCATAAGTCAGTAAAACAGAAATCTGAAATGAAATATTTAAACGAGTTCAATGAAATATTAATAAAGGTATATGAATGGTATCGATTTTAAAGTATTTATAATTTCAAGAAAATGAGCATAAGTCTCTCAAAACGGTGGATCGAAGGTAGAAACCAAAGCTGGTTGGTTGATATATAACGAGAAGAGCACCTCTATCGTATGGTGATCAGAGGTGAGATGTTTACCCACGAATGGGAGTCGTCATATCGATGGTATGCTCGGCTGGGATTCGTTGGGCATTATTGATGAGAGACTAGTGAATGAGAGATGTAAGTTTTAGAAAAACTGTAAGGCTTGGTTGTTGATGTATGAAGGAAAAAAGCGAGTTTGATTTGAAATAAGTGGCTCAGGAGGGCATATGTAGCCCCGAGGGAGCGAAGCTCTGACGAGAGCATTAATAATATGAAATATGAATGGTTGACTCTGTAAAGCCCTGGATGGAGGAGCAGGAGTGGTTAAGTTGATGAAGAAGCTCGGATCAAGCTCAGAACACAGAATTTACGGGTCGAGTAATTAAGCTCGGTGCACTTATTCTGAATTCAGGAGCTAGAGCGATTTGATTGATTGAATTTGAAGTTGAAGTCACGGGGTGACGAGAAGATTGAAGTTGGTTGCAGAGGTGATGAAAAGATGAAAATATATCATAAAGGGAATGAGACAGTTGGTCAAAAAGGTCACTGGGGACAGTGACAATGCAGGTTGGCCGAGCTGTAGCGAGCGAAACAGGAGAAAGCCCGTCCGGGCTCGGAACGATTGTTCATGATAAGACCTATTGACTTCCCGTGGCTGTGGGTTAGTCGCATCTGCCTGAAAATGCTTACCGTGAATGAAGAATGAGTGAAGGTGCTAATGGATTAGGGAAAGATCTTTAGCCGGCAAGTAAACATAAGGTCCTAGAATTGCGTGAGCGTACCCTCAAGTCGTCCTTTAAAAGATCCTCGACCAGAAGATTACCCTTGTCCCGAACAGTGCGTACATTTGCATTGGCATTGCGCCTTTGGGAAAAGGTTGCGATATAGTTTATTACCCTTTGTTGTCAGAGACCCCTGCATACGCAGTGCACGGATACTTTTAATTACTCTTTGTCTCGTCAGCGATCCTTAAGGGTTATCTGGAGACAGGTTATGATCTTTTGTCCTAGAAAGAAGTGAGTGTGTGAGGTAGGAGTACTTTTTCCTCCAAAGAAATGAAAAGTGTAAATGAGGTAGTATTTGGATGACAGAATCAATCTACTGTCGGGCACGGCCACGGGTTGATGTCGAACGAGTGTTATAAAGCTTTGAAATCTTCCGAGCTAATAAACGCCGAGAAGATTCTTACCCTGCAAACTCCTTTTGGCACAGGATACACTCTGGGAAGCTGTCAGGGAAACCTTGTTACAAAATTAAATGAACACAAGGTAGTTAAAACACCCTGCACTTTGCAGGTAATAGAAAATACTTCAGGCCTCTCTCACGACGGCCTAATAGGCAACGATTTTCTTGCCCAAAACTGTAATGTTGGAGGCCCAAATCAAGAACTTCGGTTTTCTCGCACGGGAACTAATGCAGAGGAATTCTCGTACCCTTTTTTTCTCGAGACTGAGAAAAATAGCTCCCAAAAAACATCTGAATCCGAGAATCAAGCAAAAGGAATGGAACCCGAACGGGTTAAGCTTTCCACTTGCCACGTTCTCGAACAATCATATGATGGGGGATGTTTGGCTATAGATAAGCCAAAGGGGGACGAGAAGGAAAATCTAGCAAAAGCATCCTCGATCTTACAAATCAGGCGGCATAGCGTGGCCCTGATCAAGCCCATATGCGTACCTGCGAGATCACAGGTGGTGGCTAGAAATCCACTGAAATTGCCAGAAGATATGCTCCGTCTATCTCAAGAGATAGGCGATGGAGTCTTTTTGGCAAACGGTATAATTTCCTCTAATAGAGAAAAAGAAGTTCTGGTTGGGATTCTCAACATATAGGACACGAAAGTAGCGCTCACCGCCCTTGATTTTCAATTGGCCCCGGTGAATGACTAGACATTAGTCCCATTGTATCCCAAAGAAAACACCCAAAAGCCAAAAGAGACTGCATGGGAAACACCCCTGGACCCAAGAGGCACAGCGAATTCAGCCCTGGCCCAGGAAGAAATAATTGCAGATAATAAAATAATAAACAAAACTAGTGTTACACGGTCCGAGAGTGCATATAATAATTTACAATCGCCCGGAAACAGCGTACTCACTAATCTAGCCGCCAAAGGGCGCATAGCCAGGTTAGAGGAAGAACTCAACCTGAGCCCAATTTGAAATAAAACAGAAAAGAACGAAATTCTGGAACTATGCCGAGAATATAACGACATTATCGGTGGCTTACCGTTTGCCTACAAGTAATCCAGCTATTCACACTGGGTTCCGCCAATAGTCCTCCGGCTTTTTGTTCTGCGACCACGCCTGTACTTATGCAATTTCTGTGACTTTTAATACTAGCGTCCGTAATTAAGTGACTCCCGTATACTAATTAGTGTTATCGTGTTTTTATTTTTTATTTTATTTTATTTTATTTTCCTGACTAAAACATTTTTTCCAATCTCTTTTATAACGATGGCCTATTGTAAGATTTGCAATTTAATTACTTCACCTGAAGACATTGTTTGTGACTGTTGTGATGAGCTTTTTCACCCTAGCTTTTTAAAGCGTCCTACTCGTTCCTCGGACTCTACTAGGGTTACTACCTGCAATGAATGTTTGGACGCCAAGCCCCATCACGCCTTACGTATGCTAAAAGCCCTAATGAGCACAATTTGTCACAATCACTCACTCACTCTCGATAAAATTCATCAGCTCTCGTTTAGCTTACCATGCTTTCAAACTTTATCCGACGATATTGCCGCTGCAAATGATAAGCTTGACAGATTGGTTTGTCTTACGAGCGCCGTCAACGCTAGCTCTGAATCTTTACTTGAAAGATCGCACCAGCTCTCTACGAAGGTTTCCATGATGTCCTCTACGTTGGATGAACTTTACTCTTAGGTTTTTACTATTGACTTGGTTTCTTCTCCATCAAAGTGGAGTCTGGCACCTATCTTGCCCTCGATGGATGACTTACGTTATAGTATCAAGCAAGTCAAAACCGACATATCTTCATTGTCGTCAACTGTAAGTAAGAATAATGACATCATGAATCATATTGCTTCGGGCGTGACGGGCTTGATGGAGAAATTTAAAAACGGTATTATTTCAACATCTCCTATACCTGATGCTACTCTGACTGCTAACTCTTCGCAGCCGGAAACAGAGGCTGTTGACCCTACTTATTCCGCACCTAAAAGGCGTACCCACCGTAAAGGTACTCGTCGCGGTGCCCGTAATACTAATTCGAACCCGACGGTCTCGAAATCTCCCATACTTAATTCGCTACAAGACTCGGGTTTTAACGCACAGGAGGATCAACAACAACTGCTTGATGCACATCTGGGTCCTGAGATTCCTGGTCATGACATAACTAAGGGCCCCTCTACTCACGCTGAAGTTGCTCCAGTTAACACCGCCCCTCTAAGACCAGCAAAAAGTTCTCGCCCTTTGTGTGCTAGTTCCTTGCATTCTGATGCTGCTTTGGAGGTTCCTGAGAAGATTATTTCGCTGCGACCTGTGCAACGTCCACGTATTATGTTTGTCCCCAGGATCCACCCAGACAAGTCGGAAGCTGATATTGTCCACCTTATCTCATCGAGTTTGGGAGTTGCTTGTGACTCTATTGCATGCAAAAAGCTAGGCTCTTCGCACGGACATGGCTTTCGCACATTTACCGCTTCTTTTAAGATTCTTGCACCGGACCATCTTTTTGATTCTATTTTGTCCTCCGGTATCTGGCCCTCCGGCTCCATCGTTCGGGAATTCCTGCCTCGTGGGCATGCTGGAGCCCCTTTGTCCTCAAAAAACTCATCAAGGAGGTCTCCATCTACTATGCCAATGTAACAGGACTCCGCTCAAAAACGCCCCTCCTGTTTACTAGTTGATCTAGCTCTTGCTTCGACGTGGTCTGCTTGACTGAAACCTGGCTCAACGGAGGCTTCATGGACGCTGAACTCTTCAACTCTAACTATGTAGTATTTAGACGTGACCGCCATCAAACAGATGATGCTCCTGTGGGAGGTGGTGTTTTATACGCTTTCCGCTGCAGCCTGCCCTGCGAAATCATCAATACCACACATCTCACCGGCTTGGAACTGTTGTGTGTCGCTGTACGCCTTCCTCATAAAAGCATCATCATTATCACCGTCTACGTTCCTCCAAATTCTCCCTCCGATGTGTTTGAGCGACTTTCATCTTTTATTGACGAGCTTTCCGGTGATTTACCTTTTTCTGACGAGCTTTTGCTACGTGGTGATTTTAATTTGCTTACTGTTACTTGGCTGCGCTCGGAGGACCATTTCCTTCTTCCAATTATAATGTCAACGCCGCAACATATTTCAACTTTCCTTGATAACATCGCATCCGCTGGTTTATCCCAATGCAACGCCATTGCCAACGACATCAACAAATTTTTGGACCTCGTCTTCTCCAGTGACTCTGATGGGACATTGACTAAACGTTGCTCGGCGCCATTACTACCGGAGTCTATTCATCACCCAGCGATCGTCGTTTTATACTCCTTTGACCCTACTATTGTTAATTCTGCTTCACCATGTAATTTTTCTTATGAGTTTAAAAAAGCCGACTTTTCCCTTCTTAATCAATGGCTCTCCAATTGTGACTGGAGTGGTGTCCTGAGTGAGCGCGATATTGAAAAAGCTGTTACAATTTTTTACGACAAATCTCGTCGTGCTTTGCGGTTTGTGTTCCCGTTAAAAGGTTTGATAACTCTAACGGTCATCAGCCGTGGCTCAATAGCGCTGTCAGACATCTAAAGAACCTGAAAAGTAAGGCTTGGAGGAGGTTTTGTTGCTCTCGGAGTGATTGCGATTTTGTATCATACTGCGAACTGCGTAATCAATTTATTACTGCCATCGACGCGTCTTATTGTTTGTACATTAACAATGTAAAATCGTGCTTACATGACAATCCAAAGCAGTTCTGGCGGTTTGTCAACTCTAAACGCAATTCTGGCGGTTACCCATCTTCCCTCTCCTACGGCTCCGCTACTAGCAGTGATCCTGCGACTATTTCCAACCTTTTTGCCGATTTTTTCAAAACTGCATTCAGCAACTCTGTCTGTGATATTAGTTCTAAGGATTTTGCTCATCTGACGAAGCTTCCGTCAACATCTCTTCATCTTAACGACCTCTTCTCTGTTATTTATTTAATTTATCTCTGTGTTCTGGTGTCTTTCCTAAACTTTGGAAATTCTCGACCATTATCCCCCTACATAAGAAGGGTAATAAATCAGATATTTCCAATTATAGACCTATTGCGAAGCTATGTCACATTGCCAAGCTTTTCGAGGCCCTAGTCTGCGAAGTACTTTATTTCCACTGTAAACCCTTCCTGTTGCCTTTTCAACACGGTTTTATGAAAGGTAAGTCCACCGTTACCAATCTGTTGGAATTTTCCAATTACTGCTTACCCGCCATTGAATCTGGGAAGCAGATCGTTTGTGTCTTCAAAGATTTTACCAAAGCCTTCGATAAGATCGATCATCGCATCCTGCTCCATAAATTGTTGGTCCTTGGTTTCCCCCCCCCCCCGTGTTGTTGACTGGATCTCTTCTTATCTGTCTGATCGCTTCCAAAGTGTCTGTTTCCGCGGACGCATCTCCAATCCTATCACAAATACTTCTGGGGTCCCCCAAGGTAGTCACCTTGGCCCACTACTATTTATAATCTTCATTAACGACCTTTCCTTCGCCATTACCCACTCGAGAATTCTTTGTTATGCTGACGACGCGAAAATTTTTCGTGTTATTTCTGACTATAGTGACTGTGATTTTTTAAACTCTGACTTAGATGCCGTTCACAAATGGTGTTCTATTAATAATCTTCCGCTGAATGTAAGTAAATGTTCTTCTATGACTTTCTCACGCAAATTGAATCCTTTGGTCTTCGACTACTCTATTGATGGGCAACCACTCGATAGGCTTGACAAAGTGAGAGACTTAGGTGTCGTGCTCAATCCCAAATTCTCTTTCGAGGGTCACATCGACCTAATAGTCAGCAAAGCTAACGCTGCAATGGGTTTTATAAAACGATGATCTAAGGAGTTTGATGACCCATATGTCTCTCGACTGCTTTACTGTACGTTTGTCAGACCAATTCTAGAATATGCAAGCCCTATCTGGTCTCCTTTCTACGTATGTCATATTGATCGAATTGAAGCGGTTCAACGCAGGTTCCTGCGGTTCGCTCTACGTGGTCTTCCTTGGGACCATAGCCGCCATCTTCCTTCGTCTCCTGGCCTCCTTAAACTTTTTGGGCTCCATGCCTTGGAGAATAGGCGTAGTACCGCCAGAACTGTCTTTGCGTTCGATTGTATTCGTGGCGCTCTTAACTCTCCTGAGTTACTTAGCGAATTTCGCATCTCAGTTCCTCCGCGCTCTCTGAGGACCCACAACTTCCTCCATGTTCCTCACCACCGAACCAATTATGGTTTTAACGAGCCTAAATCTTCAATGTCGCGCTCTTTCAACGCTAGTTACCCTAATATCGATTTCAACTTAACACGAGATCAAGTTAAAGGTCGGCTTCGTTAGGGTCAATGTTAAATGTATGTGTATATTATTAATTAGTCAGCTATTTGATGAATCTGTACATAAATAAATACAATAAAAGACATATTCCACTTAAAAGGTGACTACCTCACTCATACCGATGCCATTACGCACCTAATTCCAATAGTGCAGGATCAAGCACCTATTAATCGAAAAATGTACAGGTTACCTGAAACACGGCGTAACATAATAAACGAGCCGCTACAAGAAATGCTCGAGAGCGATATAGTACAGCCTAGCAAAAGTCCATGGAATTCACCTCTTCTCGTAGTCCCCAAAAAGCTGGGACCTAACGGTGAAAAAAATGGAAAGTAGTCGTCGATTTTCGTAAATTAAACGAAAAGACTATCGGCGATGCTATTTCCTCTACCTCGCATTGAAGACATTCTGGACCAATTAGGCCACTCGAGGTATTTTTCTACCCTCGATCTCGCTAGTGGTTATCACCAAGCACTGGTTGAGCCACAAGATCGCTCAAAAACGGCGTTCAACACTAATTATGGGCACTACGAATTCAAACGTATGCCCTTCGGATTAAAAGGAGCCCCTGCCACTTTTCAGCGCTTAATGAACTACGTTCTAACAGGCCTACAGGGACTTGAATGTTTTGTTTACCTAGATGATATCGTCATCTAAGGTAAAAATCTAAAAGACCACAACAGTAAATTACGCAAAGTTTTCACCAGGTTACACGAAAACAACCTGAAATTGCAGCCGGCGAAATGCCAATTTCTCCGCAACGAGGTAATCTGCCTGGGACATAAATGTTCCAGCGAAGGAGCACTACCCGACCCCAGTAAAACGGCTTGCGTACACAATTTCCAATCATTTTTAGGACTTGCAAATTACTATAGAAAATTTATACCAAATATGTCTAAAATTGTACGCCCAATAACAAACTTCCTCCGCAAGGACGCAAAGTTTACTTGGACTGAAAAATGCCAAGAAGCATTTTTGAGTATTAAAAATTCTTTAATTTCCCCTCCACTTCTTATTTATCCGGATTTCGATAAACCATTTAATTTAACAACAGATGCGAGCAATGAAGCTATAGGCGCTGTCCTCTCCCAAGGAGAAGTAGGAAAAGATCAGCCCATAGCTTATGAAAGCCGCACTCTGAATAAAGCCGAACGCAATTACTCCACAATCGAAAAGGAGTTACTTGCTATTGTCTGCGCGACACGAAATTTCAGGTGCTACCTTCAGGGTAGAAAATTTACGGTCTATACAGATCATAAACCTCTGAAAGGAACATTCAATGTAAAAGACTCCACTTCCCGTTTAGTGAGATTCCATCACAAACTTTCGGAATTCGATTACACAATCGAATACAAACCCGGAAAATATAATACGAATGCAGACGCACTCAGTCGCATTCCACAGGAAGAAACCTGTGACAAAAATAGCCAAACCTTCACGGAAACGGCTCAAATCCATAGTTCAATGAACCCAAACACGGAGAAAGATACCTCCGTCAAAAAAATAAGCGCAATAACTCGGGCGCAAAAACGAAATGCCCAGAGTAATAAACAAGAAGTCACACAAAAGCTGCAAGAGGTAAAACCCAGGCAGGACTCAAGGCCAGGAGCCATAAAAAGTAATGAGGAGATAATTCCAGCAGAATTCGTCTCCCAAGAATCAGTTCCCAACGAACACAGAGGCCCACACGATCCCTCAAAAATTGGGAAAAATGAAAATTCCCCAACCTTGGAAACACGGCCAAGAACTCCTGAACTAATTTCGAACCCCGAAGAAATTAAAATCATTTTAAAAGATTACCATGATTCACGCTTCGGAGGTCACCAGGGAGTAATTAAAACTTACAAAAGAATTAAACGTAAGTATCGATGGAAACACATGCTAGAGATATAAAACAGTATGTGAAAAAATGCCCGAAATGCCAGAACTTAAAGGCATCTCCCCAATATAAAATGGCCATGGTTATCACAGATATAGCCGAACAACCTTTTGACAAGGTTTACCTAGATATTGTAGGGCCATTAGAAGAGTCCACGTCAGGAAATAAATACATCCTCACCTGACAAAATTCGTGGACTGGTGCGCGATACCTAACGCTGAAGCGGAAACAATAGCGCAAATTTTCTTCGACGAAATTTGTTGTGGTCAGGGGGAAAACTAGTCTGGCCCCATTAATCCGCCCGTGTTATAAAAACACAAAAATGCGGAAATTTTTGTTCTCCGCCTATGGGCCTCGGCGATAGCTCAGGGGCTCGGCCGAGACTTCACGGCGGCTCTGGACGGTCCCGCAAGGGATTGCGCTCCTTGGGCTGCGAGCGACGAATTTCGTGCACGAAAATGCACAAAATTCGTCGGTCGCAACTCAAGGCCAAGCCCAAGCTAGGAAAAATCTCCGGCGCGAGCCCTGTGACCGAGCCTCAAGCGGTGCCACAGATTTCGGTCCCATACAAAAATTTCAGCGACCGAGCCCCGGGCATCGCCACAGATTTCGGTCCGATACAAAAATTTCAGCGACCGGCGGGCTGGTGCATGGCTGCGGGAGGCTGAAGATGAGCGGGCGGCGTCCTCGGTGCACGTTGCCGTCCCAGCGCTGCGGGTTCCTGCACTCATCGGTGTCTGCAGTGGCAGCGGCGATGAGTGTGGGAGTGCGCTGCAGCGGGATCCGTAACGGTCACCGGGGCGCGTAGATTTCGGCGCGGCGTAAGGCTGAATTTTTGGGGAGTCGAGGGGAGATCACGGAGCGAATAGGAAGTCTTGGGGATACAATCGGTACGCGAAAGGAAAGAAAAAAAGTTCTGGGCACCGTCGCCGCACACGGGCCTGAAAAAGATTACTCGCGAAAAAAAAAAGAAAGTCATTACCGGGATTCGTGAAGTTGCTGAAAAACAAAAAAAAATAAAAATATATTGGAGCGAATCATATAAATGGTGGAGTTAGTTTTGTGCGGGAAGTAGGAGTGCTTAAAATAATTTTGCTGATAATTAAAAATGAGATAAAGTGGGCGAGTGACTCTCTATATGAAAAAAAAAAAGTAAAAACATTTTGTTGCTGAACGAATAAAAAAATTCCTACTGACTCCTTCCTAAAAAGCTAAAGTGACCGAGTGACTAAAAAAAAAAAAAAAACAAAGGGAACAGAAAAAAAAAGGAAAAAAAAAGTAAATTCATTTTTGGTGAGGAAAAAAGACTGAGTGACTATATACACAAAAAAAGGAAAAAAAAGTAAGTTCCATTTTTGGTGAAAAAAAAAAAAGACTGAGTGACTGTAACACAAAAACTAAATTTATAAGTTATACCTAAAATGTCAAAAATTGTATAAGTTAAACTAAAAGAAAAAAAAAGGGACCTCCCAATTATTAAGGCCGCTGGGAGGTCACAGGGTGGTTGGGGCAACAGGCCAAGGGGGGTTCATCGCGAACCGAACCCCCCCTGAGAGTCAATCACGGGCAGCTGCAGGGGTTCAGCCTGCACCGTCGTTTTTTTTCCCCCCTTCGCGATTCGTCGTCTCCCGTTTGCGAGAGAATTTTTTCGTTATCGCCGGTGGCCGTTCCGGCGGCTGAAAGCGGTTTTTTCGGCAAACCCCCCCACACTACCGCAAATGCTAGCCTGCCAGCTCTCGCGGCCGCATACCGCCGGACGGGGTGCTTTAGCCGGGCCCCCGAGTCCACTCGGCTCATAACAAATATGGCGCCCAACGTGGGGCCTTCCTTTCCCTTCCCATTGGAGCGAAAGGCTCCCCAATTTTTACTCACCTTCATGTTTCTTCCATAGAGGCCCTATCGGCGACTCCCGTGGATGGGGTCTCCCGGAGGCCTCTTGAGAATTGAGGATACTGGCTTCTTCAGCCAGTAAGCCTACTCGAGGTCTCGGGGAGCACCCCATCCTAGGGAGAAGCTGGTAGCGGGGGGTCCTTACTAGCGGACCCTGCCGGGCCTGCGTGGCTGAGACGTACGAGGTTCCTCCCTGAAATTGCAGGGGTTGGCTGTTAATAGAGCCAGCCTCCTGACCGGGAGGACACCTCGTTCGTTCTTCGCCTCGCGGTCCCTGCAGGTGAAACTGGGAAGGGCCCTTCCCTCAACTACTTCCTTCGCAGGCTGAATGCTCGGTGGCCTGAGATTGGCTCTCAGTTTTTAAAAGTAACGGAGTTTTGACTACTTTCTTTCCATGGCTGTAGAAGAGAGTGGGAGTTGGGACCAGAGATTTTTATGAAGTAATATAATCGGTATCATTTTGAAGAATTTATATATCAACTTATTTTGTATAACGAAAATTTGGGCTGTAACTTTCTGTAATTATTTTTGCAAGATGCATTTTGTTGTACATAGAGTTTTTTTTCTGTAACAAAAGTTGATCATGGACGGATGTATTCAATTGTGAACTGATATAAAATTATCATCTTTGAATAACTCTTAAGACATAGGTTTTGCTTTCATGAAATTTTGCATTAGCTTGTTTTTGAATAAGGTTTAAATAATCTCGGCCGCAAACACCGGAAATATAAAAATTCTGATTAAATTTCTAAAAACTAAAATCTGGTTATTAACTTATAAGAATATTAATAATTAATGAATGATGAGTACTATAATGTTTCTTATTCAGTTTTAGTTTCATATTTTTATGCCTCGATAGATAAAATTTATTTTAATTTTCAAGATAGCCATAATTGAGTAATATTAATAGCAAATTAGTTGTAAAAATTATTGTAAGTTTGGGTCACCAGCACGTAACATTTTGCTTGCCACGAAAAAAATTTTCCTTTTTTTTTGTATTCCTTTTGAAGTCACATTTCGGTTTAATCGCCCGCGTTTGGAGAATCGGCGCGCCACGAATACGAAAGAACCTTCGGCGCGCACTAATATCCTTCTTTCCGTCGGGTTTTCACATTGGTAAATTGATCGCTTCGCGTATTCGTCATAATGCCTAAGCCTAACTCACCAACGAAAAATCCGTATAATACCCGGCAAACGGGGAGACGACAGCTTTTCCTTTCGGACGCACAGGAGGAGGCGGGAGCAGCTGGCTTGCTAAACCCGAATAATGATTCGCGAACCGTAGATGCACCGCCGGTAGAACACGTTCGCGACCAAGATATAGACACTCCTTTGCTATCTCAAGCCGGCGACCTGCCCGCGCAAGCCCAGACTTTCCGCCCACGTCGAGAGCCCCCAGAAGTCGCTCTGGCCCCACCTGAGTCGGGTTGGATTCCAACCCAATCTCTGTTGGCGGGTCTTCAGCAACAAATTTCAAGTCTCGTACGAGACGAGGTTGCTAGAGGAGTCAAAGAAATAAAAGACCAAGTGTCGAGAGACGCTTCTAAGCATAGCTTCACGACTCCATCTCCGCCAACAGCCACTCAGCAACCCCCTAGCAGACAACCAGAAGGCCCGGGCCTTCCAGGTTCAGTGTTTTATAGGCCCCCTCCAAATTACGACCATCTGGGGCACTATCCACCCCCTCGACGCAGTAGCAGCCCGATCCGTAACTGGAAGCTGCAGTACGATGGGGATAATAAAAAGCTGAGCGTGGAAGAATTTATCTTCCGAGCAGAAACACTAACGCATAACACCCTGCGTAGTGATTTTTCCCTGCTAGTCAGGAATTTCCACCAGTTGCTGAGCGACTCTTTAGTCAATTGGTATTGGACTTACTTAAGAGGGATACCCCGTCCAACTTGGGACCAAATAAAATATGCTCTGAGAGCTGATTGGGGTGATCGCTCGCGCGACGTCGATATCCGTAGGCAGATGCTGAGTAGGCGGCAGCAGCCTCGCGAGACTTTCGTTTCATACTATCAGTCCCTCATTTCGCTCCGGAATCAGCTTAAGAGTCCGATGGCCGAAACAGAATTCGTCGAGACGGTGAGAGCAGGCCTGCTCCCTTACATACAGGAGCAGATTTGCCTTCATCGTGCCGACACCATAGGCCAGTTGCGTATGCTGGTTACGGAGGTACAAACTACGAGGGAGCGGTCTCGAGCGGCGCTGTTGTCGCCTGCTCAACATCATGCTAGGGTGGAGGAATAGAGTCCGCTCGTCGTTGAGCCAACAGAAAGTGGTGAGCAGGTGGTTGACGCGGTTGGGATGGTGACGAGATACCCACCACCGAAAATCAAATGCTGGAACTGTGATGCCGAAGGGCATTTTTACCAAGACTGCGAGAAGGAGCCAACGGGCTTCTTCTGTTACGGCTGCGGCCGGAAGGGAACAGTCAAACCTCGATGCCCCAGCTGTTCGCAAAAAAACCAGTCTCGGGCCGGGAACAACAACACCCGTTCCCGACCCCAACGATCGATGCTGACAGCTGCGACAGCGGACGAGACTCTTCCCTCCCCTCCGCTGCCCTGATGGGAGGACCGGAGGTATCCCCCGTTGTAGGCAAGTTGCCAAACTCCCCTGACATAGCAATTCTACCTGACGTGTCCAATTTCCCAAAATCAGATGACGAAACGGTTACAATTGAAGATTGCGTTGAATCCGATAACGAAGTGACAGAGTCACAGGTTACTCCCTATCGAGCAGTTACGATTTTAGCAAGGCCTGAACGGCCAATAGAAACTCAGACCCCCGCTCCAGTTGTTTACCCCCGTAAACCTTTTCATCAGCGGTTGAGAGAGTATCGAGCTGCTCGGGGGAGAATTTTCCTGTCTGCTCTCGAATCTTCCAGAGTCCCCCAGACCCGTGTTCTAAATTCGAAAAAAAATCAAACGGTCGTCACTTCGTGTCCGCACCTTTTGGCGACGGGTAACTGCTAATAGACGTAAACTAGCCACTGCGTTTGTGTCCATACCCCAGGACGTAAGGCCTTATGCCGAAATCCAAATCTTGGGAAAAAAACTAACTGGCTTACTGGACAGTGGTGCCAGTGTGAGCATCCTCGGGCAAGGTTCGGAGCATTTGTTGGCCGAAAAGAAATTTAAGTGGACCAAATATCGCTCCGCGATCGAGGTAGCCAACGGTGCCAAGCCTGAAGTACACGGGCATGCTGACCTAGACGTCACCTTTCGTGGCCAAATCAAGTCAATCCGTTTTTACCTCGTTCCCAGCCTGACACAAACTTTATATTTGGGAGTCGACTTTTGGAAGGCTTTCGGTCTAGCTCCCGATGTATTAGGGTCTTTGGCGTCATCGGATGCCTCAATCGTGGAGTCGACCGACTCCAAGCAACATGTCCTCCCTCCCTCGGAACATCGTCGGCTAGAACACGTCAAAACTCTTTTTCCATCTTTCGCTACACTCGGTCTGGGGAAAACCCATCTTCTTGAGCATGTGATTGATGTCGGTGAAGCCGCCCCTATCAAACAACGTTTTTATCCTGTGTCGCCAGCCATTCAGAAACTGATGGACGCCGAGCTGAGCCGAATGCTATCGCTTGGAGTGATAGAGGAAAGCCAGAGCCCGTGGAGCTCTCCAGTGGTGCTCGTGCGCAAGCCCGGAAAGGTCAGACTGTGTTTTGACGCCCGGAAGGTGAACTCCGTGACAAAAAAGGATGCCTACCCTCTGCCTCAAATCGATGGCATCCTGAGTCGCCTTCCGTCGGCTAAATTTATAACCAGCCTGGACTTGAAGGACGCCTTTTAGCAAATACCACTGGAGGAAAGCTCCAGAGAGAAGACCGCTTTTACGGTGCCTGGCCATCCCCTCTACCACTTCACAGTGATGCCATTCGGACTCTGCAACGCTCCTCAGACAATGTGCAGACTCATGGATAAAGTAATCCCTTACAACCTTCGCGAAAATGTCTTGGTCTATCTTGATGACCTCTTAGTCCTGTCCGAAGATTTTGACACTCATTTAGAACTTTTGTCTCAAGTGGCCGGTTGTCTCAAAAAGGCAGGCCTTACAATCAATGTTGAAAAAAGCAAATTCTGTTTGAAAGAGACGAAATATTTGGGGTACATTGTCGGAGAAGGGGGCATCAAGACGGACCCAGACAAGATCGCCGCCATCGTAGACTATCCGCCGCCTAAAACTATTAAACAGGCTCGACGTTTCTTAGGCATGGCCGGTTGGTATCGAAAGTTCATACCAAATTATGCTGATCTGACTTCGCCCATTACAGACACGTTGAAGAAATCCAACAAATACACGTGGACTGCCGAAGCTCAGACAGCCTTCGAAGAACTAAAGAAATTGCTTACCACCGCGCCATTGCTATCGAGTCCTGACTTTAGGAAACCTTTTACTATACAGTGCGACGCGAGTAGTCAAGGGGTAGGGGGCGTGCTTGTACAGACCGACGAAGAAGGAAAAGAACGTCCAATCGCATACGTTTCTCAAAAATTGAACTCGGCTCAGCGCAACTACACCGTGACCGAATTAGAATGTCTGGCGGCAATTATAAGTCTCAAAAAGTTCCGTGCATATGTAGAGTTAATGCCTTTTAAGATCGTGACAGATCACGCTAGCCTGCAGTGGCTCATGACGCAAAAAGACCTCAGCGGTCGTCTGGCCCGATGGAGCCTTAAATTACAAGGTTTCAACTTCAGCATTGAACACCGTAAAGGATCACTGAACGTTGTGCCAGACGCCTTGTCGAGAATCCACTGCGATCAAGTTAGTGCTAGCTCTTTGGAAAATCCTGGTCCCGAAATTGATCTTGACTCTCCACACTTCCGCTCTTCCGAATATCAAGAACTTAAAGAACGGATAGAGAAAAATAAAGACCGTCTCCCTGATCTAATAGTTCGGGATGAGTATGTTTACATCCGAACTCAACCGCGATCAGGTGATCCCGTTCAAGAAGAAGAGGCTTGGAAATTATGGGTCCCAAGTGCATTAACTAAAGATGTTATATCGCGAGCTCATGATCCACCTTTAGCAGCTCACGGCGGAATTGGTAAGACTTTAGAAAGACTTCGTCGGCATTTCTATTGGCCAGGTATGACAGTAGAAACTCGCGCATATATACTGTCATGTGACATCTGTAAGGAGGTGAAACCATCCAACACCACCCTAAGACCACCCATGGGCACACAGGCCAAAACGGAACGTCCTTGGCAACGAGTTTATCTCGATCTCCTGGGCCCCTACCCTAGAACTAAAAGAGGGAAGGCCTATATCTTGATCGCCTTAGATCACCTTTCCAAATATCCTCTGCTCAAACCCCTTCGAAAAGACAGTACTTCTAATATCTGCACTTATGTCGAAGAGCAAATCTTTCATCATTTCGGAGTTCCTGAAACCGTGGTGACTGACAATGGGGCTCAGTTTCGTTCAGCCCATTTCCGAAACCTATTAAAAAAATATGGCGTAACTCATCTTCGTACGGCAGTATACTCGCCACAAGCCAACGCCTCTGAGCGCGTGAATCAATCCATCCTGTCCGGTATCCGAGCATACATACGAGATGAGCACACCAAGTGGGATGAGAAACTGAGTTGCATCGCCAGTTCATTACGCAGTTCAGTTCATCAGGCCACGCAGTTCTCCCCCTATAAAATTTTGTTCGGTAATAATATGATTGAGCATGGCTCCGCCTATGCTTTATTACGACAACTATGGGGAGTGAACGAACCAATGGACGTGGATACTTCTGACAAACTTCGACTGATACGTGCGCAGGTACAAGACAATCTTGACAAGGCTTTCGACAGAGGAGCAAAACAATACAACCTGCGATCTAAACCAGTTGAGTTCAAGGTAGGGCAAGAAGTGTGTAGAAGGAATTTCCAGTTGAGCAATTTCGGGAAGGGTTTCAATGCCAAGTTCGGGAAGAAATTTGTTAAATGTCGCGTCAGAGCCAGGAAGGGCAATTCACTTTACGAACTGGAGAACCTCCAAGGCAAGTTGATCGGCACATACCATGCTAAAGATATTAAACCGTGACCCATATATATGTTTGTCTGGTCGGAGTAACTTATTTCATCAATGTTAATTTATTTTAGTTTAAGTCGGAAGACTTCGCAGCGGCAATCCGCACTGGAGTTTTTCCAATTAAATTTCGGTAGCCTTAATAAGGCATCCGACCAGCTTAACTGGTAATACGTGTGTCTTAGAGCCGCCTCTGCTACGCCACGCGGTGGACACACTCTGTTTTCATCCCTTCCCCTTCCTAGTTAGAGTTCCCTTTCCCTAACCCTATCCCATCCACCACCCCTCCTTAAAATTTTCTGCGTTTTCTTCACCACCCTTCTATAACCAAGAGGCTCGGCCCGCAACCCTCTGGGTTGAGGATGACCCGGGGCCTCTTGAGAATTGAGGATGTTGGCTTCGTCAGCCAACAAGCCTACTCGAGGTCCCGGAGATTCCTCTTCCCCGAGGGGAACAGGCCGTGAGGGGCTTTGCTTGCCCACTCTGTGGGACTGGCGTCTCGGAGACGTCAGGGGGGCTCCCTGGAATTGCGGGAGTTGGCTGTGTTTCGAGCCAGCTACCTGACCGGGAGATTTCTCCTGTCGTCGCCGGTCGTTAGCTCTCGCGGGGTGGGTTGGTACGGCTTCCTTTCCCTCGAGGATCTATTTCTCTCTCCCATTCGGTGTCACCAGAGCTTTTCTCTGGCTATTCCGTGCTTGTTCACTATTTCATCCTTTGCTTAACGTCCTCACGATATGACGGCTCGGCCGCCATCTTGACAATTCAAAATTTTATCGCTAAATTCAATTAGATTGTTTCTTTGTTTCTCTTGCTCACACCTGATTTTTTATAATATTATTCCTACTTTAGATATTTACCGTCATAAACTTTTCTAACTTGGTAGCCTACATTTTACTTTTGCAGTACCACCCTTACGTTCAACGGGTCTGGTTGCCATTGGGTGGTCTTATGGTTCTACGGTTTTCTTGTATTTTCCGGTCACACACACCTACCGTACCTTTTTTTTCTCTTCCCTCGTACACTTTTTGAGTTTCGACACCACCCCAATCGCTCTCTGAATATCCTCCAGCGCACTTATCTCGGGTTTTCGAACCGTCACACACGGGGATGACCACGTTACGATCATAACGTTCAGCTTAATTTTTCTATTGCTCAGTACAAATTTCATTTCCCTTATACACCCATTTTTTACCCTCCCATTTCATCACAACCCCGAATAATTTTTTTATTGATTTGGAGCTTCAACACTCCAACTGCCATTCCCCAATTAGAAGACGCCTTGAACATCTTTCTGGACTCGTTTCCCACCAGGTTCGGGGCTGGGCCGAGATGAGTTGGCAACTCCCTCTCACGGACGGGGAGGCCTGCCTCTCATTAGGGCTGGTCTCTCCGCCATTGGGAGTGAGTGGTCAAGTGGGTACTGGACCAGCTGACCTCTCATTAGGGTCAGGGAAGTCCAGTGCTGACTTTGGCCGGCTAGCTCAGTCTCGGGCTAGACTCGGGTCGTGGGTCGAGCCACATGCTGGGCACCTCCACAGCCCGACCATTCTTCAGCTCCTTTGTTCTCGATAGCGAGTACAACGGACCTGTGTTGTTGTGGTCAGGGGGAAAACTAGTCTGGCCCCATTAATCCGCCCGTGTTATAAAAACACAAAAATGCGGAAATTTTTGTTCTCCGCCTATGGGCCTCGGCGATAGCTCAGGGGCTCGGCCGAGACTTCACGGCGGCTCTGGACGGTCCCGCAAGGGATTGCGTTCCTTGGGCTGCGAGCGACGAATTTCGTGCACGAAAATGCACAAAATTCGTCGGTCGCAACTCAAGGCCAAGCCCAAGCTAGGAAAAATCTCCGGCGCGAGCCCTGTGACCGAGCCTCAAGCGGTGCCACAGATTTCGGTCCCATACAAAAATTTCAGCGACCGAGCCCCGGGCATCGCCACAGATTTCGGTCCCATACAAAAATTTTCAGCGACCGAGCCCCGGGCATCGCCACAGATTTCGGTCCCATACAAAAATTTTCAGCGACCGAGCCCCGGGCATCGCCACAGATTTCGGTCCGATACAAAAATTTCAGCGACCGGCGGGCTGGTGCATGGCTGCGGGAGGCTGAAGATGAGCGGGCGGCGTCCTCGGTGCACGTTGCCGTCCCAGCGCTGCGGGTTCCTGCACTCATCGGTGTCTGCAGTGGCAGCGGCGATGAGTGTGGGAGTGCGCTGCAGCGGGATCCGTAACGGTCACCGGGGCAGGTAGATTTCGGCGCGGCGTAAGGCTGAATTTTTGGGGAGTCGAGGGGAGATCACGGAGCGAATAGGAAGTCTTGGGGATACAATCGGTACGCGAAAGGAAAGAAAAAAAGTTCTGGGCACCGTCGCCGCACACGG
Source organism: Tolmerus cingulatus (assembly GCA_959613345.1). Classification (NCBI taxonomy): domain Eukaryota; kingdom Metazoa; phylum Arthropoda; class Insecta; order Diptera; family Asilidae; genus Tolmerus; species Tolmerus cingulatus. The sequence continues at coordinate 13,816,026 of OY390712.1, read as the reverse complement.
GCCTGAAAAAGATTACTCGCGAAAAAAAAAAGAAAGTCATTACCGGGATTCGTGAAGTTGCTGAAAAAAAAAAAAAAATATATTGGAGCGAATCATATAAATGGTGGAGTTAGTTTTGTGCGGGAAGTAGGAGTGCTTAAAATAATTTTGCTGATAATTAAAAATGAGATAAAGTGGGCGAGTGACCCTCTATATGAAAAAAAAAAAAGTAAAAACATTTTGTTGCTGAACGAATAAAAAAATTCCTACTGACTCCTTCCTAAAAAGCTAAAGTGACCGAGTGACTATAAAAAAAAAAAAAAACAAAAGGGGAACAGAAAAAAAAAAGTAAATTCATTTTTGGTGAGGAAAAAAGACTGAGTGACTATATACAAAAAAAAAGGAAAAAAAAAGTAAGTTCCATTTTTGGTGAAAAAAAAAAAGACTGAGTGACTATAACACAAAAACTAAATTTATAAGTTATACCTAAAATGTCAAAAATTGTATAAGTTAAACTAAAAGAAAAAAAAAAGGGACCTCCCAATTATTAAGGCCGCTGGGAGGTCACAGGGTGGTTGTGGCAACAGGCCAAGGGGGGTTCATCGCGAACCGAACCCCCCCTGAGAGTCAATCACGGGCAGCTGCAGGGGTTCAGCCTGCACCGTCGTTTTTTTTCCCCCCTTCGCGATTCGTCGTCTCCCGTTTGCGAGAGAATTTTTTCGTTATCGCCGGTGGCCGTTCCGGCGGCTGAAAGCGGTTTTTTCGGCAAACCCCCCCACACTACCGCAAATGCTAGCCTGCCAGCTCTCGCGGCCGCATACCGCCGGACGGGGTGCTTTAGCCGGGCCCCCGAGTCCACTCGGCTCATAACAAATTGTCACGCGCTACCGCATTCCGAAGAAAATAGTCACAGATCAAGGAACAAACTTCCTAAGCGATCTGTTCAAACAGGACTGTACATTATTAAAAGTGAAAAAATTGCAAACCTCAGCCAATAACCCACAATCAAACGTGTCACTCGAAAGAGCACATAGGCCCCTGATTGAATATTTACGCACCTTCGTAGATGAAAACTCCCAAAGCTGGGATCAATTCCTACGCACAGCAGCATTCGTGTACAACAATAGTGTGCACGAAGGGACAAAGCTCACGCCCATGGACTGTTTATACGGTTTCACGGCGAATGTCCCATCAAATTTAAAAAGGGAGCCAGAACACCTTTATAATAACGAGAGCTATTATCATACGCTCCGATATAAGCTGCAAAAGTCATACGCTACCGCAAGAAAAAATATCTTAGCTGGTAAGCAGAAATCAAAACAATACTATGACAAAAATATAAGACCAGTAGCATTCCACGTAGGCGATAAAGTCCTCCTAAAGAGCGAAAATAAAAAACATAAGCTCTCCGAAATTTAGATAGGACCCTACATAGCAACTGAAATCCCCTCGTCAGTGAACACGGAGTTGAAAATTGGCAAGCGAACAAAAGATTGTATATAATAATCGCTTAAAGCCACATTTCGATTAACCCTGCCTCAATCAGTGAACAAATTTTTTTTTACTCCTCGATTCTCTTTTCTTCTTTTAATATAAGAAAAGAAACAAAAGAGACCGCTAAAGTTTTGGCAAATTCACTGATAATTCTACATCCCGTTTCCAGATAATGTGGACCTTAATTTTTGCATACCTGGTATTGGGACTAACAAGGGGTGCAAACTACAGAATTCTCTAATATCGCCACGCGAAAATTATTGCGAACTGACCCGCAGAAAACAAATAAAAAACAAAGACGAAGATTCACTCGTCCGCCAATGTTTTCCGAACCATAGACACCCTCTTAGGAAATAAGACACCAAAATAAGTCTGGGTAGATAACCTTGACCATAATGCATGAATAGCATTCTTTAAGATAGGTCAGGGAACCATAGAATTTACAATAAGTAAAATTGTAAGCAAACATTCGTCATTTAAGTAACTTAATTTTTAAGTCTTTTGACTAAAATGAAATAGCCTGCACAAATGATACAGAGGCACATATGTCATTAATAATACGAAAAGAGATATCATTTTATAAGTAAGTAACACGAAAAAAGTTAGAGCAATAGGCACATAAGAGCACCATGTAAAAAAAGACATTTAAAGATATATATGTATATAGAGATATAAAGAGGGTACGGAGAACATAAACCTGTAAAAAATTATCAAATATCACAATAAGAACACTAAATATTAAGCAACCATGTAAACGGACTCGCGTACTCCCGCTACAAATCGTGATTACGAGACCATCGCCGCGATAATTAGAAAAAATGTCCAATAATTTTTTTTTCCTCTTCCTTTTCTACCCCAAGAATTATTCCTCTTCAAAGAATAATTCTCCTTTTTCAAAAGGGGGGAAGGAAACGCGATTATTTTCCGCTATTAGAAAAGTTTCCAATAATTTTTTTTTCTCTTCCTTCTCTACCCCAAAACTTATTCCTCTTCAAAGAATAATTCTTCTTTTTTCAAAAGGGGGGAAGAAAACGCAATTTAAAAAAAAATTTCCAATAATTTTTTTTTGTTTCTCTCACATATTAAACCCCGAGAATTATTCCTCTTCATAGAATAATTCTCTTTTTCCAAGGGGGAAGGAATGTTGTGTACCAAAATATCATCCAGATTTTGTACACATTCTAGCAAATTGCATCACATAAATTGTCGGGGTGAAGTGCCCTTCAAATTTCAAGACACAACATGTCTGATATTTGAGGCATTTCACAACAATCGAAAGTCGCAAAACCAATAATGCGACCCCTCGATTGATGCTGCGTCGACCACCCGCGAGCGCATCGACCCAAGCGCATGCTGAGGCGACCGCCCGGGCGTACGTCGACCCTAAACACTTGACCGACAATTTATGATGAAATGCAACATGCGCGCCACAAAAAGTGGTAGAGGACAGTGATAGTTGATTAGTAGTTGAGGATATAGCCAGTTCAGTAGGAACTGAGAAGTAACGGTCGAAAGTAGAGTCTACCTAAAGATCGCTAAAACCGGGAGTCGCGAGTCCGACGAAAGATAATATTAATACAGTGAAGTACAATAAACGCAAAATAACAAGTGACAAGTGCAGTTTAATTTTCCCACCTGTAGACGCAAGGAGAATCAGCAAAAAGAGAATTAGTCCCCATAATCAAGGGGATAATTCTCAATTGCTATATATTCCTACCCAGAATATATAACACCGATATTGGACAGAATTGTGAATTTAAAAATTATTGTATTTTTGATTGGATCATACCTCGGTACAAAGAAGCCTCATAATGTAGATGTTTATTTGCATGACTTAACGGAAGAACTTAAGAGACTGTTTGAACGTGGAATCGTACTTCATGATGAAAAATTGAAGTTAACAATAAGATATTTTGTGTGTGATACACCTGCTCGATCATTTATATGCAGCATCGTTGGACACAATGCGTGGATTGGGTGTTGCAAGTGTTACCAGATAGGAAATCAAATAAGTAATGTAACCACTTTTAGCACGACATCATCTGCATTACAAACGGATAAGGAATTTTCTGAATGGAAGCAACTGGATTTCCACAAAAATGTACATAAAAATACATTAGGCAAGCTAGAGGAAATAAGTGTTAAAATGATTACACAATTTACTCTAGATCCAATGCACTTGGTAGATTTAGGTGTTACTCGGCAGATGTTGGTGCATCTATTGAATGGAAAAAGCATCCATAAAATAACTGCAGCTATCAAAGAAAGATTATCAAGAGACCTAAAATCTCTTGCTGCATTTATATCTAAGGAATTTCAGAGGAAACCACGATCCGTTGAAGAGATTTTAAGGTGGAAGGCAACTGAATTTCGCCAAATCGTCCTCTACACTGCACCAGTTGTATTAAAAAACATATTGAACGATGATTGCTAGTACCAATTTTTACTTTTACACGCAGCATATAGACTGTTGTCAACGCCTGCCAAATTTTGAAGGAAATTTAAATGTAGTTTAAATGTTTGTAGACAATTTTCTAATAATTTTTGCAGCAAATAGTGTAACATTCAATGTTTACAGTTTGCTTCACCTAACTGATTCCGTGAAGTATATGGGCATAATAACTGGTTTCACAGCGTATGACTTTGAGAATTTCATGCACGTTTTAAAGACAAAAATTCGGAAACCTTCAAAAATTCTGCAACAAATTCACAACAAATATGCAGGAAAAGAAATAGTGGAACAAGAGCAGCGAATAGTATTTAAAAGAAATCAGTATGGGAAGATAATTGCATTCCAAGGTAATGATTACGTTTCAAAATTGAATGCACAAGACAACTTCTGTTGCGTAAAGCCCTTCATTCCAGTAAAAGTAATCGGGTTTTTAGATGAAAATGAAGGTATGATTAAAGTTGTGCGTGAAATTCAAAAAATTTGTTCGAAGAGCCGGTACAATCAATGTCTGCACTAAGAATTTTTACGGTTGAATTAAACCCTGAACTAAGGGAAGAAAAAATATTTGAAATAAAAAATATCGCATACAAAATGATGAGTTTACCGTATGGAAATACAAATGTCCTGAATCCTCTGCTGCACACTTGCTAATATATTTAAAGTTTGAGTTCAATTTATTCAAACCATTTATATTAGAATTAAAGGACGAAAATGCAAGAAGATATTCCAGAACACAATGTGCTTGGAGCTATTCGCCGTATGAATGCTGCTTTAGGCGAAGAATTGTATTCACCACCTCCAACATCATGGCTACAAGGTAATGAATTTTTTAACTTAGGTGTTGACGATATTACTTAACTTATTTTTGTTTTACAGCTTTACAAAATGAAATCAACGAATTAAAGCAGATAATAACGCTTCAAAACGAGTTCATAGTGAAAGAGTTAGCGGAGGTGAAGGTGTATGTGCGACAACTACAGAAATAAAGGAAACTCAATGATGAAATAGCCAAATTGTTGCCACTCAATTCTCAAGATTCATTGGAGGCATTCGAGCGGGCAATAAACAATTTGGATGAAAATGAGTTGGTAAGTTTGTATGTCAGGAAAATGAAACCTCAAACTTCCCAAATGTCTTTACTATTATTTTTCAAGGCAACATTACAAATTATCTCTTAGTGGTTATATTTCTATGAAACAAATTAACTAATTATGGTTCTGTCTGTATTATGTTATAGATTGTCGTCATTCAAAGTATTATTGGTACCGGTGGTCTAGCCAAAAATCTGCACAAAGAAGTAATTCTAAATTATAATTACGACGGCATCCAGAGAAAAAGGTATTTTATGCGATTAATGAAATTTTTTACAGTGAGTTTATTATCAATATATATTTTTGTACAATAGCATCTAAATGTAAGTTTCATTTTGCAGAACCAGTGGAAAATGATTTAATAAACAGGGATAACTATATAAAAGAAATCAAAAAAGGATTTAAATTGCATAAAAATAAGTTACATAAAATGAAATGTGTGCAACAAAAAAAATATATAGATTTGTCGTTTTAATATTTGTTAGTAAGTAAGTGTATAGAACTTCATTTATTTCAATCATCATTTCAAATTACTTTGTAAGTATTAAGACAAATTTTCAAATAAATTTTGATAGTTACAAAATCCATATACATATACACATATATAATTTTTTTTTATTTTTTGTAGAACTTAACTATTTCTTATTACATTTTTGATGTTTTCTTTAAAACATATGAAATGTATTTTATTTGCATCATGCCAATATTTTTTATTTAAATCGTTTTTTTTTAATATAAACTATTTCCTTTATTTTGCAAGTGAAATATTGGATTTTGTTTTTTATTTTATATACAGATGTGGCCAAATTATTATCACCTCTTAAAAAAAAGTCATTAATGTAGTTTATGAAAGTGCCGTTGTATCCATTTTCTAAATTGACCTGCCATTTACAAAGGTTACCTCAATTACGAAGAAGTACTGCAATAAAACTGTCATATTCTTGTAAATACCCCTTTCCTGGAGTAATTATTACCTGAATAGCCTTTTCTGGAAATTAACAGATTAGAGTTTTTATTGTTTTACTAATTAGTTTTAGTTACATTTTGCTTTAATTTTATGGTTACCGTGTAGTATTTAAGGATGAGTACCTAGCCGGTGATATTTAATTTCATTTGCAACTTCGAATAGTGAACGTGGTGAAAATTTGTTTGAATATTATAAAATTTAATATGGGTAAAGCAAAGGATATCAGTGCAGTGACCAAAGCGAAAATTTCGACGTTTTTGGAAGTAGGACAATATTCTCATGGAGTAATAGCTCAGAAAGTGGGAGTCAGCCGGTCATTTGTTACCAAATTAGCCAAAAAAATAACTGCTAAGTTATCAACGAGTCCTAAAAGAAAAGGAAAATGTGGTCGTAGCCGAAAAACAACAGGCAGCCAGGACCGCTATTTGCTGCGGAAAGCTAAAGACGACCGCACCCTATCCAGTAAGTCACTAAGAGCTACTATGCGTGACGTTGGTGCAGAAATATCGGAGCGGACAGTGAGACGTCGACTTTTTCAATCTGGGCTATGTGCAAGACGACCACGCAAGAAGCAAAAACTGAATTATAGGATGGTTCAACAAAGAAAAACATGGGCAAATGAACATTTGACATGGACGAGAGATGATTGGGAAAAGGTAAAGTTGAAATAAACACTATTTTTCATCTTATTTTGAAAACACATTTTCTAATAAATTTTTCATTTGAGTTTAATCATCTCTATTTTTTTAACAGGTCATATTCAGTGACGAGACCATGGTGAGTTTGACACTACCAATGTCTAGGACTGTTCGCAGATCTAAAGGAGAAGAGTATTTAGCTTCATGTGTCCAACAGCAGGTTAAACAACCAGTAAGGGTCATGATTTGGTCAGCAATATCTTCCAAAGGACTCTTCCCACTCTACGTCGTTGACGGAATAATGAACGCGGAGCAGTACCTAACAGTTCTTCAGACACAGATGATCCCAACTATGCATGAAAAATTTAACGGAGATGGAGTTTTCATGCACGATAAAGCCCCTTGCCATACAGCAAGGAGAGTTACGGAGTTTTTAAGGACTAACAACATCCAAATCCTTGACTGGCCAGCGAATAGCCCAGATATGAACCCTATCGAAAATATCTGGGCTATTTTTAAGCAGAAAGTGGCACAAAAGTGCTCACGGACCAAATCAGAATTGATTGAAGCCATGAAGGAAATTTGGGAAAATGATACCGATTTGGTCACCACAGCTAAAAACGCTATCACTGGAATGCCACGTAGGATACAATCCTTGAAAAATGCAAAGGGAATGTTCACGAAGTATTAATAAATGTATTTACAACAAAACTTTTTTTGTTTTAAACGATAAATCTACCTTTTCATACAATTTTATTAAAAATTTCTATAGGTGATAATAATTTGGCCATATCTGTATATATGTTAAATATATATATATATTTTATATGAAAGGTAACAAATATTTATATCTTACACAAGAACATGCCATTTATGTTCTTACAAATTAAAGGAATGAAACGTTTTTTATGAATTTTGGTTAATTTAATGGTTGGTCATTTTCTAATAATCTGAGCAAAGTCTCAGCCGCGATATTTGTACAGAAAACACAGATACAAACTTAGATCAAATTTGGTTTTTCTATATAAAAATTGAGACTGAGAGCTTGCTCAGGTTATTAGAAATCGCCCTACAATTCCATAAATTTCTTCTATCCTTGGTTACTGTGGAACCAAAACCAGAAGCGCTTACCTTACACTTCTTATAATAGGCATTCTATATAAATGATTATTTTCTTTATTCATAGTAACTTATTCTATCCTTGATTACTGTATCAGCGAAAGTGGAAGGCCTAGCCTCCAATCCCGTCGTGGGAAAAAAAGAAGAAGGAAGGAAATCGAAAGGGGGAAGTACTCCTCATTACTCGAGAAGCTGTGATATCACTTCTTCTTATCCCTTCCTTTTCCTACTGGGAGGTTCTTCAGAGATAAATACAATGATCAATTCAGCAACGTGTACCCCATCAAAGCGGGAGTACCCCAAGGCAGCCTGTTAGGCCCCACGCTCTACCTACTCTACACAGCTGATTTACCAACTAGTAAGCATATCATAACTACCACCTTCGCCGATGACACCGCAGTCCTTGTTACCCACCCTAACCACCAAACTGCGTGCAGAGAATTCCAAACCCACATCAACCTTATAATTTAAAGAAAATTTAAAATTAAATATCCTACACGCACAACTTTAATCATACCTTCATTTTCATCTAAAAACCCCATTACTTTTACTGGAATGAAGGGCTTTTCGCAACAGAAGTTGTCTGGTGCATTCAATGTTAAAACGTAATCATTACCTTGGAATGCAATTATCTTCCCATACCGATTTCTTTTAAATACTTTTCGCTGCTCTTGTTCCACTATTTCTTTTCCTGCATATTTGTTGTGAATTTGTTGCAGAATTTTTGTAGTTTTCCGAATTTTTGTCTTTAAAACTTGCATGAAATTCTCAAAGTCATACGCCGTGAAACCAGTTATTATGCCCATATACTTCACGGAATCAGTTAGGTGGAGCAAACTGTAAACATTGAATGTTACACTATTTGCTGCAAAAATTATTGAAAAATTGTCTACAAACATTTGAATGGGACTATTGCCAGCAAGACTACGCATTTATGTATGCGGCTGGCTATGCTACGTCTTCTATCTATGATCCAAAAACGCTCCCGACTTGTGCTTACGACCAGCGATGGACCACCATGAAGTGTTTCGAGGTGGATTTTATCAATTATAAGGTGTGTAATATGATGAGAACGGGGAAGAATCACTGGGTGGCTCTGGGAATATGGAATCATCGCATTATCTAACCGGCCGCCTACTCGGATAAATCCAATTTCATCGAGGAATGGGTTTCGTTTCAAGAGCTGACTGTGTTTCGACAGTTGTTTCTTGAGCAATAATGTTCGATAATCCTCAGGAAAGGAGCTTTGTTGTACAATTTTGAGAATTATTATTTCAGCTTGACAATGTAATGAATTCGATAAACTGTATAATTTATTTGAAGGGTGTCGACAATTGTGGACAAATCTTTGTACAGGGTTTTTCAACAAGAACTTTGTTTTTCAATTGGTGTAACACCAACAACATGACAGTTTTGACATTTTGTTTTTTGACATATTCGTAATAGATGCTTTGGCAATTGTTACCATGAATTCACTTTTGCTCGAAAATCGCATTAAAATTATTAAAATCCACTATGAAAATGGTGGTTCTGTTAAAGTTACATTTCGTAAATATCCTGATATTTTCGGACAACATAATCGTCCTTCTGAGAGCGCTATTAAGAAATTGGTCGCTAAATTTGAGTTGAAAGGCTCGGTACAAAATGTGCTAACACCAACGCGTTTTCGGCCGGGTCGTTCAACTGAAAACATCGCAGCCGTGAGCCACAGTGTTGAAGAAGATCCAAATTTGTCAATGCCTCGACGGTAACGCGGTAACGGTCAATGGATCACGCTATCGCGAGATGTTAACAACTCAATTTTGGCCTATTATTGATGACGTGGATATCACTCACATGTAGTTTCAACAGGACGGTGCCACATGTCACACAGCCAATGAAACGATCAATTTATTGCAAACCAAATTTCCCGATCGCATAATTTCACGAAATTCAGCTGTTAAGTGGCCAGCCAGATCGTGTGATTTAACACCACTGGATTATTTTTTGTGGGGCTGTGTTAAGGACTGAGTCTATACGGAGCCAATCGAATCGATTGCAGCCTTAAAACTCGCAATCCGTGATGTGATTAACGAAATAGACCCGCCATTTTTATAAACTGTGATTAAAAATTTTGATGAAAGAATCGACATCTGTCAGCGTGGTCATGGTGGACATTTGCCAGATATAATTTTTCTTTCATAATTGCCAAACTTTTTTCTTCGTAATACAATAAAACTTTGAATCATTTTCATCTAAATTCTTTGTTTTTTTTTTGTTTTAGAAAACAAAGTTCTTGTTGAAAAACCTTGTATCACTGCGATGATACAAATAAGACGCGTAGTGGACGAGTATCGCATTAAAATATCGGTTTCAGTTTTATTCAGCAGATTGGTGGTCACGGGTTTCTTAGCCTCCAAATCTGTTTGTTCATAAAGCTGTGTTGATTTTGTGTTAGTCAACTTGGCCAATGCCACCACATCTGATTATGGATAAGTTCTTGTGCAGAAATCCCCCGAGACGCAATATCAGCTGGATTATGTTAAGTAGAAAATATCGCCATCTGTTGTAGGGATGAGTTTCTTGTATTTCTACGACGAGGTTTGCAACGTAAACCTTCCATTTAGAGGGGTGCGCCTTGATCCATTGTAAGACAATAGTTGAATCTGTTCATGCAAATGTGGAAACATCGTGAAATTGCATAGTCTCAAGAGTTTCTTTAATTACTCTTGTTAAAAGAACTGAACCATTTAATTCCAAACGTGATATTGTTGTTGGTTTCGTTGGTGCTACCTTAGTTTTAGCTGTAAGTAAATTTGTCATAGTGTTTCCATTTTCTTCCACTCTTAGATATAAGGCTGCTGCATAGCCCTTGGAAGAAGCATCGCAAAATCCGTGAAGCTGAAGGCATGCTCTCTTAGTATAGCTTATCCATCGAGGTATTTTAAGATGTGTTAAGTACTGTATCTCCCTTTGAAAAAAAGCGCAGGAGTTTCTCATATCTTCGGGCACTTCGTTGTCCCACTTTAGCCCTGTGATCCGTAGGGTTTGCATCATTATTTTAGCTACAATTACTACTGGAGGCAACCAAAGTAGTAAATCGTATAACGATGCAATTTCTGACAATATGGTTCTTTTGGTAGGTGCAGTATAAGCCTTGTTTGGGGCAATAGAAAAGGTAAATTGATCAGAAGCTGGATGCCATCGGATTGCTAACGTTTTGATTGATTCATTTTCAACTATTGCCAATGTTCCTTTAAGCTGACGGTGTTCCAGTGGTACGTTCTCCAGCAACGCCGAATTATTTCTTGCCCACTTTCTCCAATTGAAACAAGCTATATATAAGATACCAATAAGCTCTTGTTGTAGTTGTCTTTCCTCTGATACCGTGTCGGCTCCAGTTAGTAAGTCGTCGACGTAAAAGTCTTCGCAAATTATTTTAGACGCTAATAGACAACTCTTTTGTTCGTCTCTGGCTAATTGTTGCAGGGTGCGTATAGCCAGAAACGGAGCCGCAGCAGTTCCGAAAGTTACGGTATTCAGCTGATATTTTTAAATCCTTAAGATCTTCGGGTCCCGCCACACAATTTGTTAAAATCTGCGATGATCTGGATGGATGTTTATCATTCGATACATCTTTTCTATGTCCGCATTTAAGGCTCCATGTTTTCTCCATTTGAGTAGAGTTTGAGTTAGAGTTAGAGTTTGAATAGTTTGGGTGGCAATGTTGGTCCTTTGAGCATGTAATCGTTGATTGACTTTCCATTTGATGACTTTGCTGAGGCGTCAAAGACCACTCGTAGCTTAGTTGTACTACTATCTTTGAAGACCGCATGGTGCGGTATGTAATTATGTTGGTCAGTAGTACTAGAATAGATTTCTGACATATGCCCTAATGTTATATATTGATTTAAACACTCGTTATACTCTACTTCCAATTCAGGCTTTTTTGTGAACTTTTTCAATATATTTTCGAACCTTTTCAATGCTTGTGGTCGCGATTGCCCTAGGGTAGGAAGTTCATTATTGATAAATAGTACTTTAACCTGATATTTTCCATTTTCAAGTCGACAGTGAGTCATTTCATACATATGTATGTTCAAAATCTTCCTCATCTTTCGTTTAGCAATTTCTTAGTGGGAATCTCTTCAATATCCCAAAACGTTAGTTGATCATTTACAAGCTGATCTGTTGTTGTGACTGTTAGGGTTGTAATTTCATTTGTTGCAGCTGATATCGAGGATCGTAGCAAGATCCAGCCAAATATTGTGTTGATAGCTATGGGTTCGGTTTCAGAACCACGTTTAATTCCTTCTAAAATAATTTTTACATACACTTGTGCTCCTAGTAGCGCATCTATTTTTCCAGGCCTCCAGAAGGTTGGATCAGCCAATTGTATATTTCCAGAAAGTTTTCTTGTAAAGGTGCTGCATTTATCTATTTAGCAGGACTGGAGTTAAATCTGGTTACACTGACTTCTGTATGAAGAAGTGTAGCCTTTAGCTTCTTACACGCTGCTTCTGTGACGAATGAGGACTGTGATCCAGTGTCTAAAAATACACGTAGAGTGTGCTCTTGTCCATTTTCGCTTTGTGCAATTATTAATGCAGTTGATAATAAAACCGACCGATTCTCCGTGTTTTGAGATAATGCGATCGAGTCTGGTACTTCCGTGCAATAGCTTTGTTGCGTCCTTGCTTGATCATCAACCTGTTTTTTTCCATTCGCAATTTCATTTTAAATTGGACATGTAATTTTGCCATAATGATTGTTGGCAACAAATTGCCAACATTAATTGTTGTAAAAACTTTTTACTGTGTGGGCAACGTGTGCCCGATTCAAAATCTTCACAATGGGCATCAAATTAAAAGGTAAGCAATAACGGAAAGATCTGACCTTTTTCGGGTACACTTATCCTTCGAGGATTATTTAATTTCCCTCGATCTTTGATGCCAGCTTTCGCATATAAAATTTCACTTTATACGGTAATTAGAACATTAACACAGAAGCGTCTCGTATTATGTTAAGAAAAATAGTTTGATTTTAACATCGGCGTTCGCAAGATTCTTCGCGTTTCTAGCTATTCTTTTTTAGGTATTTAACAACACTTATGAATACAGGTGGTTGGCTCCGTTAGCCCAATCCCGGTTGAGCCCCCAATTCTGTGGGATCTAGGATTTAGCGAAACCACGGAAAGTTAGTTCGAGTCAATTTTTTTATTTTATAATTCGTGAGTTCAGTGCGAGTTCATTTACAAGTTCAGTTCGAGTTAATATTGAATTCAAAACGGTTAGCTTATTTATATTACCTTTATTTAGTTAATTATTATTCCGAAACTATCTTATGCTAATTTAGATTTATTAGTCGCGGCTTATCAACAGCTTAGCTACTCTGTGGCTTATCAACTCGGCGACTTCACGGGCGTAACAACTGACAGCTTTAAGGGACCGACTGCAAGTGACCGAGAACAATGAGAGTGAGTACTTTCCCGCGTTTTGATAAGTTCACAGTTCAGGACTATGGTAAATATTTCAAGTACATTAGGGTATAAAAATTAATATGTTATATTTGTTTCAGGCATTTTCGTCCAGCTACCACATAACTGTTTTCCTTATCGCGGAATAAAGTATTTTTATAATGTTTATTATGAGTGTTAATTCCCCAAACGATACCACCTATACTTTGTACTGCTATAAAACGTTTGCTAGCTTCCAGTGACTTCTACATATGTATATACTGGAGTGCTAACAAGCGCCTGAAAAACTAGACGAGTTATAACATAGGCTCATACCTTTATGGTAAATAAAATGTTGAAAAATCCCGGACAATTATGTTTTTTTTTTAGGTAAGCAGGTAGATGCCTTTACGCACCAGAGAGTCCGAAGCCTCCCCTGTGGCGGACTCCCTGGCCATGACCACGCCTACCGGCTCAAATATTGCTCCCCTCCTCCAGGAACCCTACACCGGAACCGTCTTAGAAGACATTACTTCGGGGTGGAGCCCTATAGAAACTCGCCTCCACGTAGGCACACACCTTTCAGACGGAAGCACACGTCCCATTCATACGGTCAGCAGGGGCTCCTAACGGAACAACTGCTTTTGCCAGCCCACGACCCTTATTGCTGATGAGGAGGCGGTAGTGATCACCGCGATGTTGTTGACATAATCAACCAGGAAAGACTCTTCAGCCATCTCCCCGGATCCCGTCATATGTGTAATTCTAATGCTTGGTCCCAGCATGGAGTATTGAGCCGCCTCTCCCGAGAGAACCCTCGCCACCGGGCCATCATCCGTCTCGAAGGTGAAGGTGCGATCTGTCAGGTAATCCCCCATCATCTGTGCAATTATTGGTAAATATGTCTAAACAACAAATAATCAAATTGTCACGAACCGATTTCTATTACATCAATTTTTTTTCTATTAGCTCAATTTTTAGTTTTTTCATAAATAATTCCCGACCACAAAACCATTGGGTATCAACGGAGGATAGAGATGGATATAAAAATTATTGCTGCTACATTTGTCTAACCTTCATATTTCAACGTAGAATGGCAACAAAATACATAGCACACCTATATATGTATATCAAAATACTTTGCTCGAAAGAATACATCTTTACTATAATTAGGTGTTACTTTGTTCTTAAATGTAATATCAACAGTGTCTAAATTCTAAATGTACTTACTACTACTTTAATCAAATTCTGTACAACAAGCTATTAGTATTTAGGTTGTACAATTTCATCCAGTGAGCGACAATATAAATAGCTCATCTTGGTATTTTTTTTTAATTGAAAGAAGTCGTTGCGTTAAATCGTATTACAGGTAAAATAAGTTTTAGTGAAAAATTCTCGCTATTATATAAGATTTAAGTATCATGATTATCTTCAATCGCACAACAATATAGGACGAAAACTACATGTGATCGCCGTTCTCAGGGAACACGTTATCGAAAGTTAAAAGTAGATCTTCCGAATACCGAAATAATAAGAAGTTTGAATTGCTCAAGGAAGAAAGTCACTAACGCTATTCGCCAATACGAAGTAACTCCATCTTCAAAATAAAGATCGCAAAATTTGCACTCGAAAGACTACACCCAGGCTCGACGCTTTAATTGTTCGGACATCTAAAGCAGATCCATTTATGGCTGCACCGCAAATTAGAGAAATCATTTACGCAAATATATATACTATAAATTGTTCGGGCACATTGCAAAAAAGAAGCCACTAATGTCGAAATGCAATATTGTACGACGTCTGAAGTTTACCCAGAAATATGTGAATAACGATTTTTTTTTGTGGAAAAATACCTTACGGAGCGATGAATTCAAGTATAATTACTTTGGATCAGACGATAAAATGTGTGTACATGCGTCGTGGATTTGATCAGAAACACGATCCTAGATCGTTCATCAAAGCCGTGAAACATAGCGGTGGCAGTATTACTGTGTGGAGAATATCTTGTTTCGGGCTTCCGTATGCAGAGCGGGAAATACCATTGAAATAGAAAATACACCACGTTAACGACCCCATACGGAAGTCAGTGAAGGTTTGGTTCGATTCGAAGAACTTTCCAATTTAAGAATGGCCATTTCAATCCCCTAATCTCAATCCAATTGAGTACTTGTAGTGTAGAATGAGGTGGACTGCAATATGTATTGTAAGGCCATCGGTTACCAATATGGACCAACTTTTGATTTTAAGTTCAGAGAGACTGCAAAACGATCACTCCAGAACTTTGCCAGAGACTAAACCTGAAAAACTCGCCCGAGAGGAACTTAATTACAAAATGCTTTTTTTTTTTTTTTCCTTAGGTAAGGGGGAGGCGACTGCCAGACCACGGTCCATTGCACTCATCCCCAAAATGCTTACTTCTTATGCTATTTATTTTGTCGCCACTGTATATGTAAAACATAACCTAAAATATCCGACACAAATTGTCGTAAACATTTGTTGGTCATTTTTAAATTATTATAACAACTGATTATTTTATTTAATTTTCCCTTTTTTTCACAACAAATCGATTTGGTATGAAGACAAAAGTGTTATTCAGTTAATTGCATTTGAGGCAAAGATTATGGAACCTACGTTACAAAGATTGTTCAGTTCTGGAATTAAGATTTTATTTTTTTTTTTTTTTGACTTTGGTACCGTTATTCCTCCCAGCCCCACAAGTTTACTAGAGGTCGATAGCGTGCTCAAGCATTGTGGTGGAAATGAGAGTAACAATATAAAGACGGGGCTTGCAATTTAGAGATTTTGGTTCAGAGCTTCAGAGACCTGAAGAAATAAGAACGGAACAATATTTTGTAAGTGGTTCTTTATGCCAAAATTATTAATTCACTATATGTTTAACCGGAAATGTTTTAGATATTTACAAAAATATTAAATTATTATAATAAAAACTCAACCTGAGGGACCACCCCGTTCTTTAAAGCTAACCGATTTTTACTACGCCTCGCCACACAAGCGTATTCAAATTGGAGCGCAACTATGTTAAACAGACGTAAATTAACTAATCTGTTTACCCCTTTCAATGTGTGAGGGAAGCATTCGAATTTCGAGTGTTCCATTTGAAAAGCACGGTTGAGACGACACCAGCACAATAACAAAAAAGCCAATGTTAAACTGGAGCACAAAGCAATAACTTAACTCTTGTTTCATAGTGTTTGCCGGTGTTTCTGACTACTGCCGTTCTTATTGCTTATTAAGTAATTTAAATAACAATTGGAACAACCTCCCTGTTCGACTAATGGGAACATTTTTTTTTTATTTTTCTGAAAAATTGCCGTGGTGAGGATATTTGCGACGCATTAGAGTGAACATTCTATCTAACTAGGTATTCTTTGATCTGAGCGGATTACAACGAAGAAGCCTTCGAAAAGCGGTCAGACAAGTATACAAGGATAAAGCGGAATGTCCAAGCGTGTAATAAAGGGAGGCTCTGAAATAAAGGAGGGAAAGGGGCGCAAGAACGAAGATCTGAGAACGCTAATAAAATACAAGCTTACAAAGCAGAGCAACAACAACAACAAAAAACACAAAGCGAACTGTAAGAATTTTGTCCGAGCACTCTTCATTTTTGTATCCTTTTTCTACCTGGGCATGCTGCACCTTTTTGGAAAAGTAAATAGATAGGTAATTTAAAAAAAATAAATGTAGGTATGTTAATAATGTTAATTTCAGAGAAAAGTGGGGCGAAAGGTGAAAAATCGTGAAATTAAAGTTAATTTTTCACTTTCCAGAGGTGAGTGTGGCCAAGGCGTTGGGGTTAGGAGGCCGGTGTGGACCTTTTTTGAAAGAGCTTCAAAATAGTGATTTTTGTTAGACCGGTTTGGGGTCTCTGCGATGAGCGTTCCCATATAGGGCAACATTCTGATTTTCGAATCACCCTGTAAATGCTGAACATTGCGAGATGACCGCCCCCCCCCCCCCCGCCCCCTTCCATACGATTTTTTGCTTGTGTCGGCCTGACCTTTCACCTTCTGTAATATTTCCCTCCCACCTCTGAACACCCTGTATGTACGTGAGGGCTTTTAAAAATCAATTCAATGTAAAATTTGCTATTAATGAAAAAACGCAGCTATTATCTTATCTATGCACAGTAACCCATATTGCAATTTTTTAAATTTTATGCCTAATTTACCAACTGAAAGAAAAATCACAAAAAAAATGGTGGCGTAATACGGTGAATTACTTCGGATGTGCTTCACACTTCTGAACTCTCCTTAAGAATTTTGTCAAAAGCATGCGCTATTTCAGACAGTTAATTGAGTGGTCTATTTCAATATACATGTGTATCAGGAGAGATTAAGATACATATTTTCGATGATGTAACATTATTGTAGCCTAGACCATCCCCCATGTCACATTTTGTCACATTTCTTGAACCACTTCCCCTCCTTCTTACATGTGACGCAATTTATGGGTGATGGGTGGCAATTTATACTTGTACATAAATAAATTTCGTCTAGATAAGTCGAGTAGTTTTTAAAATATATGTGTGTACCTAATGCCAAACCATTCACTGCATAGAACTGAACTCACCCACAAGTTCTTCGGGGTCACAAAAGTCTTTCTGCACATTCTGTTCTGTTTTTAATTTGTAATTTTTTTTCACAAAATTGTCTTAATTGGTATTTTAGCGTGACTGGCAAAGCAGTTTCGAAGTCGGTGACAGTCTATTCAAAACGCCTGAGAAAATTATTGAGGCGTATGTTCGTCCTTTGGTAGGACTAGAAAGCAAAGGTTTATGAAGCTTTTCAGAAATACCTGGAATCGCGCAGATGATATTGATGACTGCGACGGCAGTTCTCCTTCTAACTGCAAAGAATAGCTACACGATAACTACTTGGCTGTTTGCTCTTTACTGTTAGATGTTCAGGTTTCACCCTCAATCGACAAGTAGGCAAACAAACGACCAAAGAGGGGAACGAGGGAATAGGTCTAATTTTTTCCCTTTTTAATAATATTTAGTAGAAAATTTCACATTTTTTTAGCCTCAAAACTTAAACAGGCGGAAAAAACTTTTCCATACCTCGACTCTAGCGGTACGGATCAATAGAAGGTATTAAAGCTGAAGGGGCCACAGAGTCACTAGTCAGTCCCAGAGTCATAAGTTTTATCTTTTCTGCCGCCAAACGATGGGGAAAAGTTGAAAAACTTAAAAAAAAACACTCAACTCTGTGCATTTCGCATTTAATGACGTTTTCCCCGACAGTAATCACCATGAAAACAGGATGCGAAGAGAGTAGTTATCCTTTGGATTGGTTACAGCTTTGTCAAGCAGAGTAGAGTCATCATAGCAAGTCACCCTAGACTTGACAGTGTGATGAGCAGAAAATAAAAAAGATAGATAAATAAATAACGACTACAAAAATACTCCAACGGCGCCGTAACCACTTTCTCCCCGCACAGGAATGTACTAGGCACGTTAAGAGGGAATAATGAACTTGGGGGATACATGCATGTGTGAGGAAAGTCTGAGCTGTATTTTACTTTCCTGCTGTTCTCTGGGCAAATATATCGTAATATGCAAGTGAATCCTTTTAAGACAGCAGTTTTACATGTAAAAATATTAACATCTTCGAATCAAGAAAATATTTTTTACCTTTTTTATCAGCCAATTGCTATAGTACGAAAGGCCACACATCCATTAAAATCATTTATTACGTTTATTACCCACTATTATCTTAACTACGGCGTACTTGTAAAAATAATAATAATAAATACACATGAAAAAGGTGTTATTAATAAATTAAGTGAGCACAACAATATACTCTCTAAGGAATGAAGTAGGCAGGAGAAAGGAAATTATCCGGCTGCACATATACTTAGTACACAGACGAAATATGTTTGATATCCCAGTAGGACTCTGACTAGTTGTAGAACTAAACGAACAACTAGTTCCGAAGGAGTAAGTACTGGTTCTAGCTTAGATATTTTCCTATGGACTGAACTCACTACTTTTGCATGGCGTTGTCATTGGAGGGAACCAATTGTCGCCTTCTGCATTACTTTAGGACTAGTTCTGAAAATAGTTCCCATTAGTGATTAAGGAAACTGGTTACCAAAGCATTAATGTAGGACTAGGTGCTTTTTTATTCCTGTGTAATTAGTTATTTAAGTAGTGCCTATGGGGGCCCTGTTCTCGTTGTCACTCGCATCGGATCGAAAAGAGCTTGAAAAAGCACGTTTTGAATTGAATTTCTTTAATACAATTCCTAAGTTTTTAGTAAATTCATTTCAGTTACCTTTGACTTCATTAACTTATTAAGGAAACTCAATTTAAAAGGTGATTTTTTACGCTCATGACGATCCGATGGGAGGGGCAACGAGAATAGGGCCCTGTGTCAATTAGGGGGCTAGGTAGTGAAAGAATTGTAGATGCAAATTTATATTACAAAAAAATTTATTTTAAACAAAACGCATTCAACAATAAACAAAATTGAAGATATATATATAAAAAACAAAAATTCTCTCAGCAATACGGAAAGGGAATTTATGCTGTCGGGTCACCAGAAACTGAAATTTGTCTATTTCTCCCCACTGACACTTTCTTGAAGTGCTTTTTCTTGACTATTTGCAAAGCTCTTCTTATGTGAGCTTCTACATCATTAATTGATGGGCCCTGGACTTCAACAGCCCCTGCAAATAAGAATATAATAACATAATATTAGTTCATACTCATATTAGTTACAATATATATAATTTCATAAATAATATAACTACAGAATATGCAATATTTACATAATTAATACTTACTTTTTATAACATCATAAGCGTTTTCATGATTCTTGAAACGTTTTTTCCCATGCGTCCCATCCAAAATGTAATCGAGGACCACTTCATCGGATAAAATGTCTTTTAAATGTTTGTGAAGTCCATTTCTTATTAATTGTTTTACCGCCATAACCTATTTAATAATATTTATGTTTGCTGAAAATTTTTTAGTGAAGTATTAAACAGCGGAAAACGTAAATAGGTATTTTTGTTTTCGTTTGAAATGACATTGTTCAGATTGTGAACATCGACTTCCGATGCAAGGGGGAAGACGGAACGCGCTGATACAGTTGTATTTTCCTGATGAATTAATTTGTCCAGGATTACGCTTTGTGCTGCTAGCGCTTCCATAATCGCTACGTTTTGCGTTTTTATGTTTTCTAAATTAAAATACATATGTATATGTTATTAAATTTATATTTTTAACTGTTCACCAACCATGAAGCTGTTGAAATTCTTTCGACACTATTTGCCTTAACTCTCGGCAGTTTTCGCAATTAGTTGTTGGATTATTATCTATAAAATATTTTTGTTATAATTTATAGAATATAATTGAGTAATTTGTATATATTTATACTCACGTTGTGAAAAAACAGCCTCGCCAATTGCAGCATTGCAACGTCTCAGGTTGCCGGGGAAATCCGGGTCATCTGCCATTCTTTTGGGTGACATGTAAATTCAAAGCTGATTTTAATATCAACCGATTTCCATGACTCTTGCTATTTGGAGGTTGTTGGATATCCTAATTGCGAATCTATGTTCGAAATTTGGAAATTGAAAATAGCGGATTGAATATGACGACTATGGGTAAAACCCATCACGTCTAAACGCTGGACCCAATCATTTTCATTTTTTGGATAAAAGTGCTACATGTTCCGGTCCAATCTACGGGATTCTTTTCGTTCATGATTTTAAAAATGGCGGACCCACGATGGCGATCAAAACTTGAAAGTATCAAGCAATTTTTATTAAATTTAGTATTTGGAGGTTGTTGAATGTCACTATTGGGAATCTATGTTCGATTTTTGGAAATTCAAGATGGCGAATTCAATATGGGTGACATTAATTTTCGAAGTTCAACGAATTTAAATGAAAATTAATATCTGCTATGGATATTTTAAGGGCATTTCGAACTTACTATAGAATATTGGAAATTCAAAACGGCGGACTCAAGAATGCGGCCGAAAATGGAAAATATCAAGGGATTGCCATGAAAGTTGGTATTTGGGGGTCTTTGGAACTTCTTATTGCGAATCTACGTTCGAAGTTTGAATTTTGAAGTGAAAATTAGTACTATGGATATTTTGAGGCCATTAATTTCGAATTTGCCATAAAAGTTTCGAATCCTTATGCCTATTTTGAAAAATTATCTGATTGATTATTTGTTTGCTTCATCGTTTGTTTATTTGTTCGTTTGTTTATTTATTTGTTTGTTCATTGAAAAATTGTCAATTTCTGTGGATTTGCTTTAACATTGATATAGTTTCAGTATTGCTTATATTAAATGTTCTGTTTCCTGATTATATTTTGATTGAGTTACAGGTCTTGAAAACTCAACAGAGCAGTCACTCATCATGTATTATATATATATAAAATCGAAAGTTTGTTTGTTTGTTGCTCAATCACGCCTAGACGCTGTAACCGATTAGTTTCATTTTTTGGGTGAAGGTACTACATATTCCAGCCCAACATATAGGCTACTTTTTATATGCGAGTTTCAAAATAGCAGATCCAAGATCGCGGCCAAAAATTGAAAATATCAACGAACTGCATGAAAATTGGTACTTAGGGGCTTTTATATATCTTTATTACGAATATATGTTCGAAACTTGGAAATTCAAGATATCGGATCCAATATGGCGCCAAAAATTGTTGTACACTGAGTAAAAACGGCCACCACATGACGTTTAGACGCTGGGTTCGATCATATTCACTTTTTGGGTGAAGTTACTACATATTTCGGCCCAATATATGAAATACTTTTTCGCAAGTTTTAAAATGGCGTACACAAGATTGCGGCCAAAAATTTAAAATATCAAGGGATTTGCGTGAGAATAGGTATTTTGGGGGTACGACGGGGGTACGACGGTAGGGAACCCTTCGTATACGAGTCCGACTCGCACTTGACCGGTTTTCCTGCAATGTGAAAAAATAGACACCAATAACGCTGAACAAATAAATTATATCCCCACAAACGCCTGACTCCAATCGCGTAATAAACCGTCAATACTTCTAAAGAGGTATTAATCGAAAATGATTTTTACTTGAACAAGTAAGAATTAGTTGATTATATTACTGTACATCTCATCTGATGAATTATCTCAGTATGTATAATTAAATAACCACATTTAAAAATATGTTGGGAAAAACCGATTTTGTTTTTTTTTTATAACACAAAGTTGTCAAAGGCCTCTTCTAAAGTTTTTGTGATATCTTTTATTTAACTGCCGGTTTGGTAATGTTTCTGACATGATTATGTTGTCTTGTAAGTGGTTCAATGCCCCCGAATTAATGAATTGCAAGAGTGAGAAAACAATAAACGAATTGTACTCGTTAAGATACAAATCTCGACTGAATGTGCTATCAATCTAACTTTTAAAAGAGAAAAAAAATCTGTTTGGTACATTGTGATGCCAAGGTGTTGGGGTCCTGGGGTATCTGGTGCCACCATGGCAGTTGTATCTTATGTATCTCATGGGCTATTAATATGCCGAAGAATAATAGGTGGCCACTAAACTCTTTCCTTTGGTCACATTTAAGTTTTCTAATTAACATTCCAATTGTGATGCAGCTTTCCCACTTTATTTATTTATTTTTAACGTATTGTTACCAAATCAGGCTGCTGGTAACTTTTGGCCGAGCCAGTTCAGCCCGAGAGGGCGTCTGTTTTTCTGAACGTACTACGGCGACGTCTGGCAACGACGTTCGGGTCCCCTTCGCTATAGGATCAGGCGCCACGGCAACGCGCCTCAGGGTGAACAGTGGCGAGCTTTCCCTGTCAGTGGCGGAGTGACGCGTGAGTGCTGGCTCGGAGGCGCGGCGGCGTAAATAATCCGCGCCTGTTTACTGCCAGCGCTGACTAAAATCGGAAGTGTGGTGCGTTCCGGGAAAATGTAGGTGCGTGTCGGGAACAGTGCAGTGAAGAATAATTGGGTGGTAATAAAAGTGATTTTGTTTGTCTTGCAGGCGCCTTATCAGGCGGGACAGCGGTCGCAATGGGCGGCGTGGGAGGCAGTGGAGCGGGTCGAGGACCCCGCGGGACTTACGGCTCGCCGATTCCACAGGTAAGTTTTCCCCTTTTGTGGATTCAGTGCCCGTGAATTTCGCTGTTCAGTGATCCCAGAGTGTTATGCAATTCGGGTAATCTCGTTCCCTTTTTCGCGTGGGGAGGTGCGCGTGGGTGTGATTCAGCGGGATGTTGCAATTCAGCTCGATGTTGCAGCACCCGGTGATGTTGCGCAACACAAGTCACCTCAGCCGACGGGGCTCACTCAGCAGAGCTGCTGGCACAGCTGGTCGAACGAGGGGCTTTGTTAGGCAAAAAAAAAGCTAGTGGCCACTAAGTAGTCCGCGGTCGCACTTTTACCCCGCAAATGAGTTCGATCTCACTGAAATTCAGTACACAATCATCAACTAATCGCCAAAGTCTTCCTTTCCTAATACTTCACCACTTCAGCTAAATTCAGTTTTTTTTTAACGCTTTTCTTTTTCTTGTAGGAAAATTACCGCGAACCGTACTGATCTGCTGCCAAGGTCGATCTGTCGGTCATCGACCGCGTTGCTCTTCCGGCCTTGCCCCGGCATGGTTTTTTCTTCGCGCGCTAGGGGGCCGGGGCAAGTACTAAAAATTTCCCACAAGAGGTAAGTTCAAAATTTGCCAAGAATAAAGAATTTAATTAGATCTTTTTTTTTTGCAGGGACTGCAACAGTATTTTAGCTGTTTCATGCGAGATGTTATTAGCTGGTCCCAAGCTGATCGGCGAATCTAAAAAAAAACAACAAGTATGGGACTTCTATACAAATCTAAACGAAAGGTTCGGACAATTGGCTCATCATTGTACCTAGGCCTAGAATAAATGAAGCCAATGTTTGATTAGAATGTTTGGTTAATTGAACCTTTTTACACACCCTGCCTTAATAAGTTTTAATGTCACTAGCTAATGCGCCCTGTTTTGTCTCATTATATCACAGATAAAATAATATACAGATCCAAAATGGCGTACTTCTGTTGTAAGCAGCAGCCAACTTCTCGTAGCCAAGTAAAGCTTTATTCCTAGCCAGCTTTTGCTTGGGCTAGGTTCAAACTCATTCAATTTTAAAGTGTTCTACAACGCAAAGTTCTTGTAACAGTAGGACAGTTGCTACTCCATATTTTTATTTACTTTACAGCTTGGTGCGCTTGTGTTCAGGGTTTACACATGCTTATATGGGAGCATCATCTTGGAGCGCTTAGTTGTTCGTTTTCGTTGTTTATAAAAGTAAATATTCTCTCGGCGATTATCTAGACATTGAATTTGGTACATCCTTGGGATTTCTGAATTGACTTCGTTTATTGGTTTTTGAATATTTTCTTGATTTTTTTATCTTGGCATTGAATTGCGGACATTCTTTCGATCTTTGTTAGAGGATTAGATTTCGTTAATTGCTTTTGTATATTTGTTGACAAAATTGGGTTATCTATATTGTCCAGAAAATAATATAATTATGTCTGATGTTCTTTGTTGCCAGGCTACTGCAAAAAATTATCCAAGTCGTAAATATTTGAATTTTCCCAAACCAGGATCAGACAAATATTCTATTTGGTTGCAAGCTTGTTTCAGTTCGCGTAATGAAATACAGGGTTTTTCAACAAGAACTTTGTTTTTCAATTGGGCAACACCAACAACATGACAGTTTTGACATTTAGTTTGTAGATAAGCTATGGGGGTTCTGACGCAAAATCCCATAAGGTTTATACAGGGGGTCAAAAATTACAAAACCGTTTCAAACCCTCTTCGTCTACGTTTAGGAGCAGTTTCAGTGTCGCTGACGTCACGAAAGCTCTCGTGTGCGTATGTGTGTACTTGGGGATTTATGAGTCGTGTTTGTGTGTGTGTGTGTGTATGGTTTGGCACCTAGTGTTGGAGTATAGGTCAAGGTCACGATGCGGATCACCCCTCACCACCCCATTGAAAGCTCTACCCCTCCCTCATGCTATTAGCAAGCGATCTTTTCCGATTACGCGGGTAGCTTTGTTTATGTTATGCTGAGGCTTATCAGTAGTTTATGTTGACAAGGCTCTTATCTTTAGGTGGAGTGCTGACTCATGCGATGTAGGACAAAGGCGCTTTTTTTAGGGGTGTAATTTGATCCATTTTAGGAAACTATTGCTAATATTAGATTAGGAATGAAACTTTTAGGGTTTTATTATTCTGTACATAATTAATTATTTTTAAAATTCATCGTCAGTTGATCTGAAAGTTTTGTCGCGTTAAGTAGTTGCTGAAAAAAAATTCTAAAGACGAAAGGCGATCAAGTTTTCGTGAAATGCTGCAAGTGAAGCAATTAGTGCAAAGTTCCAAATTAGCATTTGTGAGTGCCCAGAGTAATCATGTGGCAATAGACCAAGCTGTTAGAGAGTGCTCTAGTCATTTAAGAGCTTTTCGGCAAGCTTTAAAAAGAGCAAAGACTGTGAGTGAGAAACAAAAGTTCATCAACGGTATTAATCTTTTTCAAGGATATCGCGTTCAATTGAAAAAACTTAAGGTAACCGGCGCGGGCTATACAAATCCGCTTCCGAACCGAAGCAATTATGCCAGCACTAGAGTTCGACGGGAGAACACCTAATCTGCCTTCAGTGATCAGTATGAAAATATATTTTTATTTCAAAGCATATGATTATTATTTTTTGTTTTTTTCATTTATAGTATAAGGACAGGGGCAATAATAAACTTGACCCATAAGGAGCCGAAAGGGGTCCTGAATGACTGCACTGGACTTTTCCGTCGTCGCATCAATAACGCCATCAAAAAGGAAACCGCCCTCAAGATTAACGCGGTGTTTTGTGGCGAATTTAAAATTGTTAAGGGGGATGAAGAGGTATTTGAGTTCAAGTACATGAACACAAAGAATGCCCTCATATATAGGAACATTGATATAAACAGCTGGTTCTAAGAGAATATCGATGAACTAGTGATAAAAAATTAGAAGAGTTCCAGGAAAAAGATAGTGGGTGGGCGTTATCGGCAATCATTAATTTGAATATTAATATTAACAAGTTCACGCCTCAGCTGGGGTCTTCTTATATTAGCCTACCCAAGCAAATTGAAAACAAAAAAGCCTGTATCAACGTTCAAAATGCAGATGATGCATGTTTTGCGTGGGCGATAATATCGGCCTTACATCCGACAGAGAAGGATCCACAACGCATAACAAAATATCACCACTATTCCACAGTCATGAAACTAGGTGGAATAACGTTTCCAATGACAATAAAACAGATTCCCTGGTTTGAGAAGCTGAACATCATTTCCATCAACGTTTACATCTTACGGAAGGTACGCAAAAATAGTAAGGAGCATTTTGGAGTCCTAACCACCTATTTGACTAAAGAAAAGAAGGAAAAGCACGTAAACCTACTTATGATCCAGAACATGTATTTTACTGAGGGTGGTGAGGAGGAAGAAAAAGAGGATGATGAGCCCATCAGATATCACTACGTATGGGTAAAGATTTTGTCCCGTTTGGTATCTTCTCAGTTATCTAAACATCGTACTAAAAAATTCGTTTGCGATCGCTGCTTTCATTACTTTAATTCATCCGCTGCGCTAGAGCGTCACATAGAGGACTGCCGTAAGCTCAACGAATGTAAAATCAGGCTACCAACAGAGGACCAGAAAGAGCTTAAATTTAAGAATTATGTATAGGAATAAGATAGAAGCTCCGTTTGTAATTTACGCAGATTTGGAATATTTATTAGTAGAATGTAGGAATAGAAATAAGTATCAAAATCATGTTCCGTGTTGCATAGCATATTACGTTAAGTGCTCTTACGACCCCACGTTATCGCTTTTCAAGTTACATCGTGGTGAGGATTGTATCGAATGGTTCGTGAGTGTATTGAAGCAGTTTGCCGAGAACTTAGAATCAGTTTTTCTATGTTCTCTGTCCATAGATCAGATGACTGCTGAAGCGATGGAGCTTTTTAACACCGCCACACTCTGTCATATATGCGAGAAACCATTTACAGCAGATGACAAAAAGGTGCACGATCACTGTCACCTAACTGGTAAGAACAGAGGCCCCGCACATGAGGCATGCAATATTAATTTTCAGGATAGTCACACCGTTCCCATAATTGTTCACAACCTTAGTGGCTACGATTCACATTTCATTATTAAAAATATAGCTTCCGATTTTCAAGGTCGTGTTGATCTACTCCCAATTTACAAAGAACGATATATCTCCTTCACTAAGCATTTTGATGAATATCCAATTAAATTCCGGTTCATTGATTCCTTTATATTCATTGCAAGTAGCCTCGACGATTTTGTAGCAAATCTTACATACTTCCCTATTTTGAAGTCCCAATTCCCAAATGTAACAGACTCCCAGTTTAATCTGCTCAGACGTAAGGGTGTATATCCATATGATTATTTTAATGAAACATCAAAATTCCTAGAGACAGCGCTTCCTAATATTCCACAATTTTATAACAAATTAAATGACACCAACATTAGCCCAGAAGATTATGCAGATGCCTGTAACGTTTGGAAAGAGTTTGATATTTACAACCGATCTTAATTTGAAGACAAATGTCTTACTTTTGGCGGATGTTTTCGAGCAATTCCGTGCAAGCTCTCACAGAACCGATGGATGAGATCCAGCTCACTACTATACGCTTCCAGGGTATACTTGGGACGCAATGCTCAAGCATACTAGCGTTGTCTTGGAGCTAATGACTGATGTGAATATGCTCTTATTTATAGCGCTAGGTATTCGAGGAGGTCTTAGCCAGTGCTCCAAACGATATTCAAAGGCCAATAATAAGTACATGACCGATTATGATCCCGCTCACCCATCAACATTTCTAATGTATAATGATATAGATAATCAATACGGCTGGGCACTGCCTCAACTTCTACCCCTCAGTGGCTTTAAGTGGGTAGAAAATGTATCAGATTTTAAGGTTGAAGACCTAGCCGATTATTCACCTACAGGATCTGGAGTACCCCAAGAAATTCACGACTTCCATAACGACCTCCCATTTTGTCCAGAACATAGAGCACCTTCTGGATCGAAGCAGCGTAAACTCTTGGTTACGCTTTACAACAAAACCAAGTATGTTTTGCATTACCGCAAGCCTGAAACAATCTCAATACCAGGCTTCGAACATTAGCTAAAAATGGTTTCGAGAAAAACCTCTTCAAGCTCAGGAATAATGCTGTTTTTGGTAAAACTATGGAGAACGCTCGAAGATATAGTATTGTTAAGCTGGTAGCCAAGTGGTTGGGGCGATACGGGGCTGAAGCCCTCATTTCTAAGCCAGAGCTCAAGACCTCAACAATTTTTAATGAAAACCTGGTAGCTATCAAACTTAATAAAACGGAAATTCTTTTCAATAAGCCAATATATGCAGGCATGTGTATTCTCGACTTGGCAAAGACTACAATTTACGATTTCCATTACAACTACATGATCTCACAATTCAATTCCAACTGTACAGTATGTTATACTGATACTGATTCCCTCCTTTACGGAATTACCTACCCCGATTTATATGACATAATTAAACGCGACTGCTATACCCATTTTGATACAAGCGACTATCTTGCCAATAACATCTGGAACTCCTCCTCTAGTTAATAAAAAAGTGCTTGGTCTCATGAAGGATGAAAACAACGGTCGCATAATGACAGAATTTGTTGGTCTAAGATCAAAGATGTGTGCAGTACGGGTAGATGGCCAAGACAAAATCAAAAAATCCAAAGGCGTTAAAAGAAATATAGTAAAAACTAGAATAACTTTTCATGATTATGTTGAATGTTTGAGTGATAATACTGAAAAAGTAATTAATCAAAATTTAATTCAAAGTGCAAAACATCAAGTTAGCACCATCACTCAGTCGAAAATCGCGCTAAGTCCTCACGACGATAAGAGGTATTTAATACCACATTCAAATGAAACGCTACCGTGGGGTAATTATAGTATTTATAAGGAATGTGGACTAATGTAAATTAGATTAAGGTATTATATAAAAGCAATAAACATTGATAACGTTTTAAACAATTGTTTTATTTAAAAAATCTCATTATAAACACATTTTTCAGAGCACATCGACCTTGGTGTATGATACAATATGTTTCATTTGTTTCAAGAGTTGTTAGGTTTGGACATCCTTCTTCTTCTCCTACGTCATATATGGATAGATCCTTCTCAAAGATTTGTTGAATCCATCGTTTATTTTCGGATCCTTTCACATAGATTATTTTATCACGCAGCAGCAAGTGATTGAATATAGCATGTAATTTGCGGTAAGGAATGTAGCTGTCACCCCATCTGAAGCCATGATAGTTGTACCTGAGCTATTTACATTGTTTCTTTTCGGGTTGGTTCAGGTCTTTATAAGGGACTGGTGGTCGAAATATGTAGTGCTGCACCTTATTCACTTCACTTTCACAGTTTAAAACAGCTAATTCTTTCACAATAAATTCATTATTTTGTAGTTTAAATCCTTGAACATCGATAATAATGGTCATCATTATTAAGCAAGTTTCCGCACTTCACTGGTTAAAGGAATGTATTCCACGATGCGATCGTGCAGCAGCATACAGTAAGCTGTTGTGTCGGCGGGGACGTTTTCGGTTGTCATGAATTCCAGGCTTATATCCACTGGTCCAGTTTTAATGGCCTCGTTTTGGCGTCAGCAATCAATAACTGAGATCGGTACGCTACTTATAAACTCTTCCCTTGAGAGGAGCGGCTGGAACTGATGTCGATAGTATGAAGTTTGGAATGTTATATACATATCATATAGGAGAGCTTATTGATTCTTATCAAATTTCAGGTTCAAATCATCGTAAGGGTATGATTCAGAATTCAAGTGTACTTTAACATCAGTCAGCTTGCAGTGATCAAATTTGCTAGCATCTTTTGTTTTATCTGTTTTGCGATTTGTTTGGAGAGCTAGGATGATGTATCGAAGCTTTTCCATTTGTGTGGATGTTTTAACAGACCACGTGTGATGAGTAGCTGCAGGTAACGCCGGATACTCATATATGTATATCCCAGCACCTGAATGGCATTTGTATTACACAACCACTTTCAATAATTTTTAGCAAAGCTAATTTCTCATGATCGGCAACATTAACATGAGGAACGCGCCACTGAAGTTAAAATATTGAAATATTTACAGGATCTGTTGGTGATACAACTGCATTGTCATCTGTACAGCTTCATATTAATATCAGCTCATGTTTAGCGTTCGCAATGCTTTTCTTGTAGTCTTCAGCAAAGCCGAGCAGTAATTTCAAGGGTACACAAAAATTGAAAAACCCCCTGGTTGGGTTAATAGATTTTTCGGGTAACCAGCCGGCATTGAATAACATTTGACTCTCAT
This sequence comes from Tolmerus cingulatus, assembly GCA_959613345.1. Taxonomy (NCBI): domain Eukaryota; kingdom Metazoa; phylum Arthropoda; class Insecta; order Diptera; family Asilidae; genus Tolmerus; species Tolmerus cingulatus. Next base: position 13,785,430 of record OY390712.1, on the reverse strand, counting down.
TTCGGTTCAATGATATATAATTCTTTAGGCTTGTTGCAATTCCAAGATTTCGAGTTCTATCAATTTCTATACCGTTGATCTCATAGCGACTTTTATCAAAGAGAAACGCTACAGCATTATTTACAACTCCGCAGTATCTGATACTGTTCCTTCCAGTTTTACAAGTTCCCCCTCAATGTATATAAAACTTTCAGCCGGCAACACATATAGGTCTTGGTGCTGCACTGAAATACGGATCTCATCACTGTTTTTGAATGATGCGAGGAATGGTGAATAGGTGTGGTAGTCAATTTTTGTTATGCTATTATCATAACTTATGTTCCCAGTTAGATCCAGTGTTGCTCATTTTTTCAATGTTAGTCCTTGAATAATTGAACTCGCAAAAATTAACGTGAATTTGCTTAATTCCGTTACGGCCAAATAGTTTTTTCTTCACGTGCAAATCCAACAAATCACTGAAAATTGAATGTAGCGGGAAATTAATAAGAACACGAATGTGAGTTGTAATTCAATTCCTTTCCTTTTATTACACAATTTCACTCGCACAAGAAATTCTCCCTTTCTTTTTTCACTATTCAATAACTTATTCTAATAATCCAGATTAAGTTTTATTCTATTTGTAATTCATAATTCTAATTAATTCCTATTCTAATTGTAATCACAATTCTAACTAATTTTTTATTCTAATAAATTCACAAAAAAAATTAATTGTCTAAATTTAATTTTTTGAACAATATCCTATTACCAAAAAACTTGACCAGACCACATGTGAACATTTTCTGACCTTTTGGGCATTTAAAAGTTTCCTGCTAATCTGATCAATTTACAAGTCAGTTTCGCGGCTGAAAAACAAATGAGAGCGAGAAACGATTTTTGCCACCTTTTATGCACCTTGAGACTGCCAAGATACCGGAAATGCATCGGTTTTTTCTACCTAGCGCGGTGTGTTTGCTTAATTTTCTGATATAAGGCATTTCTCTTAATAAAGCATAAAAAATTCTATAATGTGGCACATAATTTCGGTGAGAATAATAAAAATTCCGCGAGAAATGATTAAAAAACTAATTTGCCATAAAATGGCGGAATATTTGAGCTTGAGCCACCTTTTTGACTCGGCAGTTGTTTTCGCGTTCCCTGTCTCACTCTTGATATCGCGTTCTGTCCTTTTTCCTCCTACGGCGCTTATGGGAATTTGTAAAAAACGCGATTATTTAATTACCTGGTGAATTTATCACCAATCTGGGAACGCCAATGAATTCGCCGCGCAAAATTACCCTACCGCGATCTGTCAGGTGGAATCAGAACATGAAGTGTGACAAGGGATGGTGCCGCGAAGTTAGCTCCGCGAGTGCAGTGTAATTTGTGGATAATTCGAGGAATATTGCTGGAATCTGGTAAGTAATTAAATAATTTTTAATTTTTAATTGTGTGCTTATGTTTTTCCGTGCAAAAATATTGTTAGAGCGCGAGAAAATGAAAAACTTCGCTTTTGTTCCTTGTCGGTCTCGTCTGTCAAGTTCGAGAAAATTTTACGAATTTTCGCGGCCGCAACGTTTTTAATAAACAAAACTTTACGTGGAATTATACCAGAGATTCCCAGTGATTCCTTAATGTTCGCGGACATTGAATGCCTCGTGCCGTTTGTGTTTAATTGTAGCCTAACTTATTCTCATATTGTTGTTGTTGTTTTCTCATTGTTTATTTTCTTTTTAGGGAGTACTTAATAGGAGTACCTGTGGTGACCCAGGTACGAGGTAATTTTTTTTAGATTAGATTTTTCTACAAAAAATTGTTAATTAATTTTTATTTCTAGTCGGATCGGTACGGTCCTAATGATTGTAGAAATCTCTCAACCCACGTCTTGATTGCTTCAATGTCATTGGCTGACTAATGGCTTTAGATACGCTGCAAGTGTATTTATCCTTGTTGTTGTTATTGTAGATTAGCATTCTGAGACTTTAAACGTAGCCTGACAATTATTGACTGTCCTCGAAAATTTATTTAATCTCCGTCCTGATCAACTAACTTCAATGTGAGAGAGCTTATCTGTTTGGCGATCACAGGTAAATAGATAACATTCTTGGGAACCTCCACTATTTTATAGCCCGGGCCTACACGCGGAAAAAACTCATGGACCGTATGTACATGATTATTGTTAATAAACGAGCCTGATATTATGTTGCATTCAACTCTTATGGCGTTTACCTTCATGATATTAACAGGTAAATCTGATGTATGCAGTATATTAGGCGGAAGGACATGTTTGCCGAATCCTAACAATGGAGCGATAGATTTTTCCTTATCAAAATAAATGACTTCCGAAGATTTCACTTCACTTTTCAAAGTATTATTATTTGCTTTGATCGAGATTATTGCCTTACTGTTACTCTTATTTAAATTTAGCTGCACATAGTTCGCTATATCATCAATCTCATATGATCCGACTGGTATTTCAATAACTGTCTTCCCCACATGCACCAAGTTGTTTCCCTCATCAATATTGGGAATAGTATTGTATGTTTGGAAATCGATGAGTCCACAGACGCAGTCGCCCTTCAGTTCTAATGCAGGAAAATACTCGGCAGTGAGCACCGATGAATTACCACTAAGGAAGAGTGTTACCGACATGATGATTTGGAATAAAATAACCTCATTTTAATATAAAACCTTTATTTATATACATACAATTCTCATTCGAAAGGTTGAATATAATTATATAGAAACTCTAAACACAAGTGTCCACATATAACTGAATCATAACTTTGATGTGTTGTGTAATTGAATTTGGTGTTTTCGCCCAAATATCTCGCAACTTCTTGCGGAGGTTTCAGGTTTTCAAAGCTGTCACAGTAATCAATGAGGCTTCCTTTCTTCTTGTATGCTACCCAATGTGTTCTAGGTCCTGATGAAACATCTAGATTTATAATTCCACTCTCATTTTTCCACGGTCTCCTCGGTAATTGATCGCGCATAAAGACTCCTCTAAAATGGGGTACATGCTGCGCATATTTGCGCATCTCGAGCTCATTAAGTGCTCTTTTGGGTAGCGAGCTTATTAGTTTTTTGACTGGGTTTTAAGAAAAAGGCCCAAGACTTTTCTATAGGGCTTCAGGAACAATCCCTAACCAGGTTTTCCCATCGCTATGGCCTCAATAGGTATCACACGTGGTATCGTAATCATCTTCTTTTTTCCCTTGATGACATCTCTCGCAGCACTTGTATCGATTTTTATTGCTTCCATCAAATCTTTGGGTTTCTTCAGCTTTAGAGCTTTCCGCGCATTACGTACAGCGTCACGAAAAGAGGGGCGTAACTTATTTTTCTCTTTAGCGCTGTTTATTTGAAATTTTGCCTCTACCCCCATTCCAAGCTTAAGTTTATCTTTCATAGCGTTTGTTACCAACAAAGCGTTGGCGCGTTCTTCTAGAGAAGCATGTTTGGACTTCATGCGCTGCCAACCTTTTTCTGCTAGTATATAATCAGCAATATGACGATCACTTGTTTCACGGTACTTTGAGTATACGATATCGTGCTCTTTGCAAGCAGCGTCCAAGGGACTAATGCCGGGATCACCTCGGGCTAATCTTTCAACTAACTTTGTTCCTGGACCGCAGTACTGATAGCCCGGTAAATGCAATTCTAGAGATAACTTGTTGATTAGAGAGTTGAATATTCCTTTCCCTCTGATGACGTTTCGCCGACTGAGGTGATTATCAGTATGATCATTCATTTTATGCGTTTGTGACAAGACTAATGGATACACAATAAAAGCAGCTGTTTTTATATGGATTTGGTTAGTACTCATCATGAAGTTTATAAAGCAACAAGAATGCTTGCCTGTTAGAAATGTTGAGGCATCAATTACAAGTGCAGAGAGGAAGAAACATGGAGGGCTGTTACCAAACAGCATAAAGGGGAATTATTGTTGGTCCATCCTATTGCGGCAACACAAATGTTATGATGAAATTACTGGAACATCCTAATGAACTACGATTTGAAAATATTTACATTTACTCAAAGTCTTTAAATCAGACAAAATACGAGTATCTGAGAAAAGTTGTGGGACGTATATCTGGGTTAGGCTATTATACATTTTCCAACAACTGTGACGTCATGCTGCCAGAGAAAAAAAGTGAAACTCTATTTTCATTTTTGATGATGTGGCTTGCGACAAACTGAATAATATTAGAGCATACTTTTGCATGGGTCGACATAATAATGTAGACAGCTTTTAACTCTATCAGACGTACACTCATATACCAAAGCATCTGATTCGGGATAATGCAAATTTGTTCATAATATTCAAGCAAGACGCCCTGAACCTTAAACATATTTACAACGACCACATGAATACTGATATGAGATTTGAAGAGTTTCGGAAAGCATGTGCCGAGTGCTGGAAAGACAAGTATGGATCCTTGTTAATTGATAAGGATAGTCCTATGGATAGAGGGCGATACCGGAAAGGCTTTGACGCCTTCATGAGACTATGAAAAAGGAGCAACAATACAGATTACCCTCAATAGTTGTACAGACCTGTACAGCTACCTGTATAGCTACCTGTATGTATGTATGTATAGACCTGCTGTTTATCAGTATAGCTGTGGCTGCCGTCACGACAACAACAATGACATGGATGAAAAGCTAACGAGGGATATTATAAAGACGAACGATGCTATACGTAAAAAGTATAAAGCTCTCAAAACTGGTAAAATAGAAACGGAAGCTCAATTGAAGGAAATCTTTAAGCCAATTACCAGCACGCTAAAAGAGCTAACGACATCGGTAAAGCTTGACTCTAAAGAACTAATTAAGACAGAGACCGAGCAAGCCTATGATGATGTATACACCCCACCTGCCCGTAAACACTTAAAGATGGAATCAACTGGCAGACCTCTCCACTTTGAAGATTATTCATTAGATGATCTTCAGGATGACTTTGATGATGATGATGATGATGATGAGTTTGCTACACCAATGCAATCAACAACTTTAAAAGAACATAGTTCTCGGATATTAGAATCACCAGGCCAAATATTAAAAAAATATAAGCAGCTGGTTAGTCCAAACAGTATAAAAATTGATAAAACCTATGGAGTGTACTACAGCGATGGGTGGAAGATTGGCAATTCATCGCTAAAAGTTGAAGATGAAACTGTTGATATTGGAGGCAGGCCATATAAGATAACCAAAGGTTTATTTGATCTGATTTTTATGAAACATCCTACCTTTTACAATAGAGAAGACGTGTACAATTATCAATCAATTTTAAACGATTCAAGCGCGCACAGGCGTGATTTTAATGAAAACAAACAAATACAAGGAACAAATAACCTATAAATATAAAAAAATTATAAAAAAGCTAGTGAACACTCCTACACTGCGTACTGGAACAGGAGTCATGAGAATTCCTAAAGAAAACATTGATTACTTCTCTTGGGATGATGCTAATGAACTTGTTCATAGACTTCGTATACTAATAGCATGCCAACAAGCTGGAAATAATAGTCATATTAATGAAATAATATCAATCGTTGAGGAGCTACGGAAGGCTGAAATAATTACATAAATATTGGTATACATATACGATGAATACATTCATTTTGTCATATCTGTAAACCTAGAATATGTAAAACTAGAACATAAGATGATTAAATGTAATGTTGACCGACCGCTGAATTGTGATGTCTCATGCTACTAAAAAAAGAAATTTTAGACGGGACTGTCCCCTCAGGACATGGAAGAAATGCGCCCAACTTCATGGGCATAGACTGACGATTCACTCACTCAAGTTCAAGTGGCCGACCATCAGGGATCGGCGGTGCTAAAGATAAATAAAAAAAATATAAAGAGGATACTATTTTTTGAGTGTTTTATAAAAAGGAGACTATTTTGTGTGTTTTCAACCCAGGTGTGGGGTCTAACCGAATTAGCGGAAAGTAAGTTGAAATGGAAGGAAAGAAATTAAGCCAAGCGACGAAGAAAGATATCGCTGGGGCTCTTGCCCACGCTGGCATCGTTTTTCCAGGAACGGCGGGAATTGTGCAGTTGAGACGCTTGTATCCGCAGCATTTCCCTCTGACAACTGCCGATGAAGAGTCCGTTGCCGCTGCGCGGGAAAGCAATTCTAATGAATTGGCTGTTGATACTCTCCCTCCTGCTGACGTCACTACGTCGATTGACGCTGCCGCCATTGCCGATTCCGCTGTTGATAATGTGGCCCTGACGGCAGCTGAAGTTGCCCATGCCGTTGCTGCGCCAGCTGTTGCTGTCTCTGCGTGTGCGGGAGTTGCCCTTGCAAATCCTGCGGCTGCCGCTGATGGGTATGACGTTCAAGCCAGTATCAGCAATGCCTTTGCCGTCACAAACGCCGCTCCCAATACCGCTCCTGCCGGACTTACTATTGATGCCAGAGACGATCCGTTGTCACTTGACAAGGAATTGGAGATGTTGCGAAAGCGAAAGGAAGTACTTATGCTTCGCCGTGAGCTTGCGGAGCTAGAAGAAGTTGCAGTTTTCCCTTCGGGTCGTAGTGTTCATTTTTCACAACTGGAGCATGCCATCCCCAAATTTAGTGGTGATAATGACGCCCAATCAGTTCGGCATTTTATTCAGGATTTTAAGGAGATCATGGCAACTGTTAATGCTGATGACAGTTCTAAATTATTATGCTTGCGACGCTGTTTGAGTGGGACTGCCCGAGTATTTTTGACTACAACAGATGCGGTCACCTATGCCCAGCTCAGTGGCGCACTTATTAACGAGTTTGATTGTGCGGTATCTCGCCAAAGCTTATATCGTTTGCTGGCTCAGAGACGCTGGGATCCAAGGAACGAAACCCTTCATTGTTATATTCTCGTAATGCAGTCTATGGCTAAACGCTCTGATGTTTCCGAAGCCGAGTTGATTGGGTTTATCCTGGATGGAATTGAGGGCAAAGTTGCTAACGTTCATCTACTAATGACTGCTCAATCGGTGGACGAATTAAAGATGCTGGTTAATAGGTACCAACAGCGCTATTTGTGCCGACCTGTTCCACCTGCCGTGCGTGGATCTGCCGCCATCACCCGGAGATCCTCTGGGGCTCCGCAAAACACTGCTGTAACGGGGCGAAATGCTATTAACGCCCCCTGCCGCCAAGAAGTCAATGCAGAGTCAAAGGTTCTTTGTTACAACTGTTCCAAACTGGACATATCAAGCCAGATTGTCCATACCCGGTTCGTTTCAGAGATGCCTGTTTTAAATGTTGGAGGACGGGACATGACTACCGATCTTGCCCCAATCCAAGGAAGGTCCTTGTTGCTGTAGATGCCGATGCCCGACAGACTGCTGGAGTATTCACCGACGAAAACGAGGCACTTGATGTGATTGGTGCCCTGAATCTGGTAAGTGTAAGTTTTGAGGGGTGTGCGGAGTCTGACAGTTTTCTGTCTCTTTTCGATACCGGTAGTCCGAATAGCTTTGTCCGACGTTCGTGTGTGCCGGATGATTTTGAAATACCACTCATGCCGGCCAGGTCACATTTTTAGGGAGTCGGTGGTCAGAATTTAAAATTATATGCTGTAATTGAAGCTCAAATTAGGTTTGTAAACCGGAAAAGGTCAATAAATTTATTTGTTTTGCAAGATAATGCTATAAGTATGCCTTTAATATTGGGACGCGATTTTCTTAAGAAATTTCTAATTCAGTTGACATGTCGCAAAATTAAATATTCAAGGACAAAGCTCCTGAGCTTGAGAGAGAAGACTAATCACTGCATCTCTGATCCGAATGTTTTGGTTGTGCTGAATAGGCATGGACTTTTGAAGGATAAGCCTGAATGTACCCACTTCCGTGGGGCGAAAGTTGTACATGGTGAGTTTTTTTGCGGGACTGGTGTTGAGATGTCCCGGATCGCAGTCCCCACTGCCCGGGTGCCTGAAATTTTTAGTATAACCCTTGCCGATAGTCATGATGAATTGGACATAAATGGTAAACTTGATAGGGACTCGCGGGGAAAAATAGAAGATTTAGTTGTACAAAAGTACTTAAAATCTATAGATAATACTGTCGAGCCTTACCCGTGTAAAATGAAGATACGGTTATCATCGGATGTTACCTTTTATTGTTCACCGCGTCGATTGTCTTATGCCGAGAGGTCCCAGGTGCGGATTATTGTTGGGGAACTGATGAGGGACGGTATTGTACGGCCAGCAGTTCTCCATATGCTTCACCCATAGTGCTGGTCAGAAAAAAAGGATGGACAGATGCGAATGTGCATTGAATATAGAGCCTTAAATAGGTTAACTATTAGGGACAATTTTCCGTTACCTCTCATTGAGGATTGTCTTGAATACTTGGAGGGCAAAAGATATTTTTCCGCGCTGGACCTTAAGAGTGGGTTCCACCAAGTTGAAGTATCTCCTGATTCAATTCCATTCACATCTTTTGTAACACCTGACGGTCAGTATGAATATTTAAAAATGCCGTTCGGATTGAAAAATGCCCCTGCCGTTTTCCAACGTTTCATTAATAATATATTCCGTGACTTAATTGATGCTAGAAAAATCATTATATATATGGATGATATTCTTCTTGCTACTGCCGATTTTGATGAACATATAAGTATACTTGGTGCCGTTTTGCAGGAAATATCTAAGCGAAATTTACAATTGAATTTATCAAAATGCCGATTCTGCTATAATGAAATAGAGTATTTAGGTTATAGTGTTGATGAATTTGGTATTGCCCCGAGTGATTCCCATATCAAAGACATAAAAAAAATCCGGCTACCCAGGAACCAAAAGGAGCTGCAGTCTTGTATTGGCCTTTCTTCTTACTTCCGACGCTTCCTGCCGAATTTTTCTCGAATTGCTAAGCCATTGTTGAGTCTGTTGAGGAGGGATTCAGGTTACAATTTAAATGAGAAATGTATAACTGCATTCAACGAGCTGAAGTCTAGATTGATTAATGCGCCGGTTTTGTCTATATATAATCCTGATAGGGAGACGCAATTCCATTGTGATGCTGGTAGTGTTGGTTTCGGTTCCATTCTCTTGCAAAGACAGGCTGATGGTAAGTTTCATCCAATAGCATACTTTTCAAAAACCACCACGCCTGCCGAGTCGAGATACCATAGTTTTGAACTGGAAACATTGGCCATTATATATTCACTCGGACGATTTAGGGTTTATCTCGAAGGAATTCCGTTTACCATTACAAGTGATTGTAATTCGCTTACGTTGACGCTTGGGAAAAAGCAAATCAACCCAAGGATTGCTAGATGGGCCTTAGAACTTGAAAATTTTAACTATACTATTCAGCATCGAGGTGGTTCTTCTATGGGTCATATTGACGCACTGAGTAGGTTTCAGGTCGCATCCCTGTCCTTTGTTGAAGATGTGGACTTTCAAATCCGAGTTGCTCAGGAAAGGGACGATGTTGTAAAGGGTTTACGGGAGAAATTGATGGTGACCACTGTAGAGGGGTTTGAATTGATCGATGGAGTGGTTTATAAAAGCAAGAGTGATAATCAAGGACTTCTGTATGTGCCGGTGGAAATGGAATGTAATATTATCAGAATCATACATGAAAAAATGGGACATCAAAGTGTAGATAAATGCTATCATAAAGTCAGTCAGCATTATTGGTTTCCTGGTATGCGAGGAAAGATTGAACGATTTATTAAAAGTTGCGTGAAGTGTTTAATGTATGCCGTGCCATTGAGAGTAAAAGAGCGTAATCTTTTTAATATCCCGAAGGTGCCTCTGCCGTTTGATACAATTCATATAAACCATTTTGGTCCATTGTTTTGTATTAGTTCTAAACGAAAGCATATATTGGTTGTCGTGGATGCCTTCACTAAATTTGCTAAGTTGTATCCTACCAATTCCACTAGTACTCGTGAGGTTACTGCTACTTTGGATAAATATTTCTCCTACTACAGTAGGCCTCGCAGAATTGTGTCGGATCGTGCAACGGTTTTCACCTCCTTGGAATTTGAGGACTTTTTGTTGAAACGAAACATATTACATGTAAGGGTTGCCGTTGATCGAGGCCGATCAATGTGCCAGATTGGCCGAGTTGTAAACCTAGAATATGTTGTAAACCTAGAATATGTAAAACTAGAACATAAGATGATTAAATGTGTAAACCTAGAATATGTTGTAAACCTAGAATATGTAAAACTAGAACATAAGATGATTAAATGTGTAAACCTAGAATATGTTGTAAACCTAGAATATGTAAAACTAGAACATAAGATGATTAAATGTAATGTTGACCGACCGCTGAATTGTGATGTCTCATGCTACTAAAAAAAGAAATTTTAGACAGGACTGTCCCCTCAGGACATGGAAGAAATGCGCCCAACTTCATGGGCATAGACTGACGATTCACTCACTCAAATTCACGTGGGCGACCATCACGGATCGGCGGTGCTAAAGATAAATAAAGAAAATATAAAAAGGATACTATTTTTTGAGTGTTTTATAAAAAGGAGACTATTTTGTGTGTTTTCATATCCTATCTCTACAAACTAATCAGAGAAATGATAAAACGTTGGATGACGGCAAGTTCGATCACTTTAAAAGGTTGATGAACAAGCACAAAATTAATCACTACTTGACGTTTAATACGCTCAAAGCATCGATAGTGGGACCATTCAAAAGAGCTTTAAAGAGCATGATGTAGAAGGAGTTCAGCATGAATGGCTCTTACAAATGGTTTGAATTGCTAAAAGTATTAATAGCTCAATAAAATATAAAGACACATTAAACAATTAGGATGCGCCCTTATGATGTAAATGCATATAATGAAAAGCATCTTCTCGGTACAGTGTAAAATCACATAAAGATTGCTGATTCAGCTAAATATAAAAAAGGAGACTGTGCCCGTATAAGCAAATATAAACATGTATTTGAGAAAGGCTATACACCAAACTGTACATCGGAAATTTTCAAGGTTACAAAAATTCAAGTGACTAATCCTGTAACATATCTGCTAGAGGACTACGAGGGTAACCCTATAAAAGGAGGATTTTACGAAATGGAGTTGCTGAAAGTAAAACATCCCAACCTCTACCTTGTTGAAAAAATTCTAAAACCGAATGGCGATAAAGTTTACGTGAAATGGCTGGGACTCTCATCAAAGCAAAGCTCTGGGCTAAATGCTGAAGATGTAGTATTATAATTTAAAATAAAAATAATTTTTGCGATAAAGTTTAATTCAGCGTTTTATTTCTCAATCTAGATTTTTAAAATTGATTCAACCATAAGCTTAATTTTAAATCGAACGAACTACGTATATTGTAATAAACATTAAGGTCTAAATTCCAGGGAAACATGTTTGCCTCAGCTCTCTATTAATAAGAAAAAATTTAAACGTCAAGTTGCTGATCTCAAAAGTATTTGTTAATAGGGGAAGAATCTTAAGTTTAACCTTGATTCAGTCATGTACTTAATTTGAAATCGAACTAGCAATATGAATTGTAATAAAGATTGGGGCCTAGATTCCTGTGGAAAATGTTTCTCTCACCTCGCTATTAATAAGAAAAATTGTAAACGGCAAGCTGTCATGAACAAATAACGTAACCAGTAAGAACACAAATCTAAAGAACGCTATTACAAAAGTGCCAAGCTAATAACATTCCACATAGGAGATAAAGTCCTATTAAAGAATAAGAAGGAAAAGTATAAAACATCCGAAATCTCTATAAGATCTTATACAATAACAACAATTCCATTACAAGTAAATACTAAAATAAAAATTGTCAAACGAGCGAAAATATGGCCAGCGTTTTGGCTCATGGAACTATAGAATACTAGAGCAACAAATTCGCCGTGTGTATTCACCATATATGTATAGGCTCATTTACAAGGCTAAGTGTGAAGTATATCGAAGGGAAATTGTATGCAGGGTTTTATGAATATCATTAATTAGACAAAATTAAATCCAATTTGTTAAGAAAATGTGATCATGCGATTGATAATTACCTCCTTAGGAAATCTGCATCAAGCATCCTCATAGTTTTAAATATACTCAGACAAGATCTACATTATGCAATATTATTATTAAAAAAATAATTCATTCCATTCTAATCTAATGTAAACAAAGCCACCAGCAACCCAAAAATATTGCAATTCAGCGATCTCATCGTCCAAAGCTAGAGATAAGGAACAAAACCAAATGCCTCACACTCTGCTCATTTCTCCTGATTATTTCCCAATATCACAAGACGTATCACGAGGAAGTAAAAGCGGGGAAGGGGAGGGGACCGAACTCAGCGGGGGAGGGGCAGGGGAACAGATCTCAGTGGGGGAGGGGAAGGGTCCCAAATCTCAGCGAGGAAAGGGAGGGACAAAGATCCCAGCGGGGGAGGGGAGGGGCAAAGATCACAGTGGGGGAGGGGTAAAAATACCACCCCAAATACAACCCCTACCGCATGATGTCACCGCAAACACAACCCCTACCGCATGATGCCACCACAAACACAGCACCCATCACCTGATGCCACCCCAAACACACACAAAAGAGCTTTCAGCTGATTGTCCAAGACCAGAAGAAACTTTCATGACGTCACACACCTCAATACTGCTCGTCCTAAACCAGAAGAAACTTTCAAACGCTCCTCCACGTCCACACCGAGAGCTTTTGCAACAAAAGTGAGAATTTTTTGGCCCTGTACATTACTTATGGGAAAGGTGGCCTAGAACCGGCATAGCCTATCTACTCCAGTAATTTTTCAGTTAAAATGGATCTTATAAAACTTACCCTACTTATGTACTTTCAATGTAATTTCTATCCCTATAATTACTTTTCTCTTTCTTCCCTTCTGTATTTTGAATGTTCATTTTTTTCCCTTGCGGTATGTTTATCCAATGATTATCTAGCTACTAAACTGTGCGCCAATGTATCGTCCGATTGCTGTGTGTTAAGGGGCTGTAATGATTGTGATGAAAAAAGAATAAAGTACAAAATAAGGATCATTAAGTAATTTCTATTTTTCGATGGAATATTTTTTTTTTTTTGTAGATACTTTTATTTGTAGTTATGAATTAGACCTGTCTAGGTCTCTAGCATAAGGTTTATCAAATCTTAGATCTAATTATACTATAACTCCCTTGCCCTTGCTAAGGGGGTTATGTTGAGGTCCGCTGCGTTAGGCCTTTATGGTGTAGACTGCGTTGGTGTACTTCTTTTAATGGACCGTCGGTAGTCCTTGTACAGTTCATACGCTAGGTTGACAGCTACCAGTGAGATGAAAACAATTAGGAGCGTCTCGATGTTTCCGGGGTTTACGTCGACTGGTTTTATTATGATGGAGTTGATAACTTCTCCTGTGTTAGCCACCTGCTTCGTTTGCTTGTGTCCCATGTTGACTGCCGGGAGGTTCGCTTGATCGGGCTATTTGTACCAGTTCAATTGGGTCAGTGCGTTTTAGTTGGCTATATTTAGTTGAGGTAAGTAGTTTTCTGGCTGTTATATTAGGGTGAGTGCCCAGTCGGTCAGCATATGTTTTGCTGAGCTTTAGCGTCTCTTGCTGCACGGTGCATAGGTTCATATCTTTAAGCAGTAGGTTATTACGAATGTATCTGGCGGCACCTAGGATGGCCCTTACTATTTTGCTTTGGGCTCGATTGATTTTGGCCAAGTTTGTTTTTTTCGCGGTCCCCCAGAGCTGGAGTCCGTAGGTCGAGATGGGCTTTATTATGGCTTTATAGATATTTAGTTTTGAGTTTAGGTCAAGTTTTGACTTTCTGTTTAGGAGCCAGTAAAGGCTGCTATAGGTAAGCTTAATTTGTTCACATTTTTTGTTGATATGGGATTTCCATGTAAGTTGCCTGTCTAGGTACAAGCCTAGATATCTAACTTCACTCTTGTTGGCGACGGGTTTCTTGTTTATTATGATGGGTTTACATGATTGTTTTTTAAGTGTGAAGGTTATTTGTTCACATTTAGATTCATTGAGTGTAATACCCTACTTTGTAGCCCATTCGTTTATTAGGTTAACGTGAAGTTGGAGTGTGTGCGGTCTGTAAGTTGGGGTGACTGAAGAGTACTGCTGTGTCGTCAGCGAATGTTGGGGTTATTATTTGGCTATTCGTAGGAAGGTCGGCTGTATAAAGAAGATAGAGCGTGGTGCCGAGGATACTTCCTTGTGGAACCCCCTCTTTAATCGGGTATGGTGAGGTCAAAAGGTCGTTGTACTTCACTTTGAAAACCTCTGGTTTATATAACTAGTGAGAATCCCATGAAACTGTTCTGGGAAAAGCGTTTTAATTTTATATAGGAGCCCATTGTGCCATACCTTATCAAATGCCTGTGCCACGTCCAGAAAGAGCCCCACACAGTGCTTTTTCTCTTCAAATGCCGTTTTTATCTCGTTCACTATTTTGTGAACTTGCTCGATGGTTCTGTGCTTTTCTCGAAATCCGAACTGATGGTCTGGTACAATGTTATGTAATATTAGTGCTCTCTTCATTTTTGCTAGCAGCAGCTTTTCAAATATTTTTGATAGAATGGGCAAGAGGCTGATGGGTCTGTAAGAATTTATTTTTGTCGTGTCTTTCCCTGGCTTTGGTATAATTATAATTGTGGCCAATTTCCATGCTTTTGGGTAATAGTTTAAACGTAGTGTAGCGTTAAAGATGTTTGTTATCCCTTTGATGCTGCTCATTGGGAGAGCTTTTACTAGTTTCCTGCTGATGCCGTCATGGCCCGAGGATTTCGAAGTGTTAATGCATGCTATTTGCCTGTGTACTTCGCTGATTTTGAATTTAATTGGTCTAGTAGTTGGGGCTGGGGTCGTTAGTGGGTGGATAGTCTCCGAGGGGATGGTGGGTGTGAATACTTCTGCCAGGTGTTGAGCAAAGGCCTCCGCCTTTTCTTCAGGGCTGCAGATCCAGTTCCCTTTGTGATCTCTGACCGGGGCATCTGGTTGAATAGGCTTCTTAATATGTTTGGTAGTTTTCCAGAGTGAGTAATTAGTATCCGCCAGGTGGCTCAGCTCTGAGGTAAACTCATTAATGTTAATACTTTTCTCTTCCGCTAGTTTTTGTTTGAGGTGCTTAGTGGCCTGATTTAGAGATTTTTTAGCCTCAGGTGATCTGTGCTGCTGCCATCTACCCATGGCTTTTCTTTTGGTTTTAATTAGTTCAAGAATCGACCTATTAGCGCAGGAATGTGTCCTATCTGGGTGTGAGCTATCTGATGGGGGGGTGGCGATCTCTGCGCATTCTTTGATAGATGAGTTCAGGTACTCGATTGTGTTATCGATATCCTCGATTGACTTAAGTCTGACGTGACGGCAGAAGGTTTCCCCTTTTAGTTGTTGGAATTTGTTCTAGTTTGTTTTGTGCTTTGTGAGGTTGTTGGGTTTGCATGTAATGTTGGGTCTGCTGAATAGAGTGTAGATGGTGGGCGAGTGGTCTGAGGATAAGTCTAGTTTAGTTTCAGCCCTGATCTGATCTGCATTAAAATTTTTGTAGATGCAGAAGTCTATGATGTCCGGTATTTTGTTTCTATCCGAGGGCCAGTAGGTGGGCTTCCCTCCAGCTGAGCAGAACAGGTTGTTTTTGAGAATAGAGGTTAACAGTTGTTTGCCTTTTGGGGTACTGAGACGGAATCCCCAGTGAGGGGATTTGGCATTGTAATCTCCAATTGCCAGGCAACGATGTCCTAGAAATTGGAAGAATTTATCAAATTGGGCTGTAGTGATGGGGAATTTTGGCGGGCAGTAAACGGCTCCTATGTTGAATTTAGATGTACTTTCGCTTATATTTATGGCCGTGTAGTGGATGTTTTCCAGCTGTTCGTTGGGCAAGCAATGGTGTTTTATTCTGTTTTTGATAAATATTGCTGTTCCCCCATGGGATTTATCTTCCGGATGGTTTGTGGTGTGGCAAGTATACCTAGGAATCTTACATTTGTTTGTGCTTGTTAGGTGTGTCTCAGATATTAGTATTATATCTACTTCATTTAATTGCATGAATTTTTCTAATTCTAACAGGTGACCTTCGATGCCCTTAGCATTCCATTGGGCGATTTTTATTTGGTTCATGGTTTGAGTAATTTTAATAAGATTTCTGTCTGTTTATTTAGTGTATTTTGCATTTGTTGTATCGTGGTTGTGAGTTGTTGTAAATTTGCCGTTTGAGACAAAAGTATTTGCGTGACATCGTCATGTTGGGGGAGGTGCGGTGGTGCTGGGTTGTTTTTGAGTACGTTGGCGTAGGTGATTGGGTTGTCGCTCCCAGCGTGAGCTTCTTGGGATGTCTGGCCTTCTGGATTGTGAGGAGCGGTCCATGGAGGATTGGAGGATTTAGTTGGCTCGAGATGCCTATGGGGGGCTGTAGCACGGTTTATTGTTTGGTACACGGGGCATCCTCTGTAGTTTGCAGTATGACCGCCGTTACAGTTGCTGCATTTCTTTACTGAGGGATCTTCCCTATGTTTGGTGCAAGATCGCGCTGGGTGGCATTCGCCATAAGCTACACAGACGCTGGTTAGCCTACAGTATGTTTTTGAGTGCCCGAATTCCTGACAGTTTTGACACTGTATTGGGCTGGTACGCTTATAGGGCTCCTCTACGGAGATTTTCCTGTTCAGTACGTATCGGACATCACAGATGGGGTGAGACTTGCCTTTACGTGGTTTGCTGCAGGCTGGATCTAGCTCTACCCTGAACATAGGCTGAGGTTGTTTGAATTTGTTGATTATATTTGTTATTGTTTTCACTTGGAACCCGTGGTTTTCAAGATCTTCTTTTATTTCGTCGGGGTCTACATTGTGGTCGATACCCTTTAGAACAACCCTCAACCCTTTAGCGCTTTTCAATTGGTATGTGTAGAATTTTTTTTCATTTTTATCAAGCCAGTTTACAATCTGCGTATAGGTAACCTCGCTGTTAACTTGCAGCTTGGTTTCGTATAGTTCGCCTTTTTTCAGATCGACTATATAGTATTTATTTTTGCCTATTAATTCATTGATGCCTTTGATCAGCGTATTATTGCTGCGTTCGCGTATGTATATTTGAGGCGGCTTATGTTGGGGCATTGTGGGCTCGTGTTTATCGTTACATAGCAGTGCAAATCTGTTACCTGTTAATGGGTCATTAGTCTTCGGCATTTTTGCCGTTGCTGCAGGTTTCGTGTTGGTTGGGCTACGCTTACGCTTTTCAGCGGTGATTATATTGAAATATCGTTGAATCCCATTAGGGGCAGTGGAACCTGAATTAGGAGGAGTTGTGTCCATATGATCGGTTTGCACTTTTCCATTTGTTTGCACTTTATCATTTAATTGCACATTGGGGGCAGGGTGACATGAGTCACCCGATTTGTCGGGGTTTTTGGGTTTGTTAGAGTTAGCTAGGATTCTAAGCGATCTGTACAGGTCAATGGCACATGCACTTTGGTCTTTTGATAACTGTTGCACTGTGAAATTTGATGCACTACTTGTGGGCAAATGACCGACTTGGTAGTTAAGTGAATTTTTTGTTTTGTTTCATTATTGCAATTTGCGGATATTGCGGAGCACGAGCGAAACTTGACCATTCGGTACGGTTGTCAAAATGCGACTGAAAACTTTTGTCGATGGAATATGAAGTAATTTTATTTTCTGATTTTTAACCGACTTAAAACATAAAGAGGCAGTCATTCCGAATCGCATCTATTTTTTTTTCACTCCTTAAAGGAAGAAAAAACAAAGAATTTTATTTCGAACAATCAAAAATGAAAATTAATTTTTCCTTATTAGCCGCAAAAAATTAAACCTCTTATTCCAAATATTATTGAATCTAAGTAAGGCCACAAATAAAATAATAACAGGTTGATATTAACGGTGATGATGTGCTGGACCTTGGCTGGGTTGCTATCGACGGCTTGCTCGCGGTAAAGTGCTGGACCGTGGTTGTGGTGTCTCGCTCGAGCTGATGTTATCAAGTAAGTATCCGGGCGTAATCAGCTCCTCCTTCTCTGTAATCAAGAGAGCGGTGTGACTGCACGGTGATTAGAACGCAGCGGATTCGGTGCCTGCTCCATATTCTCTTCATGGAAGAGGATATAGGATGCGTTGAGGATGGTTCCAGGCATGAAGAACTTCTTGGAAACTCGACTAGGGATAAAGCTTTACTTGGCTACGAGCAACTGGCTGCTGCTTCCAACAGAAGTACGCCATTCTGGATTTGTATATTATTTTAGCTGTGGTAATGCCAAGAACTGTATATGTATACCCAGTGGGAAAATCAGAAGCACCTTCCCGAAGAAGCAGCATGGAAGTGCATCCACACTGCATCCTTTGCATCCTATGAGGAAAATTTAAGCGCTGTTTCGCTTTTGTGCGTAGCACGCCACGAAACGAAAAGTTATTTTTGTAAATGCTCGTTGAGTCATCCATCGCGCATTATGTCATTTTCAGTTTGCGGCGATACTCTTCATAAGTGAATGGTGTGTTATGGACAGTAGTGAATAATTAAGGAAAAGTATTGACAAATTGTTGCAATTAATAGATTATCACTTGTAAGAGAATATTAATTTTGCTTGCGTAGAAACTTAGAGTTCGTTTCTGCCTGAAGGTATTGCGTAGGCTAGAGAGGAGCATTTAGGTTTTTGGGATACCTGAGTAAGCAACTCGGGGTTGTTTTGGCCGTTGCATGCCTTTGAATCTTTGTTCTGAGGCCTGTGAGCTGCGATTCGGCGCATCGATTAATTAGGCGTGCTCCAATTTGAATGCGCTTGTGTGGCGCGGCGCTCTACAGATCGGTTGGCTTTAACGGACAGGGTGGTATATCAAATTGAATTTTTAGTGAATTTATGCTAAGTTGTGGCATATTGGACCAATTGTGATAATTCACCAAACGTGATAATTCGCCGTAACTTGCTGGTGAGTGTTTGGTGAATTATCCCTATCTTGAAGTGTTCGGAGACAGCCCTTCGGCAGAACTCCTATGGGAGACAGCTAATTCCGCAGAACTCCCAGGATTGTTTAGAGGTGCAGCTCGGGAGCAGACACCAAGTGAAAGGCTTCACGTTCAGTTTAACAATCCGTGGTTTATTCAAAATTCTTAGCCTATTTATACAAATCAATTGGTTACACATATTTCCTATACTTACATATGCTAAACATAAATCTTTTTAATATTTTTTTAAATATGTAAAACAATTGCGCTGAGATATGTATATAGTAAATTAATGTGGAAACTGCACTAAATCAGTGCACTTGGGAATTTGCTTAAATTCCTAAATGCACTAAACAACGGGCCGATCCGTTAGGCCATCGAGATCGATCGGCGGCAAATGCATTGCGGGACACTGCTAGTTTGTCATCTGAGCCGACCAGACGCGCCGTGTATATTTTTCCGTGCCGAGCCGAGTGTACCTACAGTGCTGAATCTAAAAAGAAAAAAATTATAACCCCTTAATAATTGATAAACTAATTTGCTTACCCGTGATTAATATTAGTACCACGCTTCGCCGTGGTATCGCCAAATATAGTGGTACCATCGGCTAGCCGATTATAATTGATAATTTACTATTTGCACTAAGATCTAACTGAATTAAACTTAATTCTTATTAAATACTTACCTTTCGGACCCATTTGAATTAAATAAAACAATAGTAATTTTCATTATTTTCTTTCATTTCGACAAAAACTCCCACATTAATTCAATTAATTTTTTCATACAGAACCAGTTATAAAACAAAATTTCGTTCTTATTTCTTCGGGACCCTGTAGATCTGTACCAATTTCTCTAAATTCCAAGCCCCACCTTTGCATTGTTTCTCTCGCTTCCACCACAAAGCTTGAGCATGCTATCGACGTCTAACAACACTGTAGCCCGAACTATAATGGCCTTAAGACACCTTAAGGTAGCTTAAGATTTTGTTCGATTGTATGAAGCACTAGCAACTATAAAGGCCTTATTCTCTCTTTCGTTCACTTTCCGAATCTTTCGTCAAGTCTTAAGCGTACGGTCGCGAGCGTACAAATCTTAAGGAATCCTGGCAGAAGTGACGCTGCTTATAATCTTAATTGAAAAATTGTGTGAAAAATGGATGAGTTAAGAAGTTTAGCACAGTTAGTGAAGTTAGTAGGAGATGTGCAAAAATTAAAAAGGAAAAGAAGATTGTTAACTCAATCGTTTTTGAGTTAAGGGTCGAGGCGAAAAATGAAAGGCACAAAATTTCTATGAACGATTTATTGCAAGATCCGACTGATCTGCTCTATGGTGTAACAACGAGTGAGTGAATTTTTGCTGATCGTTAGAACAATTGGTACATAACCGTTTCTTCAATAATGTATTGAACTGTTGAGTAAGGGTACAATCAGTACAGAAATTGTGATACGACTTTCTACATAAATTGAAATTATACAATATTAAACACAATTGAAGAATAATTGTTGATATCTCTAACATGCGGGGCCTTGAAGGTATCCAGGTATACCTTCAATCATCTAGTGGTAGGGGTGCCAATTTATGTATGGCGCGACGAACGAATTTCCCCTTTGTCTTCACCTCAGCGACGCGGATGTGACCATCGGAACCAACAAACGTCTTCACAATTCGTCCCAGGAGCCAGTTTTGAGGGGGTTGCTGGTCATCAGCGATTAGAACTAGTGTATTTTCCCTAACATCAGGTGATGACGTAGACCATTTGTGACGTTGCTGCAACAAGGGCACGTATTCATGAGACCAGCGGCGCCAAAAATGCTGCTGCAAGGTGCGTAAACGCTCCCAACGTTTGGTGGATGATAAAGGCTTATTCGTCACGTCTGGCTCTGGAATAGGTACTAACGGATGCCCAATTAAAAAGTGAGCGGGTGTCAGAGCTTGTTCATCATTAGGATCCGAAGACAAGGCCGTGATGGGCCGAGAATTTAATATGGCTTCTATTTGAGCTACTAAAGTAGAAAGCTCTTCATAGGACAACGATGCTTGATGAATAGTTCGATGCAAGTGGTATTTGGCTGATTTTACGGCGGCCTCCCACAGCCCACCGAAATGAGGCGATCTAGGTGGGATGAATTCAAAGGTGATACCTTGCCTCATACACGCCTCACTAATGTCTCTCTTTGATTGTTCAGAGCAGAATAGTTGATAGAGTTCATTGAGTTTTGTCTTGGCTCCAACGAAGTTTGTTGCGTTGTCGCATACTAGTTTTGAGCATATTCCACGACGGGCGACAAATCTCTTGAGCGCAGTAATGAATGCATCTGAAGATAAATCTGATACAGCTTCGAGATGCACCGCCTTAGTTGCGAAGCACACAAAGACTGCTATGTACGATTTTACTAGCGGTTTTCCCCTTAGCTGAAGCGATATCCAAACTGGTCCGCAAAAATCAACACCGGTAATGAGAAATGGCCGAGATGCTTCTACACGATTTGCAGGTAGGTTTCCCATGATTTGACTGAAGGTTTTTGGACGATAGCGAAAGCAATGTATGCACTTACGCAGGACTTGAGTGCAGGGAACTTTTCCGCCGAGAATCCAGAAGCGCTGGCGAACTATCGATAATAAGGTTTGACTTCCAGCGTGAAAGTGCTGACGATGCAAGTCTGTGACGTATCCCTTTACGAATGGATGATTCCGTGGAAGCAGTATGGGATATTTCGCGTCGTATGGTATTTTTGCCCTTTGCAGTCGTCCCCCTACTCTCAGAAGAGGTACCGATGAATTATCTATGAATGGTGACAGGCTAATGATGAAACTTTTTGAATCAAGTGGTGCTTCATTCTCGAGGCATTTTATGTCTGAGCTGAATGCTGACCGTTAGATGGCATAGATAATTCTCATGAACGCTTCATCTATGTCAGCATAAGAGAGGGCATCTTCTATGGGAGTCGAAGTATTTAGCGTTAGATTTTTTAACGTATGCCCCTTGCAACTTAATCGTAATGCAAGTCGCTTAATAAATCGGAGTGCAAAGGCAAAGATACGACAACATTTCGAAGCATTGTTAATGTATTTTTGTTCAGATATAAAATCTGACGACTGACTTTCACGATACACGATCAACACAGACCTTTGTGATCGGGTTTCTGGTAAATTTTCCAAATACGGTTGAAATTTTTCATTACAAGGCCAATTCTGATTAGGTTGTGATAAAAATAACGGTCCACAAAACCATATAGAATCAATTAAATAGTCTATTGTAGCTCCTCTGGAAACTATGTCCGCAGGATTCGATTTAGAATCTACATGTCTCCAATGATTGATATCTGCAACAGCTTGTATCTTAGATACACGATTTGCGACGAAGGTATTCCAAGCAGATGACTCTCCAGCAATCCAATGCAGCACAATCTCTGAATCTGTCCACAATGTAATTTTCGGGAATGGTTCAATAATGCGTCTCAAACACTCTACTAGAGTAGCGAGTAATAGCGCAGCACACAACTCTAATCTAGGTAGAGATATGACCTTGTTCGGTGACACTCGTCATTTAGAAGTAACCAATTTAACAGCTATATCTCCTTCTGTTGTAACGCTTCGCATGTAGATGCAGCAACCATAAGCATCTTCGGACGCATCTGCAAATCCATGCAACTCAATCGTTCTGCAGTTGTTAGGATATATTGGGCGAGAAAGTCGAATTTTTGCAACATCATTGAGCTGAAATCGGTAGTTCATCCAACGAGTATGATACTCTATAGGAAGAGATTCATCCCAATTTAATTTCAGCCGCCACAGTTCCTTCATGAATATTTTTGCAGTAACGATTATTGGGTTTATTAACCCGAGGGGATCAAATAATTTCGACAAATCCGAGAGAACTGTTCGTTTTGTTATTCGCAATGATTCCGAAGCGAAAGGCCATTTGAATTGAAACTCATCAGACGTCGGATTCCAAATCAATCCAAGAGCCTTTACTGCATTTGAATCAGCTATAGTTTCGCGATCTTCTAGCGGAATAAGATCCATAAATGCAGCACAGTTCGAAGACCATTTTCTCAATGCAAATCCTCCGGAATTCAAGATAGATACAATCTGATGCTTGAGTTCTATCAATTGCTCTAGACTGTCAGCTCCACAAAGTAGATCGTCTACGTACATATCCTTTCTGATTGCATGAGAACCGGCAGGCAAGGTTTCCGCGAATTCATTTGCCAGTTCAACAAGGCATCTAGTAGCTAGATAGGGCGCCGACGATGTCCCGTAAGTGACAGTAGCTAGAACATATTCTTTCAAGGGAAGTGTAGGTGATGGTCTCCATAAAATTCCCAAGAATTGTCTATCTTGAGTATCTACAAGAATTTGCCGATACATTTTTGAGATATCAGCGGTAATAGCAAACTTTCGGCATCGAAATCGTATAGCGATATTAAAAAGATCTTCTTGAACAGTTGGTCCGACCATCAAGATATCATTCAATGACGTACCACTAGTAGTGGGGCAGGACGCATTGAAGACAACTCTTAATTTGGTACTCGAGCTATCAGGCTTCAATACGCAGTGATGTGGAATGAAATACTTAATATTTGAGGCATCGCCATGCCATTGTTGCATATGATTTAGCTGTTCGTATTCATTCATAAATTTGATGTACTGATTTTTTAAGTCTGGGTCCCTCTCTAATCTGCGTTCTAATCTAGTGAAATTTCTTAATGCAATAGCGTACGAGTCTCCAAGCACGCTTGGATCCCCTTTGAATGGCAAATGAACTATAAATCGACCAGACTCATTACGCTTAAATGTGTTGACAAAGAATTTTTCACATTCTCGCTGTTCTTTGCTCCAATTGACTACCTGATCATTAATATGTTCTATCTCCCAAAATTTTTCTACGAGCTCCATCAGCTTGTTATCTCCAAGCTCTACATCATTGTCGACTGCGATGTTACAAATGCGACGGCAAGTATTTTCTGCCTTAAAACGACCAGCGACTATCCATCCAAGTAGAGTCTTTTGTAACATTGGCAGATTTTTACCCAAGCGAATGTGACCAACCGATAATAGTTGATAGAAAACATCTGCACCTAATAGCATATCAACCTTGTGGGGAATATTGAACCCAGGATCAGCTAGCGATATGTTTCGAGGAATGTTCCAATCACAGATGTCGATTCGTGCTTCGGGCTGGACACTAGTAATAGTAGGAATAATCCACACCTCAAGATGCGCCTGAAACTCGTTGACGCGCGATATTATAGTGGCATTTGTAGCATATGCTACTGTAGAATTAGTGTCGCCAATTCCAGATATATGGCCTTGAATTCCCTTGCAAGAAAGCTGCAATTTTTTCGCTAGCGATTGAGTCATGAGATTCAATTGTGATGCTGAATCAAGCACAACTCGAACCGGAATGAATTGTCCCAGTTTGTTTCTTACGTTAACAATAGCAGTCGCAAGGATCACCTGATCTGCATAAGACTGGGCAACGGAGGCATGTAATGAAGTAGGTGTCGAAGATGTTTCCGGTTTGTTTAACGCAGTAGAGGGTTGATTAGCACTATAACTTACTAATTGATTATTATTGGAGGCTGGGCTTGAGCTTGGTTTGACTGCAGTATTATAGCGATGCAACAGCGAGTGATGAGGTAAACTGCAGACACGACATTTAGATGATGAGCAAGATTTCACCGCGTGACCCTTATTTAGGCAATTTATACACAAATTTAATTGCTTAGCCTCCTTGAATCGGTCCATTACTGGTAAGTTCAAAAATGCTGAGCATTTATGAATTGTATGATCATTTTGATTGCATTTAGCACATGACTGTTTAGATACTGCAAGAGATGTTTTCGACGAGACGCGAGCTGACGATACTGGATTTGACTTTGAATGTTCTCTGACTTCATTGCCTTCAATTACTTGGCAGCGCTTTTGAAGAAATTCCGAAAAATTATCCCATGTAGGTAGTTTATCAACGTTGAGCGACTCTTCCCATTTAGACCTCGATTGTTGATCTAATTTACCCTTTACTACGTGAATGATAACAGCATTCAGAATATCGTTATCTGAAACCAACGACTGCATCGCCTTCAAGTGAACGTTCACATGATCAAGAACCTTCCTAATGCTGCTGGCAGCCGCCTTCGTAGTTGCAGGAATATTGAACAAATGACTGAGATGAGACTCAAATATTAGATACTTATTGTTGTATCTACTATCTAATAACTTAAGCGCCTTAATGTAATTTTCTGCATTTATTTCTAGTGCCTGAATGGTAACAAGAGCTTCACCCTTCAGACAAGATCGCAAATGAACGAGCTTTTCGATGCTATTTAAATTGTTATTGGAATCCACTATCAGCTGGAATGTATTTATGAAATTCGTGTAGTCGATATATTGACCCGAGAATTGAGGTAATTGCAATTTTGGTAGATTCGATTTGAGCGCGATGGACGAGATTGATGGAGATACTATTGTTCGATTTGCCTCATCTACCGTTATTGAAAGCGAATCGCGTTTTTTCTGTTCTCCGATTAGATTTAAAAGAGTGGCCTTTATTGAACAATAACTGTCCTCGATTTCACACATTACGGCACCGTTTGCTTCGTCAGGATCTATATTTTCGATTTTATCTTGAATCGCGAGGAATTGCTTGAAATATGCTTCAAGTAAGCCAAGCCTGCATTCTAATTCGCCTAGAAGCAAATCTCCCTGCCTTTGATCGATAAACGTTTTTATACGCGTGATTGCTGCCTTTGTAGACGATCTTTTAGTTCTTAAGGCATTTAAGCTTTTTTGATGCTCTTCCGCTAGGCTCATTTTAGATTTTTATAGGTTGCAATCGATAAATAATTTAAGCGAAAATATTAAGGAGAAAATAATTGTGGTACTTGCGGTACTTCCCGAATATTCGATGATCCTGAAGATCTGGTGTAACGGTCCGAATAGCTGAACTGTCCCACTAATTAACCACCAAATCACAAGTTAATGAGTCTAACCGATTTATAGAGATTTTTTAATTAGTTTATTTCACTACTAAATATACGATAGTCCACGAAAGAGTTCGAGATGTATAAAATGTTCACGAGAAACGAACGGTACACAGAGCACAGTACCGTAGAGTTTATAACCAATTTGATGTTCAACTGATCGCACAGTAGATTATGTCCAACAATTCAATTAATTTCACTGTCGCGATCACGTCGGGGTCACCAAAAAATGTTAACTCAATCGTTTTTGAGTTAAGGGTCGAGGCGAAAAATGAAAGGCACAAAATTTCTATGAACGATTTATTGCAAGATCCGACTGATCTGCTCTATGGTGTAACAACGAGTGAGTGAATTTTTGCTGATCGTTAGAACAATTGGTACATAACCGTTTCTTCAATAATGTATTGAACTGTTGAGTAAGGGTACAATCAGTACAGAAATTGTGATACGACTTTCTACATAAATTGAAATTATACAATATTAAATACAATTGAAGAATAATTGTTGATATCTCTAACAAAGATAGTAGTGTAAGAGGTAGTGTAAGACTGATTAATAGAGACCGGAATAAAAATGGTTTTTTCGTGACTCAGTTTAAAAAAATGAAGGAAAATGATCCGTAGTAATTTTTCAAGCATTGCAGGATGAATAAAGAAAAATTTAATATGCTCCTGGCCATGCTGAAGACAAATACGGAGAAAAAGTCGATAAGGAAGGCTATATCACCGAAATGTCGGCTAGCAATCACTTTGTCGTAAGAAGTTTCGCAACTCATCGAAATATATACTGTAAAATATAATGTTTTCAGTCACTTCTCTCAAGGAGTACCTATCAAATAGCTGGCGTGGTTCTACAAACTTGGACAAGAAACTGTTCAGCAAGGTAATTAGATAGGTAGCTCACAAACAATAAAAAGTAGGTATGTTAATAACGTGAATTTCGGCGAAAAGTGGGGCGAAAGGTGAAAAATCGTGAAATAAAAGTTAATTTTCCAGCTTCCAGAGGTGATTGTGACCAAGGGGTTGAGGGTAGGGGGCGGTGTTTACCTTTTTGGAAAGGGATTCAAAATAGTGATTTTTTAAGACCCGTTTGGGGACGCTGCAATGCGTAGAAAAAAAGATAAAAATACAAGAGCGGTTCCCATATAAGGCAGCATCCTTATTTACGAATCACCCTGTAACTGCCGAACGGTGCAAGATGACCCCCTCCACCACCCATACGATTTCTTGCTTGTCTCGGCCTGACCTTTCACCTCCTGCAATATTTCCCTCCCACCGCTGAACACCCAGTATAATTAATAACTACTTACGGCTTTGATTTAATTTCATGGCTATCTCTTTCCAGCATTTGGTTTCCAAACTAGCATCAAAATACTTTTTGTGTTGCTTGTCATACAAGCAACTCGAATTCTTCACGAGTTCTATTAGTTCCTCATTGAAATTTATTGACATTTTGTAACAAACCAAAATTTTAAATTCTTCTCTGAGGAATGACTTCGGAGTACCTACTAGGCTACAGGCATACCTCGCACTAAGCCGCCCCTCCACACTGGGTGCATCAACTCGTTGATGGTATCACTGGTATCACTTTGGTTTCGACCATGCACACAAATTGAATCGTGCGTGAAAACACATTTTTGAGAGACTATTTTGCGAGTGTTTGGGCCTTTCGAAAATCATTGCGGAGCGAACGAGCCGATTTTGTGAGACTTTACCTGAATTTAGGCGAAAGAGCGTGGCTAGAAATCTTAAGGCCACTCATCAAGAGTTTTGTGTAAACATAACACATTTTTTGAGAGACGATTTAAACAGAAGTTTAATAGATATTAACAAAATATTTTTTACTCATAATTTTACATCATTAAAGATTATAAAAAAAAATTCCTTTTTTTGTACAATTTTTCATTATTAAAGATAGCGTTAAAGTTGATGCCTTAAAAAAAGATGGAAATCGGCTCGCATGAGAACTCGCCTATGAATCGTCGGAAAAAGAAGCATGTTAATTTAGACACTAAAATACACATCTTAACCCCCCATTGAAACAAAAATATTTAAAGTTACGAAAATTATGTGATTTTGAAAAAAAAGGTGCAAAATGGATGGTCATTTTTGGTCCATTTTGCGCGAGTAAAAACTAAAATATTTTTTCAAACACGTTCATTGCGGCTTAAGATGTGTACAATTGCATAACAAAAAAGTTTAAAAAAAAATTTGAAAATCGGTCAACTACTTTTCCGCTATCGTGCGAGTCGTTTTGAAAAATTGCGTTTTGAGATAAATGCATTTGAAAGTTCGAAATATGAAAAAATCCATATTAACTTTTGTTTTCAGACTTTTATTATGCCCTGTAGAATCTTTAGCGGGATTTATTTGAAAATGTTTGTACGCATTTTTGAATAGTTGTACATCAATAATCAATAAAAAAACATCGATTTTCAATAACTTTTTTTCGGATGTGTGGCCTTAATGTTACTGCTACCTTCTCCTCTGTTAGAAAAGCTCGCCTTAAACGTGTGTCTGTTTTAGAGATTTTTGTACTTATGCGTCGCAAAATGTAATTAAATGAATTTTCATCCATTATTGCATCACTACAATCTGAGATTCGCAGTCCCCTCAGAATATTTTTATAATTCCCATTCTTATCCCGGAAATTCCTATATTCTTTAAGCCAACATTTTTTCTTGGCACGGTAGGTACTATTCTCATCAGAACTATCATCTGATGCTATTAACAACGCAGATGCAGCCGCTGCTGAAAGTAGCATCATACATACTTCTAAAAGTCATTTTTGAGTAAATCGCAACACTCTGAATTAGAATGTTTTTTACTAGAAAAAATATCTGTTTTCCCTCAATTTAGTGAAGTGCATATACCAATATGTACATATTAATTAACCTTATCGGGCAAAACTATGTACACTTGTATTTTCAAAGCTGAAAGAAAAAACGAGACGGGTTTAAGGATTCCCAAATGTCTTTATTGTACCCGGCCTGGCACTGTCCAATTTTTCTACCTCCTAGGCCCAAAAAATTCATTAAAATATGCCTAACAATTGCCGAGGAAATTCTACCTGGCTCGATCACGCACCCAGTGCCCAGAGCATCGCTTCAAGGAGCCTGAGCACCGCCCTCGTTGCTGACTGGTAGGCAAATGCGGAGGATTTCCGAATTTGTTCGAAATGAAATTCGAATTTTTCGAGAGAAATCGGTGCGTTGCCACCGCAATGAAATGAGGGTAGTGTGGGATGGGCCAGAGGGTTAAAAAAACATTTCTTGTTTCCCAATAATGCAACTGTCAAAAATGCATTAAGGCAATTGTAGTTGAGCTTAAGATTCGTTAAGATTTGATAGCATCTTAAGCAACCTTAAGGCAATTGGACGAAATAATCTTACTCAGCCTTAAGGCTATTATAGTTCGGGCTTGTGAGTGTGGCAGCAATAACGGTACCAAGGTCAAAAAAGATAAAATCTTGATTGCAGGAATGAACACTCTTTGTAATGTAGGTTCCATAGTCTTTGGTTTTGGAGTAATTACCAGTGGAGAAAGGCCGAAAGGAGTCAAAGTGAAATGTTGGAAAAAGAAAGGTACCAAAGATTAAGCCGATACGGGGGTATCTTTTAAAATTTACTGCATGAAAATCTATTGAAAGGCCGCTGAGCATAGAGTAGCAAGAAAATCTCGTGATTGAAAGGTGGCGAAAAAGCAGACCATGCAGCATTTTACTTGAAGGCCTGCGCCCATACAATCCAGCAGAGTCCGTCACGCGTCAAGCTTTAAAGCACTCAAAGGATAAAAATATTGAAATACAGGCTTTTTATGGAGCTTCGCCCATAAGCGACGTAGCTCAACGTATTGACGGATCAAAAAGTTGAACATTTTTCAATATTTTCATCCGTCAAGGCGCATCACCTAGGAAGAGCCTTGGGTGAACTTTCAAACTTGCAAGTTCAAAGTTGGGTGCTTCCATCCCGGCAAAGTGTTATCAAAAATAGAAATGGAAGCCATAGACAAACTAGATACATAGATGTCCAGTCGCCTACAAATTTTTGTGCCAAAGGAAATCAAATTCACACGGCTGAAATAAAGCTCTGCACGGCCGAAATAAAGCTCTTCATGAGAGCGAGGCGCGATAGCGCTCTACTCTACTTTGATTATGCCACCCACATGCTCAAGCCATATAATTATAGAAGACGACTGATGTGCTGATGTATGGGACTAGGGTGGGCGGGTGTAGGACGTCGCATAGTGGACCAAAATCAATTTTGGGTGACCAAAAATCGATTTTCGTCATGTCACCAATTTTAAAAATGTTAATGCCATTCGATAGTAAACTGAATGTACTCCCTTATGCCAACAATTTTTCAATATTTCCCCTCCCTCCTTGTGTTTGGAATGGCTAAACTCAGGGAAAAATGTGAGCGGCTCATTTTCTTCTTAATTTGTTTAATTTTTTGGAATTTCAAAGAGCTATTGTGAAAATATTTGTATAGAGAGGTTCAATTGCTATTAATGAAATCACTCCCTACGTAGGAGAAGGTATTATTGGGCTTATAAATTGTGATAAAAGTCGAACAGTGTTTTAATAATAGCATTTTAATTAAAAGGTGTCATATTTCGCTAAAATTTTAAATTATTATTGACTTTTAAGAAAATGGCAACAGATGGCCACACTATAATAGGTATCAAATTAAAGTAGAAATCCTCCTGCATCTTTTGCAAAAAAATTGGCTGCGACCACCTGCGACCTTCGGAGATAATTGCATTTGAGGTAAAGTTTACCTTGTTGTCGGCTGCGTATTTCCTCATAATATTTCCATTTATGCAGGAAGTTTATGACTTTTAAGGCTGTACAATGTTTGTTTTGGAAATAAATTACAGTTTCCCTAGTAAACGTTTAGGATTAAGGATATCATCAATATTTAAAGAAATTACATTATTACATTTTATGACAATTTTAAATGACTTTGACTTACTCAGTATATGCGCCCTTTTGAGTAATGTGTTTAGTACCTACTATATGACATCCAGGTATTTACAAATGATGATTATTGACTTTGATGTTTATGACACCTAATTAATATTATGATAATTACTTGAGGTAAGGGACTATTATAATTGTTTGTGTATTTAAAGGCATAAGTTACAGGTAGGTGAAAGAAACGAAAATTTTAGCTATTTAAAGGGAAGATTCTTTGCAAATTGATCATTCTCTATTTTGATAGAAACAAGGAAACACTTGAATTATTGGATAATTCTAATTTTATAATATAATAAGAAAATTACAACAACTTTCAAGTGCAGTTATTTCGTTCTGCGAGTTGTCAACATGCAGATTTTGAATTCGAAACTGTATAAAATAATTCGTCATAACAATGTTGGAATTTGTTCGTGTTATAGAAAATATATACAATGTGAAAATATTGGACGAAGAAAAATTTCGACGATTCTTTCGGAGTTTCAAGAAAATGTGGCAACTTAGTACTAGAAACGCGCAAAAGTTTGAAGAACGAAAAGAGTCGTGGTTAAATACAGCAATGGAATTCAATGCTGAAGAGATAACATCGTTTGGGTCACCTGAACCATCAACTTCAACATTTGCGACGCCTTCACCATCAACAGCCGAATATTCTGCATCAATATTTGAGCCTTCTACATCATCCGGCAGGCGAAGACCAGCTAAATTCTTGGATCAGTGCGCAGAAAGGACCAAAAAGCGAAAACTTAGAGAGCGTAATGAAGATTTATCAACGGAATTAACAACGAAATCACTTTGGCAACGATATCAGTCCGAGAAATTAATGAAAAAAGCCTTGATTGTAAAAGCTGTTGATGAAGCTAGTCCAAACCGCGTGAACAGAATTAAGGAAAGTATCCCCATCCCAAAAGACCAGCCGCAGAAACTCACTCCAGAGAAAGCATTGTCTTTGTTTTTAGACTTGGGGCTGTCTAAAGATAAGTACAAATTGCTTAGAAATGAATTGAAGAAAAGAAATCACGATGCTTTACTAAGCTATAACAATATTGCCACAGCAAAAAAGGAGTGTTTGCCTGAAATTCTGCAGACTACTGAAACTTCAGCTTTGGTGCCTCTTCAGAATTTGCTTGATGCAACTGCTAGCAGAATTTTAAAGATAAAATCACAGGATGAAATCGAGGCCTTAGATGACACCACTTTAGTGTTAGAGTGTAAATAGGGATGTGATGGATCTTCAGAGCAAAGCGAATACAAGCACCAAATTTCTGACAATGATGACGAAAATGTAACAGACGCCATTTTATTCGTAATATCATTAGTCCCTCTTCGTTTAAAAAGCAGTACTTCGGAAAACTTATTATGGAGAAATCCACGCCCAACATCTGCACACTTTTGTAGACCTATGAAATTTCAGTATTTAAAGGAAACAGAAGAATTGGTTCAAAAGGAAGTTGAACTAGTAAAACAAGAAATAAATTCTTTACTGTCGACGAAATGCTTACTTAACGGCAAAGAAATAGAAGTAGTTCATAGACTTCACTTTACAATGTGTGATGGCAGAGTAACGCAGTTTGTAACAGAGACAAAATCATCGGCAACTTGCACTATTTGCCAAAAAAAACAAAAGATTTTCAAAAGAGGAAGAATGTGATGTTGAAGAAAATTACCAATACGGGCTTTCACCTCTTCATGCAAGGATTCGACTTATGGAATTTATGCTGCACATGAGTTATGACTTGAGTTTCGCTGACGAGGGTTAACGAAATAACCCAGTTAATAAGCAAAAGAGACTGGAAGAGAAATGCAGAATACAACAAGAGTTCAGACGACAACTTGGTTTAATTATTGATAGACCTAAGCAAGGATTTGGTATGACGAATGATGGCAACACAGCGAGGAAGTTTTTTGAATACCCGGAAATAACAGCGGATATTACCAAAATTGGCGTGGAAGTTATAAAGAGATTTAAGAAAATGTTTTTTCTTATGGTCTTCCCATCAATGCCAAGAAATTTGGAATATATGCAGCACAAACAGAAGAACTACTAAATGAGAAATATGCATGGAGACCATTGACAGCAACAGTCTGCAAAGTTTTAAGGCATGGAAAAAATATAATACTTCACTGTATTTTGCCAATTGGGGAGCTATCTGAAGAAGCCCAAGAAGCCAAAAATAAAGATTACATGCACTACAGGTACCACACCACCAGGAAAGTATCAAGGAAAGAGCAAACCGTGGATCTAATGAGTATGCTGCTAATATCATCAGATCCATATATATATGTCATCATTTCGGAGAGTACGGGACAAACACTTTAGAAACAGGGAATATCCAGAGGAAATGGCTTCGTTATTAGACATGAGCGATGAAAATACATGTAATTTATTCTATTTTTATTTAATTTCTTTTAATTTTTTTTTTTGTACATTTATATCTTTTCTATTTAAATATTATTATAAAGATAATAAAATATGTAAGGAAAATCCAGTGAGTAGACTTTTATTTTGATTTAATTTTTTTCAAAAAGTTGCTCGAACACATCTTTTTCATAAACGCGTAAAAGCGATAATTAGTTCGATGGAAAAAGGCATCCCAAAGAACCGAAAATAAGGGAAAGAATTTGCGACGGATTTTTATGGCAGGGACTAGACATATTCAAAAATAGATTCGGGCTTCTCGCCACTTGAACAAACCTAAAGGGGTTACTTTCCAGCTATCGGCGCACGCATGTTTTTCCGTTCCCTGCGATGCACAGGCAAAATTGCGCCGAATATGATCCTTTGTTTTAATGCTACCCAGGCAAGAAATTTTGGGATGAAATCACTTCAAGTTGGTGGTTTGAACCGTGTGGATCCGTTTAGAGTTAAAGTTGAAAGTGGTAATATTAGAACACGAGCGGGTGGTTAATTTTATAGAAGGACAAAGTTTTGTGGGTGAAAAACGTGTAAAATTAAAGATTAAAGACGATTTGGATTGAATTTGGTGAGTAAAATCACTGAGTATTTCCACGTGCATGTGAGAGTTTTTGGTTGAAAGAGATGTGTATGAGCGCTCATCAATTTTTGGAAATTTTATGTGACGGCGTAATCGTTCAGGCTTTCGAGGCGGAAATAATGTTAATTTAGATGGAATTGAGGGTATCAGTTCCGGGAGAGTTTCAGTCGGGGAAGCCCTGGTTGGAGGTTGTGTTTGAACGGGTAATTCATGGTTCTCCTCAGAGGTGCCTGAAAGGTGGTTTAACCGGGCCAGGTAAGGGCGTGGGTGGGGGCTCCCCCACGTTATACTCTTAAGAAGTTTAGCAGAGTTAGTGAACTTAGTAGGAGATCTGCAAAGATTAAAACGGAAAAGAAGCAACAGCACTCAGAAATATATTGTGTGCATATTTCAATTCTTAAATAAAACAAATTTATAAGAAAATATTTCAGTTTTATTTAATGCTAATTCAAAATTTAATCATAATTGGTAAATGAAAATGAAAAAAAAACAGTTCTTGTTTCCCAATAATGCAACTGTCAAAAATGCATTAAGGCAATTGTAGTTGAGCTTAAGATTCGTTAAGATTTGACAGCATCTTAGCCAACTTTAAGGCAATTGAACGAAACAATCTTACTCAGCCTTAAGGCCATTATTAAATAAAACTGAAGTATTTTCTTATAAATTTATTTATTTGAGAATTGAAATATGCACACAACTTATTTCTGAGCGCTGTTGCTTCTTCTCCGTTTTAATCTAATTCTGCTAAACTTCTAAATTCATCCATTTTTCACAAAATTCTGCAATTTAGATTATAAGAAACGTCACTTCTGTTAAGATTCCTTAAGATTTGTACTCTCGGGACCGCACGCTTAAGACTTGACGAAACATTCGGAAAGTGAACGAAAGATAGTATAAGACCATTATAGTTGCTAGTATGGCACGTCATACAATCGAACAAAATCTTAAGCTACCTTAAGGTGTCTTAAGGCCATTATAGTTCGGGCTAATCTCTACGATTGACTTTGGCGACGATTTGAATTTTGAATTATTGAATTTTGGGTTTGGGCGCGGAATATTTTTCATTGAAACTAGATATGATTTTGTTTTTTTATTGTACGTTTTGCTTTGGTACGAGTTTAGTCATTATTCTAGACCAATTCGTTATATTAATTTGCAATAACCAATAAAAACATTTCAGAAATGAAATAGGAGTCTAAAAATATGATTAAGATGTTTAAAAAGTCCGTAAACATACGTAAAATATCGGGAAAATGATCTTTAATGGGTAGTGATTTTAACACGCGTGGCAAAAATGAAGTTGAAATCATTCGACTCTTGGCAAGCAGGCTGGAGGCAGACAAACTTTTTAGAAAAGCTAAGTCTCCATCTATTTGCATGCGTAATTTTAAGCTATTATCTACTGAGGTCAGTAATCAAAAATTGTCGGCGAAAATAAGCCAGGTCTACCATCTTTTCTGCCAGGAAAAATCCAGGTATATTTGCGTGTTTTTGCACGCGGCGTTACGTTTTACTATGTCCCGAAATTTCATGCTGGTTTGACATCAAATGAGGTACTTATGAAAAGCAGAACCGGAAGTTGCTATTTTTACTACACCTTGGTAGATATTATTATGCACAGTCTATTAATTACATTTAAGATTTGCATAGAGATATGTAAGAGCCTTCGTCGAACTATTTGTTGGTTATTTTAGATATATTTTGTTCACTTTTTATAAAAGCGGTTCAGATAAATTAATATCAATTCGAAAATGTTTAAAATTTTCTTGTTAATAAATATATAATATATTATCCGCTTAAACATATCTTGATCTCTGTTCCCTGAAAAGTTTTATTACATCACAATAAAAAACGCATAAAATTGAAAATCCTTAATACATAATACCGTCAAAAGCGATATTAATTAATCATGACTGATTAAATTAAGCGGTTTCTAAGGAAATATTCATTCTGCCGCGACACAAAATCGATCTTGCAAAGATTTATTATTAAACCAATCTTTCGTGTTCATTTTCACGAGCTTCTCTGATATTCGAAAATATAAAAAAATATGGTATATATGTGTACATATCTTTGTCTAAGTCATGCATCTTTTGCTGATTCGAAGTGCATAAAATGCACCAAATCATTTCGCTTTCCTAATTTACTGTCAGTAGCAAAAGGTGGAAACAGTAAAACCAAGAAAATTTCAATCGTTGCGAGAACAGATATTTCTATTCCTGAAAAACGTTCTAAGGCATACATATGCTTAATATAATGGTGGTGGATAATTTCGAGAAAATTAGAAGGAGGAGCAGAAAGAAGAGGAGGTGGTAAGGAGCCCCATAACCCCTCCTAATTAAGATATTTTTGTCCCGGGAAAATTCTTTAAGAAATACAGGCAGAATGCAACCTGTTGTTTTACGTTTCTTCAAACAATTTTCCCACACTTCGATCCCGTAGCTGCTAAATCTCGAAAAATATACAAGTAGTGCGTCTGCAATCACCTTCAGATCTCATACATTCAAGGAGCTGAACAGAACATCTCATATTAAGTCGTAATGATCATATGGATGTTATGAGTTTTATTCGGAAATTATCGAAATTCGACTACTTTTCTGAAGTTTCCTACAATAATTTCCATTAATGTTTTCTTCTCCCACACATGGAAAATAAACTAAATAACAATAATACAAAACAAAAAAAGAGAAATTAAAAAATAATAAACGAAGTAAAACATGGAAAAGCAAAGTAAAAATATTCTGAGAAGGAAGAACAGGTGCACTCATTTCCACACTTTTCATTCATTTGAGTGCTCTGCGCTGTGCGCGAGTAATTTTCAAAACATTCGGTTGACTTCCGTCTTTTTATCTAAATCCTGGCACCCATTCACGGCAGCTCTTAAGGAAAATGGAGGGGAACACAATATTTTTGTTTTTGCAAAACTCTTGCGCTATTTTTACCCTGTCATTTCAGCCCCGAATGCTTTGGATGATGCAAATCCATTGATGGGATGTGCACTATACTGGGCACTGGATATATGAATGGAAATTCTTGTTGTATGTAATTCTGGTAGATTCATTTGTTAAAATGGTGAGAAAAAAGTTTTGATATATCACCGATAGCAGATAAACGCGTTAATATGTAGTAAATAAGAATACCTAATTTTTTAAAGGCAAAATTATAAAATTACCAAACATTTCCATTTTTTGAAGCTTAAATAAAAAGGTTAATATAAATTCTTTTACTTCGAGCTTTTTAAATCAATGTGTGAGTATGAAACGAAATTGAAAAAGATAAATTGAACAAATTCTCTTCATACAAGAAGACTTTTGTAAATTTAGCAAAAAGCCATACATCATATATGACACCAAACTACGTTGAAAAAATGTCGTCCTGTAAGAGTACAGCTGGTAATAAATCAACAAAAGCGGCAAAACACACCATTTGAATCGTCCAGTGGGATGATAAATTAGCAGTCGAACATTGGACTTAAAAACAAGAAATTAAACCTAAGAACTAGAGCTAAACAGGGGCAAATCAGCTAATTGAGGGTAGAGGGGCGGGCAGAGCGTCTAGGTGGGTATGCAAGGCAGTTCCTAAGTGACGCTTTGCTCAGGTGGAAGTCAAAGGAAGGGAGGGAGTTGGCTTTACGAAGCATTCGCGTTAGGGGCTCAGAGAGACCATAGTTGGTGCGGTGGTAAGCAGGGCGAAAGAGAGGGGCCAAACGGATGCTACGGGGATTGGTATAAATAGGGACCCGTTGAAGAAGAGAGGGGCAGTCGATCACGCCGGTAAGCAGTTGATGGATGAAGATGATATCGGCAAGATCGCGCCGCATCCACAAGGGCTGCAGGTTTAAAAGTAAGAGGCGGTTTTCATAGGGCGGAAGGTTATGAGGGACAGACCAGGGAAGGTCACGAAGAGCGAAACGAAGGAACCTACGTTGTACAGCTTCAATCCTGTTTGTGCTGTTGGATTGGAAGGGGGACCAGACTTGGCAAGCATACTCCAGGAGAGGCCTAACGAAGGTGACAAAGAGGGATTTGGCAACGTAGGGGTTGAGGAACTCCTTAGACCAGCGCTTCACGAAACCAAGCGCCGAGTTGGCTCTGGCAATCACGTTGTCAATGTGTTCACGAAAGTTGAGTTCGCTATCACAGATGACTCCAAGATCGCGAAGAGAGGATACAGAGGGGATGGGTTTGCCATACAGATGATAGACTCTGGGGGGAGAGGAGGACCGTCTGCGGGAGTAAGTGATCGATTGGCATTTGGAGACATTGAGTTCTAGAGAGTTCTTAGTGCACCAAATGCAGAATTGGTCAAGATCACTTTGAAGAAGACAGGGGTCGGAGGGAGAGGAAATCCGTTTGGAGATTTTCATATCGTCGGCGTAAATAGAGAGGTCATAGTGCTTGATGACACACTCGACATCGTTGATGGCCAGAATGAAAAGCAACGGACCTAAGTGGCTACCCTGGGGAACACCTGAGTTGGCTACAAAAGGGCAGGAGGTAGAAGAGCAAAAAATGACCCTATACTGGCGATGTTCGAGATAGGACTTCATCCAGGAGGAGAAAAGCTGGTTGAAGCCAAGGGAGTGGAGTTTGAAGAGGATTAGGTCGTGCGAGATTTTGTCAAATGCCTTACTGAAATCGGTAGCAATGACGTCAACCTCATCACCTTTTTCAAGGGCACATAGGGTGCTTGATATGAAGTTGGTAAGGTTGGTGACAGTTGACCTGCCTTTAAGGAAGCCATGTTGGGACGGGGAGAAAATGGATTTGCAGTGGAAGAAAAGGCAGTCGTAAACGATGCTTTCGAATAGTTTGGGTATGGCGGAGAGTTTGGCTATAGGGCGGTAATTAGAAATCTCACTCTTACAGCCCTTTTTATGGATGGGAATGATAAAGGAGTCTTTCCACCTGGCGGGAAAGACTCGTTGGGAGATGGATAGTTGAAAAATCAAGGATAGGGGACGGATCAGATGTCGGGCACACTTTTTTAGTATGATAGCGGGAATACCATCAGGGCCAGGGTTATGGTCGGCGGGAAGGGCAGCAATGGCGGAGGCTATCATAGAAGGATCAATATTAATGGAGGCAAGGGAGGTCTGAGGACGGGAGGCCACAAAGTGGAAATAAGAAGTATCGGGTTCAAAGATGTGCTCACTGAAGGACAAACTGAAGTGATGAGCAAAGAGATTAGCTAAAGTATGAGGGTCGGAGGAAGAATTGCCGTTGAGCTTAAGAGTAGAGGGGTAACCACTGGATTTCCTCTTGATGTTGATGAATTGATAGAATCGCTTGGGGTCAGAGATGAGGGTAGACTGCATGTGACTCAGGTAGTCAAGATACGAAGATTCACTGCGAGCGGAGATGAGGGATGCCGCAGTGAGGTAATTGGAGAGGTCGCGATCGGAACGAGAAACTAGGTACGACTGCCATAATTTGTTTCTTTTGTTCCGAAGTGATCGAAGTTCTTTATTGTACCAAGGGGGGGAGGAGGAATGATCTCTGCGGGGCTGATAGGGAAATGATTGGGCGAGGCAGGCAAAAAGTTCGGAGTAAAATATGTCAAGGGCATCAGCGACGGGGAGCTGGGATTCAGCGGAGAGCGAAAGAAGAGATGATTGGGAGAGCAGGTAGCACAATTTACCATAGTCACCACTGCGGAAATTGAACTGGTAGGATGACTCGGAGGTGGTGTAGAGAGGAGGGGTCACAAGGCCAAGAGTAAGAAAGAGGGGAGGATGATACTCGTCGAGAGTAGAGAGAAGGTGGGAGCTCTGAGAGACAACCGAGTTAACTGGATCAGAGGAAAATACAAGGTCAAGTTGTCTACCCAGAATATTTGTTACGCCACTGACTTGATAGAGACCAGAGTCAGAGAGGCGGTCGACAAATAAAGTCTCCTTTTCGGAGAGGGCATTAGAAGGGGTGAAAGAAAGGTCGTCGTCAGAACGTAGCCATGCGAGGCGGGGGAGATTGAAGTCACCAAGAACGATGACTTCATCGTTGGGTCCAAGGGAACTGACGATGGAGTCAATCGTGTCGGTGGCAAGTAGGTAGGCTTCGAGAGGTTGGGAGGGGCGAATGTATGCACAGAGTACGTACAGTGATTTGCCCGTAGTAGAGACTTTAATGCATACAAAATTGAAAAGAGAGGAATTAGAAGAAGTGAGGAGGCTGGCGCCGAAACGGGTATGGACAGCAAGAAGTACGCCGCGGTTGGAGGGGGTTGAGCCGTTGTCGCAGGCATCGGCACGGAAAACAGAAAAAGTCGCAGGGAAAAGTTCGTTGCTGTAGATACAGGCAGTCAAGTTGGTCTCGGTAAGGGCAAAGATGTCAAAGGGAAAGGAGAGGGAGTTCTTGAAAACCGAGGCGGTTTTGGTACGGAGGCCTCTGACATTTTGGTAGTATAAGGAAATATGAGATAGAGCAGGGATAGGTGGGGGGGCAGAGGGTAAAGAGGAGGAGTAGGTGGGGGGTTAGGAGCAGTAGTAATTTTTAGAGTCATTACGACTTTTCTGCAAATGGGAAATGCGCTTGGAGTTTAGGTAAGAGGCAAAGGCGGACAGGTCGTCTGAGATTTGTTGGGGAGGGACGTCGAAAGCAGCATGAAATTTGAGGTAGAGTTGTTTAAGGACGGTAGGATCGGTCGGGAGTCCCTCTTGGTGTAAGGAAACTATGACATTGGTACGAGTTTTTCCCTCAATGCAGATGTGATCTGCTTTATCGTGAAGGTAGGCAAGGAAAAGACGTACGTTATCGTAAATTTTGCGCTCGCGAAGGCGGGAAAGCAAGTAGCGACAGTCAGGGGATTCAGCCGAAAGCCGAGTTAACTTCACGACTGGAGGAAGGAGAGGGTCAATAAAGGAGGGTCGGTCAGGGTGGAAGGGGGAGACGGTGAGGAGGGAGAGATCGAGGTGATAGCGGGAGATGGGATTCGATCTGAGTGAGAGGGAGCAGAGGGTGCAAGCGCCGGGGTGTCTTTGCTGGAGATGGGAGGGGTGAGAACAGAGGAGACGGTAGATGTGGCAGGAGGGGTTGTGGTAGAGGGGTTCAAAGTGTGGGAGTATACGAAATTAGGGTATTTAGGAGGAGTAGCATGATTAAAGTTAGGGAATAAGCTGGCTTTAAGTTGCCAGTTGCTAGAATTGGAGGCAGGGGGGGAGAAGATTTGCGTTGGCGAATGCTACGAGGTTTGGAGGTTCTAGCAGAATGGGACTTAGAGGGAATGGAGGTGTTACTCACCTTAGCGGAGGGGGGGTTTGGATTAGAGGTACGTAAACTAGGTTTAGTAGAAGTACTTGAACTATTGTTAGTGTTAATGATACGACTAGAATTAGCGGTATAGCTAGTGTTAGGCTTCGGTAAATTGGAGCTAAACTTAACAGACTTAGAGGACTTATATATACATATGAATAAGTAATTTAAGTAATTTATTTATTCACTGAGGCAAGCTACGTAAGTTTGCAGTTTCGAATTTCTGCATACAAGGTATCGATTCTTGGTTTTGTCGGCTTTTCGTTTTATAGTTTACTTTATCATATAGCAAATAGGCAGTGGCTTCATTCATGCATACTTCTATCAATTTAAAGGTTTTCGTGCGATATTTTCATTGTGTTAAATCATTTCGTATATTGTTAAAAGTTAGTTATAATATTTTTAAATCTCAGGCTAATTAAATACGATATCTGTTGAAAGCGAAAATCTACCACACAAATTGAAAAAAATTTGTAATAATGACTTTGTGTGACAATGTTAATCAGTATAGGTACAATGTGGGGCAATTTTAAATATTTATTATAAATGAAATCTACAATGTATGCGTGTAAAAAAATGTTCCAGAATGGGCGAATATTTCGCAAAATGCACATCAAATCAAAAACGGAAAAACATATAAATGCTAGGATTCGTTAAATAAAGTACACATTTAGTAAACGAGTAAGTGGAGTTTATTTGTATGACTAGTGCGTATCATTGCAGTTCTCAACTGCCCCTAGTTCTAACATTTGACACTAGATGTCTATACTTTACATCTCCCTTTCTTTGAAAACAAACTGAAACCCTTAGTTCACTAATTTAAACTTAAATTTGCATTGGGATTTGATACCGTTGTTTTTTTTTTTTTGATTTAGAGTTAACTCTACCCTCCATAAATATAACTTTCAGTATCATTAAAGATCGAGTCGATTTACTGGTTTAATCACTCTATCAAACCTCGATGACCGCAGTGTGTCGTAAGTTGAGCTGGGCTTGATTTCTGCACAAGATTGGAAGTAGTTGGTGATGGATGTGTTGATGCTGGTGGTGATCCAGAAACAGCTGGTGATTGGACTCGAGGTGGAACCTGTTGTACTACTGGTTCATTTGTGTATTTATTTACGGGTACCACCACTCTGCTGCTGGTTATGTCTGCTTGGGTCCTTATGTAGATGACTGAAGTTTCTTCGTAAGATTTGTCCTTGATCCGTTTGAATTATTACGAATCTTGGGAAACCCTCAGGCTTTTCTACCACTTTTGCCCGTTCCCAATGTCGATGCGCAACTTTGTGTCTGACTTTATCGTTGATTTCAAAATTGACTGGTCTTGAAGTATGTTTATTACTGTAGTCAACTTGTTTCTCTCTCAATTGTTGTAGTTCAGCTGTAACTCCTCGAATTATTTTTGGTTTTAAATTATCATCACTTATGGGTATTGGAGATCTAGTGACTCTACTGAAAAGACGTTGGCTAGGTGAACCTAACTGATCATTTCGTGGTGTATTTCTCCAATTTAATAAAGCGAGTTGAACATCTGACTTGTCAATGCTGCATTTTCTTATTATGTTCTTTGCTGTTTGAACTGCTTTTTCAGCGAGGCCGTTGCCTTGATGGTGATATGGACTGGATGTGACATGGTTAAATCTCCACTCTTTTTGAAAGATCTTGAATTCTATAAACATATATTGCGTTCCGTTGTCTGTTTGTAGCTCTTCCGGTATTCCATGCACCGAAAACCACTTTTTAAGTTGTTCAATTATTTCATATGATGACTGACCTCTCAGTTGTTGATAATCGATGTATCCAGAGTAACTGTCGCAGATTACTAGATAAGTTTTTCCTTTCAATTCGAACAAATCTGATGCCACTATTTGCCATGGGAGTGTAGGAATCCTTTTAACCAGCATTGTATCCTTTATGTTGTCCCGTTGTATTTGTTCACAAACGGAGCAGCCTCTAATTAGTCTTGTAATATCATCATATTGTCCCTTCCAATAAAAAAATTGTCGGGCTCTTCTTAAACAGCTTTGTATCCCTAGATGTCCTTGATGAATATTTTTTAGCATCTTAGGTATTTGAGATTTTGGGACCACGACTTTATCATTTTTGAAAAGAATTCCTTTGAAGTAGCCTAGTTCTTCTTTGAAGTTAAAATAATGTCGTAGTTCTGTAGGAAGGTCATTGACGTTTTCTGGAAATCCTTGCATTATAGTCTTAAGAAGTAAC
This sequence comes from Tolmerus cingulatus, assembly GCA_959613345.1. Classification (NCBI taxonomy): domain Eukaryota; kingdom Metazoa; phylum Arthropoda; class Insecta; order Diptera; family Asilidae; genus Tolmerus; species Tolmerus cingulatus. The sequence goes on along the minus strand of OY390712.1, from coordinate 13,742,124 downwards.
TGTAGATGTGGATCTTCTTTTGTAGCGTTAATTAATTCTTCTGTAGCGTCTAATGACATAGGTAGTATAACGGCAACTTTTAAATTTTCTTCTCGTTCATATTTCAAATTAGAAGCATCACAGTCTCGACTGAGAAAGTCTGCTAAGGGTATTTCTGTGCCCTTTTTAAATATGACTTTTGGTGAGTATGGTGCAAGATTGAACATTATGCGCTGCAACCTTGCTAGAGCCGATTGTATGTTTTTCTTGAAAATTGTCTCAAGTGGTTTATGGTCTGATTCCACCGTCAAATCTTTACCATAAACATATTCGTGGAACTTTTTACATCCGAACAATATAGCGAGTGCTTCTTTCTCTATCTGTGGATAATTCTGTTCAGATTTGGATAAAGCTCTTGCTCCGTAGGCTATTGGTTGTCCTTCTTGAAGAAGTGCAGCTCCAAGATTCCTTGAACTTGCGTCGACTGTTAAAGTTACCGGTTTGTTTACATCATACATTCTCAATACTGGAGGACCCTGAAGCACCTGTTTTATTTTGTTGAACTCTCCTTCGTGATGGATTTCCCATGGAAAACTTGTATTTTTGTGTAACAAATCTCTTAGAGGACTTGTTAAGTCTGACATGTTGGGGATAAATTTGTTTAGGTATGTGATCATCCCCAGCAATCTTTGAAGCTCTGTTTTATTTGTCGATGTTTTCATTGCTTGTATTGCTTCTACTTTGTCTGGGTCTGCTTCTAATCCGTTGGCTGAAACAATGTGTCCCAGGAATTATATATTTTCTGCTTCAAGAATGCACTTATCTTTGTTGAGTTTGAAACCTGATTAATTTAGTACTTTGATGGTTTCGCTAACAGTTTTGCGTAGTTGTTCTCTACTTTTTGCATGTATAAAGATATCATCGATGGATACTCTCACATTTTTAACATACACACAATTTTGCAAAAAATTTAGAACCCTTGATGTCAGCTGAAATATCTTCTATCGTGATAAGTGGGAAATGACGTCTGAGAATGTTTTTATTTACATCTGATGGATCTATACAAAATCTTATTTTACCTTTTTGTTTGACCACTACCATCTGACTCACTGCGGAGGTAGGCCCTGTTTCTGGTTTTATGACGTCTAACCTCACCATTCTGTCGATTTCTTGCTTTACTTCATGTCTTATAGCATGTGGAATTCTTCTTGACGGTTCAATTTCGAGTTTTGGGTTCTCGATCAGATCGATGTCATACTCATAATCCTTGTAACAGCCTAAGCCCTAAAATACATCGTCTGTATATTGATTTTCTTTCAATGTTTTGACTCTTGCGATAAGTCCTAATTTCTCACAAATGTCAAGTCCTAGGATCGGTGTGGCGTTTTCTTGAACTACTTTAAATACAATGTTTGTTTCTTCATTTTTTAGCTTGCATAGCAGCTCTGCTTCGCCTATAACTTCCATTTTATCGTCTGTATAACTTATTAAATTGTTTGTTCTGCTTGTTTTCAGACCTGCCTGTGTTTTGTCCATCAATTGTCTCTTTAATTTAATTTAATTTATTTATTTATGTACAGATTCATCAAATAGCTGACTAATTAATAATATACACATACATTTAACATTGACCCTAACGAAGCCGACCTTTAACTTGATCTCGTGTTAAGTTGAAATCGATATTAGGGTAACTAGCGTTGACAGAGCGCGACATTGAAGATTTAGGCTCGTTAAAACCATAATTGGTTCGGTGGTGAGGAACATGGAGGAAGTTGTGGGTCCTCAGAGAGCGCGGAGGAACTGAGATGCGAAATTCGCTAAGTAACTCAGGAGAGTTAATAGCGCCACGAATACAATCGAACGCAAAGACAGTTCTGGCGGTACTACGCCTATTCTCCAAGGCATGGAGGCCAAAAAGTTTAAGGAGGCCAGGAGACGAAGGGAGATGGCGGCTATGGTCCCAAGGAAGACCACGTAGAGCGAACCGCAGGAACCTGCGTTGAACCGCTTCAATTCGATCAATATGACATACGTAGAAAGGAGACCAGATAGGGCTTGCATATTCTAAAATTGGTCTGACAAACGTACAGTAAAGCAGTTGAGAGTCATATGGGTCATCAAACTCTCGGTAATAAGTTGCATTCTGCGCCTGTATCCAGTTTCACTGTGAACTTCACATTGCCAATTTGTATTTTTTCTGTCCATTGTTTCTTTCCACTGGTTCTTACAGTTGTTACACGAGGAGGTAAGATGTTTGAGAAATTAAAATATTTGAGAGGGTAGCCCTAGGACAGTTGCGGGCTAATGACTAAAAATATACGCATGGGTTTGTTTAGGGTATTGCGCTGTTGTTTCTGGTGTCGCCGGATCGGATCCCTCTGGGATGAGACAAAGGGCAATAAAGCTCGTCTGAGCGTGTGCGCCAGAGTCTTATCTCGTTGGGTTCCTTCGGGACGCGAAGGAGTTACACCGCAATTAAAGGAGGTAAGCGCCTGAGCAAAACGGCCAGGGTGCAAGGTAGCGAGGCACTTCATTCGCGGAAGATGTTGCAAAGCGAAAAGTAGAGGAAATTTTTTAAAAAGGAAATAAAGTGGAAAAGTTGTGTTGTGCCTTATTTTGTGAGTGAAAGTATTTTTATTATATTTTGCATGTAGTTATAGTAGAATGGTAAATAGTAGAAGTAGGTGAACGAGTGACCCATTATGTTTGATTGTGATTCACCATGAGGCATGTGTTGCCTATAGGATATGGTGAAGGGTGTCCGGCCGGAGTATGTCTCCAAGGAAAGGCCAGGACCCGTCATATATGGGATGTGTTCCCATAGTGTGTTTGTGGGGCGTATATCGCCCACCGGACGTAAGTCGCACTACGCAGTCCTGGGTTGGGGACTGTGTGACCCCTTTATGTGGGAGGTTTGGATCACCTCCGTAAAGATGGAACGTGTGTGTGCTAGCTGCTTTGCTCACTGAGTTTTGTACTCAAGATGTGTTTTTGTTTATTTGCAGGGCAGACGGTAGTAACAGCTTCGACGTTCTCAAAATGAGTTAAGATTAAATAAAAGAAATGTAAATGGTTAAAAATTAAAATCCATATATGAAACACAAGACTAGGAGTATCTTTTCTCTCCTTCTTTAAGTGGGGGGCTTAATACAGTAGATATGTATACGTCATCTTCAGAATTTGAATTTTCTTCTAATACATTCACTCTATTTTTCTGTTTAGTATCATATTTCTTCTTTGTTCTGCACATTTTCGCAAAATGACCATTTCTATTGCATTTAGTACACTGTTTATTAAAAGCTGGACATTTCTTGCGTTTGTGATTTGTCCCGCATCTTCTACAGTCAAAAATCTTATTTTGTTCCTTTTTTGCATTCATACTTTTCACCACTGAGACTTTATCTGTTTTACTTTTACTTTCGAATTCGTCCAGTTGTTTGGTAGCTTGTTCGCTTTTTTTGCAGATTGTTATTGTTTTTGTCAAGTCTAGTTTATCTTCTGTCAATAATTTCTCTCTTACTTGATTGGATCGAATTCCGAATATTGTCTTGTCTTTCACCATTTCTTCAAGCAAATTATCAAATTCACATTTACTTGCTTGTGTTTTTATTCTGGTCAAGAATTCGTTGAATTGTTCATTTTCATTTTGTTCAATCTTGAAAAACATATACAGCTCTCTGCCATTAAATTATTACCACTACGACCTTTCTCATATTTAGGTAGTTTTCTCGGAAAATGAAGTAGATTTGAAAATGGTTATGATCTTAATCGGTTCGTTAGAATTTTCTACCTAATTGGGAAAAGAAGATTTTCTACCTGAGGGGACGTTCCTATAAAACCAGGTCCTTTTAGAATAGAGGTTCAATTTTGGTGCGACTTTCAACCAGTGAACATCACATTAAGTGAAGTCTTTCTTTGTAAATAAGTGAGATAAGTGAAAACTTTGTTGTGTTTTATTGCCAGGATCACCAGTGTCTGCTCTGCAAGGTTTGTATTTTTTTACTAAACTTTCTCAGAGTTAATTATTAACATGTTTAAAGATTTTTTAAAAATTGCTTCTTGTTCAGAATGGGAAGAAAAGCCGATATTTCTCCAATGAAAAAGGCGAATATTTGCATTCTACTTCAATTAGGGCAACATTCTGCGCGAGAAATTGCTCGAAGAAAAGGAGTATCACACCCTGTGGTGCTAAAAATAGCAAAAAATATGAAGGAGAATATTCCAATTGAAGCAAACAAAAGAAGAAATTGTCACCGCCCACGCAAAACCACACCGAGGGAGGATAGAAAAGTACTATCCACAGCTCTGCAACACGGAAGACTTCCAACTAGGGAAATAAAAAAGGAGTTAGAGGCTTCAGGAATTAACCTGTCAGTAAGAACTTTGGGCAGACGATTTTCAGAAAACAATCTGAAATGCCGACGGCCAGTTAAGAAGCCAAGGCTGACACCCAGGATGAAATCGGCTAGACTAATATGGGCAAAAGATCATAAGACCTTCACAGTTGAGCAATGGAAGAAGGTAGACATTCATAATTTTTCTTCTTGAGCAAAGAAAAAGGATCAAAAAATAATACCAATTTTTCTTCATGCCGGCAGGTTTTTTTTCCGATGAATCCACCTTTAATACGATGACGGAAGCCGCAACCTTTGTTCGTCGTCGACCTTCAGAGAAGTTTGAAGAGTCTTGTCTTCAAAGAACTGTGACACATCCACCGTCCATCATGATTTGGGGTGTTATAAGCGGGAGTTGACCAGGTCCTCTGTACGTTGTCGAAGGTACAATGAGGAAAGAACAGTATATTCGAGTGCTGCAGAACATATTTTTGCCCTATTTCGATGGTTTTCGGGCAACCGGAGATCAACATTTCTTTATGCAAGATGGTGCACCATGCCACACTGCAAAAATTGTTAAAGATTTCCTCACTTCCGTGCATATTTCGCTTTTGCCATGGCCCGGTAACTCACCAGATCTTAAAGCCATCGAAAACGTATGGCAGTTGCTGAAATATAAAGTATATTCAAGGGAGAACATCAGCAAAGAAACATTGCTTAATAATATTAAGGATATATGGGAAAATGATCCAGCCATTGCTTCATGTATCGAAAGCATGCCGCGACGTATAGAGGCAGTAATAAAAAATAAGGGTAGTGTTACTAAATATTAGTTAATTTTTATTCATTTTGGTATAGAAATGTAGTCAATAAGCATAGCTGTTTAGAATTAATAAAACTATAGTGTTTAATTTTCACTCCGGCAGCAAAACATTGAATTTTACTTTTGGTTTCTGATTTTTTGTCAGTGGTAATAATTTAATGGCAGAGTACTGTATCTTTCGAAAAATATGTTTGTCTTTGGTGCAAAATACTCTTTAAACCTATCTTTGATGATTTGCAGGTTATTTTTGTCTGCGTCGCTAAGATTGAAGCTGTTGTAAATTTCGATCGCATTTGAGCCTATCATAGCCATGAATGTTGCTGCTTGGACCTCGTGTGGCTTCTTTTCTAGTTTAATAGCGGTGGCATACCACTCAAATTGTTGTAACCATTTTTTCCTGCTCGTTGATTTGCCGGATTCAATTTGTAGGTTAGGTGGTGCCCTTATTCCAGATACTGCATCGTTCGTAGCCATTTCAAACTTTCTCACTTATTTCTTTTCCTTGATACTTTATGATCATTTCTGACACCATGTAATGTTAGGATTCGTTAAATAAAGGACACATTTAGTAAACGAATATGCGGAGTTTATTTGTATGACTAGTGCGTATTATTGCAGTTGTCAACTGCCCCTAGTTCTAACATTTGACACCAGATGTCTATACTTTACATTAAATATTTTGTAGAAAGGTACCCAATGACATCAAATTCGACTTCGAGGTTCGTTTAAATTTTCAAAATTGCTCTCAGCCTACCCTCAGTGGTGGTGGGTCGACTTTGTCATTAGATAGCTTTTGCAATAATATTTGACACGTATTTTTGTTCATTTCGCTTCAAAGGTTATTTCGCGAGATATTTGATCATAACAGAACTTTTTTTACTCCTACCCTCCTCCGCAATCCTTGCGAATTTTTAAAAATGTTTCACGTAAAACTTTCATATTTCTTCTGTAGGATCCGAATCTGCAATCGCGAATGCAAGTTGTCATTTAACATTTGATAATTACCTCCACTCCACTGCCAAGACATAAGAATAAGGGTGGAATTTAATATTATTGGAAAAATTTTCAAAAAGTATTTGGCACGTGTTGTTTTCTCTTTTGATCTGACGTGTTGTTTCCGAGATATTTAAGTGTCTCTAAACTTTTTTTGCACATTATAGTAGTGTTTTACTTATCCGAATAATGAAAAATTGGCCTTTATATTGGCCCAGAATATTTAAGAATTTGAATTGGTTGCTTAAGGTGCCTAAGCGATTCACCGATAGCGGTAAAGTAGTACTATTAAGGAAGATGAAAACATAGTAAGTACATTACATATATATCCTACCTACTTGTCTTCCCGTGGAAGTGCTTTAAGGTGGTATTATGGCTGAGTGCTCAGCCAAAGAATAAGAAGATTAACTTATTGTTCACATATATGCTGGTTGGGAATCCATTTGATTGTAATGCTTTTTGTAGACTTTTATTCGTCTGGTGAATACAGTAGGTGCTCATTGGGGAAGGACGAAAACGTTCTTTTGACTGCATACAGATTCATACTTTTACTTAATAGGAAGGCTTTGTGATAGAAGGAGCATGATGTAGAAGAACAGCCTGTCAACGGAGGCCGTACGGATTTATGGCCAATACATTGTGTTAGAGTTAGTTTCATTTAAACATCTTTTGTAGAAGTGAATCAATCATCGCAAGGTAAAAATAGTTTAAAGGGAACGTTTTAATTATTATTACTACATATAGCAAAACATTATTAGAGATGACATTTATTTTACCACTCGAATCTAAGCCTAGCTATCCGTTTCCATCTTCTTCTTTCGAGAAATTTTTGATATTGTGTATATAAGCTAGGTTATCCAGTTGGAAAAATTTTCATCCAAATGTGAATCATGCTACGCATATTAATGATACGAATAATTTTAAATAAGTAGTAGTTATGAGAAGCAAGATAAAGTAGTCTGTTCGAAAATGGTCTGCTTTTCTTTATGGTATTAACGATTGGCTATTTTAAAAATGATCTAAGAATAAAACATTAAAAGAGAAAGAATAAAATTAATAAAAGCAATGAGCTTTTACTAATTAGGTAGAAATCTTGCTTGTTGAAATTCAATGTAAAGCTGAAAAAGTGATAGCTATATCACTCACGAAAGGGTTTCATCTGCAAATGAAATCATTTGCGTAAGCTAAGTATAATGCTTTCGATGATTAGGTACTAATTTAGTGAGTATCTTTCAGACTGAATGTACCCAATTCCAGGACTTGCTTGTTGGCATAAAAAGTTCATGGGAAAAAACTGAAGAGAACAAATTAAAAAGCAAAAAAGTGGTAACTATCAGAACAAATTTAAATGACAGTTTAACAACAGAAAGAGTTAATGACACACCTCACTGAGTAAAACTAACTCTTGGCAGTCAATTAACTGCATCAAATACGCGGTGCCGGACAGCTCGACTTCACTGCTCTGGATGAGTGCAGGGATGCAAATCGAAATGGACAGAGGCAATTGAATCTCACAAGGAGAAGACACACTGTCCAATTCATATCAGGTTATCGCCATGCCCGTTCTCTCAAGAAATCGTTAAATCTCCCCTACATTTTTGTTGTTTTTTCTCTTAAATTGCTGTATAATCCGGAATTTCGCATAGAGAAGTAGTACAAAACAGGAATTATTGTGGTGCTATCTATCGATTGAGTTTATCCGACGATGCCGGTTGCGCAGCATTAAATGTTCTATGCTAGCCACTAAGATGACAGGAGTGATACACAACAGTACCAACAGCATGAAAACGGTACGAAACGCAGAGGGACAGACGATGGTAATACGACGGCACATATGCGACAAACAAGTTTGATGCTGGGTGCGCGATCATGGTACGTACTCCACCTCAGGTAATTACAAACTGTGTGTGGAAAGGCATGGAGATTTCCTTCATTTAGAAACAGGTTGCTGGTGGTTAGCGGGCAGCTAAGGGACCACTTAAATTTATTTTATTTGAATTTTTAATTAGTTCAGTGCTAGTACGTAGTGTCATCAGTTGGCTGGCCAATTGCTAATCCACCTTCTGACTCAAACCATCGGATTGTTTAACTTTTCTGGGAGAAGAAAAGAGGCAGCTTCCCCGATTAATTTTCAGGCAATTGTATAAAACAAATAAAGGCGAGTATTATGTATATAGGTATATGAACAACAAGAAAATATTACACTGTTTGCTTCTTTGAATGCTAAATTCGTCTCCTTTCTACCGATTTCAGTAAACAGAAATACGCGTTTTATTGACAGGCTCTAGAATAGAAAGAGGGTATTGTCCCAGCAGTTAGTGCATAGATATTATTTTGGAAAAATGTTTTTAACTATTAGCTATAATTCATGAAATAAAACGGCTAAAAATTTGAAAACTGTTTACCTGGCTACAATTTATTCAGAATCAACATATTTATAATATGTAAATTGACCCTTACCCGATTTGATTTTAAATCAATAAGATTTGCTACACCTCAAATATACAGTGCTGGACAAAACATTTGCATTCGAAGTAACATACAAAGTTTTTTACTTCCAAAAAAAATTAAAGCCAGGCTAGAGTTTGCCAGATGTCATATCAATTGGAATTTACAAAAGTGGAATACGGTCCTTTTTTTCTGACGAAACAAACTTTAGGTTAAGGGATAGTGATGCGTTACGTCATGTAAGAAGACCTAAGGGTCAAAGACTACATCATCGCTACCACAAACAAAACTGTGATGTTTGGTGGTGGGAATTTAATATTCTTGGGATGTGTTTCTGACCAATTATTACAATTGAGCAAAAAATGGATGCTTATAAGTATAAAAACATTTTAAAACAAACGATAATTCCGCATGCTGAAGCAATAATGCCTTTATTATGAGCGTTTAAACATGATAACCCAAGTAACAAAATGGGCTTTGCTTTAAGTATGCTCTAAATGCGCTTATAGAGCTATTATTTAGAGCTATAAGCTCCTTTTTAAGCTGTAACAGCGCTCTTAAAACTATTTTAGAGCTTCTGTACAGCAAAAAGTTCCGCTTATAGAGCATAATTTTTCTTTAAAATTTGGTATATTGTAGCTTGTCAAGAGTTCCTTGCTCTATAATGTTAGTGCTATAAGCGCTGCAAAAGCATTTACTAAAGCTTGTTATGGAGCTGTTATAGAACTTCTGGAACCAAATGGCTTTATAATAGGGGCTTCATCTTCTACTCAATAATAATAAATGTACATGTACATATATATTTTGCCAAAGATGAACCAATATGCAAATACAACTTATATTCATGTTCATTACAAATAAAACAAGAAAAACAATAATATTTGCGTATTTCAAATGGGATTTTTCATACCATGTAAAATCTATCGTAAATATTGGGGAAATTCTTCGATAAATTACAATGGGCTCTGATAATTCTAAAAAATAATTAAATAATTTTCTTTTTTTTAAAAAAAAATGTATGGAATGAAATTATGTACTAAGTGCAATTAAAAAAGTTTCTATGAATTTTTTAGAGTTCAAAATACCTGAAAATCGTAGTTATGACAATTATTTTATTTCTCATTTTTATGGCAGTCATTTTTTACACAAATAAATTAAATATAATACATTGAGTTACTTCTTATACTCAGTTAGAGTGATTTGCTCTATATAGCCAGCAATTTAGAATATTAGCAGCTACTTGCTCCATTAAAAACTTTATTGCTGCCCTTTTAGAGCTAGCACCTGAATATCTTTTCTTTTTAAAACTACTAGCCCTATTTCGCATACAGTTTCTGCCCGACACGATAACTTAAGTTAGGCAGATTTTGGCAACTGTGATGTGATGAGTGATGAGTCTATTTTTCAATGCACTTTTTCTGAAATTCCTGCTACTTTTATACTTTCTCCAAGATTGTAGATTTTTAAACATCCTGCGAATATTTTATAACTTCAACGGCTCGTACGAACTTTGACGTTGACACTAAAGGTGAAAGCAACTAGCTTTAAATTATATTACCGCAACACCTATAGCTTTAAAATAGCATAAAATTTAGTTGAAAGCATTCAAAAAAAGTTAACCGCTTTATATCAACATCTTTTAACGCACATACCTTTTATTCAGAAAAATTGCTCTATATTGTGATTATAGCATTAACTTTTAGAGGAACTTTAGTGTGGGAATTTTATTCCTCTACAAATGGTCTACAAGAGTTTATATTGCCATTGAAGAGCTACTAAAAAGCATTTAGCTTTCACTTAAAAGATGCTCTATAAGAAAATCAATTTTTAGCTCTAGAAGTAGTTATAGAGCAAGTTATTAAAGCCTTAAGCTTTATAAGCAAATAGAGCTGTTAGAATAAACAAAAGTAAGATATAGAGCATTGTCATTAATATTTCTGCTCATAGATACTTTTGCCGTTTATATAAAGCGGGGAACTTAGTTTTATACTCTTTTAAAATCGTTATAGAGCAAAATTTTAAAATCGTTGCTATCTGCTCTAAAAGATGCTACTTGGGAACGATCCTAAACGCGTTTGAACATTGGTGAATAGTGGAATAAGAGTTGAGTTGAGAAAGTGGCCAGTGAATTGCCCCTATCTCAATTCCGGGTGAAAAGATCAGACCGAAAAGACGACTAAAATTCAATTTTGGACCGATTTCAGGACGAATACACGCCGACACTTTTTCATAGACCGAGAACATGCCGAAAAGAGGCCGAGTAAAAAATATTGAACAGAAAAGCAATAAAAACAGACCCAAAATTCCATTTTACGCCGATTTTAGGCCGATTTTAATTGCTCGACTAAGAAAAGGGACAAGAAATGAAATTTTTCGACAAACTCTTTCATCGACATTCTTTGCTGGGTATGCATATGCCAGCATTGTCAATGCCTGCAAAGAGCATGCAATAAAGTTTATTGGTCGCTATGTCCCCAAACCGGAACTTACTACATAGCACGCTGTGACAGCCTGATCCTATGTTCAGTCTGGATTCAGATGCTGCCCGGATAAACTGTGACGTGCTTAACTAGTTTGTTATCTATTATATACACAATAAAAAATTTATTGAATTTTACAACATTCAAAATAGTAAAATTTTAAACTTAGTAATAGCAAAAATACCCATTTATCTACAAATATACGAAAAACGAGTGAAATAGGATTTTGTTGGAAATATTACAGAAAATTAACTTTAATAATACTTAAACAAGTTAAAATTCCCGATTTAGATTAAAATTACACACTCAGAAATATAAATACACAACTCGTAACATTAATTTTACAACTCAATCGGTGCAAATTTCACACTAAAGGGATTCTCCATTTCAATCCATTTAAAATTCCCCTACAAAGGAGAAGAGCTATATGCCTGTTTATTCGTGTCTAGAATTCGTCATATGCGATCACTTGTTAATGGATTTGCGTTGTGTCGGGTGTATTGTTTTTAAGTCCCGTGTGAGTTATAAGGTAAAATTTCATTTAGTGCAATTTGAAAGTGCAGTGAAGTAATGAACAGGGAAAGAAATGACGTTTTCTTTTGCTCAGATTGTGGAATTGAGCTTAATAACATCCAGGGATATAACAAACACATGTACGTGCATAGATTGCGTACAAATTTTTGTTTTAAGTGCGCAGCATGTGGTCAACAGTTTTCGAAATATTCATCGTTTAAATCCCATTGTTTTCGTTTTCATCCATATAAAAAGCCTACTGAAGTAGAAAGTTTATTTTCTTGTAAACAAGGAATATGTGGCTTCTCTTGCATTTCATCCAAAGTAATTATAAATCATATCGCTTCACATTTTCTTAACAAAGAATCGGTATATTGCCCCTTTTACAATTGTGAAAAGGTATTTCAAATCAAATCATCTTTTCATAGTCATGTTTTCAGGAAACATAAAATTTCGTTGCGGATAAATGCGGTACACCATGTAAGAAGTAATTGCATCCCAGAGACGGAATCAACCTCAATTGAAACGGATTATCCTGTAGAAACAAATCCGAATGTGTTGACAAAATCTTTGTCATTGCTCTTTCTCAAACTGAAGTCTAAATATAATACAACTGAAGAAATATTGCAATATTTTGTAAGTGAATTAAAAAATTTCCATAATTTGAGCACAAGTTTAATAGCAAATAAAATTCAATGTTTCTGTGAAAAGCATAATTTTTTGAACTTAAAAGGTTCTTTACTCAATTTCGTAACCTGCCCTGAAATTGAACAAGGTCTTATTAATTTAGATACTTCCTATAAACGATTGAATGTTTTTAAGAAAGAACTTTCATTCGTTGAACCTATCGAGATATACATATTTTGGAAAAAATAATATTCACAAAGATTGCTTTTATCATTATGTCCCTATCTTAAGCACCATAGAATCTCTTCTCACAGATACTTCTATACAAAAACAATTTTTATTCCCAGAGTATAATAGCAATGAAGATGAATTTTGTGACTTCAGGGATGGAAAAGTTTATAAATCTAATTCCTTTTTTCACTGTGGTGATAAACGGCTTGAAATTATTTTATATCAAGACTCATTTGAGATTTGCAATCCCCTTAGTTCTTCAAAAGGAAAACATTCACTGGTGGCAGTTTATATGGCGTTAGGAAACTTGCATTCATACAGCCGATCACAGATACATAATTTACAATTAATTCTTCTTTGCAAACAAAAGGATGTAAAATATTTTGGTATTGATAACATTTTCAAAAAACTTGTAGGTGATCTAATTGTTCTTGAATTCCGTGGTGTTTCTTTAGTTATATCGGGCGAAGAGAGAAATATTCAGGGAACCGTAATTGCAATGGTTGGAGATAATTTGGGAAGCCACCAGATAGGAGGTTTTTGTGAAAATTGTAGTAAATTAGAGTATTTATGCCGACATTGTTTATTTTCCAGAAAAAGTTTAAGGGAAAAAAACTTTATTAGACATACACTGAGAAATGTAGCAGGATACAAACAATGCGTAGCAACTTTAGCCTTGCAATCAGATAAAAAATTCGAAAAAGGGATAAAACTAGATTCTCCATTGAATAAATTGTCATATTTTCATGTTTGCTCTCCTGGACTACCGCCGTGTTTAGCTCACGATATTTTTGAAGGTATTGTAAAGAAGGATCTTTACCTAATCATTTCATATTTTGTACAGAACAAAGTTGTTACCTATAATTATCTCAACATGAAATATAAACAACTTGTAAAACGATTAAAAGAAAATCTGTGTCTACCGGAATTAAAAAACAATAATAAAAATGCAATACCTGGAACAGCTTATGAGAACATAAGTTTTTTGTTACTTTTTCCTTTAGTAATGTACGAAAAGAAATTCGATTTAGACTGCCACGTGTGGAATATGTTTCTTAAATTGTTAGAAATATGTCGTTTAGTATGTGCACCAAAAATATCACTTCAACAAATAGATTATTTGTCGTTCCTTATTGAGGAATTTTTTACGTTCCGGCTTTTAGCATTTCCTCAAAGCAATTTATTTCCAAAACACCATTACTTGTCGCACTATCCTTATTTAATAAAACAATTTGTCCTCTTATATATTTTTGGACAATGCACTTCGAACAAAAACACCAATATTTTAAAAATATTATAAATAAATCTAAAAATTTCATTAATATAACCAAAATGTTTGCAATAAAACATCAACTTTTTCAGGCCTCATTATATAATGATAGAATTCGTGCAGAATTTGTTTGTGATAAAGCTGAACTATTAAGCTTGGGTATGTTTGACGACTTATATTGTAAGGAATATAAATACGTTTGCAAATCTATCAATATTCGCGGCACATCGTATAAAGAGAATGACTGTGTTGTAGTTGGAATTGATAGTTATTCATATCTAAAAATTTTGCAAATTAAATATATATTTATTAAACAAGATTACAAAGATGCATGCTTCTATGGCCATACCGGACAAATGATTTACAATTGCCGGACGGGAGTACACGAAATGTTTGGCTCATTCGAACTGTACGGTCACGCACGTTTCAGTGAGCTACCAACATACATGCAATGCAGATTGCACATATCAAATAATGAAATTTTACTTTCGCTGCCTTACTCAGTTTACAATTCGTATTAATTTTTCATTACATATTTGCTTAAGATCATTAACAAGTTTTTACTTACTACCTGTGAAATGTCCACTGAAAAAGTACTTTTTAAAATTTGGGACGCAAGTCGCTTCATAAAAAAATGGTCTTGTCGGAACCCACAATGGAAAATGTGATAAAAGCAGGTAATTAACGATATATTTTGATTTGAATAGCATTTGATATATTCAATATTTTAGCTCACAACAAAGGCTTCATAGGAAAACAGTTGGTGCTCGAATCGGATGGAACTGTTATTGACGAGGACGACATTTTAAAATTATGTGCAGAAAGTCCAATGATATTACTGAAGGAGGAAGAGATATGGCTGCACCCATCAAATACACCAACAACTGCTAAGGAGAATTCAACAGAACAGGATAATCTTTATTTTAATTTTCCATCAACATCATCTAACATTCAAATGCAATTAACCACCGCTTTACAACATGATATTCCTACAACATCTAAATTTCGAGATTTGCAACCGGATTCCCCAAACCATCACAGCGAAATAACTTCTCCCAATGTTTCATCGCTTGCAAACACACTGAGTATGCCTAGTGGTGTTCTGTCCGACAGCAACAAAGAAAATTCTCTACTTTTGATGTCCGTAAAACGCAACTTTGAAGATTTCAAAATACCCTGGGAAAAATTTCCCAAAATAGTTTTAGACCTATGCAATCAAAATCAGAAGTTGGGTCCACATTTGAAATCAGTAGTTCATCTTATTGTAGATGAACTGCGAACAATATCGTTTCACATAACAACTCCAATTTTTCGAGATATATCTTTGAAATTAGGACTAAAGTACCCTAAAACATTTTTGTATACTGATGCAGAAGGGAAACCAATTATGGTTAACAATTCACTTTTAATTACTTCCTTCATACAAAGAAATAATTATCTTAATCGAACGAAAAAATACACATTAAAAACAGGCAGTAGTATTCCAATCAAAAAGAGGAGATTCTCGAAAAATTTTGAAAACACTTGTGCTAATTGGCAAATAACTGGAAAAGTTGAAGAAAGTGACGAAACAATCAAAACTAAACAACAAAATTTGATTGGTCTTAGAGAGCATTTACAAACGCCGAATTTGACAACATTAAAATATTGATGAGTGCCTGCTATGGTGCTCAAAGAAAATTTCTGAACAACTTTGAACTTGTTCCTACTATTAAGGACATAAAACAAAATTGGCCATTTTTATTGGAAAAATATTTTATACAAGATCACTTTTACAAACTCACTGAAATTGATTCCAAAAAAGTTCTTGATGAATATGAAGCTAAAGCAGAAAAAATCATTAAATTTGGAAAAGAAAAGAACGCCAAGTTAATGGCAGACGTATACCAGAAAGTTAACCAAAATCACTATTATATAGCACTTCTTTTTATTGCCTCTTATTTCAAGGAAAACGCGGACTTCGTTTTTAAATCTTATCAGGTATAGCTTTCTTGTTAAATTTAACAATTCCGATAAAAAGGAATTTTGTCTTAGATTGGGATAACATATCAGGACATAAAACCGCCTGGTCCTTTTCCTTGGTTTTGTATTGTTGGTAAGTTCGCATTAATATTGAATATTAAACTTATGCGTTATTACTCTCTTACTATGTCAACACACATTTCAAATATTTTGGAATTTTTGACAAGATTCAAATAATTTAAAATTTTAATTCGGAACAAATTCTTTTAATTTTTTGAAGACAAGAGGCTACTTTTGCATACATATTCATTGACTATTTACTTCTTAATACTATTTGCCAAAAACGTGATGGAACATTTTAGTATTTCATTTTGACATTTATTTGACCCCGTCTCTCTTATTTACAGAAACGGACACTGATCCTGTATATTATATTTTTGCTGACAATAACCTCGTTCATTCGCAATCCAGATGTTTTAAAGAGGCAATCGTACAAAATTTTTGTTTATACTACAATTTCAATATTCAATATCCGATAGAGGTTTCGCAAACCTACGAATTTATTCAACGATTTTTCTTTGAATTAAACACAGAAGCATCAAGAGGTACCAAAAAATCCATTTCAGCAATCGCAAAAGTAGCTCGTTTAATAAATAAAATTAATGAAATTATTTTATAATTTATATTTTATATTCTTTATACTTAATGTTTTTGCAATAAAAATGAATATTGTTTTTTTTTTATATTCTTAATTTTTGTATTCTTGTTATTGTTAAATTTTTGGGAAAATATTAATTACAAAATAAAAATTTCTTGAATTAAATAGTGTTCAGTATTTTGTTAATTCGAATTCTAAATTCTTATAAATTATGCATTCCCCTAAGTAGGCTGAATTGAGGTGTCGACTAGAGCCAGTGAATTTTTCAAGAGGTAACTTGGTTACTATCACACACGCTGTTATTCACAATGAAAAAAAGTCACAAAGTAGATGTTTTCAGTTTAAATTTGGAGATGTAAAATCACATTCAAAAAGTAATTTTACACTACCAAGGGAATTCGTTTACACACCAATGTAATTTTACATTTGACATGTTAAACGATTTCCACACAAAAATGTAATTTTACATTGATAATTTAATTTAATTACACTTTGAAATGTTTTTTTCCATTCGCAATTTAATTTTAAATTGGACATGTAATTTTGCCATAATGATTATTGGCAACAAATTGCCTACATTAATTGCTGTAAAAAGTTTTAACTGTGTACATATATGTATATATTAATAATAATGTAAATATATAATTAATACTATTTTTTTAACACATGTCTTACTGTTGATTTTTAATATAAAAATGGAATCGAATTAAAAGGAACCTAAAAAGACCCTTTTTTAATAAAAATGCCTTAATAGAGTTCCTAAAATTGAAATAAATTAATTTCTACTTGGTTTTTTGTATCGAATTATTTTAACAAGTTGAAAAAAACAATTAACTGAAATCGTTTAAAATTAAATTATGAAAATTTTAACAACTTTATTCAGGAATTTTCATTCAAAAAGGGCTTTTGCAAGTTTTCGATTCGATCTCATCGAATGCATAATCCGGCGGTGGGTGTAGTTTGGGCCTTTTCTGGGCCTATTTTCGGCTCTTCCTTCCATTTAAATATATAGGCGGACGAAAAACCAGCAAAAATCGGCCCTTTACAGCACTGTTACGGAAGAATCGGCAGCTTAATTTCTTCGATGCCCAGAAGATTTGTATAAGTAATAAAAAGTCAAGGCCGTTCAACTAAGTATTAAAAATATAACATTTAAAATAAAAGCTGTCAATGTTTTGTCCAGCTGAAATTGGAAAGCGAATAGAATTGTTTGGTCTTTTTTTGTTAGTTTTATGAGAATTAAAAATTTCCATTTGTTGTTATTTTTGTTCTTAGTACTTAAGTGTAAACAGTCCTGTATAAAATTTATTAAGTTTGTATCAAAATAAAAAAAAGTATTAAATGCAGACTTCAGTTGCAAACATTTTGTCCGGCATGGTATATTATATACTAGCTGGGTTACCCGGTTTCACCCAGTGTACAAATATTTTGGCCGCCGTATTGGGTCCGCCATTATGAATTTCCAACATTTTATAGTAAACTCGACTCTACCTCAAAATATCTATAGTACGCTAATTTTCATTTAAATTCGTAAAGTTCGAAAATCAGTGTACGCCATATTTAATCCGCCATTTTTAACTGCGCATTTCGAATATGGGTTTTCAATAAGAACATCCAAAAAAACCCAAACACAACAACTTTGGTCGCCATATTGAATCCGCCATCTTGATTCTCAAAGTTTAATCATAGATTCGCAATAAGGACATCCAAAACCCCCAAAATACCAATTTTCATGGCAATCCTTTTAGATTTTTAATTTTGTGCCGCCATTTTGAAATTCGCGTATAAAAAGTAGCCTATATTTTGGGCCTGAATATGTAATACCTTCACCCAAAAATGAATATGATCGAATCCAGTGTTTAGGCGTGAAGGGCTACCCGGTGTCACCTGGTGTACAAAAATGTTGGTCGCCATCTTATATTTCCACATTTCGAACCTAGATTCGCAATAAGGTTATCTAAACAAACAAAGAAACAAATTTTCGATTTTATATACTTATATATGTACGTGTTGATTGTATAGTAATTGTAACGGTTAAAGTAAAATACATATTCAAAAATATCACAATGTTTAAATAACTGTTTCCTGGAATGTACTGATACAAAAACTTTAATTAGAGAACAGATTAAATTTGTTTTCTCACTTTTTTCCAAACTTAGAACTTATGAAATTATATTATTTTTAACATTAGAGACTGCGTAGCACGCAATAAAAAATAATAAGAAAACAAAAATAAAAACACGAAAACTACTAGCACCTAGAAAAAAGAAGGTGAAGGTGAAACGGCACACGATCAATCTTATTGAAGAAGAAGCAAAGCAGGTGGCAGAAATGTGCGCACAGTTCAGCGCGCAGTGGCGGTAATCTTTTCACGGTTGGGAGGTTCATTGATTTTAGCCCACTGTAAAAGAGAAGAAACCTGGTATTTCTTATCCTTTTCAAATTATTTTTCTTAATTTGTTCCTTTTTTCTGAAAAAGAAAAAGAGAAAGATGACTTTCACGTTCCTCTTTCTTAATCACGCACCTACAGTCCAAGTGCAGTTCACTTTTTCATTTCCTGCGATATAATAGGTCTGAATTCGATTGTATAATTACATATGTGTGTATAATATACTACATTGATTATGCTATACAAATTATTTTATATTATGCGGTTAACATTTTGGGATTATATTATATTTATTTTCTCAATCAAATAATCACACTTTGCTCCAATTTTTATTCATGGATGTCGTTTTAACAAGACAATTTTATTAATTTTTCTCTTACACATATGTACATACATATGAACGTAAATTTCTGAAACTTCCTTTAAAAATGAAAGCACTTTCTAACAGTCAAATGATATTATATGTAAGACCAGGGAACAAAATCAAACAAATAATGTAAACAATTGTATAAAACTCTAATAATATAGCTTTGTAGGTATACACCAATAAAAAATAAATAATAATAATACAGAACAAAAATAATACAAAAAATGTTTAATTTCTTTAAACCTCTATTCATTCAATCTGCATGGGAGCATAATTCTTAAAATATGTTTCAACTGAAAAACAATACTCAGGACTATTGTCCTACATTGTTCTATTGTTACTTCACCAAAGAGAGCATTTTATTATTATGTCGGTAGCTCGGATGCAATGGTGAGTAGGAAACTTAACAAAAAGTGGACAGCAGTGCCAAATCCAAAAAAAAGACCAGAATGATATTTAAAAACGCATCGTGTACTTCAACAGCATAGTTGACTTGAAAGTGGAAAAGAACAAGGAAAGTCCAGTAAACAAGAGGAAATCATCAAATGAAATTGACCAAAGCCGACCAACAATGAAGTTTTTTTGTTTTCGTTGTTATTGTTGCTGTTATTGTTAATGTTGTTAATGTGCTGTTTCTTTATCCTCTAGCATGCCTAGAGTGAACTGCAAGATATAAATACATGAACCTCCGTTTCGCGGATTCTCGACTTGAGACGAAGCGGCATTCCCTTCAGAAGATTACCTGACGTGCAATGTGAAATTTCTCAAAACGTAGCCAGAGAATTGATGCATTGTATATGTATGCTTCGGTTGATTTTTCATGGTTGGGAAGGATGGGTGGAAAAAAAAACGAAAATGAATTAAAAGGATTTCGCATTTTGTTTGCCTTACCAATTTACATTCTAATAAAAGTCTTTTAGTGATAAATTTTAGTAATTTAACACATGAAGTTTAAAGTGTTCAACATTTTATTATACTTGCCTCTATTTTTACTATCATAATGCATACTATTTAATTAACGTTAATTTTACCATTGAAAATGTTTTTGAAAAATATATACATAATAGTTATATGATGCAAACAATATAAGTATGTACCTACATATAAATATTTACGGCCAATGCGCGAACCAAGCAAAATAATATGTTTTGGATATGAACCTAATCCTTGGCTTACAATAACCGTGGATATCATTATTATAGTGTTAGATTGCTTTATTTTAGTAAACTTTTTTGTAGACATCCTCTTACTTTCTTTTTCTATAAATCTTTGGCCTCAGCATTATTCGCAAATGCAAAATCAACTCAAAATCGGTTGTACGTTGTCTGATCATCGCAGCCAAAGTGAGTAGGAGCGGTCGCTGGTAAAAATGAAAAAAGGAAAGAGGGAATGTAGAAGATAGGTAGGTAGGTCATTCATTTGATCGGTTGTAATCGGTGTGCTAAGAGAGCGAACTTATTGCTAAGCAAATAAATCGTCAACTATAAATGCGACGAAATAGGAAATTGCTTTTGCTATTATCGATAGGTATGTGCGGACACAATAGCAAAAATAAATTAATTAATATCAAGAGCTAGAATTACACATATGCGGACTTGGGGCTATTAAAGGAGTTTAAAATCCTCATAGATCTATCATCATCCAATATTTCGTGGATTTCTCCTAGCCATCACTTGGTAAAATCCGAGCACACAACGGCGTAGTAGAAGAAAAGAATCCCAGTGGTCATCAGTTTCCAGGCTTCTTATTGTCGCTCACCCTCCACCCATAGAATTGTAGGTAGGCCGCTGGAGTGTTGTTGTTGCTTGTGCTTGCTACAAACTTCTCAATGGCCCAGAATCTCTATGGTGTAAGTACGGACGACACAAGTCGATTATGTGTGCACACACATTTCAGAGCTCACGCCCCTGGCATCTCTGGGGTTTTTACCTTTTAATAACTTGGCCACAGGTAGGTAGGTGAGCGGTGATCATCAATTTACCGGTTTTTTGTAATGCCGAGTGCACCATCATAATATTCCAGATTTACTTCTTTTTAATCGGTCCCATACTTTTAATGAGATCATTTCATTTTCCTTGCAAATGTTTCACTTTTGTGATTGGGTCACTGAACTCCACTTCTTCGAAGGAATGTGCTGCCGTTGGACGTATTTATTACTTTTATAGGAGAGCGAAGCTACCAAATTGAGGCTTCGATTCAGAGTAAAAAAGGTCTATAAACAGATTACAGTATTGGAACTTCAATCTCAGCGAACCTGCGAGATTGGAACTTCGATCTAGATTTTAACATTGCGTGTAAACAGGCGAAGACTATTGACAGGAAGAATTTTTTTTCGTGCCAAAATAATTGTAGAAATGTGCCGGCTCTTCAGAGAGGTAATTTAAGTATTATTTTATGTTTTAACTTTTCTGTTATAATACTTCATTGGTTCTATTTGTACAAACATCAGTGCAGGGAGTTGACAGTAGTGAATTACAATTTGTTCTTTCCTATAAACTCAGTCGGAGTTTACAATCGAAGTGATAATCCGGATTGAAGATTCCGCCTATAAACGTAGTATTTGGCATTATGCTACAAAAGACTCAAATTGGGCTTTGGGTGTACAGAGGGCAGACTGCACATTTTCGGACGTTGGGTTATCGCATGATTGTTTTTCAAACGAGATATGCCAAAGAGGAGGATTATGCAGTATTTACCAAATAATTCACTTTCAATAGCTTTGTTACCCTGTTTTCTTTCTGTAATCTACGTGTATTACAAAAATATTTAAAAGAGTATATAATAAAACCGCGTGACCTGACTTGTGAAGACCCTTAAGATTATGTACTCTCTTTTTATTTCTACTAGTATAAGCAGTTCTGACGCCTTAACAAGGACTTTGGAATTATCTTATTATGGTAGAGCGAATTCACATACTTTTCACATTCAATGTAACAAATTTAGTTACCCATTGGCATCACTTTAGCACGCATAAGACAAACTGGCATCTCATTACATGAGGACATGTTGAATAACAACCCGTCTAGATTGGGAAAAGAAGAATGGTAAAGCCTGCAAAAAGCAGAATCCAAATCAGAATCACCAGCAGCTTTAATAGCAGCAAAAAGTTGGTTGAGGGGGGAAATGGCAATATAAGACAACAGAGAAATAAGGCTAAAACAAAAAAATAACTAAACCAAAAACAAAAAACATAGCACAACCTTTGAAGATGTTGCGCAAAAGTCTTTCGCCTTTTGAAATATCTTCCAACACCAAGGAGCCTTGCCAATCCATCTCCCATTCCATCCCATCCGATCCCATAGGCAGGTAAAGAAGTACATGAGGCACACATGTACCAGCGCCATCCAAATGAGTAAAGAAGATTTAAATAAGCAAAATAAAACAAATTCCAATTCATTGTAGGGATATGTCATCTCGGTTGTTAAAATAAATCTCCTAAGTGCCAACTATTGGTCCTATCGCCTCGATCTTGGAAGAGATTGATTTTGTCGCATGGTGAATTGAACGACAGTCACGGACGAAGTTATAGGACTGTACATGCCGCTCACTGCACACTTGAAACGCGAAAACCAGGAAAGACGCCTTGATTCAGCTTTAACCAAGCAAACAGCAAATGCGGACACGAAGGAAGACCGACTAGAAGGCCCAGCTTTGAATTATAGCCAGCATACAGCAAACGAAAACGAATTAAGGCAACTTAGAAGAATCATTCTTTCCTTCTAGCTCGTTGCATTCGATAGGAGCGATTTATTTTTTACTTGGCTAGCATTGCAGTTTTGGATTAGTTGAATTTTAGTTTAATGTCGATAATTTCTGAAAAGGTTTTTAAGTCTCAAGAAATCTCACTACGATTATTGTCCTTTGGAAATAATATAAGCCGCAGATCATCTTACAATTGCAATGCTTATTCGCCATTATCCCTAAACTACTCAAACTCTTTCAGGTTGTTAACTAATGCCCATTAGCCTGGTTTTTGTTCAAAGAATTGATGCAGTGCAGATGGTTTATGCTCTGTACTTATAGCAAGCGATTCTATGAGTAAGACAATGCCTTACTGTCTCTTTGCACTGCACCTCTCTTCACGGTCTGCGCTCCTGCCAGATATAAGCGTCAGGTACATGTAACTGAGCGGCACATCAATTGAGCGGAGAAGGGGAATACCACTTTAGAAGGACACTCATTTATTTGAATAGGCAGTCAACTAGCCTTAGTAGTCACCGCAAATTAGTGGTGACATTCAATGAAAACAATATCAAAGCCGGGGAGACAGTTTCACATTTTGATAGGGTATGCTTTATATAGCAATCCTCTTTTGCTGAAACCACCGATTTAAGATAGGTGCATTATTTGACATTCGGGGTTGGCAACAATTATTTCAAATGAAATAACAAAACATGAAAATATTTGTTTTGCACATTCATAATTTATTAAATTATAAAAATTGAAATAACTAATTCTGAGCTTATGCTATAATTTAAGTAGATATAAATAGTGAATGGGCGTAATTGTCCAATTTGTTCCAAAAAGTTATTAATGCAAAAATAAAATCTCCAAAACGATGTTACATTTTTCATCATTTAATTAAACAATAAAAATGAACATTATATAAACTCGTCGGGAATAATTAGTCATTTTTCTATGTTGGCTGAGTAACATAGTAAAATAACTGCGCAACATTTTCCAAAGATGATCATAATTTTTCAAGTCATCAGTATCTGCTTCATATTTCTTATGCACATTCTTTTCCTCGTCTTGTAAAGGATAACGAACATAGAGATAATAAAAGGCAAAGCATAAATTTTATTAAAGGCAAAATAGACAAAGCCGAGGTGGAAAGAAATTAAAAAGACATTATCCATAAATTTATGAAATTAATTGCTCAACAATTTTTGAGATAATTTGATACCGTCCGTCGTGATTTATTTTATCTTGCTCGTCCATGCAATAGGGAAGAGAAAATTCTATATGTGACTCTTCTAAGTGGTTTAACCTTCAGACTCTGGTAAGAAGAATACGAAAAATATGGCATCTCTATGTCTAGATTGCACACAATAAAACAAAGAATTTTTAAAGTGAAAAATATATATATGTATGTATGCATGTTTACATTTAATGTGATTCCTCTTCTAAGAAATTCAACATACATTGCGAGTACTACTCAGTACGACTGAAAAAAATTGTCTTCTGCTTTTTAATATGACAATAAAAGAGAATAAAAAAATAATTAACCCATGCACATCAAATATCGATTAGCGACGCATTCACCATACAACTTTTCCTGGAAGCAAACAAAATAGGAATTAGAATAAGAAATAAGTCTATACCTGTATGGCATTAACGTCAAATGTTTTAATTAAGTATTTAAATGCTCATTTACTTTGACAATTGAGTTATTAGTGGCGTTAATCACTTTCTCTTTCTACGACGCGATGTGTGCATAAATATGTAATTTACAGCTAACCCAAAAAGTATAAAACACAAATGGAAGTGCACGAACAGATAAATAGCAGCTAAATTGGTTCCAATTTTCCTTTGGCAGGGTCAATGCAAGAAGCACCTCCTCAATGACAAGTAAATAAAAATTGATCTTATGATCGTAGTTTAGGTGGCACAAGTGCGTAAATTCATTAAGCTAAGGACACTAATAATCTATTCGGCTGATGAGGCCTAGAGTACCGTTAGCGTATTGAAGTATGTATGGATATTGCCCGAATATTATAATCATTTCAATTACATACCATACGATGAAACTGGTCAATCGAATTAAATGCAAACAAGGAAAGGAAGAAAACAAATTTATCATCTTTGTCACAATTGACTTTTAGAGCTGTGATGTGATCTGATCAACAATAGATTGAGGATTCAATTACTTATGTTTTATTAATTTCTCAAGTATTTAATAGACCTAATCTGCAGTAGGGCAGCATGAATGAGTGGGAGAAACTTTCATCAAAGATTTTTGTATGAGTTCTAATATTGATTTACTAAGCAGTGTTTCCCAATAATGCAATAGATTCCATACGAGTTCAAGAGCGACTAAACTTAAGAGCACACAATTTAAATGACAAGATTTGTATATTCGCCATTAATAAGCCAGCGGAGACACTTTAGTCTAACATCTTAGTATTTTATATGCGAACGTGCTCGCAACCAACCCAGGCATGTGGTCATCGATGGGAGTACTCTAATTACACTCAGATTTGTTAAGTCTTATCAAGAATATAACTAAAAAGATTTTACCACTATAAAAAATTAAACTTCCACATTAATGTGTGCGCTTGCCTGACAGGCTGCCAGGCTGCTAAGAAGTAAAAAAGAATATACACCTGTTCCGCACTGCGATTAATATTCTAATCGAGGAGATATGTAGGCGTTTCTTTAAGCGCAAACCCCCTTCATCAGTAGAAAGAGAAAACTTACCATTTAATAGGTGGACACATCGAATGATGATTGTGGCAAATCTGGGTCCCATAATGATAAATCATGGTTGCCGCATCTTCTTTGGTCAGATAAAAGGTACTATTACTTACTTACTTATTTTGATATTTTTGCTTATAAGCGGACATTTCTAAGTACTTTGAATATAAATATAATTATTGCAAATATTAAAAGCGCACACTCTCTCTTTATTAACTAATGTTTTGAATAGTAAAGCATTAGTTATTGGCTAAATAAACGAGTGAAGCGCAGCAACAAATTATGTGTTCAAAACTTTGAAGAACAAATATACTTTGTTCTCACGGAAGTTATGAAATTAGCCTTGCAATTAAATATGTAGGTAAGGTAAGACACATGCACGGTAAAAAATTTAAAAGTAAAATTTAGTCTGCTGCTTGTATTATAGCTATCTTTAAATCAAATTCGAATTATAAGTAAGTATTCATCGAAAATTACTGAAAAATGCAGTAGTTTCTGTATTACAAAATATATATTAATCTATTGCGTAATCTCTTTATAGCTATAGTTAATATACATTAAAAAGATTAAAAGTTACTTCTACAGTCTAATTGGATTGAATTTTAAGTTCTACGTAACAATGTGTTAGATTGGCCATGCCGCGGCGTAAGTTATAAACCTCACTTTATTCAGAGTATCTTTTAAGAAGAAGATGCAGTGCGAGCTGGAAGGAAGATTTGTGCCAGTGAAATTTGGTAAGATACGCAAATTCACTCGAATTAAAAAGGTGACCGTTCAGTCAAGTGAAAACATATTTATATCGACTACGTAAAGAGTGCATTAATTTGTGTAATGTATTTTACTAAACGTCTTTTCAAATTTTAGAGGCATTGGACATTGGATGGTGTTGAAACGTTAATTTATTTTTTATATTTAATGAAATTTATATTATCGTTGATATTATTTAGTGTATTACATATCCATTCATACAATATATTGGCAACAAAATGAATTTACATTAGTTAAAATATTTAAATATTTACCTATTTCCTCCACCGAGAACTCAAATATTTTCCGAAATTTTAAATACTGTTTTGTCTTAATACAATAATATTGAATTATAATTTTTTATTCAGATATAAATTAATTCAATATTGTATTAAACTTGCGTCTTATTGTATTAAAAGATAATATTAGCTATACTTTATCTCCCATATCCCATGATTTTAATATTCCGATACTCATTATATTGCTTTATACAAGGAGCGAAACCTAAATATACGCATATAGAATTTTCATTAAAGCTGTAATAGATTAGAAATAAAGTTAAGGTAATATTGGCATTTAATAATTCATATTTAATGATGTAGTATAAAAATTCGTTTAGTACTGAAGAGATTTTATTTTAATTATCTGCCAATATTACAGTTTCAGTTTAATATTCGCAAAAGACTAAAATCTAATATTTTTTTGGTTTAGAATTGAACATACATATATAATCCAGAAAATATTTGTTTTTACTCCAACATTTCTTACTGTGTGCAGCATGTAAAAGTTTCTACAATTTTAAATTCCAAATATTTAATGCAGTATTGAATTCACGGAAGAAAGAAGAAATTTCTAAATTGTCAAATCTGGTTTGTATAAATTATTATTTATAGTACTTAATATTAACTGTAATTTGAGGCCGTGCAATACATTATCAATTGGTACCTACCGATTTTAAGGTATCTTTAAGAATGGCAGTATACAAGGAATTGTTTTTATAAATACAACCTCCCCTTTGTATTTAGAAATACCATAACGAAAGGAATTTACGCTTACTTGAATAGTAGATATTATTGTTTTTCGCAAATAAAATAAAAACAAATATGGCTCTTCAGGATCACGTGTTGTGTTCGGATTCCCATTTTCAAAACAAATTTTAATTTAAGCTTTGTTAGTTTCGGTACCACACTTTAATGACTGTTGCAAATTTAGAGGCAATGAATTTTTCGAACTTCATTTTCAAATTTTATTATCTTGAAAAAACAAACAAGGGCTGTAATTCGTAATGGTCATGAAACATGACGACGATAATTAGGAAGATGATGGCAACTGATATTCTGAACGCAACTGACCACAATTGATTACCTGCTTGGTGAACAGACTAATGCATTTTTGTCCAGAAAATGAGTGAACAATTTCCTAACTTATTTATTACTTTTTTTGCAATAAATATTACACTATTTTAGGATATACCTACATATGTATGTTAAGGCAAACATACTTTCGCCAGTGCATTTTACTTAGAGCTGTGGTCATTTTTTTAGCAACCCTTCATAAAAGGTTTCTATATTTTCCAGCAGTTTTATGCTGCAGTGAATAGATAAACAGTTAACAGT
Source organism: Tolmerus cingulatus (assembly GCA_959613345.1). Lineage (NCBI taxonomy): Eukaryota > Metazoa > Arthropoda > Insecta > Diptera > Asilidae > Tolmerus > Tolmerus cingulatus. The sequence goes on along the minus strand of OY390712.1, from coordinate 13,714,269 downwards.
TGGTCAGTGTATATTTGAAGGATATTTACCGACAACTTTTGTTTTAATTATGTGTACTTGTTGCGTAAACATTTTACAATTTTGCTTTGGATTGTTAAACGCGATGCAAATTAAAGGGTTATAATTTTTTTTATAGTGTTGAATTATATTTACGTATATTTTCTTTACTACTAAGTTAAATCTATAAGTTACTAACAAACTTCACATGGTCCGATCGCTTGGTTACAGTTCTACAAATATTACAGACTTGCATACTCCTTAAATGCATATCATCTTATGCGGATAAGATACTTTAAGAAAAAATACATGTTCATTCCCTCGTTAGGTGTAATGACTTCTTTTGAATGCACAAGCAGAACATCATCAAGTTAAATGTGTGCTTCTCATTGCAATGTACAGTGTATATGAGGCAGCTACACTGCAAACTACAGGAAGGGGGCTATCCGGGTAATTTAGCTGCCCAACTATTCCAGTCGGCCTATCGATACTCAGGTAGGATAGAAAATGACTTCTATGAAAACGCACCAAAAGAGGCTTTAAAACTTTTGCCTTGCATGATTCCAATTGAAAATGAATGACCAATAATACAAGACGGTGGAATTCATGAATCTCCTCGGTAATTCTGTACCTAAGCGAGGATATCCAATTCGATTCGATATAGAACTTGGTTAGTTGCTCTCAACACATCCGACCTAAAAGATTTTCAGCATTTTCTCGGGCAGGACTAAAATTGTTACTGAAATATAATAATATGTCGGGATGCTCTAATTCGACAAAATGGTGCAGTCTTTGATTAGACTATACTAATTACAAAAGCAATAAAAATTGGTTTTACAAAATAAAATAGAGCCCTTGTTTGATTTAATTTCTGGACAATATCTAGGTTTACAGGACAACTTTTTACTGTTACTATTTTTTTAAATGAAACTTTCGAAATAGGATGTATCTTCCTAAAAATTCATTCATTGAATTAACTATGCTTTATTTGCGTGCGTATGGCATCAAATAAATTTCATTTATGATAAATAAAGAAATACAAGAGTCCGGCTTATTACTGAATTGGACATTTTGTGCAAAACTGAGTAGAAGCAGGCCGCATACCTAATAGGTACAGGTCTGGACCAAGCTGACGACGACGACAACAACGATGCATTTTCACTCAGTTACACTGGATCTAGCTCGATATCATGAAAAGATACACAGTGCACGAAAGCTCTGCACAGTGGAACAGGTATACAGCGCCAAGGTATTCGTACAGGTGCATAGAAACAAAGTTAATGATGACTGATCAAGTGAAATCTCGTTTTTAATCAAAAGGAACAGAGAATAACAAAAAACTAGTATCGAACTTATACCTGTTACATTGCAAAAATTTACGCGTTTTATTGTTTTTCTTTTTTATGTTAGATTAAACACAACTATTTTTGCGTAGTAAATATTAAAACATGTCTATAAATGCGTGTGTACTGCCGTGAGTGCGTGGTGTCTTACGATATACCGTGTATACTGCATAATCGCCTTTCTTCACGTAATTACTTTAAGTAAATAACAGCATGTCATAAATATATGTAGAAGAGCTCAGCTGGAGTAGGAAATATCTGTATATCTTGGCCGCAGCACATGTGTATGCATATCTATATAGATATTAAACGATAGTTACATATTTGAATAAATGCATAGATAGACAGTTGGTCCTAACATATGTTAGGACCAACTGTCTATCTATGCATTTATTCAAATATGTAACTATCGTTTAATATAACTAACATAGCCAGATAATCCAATGTGTGTCTGGTGGTGCAAAGTATGCGCTTAAGCTATCATGACAGCCAACAAGACTCTTTTAAAATTGGACAGTGAAAACCAAATAAGAGAAAAATAAAAGAACGCTTTTAATCTCGACAGTTTTGCAACTTTTGAAATGAGGCATTTCCTTTCCTCTATAGCGGAGAGATTGTAACTGCGCTTTAACTTAATAACACTAATTCACACCTTACTACTCCGCCCGGCCTTTTTCGCGGAGTCTCTTTAACACTTCTGTGTATGCTTATTATTTTTGTAGCCTACTTTAGTAGAACATACGTAATAGCTCCAGTCATAATGCATATATATGTATACATATAATTATGAACATTGGATTTTCTCGAAACTATCTGTTAGGTGTATAAAAAGATAGAGGAGTTTAATCATTTTTTTCGTATTTTCAGCCCATGCAAAGCAACTATTATTACATCAAAAATGTTTTATTCATTCACCTCAAACTAGTTGAATTACCTGGATGACATGCATCTAAAGGCGATCCTCCACGAGCAAGTAAATTTACAGAAACTGCTTGCAGAAGTGCCTTAAAGAGAACATTCTTCGTGTAACATCGGTGGAAGTCGAGAATATTGTCTTTAACTCACTTCTTTAAGAGACTTTTGGAAATTTACTTGCCCATGGAGGATAGCCTTTAGATGCATGTCATCCAGGTAATTCAACTAGTTTGAGATTTTATTATACACATTTCATAAAATATTGTCGAAAGCTCAAATACAAGAGGATTATTAAATTATTGTCTATAACAATAAAGTATAACTTAAATTGGGAAGTATCGCTAAAAATTACGAATGCAAAAATTCATATCGCTTTTCCTTAGTTTTCTATATTCTTTCGACGAAGTTACACATCTTATCAGCAAATATATGTACACAAATTCCAGTTTCGCATGGAGTTTTGTCTGTTACCTTTTCTTCGAAACCAAATAAACATGGAACTAACAGAAAGTGATCGATAAATTTCAGATTTTAATATTTACCCAAATTGCGATTACAAACAATTTCTTCTTCTGCTAGGAAGACAATGTACAGCTTAAGAAAAACCTTTATTCATACTTTTTTCCCACAACATAATTCCATCAGAGATGGGTAAATATGAGAATAACAAAAGCTATTTCTATTTTATCAGATTGACTTTTTATTAGATATTAATATGTGCGTATAAGCAGTTATAAAGAAGCACATAGTGGCGACGAAGCTTTGATAAGAGCAAGTATTTTATGCAACAGTTACTGCATTCATAAGAAGTATTATTAAAGAAGTAGCTTCTTCTTTACAATCTTATCATTGGCCAGCAAAGTTTTCCTGCAGTTAAAGCAGTTGTCGAAAAGTGGGAATGATTATCGCGTGTGCCGCTTCTCGACACAGATGAATATATGTACTTATTCAGTAATTATTATTCCGTTGAATAAAAGAGTGTTCTAGTACAAGAGGACATAAGGAGTAGTTTTTGTGTACAGTCATCAGTGAGGCATTTATAGTGCTTTTTAAAGTGATTTAATGACGTATAATATTAAATAATCCAAGATTAATCGGTCTGTTTGATTATCTACGTATGAAAGCCAATAATATACATACATATGTGGAGATAATTACGAAAAATGTGATGTTTAGCCGTTATAAAACAACGCTATCCTATAAATTGAGAGATTAAAAAATTTATTAGGCACTTTGTGAAATTACAGTCACGTCCTATTGGGAAAAAATGTATCAACGTGCTCTAGCCCTCCGGTGAACATATAAACTTGAATCGGGATCTGTATATGCTGTATATATTCTGACTTCCCTAGCACAAGTTCTAAAGCATCATGATACATCTATAAAGTACTTTAGACATTGGACCAGCTATATCAAGGTGTACCAAAATTGAACCGAAGGAAGAAAATACTTCTGTATTGAACAGGAGTTTTCTGTTTATTGGGTTATTTTCGTCTTTAGTATACTAAAAGGTTTTCACCTGATATACCGCAGTTCTGAGATGCCACAATAAAATAAAATAACCAAGAAACCGAATATTTTATGGAATGACAGAGGAAAGGGTTTCTTGTTCCGAATGCCTTCCGCCTAAAAGAAGCCTTTTTCTCTCGCTCTCTTGCCCAAGGAAAAATGATTTTCCTCAGTTTGCTTACCAGCACCACTCCGATATTTTTCTTTTAGCTCATCCGATTTTCTTGCAGTTAAATGTGATAGGTAGTTAGTTTTCGCCGGCATGTATACTACACCTGTCAGAAATATAACTTGAATTGTTTTCCTTACACATAATTACAAAGACATTAGAAAATTAAACAGGACGAAGCATGAAAAAAGCCTTTGCACAATAGATGCTATTTTCGGAAGAATTAATTACACGAAAGTAAAATATTAAACTAAAAATAAATACTAATGAATTGAGAAATGTCTCTCAGTCTTGTATTGACTTAAAATGAAAGTGTGTGGTGCTAATGAGATATTTAGTATTCTGTTTCACCATGATACATAGCCAATATAATATACGTTATAATAATTTTAAATAAAGATATGCTATTTTGCAAATATTTTAAATCTGACAATTTCCAAGGTTTGAAAAGGTAAATAATTTAGTATTTCCTCATACACTGAACGAAATCCTTAAGTCTATATGAAAAAAAAATTATCAAGCTAGCAAAATTGTAGTCAATATAGCGTCAACAGAAAAACATAGTCATTACGATAAAAATCCAAACTTTTTGTTAAATTTGACAAATAATCATTGACAAATATACAACATTTTTGTCACGATTAGTTATTCAGGATAACAAAAACAAATTGTCTCTTCGAAATAGTACTTTATCGAGGTAACAATAATTTGTTGTTATTATGTTTGTAAATGTTGTCAGTTGAACAAAAGCCCAAGTAGAATAGACAAAATATTTTCATCAAGAACAAAAATCTTTTTGTCAGCAACACAAATCTTTGTGTTATAACTGACAAATATTTTAGTCAATTAAACAAAATCATTTTTTCGAATATGCAAAAATTTTCTGTAGAATGGACTTAATTATTTTGTTAGCAATCACTTCGTCGACTGAAAATTGAATTTTCGTATGTAGGTACCATTTTGCCATTTTGAAGTGAAGATAATATCCTCAATAAAACTTCATAATGGCAAAATGGTACCTACATACGAAAATTCAATTTTCAGTCGACTATATGATTGCTAACAAAATAATTAAGTCCATTCTGCAGACAATTTTTGCATAAAAACAAAAAAGTTTTTAATTGATGAAAAATAAAATGTTTTGCGATACAAATTTAAAAGTCCGACCAGTTTTTCCTATGTAGGAATTAGTGATTTATGCTACACTAAAATAAAGATAGGTATAAAGGTGATAAATATAAGAAGTAAAACGAAGTATTTGTATAAATTCCAGTATATATTATATCTCATACAATAACTTATAATTAGCACGTTAATTCATTGCAAAGACAACTTATTAAATGGGACTGCTTATCAAATTTTGTTGAAACATTGTAATTTTGTTAGAGCAACAAAAACTGTTGTAGGTCATAAACATTTTTGTAATTTCAATAAAAATCTTTCCTAATTTAACAAAAATTTTATCGCAACGAATATTTTTTTTGTTAAATTCTTGTTCACAGTAACAGAAATTTTAGTCAATAGAAAAATCTGAGATTTCGTACATATGACTGCATTTTTGTTAACTTAACAACAGCTTTTCAGAGAAAACATGAAAAAGATTTATTCATATTGACTAATTGTCAGATTTACAAAAAACTGATAATAAATTTTGTAAAATTTAAAAAAACGTTTTATCATCTTTTCATATTTACAAAAATTTGTCAAATTGAAAACGAAATCAACAAATGAATAATCAGCATAACAATAATTACTTCTTACTGACAAAAATTGCTTCTGTACATTTAACAAAAAATTTTAATTAATAAGACTTAAGGATTTCGTTCAGTGTAGAAGTTATTAAGCATCACATCTTTCTTCTCTTTCATAATTCACCCCAAATTACTATTGTTGTCAAAAACCAAAAGTAATAAAATCATAATCCTGTGAAAGCGGACCTCATAAGCCACAGTATACGTAAAGGAACTAATCTTGTAATCCTCAATGTAACCAATCTTTGTCTACTTGACGCACGCCCTCGTACCATTATCTGTATGTCGTGTATTGTTGCCATAACCCACCACTCAACAAGTGATGAAAATCTTTCACCTTTTACAGCTGTTGGCCGTAGCCAAACCATCCCCATTTCACGGATTCAACCCTCTGGGAATACATCGACGTCACTTAAATATTTGTCTAGCAAAAAGGGGCGATGATGGTAATCCCTTGATCAGTAGAACTCCAGGCCATATACCCATTCACCGCTACATCATCTTTTTAACAGGCAATATTTGGTTCATATGCCTAAATATTTCTAGAAGACCGCTTGAACAAATAAATATGAGACAATGCTGCACATGTGATAAGAATTTTACTTTATTTTCGAACGAAACACAATTAAAATGCGACAAAAGTACGTATCCTTCGATAATATTCAGAATGAGTGTTTTATAGATTGCACCAAAGATTATTAGCGAATTTCAGAATGGGCAATAATCGACATACATACATATATGTACATCTCTTTCATGAAGAAGGTTAACAGGCAGCAAATCCCCTATCGATAATCCTATGATATTGCCTTTCTTTGACATAACTTTTGCGCCACAAAAGATACCGAAAATATTTCCTCATCGGCTTTTCTCTGCCTTATTCATATATTTTCTGGTTTTCTGTGGCGCAGCCAATATATGACGGATTTGAGCTGTTGTTGAACAAGCGGAGAATGATGATGATTACTGCGTTCCTATATGATCGAGGATGAAAGAAGTTACAGTCAGCCCAGCCCCTTTGGTGTAAACATAAAAACTGAAATCAGAAATGAAAGGAAAATTACGAGCCCTTATACAATAGAATAATTGTTCATTTGGAAGGAGTTACCTTCTTCACTACCAAGAAATATGATAAAAAAGCGAGTTTTTCCTTTTTCAATTTTTCGAGCGACATTTCATATAAGACATAATTCTCTTCCAATTCATCCTGCAATATTCGTATTTCTTTATGAGCGAAGTGTTAGTATTTTGAAATCTATTGGTGCCTTGCTTTAGGAGTTTAAATTATGTTCTTATATTTTAAAAACAAAAATTAATAATAATAAATAAATAAATAGAAAAGCTACTTCTTCAAACGATTTCTATAATTATGTAGTAAATGTAGATAGATTCTCTATAACGGCAATGTTATGTCCCCTTATTACATTTTATTATGTTTCGGCTTTCTTAACTAATTTCACTGCTTTTCCCCTCGCTTTATTTTTTTTGTTTTCTTTGCAGGGCTCCTGCATATTTTTCTCTTTGCCACATGGTGCTTTTCCTGCTAAAAATCTTGGGACGACAAAAAGGCAATTTCACCTGCTGAGGTAATTTTCTTGTTGATGAGTGCCATTACCAACAGTTACAGGATGTTTTTTTATTTTCACATCCATGACAAAACAGAGCCAAGCTAAGGCAAACATTTTGCAAAATCTCATAGAATTCTTTTCGTACATGGGGAGATTATAAATGCGCTATGAGGGGCCACATAATTGTTAAAGGAGTCTATACCACCAGATGTAAAAGAACATAGGAAGGAATTGTATACACTCAAGGTTTTAGTTAAATTGAATTTTCAAGAAGAAATTCCAATCAGCAATCACAGCATCCCGTCCTAAGTACCTTGATAAATTCATTTCCCTTTTTTTATACAAGAAAAAAGACACTGTCAATGTAAGACAAATGCGAGTTTGCCCATGTCATTTGCATGTAGTTTACAAAGAAAATCTTTTTAATATACTTTCTTCATTCATTATATATACTACATTTTCTCTCCAAAAACTACAAAAAGAATTTAACTAAAAATGTAATAATTCCAATTCTCAAGATATGTATGTTAGAGCTGTTTCAGCAATAATTGACAGCAAAGAAATACTAGAATGCGTCTAACAAAATTTTCAGAACAGTCAGCATTCCTCTTTAATATCGTAAGGTTAGAATTTTCAGAGGAGTGTATGTGTTTGGCCCGAAGACCGAAAACGCTCAGTGGACGGAATAAACGACCACATCGCGTTCTGGCTGCCTTCAAGTGCACAGAACGCGTTTTGGCTGCTTTTAAACGCTCGCAATGCGTTCTGGTAATTGCCGAACGGCCAGAACGCGTTTTGTCATTTTTCGAACGCTCACAACGCGTTCCTCATGTTTGACGCGTATATATCTACCTGCGTACGAAACAAATGAATTTCGATTGACTTTTCAGTTTATTTGAAACGATTTAATTATTGACAGTTCTTGGAAAGAATTTACACTAAACATTTATATTGCCGAGCATATAAAATATGAATGAATAAATGAATGAAATTAAAAGGGAAAACTGTATATTATCGATAGTTCTTAATAACCTTTTGTAATTTTGAGATTTTGTCAACTTATTTCAAACAATAGGCATACCTTTATTGGCAATAATTGTAATTGGCTGTAAATTGTAGGTACTAGAAATGTACAATTTTTCTTTTCTAACCATTTCATCAGGTTTTTATTATTACTTTTAATTACTTTACATAAGTACATTACTTATTTTTACAAGAACTACTTGAATGACATTTCGAATTACATTTTACATTCAAATTGCGACATGTGCATTTTTTATCAATACAATATCGTTTGCACTTACAATAAACAAAACCTTGTTTGCTCCCTGAATTACTTAGTGGCCAATACAATAAAAATTAAGTGTATCCTATTGAAATGGTTAGAAAAGAAAAATTGTACATTTCTTGTACCTACAATTTATAATTATAGCCAATAAAGGTATGCCTATTGTTTGAAATAAGGTGACAAAATCTCAAAATTACAAAAGGTTATTAAGAACTATCGATAATATACAATTTTCCCTTTTAATTTCATTCATTCATTCATTCATATTTTATATGCTCGGCAATATAAATGTTTAGTGTAAATTCTTTCCAAGAACTGTCAATAATTAAATCGTTTCAAATAAACTGAAAAGTCAATCGAAATTCATAGGAACGCGTTGTGAGCGTTCGAAAAATGACAAAACGCGTTCTGGCCGTTCGGCAATTACCAGAACGCGTTGCGAGCGTTTAAAAGCAGCCAAAACGCGTTCTGTGCACTTGAAGGCAGCCAGAACGCGATGTGGCCGTTTATTCCGTCCACTGAGCGTTTTCGGTCTTCGGGCCTAACATATGTATTAAGTATGTGCATTGAATGATGGAAGTGAGCGGCACCTGATATATTTATTCCTGTTAAATTAAATTAAATTTCTGAAAAAACTCAGGACATTGTTAGTATATGTATATCATATTTATCCCTTTAGGAAATGTCTATCCCATTCCCATAAATAAGGAAAAGGATAGATATAGAAATGTTGGAAGGAAGTCGGAATTTCATTTTATCATACTTGACTTAATGACTATAATTTAGTAATTGGCAATATAAAGATGAAATTCTGTCGAGTCATTGGTGTAAAAATAATATTGAGATTCTTACGTTTCATATACATATATTATTTTTTGAAGTACTGCAAGTATCCCAGAATATCTCCTTCATATTTTAAATATCTTTGAACTTTATTTGTGAGTTCTCACAATCTGAAAATCACTATTCCAAAAAGAGAAAGAACTTACAAAATAAAGGGTGTGTCCCGCTTTTTGAAATTTGTACTACTTAACAAAGCCAATTGTGTGTAATGATATTGCATTAAATACATAAAGCCGAATTTGCTTTGTCGCACACATAAAAACAAGAAACCCATGGATACAACTACTTGAAGATCGAAAAAATTAGGGTAACCAAACTGCTCACCTTCGTAAATAAAGAAAATCCCTTTAAATACAAAATGACCTCATCCTTGATCTCCTTTATTTTGTTGTACGCTCTATGACCCTTCTAGTAAATCTTCAAATATGCACCCCCTTTCTGGTTATTTTGCCAATGAAAGTTCAATGGATTGTTGCAAATTGACTGGGCATAGTCCTCAAAGATGTTACACTCCCCACGTTTTCATCCCACGTATCCTCCAGCCCTTTACTTATTTTTAAAAATGCAGAAATGTTTGTGGTGTTACGAATGTCCACCATTTGGACTTTACTTTTAATGTAAATAAAATATACATTTTCCCTTACCTTCATCCTGATATACTTGTTAGTATAGTAGTTCGAATCAACCCTTCTCATGACTTTTTTATCAACTTGATTTTTTGACATAAAATTTAACTAGCGCTCTGAGAATTTGCTTTTTTAATATTTTAATAGAGTAGCAAGGCGTCGCCTGCCGAGGAATGATTTCTAGTGGACTTTAGGGTGATATTGTCCTATTTATTGTAATAATATGGCCAAATTGCTTGGGATGTAAGACAGCAGCTGATATTGGCTGTATTGGGTTTCCATGGTTGAAATTCCGTCTTATTTTTCAATTATTAAAAGTGACCGCGGGGATTTATATTTTTTTTATTGGGAACATTACACGTGACCTACCAACGCACCCACTGTGGATTTTGTAGGAATAATTTACGTAACGCCCTCTCCCCCCTACTACACAAACACAACTGTGTGGCTTTTGACAGCATCTTGAAAAACTTCCGTAATGGAACATGATGTCGAAAGCAATTGCGAGAACGAAATTTACCCCAAAATACTGTTCGCCGACGACGATAATAATAATGAGATAAGTGAGCTCATAATCCCTTCAATATTCCTGAAGACCCTTTACATCTGTGTTGTGATAATCATAAGGCTGAATTAGTTCTGATGAGTTCGTTTCTATAGGCAGGAGCATTATCAGTTTACAGCCGCATAATAGCCATATTGTATAAAACTGCAGTACGAAAACTACATTATTATAATCCATACTATTGCAGTTGTACTGCTTTTTAATGGTACTCCACATGAAACCAACATCTTAAAGTCTGAAGGCATGTAGAGTGCAGTGGATGTATTATCACATCACGCGATATTACAAAAACCACATCGGACATGTGTCATGACCATATAAGATTAGGCTTGCTCTCAGTCTCTTTGATTTCTGGCCCACTCTCTTTTCTTGGTAAGTTGAAGTAAGGGTGGAATAGAAATTGGAAGAAGTCCGCCAAAGTTCTCCTTGTGGTCCATCAGATTCTCGTCATTTTGTATTTATTTTGTCAATTACCACTACCCTCTTCTTGCTGTATCAAAACATACCGCCCTCCTCATCATTCACCTAAAACCTGTTCTGGACTTATTACGACGAAGAAAACCTTGAAACTTTTGTTACATGTCACTTCCCGGGGTTATTACCTGCAGTGAATTAACTTCTATTTCGGTTACTTTACCATGTCATTCCTCGCCACAAAACTATGTCCTCTTATAGCTTTTCATGGTGATATAAAGTCTTTTAGGATTTTCTTCCCTTGCAAAACGCGTATTACGCGCTGCTCTTAAATATTTATCTTAAATCACTATTACATAAATGATTTCATTTTGGTTTAATTCAATGAAATTCAAATAGTTTCCAAAAATCAATAAGGCACATCACAAAATTTAAAAACGACATTAAACGTGTTTGTACGACAGACACTTCGTCGTGTCGTTTTCCTTCGTTGGAATTAAAATACTACAATAGTAAAATCGTAAAACTAAACTATCGTTTTCGGTTTATGCGCCCATTTGCACAGATAGATAGATAATAGATTTTGCAAAAGACATGTGCAACACATAATGTTAGTCACAAATATTTAAAAATGCCTACGATAAAAAATTATTTCTTCTGTTCAAAATTGTAAACACAGTGTTATATATGACACAATACTAATCACTCTCCTTTGCACAGACCCCAGTTACACTTAAAATACTGCTTGTGCGGTACACCTCACAATTACCACTGCGACGTCCACTTAGAAACTCGCTTGCCGTACAAGGAAAGATTTTAAACTTCCGCATGACCGTCTTCGTTACTTGTGCACAAGGAAAAACAAAAGGAATTTTATGTAAAAAAAAGTACCACGTGCCCTGGATGGTTCAATTAAGGCGGGTGGATGGTGTGTTTCTAGGAGCTTGCATGTCAAGATGAGGCTTGGCTATGGAACTCCTTGCATTGTAATATATGTAAAAAACCACAGCTGGAATAATTTCGTCTTTCAATTGTTTCAAGTGGTTCAAGCTGTTCTTTAGTTAGAATATTCCTCATTTTTAATGATTCCCGAGTAGGAGAGTGAAAAGCATCGAAAATTATCACTTATTTATAATTAAGGCAAAATATAATATCGTCACTTACTTCTGTGTATTACGTGTGGTCAGAAAAATATCCACTTTACAGATGAGTGGCTGTTGGAAGTGCGATGAAATTAATGAACAATTTGGGGATAAATCACATGTGTATTGTAAGCGCCCTTCAAATATGGCCTTTGATTGTAAAATCAAATGAATTTCCATATTTGCAATTAAACCAGTACTCTCCGCAATTTTAGGTAGGTATGTTTAGTTGGAATATTAGAAGACCTTCCTGCTGGGGGCATGCACCATTATCCCTTCATTACACCACAGTGATAGAAGGACATCAAAGAATATTGAGAGGCACAATTTCCTAATGTATTATATGTACATAATTGCTCATTTATATATTAGTATAGGAGGTCGATTTACCTCCTGGCAAGGAACACTTATATTCTTTGGGTATATTAGGTGAAAAGGGGTTGACGATTTAATAATTATCACATTACTCAGATTTCTGGGGAGCCAGATAAGGGACAAGGGATATGGCTTTGAATGAAGAGTTTTCAGCATCTGTGAAAAGATATCTTAAAAAGACACTTGCCTCGTTTTCATATTCATAGATCATCTTAAGTTAACAAAAGAATGAAACCACTTGCCTGTGTCAGCAGGGAAACACACTTTTGTTGTTTGTCAATGGTATTAAGATTGATAGGACTTTAGGAAGGTGTGACGTGTTTTCGTCTGAAAAGCGTTCGTGCGAAATTTTAAAAGAAAAGTTTCACAACCCCTCAATGGAAAATGTGAAATTTATTGCTCGAATTTAATAGAAGGTAGGATGTTGTGATAACACAACAATATCCGAAGAAATTCCCTATTATTTTCACTTTTTTGTTCCATTACAACAAAAAGCTACTTTTGTAACTTCCTCTGTGTTTTTTTTCTTTCTGACGGGATTTTGGGCACTTGTGTCTAAGAATGATTGATTGCATTTCAATAGCTTTAGAAGTACTTTACCAAAGGCGATAAAATAACATGGGATATATTTCTGAAGATTTGACACTAAGATTGTGGAAATCTGGATAAATTGCTTTTCAACAGTTCTGTGTATGGGGCGAGTGCATAATCGTGTCACCATCAAGTATGTATATATAGGGTATAAGTAAAAATTTTAATTGTTTGCAATTGTTTGGAGTTAGACAAATAACGTAATGGAAAGCCATTCTCCCTTGGTACATAAAGAATTTCTTATATAAATAGGTCTTCATATATTAGCATTTTGAAGAGCAAAATGAAAAAAGTGCTATTGTAGTCCTAATTGAGTTTTGCGCGAAACTGCTGGTATTTTAAGTAGAATATGTTCAAAGAATATTCAAAAGTTAAAAATTAATATTCTACTTATGGAATTTAGTTGTAGTTTAGATATAGGCCTTATCTACATAGGAAGTGTTAGAAAAATCACACCTGACCGACAAACCCCCTTCTCGTTGATGACACTGATCGTGAAAGCCTTGAAGGATATACTTTCATATATATCGTCTCCCCTTTAGCGGACATTACTACCACTAATTTTGTAAATTGCACAGAATAACTGCTCGAATGAGAAGAAGGGAAGAAAAGTTATTCTAAACACTCTTTGGTATATAGATGGCGGTTTAAAAGCGACTTTTCATAATGAGGAAATCAAACAACATGCAGAGATTTTTTTACAAAAACAGTTTAACAATAGACAGAGGAGGGAAACCTACCCTTGAACTTCTGCCAGGAAAAAATAAATACAAAAATACTGGGAGAAGAGCAACTGAATAATAATTCAAAGGGAAAACTGAATTTGCTCATATTCAGGAAAAATTTCAGGAGAACATTAAAAGGAAGACAGGAAGAAAAAAGGACAAGGGCACCAGTCAATTCAGCCCAGCTTCAGTCACCTCAGACCCCTATGAAGCGTATTCAACTTGTGTTTAGCAGACGAGGATGTAAGGCAACGAAATAATTAAATTAATTAACAAGGGGAAGTATTTTTTGTTGTACTTCCCCGTACCTTGTATTTCGCTCTTACACTGCCCCTTCAAATTTGTACAATTGACGAAAAGATGCCGCGAAGCAAATAGTACGCGTGCTCTTTTCATTGCCACTCTACTAGGGTTCTTTATAAGTTCAGTATTCCCTTTCCCGTTCAATTGTATTTTTTTAAATTTCATTTCCCCGCTGAAGAATGACATTTATTTACGCAAGCCGAGCGAATATTCATTTAATATTATACATTGTAAAGTCAACATGTGTTATTTATATTATATCTACTTATGTTAAAACTGAAAAAAGATCCTACATATGAGAAAAACGGTCTAAGTGTAATGTGGACAATTTTCAGGCGCCAAATTGTGAGTTTCACGAAATTTTGCACTTAATTTTGAACGCTTGGCTGTGCTATGAAAGCTACTGTTAAATAACAGAAAAAATACTACTTCTTTAGATACTTTAATGGAGTTCTTGCCACATGGCAAAGACATTTGACAAGACCCAATGAATTTTCCTGTTTTTGGGTAATTAACTTTTCTGTTTCAGTAGAACATCTGGAAGGAATCGATCATTTATGTCAGCAACAAATGATGAAATTCTCATGGTTCTCGATTTTCAGAAAAAACTGTTTAGTGTGTAGCAATTAGCAATAATAAGAAGACTTTGCATTTTACTTCATAAGTAAAGTACTGAAACTTGTTCAGCTTTATCTGATTGTGCTGAACTTGGAAAAAAATTCAATTTTAGAAAATATTTTATTTTTATATACTATTTGAAAGCATCTCGAACTTTTTGTAAAAAGGATTGTTTACTAATCGTGTCGCTTTATAAAAACTTAAGTACTAACTGAGACGAGAAATACGTTACTGGTGGTTACCAGCAAGGGAGTAGAAAGCAACATAACATTTCGTAAAACTTCCATTGGTGCTTGACAATTTTCCAAATTACACTTAACACGTTTGTACAGCAGTTGATAATCACTTAATGTATTATGTTACATGCATACATATGTATTTACTCTTATTACAATATACATAATTGAAATGAAATCTCTTCTATAAGAGTAATTTGCATACTTTTGCACTTTTAAGTAATACTTCGAAATATACTTGATTGAATCATTTACTTCTCAAATGAGTGGAAATAATAAAAACTTCAAGCAAAATAATTTTTTGAAACAACAAAATACAGTTTATTAGGAGAGGAAAAAAAGAATAGAGGAAACTAAATAAGAGCAAGCAAAATTTGTAAAAGAGTTTGTGGAAATAAAATTATTAACGACTAGAAAAAGAGAAGGTAAAAAAGATTGCAATTAAATTCTTAATTACTCTTCAGGTTCAATAGAAGTGAATCGATGGAATTGCTGTTGCTCTTCTACCTATTTTTTTATTTCGTTGTCATTGCGACAGCAGCCATCCCCAACTCGGCTGTATTAACCATACATTCATTGTCCACATCGTCTTTATTAGTTTTTTTTTACAATAGTGTAAGGCCCAACATTAATGTATTTCCCTGCCTCTTGCTGCATTTTCTCTCACCCTTTTATCATTATTTTATCGCCAGTAACCGAGACAAGTATAGTATCTTTACTAAGTTGAACTCGTGTGGAAAAATAACTTAAATTGCATTGGCGTCTAATCTCCATGCTGCAATCGCAACGATTACATCGAGAAAAATGCGAATTTAATTGAATCAACTGATTAATTGATAATAATTAAATGAATATGGAAATTGTTTTCGCGTGTCTTTGTATAATTTTCAATT
Source organism: Tolmerus cingulatus (assembly GCA_959613345.1). Taxonomy (NCBI): domain Eukaryota; kingdom Metazoa; phylum Arthropoda; class Insecta; order Diptera; family Asilidae; genus Tolmerus; species Tolmerus cingulatus. Next base: position 13,698,398 of record OY390712.1, on the reverse strand, counting down.
TAATGAAATCAAAGAGAAACGGAAATCCTAAGACTAAACTACTCGAATAACTGCTACACTCAACATTGAGTGGATTTTTTTGATGTACACTTTTCTGGTACATATATGTATAGTGGCGGAAGAAATAATAGTTGCAAATGAAAACTAACTTAACAAATTTACTATTTTACAATAACATATAAATAACAACATGTTTTAATTGCCTCAGTATGCTATACTATATATTATATAATATCTACTAAAGGTAATTAATGTACAATAGCTTTTTATTTGAACTAACATGTACATTGACAGAATTGTCAGATCATATTTTGGATGTTTAGTTTTCTAGCTATTATTTTCTCGACCACTGTATTTATGTTTGTTCGAGGGTCCGTGCCTGAATATTTTAAATCTTACGAATAAGTGTAATGTAAGTATATAGTAAGTGTTCTTCCACAATATGTCGAAGAATATTTCATAATAATAATTTTCTTCAATCTCAGATTTTCTATGTGCATAGCATTCAGCCTGAGGTGCTTCTTATAATTAATTTTATGTAAAATTTTGAAATACTGCTTGACTTGGAATTACACAAATAAACAGCCACCTGACTAACAAAAAATATGGGAACCAAAAATGCCGAAAGTATAAAGTTCATTAAAATATTCATACCAATCTTCAAAAATGTCAATCAAGTTTATAATTCAAAATTCAGAAATCACAATACACATATGTATGTATATAAAATAAAACTTAGTTTTACTCACCGATTAATGTCTCTGAAAATCCAGTTTTTTTTCAGATAGATTAATGGCCTACTAGTTTAAGAGATCCGTAACTAAAATGTTATTTAGGAAAGTAAATTATTCATTGAAGCAAAAAAATATATACTAATAAAATTAATTTATTCAAAAAGTACAAAAATCTTCGAAAACTCAAACAATTATTTCGTATTTCTATGCAAACGTCCAATATTTTTAAAGTTTTTATCATTAATTTTTCATTTTCAATTTTCAGTGGGTGCTTGATCCTCGCTAACCCATTTATTCGGTTCCTTTGATAATACAAAATATCTAGCGGAAATATTTTATAGTTTCAAGTCCAACCTATTCATCAGTTTGGACACCCCTAATAATTATCGATACAATAAGAAAGCACCGGAGAGTAGGAATTTCCAGAAAAAAATGAGGTAAATTGTTAATTGATCCGCTTTGTATTTTGTCGGCAATTTTGAAACTGTTCATTTATTGATTTGCAGTTGTATGCACGGTTTGATTCGTTTCCGTAAAGTCAGTAGATATCTTTGGTTTAGTTTAGATCCAAATCCTCACAAAGAAATTATTAATTATTCGAACGATGTTTCCAGTTGTCCGAACGATTCATCAATTATTATAAGTATGTTTCCAATTATTCCAACGATTCATTTTGGACATTATCTGCAACAAATCAAATGGAGAAGTTACTTACGTTCAATCAGGAATCATTTTCTCTGTCCAGGGTATATACGAGCAAGCCACTGTTTTTAATATACATACATTTGTTAATAAGGTGTGTAACCCGCTAATTTGTTTTTAGATTCAAATACACAATGAACTTAACTACAATAATTGGATTACGCTTATTTTACATTTTGTATTGAAAACGACCTTCCCCTTTAAATTTCCTGATATTTTCGCATCCAATTTTTGGTTCGTCGTTTTGTCGCAAACATTTTAGTATTTTCTTTGGATAAAGAAGCTATACGTTCATTTAGTGCAGAAGTTGTGCTCACTAACGGCCGACACACATTGCGAAATTAATGGGCACCTGTTCCCTCGAGTATCCGGTTGACGGTCAGAACCGATCTATGAACTTTTCTGGTACACAGCCAAAACAGAATGTTGAGAAGATTTTTGCATCGATGGGCTTGACTTGTCGTCACTTAATTCTACATTTTAAGTTAGTCAATGTGCTACCGTTTTAAAACTTGTATATAGGTACAGGGAAGATATCTATGAAAATGTATAAACCTCTGTAGTGTTTTACTTTTTTCGGTAGTTCGAATAGAAATAGACATTATGTAAATGTCGAAGACAGAATAATTATCAATTTTAGCATTTTTGTCTATATACTTGCCATTTTGAGTAACTCGTACAGAAGGTAAAGGAAAAACAATATGTTGAATCTTTAAATTCACGCCCTTATTCAGTTTACACGATGTTATACATGTATATGTAGTTAAAAGCATTTCCACGTTTCTATATTTTTTAGATAGCCCATCAATCTTTTGCAGTAACGATTGGGATAAGATGGCCTTAAACCTATGATAACGATAGATAGATATCCGTCATGCTATCCAAATTTACTGAAATAAGTAAACACTTCCTTGACATTGTGTTTTTCTATGAGCTTCAAGGAAAAGCACGACCACTTAGCAACAATAATAAGAACATAAGAAAGCGAAAAAATTCAGCAAGACGACAGGTTCGTTCGGAAACAAGGCAGAACTCACAATGTCCAAAATACATATGTATGTAGGAGTGTTCCTTCTGGCTGAGTAAATTCTTCTGATGGCCGATGTTATATATACAAAGACACTTAGAGCTACAAAGCATCGTTTCGGGTTGGTTAGGTTTTCAAACATTTACCTCTGTATGTACCTGAGACGCAGCGTAAATCTATAGGTACACCGGGCAGTGAGACACCGGCAGGTATATGCAAGGTGCTTGTGTACCTGCTGTAACGATACGACAGGAATAATAATAAGGCGAACGGATATCGGCGCGCGATTGTTACTGATAGATATATTCTCTATGTGAAGCTGTTTTGTGTACTTGAACGGCGATGGTTACCCTTCCGAGTGCCCTTCCCACAATGATCTGAGCATATATTTGAATAGTCTTAGTACACGTACATAACAAGAAACCGAATTGCTGATGCTTGGACTCCCAACTCCGGTAGATGCTACTGCCGATGGCGATGTTATTTTTAAGTCAAATAGTAAGAAAAGACATGGACTTTTAAATATTATGTTAATGCCACTTGCTTTTAAGGAAGTTGAATGCTTTTGCCGTCTCATACAAAATGTAAAGAGAGAATGTTATCAGAACGAAGATGGGCGAAATTTTAAGAGAATATTACCCTAAAGTATCTCAACGCATATTCACACGCAAACACTTCCATGAGCTGCCTTATCCACCTCAGGAAATCTTAAGTAATCTTCTGCATAATGCATCCCGACATATGTGCAATACACTCCACCTCTACCTGTAAATCCTTGAGAATAATTCATAAGTCGAAATTTGTAGAGTATGTGGTGCCTTACAACTTCTATCTAAATAAGATGTAAACCACGCCTTCTTTCCTTCTCCCTACCAGTTCCCGGACGTGTTGTCCTTTTTGATATGTACACAATACTGCGTAACAATGGGATTGTTATCAAGCCAACCCCCAGGACTCTGTGTCAGTTTAATCTTTCCTTCTTCCGCCTGGTTTTTCTGAGGAGCGAGTGTACGGAAACACGACAGCCATCTCACTCGAACGGACTAAATAAGGAAGAAGGCTGGATGATTGTTGGAGCCCATGACAATGGGTTTCATGAATCTCTGGGTTTATATTGAACACATGAACACTCCTACGACTATTATGATAGGGATGGTCCTTTGGGAATCATATGTTTTCGACCATGTACTTACTCCATATAACTCACATACAGGTTTTCAGATGTTCGAACGTCTAAACTGAAGTGCGAATCTCGCTTCGTTTTTTTCTTGGAAAACACAATATTTTTCTCTTATAGACACGATCCATGTAAAGGTGGGGATGTCCTTCGCTATAATATATCCCTAATAGAAAAACAATCTCTTCTAGAACACACTTCTTTCACCTATGCCACAATAAAATGAGAAAGCTTTCCTTTTTCCGTCATACTTTGGATGCAAACGCAATACAAGTACAAAATGGGGAAAGATAGAGGAAATATAAAAATACAAAAGGAGTAATATTATAAAAGCTTAGAAAAGTCTGAGCATGCGTTTTACAACACATGGTTTGTGTTTTTCTGCCACGTATTTACAAATGTACGAAAAAAGCAGGTCAAGAAATATCCTATATCACAGGAATTAATCTCAAACATTATTTTAAGACCATCTCCGCTTCAAGAAGATTATCCGATTATTTTTATTATTTATAATAAAAATGTGTGCTCGAGCTAGACAAATTGTATAAAGGAAATGTTTTTAAAGCACTAAATAACAACTAATACTAAATTGAAGACATTTTTTTAAAATTCCGTAATATTACTTTGGAGAAGATACTTTCGATTACGAAACATCAAATGGAGAATTCGAACCCTACCTAGCCTTATTTTTTTAGATATATGTATATATATTAGAAACTTAATGCGGCTAAAAAGTTCTTATAAAGTGTTAAAGCTACTTTAGATATTTGAAAATACATATATCATAATAATTTTACACATTCTCCCATGATTCGATAGATGCAAGTTTTTCTTCGATGGAGCGAGTTTTTCAAATGTTTGCTTTCTAGTAGATAACAATACATATAAGTATTAATGAAAGTTTTTACTTTTTCGAGGCCACTCACAAATTGAAGGCTTGATCGATTCGAAATGGGCGGTGTCATTGTGGAAGGCACAAAGCCAAAAACACAACCTTCACAGCAATTGTGCAAATTTTATAGGGTGGATGAAAAGAACAGCATGCATCACATACTTACTTACGTTTTAGTGTAGCACAAAGCTTTTCTCTTTTAAAAATCCTTCTCCTTGGTAAGGTGATTTCTTTCAGACAACTTGAACGGTTTAGCCAATCCCAAAGGAAAGTATAAAGACAATACATAAAATGTTTAGAGCAGGATTTTTATATACGAAAGAAAATATATTGAGAGAATATGAATCACAATAATAAAAAAATAAGCGTGGACTTGAAGAAGACTGAATTTTTCCTACAAGATATACAGAACGTTGGTTAAGGAAATGCTTCATTTGTCATCCCTTTTTCTAGATTTTAAAATAATGTTTCACAAAGGAAATGGCAAAAGCTTAAAGAAGCCTTATAAGAAAGACTGTTTGGTTTTCCTTAGCGGTTTATAGTAATTATAATATAGAAGAAGCAGTCGATATTATAATGTATGAGCTTTTTCGCCCTGTTTTGCACATGCATTTGTTATTGTTTTCTCTGTTGGATGGGCGTCCCGCTCTTTGACATGAACACAAGATTATTTACAGAACTGTTGTAGGTGAAAAATTCCCTGTTGTGTTCTGTTGTGCGCAGATTCGGAGCTTTTATAGAAGATATAAATATAAAAAAATCTAAAAGAGTATAATTTCGGGAAGTCTCTTATGATGTTTACCTGAAACGAAGTTTTGCACTTTTTTTCTCCCAAAATGATCAAGAACAGAAACGTGAGTTTTGCAAAAACAGTATGAATTTTAAGAGACTGTTATTTCTATAATGTTTTTCTCATTAAAACGCAATATGCGTAATGTTGCCAAAAAAATATTGCAGCTATATATCATCTCAACATTTGAGTACCATAGCATCCCGACAAAGCTTCGCTGGGCATCGTAGTCAACTCTAGCGGTATTGCTACTAATACTTCTACTGGATGTGTGTTTCCTTAACGGACTCTGTGGGAGCTCCTCTAGGTGCTTTCTGCCCTTTCTCATTTCATTTCTGAAAGCATTTAAACATCTTTAGTATTGGCCTGCTTTCTCTTCCCCAAAATGTCAATGGTCTGGTTTGTAAGTCCTCTCTATCGACGGGATACGTGCATACGCCGGCGCGCGATATCATGCGTACTTTTCACCTTTTCATCGGATTGATGTTCTTCTTGAGCGCACATATAGTGACATCCCCATGCCCCACATAATCTCATCACATCATCTGTAGAATTACCATGCACAATGCCTTCAGTCGAACAACAAAAGAGCCTACACTACCAAACCATTTCCATATGTTTGCAGTAATTTATTTTACATCCACATAAACCCCGCACAGCCGGGTGCTGTCTCCTATCTGCTCAACAGCAAAGCTGCCTACAGCAATAGCAGCAACAGGACCGGTGCGGCTGCGGCGGCTATGCTGCAACAGCACAAGACCATCAGTGGAGCAGCATAGAATCCCAGTCGTAGCCGTAGGGACAGCGATAGTATCCTTTTCACTATAACCCGCCGATGTCGTCACAACGTTTACTAGCTGGGTTACTTTTCCATCGGGTAGTGTGTAGCGCACACAGTCACCTAAGAGCAGCCTACATCCTCCGGAAACACAATGTAATATCCACGGTTACCTCTTCTTCTACTGGCTATCAGATTTTCTAGACATTCTGTTTGGGGATAGAATACACGAATTGGCGAGTTTACTTTCAGTGTGTCTGTGTACACCATGGGTAAATGAATGTTTGAAACATGGGCGGGAAAACAATTGCAAGGCGGGCATTTGTATCCCCACCATTGTGCTCAAATATTATATTGAAAATCCTATGGTGGGGGTGTCAATCGGTGATCATGGTGCCCACATTGGCTCAGTAGCAGTCAAACCGCGCTGCGCAATAGTCGTAATAAGTGGAATTTGCTGGTGCGCTTACTATTGTTTGACCGAAAGCGTGTTAACCGCTCCTCTTGTATAATTTCAAATATTCAAAAATAAACACGTTCGATACCAAATTGAATATAAATAGAGCAAGCGAAAAAATTATTTACAAATTTGTTTACATTCATCATTTCGGTTCATTAATTTTTATGGTTTTGATTACAATTAAAATAATTTTAATATTGGCTTGCAAAGTTTTTTAATATATCGTTTCGATCTACATCGAGTATGACAATAATCAAATGTACCTTTACTATAATTTCATACATTTTATGGTCGACAACTTCCTTTATAGGTTTAGTCAGATCGCTTCATTTTTGCCAAAATTGTTAATAGAAAAAAAACTTGTTTCGAGTGCACACGGGAATTTTTTGTTTACACAACAATTGAAGAAGGGATGAATTTATAAAAGTGTTTGCGATTGTTCAAGTGATACAATTCTCTTCAAGTGATGCAAATATACTCAACGTTTTTCAAAAAAAAATTAATAATTAATTTGATATTTAAGAATGGAAGTGCAAGTTCATAGTGTAAATGAAAAAGCATCAAGAATTAAGCTGCAGTGGCTAAAAGTGTGAAAATGGGCTTGGTACTATAAAAATTATTTATTTAATATTCAAAACATTACGCGAAACATTTACTCATCACACAAATTTCTAATATTACTTCTTTCGGTAGTGTTGTGCGTGTCAATATGTATATAGTATATGCCGTGAAGAAATTGGTAACAGAAGTAAAATATTTAAACCGAAAATTTCAAAAATTGCATTAAAAGCCATTATGTAAAAATTTTATGGTATTTAAAACGTACTTGAAGTAATAAAGTTCTATAACATGAATTTAAATATTCCAGAATAATTTCATTTACCAGGAGCATTGTATACTTCAACTCTTAAATTAAGATTATAAATTTAAAAAAAGTCGTCTGCATTATGACGTAAATGTCTATATAAGTTATATGAACTATTCATTCCTTAGACATTCTCTTTCACGTAAACAAATTAGGAGTATACACCTTTAATTTGTACATTTCTTGAGAATAAAAATAAGCTAAAATATATGATCACTTTCACTTTATACTTTTGACTATTTCTTTGCTTATATCTCTGATTTATAATTATGTATATCAAAACTACAGCATAATTGTCATATTTCCATATCTTCAATGCCCCACTCTTGTGAATATTCTGATTAGTTCATATAGTTTTCGTAGTATTCATTTCCTTCAAAATAAGTCCTTAATGCTCATGGTGTGTTTTCTCGTATACAACTCCGTTAATGTTAAGAAAGGTATACACTTCATGAAATCTTTTAGCATTGGAAGACAACACAGGTCTTAAGTTTCCTCGCATTTATCAATTAAGGGAGGGAACTTTATGTTCTCATTACAAATTGAATGCATTGTATAAGCAATCAATTTTCCATTGTCGACGCTGTATACCTTCCACCCTTCCAAACCTATGCATCCTTTAATCTTATTAAAAAAATTATGGATATTTTATTTGTTCGTACCCTAAATTGTTAACAAAGTGCATCACAACAACTCAGGTAGATAAAATAAAAAGAAAATTATAAGAATGCGAAATCTTGTGTTGAAGCAGACACCATATCCGTAAGTGATTGTCCAACAATTGCTCATTGTTTAGTTCTAGAGGTATAATCCTTTATTTATCACAATACTCTCATTTTGCTGTGGCATTATATGCTGTTTTAAGATTTTTGTCTGCCGCTCTGTGGCCATTCATTGGAATTGTTTTAGATAGTTCTTTTAGGTTTTTATCGAGTTTTAATAGTTTATTTTTAAGCCTATTTTATTATACATACATATATCACGCTATCGTCGCATACGACCTTTTCTGGTTTTTGTCTACACAAACTTTCCCACACAAAACTATTATTAGGAGTTTGATAATGTTCTTCTAAATCCTTCTTACAATTTCGCAAATTAACTCATATGATGCATTAAATTTGATTAAAACTATTACGTATCTTTGCTTCTTACCTCTATATTGCTCTTGACGCTTAATATACATAGAAATGATTCGAAATATGAAAGCATTACTTGTCTCAGTTATCCTATTGCGCTTCTTATTGCCTGGTATAGTCTAAATTTCTGTCAGATGTAAATGCAAAACTAAGTAAAGTAACTAAACCTTATTAAATTGTATTATTTATTTATCATTTACTTTAAAAGAGATCGGTATTTAACTACTTTCAATATTCTTAAAAAGTCTTCCAAATAAGCGATTCCTTTCTCAGTTTTACAAAACTCTTACTATATCGGTAAAAATATAGCTTTATAGATCAACAATAATTGGGGTATGTCAAAACCATTTTTGGGCTAAAACACCGCAAGTAGGTTATATAAAAATGGGTACATGTGGTTCTTCAAGATCAACAACTGTTAAAATTGTGTTCTTAAGAACTTAAATATTATTACTCTATATGTAAAGAATAGTTCAAACAAAAATGCTAAAAATTCATACAATTTTTACTCCCTATAATAGTTTTTATAAAAATAATACATGAAAACAATTTCTACTCTTAGAAATTAAAAATATTTAGACAAAAAATTATGTAAAAATTGTGGACACAAATTAATTATTATTATTAATAAAACAAGAGTTTTGACAATTTCGCAAATAGAAAAATAATTTTATTAAGACGTGTAGTAGAAATGGATACTATTAAATGTTTAAAAATATTAGTTATTTTGAAGTGAGTGTAGTGTACAATGTGATCGGGAATCTAAACATAACCGCAAAATAAAGGAAGCATAATAAAAATTAAAAGGCTACAAAAACACTTTTATGTTGTTTCAACTACAGCAGTCATTGAAAAGTTTCGAAAGGTAATATACATACATATGTATGCATAAGTGAATGTCCATACATATGTATATACAATATATATATAGTTGTTATAATCAAGCAATTCTTACATGTTCCCCAATTAAACATTGATTAGAGGAATTTTGTCTTATTTCGGTAACATAAGACATACAAATTTGGTGTAGAAATATGTAGTATTTAAAAAAAGCCGTAACAAATATTTGCTTTTTTAGTAAGTTTATCAAGCAAATCAAAAAAATGTGTGGGATGTTTATCTTGAAAAATGTTGTAAAAAATTTAAAGACCTTCGCATTTTCGGCCAAATTTATTTAAATTTTAATTTGATGTATCTACCTGGAACATATGTTAAACTATAAAAATAATAAAAAAGCCAAAAACCGATTCAAAGAATTATACAGACACGTTTGATCCCGATATTTTTTGAAATTTTGTTGATTTTTAATTTGCTTTTCTTAACCACCTCTTTGCTTTTATGTAATAATATTAATATTAACTGTGTTTACTTTTAAGGAAATATGCAGTAAAATTATATTTATATCTTGGAACAGCAATATTTCCTTGTATGTATATTATTCATTTATCAAAATGCCATTTGTAAATTTTAAACTGGCTTACTATCACGCTTTCACGTGGTGTGCACATGTAAGCATTAGACAAATATATTATTGTTTTTCATCTGTGGCGTACGTACAATACATTATTATTGCATTAAATAAATAAGAAAAGGACAATTTCTTCAATATATCGAGTTTTCTTTTCAGCTTTTTTATTCTAACTGATATTTAAAAACATCTTGAACCTTACGTCATACCTCTCTTGGGATTTGAGGATTGAAAAACTAATCATGATAGAGAATACATATATGTATATTATATATACAAGAAACTTTAGTTTTGAATCCAATAAAAAACCAGCGCAACTCTTCCCATAAGTACACAGTAAAAAATTTTCACATCAGCTAATGTTGGCAATTTGTTGCCAACAATCATTACAGCAAAATTACACATCCAATGTAAAATTAAATTGTGAATGGGAAAAAACATTTCAAAGTGTAATTCAATTAAATTATCAATGTAAAATAACATTTTTGTATGGAAATCGTTTAGCAAATCAAATGTAAAATTACATTGGTGTGTAAAGAAATTCCCTTGGGAGTGTAAAATTACTTTTTGAATGTGATGATCTCCAAATTTAAACTGTAAAATATCTATTTGGTGACTTTCTTTATTGTGAATAACAGTGTGTGTGATAGTAGCCAAGTTACCTCTTGAAAAATTCACTTGCTGTAGTCGACGTCTCAATTCAGCCTGCTTAAGGGAAAGGATAAAGGCTTATACGGCTTTCGAATTAGAATTAATAAAATATTAAACACTATAGTTAAAGAAATTTTTATTTTACATTATTAATATTTTTCGCAAAAATTTAACGAAAACGTCATATTTTTCCCTATTCATTATTTCACTGCACTGACAAATTGCACTATATGAAATTTTACTTTACACTCACACGGGACTAAAAACAAATGCACCCGGCACAACGCAAATCAATTAACAATAGATCGCATATTACGAATTCTAGAACACAATAAACAGGCATATAGCCCTTCTTCTTTATAGGGGAATTTTAAATGGAGAATAGTAAAATTAATGTTATGAGTTGTGTATATAGATTTCTGAGTGTGTAATTTAAATCTAAATCGGGAATTTTAACTCGTTTAAGTATTATCAAAGTTAATTTTCTGTAATATTACCAACAAAATCCTATTTCAATCGTTTTTCGTATATTTTTAGATAAGTGTGTATTTTTGCTATTACTAAATTTAAAATTCTACCATTTTTAATGTTGTAGAATTCAAAACATATTTTACTGTGTAATCATTAATATATCCAAACAGGGTCATTGAAATATAAAACATAGACTAATTCAATAAATCGACGAGTTTAACAACCCAAGATTTTAATGTAGACTAGTGCAACAGTAAGCATGCTTTTGCAAAACAAAAAAAATGTTTGAGACCGAAAATCCAATTAAGAATATGAACTCATATAAGAAATAAAAAATTGTGCAATCTACTCCAATCTGTAGCTTTCCTAATTTACCTAGGTACGTTGTAGTTTTTTTAATTTACGCACACGGGACTCAGCGCGCAGAATCAGCAAAAAGCATTATTTATATTTAAATTTTAAAAAGACACTTGCATGTGAAATTTCAATTTTCTCCATAACATTTGACGATTCATTAAATGCATTTTAATACAATGGGAAAAAAATTGACTGATTGTTCTGCGGTAATTAAATGCAGGCGAATATTCTAATCTATTTTGCTCTAACAGAGGCGTGGCGAGCCAATCTGACCTATGAGAAACTTAAGTCCGGGACTTTCTTTCTGTTTTACATCGAAAAGTTATAAGAGTGCAGGCTAGGTAATTTGTGACGGTGATATCTGCTCGAATCTTTCGAAGGCGTTAGATATGAGCTGAAGAATTATTTGAGCGTACAACAGTTATTACCTAAGATTCTAGTGAAAAAGGCGAAGCAAAAATAAAAAAATTAATCTCTTTCTGGGACAAAAACTAACCAAAGCAAAGCAACATTCCTACCCATTTATGTATTGTGTTTCATAAATTCGTTTGTCTTTAAAATGTTGTAAGTTCTAATTTAAGCGAAAACATGCAGTTGTGGAAAAAATGTAGACCAAACCTCCAGCTAGAGAGTTCCAAGGCGATCGTAGTTATTCTATTGTCATATTTCAAACATATGAATGACTTCTCATTAGATATTCACGAATGACATTAATTTCCAGCAACTAATAACATTGATGAACATTTTTACCTTCTTATGTTACAGAACAATTAATCTGTAACTTCAATAGAAGTTTTTCTGTTGATTGCGAATCTGAAAACTAAACATTTCCCTCATGATATATTTTTGAGCAAAATTGCTGAAAAACCAAAAAAAACATCGGATTTTGAGAAAACATATTTCGAACATAAAAACATAAAAATGGAATGTGACAAGCCCTCGTAACGAGGCTCAAACAAACGCCTTAATCTTCACTTCAATGTATAGAAGACCTACCATTCGATAGTTCTTGCTAAGTGTATTGGGAAACTATTATTTCGTAAACATGCAATAGTTGTAATTTTCATGCAGTATAATCAATTGTATGAAGTAATCGGTTAACAGAAAAAAAGGAAATTCATAAAATATTCCAGGACGTCTCAAAGAATTTGATATTTTAAAGCTAACTGTTCAAAGGTTTCTTTGAATTACATTTCAGTCTCCTATAAAATTCCGTTATTTTGTAACGACTTTTCAAAATGTTCAAAATAGGATATTTTATACTCTTCAAAACTATTTTTCTCGAAAACGTGATGTGATAGAATATTATTTCCAAACTCGTAATCTACGAAAAAAGTTATATGTAGAAATGATGTATCACTTGTTCTGTTTCAACAATTTTATTGACCAGTGTAATTAGTAAAGCACTGCTAAACCAGTTTCTTCAAGAATAAAGTGTGCACTGAAGGCCTGAAGAGAATACGTGGTTCCGATGTGCAACATTACAAGAGAATGCAAAACATCGGAAGGAGAAATTTAGTTTTCTCATTTATTGAAAATTGATCTATTGTAGTTCACAAATATGTACAAAAAGGAAATTTCAAAAATCCAGCAGTGTTTTGCGATCCTTTTCAGAATACAATATTTTCCTGTACTAAAAACAAAACAAACTATTATAAAATCCACATTTTAGGGAACCAATTTTTTGATGTTCCCAAATATTTAAGTTTAAACGATTTGTTTAATATTTTTTATATTTAGGTTTAAATATATTGTAAATAAATGTGAAACACATTTAGTATTACTGTACCGCATGCAATTGTACACAAGTAAAGCGCATTATTTTATTTCTCTTTATAGTAACAAGTTAGTGCTTAGAAGATGTAAACAATTGTATTTAATTATTATATTATTACTTAATTTTTTATTTAGTTATTATTATTTTATTTAAGAAAATGAATGATGCCACAACTATATTTCAAAAATTAAACTATATACACATACATACATATGTATATATCCAAATATAAAATATAAAGATATACAAGTCAATTTTATTTCTTAATCGATTTTGACTAAACTTTGCTTGCACATTTATCCCGCCTGTAGCTTAGTTAAACTCGTAAATTGTAGAAATCGGTCAACGGAGTGAGGGTGTAGGGCTACGTAAAATCCAATATTATTAGTATTTCTTAACCGCTATTGAATAGACTTAAGACACACGCATTAATAACATGTAGCTCTAAGTCCTTTACAAAATAATTGTAATTGGTTAAAGGGATGAGAAGTTGCATCAGTTTCTAAAAGTCAATTTGTTGGCGACATAGTTGCTGCATTTCTGAATGGATTTTGGTTCAATTTTGCATATGCATTCACTGGCTTAATATTTAAGTTATGTCGAAAAATTGTGGAGTATGGGCAAGGGAAGGAGGATTCTCATTTCGATTATAGGTATTTTAATTTATTTTCATATAGACCGTACATTTCTTAATCGATTTTGATTATACTTGGCTCACATATTCTTCATGGTAATATCTTTGCTATCCTCGGAAATGGTGTAAATCGGCCAAGGGGATGGAAAACTCAACATTATGGTATATTCCCTTATGTAAAAATCATGTTTACCCCATTGAAATATACCTCTTTTATCTGACTACTGTCGAAAGGTCTATTTTTTGCTAACTATTTCACCTAATTGTTTTCTTCATAATTAAATTAAACAAAAGATCCCACGTGTAAGATACTACAACAGACCAACGGTAAAAATCGAGTAACGAAATACCATCCTTCACGAGCTAAAAACGAAATAAGAAGAAAATACAAAAAACTTTAAGAAAGACCCGATCTTGGAAGGAATTATCACTGCCTACGAAAAATCCCATTTTCGAAAGACTTTTATTATAAATTATAACAATAAAAATGCAAATGACGGTTTACTGACCGCTGAAAAACACGTTTCTAAATTACACCACATATTTTCTTGTTCTCAAGAAGAGGAGTACCTTCCTTGTCCTCCAACCCCTTTGTCGGATCATGGATCGGATCGGTTTCTTGAGAGGAGGTGGTCTTGCCGTTACCAACCGTTTATTTCTCTCTGGGGCACCTTAATGGCAGCAGTATGGTGTAGCAACGATGTTAATCAAAACAAAAGGGTTAAACGTGATATAAAAAAAGTTGCAAAAAATAATTAAATCTTAATTATTATTATTATTTCATTATATCGCGAAAGAAATTATATAATGTGATCTAAAAAATAATTTGTAGACTTGCATCTTTCACATTTACTATGTATACAAAGGGTTTTGCAATAAGGACATAATAATTTTGTTTTAATTCGAGTGGGACTAAAGAAACTCAGAATGCCAAATGCTTGTAAACAATAAATGGAGATAATTGGAAGCTCACTTTTTATTTTTAAAATGCAAAGAAATCAAAGACATATTTGTTCGATATTTATTCAGGGCTCTTTAAAACTAATAAAATTAAAAGTAGTAACAAATAATGGGAATTTGTAAAAAGCTATAAATATTTTCATATCAGTTTGATTCTTGCTTTTAATCTACATTTATGCCGTCTCTGATTTCTTGTCATTTTTCATATTTTTCAGGCAGGGCTTACCGCTTAAAGGAATATCTGCTATTATCATGGTGGGGGTATGTACAAATCTTTAAAAAGAAACAAAAAAAACAAGTAGTAATAACGCAGAAACAAAATCTTTATTGTGTGAATACTTTCTGCTTTTGAAATAAAAGTGGTATTATATCAATAAGTGATTAAATCTAGAATGTGCGTTAAGAAAAACCTAATTTTGGCTACAATTTGAAACAGTACGATCAAGCATAGCTCAGCCAGATAAATTGTGAAAAGGATGGAGGAGAACAATCCTTGGCATAATAAATATATAGAGAAATAATGTAGTCTGTCTCTCTCTGTTAGCCACCCCTTTTCCGGGAAGAAAGTTAAGACCCAGGGCCATTTAAAATTTCGCAGACTTTGGAACCTCTCAATAAGTAAATTATCAATAATACTACTAATACTCGCATTTTTTAAAGTATATAAATGAGTGTAAATTACTGCATATATACATATGTATTTAAATCCAGTAATTGGCTTATACTAAATTTGCGCGCCTATTACTCAGTTTTCTCGATCCCCCTCTTCTTTAAAAGTAATTATAATAATAAGATATAAAAATGTATGGCATTATCTAAGTTACTTTGCATAAGTCGTAAAAGATCTAAACAATTTGCATAGAATGCTATTGACAATTGCAATTAACTTGATTAATATTTGCAATTGATTACAACTAGTTTTTCCGGATAATGCAAAGAAATGAATTGTGTTTGAAGATCATCTTTCACTAAACAATATCAATATTTTATTTATTGTATATTTCAAATTCTTTAAGTAAAACATTTCCAGTAAGATATAATACCCGAGCCCATATTTAATTCCATCTTCCCTCCTTTCGGGAGAGAAAGTATCCAAAAATGGATTTGAAATGTTATTGTTTTTCGCATTCTCAAATATTTTGAAAAATAAAGAGAAAAGAGTAAGAACGGTAAGAATCAGATAACAAATAAAGATTTAAAAAGAGGCATATCGCAATAAGAAGCACGTAGTATGTATGCATCTTGTTGAATGCTGTAAGTATTATTCCTCCAGGGAGCAACATCTCTCGATGACAATGTGGTATAGTGTTATCTTATTATGTTATACTGACATTTTATATATTTTTGGTGTTCCTTAAAGTATCAAATTCGATGCTGGCTTTGCGTTTTGTTACGGATCACACTCAGCCTCTGTCGCCATCATTATTGTTGAAGACGTTGTCTTTTATGCGAGCAATAAAATCAAACTTTATTTGTCAAATTTCATTCTTAAACGAGAAAGCTCAGACCAGCTCCAAAAGAGTTTCCAATAAATTTTTTGAAAGACTTTATTTGACCGGTTCACTGCTGTTGTTTCACCCATTTACGGTAAAATCATAAATTACATTTTTTCTGTTGAGTCCGTGTGTAAAAGTGTCTTGTTTTTATTTTTTTTTATTCCATTTGAGCGTGTTGTAAATCTTAGCAGAGTTAAGAGCTTTGTTGATTGGGAGATTGATAAGCGCACACCTTATAGGTGGTATAATGAGGTGATAAAAACTTTTTTCAACTCTCTCACGTTTAAAGATATGGACTTCAAATATAATCTATTGTATTTGTAGCACATCGTTAAACTTGAGGTAGACTTGAATACCGCACACTAAATATAAGAATAAGAAACCAAACGTTCTTAGAAAGAGTGAGTAGAGATGATGGACTATTTGAATAATTTTGATGACTCTTGAATTGGTTTATTTCAATTCCATTTGAGGGTAATTATAAATTTGTGAATGACACAATGAACAAAAGTTTTGGTGGAGCTGACTTAAAATATATATAAATTGAACATTAAATGTACTGCAACTTTTAATACTGTATTAAAGATCTAGTTTGAAACACTTGACAAATTTGTTGTGCTGATCTCTCGAAATATTGTTTAAGTTGAATGCCACTTTTTAAAATAATGATAATCGTGATGAGCGATAAGATAATGGGGAGATGAAATAAAATGAAAATATAAATGATTATGTCTCTGTTGACACAGATTTATATAAATAAGTAAGTCAGTTAACTGAGCGGGCGTACAGGTAGGTAGCCATACAGTAAGATAGGGAAACAGACTAGTCTGTCAGTCCGTTAAGAGGTTCGAAGAGATCTCTGCAGACTGAACCACAAAAGATACCGAAGGAGTATGGGGTGTATCGCGCGGCTGGAGAATGTACTACCAACACAATCAAGGGAAGAGAATTGAAAACGCCTTGCAACCATTTAATACAATTATGAGATTACGTAACAAGAAAGCATACTGAAGTGCCTTGCACGCCGTCTACTTCTTCTGCTGACCTGGTAGTAGAAACTACTACTGTTGTCGGTACTTCGGTTTCCGTTTTTGTTATTTCCCATCTTAAATCTTTAGGTTTTTTATCTTATTATTTTTTCTTGCATCGTGTAAAGTTGTTAAATCTCTCGCAAAGTCGTCCATTCATCGATAAAAGTGTGGAAGTTGTCGAATGCATTGCAGATGGATGGACTGATGGATGATAGTCACGGAAAATCGTCCGTCGACGATCTTACGATCTTTCAGATTCAATCAAACGATCCATCTTACGAACGGATGCGTGCATACTCAATTCGTTTTGATATCCCGCTTTTGTTGCTTTTACACATTTTCTCGTTTGGTAGCTTTTGTTTTCTGTTCTTGTGGATTGCGCTTACAGTAATCTTTTGCATAAAATTTGAACTGGGGAAAGTGTAATTATGGCTGTTAGTTTATATATGATTGGAACAATCTCGAAAATCATTCACATTTTCGGTGACCAAAACGCAGCTTTGCGCATCAGTTACTCCAAATTTATTTTACTCAAAAAATTAACAGAACAAATTAATCACAGCGGTTCTACAAATTTTAAGTCAATTTACATTAGGCCACAAATGATAAATGTATCTCCTGTAAGATCAACGAATGCAATAAATTTTCATTTTCCCTGCTGAGTTATGTGTAGTATACATACTGTTTGTTCCAATGCGCACTAAAATAATGTCTTTGATGAAATAATTGCGCATGGCTTGTTTCACAAAATGCGTCTATACCCCCAAAGCTTAGTATTCATAAACTGTAGGTCTCAAGAGTACTGATGAATTTTTCAAACAATACATTTCTTCATGTTTTAATTGATAATAATCATTATTTCTGAAATTTACAACTACAAAAATGTTCATTTAGTCCTAATATAAAATCAATTATGTTTTCTGTCACCTTACTTAGATTCAATAATATTTTGCATGAAAGGTTTCATTTTGTCGAATTTTTATTTTTTGATTGACTGATAATGATTACGAAGAAAATTCTATTCTTAGATCACTCGATAATGATTAACAATGAATTTAGTAATAATTATGAAGTAAGTTTCATTTTTCGGTCACTTGATAACGACCAAGCAATAATTAATTATAATAAATAATAATAAGAAACGATTTGCATTTGAGGAGATTATCATACAATTTATTTCATAATCATTATGGAGCGATCGAAAAATAAAAACTAAATACTTCGTAATTATTTTGAAGAAATCGCAATTGTAATTCATACACTTTTAATATATAATCATTACAGTATCTGATATTAAAAAATACTTATGCACAGATATGATTAGCAGAAAACCAATTTTCTGCCTGTATCCCGTATACTTATTTGAACCTCTTGAGCAAAACTCTACGAAGTTTATACTTATTTCAAAATCTTAAAACTTTGAGGTGACAGCGGCACTATCCAGCAAGTCGAGCAAATATGAACATAAATAGATATTTATGGAAAAACAAATATGCATGTAAAACGAATGATTTAATATTGAGCCGCCGTAAAATTGCATTAATTTCTAAGTTGTTAAATAGCTCCCTTAATCGAGGACCCGGGAAAGGTATGCTTTGTATAGCTATTTTCAAATACTGCTTATAAGAAAAGTTTAGCTACATTTGATAGCTTTCGACAGTACATGCTAGAATGAAATTTTATACCTTTAAAATAACGAATTGGCGATTGCAATAATGTGGAAATAAATATTGAGAACAGAAACTCTAGCTAACTTTAACCTGTAGTACACTGTAGGGGAGAAGTGGCATGAAAGAGCCAGTTTAGTAAAGGGAGCAAAAATATATACTTTTAACGAAAGAAATGATGATTTTTTTTTCTCTAATTATTATTTATTAATTAAAGTAGGTAATTTCATACGAAAAAACCTTAATCGCAATAAAAAAAAACAATGAAATATTCATTTTCAAAGAATGTGTCTTTTGGATCTTTCATGCAATTTTTGTACTGAAAGAGCCACTAAAAGTTATGAAAGAGCCAGTCTGTATTATATGTGTGTCTGGAAAATTCAGCCCCTCTGAATGCAATGTCTGAAGCAAATATTTTTATAACATATGAAGAAAATGCATATTTATTATTATTATAATTTATTTACAAAATGCAAATACAGGGTTATGAAGGAGCCAGATCTTTCAAGGGGCATTCAGCGGCTCTTTCATATCTAATTCTTAAAAAACATATAACGTTCAAAATAACACACAATATCAAAACTTTTGCGGCTCAGTTTTTACGCAGATGCATGGTCAAATATATGCACAAACTCAATCTACAATCCATGTACCCATATTTGTTTACAACATACTACCAAAAAACAACTTAAATTAAGTACAATTTTCACTTTTTAGTGCAAAAAACTTTGAATCGATGTACTGGCGTCCGTTGGTTTCGGCGAACTGTCAAATTTTAGTGGGTGACGGCAAATCAGTTTTGCCACTTAAAAATAAAATCGCCAACCAAATCCGTTCATAAACTACCAAAATAATGTAAGTGGCTCTTTTAAAACATGGCTCCTTCATGCCACTTCTACCCTACTCCTTTCAATCTTTAGCGGATATATTCGGAAAGATGTAAAGATGCCGCAAAAGAGGAAATATGTGCACCTTGGAAATTCAAATCCGGAAAAATTACAGATAAATTACTACAAGGTGTCTTTTGTTCTTGCCATTGTTAATACTTAGCTTTCTTCGATTCTTCTTTCATACAGCCTTTTGTTTGCGCATTTTTTCGCCGCTCATGATGGAACACCACCAGCAGTACCTAACAAGAGCAATTGAACCAACGACAACATAAATATCGTTTGGTGTCTTTTTGTATCCATCGCATATCTATCTCTCGGCTCTGAAACTTTTTCACTCCATCATTGATTCCGATTTAGGCTGTGCACAGATTGTTGTTCTTGCATCTTTAAGAAATGACCAGGCGAACAAAACGTGTTTTTCAACATTTCAAGAGGTGGAATTGTCCATTCTATTGTTGTACTTTTGTTTGCAGGTTCTCCTTTCGTCCCATCGATGAACATCACCCAGCTGATAGCGGCGCTGAAACGAAGAACGTACCGTAACTTGACTCCCAAAAGGTTTCACCATTTGGGTCTTAAATTCACCTTTTTTGCCCTTATTATTAAGAAAATTAATTGTCTTTCGTTAGAATTAACGTATTTTTGCGTTTCTTGTATGTGTACAAATTGTCATAGTTTTTCTCTTTTGCAAATAGTGTATAAAAAATAAATTGATTAAAATTGATTAACTAAATTTTCGTAGTGGCACGACATAATATTTATTTAGAATAAGAGGCTTGATTTTGATGAAATTTCCTACAGGTTTCCTTTATAACTGCGAAAACCCGATTGAAATCGATTTAGGTCATAAAATTAACGCGGACCAAGCGACAGAAAAACGTTACGTAAATAGAGACGTATGAAATAAGATTATTGAGCAAACCAACATAATACCGTACAAGAAGACGAGTGACAGGGGTGAGATTGGGGTTTTAACCGCCGCTACCATCCCCTTTCACCTCCTGTTCATTTTCCCCGCAACATGGTCGCTTCCAGTACTAAGGTTGATACATAAATTTACGGCTGATCACTTTTAGTAACATAATAGCTAATAATGATCGCAGTGGTTAAGAACGGATGCCTTATTTTAAGTTTCCGACGATATAAAAACAATAAAAAAATTAATTTCTTGCTCTGATTGAGAGATACAAATAATATCCGTTTCAGGAGTTATTGTTAAATATTATGGTTCTCTTTTTTGTTACAAGCTTCTGCTTGGCTTGTAGCTATCTTGATTTACAAGTTTTCAACATTAAAACATCACTAGGGGGTCACCGCCACTATTATACATAGTAGGCACGCGAGCATTTATCTTAAGGCGGACTGCACTTCTTTTTCGTTTTGCTCATTTCATGTTTTCTTGCCTCTCTAATACTTTTTATATATTTAGCAGCATGCAGACATGAAGTGATATCACTTGTATTTTCTCCGATGGGTTAATTTTTCTTACCAGCCAATCTTTTAGCTTATCTTCGTCAGGCTACCATAATTTTCTTGAATTGTTGTGCTACTCTGTCCCTATATAACTATCTAACTAGATAGATAATCTCTGTAAGAGCCGGTGTTGTTTTAATTTTTTCTAGTTCTTAAGTTTTTGTAACTAGATATGGCCAGCCAATTCGAAACATATAAAATTCAATTGATGATGAACGAAAGCTTGTGATTTATTTATTAATCTGTTCAATCAATTGGCATCGAAGGGGATAAATGTCGTAACATGATTAGAGTAGTACTTTCTCTCTAATACATTTTGTTTTTTAAATTCAGATAAATTTGTATGTCTGGATGGTTTTATTGTACTTGCTCCGGTGCATATGCACCTTATGTGTATTAAAATATAAATTTTTGAAAACAAATCACATAAATTTTGTTTATTTTACTTTCGCTTACTTAGTACTAGGTGTTAATCTTCGTTTTTCCCGCGAAAATTAGGAAACATGTACGCCAAGCCTACTAATAAGACGCAGAACATATCTTTCTTAAAACTCAATAGGACTTGCAAAATATTCCGTTCATTTCTAAGCATAAAATAAGTATACTGTACATTTGTAAAAGTAAAATGATTTCTCATTGAACTTACCTTGCTTCTATCTTAATATAGACCTATAAAATAGTGGCAGTTTTTAGGTCCAAGTGACGACACATGTATAAATATATGAAGTTACCACTCATGTTTATTCGCAAATATATAACTATTAACTACCATAATACAAAAGAATATTCGTTTTATGTTATAGAAATTGAAATCGATTTAAAAATATAACTATGTTATTACAGATTTATACTCAAAACCTTGGCTGTTTTCTTCATATTATTTTAGGTATTCATTCGCTTGATTTCAAATAGCATTATTGCATCTGTATTTTGAATTGAATATGTGATTTTATTTTTGTGTAAAAACTTTAAAAATTTCCAATTGATTAATCGGGATATTAAGATGAAATAGCAGATATTTTGATGTCCTTATGTATATGGGTAATTTGCGTTTGGTGTGTAAAAAATTGTTCTTAGCTTAGTTTCACTTGATACAAAAAGAGTTAAATTTGTTGACTAATTCTGTATGAAACTTTTACGGTAGCTTAATGCGGTCAATACAACTTTCAAAATTGCGAAAGCAATTATTTACTTTTGTATGTTCTAGTAAGTGAATATGCACGCGATCGATCGTTGATTAGCAGATAAGCAGTACGAAAATGCACCACGTGAGAAGTAGCATCTTAAAAAACATAGATGATGACATAGAGGTCGATGTTTCTTGGTATTAATTGTATGCATAAATGGATATATTTCAGCAGCAAGTTGAGGTGCATCTCCTCTGGCTTAGTGTACCTACTTTTAAGAGGTGTAAAACAAAATGAAAAACTTTGCTAACATGCAACAACTAGATATACCAGGGAATGTTGCTGCTTCTGATGGTAAAATACGCAGCAAAACCTGTCATTCTTCTCTTTACTTCATGTAATCAGTTGCAATGTATTAAATTTTATAAAGCGTGTTAGTCACTGGAGGAAAAATTACCTACTTCTATAAATTTGTAATTTTCTTTTTCTCAAGCTTAATTCGTTTTTTAATCGTTGGCACCTGCTGTTATGTAATAATAGTCTGAAGCAATACTACTTTTGCAAGTCAGAGATATCTTGAATTCTGCGTAACCATTTCGGCTCTATGTAAGTTTCCCTAAATAACCTGTTATTGCATACGAATACCATACAAAATTATCAAATTAAACCATTATAATAATCAATATCATCCGTGTTATAAGTCACGTGTCTGCACCAAACCTGAAGATGAAACTGAAGGGCAGTTGTGGGGCAGACACGCGACTTACATATATCAAAGATTAGGTAAGGAAAAGAAAAACAGAGGAATTTGACAAGTTAAATTATTTCAAGCCGTTCAATTGCCACTCTATCGTATTTCGTGTCATCCATCACCCCTGGTCTACACACATTTCTTTTAAAGAAAGACGTGAGATCGTCTCATCTTCGGAAAGACTTTTATTTGTGGGACTATTTTCTCCTTCTAAGAGCTCAAAACTTCAATTTTTGTGAATGGAACTGCAATGAATTACGACAAACCTCCAAACATCAAAACAAGTTCAATATATTCTTTACATATGGAGGCATTAGCATGATGATAGGCATGTCACAAAATTACTTTTAAACAATGCTGCTCAAGTTTTTGTAGATTATTTACGTGAGTCACTTTTCTCTATTTATTTTTGTTTGTGGCGCTTACTCTTATATAAAACTTAAGAAGGGAACTTAAAACTATTTTTGGGATTTCAACCAAGGGGAATTGTCTGGGGCTTTAAAGAAGAATTTATGAGTATATCGTTGACATTGTTCTCTAAATGCATTGCAATGCCTTTATAAATAACGAAATATGCGAAATTTATGGAAAAAAACTATAAATTAGGAAAAATTACGGTAGTTTTACAATACATAGTTTGGTCGTTTTCCTTTGCCATAAAATATGTGTTCTCAAAACTTAAATAATCGTAAAATGTAAATGTAATTTAGAAAAAATACTAACAGCTTTTAGGAAATATTTTCAAACAGCTGCTATCAAACATTTTCTCTTTACAAAATTTTGGCAAAAGTAGACGGAAAGAGAAGCCCCAGAGAATTACATTCCAAATTCAAAAGGCAAATTTTTTGTCGGACTTTATAAAAAATTACCGCCCACCATAAAATGGCGAATTCTATGGACGTTTCGGCTAAAGCATGGCTTCATAGCAGCTTCCTTTAGTTAATGAACGGGAAAGATAACCAAAAAGCATTTTTTATGACCATTTCAAATTTACAAATTTACAGGGAGGGCGCGTTACCTGAAGATTGAAACAAAAATCAGTCATTAAAATACCACAAAAAGGGTAAAGTAAATGTTTAGAGAATCTTCAACACATTCAACTAATTGGCCATCTCGGCGGCGATCTTTATTTGTATTTTTTTTTTTATTGCATGCAAAGGGTAAAACTTAAAACAATCCCTACGCCCGTTGTCTTTTTTGTATAAACACACCTTTCGAGAGGTTATTTTCTTCATTCTTCCTTTCTATTTACGATATGAGAACACTAAAGCCAATTAAAAATGCATTTTTAATCAACTGATTGATTTTTTCCATCTGGCTGCCGTTGTTTTCGTTCTTAATTAACTTCCAGCGAAGAAACAAAATCCAGAACCCATGAGAGTGAAGTAAACAAGCATTGAGTACTGCTGTTGTCGTCGTTATAGTTAATGCCATATAGCCATCCAATTGAAGATTTTGTTATCATCGTTAAGGACGCTGTACTTATATAGAGTATTATATAATATTATGGTGCTTTTCATAGGTTCTGGAGAAACTTTTATTAGTTTCCTACTCCATCAGCGCAATTGTTGTAAAAAAAATAGATATCTGTATTTCGTCTTTTTGAAAAAACATGGAAACTCGCTAAATATAGAATATTAGAAACTGTTAATATTATTAACTCTTTCACTGATTTTCTAATTAATTCACCAGAGACATGCAAAACAGCAAATAAGAAAAATACTACGGATAACAATTTATTCAAATTTGTACGAGCCAAACAAAATAAAAAGAAGGTGTGGCACCTCTTAAAGTAACATACTCCATAGTCATTCATTCAAAGCCTTTTCTTGAACATATGGTTTTTTTTTCTAGAAACTCTGCTGTTCCTAAGATTTACATAAAATTTGGTACGATAAAATTTATTTTTCTCAGCCACTCATTCCACGGACACCATCTTTGATCTGAAGCCTGTAAGAGAGCAACAAAAGAAGAATTATTCTGGAGGTAAGCTGATGATGCATTAGAATAAACATGTCTGTTTTTATAACATTTTTAAAACCATTAGACAATTTTACCACAGCAAAGTCTTTTTATTGTCCAATTGGTACCCTCCTCCGAAAGTCTAAATTAAAAGGGCAAAAATAGAATTGTGTTTTCGAATGAATTTCTTTAAACAAAAACGAAATAAGGAAATTCTTCAGTGGCTATATAAAATATCAACATATGGTGGAATTCTAGAAAGATCAAATTATTTCCATACATTCAATGTTTGCCCGTAACTCTCGTAAATTTCCTAAGCTTTGGGAACTTGTAGCTCTTGTCTTCCGCATTAATTTCTTTTGTATAAGTTTTTTGTGCGAGGGAAACGTTTTTATTATTTCATTTTGTTTATTTCCTTCGAAAATCGAGATGCTTTCAAACTTTCTCTTATTGGTTAGGAAGGATTTAGATAAAATGAAATTAGGTGGAGCCTAAGTAAACCACTTAGAATTAGGTATATACTAAACATTTGCTAAAGAAAGCACAGGTTTCGATAAATGGTAAGGTAATTTCTAGTGTTTGTAAAAAGAAATGAAATTTGCGTTGCTTTACTTTTCTCATCACCCAAATTGTAATATGAATTTTTTATTGCTACATTTAAGTCGTTCGGTATATGAAACGAAATGAATTACCTTTTCTCTTCCCATTCGATGCATCGAACAACAACAGTAGCAAAAGTGCTCACGATATACCCAAATGTGTCTGCGTTTTGTTTGGATTGTGAACGAGCACGTTGAAGACGCAAGTGAACAGGCATTCAGTTAGCCAGTTAAACAGGTAGGCAAGGAAGGTAACAGAAATGCAACCAGCAGCAAAAAGTGCAGCAGTGATTCGCAAATAAAGTTAAAAAATTGTTCTAAATTATAAATAAAATGTTATTGCTTGTAAATACATGGATTAAGAAGAAGAAGATAAAGGGAGAAGTTGATAGATGCAATATATATACATATGTGCATTTGTAAGTGTGAAAGCGTTAATAATTCCAATAATTATGTTGTCTTAAATACGAACTAAAGATATTTAAATACAAGTTCCAAAGAGATTACGACAACATTAGAAGAAGGCGAACAACAATCACCGTACACTTCTGAGCCAATGTTAACATTTTAAAGCAAATAAAAGAAGCACCATTACTACAAATTTAGCCATTTTAATTTTTTTAAGATAAATATACATATAGTCTGTTAAGCGAGCTGGGCTGCAAATTATGCAGGCATGGCTTGGACATGCAATGAATGGTTATAGGCACAAAAATACAGTGGTCTGCCAAACGAAACCAAACATAACCCCTGATTACATAGCTTTAAGTAGTCTCTTTTGCAGTCTGCTATTGACGAGGCTACTGGTATGGTTACTAGTAGCTAATGATTTTTAATGCAGAAAACTCGTCCCGTCTAAGCGAGGAAACAACCGCAACTTATCACGGAGAAAGTCAGTCAGTTAAAGACCAGTTAGACATCATTCAGATCATGTTTTGTCCATTTGGTACTGTAGCGCAACCTAAAAATCAATTTTTATTCACCTGTTACTCTTTTTATCCACCTGTATGCCCCCGTCTGCATTTAGTTCTTCTCGTGCAACCAAAGCATCTCGCCTCTGGCAAATCAAACAAAAAGGTTTTAAAAAATGTCAGTAAAGCGATTTCTTGTTTTATTGAATTTCTCTGCTTCGAAGAGGAGGCATTTTAGTTAATTACGTTTTGCTCCCGTAAAATGAACTATATATATCCAGGAGAATACGAAAAGCGAAAGAAGGAGAAGACGAAGAAAACTGACTTTGATGGTTTCAGTATCTTTGTAGCCGATATACTGCAGCACAGATATGCGTGTAACACAACAAAAGTATGTCTACTAGGTGCTGTTATTGCAGTTACGCATATTTTAAAGGTAGCAACTAAGTGACCGTACAGACTTCGGATAGTCTTCAGAGAGATAGTGAAGAGGTCAGAGCATGGAGAAATCTACGAAGTAGGAAGATCGTCTCCCATTAATAAAAATTTATGACTGAAATGGGAGGGCGGAAAGTGGAAAAGTCTTATTGATGGTAAAATTTATTGAGTACTCAGAGCATTTTGTATGGCCTCAGATTTGTAACCCTAAGGTTATGCTTGTTTGCCTGCTCACCTCACTTGCTTTCAGTTTCAGAATATATTAGGTTGTATAGACGTCAGATCGAAATATACTTCGTAGGTCAGTGAACTAAAAACGAACTTGTAAAAATTCAGATTAATAAAGCGATTTTTCGATATACATGTGCCTATACAAAATGACCAACGGTCGCTGTTTGTATTCAGTGAGCACAATAACAATGAAAATTATAAGCAAGGACGTTAACATTAACATACGAACCCATGACTTGGATTTAATTGTGGAATATAGAAGGCTTTTAAAAATTAAAATAAAAGGGCTGCTTTATTCCTAGAAACTTGGAATAAAAAAAACATTTTAAAAGAGTCAAAAGCGAAATGAAAGAACAAAACCAACAAAAAATAGTTTCATTCTTTTATTAGTCTGTTGCATGGCCGTTCATCTGTCCGACGTTTCATCCATCTAGTTATCTACCTACAGCCGCGAGTTCTCTATTTCATCTGAACAACGAACCTCATCGCTTTCGGAGCTCCGTCTGCAAAGCTTCGGCGAGGCCTGTTAGGGCTCTTGAGCTCTTGGGGTACTTCAACTGACAAAGTATCTCGTTTTAGTGCAATTCACTTTCTATGGGTCTTTTCTGCTTCATTTGTTCAGAATTATGACTCTGGGCTATTTATTTAAACATATGCCTTTTCCAGTTCCTGGGCGGCTTCTAGTCACCGTCAGTTGTCTCTAAAACCAAATCGGATTCAATGTTTTTTTTTCACTTTTTTCTTCATTATGAGTTTTGTGCTATGCCATATGCGTGAGGGTACAACAATCGATCTTTTTGTCTTCTCAATTTTCCAGACGCGAGGATGATTAAGGTACCCTCCCATAACCCGGTCACCACCCTCAGAAAGACAAAATGTTGTTTTGTTTATGAAGAGAAAACACAAAGATATAATCGTTTTTGTCATTTGTGGGGAGTCACTTTTCTTTAACTTGTTTTATGAAAAGAAGGCCTATACATTTAAATTTGCGACAAAAATTCTTCTTTAATGCTCTTTTTACATGATCTCGTCTGTTGTCTACTCGCAAAGTGTACATACGACATGACTCTGTCGTTGACGCGGAGACTGTTCATCCGCTATTATTTGTGAGTTAGATAAGACAGAGCCTCATTTTTAGGCCTTTTGTTTTCTATACTCAATGCAATCATCTTATAGGAGGCCAATTATTTTCTGACCGAATCTAATCAAGAATTTTGTTGTTACATTTTTTCATATATGTATATATACGTTAATTCTAAAGATAATATATTGTGTGGTTGAAAATAAATGTGTCATCCTAAATACGAAATCTGCGTTGATCACAGTAACAACAGAATGCATAAGCAAACTATGTAATACACAAAACAAAACAAAACAAAATGTATAAGAAGAAATTAAATAAGAAATGCGAATTAACACAACAACATCGTATAGGCAGACGCAACACAAGCGAAACATAAAAAAATAAAGTTACAAACTTGTTTCCCAAACATGGATAATGTATAGCCATTTTTATTTGAAATGAATTCCTTAGTTTTTTATCTTCTTTTTACGCCTATCTCCACGTTTTCTCTAGTCAATGAGAACCTAGTCATTTTGGGCTACTTACTTTTTTGCTCTATTTTCATAAAGACAACTGCGAGAGGATGGATAGCATCTTCTCTATTTTAAAAAGATCTACTGTTTTTCAAAACGACGTTGTTTTTTTTTTTATTTCGGCATTTCGATTTTTGTTACATGTATCAGCTTATGATTAAGCTCTAACATATATTATTATAACTCTTAACCTAATGCTAATTAAGACCAATAGATGCCAGTTCTATGTAGCCATTTTTCCTGTTGGGGTGTTTTGTAATCGTCCGAAATATTTCCGTATTTACCATCCGCGTATCCAGTCTGCTGAGCAAAACGACGTCGTGATAACGAAAACTCATTACTATGCCTGCGACGCAATACCAATTCTGATGACAGTGAGAGACAAAAAACAGGATAGCAGAAAATATTTTTTGTGTAATAATATTGTCTTACAGTAAAACGATTTCTTCTTCATATGTTACTAGCTTCTTCTACAGCCAATTCATCAAATTAATATTGGAATTTATTCGATCAGTTTTTATAGCTTGCAATGCATAAGCTCAAAGATTCTTCCTTGTGAATGAAGCTATTGTATTATGACTACATACATATTTCGTTCTTCACTTATTTTATCCAAATAGGCAAGACAACAATGTGAATGCTAGGACTATTTGAAGTATCAAGAGGGTAATGAACATAAAGTTACAGCAATTAAAACAAAATGCTTAATGTGTGATCAGGACGAGAGGATCACTTAACATGTGTCGGACTCTGATCTATGCACAATGCACTGATGTTTTACCCTAGCAAAGAGAATCTTATGGATATGTCTTTATAAATCAATGCAAGTTTTCTAACAGCCCTCTCGGTCTAGTATTTGATAAAAACCTTTTCATACCTACATACCTCCTAACGCCCCATAACATTTTTCTATAAAATGCAAAAGAAGAAAGAGTATGTTTCAATTCTTTAATTTTTTTCCTTATAATTTTGCACATACTGTTTTTCTTTTCCAATGCTATCTAAGCCTAATGCAACTGGACTCTTTAAATATACGTGTGCGTACGTATGGCGCGCAAACAATATTTCTGAACCTCCTATGATTTTTAACCGCCTGAGCCCCTTACTTCAACTCCACAGCTCATAGAAGTAAAACGTGCGAAGCGAACCACATATTCCATACAATATCTTGAAAATTTCCTTTCGGTCATTTTAGCAAACTATTCCTTAAGTATCATCTCTTTCAAGCTCTTGGCATGCACATAAGTATATTTATATACCCAACACCTTCATTCAGTTACCGTTCCACCATCAGCTTGGTCTTTCTTATTACATCGCATATAGACGACGTTCAATTTTTGATTAATTATTCGCAGAATGGTTGAAGAAGGTGCTTGATGCATATTTGCAGTCACAAATGCAATTTCCAGGAAGAAGTATGTATCATTTTCGGTTCAAGTGTAATCGCGGCGCAAATAGACCATGCAAAGTAAAAAATAGGATAATTCATATAAATTAATTGTTTGAATTTTGAATCATGGGTCTATTTATATATGTATAATATGTATTAGCAGATGCTTCATAACTCAACCTTAAATATATTAAAAGACATACAAAATTACTAAGTCTAGTTGAATGCGCGTATTATACATCAATTAAGGACTATTAATTTAGGCATCGCACCATGCGATCTAGTTTTAATAAAAAATATGCGTACTGCATAAAAACAAGGAAGTGGACCACATAGAGTATTTTTAAGAAGACAGGGTAATTATTACAAGATACCAAAGTTTGCCTGTCTGATATATATACTATACATACATATCTTCCTACCTTCTGCCTGGTCTAACTGGGCAGCCCTCGTTAGAAGTATTGCTGCCTTCTCAAGCAAGTTGGATTGGCATGGCATAGCATGGCAAAGCCTGGTTCGGCTGCTGTCTTCACAAATACTATGGTTGTCTTCCTGTTGATCAGAAAGGAGGACAAGGTGGAGAAAGAAAGTCGGAATAGATTAGAAATGGATGGGCACATTTTTCAATTTTATATCTTAATTTATGTGAGGAATAAAATGGGGAAGATTATTTTGTCTTATTTCAGCAAGGCTGTATTGGACACTTCGCAAATGCAATTATCTTGTAACGTTCGGAAGGGTGCTGGTCTTTTTTGAGATTTGCCAACCTTTCCTCTGTACTCTTTGTTTCTGTGGTCATAGAGGAATGTGGGAAAACATTTTACTTCATACATATTCCGGCAATATTTGTTGTATCATGCTTCGGTGTTCAAAGCCGACTAGCTAATTTGTTTTAAATTTTGATGCATTAGATGCTCTTCAAAGACTTTGTTGTCAAAAACTTGATTTCAAAATAACCGTACTTAATATATTTCGTTATCCCAATTCCCATAATTACAAATACACAAAATAATTCTTCTATAGATTCATAATTGGCTAAAAATTTGTTCCTTGTAAATGGAACACGTGATAATTTTTGGCTCCTCTTTTCCCCGGAGGCAGTTGTATTTCAACTTCGTTTTTGCTTAGGTTTTCATTTTTGTTGTAGCATAAATTCCAATAAAGGAGTAACATCTGTTTAGTGTCAGTTTCTCAAAACAGTTTCCTTTTAAAATGTAAGGGACCGGACAAAAAATTAACATTGAGCAGTAAAACGAGGCATTCACTTCATTTGATCTTTGTGTAGCCCATGAAAGAATAATAACAAGAACCAAAATGAAGCGCTTCTGTTTTTGTCGTTTAGTCTTTTCTTCCTAAAACTCCTCCCTCTTTCAATAGTATTGATCGACACAACACACAAAATAAGCAGGAAGGAGATCTTTTTCTAAGGAAATTGAAATTTTTGTTTTATCTTCACTTGAAACCATCTACATCCCCTTCGAAGTATAAAAAGTTTTATTTATTCAACAATTTACCAAAATGTTTACATTTTACGTGGTATTTTTCTGCTGTGACCAGAAGGTATCACTGCCTTGAAGGTGTGAGCAGATCACGTATTTTTTTAACTATGAGCGCTAACGTACATTCGGGGCAACTAATACGAAAAACAATAAGTGTTAGAACTCAAAAGTGTTAACGCAAATAGGCATTGAAATTTGCAGATAGAAAGTCAATTTGGACATAATATGAAATAAGCAGCAAAATGGGTATTTTGCTTTTATATTATCTTAAACACCTTTTGCCTTTCGCGCCTGGCAAAGCCATTCACGCTTATATTACTAAAATAACTCAATTGTAACGTCTTTGCTGTTTACATTTCGATTTATTATCAAACGAACATGCCAAACTTAGAACCAAACAAAAATTCAAACGAAATTGAATTGGCAACAGCTGAAAGTGCCTTAGCCTCGATCGACTGAGTTTTTCTTTTGCACGCATTGCTTTTAATGGGTTATATAATCGCATTTACCTGTTCCACTAAACGGTCAAGAGAAGCAGTAGCGAAAGCAGTAGGGGGATGGCAAAATCAGCGGCTGCAGTAGAGGCTGGAATACCATCAGCCTGTAACAACAGGTACAGCGGAAGCAAGGTACGAACCTGAGAGAAGAGTACTTATTCTCCTATAAATATGTATTTCCAACGCCCTCCACAAGCAGCATCACAGCGCAAGTATAAAGAACAACAAATGAAACTTACTTGAGCTGACGTCTTTAAAAATTCCTTGATCCATATGGCTGAAAATCGGGAAAAGGCTCTAAAAGGACTAATTTCGCATGCGAAAAATACTTTAGCCCACTAAGAAACTACTTTCGCGCACTTCTCGGCCTCAACAAATTTTGGAGTTTTTACTTGCAGTGATTAAAGATTTTTAACAAAGTCGCTCTAAATTTTCATTTGATTTCCACGTGGGAAGCGTGGGAGCACATCAAATTCTTTTATCACTGACGCGTGCTTATATGGATAACAGTCGATTTTTTGAAACACAAATTTAAGAGAACGCATTTTTAAGATTTGGGGCACATACCGTTAATCTCACTGCGAACAAGTAGAATCAAAACAGGCGAAACAGTTAATTTCTCCAGTGGCGGTATAACGGCTGACAGCTGCTCTTGGATGTCCCTCAGAAGATTCGCGGAAACCAGAAATCGGAAATCGTGAATTGCGACAAGGAATCGTGGAACTGGGAGCTGGGAATGGCGAATTACCAAGTCAATGAATGAATTAAAGGATTAAAGCCAATAGAGCAATAGCACGACGAGCTAACATTTAATCGTTTCAAAGCGTCATACCTTTAATACTAAGCAGAGCAAGAGTCAAGTCAATGTGTTGACCAAAAAATACACTATCTCACAGTCGTATTCGTACAATTAAATAAAACAGTGAAAATAACATACTTATAGTTGGAATATTTAATTCAATTCAAAGAATGTTTTTCATACTGAAGTAAATAATTAATTAAAATGGAAATTCATAAGGTCAATACAGTTATATACAAGAAATAACTAAAAAACACATTCTTATTGCATCTCACATTCATATTCGTACAAAGTAAATTTCAGTGGATTTCATGGAACATTTATCAAAATTATTGCTATTTAATACCTTGTAGGAAGCCCTTTTTGTTTCAAAACATCTCTGACCCTATTTGGCATTGATTCTACTAGTTTGCGCGTGACGTCAGGCTGTATGTTTTCCCACTCTCTTTTTAAAATATCTTTTAACTGTTTAGCATTTCTAATTGTATGATTTTGAAGCTGTTTTTTCAAATGAGACCATAAATTTTCTCTTGGATTTATGTCTGGTGATTGTGGAGGTGTTTCTAAAACTCTGGGACAATTATAGAGTAACCATAAGCGCGAATTCTGGGCCTTATGTTTTGGATAATTATCCTGGTAAAATATAAAATTATTTTGTATTCCTAACCTAGTTACACTATTTTGCAAATTATCTTTTAAAATTTTAACATATTTCGTCGCATCCATTATTCCGTCAATAAACTGTAGATTCCCCACTCCAGCTGCAGAAAATCACCCCCATACCATGACAGACCCGCCGCCATATTTAACGGTAGGTGCTAAATTTTCTTTATTAAGGCTTATGTTTACCTTTCGCCATACTTTTTGTCTCCCATCTGACTGAAACACATTAAATTTACATTCGTCAGTTAATAATACATTTTTCCAAAAGCTAAAATCATTAGTAAGGTTGTTCTTTGCGAATTGTACTCTTTTTCCCCGGTTGACTTTACTTATGAATGGCTTTCTCCTTGCTGTTCGGCTATTATACCCAGATTTTCGAAGAGTCCGGCGAATAGTTTCAGCACAAACGGTCTGTCCAGTTGCTTCCAACAATTTCGTTGCAAGTTTAGGGGCACTAATTTTTGAATTTTTTTTAATTTCTCTTAATATATCTCTCTCATCACGATCAGTTAACACTTTTCTGTTAAGATTTCTGGGTTTTTTTGTACTGAATGGCACTCTTGATATCTTTTTATAATGTATTGTACTGTAGAGCGACTTCTTTCAACAATGTCACTAATTTCTTTTAATGTTTTTCCGCTTTCATACAAAGAAACACACAATTTTCGAATTTCTTCGAACTTTTCATTCCCCTTTCTGCCCATAGCGTTTAACAATAAAATTAGCAACACAAAATGACACCTGATATAAGAGAAATGAATCTGTAACACAAAATTGCTCGACTGAATACTTGGCAATAAATGGAATCCCGTTATCCCACGAAAATGTTCTATGTACGAATACGAATGTGAGCCGCAGTGTGGCCAACTTTTATATTTTTGGTGGTTTTTTCTTTATTTTTTTCTAGGAATAAAGGAATTCCTCTTCTTTTTAGCCAATTACACTATTTCGAGAAAATATGTAATACAATAAATAAGGAATTTAAATAACAAGTATGTTATTTTCATTGATTTTATTAAGAAGTGTGCTTGTACGAATACGACTGTGAGATAGTGTAGCTGCCGATATCAATTCACCAGTTGCAGTAAAGAATGTAAATAAAAAAATTACTTGAGCCCTCTTATTTAAAATTCGGGATGATGTTCGAAAGGCATTAATTTCGCAAGCGAAAAACATGTTATGACACGAAAAGTCGCACGCTTAAAAACTATGTATTCGCATTAAAGCAAATCATTCCCGCAGTTCCCGACGGCCAAACATTTTCAAATTTTAATTACTTTCCGCGGTTAATTTAAAGAGTTTTTAGTCGCCAGATATTTGGGCGCGAGCTAAATTTTAATTTTATTTCCGCGATTTTAATTGCGGAAGTAAATATTAAAATATTCTAATAACATATCCATTCTTTTATTACCGACACGCATGCTTAGAAAGCAACGGCTGATAGCAAACTCGGAAGCGAAGAGAAGGCAGCCAGTCTGCTGCAGCAAATTGCGCAGCTTTAGGTGAATTGAGATACGTCATCGTTTGCACTACGAACGAGTTAAATCAAAACAGAGACAAACGTTAATTTCTCCAAGGAGCGAATAAGAACGCTGACCTGTTCTCTTCGATTTGCCTAAGGAGAAAGTTCGATTTGGGTTATAGGGCTTCGATTAATTTAATTCCCGGTAATCAGAAATCGGGAAACGTGAAAACGAGAACTGAGAATCATTACATCGGGAACAAAGGTGCTCCTGCTCTATAATAAATTTGTGTGCTTAAGACCACATACAAGCAAATGATATACTTAAAAATACGTAGATTTGTGAGTGAGTAATGTTTATGAAAAAAGAAAATATCTATATCAATATTTTATCCTTTCTTTTAAATTGTTGAAAGGATAATTTTATCAAAGCTGTTCTCTGCAGAGAATGGAAAGAATTACATAAATTTAAGTTAAAGGCATATTTTTGCGTTGAGAATAGCACTTAAACTTTAAATTATAATTAAAATACCACTCCTAGGTTTTTAAGTGTTCCTTATTTATTATAAGTTTTCATAACAAACTATAAAACATTACTAGATCTGTATTACAAAAGCATTATTGTTGTTCAGTACATACATATGTATGTATACATACATATCTTGTTTATTAAAAACAGTGTACGAAGGGAACAGAATTCCAACTTTCCGGAGAGGTAACAACAGCAACAGTTACCCATTAAATGCATTAGAAATAAATGAATTGAAAGAGATTTATTTGCTGATAATATTTCATCACGCCTTTTCATTTTCTAACAACAAATATCAGAAAAAAGGTAAGAAACATCGAGCCTTCTAAATCCATCAACACTTACATATGTACATATATATTATAAATTATCCAAAGTAAAGGTGGCGAAGTAAAAGAAAGATTTAGATATTTTTGTAAGGACTAAAGAAAGCGTCACTCAATCTAGAAATAAAGCGAAAAGAATTTCTTTAAAATGGTAAGGACAATGAAAATTACAATAGGAACTAAAACATTAATGGCTTTATTAAAAATTATTGACAATTTAGTTTTTCCTATTGGAATCAAAAGTATTTTTACTCTTTTTAAAATATTTTCAATGCGTTTGAAAAATAAAGCTTTCAGTATAATTGACATTTTTTTGAGCATACTCATCGGGTGCAAATTTACCCATAATGTTAAAAACTATACAAACGTTATAACAATAGAAAAGGAGAGAAGCAATAACTACTGCCCCAGAAGCAGTACTTGCCTGAAGGAGCACTCTATTACTAAATGTTCGATAATATCGCCGCCCTCTCGGCATAATAACAATAATTTTCTTAATAACAGAGCTGTATTCTTCATTGTATGAAGAGATGGGTTAATCTTTTATTTTCCCTGCTTTTCATTTTTCATTGAGCCATGAAGATAATCTTGATTACCTGTTCTGAATGAGATATGCATACGTACATACATATATAGGTACATTCAGATCGTGAAAATACGATGAAATGAAATTTTGAAATGTATGCAGTTGTATTGCTATCAATAAACTATCATAACCTTTGTCTGAAAATCGCTTATATACCTTTTGCTTACATATGTATATAGAAAAGAAAATTATGCAAACATTATAATTATGTTTGATTCATCAAAAGTTTCCATAAGTTATTTTTTTTATAACTAATAAATCACGGGACAGTTGCGACGAATCTCTCGGAAAAAGAAACTTTATAGTTTAACATTAGATACAACATGATATATGCGGTACAGAAAAAGATTCTTCAAAATCGATATTTGTTTTTCTTTCCCTATTTTAATTTTCAGTATATATATTTTATGACCAACCAATTTTATAGCATCTGAGTGGAATTTTGACACATATCACCAACAAAAAAAAAATGTATATCGGCAGGAATAGATCGTTGACAAATTTTCAATATAGAAAGACTGAGGTACTAATGGGATGATGAAGTTCTTTTTTATTTCGGGGTACTAGGAGATGCTCTATTTATTACTGATTTTTTGTTTGATGATTTAGGCATGAAAATTATTTTTAATTTGCTGCGAGTGGGAAGATTTTATTGATTTGTCGCTTTCGATAATTTTTGAACTATATACCCTGTAGCTATTTTGGAAACTGTCCGATACGCAGAATGTGTCTAATTTGAAGTTATCTTGAATTTCTAGTTTGGATGCTTTAGGTTTTCTTTTTTATCACTTTGAAATAATTAATAATAATACTCCTATTTTTACTATTAAGACTTTCCTATGCAGATTCAGACCTTTAGTCGTTCGTTCACTAGAATTTCAGTATTTCAAATATGGCTATTAAATGAAAAACATTTTGTTTTTAAATTGGTTATTTCGTTTGTTCTGTAAAGCATTGTTATACTCAATGTGCAATACTGCCCATGCTTTTTTTTGTTATTGGTCTGTAGTACTCAGTAAAATGCAAAGTTGCTTTAAATATCTGCCGAATTTTGTGGAGAACTGATGTTGTATGGAAAAATGTTTTTAAAACTACAGTCGGCTAACAGCCATATATTTAACATCCGGTGAGCGTTAGTACCTCACATGTGTGCTGCTTTTGTCTGTTTTAAATTATTTTTCTCTAGTGAAAACTTTGTTTTAGTGTTGACCTTTTCTCTTCATACTCTCCTTATTTACTGACTGATCTTTGCTGGCTTTATTTTCTAGCTTGAGATAATAATCCTCCTATTTTTCTTTAACATTTGATAGCAAATTTTTACTAAAATAAAGTAAAGCTCCTTCGAAAAAAGGTCGTAAATTAAAATCAGTACAAATGAATCATGCAAAGTAATAGAAATTTCTTCGTCGTAAATATTGTGCCATTTCTTTTATTATTGAACAGCGCATGGTATAACAGAAACGCGAATTTATTTATAAAAGCTGTCCTCTTCCGTGGTCGTCGCTGCCTCTGTGGAACCACCCAACTCACAATTAACGGCCATATATATACATATGTACTTTCATCTAAAATACAGATTAATTTGCGTTTTCCAAAGCCACTTCGTGGGGATCACTTTTCCTGTGTGAACTTATGAGGGTTGTAGCTGCCACCATACTAGAATAAAGTCTTGATCTACTTTTTCTTTAATGTAGTCATTTTATTTGTCTACTATTCAGTTCTTTATGGTATAGATTGCTCACTGCAGCTAAGATAATAAACCTGGCGATGGTTCAAGAGGCTTTTGTGTTTTGTACAATTTTGAATGCTGAAACAATTTTAGCCGGATTGCGGCTAGTATTTCACCGCACCCGCGTTAGTGACATATTTAAAATATTTTAGGGAGATAAAAAGATGTAGCAGCGTAAATTGCAAGTTGATGATATATTAATGTATTGTTAATGTAACTACTATAATGATGATTACAATGAAAGTGATAATAATGTGATCTTTCAAACTATAAAATAAATTAAGGATGGCATTTGTAGTTTATTTTTTTTTACTTTTTAACGCACCAATTGGCGTGGAACTTAAGGCCTTACATACATATGTACGTCCAGAATTTTTACTACACCCACATATGATGTCTTGATTTGTCTTCTTCTTCGATTTATTAATTATTGAGACGCAGTAACTCACGTCGGGTATTCGCTATTTTAATTTATGTAAATGTGTAGTTGTTTATAGTATCTCGTTTTTAATATATTTTATGTGGATCCTCTGCATTTTCAAAATAAATAAAAAACAAATATCGTTTTCTTTTTCTTTTTCAGGCGAAACCGAAAGTAACTACCAATCCCTTGCAGTGGCATAGAACATAGAATAAATGATCTGTGTCAGTTAAAGAAGGAAGAAATAATATACAGCCACTTTCATTTGCGTCTGGTGTAGCGTTAGAGAAGCGTCTAAGAATTTTTTTGTACTTTTGTTACTTTGCATCTGGTGGCCTTTTCTTAAGAGTTCTTGCTTCTTCTCTTATTCCTCCAAAAGTGATGAAAGAGTGAACAAAAAATAGTCTCCCCGTTCCTCCCATGGTTACGCTACAAACGAAAAGAAAATCATAAGAACGCGAGTATTTATCTCGTCAAAGCAGCAAAGTGGACTTCTGTTTTATTTTTCACAATGTGTATCCGCGTGATCATCTAGCATCCTCGCGTAAATTGAAGATCTGGCGATTTTTTTTATCAGTCCGGTCGCGATTGGTGCGGTACACTATGCCACTCTGGGATGATATCGCGCATTTAAAAAATCTTTGACCAAATGCTCCAATGCTCCTGCGGTTGAACTGTTGTTGTTCTTATTTGGTTATTGGCTAGCACTGGCTAGCCATTTCTTAAGCTTGGGAGCTTGATCGGTCTGGTCTGGTCTCTGCCTAGTGTGGTCTTATACACCATTATATCCCCCTTTAAAGCAATATCCCCCGGATAGTGCTGTGTGATCGGAGTCGAATCGGGATATATCCAACATGTGCTGTGTGGCTCGATTAAGAGCAACGTTTCTTTACTATGGATGCTGTGGAAGCCTCAGTACTACATTTTAAGTTATAGGATGTCTTACTTTTTGTAGTGGTGGTTGGTGGCTTTACTCCCCGCCGTTCATCCCCCGCCAACTTCCTGCGTATAAGAATATTATTTCAGCATGCTTTTGCTGCTGCTGCTTCTGCTGCGGCTGCTTCCTTCGTTGTTTCTGCAGCTGGCTTTGGTACTTTGCTGCTGATATAACCATCCCCGCAACGTCTTCACCACCGATAGCATGCTCAGAACCGGCAATGTCGTCGTAACAATTTTAATACCAAATCTATCTTCAGTGTTCCTTTGGCCAAGAAAGTGTGTGCGCGCGCCGCCACACCGGCTTGATTCTCTTTTAACATTTCCTCGTGGTATAATCGAATTATTCCAGTCATCAACGCATATTTTTCTTCATCTTATTGCTTGTCTCTCCAATATAATTGTGTCACTTTTTTAGTTAAATATTTATGCCATTTGTTGCGCACTTCAACTGAACGAATTTTTTGTCGTTCAAAATTAAAAAAAAAAATATATGTCTTCCGGACGAAGAATCTTTGTATCTGAAACCGCTTACACCATTCATTGATTCAATTAGTTGTGCCAAGAAAATATAAAAACCAACAGTAGCTCTTGCAGTGAACATGTGCTTTTGTGAAATGATGTTATTGATTTTTGCCGCTTGTAGACAATTACTATATGGTCTATATTACGGAAACATTACTGTCTTTTGTACATATATTTTTCATAGCACTTAAATTTTATGTGAGATATTTTTTTTTACTTTATTGGATTA
Source organism: Tolmerus cingulatus (assembly GCA_959613345.1). Classification (NCBI taxonomy): domain Eukaryota; kingdom Metazoa; phylum Arthropoda; class Insecta; order Diptera; family Asilidae; genus Tolmerus; species Tolmerus cingulatus. The sequence continues at coordinate 13,657,756 of OY390712.1, read as the reverse complement.
ATGAAGTGTGCTTATAGTATATTACGTTAATAAGGTGATGATTTCGTTTAAATGGTAAAGTCGTTTTTTAGTTTATTTTGAATAAGGTGATCTCACAACATACATATTTGAAAGTCGTAAAATATTTTTAAGAGTTTTTGGTACGATTTCGAAATGATTACCTTATGATTATTTCTTCATATCTTTGAATAAGTTTTTATAATTTTGTTTTCATGATCTTACTTTTAAAACACCCTTTGCTTTGTTTCCTTGTAAAATCTGTTTCCCAACATTTCAATTTTATTTTAATATATGTATGTAATAACAAATATTTCAAACGCTATTCTACTCTTCACAATTTTTTAATCTTCTTAGCCTTAATCATTTAAGTTATCTAGCACAACTCTTACTTGTTTCACAAATTCATCATATCCGGATTACTTTGAACAACAGATCCCACACAATTTTCCCTTGTACAGAAACCTACCACCCTTTTGCTTCGCTAAAAGTTAATGCACTGTTTGATGATTTCTAAGGAACTTCTTTGCTCGTATAATAAGGTTTTCTTCAACGCTTTTTACGCCCTCACGCTAAATAGACACACTCAATGGCCACAGAAAATAGATAAGAAGGTATTTCGAAAAAGGGATATAACTCCGTAATACTTTCCATACTGGACGACAATGCAACATAACATAAACGTTTGGAGTACAAAAAAGTCCCCTGTTACCACTATACACATGCTGAGCGGCCCTTCCTGCTGACGTTCAGGGAATTCGAAAGAAGAAAGATTTGCCGTGCCATGCGGTGCGATTCATTTGTAGCCCAAATTATAATAAGGGGTGAAAGAGTAAGATAGGTTTCCCTTTCGAATAACGCAAAATCCCAGACAATAAAAACAGTCGTCGGCTTACAATATTGGGGTACAAGCTAGTCTTTTTTATGCTGGTAAATGATGCAAAAAGTCTGAAGGATAATGTTTGCCTTTAGAAACCATATGAGCACAATATTTTACGGTCATTTATATAACTATCATCAGGTGAGTAATTGTTTTGACCACTCAGTCTTTGGGGTTAGTTGTAGACTTATGGTAATTTACCCTCTTTTAGCTTCTTTTAACTTAAGAAGATTTACTATATGGGCTTATTAAGAACATAATAAATATGAAATATAATAAAATGACTTCCACAATTTGCTTACGGAACTCAACTAAAAAAGATTAGGGGTGTCTTCCCTCATTTGAACGCATTAAAGTGTTTGTTTTTATTTGCGCAAAGCATTAAAATTAAAATACTATATTGGCAGATCTGGCGGAGATCACATAATCAGCGATGCGATTAGCGTCGAAGACCTAAGTCAACTTAACTTCTTCTAAATATGTCGAAGTTTACTGGAAGAAGAAAAACTAAAATTATCGGTTTCAATACCTGCTCATATTCTTTTACTATTTAATGAAATAATAATATACATAAATGTTGATAAATTACATGTCATTATGATTATTCTATAATAAATGCTATGTCATAATTTACTAGCCCTGTGCCCGATGAACTTCCAAAAACGCTGACACAACTGACTTTTATTTATAGTCAGAAGCCTAAACACCAATTTCCATGTTTCTAATTTCAATAATAATGAACTTCCGTGAAGTCTTTTAATGCATACTTAACCCCCTTAGAGGATGAATTTTCAAAAATCCTCTCTTATTGCTCAGATTATATTTACAAGGAAACCCCTAAGCAAAATTTTGTTTCTAGATTCACAATCTCCCTCAGTCAGTGTTAGAGTTTTATTAAATGGATTACTTGAGATTTGATGTCAATATCTCTATAGAGAGCAGTTTGACTAACATATGTACATATTTCAAAATGAGTTAATGTTAAGATTCGAAAAACAAAGCAACCGAAAATTCACTATTGTGTGGTTAATACTTTTCATTCAATATTTGTAATTTTACCTATCTTTTTACCAAAAGAAATTAATAAATATTGCGCTGAAAAACAGTTTAAAGTTTCGCCTTGCTGTGGCAAAAGAAAAAACCAATAAGATGATGGTAAAGGTTTAAGTGTTTCGTTGAAGCAATGAAAAAGCGAATGATTCATTCGATGTTGTTTTATCACGTAAATGTGAGAAATGTATCACGTGGTCCATTAGAATAAAAATGGAATGAAATCAAAACGCACAATCAGTATTACGGAAACACCGAGTCAACGAAGATCAAGAAAACTACGCACGAAAATATAAACTTTTGCGCAGGAAACCGGAAGGCAGTAATCGAAAATCTCTTGAAGAAATTCTTTATTCTTTCTGTTACTACTTGACATCGCTTTTTCCATCAAGACAATACATTGCATTATGAACTGTTGCCGATGACAGCCGAACCTGTAGCCTGTTTGTAGCCAACCAGCTAAGCCAATATCTTCTCTTTGAGCTGCTGGTCAGGTCTTCTTCAGGTATACTATGGATGATGCTGGGCTATTGATGCTATTGGCGCTCTTGCATGCATTTTCAAAAACGTAAAAGAAAACCAAATGTACAGAAACCTGTGAGACTCCCAAGCATCTTGGAAGCAATGGGGATACCTTATGGAGTACACACTCGCGCTACAGAGATTCGTTTTTTAATTTTGTTTTTTCATCCAAGTTGTTTCTTTTGTTGAGTGTGAGTCCCAGAAGGCAAGGTGCACGCACTGTCAGAGATTCAGAGAATGCGGTACTAATGGAACCTGTTGTTCTGTTGCTGTTTTCCAAGCCTCTTTCCTTTCAGTTAACTTTGTACTTGAATGTGTGTCGCGGTCACACTTGTTTGTCTTTTTCGGAGGATTATCTTTTCTTGGTTTTTTCTCGAATTTAAATTTTTGTAGATTTTTATTATTCAATATGGTGTTCCCTAGGGAAAACTAATGTATATTCGTCAAGGAATCAAATCACAAAAAGAATTACTGCCTGGAAAGTATGTGAATTTCTTTTTAATTGTATAAGAATGGCGTATGTTCATATGACAACCAAGAAGATCATATATTATTTCAAAATTGAGCGCACACACAATACTTTGAAATCTTCATAGTCATGGGATGGATTGACAGAGGCTGCTTACAGCCTTATATTATGAAATGTTTGCTTTTTGTATTTTCTTGTTTAAACAAAATACAAAACAACAACAGGTAGAGTTGTTCTTAACAGGATGCCTTCGAAAGCAGCGGAAAGAGGCAAAAATGGTAGAAAAGATTACAAAGTCGAAAGGAAGCGCCGGTGTCTGGAGAACGAGCGACATATTTCTTCGTAAGGGATTAATTAATTAATTTCGCATTATCACGCAACAAAAATGTTCCAATGTTTCGTATGTAGACTACACATGCAAGAAAAGGTATTGTGTGCGTTTAATATTTATTGAATAGAGATAATTGATAAACTGTTAAAAGGATAAATTTAATTTACTCCTTTCGATGCGACAGATGTTAGAATTAATGAATATTTTTTATAAAATATAACAGAAAAATAATAGAAATAAAATTTGGAATTATTATTATTTATCTTATTGTTTTTGTTAGTACGTACTTACGCCCAGGTAGAAAATATTTAAAAGACAAATATTGTTTTATTATAGATATAAATATTTATAAATTAGTAATGCTAAGAAGTACAAAGCAACCTTCAAGTGACGATTTAAATTTCTGTTAATGTATGAATTTACAAAAGACATAAGGTACAAAAACAAATGCAATAAAATGCAAATTAATACGAAATGTTTCACTCTAGGACTGTAGAGACCATGCAGTATATAAGGAAGAGGGTGTTTTTAAGCACATGGTGCGCATTCATTAGTTGAAATTATAAAAGGGTGCGAACTGTTGTAAGGGCAGAGCAACAATCACCCTATGCCAGTTTAAGTTACTCTTGTCAGTGGTGTTTTTAAAGGGTGTGAACCGTCTGATTTTAAAACACACCGCATTTCCCCTTTGTTTTTTTATACAAATTGTAGAGATCTTGGTAATTAAGGGAACAATTGCAAAATACTTAAAGACCAATAACAATATTTTTTTATTCATGACTTCCTATTATGAAAATGCGGTCGCAACATTACCTTTATTCTTATGCAGAAATTCATAACGTTTGTTTCGGTTTTATAGTTGACAAAGAGGGTGAAAGGGTACCTGAATGGTTATTTTATGTTAATCACTTCCTTAACTGATCCGGCTGGGGATATGATAATTATTATCAAAACATTTTTTAAATTTTTCTTCTACTTTTATTAAGACATTCAATTTATTATTATTATTATTATATCATTGATTCTTGTTCACGTTGAGCTAAAATTCAAAAAGTAATTGTTAAACACAATATATTCAGAACAAGTGAAATCTTTTTTTTGTGCTATTTCCGTAAAAATATTTACCAGCTCCACCGCAGACAAAAATATAATCCAAGTACCATATACATATAACCAGCAAATAATCAATTTTACAATTTTTCTGTATCCTGTTCGAATATTTCTTCTCAACAAAAAAGGGGGAAAAGCTCTGAGAAAAAATTGTGAAAAAATTGGAAAAAATGAAAAGAGGATGTAAAAGGGAAATAAATCATGTTTGATTTTAGAAAAATGATGTATTTGCTATCAATAAATTTATTGATTCGCTTTATTTGCTTCCTGGCCTGATGTTCCTCCAAAACTGGGAACTTTGAGGGATGATGGTGTGTGGGGTAGAGGTAATAGCTATCCCATATTTGCCTGCTGAGAGCATCAAAATTCAATGATAAGGAAAACATGCAAAATGCAAGTATTCCCCAAAAAAAAAAAAAAAAAAAAAAACGGAAAATCTCTATCAAAAGTATTAACCTTACCGAACGATGCAAATAAATATTTCATCACGAAATATTCAAAGGAAGTTTTATATAAAATGGGAGGTTTGCAATTTCCATTATTATTGCTAGAAAACGAGTTTAATTTTTCAACAGATATCACTACGCCTTACGTAACTTTCAATAATCGTTTAAGTTAATCTTAAAACCGTACCACAAAATTGTGATTTGATCATGAGACCTCATTATATCCCGCAATTTTTCTCCAACCTCACTGCAAGTACCCTCAAAAGAGACTTTTTTCACATTTTTTTTATCTCCTGACCATTTCAAGTATTTAAAAACCTTGTTATCACCGCCACGCACTCTTACTTGATTTGCCTATATAATGCACACCATTGCATCAACTGAGATCATCGGTCGAACTGTGCAGCAAGGAAAGAACACTCCTCGCCTCTCTTTTCTATAATCCCATGGAACAGCTAACGTCCATGGTAAGGATGTTAAATGGAAAGAGTTTCTGTTGTTTGTTCTTATTTCGTTCTCTTGTGTCTTTTTCCCATTTTAATAAAACTAAACAAAAAATGCTCAAAAAGATATCGGAATGAGTTATCTTAAACCACGGGTTAAGTATTATTTTACTTCTTTGCGCCGCGTCCAACCGTCACCACCAGTTTGTTTCTTCTCTTCAGTATTTTACGGTGATCACATTCGAATGCACGGTATCCACTTGTATGATACAAGAAATGTGAATCCTCTTTCCTCCTTCTACTTTTAATTTTTGTGTTTTATGCTATGTTTTATTTTACTTTTGTATTATCTTTTGATCTGATTGCACTCTTTAACTCTCTTCATGGTACCAAATTACTGATGATCTCGTCTCTTTTTCACTTAACATTTCATGATGCATCTGTATATCTTCCACATCTGCTTTTGTTAAGAAATGAAGATTCTAGCAATCCGTGTGTAACAGCTTAAAATACGAGATATTTAAATCTAGCGACCGCTGTAAACTTGTCCTCCTTGTTTCCATAGTCATATTCACAAGATGTGTTTTGCTTTTTTTTGTTTAGTATGCGAACCTGTACAGATCCTTGCCCCTCATCATCAAAACGTATAGCCAGTCACGCAACGGATATCCACTGATGATTTGGTCTAGTGGTCCTGTCGCAAGTAATTTTAATTTCAATAAATCATATGCGTGGCCCTTCATGTATATCACATATACTGCATTTTCGCGTTGGTTTAAAATGTTAACTAAATATCTTCGCAGTAGTTGTCATATCTGTTAGGTGAATATATTCGATCAATCTCCTGAAAATAATTTTGAAGTAGATAAAATCATTTTGTACGATAGGGTTCAGTAGGGTTCAGTCTACAAAATCGAAAATTTAATCTTATCACTTTTAAGTTATTTAAACAAGTGATATGAAAATAACATCAGATTTGCAATTTCACCAGAGTTTACATACATTTTATTACGATTTAATTGCTCTCAAGCAAAATAAGTTATGATGGATATATTCAATTAATTTTCTAATTTCTGCGCAGGAAATATTTTAATCAATTTTAGATTTGTTAATTAATTAATTTCCATTACCGTATGAAGAAATTTAAACTGCTTCCTTCAAGTGCTGAATTTGATGTTATAATGCAATTTCTTAACTATTGGTTTCTTGCTATGCCAACAGTTTCCGCATTGGAATTATTATAAAATTAAAGACAAATCTCCCTCTTTTTTTCTAATTCTAGCATTATGTCATCAAAACGAAAATCACCTCCAAATAAATTTGAAGGAGGTGGCTCACTATCAACAACACCAACTTATGCAGCAACACCGTCACCACCAGTATCCCTACTAAGCTCGTCAAATTCGCAAAATTTTCAACAAACGGAAAATCAAAACAAATCAGAAGAATGTAGTAGTACTATGCCACGTATTTATAGTAATAACAAAACTTTCTACAATAATAATCTACAATTGAGTAAACAACATCAGCAGTATTCAAGAAATAATTCACCGGCTTCAGAACATTTCAGTTCTGAGCTAGATGCAGAAGATAGTCATAGGAGTATAACACCATTAAGTGATAGTAGTGATTATCTACGTTCAGCCCAAACGATAGCATCGAGAGCAGCAGCGGTAGGGGCAGTTCAATTTGATGATAATATTAATGTGAATAATAGTGAGAATTTATTACAAGCAACTTATAACCTTAGTAATAATAAAAATAGCAGCAATATTAGCAATTTATGCGTTGGCGAAGAAGAGGCTGATGATGTTGACGATGGTATTGAAGAAGATGATAATGTTGACATTATTCATGATGGTTGTGATGCTAATAATAGTGATAATTTAATTGAAAATACAGTAAATGAATCTGATGATGACGAAAATCATCTTTTCTCGGTAAGTTATTATAATTGTACTAGTTTGAATTGTTATTTTTTATTATACATATATTTATTATATTTCTATAAATATTTTATGTACATTTTTCTGCTAAAAACAGATTCAATCGCAGTATGGCCACGCAAACTACTTAAAGCCAGAATATTTATTGCAGAAGCAGCAGGAAAATTTACAACAACAAGCACAGAAGCAATTAGGTCTCGAAGACTTTATTCCTTCTTCGCCTCCAATAAAACGCTCGCGTAATAATAATAAATTTTCCAAAAATTGCAAGCACAACAACAATAACAATAATAACAGCACGAACAAAAACAATAATAACACCATTTACAGTGCATCAAGTAATAAAATCAGTTATGATCCTTTAGACATATTTCAACAGTCATCCAGTAGCTACAATAGCAATGAATTACTTTATAATACTGTTGCTCGGAGCTCATTGATACATCACCAAGTTTGTCAAAACTACACAAAACTTAGTAATACAAATGGGAGTGACAATGAAAGTAATGAAAATTTGATGATAAATCACAACAACAACAATAGTAGGAACATTTTAAATCGTCAGTCCCCGGGATCGCAGCAAAATTTTCAAAATCAAAAACAGTATAATAATTGTAGTAAAAATTTATTTGGTAGTAGCAATTTGCACAGCAACAGCATTACTAGTGGTAGCCGTAGCAACTGTAACAGTGGTAATAATAACATTAACAACAATTGTAACAATCACATTAATAGTGCTGCTATTGCTCAACAAAGTGTAAATTCAGACGCTCAAACGGCATCCAAACGTACAATGGATGATGTTGTTAAACGCCTCACCAATAAAATGAAAAGTAACACAGTAACGGATGTATGTCAGCCCAATTCACCATCATCAGCTAATTTTAGGTAAGTTAAATGGTTATTACATGTAAACATATACTTATTTTAAAAAATTAAAAGTTTACGACTGCTATTTTTTTGCTAATATTTTTTTTAAAAAATTTTTAATTCTAAATCACATAAAATCATAAGAAGGTAAAACAATTAGGGCACAATAAGCACTTCTCTAACATTTATAGACTTGAATAGCGCGATAAACTGTAGAACACTTACAAAACAGTATCGCAGTACTAATAATAAGAAAAAAGAAATATAAAATAAAATGATGAGAAAGTGGAAAAAATAACTGACAATATTAAATCTGGAGCATTCACATTAACCACCAAAAAGTGATATGCATTCAAGGGTACTAATCGCCGTTTCTATATCATCTTGAAATTGCCTTGAAGATGCCATCAAAACAAACAGAAAAATTATAGAAACTTACACGAAAATCAGTCAATTTTATGGTTTTAAAGTGTTATCATGCACACTCCAATTCTAATTTATTAATTTTTGAGATAACGAATTCAACAAAGAAACAAAGACTTAATTTTGCGTATTTTTAAATTATCATTTTAAAAGAAATGGGTAATCTAAGCTTGTGGTTATGTTAATGACGATGCAATAATTCTTTGGGTCAAGGTTGGAAGACTTTACTCTTCACAACATTCTCTTGCTCTGCAAATTTATTCGTTTTTTAAATTTGAACAGAAAGAATTAAAAAGCTTGGTAAAATAGGCGCAGTTAAACCCAGAGTTCGTTTTTTATCAAGAACTTTTGAACTTTGAACCCCACCGAAATATTGCAATTAATCTATGGAAACCTTTGATCCCTATCCATAAATTTATAATTATTTACATTTGATATTATAAAGGGTTTTCCAATAGGGACTTGACAACTTTGAATTCAATTTGTGAACGCACCCTTTCACTAATTATCGAACAGTCACTGTCAATTTATTCAGTAAATTTAACATTATCATCATGGTAAAGTACACGAACGAACAACGTCTGCAAATTATAAAAATTTACTACAGAAATTCGGAGTCGGTGACCGCTACTTTAAGAGCGTTAACTCCGATTATCGGTCGTAATTCTCGCCCTAGTAGACAGGCAGTAACAAGTTTAGTGCAAACATTTGAGTCGTTGTGTGATGTTGCCGTGCCAGTGAGACAACGGGTTGGTCGAAGTGTCGAAAATATCGCTGCCGTTGAAACGTCCGTAGCAAATGATCCAAAGCAATCAATTCCACGGCGTTCTCAAGAGTTGGGCATCGCCCAGACCACTTTATGGCGAATTTTGCGTAAGGATCTTGGTTTACACCCATACAAGATCAAGCTGACTCAAGAATTGAAGCCGATGGACCATTTGCAGCGACGTACGTTCTCCGATTGGGCTCTGGAAAAGATGCGCCAAGATGATCAATTTCATCGCAAAATCATCTTCAGTGACGAAGCTCATTTTTGGCTCAATGGGTTCGTCAATAAGCAAAATATGCGTTATTGGTCGGGTGAAAATCCACATGTGCTTCATGAAACACCACTTCATCCACAAAAAATAACTGTTTGGTGCGGTTTGCATGCCGGCGGCGTCATAGGGCCATATTTTTTCGTCGACGATAATGATCGTCACGTTACTGTGAATGGTAATCATTATCGCGCCATGATTACCGATTATTTGTGTCCCGAATTGGAAGATATGGACTTGGACAACAAGTGGTTTCAACAGGACGGTGCCACAAGCCACACAGCACACGTTACAATCGATTTATTGAAGAGTAAGTTTGATGAGCGTGTTATCTCAAGAAATGGACCAGTCGATTGGCCGCCTCGTTCGTGCGATTTAACGCCTCTAGATTTTTTTCTTTGGGACTACGTGAAGTCATTGGTCTATGCCAACAAGCCGACGACGTTGGAAGAGCTCAGAGCCAACATTGAACGCGAAATAGCAGCCGTTTCGGCCGAAATGTGTGGCCGAGTCATCGAAAATTGAGTCCAACAAATCGGCCGGTTCAAACGTGTCCGCGGTGGCCATATGAACGAAGTCGAGTTCCATTCATAAATGTTTTGATTGTACTTCAACCCGATAATAAAGTTTTTGAAATATCTCAAATGGGTTGCAATTTATTTTGAGTTGTTGTCAAGTCCTTATTGGAAAACCCTTTATTTTATTCTCCAAATAATTAAGAGGGTGAACATTTAATTGTCCTACTATATGAAATAACCTCTAATACAATGGTGGTCAAAATAATAGGTACGACCAATGGAAGTAGCTTCATTAATACAATTTATTTATTATTTATAAACCCTTTTGCAGCAAGAACATGCTAAGAAATATACTTTAGTGACATTAGCAGATCAATAAGTTATTGAATGCAGTCAGAAGTTGTTAAAAAAATAGGTATGCTTGTAAAATCGTAGCATTTTTAAACAATTTTGTGTAATTTTAAAATAAAATTTTGTATGGCAAGAACTTCAAATTTAAAAACATATATCTATATACATATAAAAAAAAAATATAACCGCGAAAATCGTAATTACGTAGTAAACAATTTTTACAACATTAAATGTTGGAATTAATTGCCAACACTCTACATGTAAAATTACATTTCAAAATTTTGTAAAAATAAAAAATAATTGCATCCATTGCAATAAGTCTTTAAATTTCATTTATGAAATTATTTAAAGAAAACAATTAAAATTCCTTAATTTTATGTCATGACAAATTAGAACTGTATTCTTTTCACATAGGATCCGTTTCCAGTTTTTGCAGGAAATTTTGCATTGATTTGAAATTTTATAAAGTGTCAGGTATAGGTATGAAGATTTTCTATTTCGAGAAGGTAAAATCAAGTTGCCTGGAATTATACCCATTTTGATTCAAAACCTAGAACCGGATCCGATGTGAAATGCGTAAATGCGTCTTCACCACTGAACACGCTCATCAGAAATGCATATGACGGCGCAAATTAAGCTCACTTTCCAATGCACAGTACGTAAATTTAAATGCGGCGTGTTTTAATTACACACAAAATTATGTAAAAATAAAATGTGTTTTAAATATACATGTTTTAACAGTGGATTACAAATTGTTGGGGGGATTTTAAATGTTTCCTTTCAAAATTAAATGTTTTGATAACTTTACACGCTTTCCTTTACTTTCACATGCGAAGTGTGTACTTTTTTACAATTATGGTTGTTGTAAAATTCAAATTATTTTTTACTGTGTAGATGAGCAAATATACACATTTTACGACAAAGTGACGTTGCTGATGGCATACCAACGCGACTGAATCGTCATCTAGAACTATTCCTTATTTGTTATTTTTTCTTTTGCCAAGCAGCGCTTCAACTCCTTGCACAATTTCTCAATGGATTTGAGGTTCGGTGATTGCATTGGCTATAGAAAGAACATAACCACTATGATCCGCAAACCATTTACTCACTAAATAGGATAAGTGGTTGGGACTATTGTCCTGCTGGAACCGCCAACTAATTGGCATATAATCTTCAGGATAAGGAGCATCATCATATTTTGCAAAATGTCCCTATAACATATTTTGTTCTTTGGCTCTTTAGTCCATATTATAGGACCAACTATGTGCCAAGTAAAGCATCTCCCTACTTTGATACTTCCTTCAACATGTATAACTGTCCTTTTTGTGAATCCACTTGGATATCAAACATTTCGGCTGCTGTCAGTTTCGTATAAATTGATCTTTGTTTCGTCACTCCATAGAAAGTTGTGCCACTTTTTGAGGTTTCCTTTGTCAGTCCAATATGTATCTGAAACTAATGGGAAAATATTTTCTTGCTTTGAAATTTTTTTCCCAAAGAAAAGGAGCTTTTCCAGTAGTTCTCCCGTTAAACATTTTCTAAGGATAATTCTTGCGTTGAATTCGGTTCCTGCGCGTCCCTGAAGACACATCTTAGCCATAATGATGATCTGATTATCAGTGCTTGCACTAGTTTTCTTAGGCCGACCTATGGTTTCCTGTGTTCATTTAGGCGTTAATACATTTGTTTTAACATTCTGGGAACGACCTAAAACCATCAGCAAAGAATTTGTACGTTTTTCTCTAATTCTTAACTTACTCAGTAAACGTCGCTGTTCTGCCGCATAATGCATATTTCTGCCCTTCTGCCAACATCTTAATAAAGTTGGCGGTGATATGTTTTGTTATACATGCAAGTTTTTAATTTTGAAAAAATCACCACGAAGAAACTTATTTGAAAATTGCACATAATCCTTTAGAAATGCTATACTTTCTTAACATACCTAATGTTTTGACCAACTGCATTCAATAATGGAACCATTCTAACGTGTTATTGCTGCATGTTTATTTAAATGAGGCATGGACTAAATAGCAGTAAAGAAAGATAAGCGAAATGAGAAAAGTTTATAAACAAATCTTGTATTAATCAAATTGCTTCCACTGTTTATAGCCATTACTTTTACAACCACTGTAAATTTCTAATAGATGTTTTCTAGATGTGCTACTTTTCTTCTTCTTACTAGACTTTTTTCTACATTTCACAATCCACAGTCATAGGATTGCAGTCGTCCTTTTCATTTTTCTCGTTTTCAGGGCGGTATTTTATTCTGAGACATATTAAAGCTATTCAATAGTGACACAAATGGAAATAAAAAAAGTAATAAAATGATAATAAAGAACTACAAACACGCAAAATACTTTTCTAAGCTTCTTTTATTATTCTACTGAAATAGAGCGAACGTAAAATTCTTTGACAAAAGCTTCTAAAAAAGTCCTTAGAGAATTTTTAAGGACAGGAGTGGATGTTTGCTTGAATAAAAAATAATAAAAGAGTGGGGGCGGGATATCTCCAAGTGGCTGGCTGGAGATAGGGTGGTATAAAAAACAAAACTCCCCTATAAAGAGATCTTCGGGAAAAAAACTATCTTGACGATGCAACTGCAATTCCTTTGTGTATGTTTGTGTATCTGTCGCAACTATAGCTATACCTAGAAACCCTCCTTATCATTTGTTTTCTTCAGATTGTGAAAATTCAATTTATTTCTTCTCTCTAGCTTAGTGAGCCAGAAACGTTTTTTTCTCACATAACTATTTCGACACAAATGCCACTAAAGGAACTTTTAAATCATTAACACTTTTTGAAGATGCTTAAGGGTTTCTAAGATTTCCTTCAATGAAATAATTTGTTTAAGCAATCAAGGAATACACAATGTACCAAAGGCAAATACTTGAAATTTTTTTATGAGCCCACAATAGCTTTTTGCATAGCTTCCATAGACTCTAAGCTTCTGCTCCTTTTCTCGGTATTTTAAGGTTAAATCTGTTATCTGATAGTGTATTGGTCAAATAGGATTTACGTGCAGCTGCTGTAAGATTTGTGTAAAACTTTTATGCAACTTCTAATACAGTGAATCATGAAACTACTTATGCAAGAGTACCATAGCATATGTAGTAGTGTATTAGCAGGAAAGATATGTATAATATGAATCTTTCTGTTTTTTCAATTCATGGCGGAAGAAAACTTCTCTTTTGTATATTCATGAGAAACATTGTGTAGAAAAAAAAAGAAGTTGAAAAAGAAGTACAAAATGGGAATAAAAAATAAAAATGTTTGCACAATATAGCTATACAAAAAGCCATCCTGGTCTTCTGGTTGTTCCCCCATGCCCAGAATCCGTAAGGGTTGTACGATGGCTTGGATATGTTGAAGAAAGAGTGTAAAACTCTTTGCAAGCACGAAGACTAACTGCAGAAAAATTGAAGTTTTTCTGAGACAAAAAAAACAAAGAAAGGTTGTATGAAAAACTAGGTAACAGCCCACTTTGTCTATATATGAAATGTATGAAAGGATGGAATTTTTCTATTCTATACTATTATTCTATTCTATATATTTAAAGTTATGACTTAGGACTGAAAATGTGAAAACGTAGGAGACTATGGTGAGATATTTTATTAAACTGTTTGCTCATATTCATGACAAATGCTACATATAATAATTGATATCTGAAAACTAGCCGTTAAATGATAATTTTTACTTTTTAACTAAGTTGATTAAGAGTTTAAGTTACTATGTACTCGTATATAAATAGAACGAAGTATAATATAATGCGTAGTATACTTATTCAGTTTTTTCTCCAATTTACAGTGACAATATGACACCATCACCAAATTCTATGCTGGTTCTGGATTATGCAACTGGAACTGGAAGTGTACAGGATAAAGAACGTAAGCTCTCTGAAATGATTCGACAGTTGCAAATTCTCCGAGAAAACTTACTCTCACAGGTAAAATATTTTATTTTAAATTAATTAGAGTCAAGGTCAGTTCAAATATATGATAAATTCTTAAATTATTGCATTTTCCTTCATACTCATAAATAAGGTTATTTCTCTAAAACTCTCACTGAATTTTGTTTCATTAATATTATTATTATAGAGAAACAATTTGCATTTCAAAGATATTATCGCCATAAGTAGGTACATGCAATCGTTGTGCGATCTGTAGTCCTCATTATAAATATGTGAGGTATAAATAGAAATTTTCAAATATAAAAATTGGAAATTGTTTAAGATAGGTATACTTATACGAATGAGTACTTACCTACAGAGGGTATATATTCCTGAGTACTAAATGTATACGAAACAGCCGAGAAGACATTGGTTTCTGATGACAACGCCGTTGGCGATGACTGCGACAAAGACAGCTCAACCCCTAAAATACAGAAAAGGTCTTTGTTATGTAAATTGTATCACACAGTAGGAAAATATTAGAAGAGATGGTAGTTTCTATCTGTTGGCTTGCTTTGATTTTGCATGTTAAGTATTCAAGTCAGGAATATGATTTTCTTTTGTCGTTTTAGCTCTTTGTTATCGCTTCCTTACAGTAAGAGTAAATTGATGTTCTGTCGCACTCAGCCACTTCAATACGACGAAAACCATGTCAGGTGGCAATTATAATAGGAAGCATAATAAAAAAATATTATGCCATCAGTCGCTTCTGTAAAAAAAATTCGATTTCCCCATTATTGCTTCTTTATTCGAAATAATTCTGTTTATTTCGCTTATTAAATTAAAATTGCAATCAATCAGTGCTTCTCTCTATGTCTGAACAGATAAATTACATAATCAGTCTGGCAGACACAGGGCCTCTATCCTATGCAATATCCTACAGCCAGGTCGGACAAAGCTGATATGAATATGTGCTTCTGTTTTATACCTGGCAGAGGTCGTGCCGTAGGTTTGAACAAGTGAAACTGTCGCAGAGCTTACCGTCGATAATAAAATTATATATCAATAAATAATCGAAAAATACTTCAATTAGTACTAAATTAAAACGAGAGAGGATCTGTAATGGTAAGAGAAAAAAGGAATCTATTAAAAATGATCAATAATGAAGATAAGTGTTCAGCTACGGAAAGTGGAGAGAGGAGGAGTTTTACCTCTTGGTAAGTTCTGAATGCGGGGTTAGGTGAATAGATGAGTGGGTGGATGACTGACTAGTGTATATCAACAGGATGATTTCATTAATCGCAATAAATATGACAGTATAGATGTAAGCTAAAAATACATGTGTATATTTTACATATATGTATGTAATGTGAAGAATATAAGGCAAATATTTAGAGAAAATAAAGAATAAAATAAAATAATGAAACCTAAAAATATCTGCACATGAATAAATAGTAAATTCAGTGATAAACCGAGTAATGTTATTGAAGTGAATCTATACGTTTGCACTTCAACAACCAACATTACCAGACTTGTAAATTGATAAACCCTCCATTCTAGTGCCCTTTCTTTCAATACTATTCGACATCAACGCTATTTATACAATATTTAAAGAAAAACCGGAACGGAGGCATGAATTTGTGAAATGATGCAATTGCACCTCCCAATTTGACGAAAGGTATAAAAGCTGCAGATGATGCTACTGATTCTGGTGTTGGTACAGATACTGGTGATACTGGTGAAAATATTTCCACTCCGCTGTAGAGGGAGGATGGGTCCTTCGAATCGAAAATAACGAGAATTTTTCATTTTAATTGCGATATCATCAATTATATTTGGTTATTGATGTCGATTTCAATTGATATTATTGAATGTTTTATTTATGCAGAGACACACCCTGCAACTGTACCCCGCGAAGGGATGCAATAACTCATTTTTTTCGTACGAAATGATATTCAACAAATCAAAATTTTATATGACTGCAATTTTTCGTTTATTTGCCTTATTCATGGAACATTCAAATACCCAGAGTTGAAACTGTTTTCCTTTTATACATTTTTTAATGTAAAATTTTACTTTTTTGGATTTTAGGAAATGTACACCTGTGCCCAACAGACATATAACAATCAGATGCAAATATAGCATAGCAAATGATATAGAACGAAAAAATTCGTTATTGTACTCAACCAAACTACCATCAATCGAGTTAACTGTAGTTGCAGCTAATCATTTAACCTACAAACCATTTTTTTAATCATTAATGTCCCAATTACGTGTCAGTAAAATTCGAACACTGGCACCTGTGGGACAATGATAATTAGAAATATTGAAATTACCTCCAATGCCTGCTACTTTTCTGCAAAGGTCGACTGCTGCATTCATATGCCGAAATATTATTGAATGGGTGCAATTAACATATAAAGGAGAATTTACTGATCAATATTTTGAAATATTAAACTCCATTCCATTATAACTACACATACATATGTACGTATGCATTATAATTGATGAAAAACAGGAACAATTAAACTTCCATAACGTTTAAGGTATCTAAGAATCAGTGTATTTTACAGATAATAAAATTGCATAGATCCTTTAGATGACATGATGTTTGTTTTGTTAATTTTTTGTAAAAATTTTTTTTATATGGTATTGGGATTTAGAAGAAAGATATCAATGTTGATTCTTTTATGTAGATGTGTAAAGAATTCAATTATATTACAAATATTTATTTTTGCCGCATAACTTTAAATTTTGTTTTTCTGTTCCTTTCAGGTAAGTAAATTATCACAACATTTACTGAATTTTCACAAACTGTTTAAGGTAAGTTTTATAAATATGTAATAATATCTATCAAGTGGAATTTATAGACCAAAACTACGAAATTTTGCTTATTTTAGTAAAAACAGTTACAGAAATAATGCGAACCCATTTGGTACATTTTAAAAGTAAAGAAATTCAGTAGATCTAAAGAAAAAAATAGAGAAATGGCGTTTTAAATGTTATTATTACAATATTAATAATTTAAATTGAAATTTGAAGACTTTGAATTTAACGTTATACATACAAATGTATATAAATTCAAGTATTCTAAGGTCTATATACGCAATGAATGAAATCTACCTGTTCACTACAAACATAACAATGGGGCAACATTTTTATAACAAAGATAAACCTCAGCTGTTGTCATTATCGGAGCCACGAGCTGGGTTTTATACACAAAGTGGGAAAAATTTACACATCCATCCGTCTATCCGTCCAACCAACCATTCATCCGTCCATTCATAGAGTTCAATACTTCTTTAGAGAATATACATTGCACGCCGTTCTGCGGAAAATATTCTTTGAAAAGATCCACCCACAACGGAGAGTCATACGGAACAAACACTAGAGCAACTGACTGTTTTTCGAGAGAAAGAAGAAACAGAAGAAACATTACAAGTTTCCTCGTGTCACTACGGGGGAGCAGCAGTAGTGGTACTAGAACTAGAGCTAACCGGCAATATTATAATGTGCACGGACTCCTGATGTTGGTGTGACGTCGTTGGTTTATGCCTTTTAGTATATATGACCCAAACGGGGCACCATTGCCTGTTTGTTAGTAGTGCTCCTCGAGCTCTCGTTCGTCGAACTTACACTGGCTTGCTTGTTATTTTATTCTTTGCCGGCGCACAACACAAATTACCTGAAAAAAGCTTTCCAACCAATAAGACAAAACCTTTTGGTGAAAAGAATAGAACTGAAATGAGATAGATATAAAAGCACATAGTGTACCTCATCTGTAAAACATATAGAGACCCCAACATTTACGCTGTCCCCCCATTTTGCCTGATTGTTTCTGTTCTTAAGAAAACTTTCCCAAGTTTCTTTCCAAGGAAGCTTCCCATGTATGCGCACCAACAACTGCTGCTGGTTTAGTTTGGCTGAAGCTGGAGCTTTGCTCTCTAGCATTAACCGATAAACAGTGCACGTTTTTGCTTCCTTTACTCACCTCAATAACGATGGTATACCATAATCGCAGGAGAAGGACAAAACTGAACTACTATATTCGAAGGAGACTCCGCTTTTCTTATCGGCTTTTTCCTTCATTTTATTTTACATAACACTGCTTACTTGGTTATCTAGGCCAGGCCAGTAAGACTTTTTTTTTAATTAGTTCGGTTAAAGAAAGAACGAATGGGAAGAATTTTCAAAGTACTTTCTGGTTTTATTTAATGAATAAAAGACATTTCCTTTCCATTTTTTCAGACTTTTCTATTTTCTAGGAACTTAAGAGCTTTTGAAAAAGACGAAAAATTAAACTACGTAAGAATAAACTATTTTTAAACGAATAAGAGAAAGAAACAATTTTGAAATTCGAGCTCAATTGAAAGAAAACTCTTTGTCGCCGTTTTCTGCTTAAGAGCTACGCGAAATCGTAGGTAATCCATAAACGCATGTACATTGCAATTAAATCAGTGAGATAGTGCTTGTAAGTTTGACTATTGTGTATTCACTGAAAAACAACTACTGGAAAAAAGCAAATATAAATTTGCATTTAGCACATACATATGCACAACTTGGTAAGTTTTCAGTTTAAACTGTTTTTAACTATAATAAAAAAAAGAAAATTATTTTGTTAATTTAAATGTAAGCCCCTTCAGGGATTCAAGAACCCATATAAAACCCATGTCAGAGCAAAACTTTTAAACGCCAGTAGCTTAAGCCGGGTGTAGTTTAAAATGCCTCTGTATATTACTAAGCAATTTCATCACACTCTACTTTAAAAGATTATGCTCTAAAATTTACCGTTTTGAAAGTTTAAAATGAAAGTGAATTAGAGTTCCACCTTTTCTTGTAGAAGAAGATTTGTTAGCATATTCAAAAAACCTTCACACTCATCAAAAGTTCTAAAAAGTAAGCAAGATTCGACTTTTACGCAAATTTTGTCACGGTTGGGCTGATATTAAATCCTGACTTTCAGAATTAAATTGAAATATCGGAACAATTTTTATAAATTTAAAGTTTAGAAATTTAAAATAAAAGTTAACAATTAAGAAAATACTTATGAATTTATTAATAATTAATGAAAATTAAAATACATTTTTAAAATTTTTAATAATTTTGAAAACAATCACAAAAATACGAAAAATTTGAAAATTTTTGAAACATTTAAAAGATAGAAAAAAAGTGAACAATTTATAAACTAACAATTAATTAATAATTAAATTAAATTCCTTAATACAACATTTAGAAAGTTAAAATTGAAATTAAAATAGTCCTAAATAAATAAAAATCTAAAAAAAGTAGAATTCCTCCATAACATCCAGTTAAACCCTTCCTCGATGAAGACCCCAGAGCAACTGACTGCCCGAGTATTTGGTGGGGCCAAAATTTATGGCGAAAAAATAAGACCCGTCCAGAGACCCCCACTTCTCTAACTGCGTCTCACGCCAGTTATGTAAATGAGCAAAGGGTCTTGTTTGGGGTCCAGCTCCAGTATCAGTTTGACTCTTAAGATGAAACGTAAATGTATGCAGTGCAGTTGCGTTCGGCATTCAGAGATTGCTACTGTTCCAGGTACATCTCAAGGCAGTTATGCAAATGAGCAAGGGGTCCCCGGTCCTGCTCCATCATCTGCTGCAAGTCTACTCTTAAAGTGAAACTGAATGCGGTGCAGTTACACTCGGCACAAGTTTTTTTAGTTTTGAATTCCCCGATGCCTGGGAATCCGCCGCTCTAAATAAATAAATCTATAGACTTCTCTCAAAGACAGAGGTTGGACTAGCCGCTAGAGTCGAACTTGAAGTTTGTTTATTTCTAGATGCTCAAAACTTAAGATCGATAAATAAAGCAATTTCATATTATTAATTATTTGATAAAAACATGAATGTACCAAAATCCGTACGATTCTAAACAAATATTGTTTTTGTTATGATTGCATGGTTCAAATACCTTTTTAAAATACTTTTTATTGTTTAAGTCCGAAAAAAAGGAATCGAAAATCCTTTTATATGAAAATAATTCTTTAAAATTTTTCTGAGTAGTCAAAGCAGAAAAATTTCATGAAAAACCTCGTATATTTCTTCTCTGTTGCTTCCTTTTGCTTAGAATATTGTTATCAATTTATTTCTAGTTGATTAAGTCCAAAAAGCCACCCCAAGGAACCCTTTTTTACGAACATAATTATTTTAAATTTCTCTGAAGAGCCAAAGCAGAATAAATTGAAACATAAAAATCCTAGACACTTCTACGGGTTTCGGCAACATTTTAATTAAGTATTCCATTTATATATTTAGTAGTTGATTAAATCTTAAAACTAAATCGGGAACCGTTTTTACAAAAATAACGGTTTTAAATTTTTTTTCAGGAGCCATAAGGTCGATTTTTAAAATTTTAACTTTAATAGAAAGGAAGCTTTTCCGAAATATAAAGAGTATTCCTTACTGTTTCGGAAAAAGAACTGCTGAAATCCGTGCCATCAATTATTCTTCTTTGAAAAACAAAAAACAAAATTTAAACCGAACTGATTAGAATTTTTTATTTTCTAGAAATTATCCAAAAATAACGGAACAAGAAAACATTCACATTTAAGTTGCATATCCTAATGCCCGCTTTAGAATAGTTCGATTGTTTTGATTCTTGTTAGTCAGAGTTGAAGGCAATAAGTTACTTAGCTAACGTTGAATTCTCACATACTGCGAGGTGTTAGCGAGAGTGAAAATGACTGATTGAATTCAATTAAAATACAAATGACTTCCTTGTACCACTGGCTAAAAAATAAATTGCTCGTCACTAAGCCTTAGAAAACATGTTAACCTTTACAGAAAATTTGAAATTATCGCCTAACTTAAAAGTGAGTTTTAAAATTTTCGTTTTAGTACATAGAAATAAAACCCCTTACGAAACTTTAAAACAAATACCGCCAGAGCAAACATTTTAAACGCCGGTTCTCTATACCGGGAAGCAGTCTACAAGTCATCTAGAAATCACCAAAAAATTGGTAAGCACGGTTGTAATTAACTTAAAAAAATAAATCAAAATTAATAGAACGGGCTAGGCTTACGTTATTTTTAGAAAATACATAGTTTCATACTATCTAAAACAGTAATTAAATTAAAAACTTGTACTTAGCTAGCTATTTAACTTCTATTATTTCTAATAGAACCTTAAAATCGTTTTTTTCCTACCGCAATGGATAGTTCAGATTTCAGCGGACGAAGGTTTAAATTTAAAATTTGTGTAGAGAATGCTCTCATATTATACAAAATCAGTAATAAATTAAAAAAATCGAAGCTACCTAACTAATTTGTATAACGATTCAGATGGTACTGTATAACCTTTTTAACGATTTGTTGAAGTAAATGGCCTTTTTTATTGTTCTAAATTAATATTTCCTAGATAAATTAAACAACCTGGTTTTGTTCAATTTACCAGTACCTACCTTTTCTGTCAGTGTAGTATTTAAAATCAACTTTTATGAATTTCTTTGCGAAGTGCATAATAACTTCCACCGGTAACTGACACGAATGTTTTAATGCCTTTATTGTCCTATGAAAGGATCTTACAAATCATGAGTATTTTGATAAAAAAAATTTAATACAAAATTATTATGTACATAGATTACTTGGTAAAAGCCAGCAAAAGAACCAAACTAGTGAAATATATATTCAATGCTGATATCGGTTCACATCAAAAATAAGAGATGGTTATCTCAATAAAGGGAATGTTAAAAGTTGCATGTGAAAAGAATTTTACGCACAACTAATGTCTTAAACTCCTAGGACTACACCAGTGTCTTCTATGTGTTTACGTCTTTAAAAGGGTACCGTAAAATTAAAATTCAAAAATAGCATTAGTTTCTGCTCTTTTTTCCTTCGTCTTTCATAACGAAAATTTCTTTGCAATCTATGAAAAGTTCATTTTTGCTGCAGACCTCTAAGCATTTAAGCATTTCTATTTTTAATACATTGAGTGCAACAATAAGAAGATTAATAATAATAAGCAGACATGTGAAACAGAGTTACAACTAAACTGGGACTTTGCTGATCTTCTCACACTTTCTGAAGGAGCCTCAGTCCATTAGCATTTTAGCTCTATTTATGCGGAATATTTTGCTGTACTGTGTTATTACGTTTTAAAGAAACAACACAATTGTGTTAGATTGATAGTAATTGGTAATGATGACTAACCCAAAAAGTAATAAGAGCAGTTACATACATGTAATGCCAATTGCACAGATGGATTAAAAATTTTAAAGTGTAGGCATAATGGAAAAGAATGGATCACAAAATGAACCCCAGCAGTTTGGGCTTGTTATTCTTATAATCAACCTCTCGTTTTGTATGATTTCCTTCTATTAAAGTTTTATTTTATTTTTTCTAAAAATGTCTTCTTATTGCGCTTTTGTGTATGTGCAATTTCCCTTGGTCTTACACAGCAGCGCTTTCCCTTCTCCTCGTCGCCTTCCTTGCGCTAATAATAATTTTTCCCTTTCATCATCCACCACCATTCATATTTTTGTTGAATGCTACTTCTGCCGCTCATGCTACCAGTGCTTCTGGTACTGGTTGCACTGAATGCTTCAGATTTACGAAAAGAAAAGTTGAAGCCTTCCACATATAGTGTTTCTCTAGCCGTTCTAGGGTAACCTTCTCTGATATCTTTGCATGTAGAATGATGAATTCTTACAATACACCCCCGATATTGATGGATGAAAAATATGTAATCAACCTCTCAAAAAACGAATTTAATTTATTTAGATATTTCCTGTTTAAATTTTCAAAATTGCAATATCCTAGGGACGATAAGGGGATTGCTCAGAAATTTTCTGCGACGCGCTTCAAAAGCAATTCAAAAATAAATTTACGAGAAGACAATAAAAAATATTACGCGTTTCTATTCACACATCCCAAAAATGAATTATTATAAAAGTCCCACCATCTCATTAAAGCTCATAAGATAGCATATTCTCTAAAAAAATCATCTATTTTTAACCGCTTGAAATAGACCAGATGTTCTCAATAATAAGAAATAAAGAAAATAGGTTTTTATATAATATAATAAAGCCCAGCAATATAAAAGAACAAGTCATATTTCCCAGACTGGATCGGTATGTAATTTGTTGTTGTCAGACGTCAAAGCAAATGTTTACCATTTTTTTAAAATATGATGAGCATTATAAAAACTAGTCAACATAAAAGAAACACGTTAGTACACATTTACTAGTAAAATAAACTGTATTATCATATTATGAATTTTTCAATTGTAAGAATTTCGTAGCAAATTAACTTATTTCAGCCAGCAGATGTATCTATCAAAAGTACTCGCATAAGAAACAAGTACTATCCTATTTTAGTTTTCATGTTTTTGTCTTCATTTGAAGAGTCATTAGTTTTGTTTGATTTGAACGGAAAAAGTTGCTTCGTTTTTATTATTCTAAACCGAAATTCCATGTGGTAGATTTTCCGTAGCCATTGTAAAAGATGAGGTATTCGGGAAATGTAAAGCCTTAAAATGGATTCTAACTACGGAACATTTTAGATGTAGTGATTTTTAAAACTATTCGACTTATTTTAAATACCTCCCGTACCAAATTACTTCCAGTACCTACAAGTGATAAATGTTATAAATAAGAGCATCCCAAAAATAACTGGGAAGTTCACATAAAATACTTTGAAAATATGAGTCATTATTTTTGAAAATTGTATAACTGCACATTTTACAAAATTCATATGATATGCTACAAAAATGGGACTTATACCGCTTTCAAAATTAATGGCTCATATTACACTATTTTTAAATGGAACTACAACTGCATAAAAACATAACCAGATCAATGAAGTGTCGTCTTTGTAGAAGATCCTACGATCACAAAAAGAAGTAGGAGAAAAGGGAAGGCTCCTAAATGAATTACCATATGGCGATTTCTCTTAGTAACCAAATAATCAATCAGCATTGGAGCTAGCATTTATGACCTTAAGTACCTACAAATCAAACTGACGAACGACTGAACGGAACGGACGGATGGCTAATTTTCCACTGTCCATCACAGGAGTGGTTTTAACGCAATAGGATGAATGATGGAAGGTGATCAGGGCAACTGCAAACCACAGCCCCAGCAGCAGTCACATCAACATCAGTATCATCAGCATGGCGATGCGCTATGAAGCATAGATGAATACTTATTTCTAGTGCCTATCCATTTGATCCATTAGAAACTCACCTGTCTATACTTATAAATCATTCATTACTGGACTCTGTTAATGATCTTAAAAAAACACGAGTATCAAAGAACATCGATTACATGTAAAATATAGAGCTCACTTCGAAATGACATATTTGCGAATATTTCATAATTCATTTCACTTCTTCAAAAAAACGAAAAGTTCTTTTGTCATTTCAAAGAATGACTTGACAGAATAGTGCTGACGCTTAAAGGTTCCAAACTTACGTTGTACTGTATAAAATGATTCGGAACAAAAACAAACAGAAAGAGTAAGGTATCTGTTTCTCTAAGATAAGTCGACAGCTATACTAATAATTAGCATTCTGACTAGTATTACAATCTCTCCTACTTCTTGTACTTGTTTGTTCGCAGTGTTAGGTAGTCGGCTTAAGTTGCATGCGCAAAAGAAAATATTCAAGTCATTTAGAATGAAATTTTTAGGGAGCTGCTAAATAGCTCGAGTTATGATAGAAAAACTTTCAGATATAGGGATGACTTAAAAATCCCTTCGTTGATGGGTCGTGACGCTTGTACCCTTTCCTCGAGATTGCTTTTAATTAATAGATTAAGGTTGAGGGATCCTCACGTGTTATGATGAAACTTGAAGTGTTAGACAGAAACTTAAACCTCTGAAAATGGGCTGAATATGAGCAAACCTTAGACACTGAAGTCAAATATGTCCATAATGCTATGCTAACAGAATTGGAAGAAACGTCATATGTACGTATGTCAATGTACTATTTCAGTTATTGAACATATGTTAGCTTAAGCCCCTTCAATTTGAGCATTATCAGCTAATTTGAATAAAAATGCATTCTCCTAATTCGAATTTAATAATTATTTTAAAAGAATTTGGGCACGAAATTTTGAACGATTTTATTATAATTCAACAACAACTGTCCTATAGAATTAATTTAACATAGATTCTCCACTAATTGTATCATACAAATTAGAAATCAAATTTCCATTTCAAATTCAAACCATCTGGGACAATCTAAGAAAATTTTCCGCAAAAGAATCCCATGGGAAAATTAGCCGCTAACTACTCATCGGTATAGTCATGACGAACAGACAGCTGGGACGTCTCCGCCATTGCAATCATCGATTTCATCACGACAGTCCTCCTTCTCTCCCGGCGGTAATCACCATCCTTGTCATTGATATTATCCTTGTCAAAATTGACAAAAACGACAAAACAGGAACAACTACAACAGTAATATATAATACTAGGGTCGGTAACAATTTCTACAGTACCGGAGAAACGTCCTGATGTCCTACATTATACAAGGGTGATGGTGCTGTCCTAGGAGGCGATAACAAGGTGGTTCGGGACGTCACGGAGTGATAGGACACAGGAAGGATACAAGGAAGGAAGCAACGGTGATTTGAAAATCCTGGTGATGAGATGACGATGATTATGTAATAAGATGGTTTTATACCGGGCTATAACAGCAGCTAAATCCGTTTAGTTTTAGGGGATAGATGAGAATGGGGTTGAAAATTTACTTTTTCGCCATCGATCCGTAGAAAGAGCGAACCTTCTACAAGCGAGGTTTGGTGATTAAAAGGATTGATAACGATCGCATTAGCTATTAAAATCCCTGCATTAGCGGTAGGATTTTAAATTGATTGCAATCGCATGACAGTGCTACATTAAAAATAGATAAACAATGCAAATAAAGGCACAAAGAACTGTACACTGCTGTTGCTTCTAATTTTCAAATTTGTTGCAGCGACATCCAACAAATGTATGCATATGAAAGCAGAATTATCTTTAATTATTTAATTATGTAATATGTCCGTTTTGTTTTAATAATGGACAAAATATGATTTGCGCATACACCTTCAAAATGTCTTTCTACTTTTGTGCACATTATTTTCTAAAGCTTTTCCAATCTTATTCATACAAGTGATAACCTTTAAAAAAATTTCAAATTTCTGTTTTATAACCTATATATGTATATAACTTTACAATTCAGGCACTAAACGCCCTCTCTAGAACCAAACAAATTTTCAATCAGTTTGTAAACAGATCTATATCCACCACTACTCGTCTTAAGGCTTTAAATGGATTCGAGAACTTCTTGTCCCCAGTGCCTGATGCTCATGGGCCCCAGAATATATTTATTATGTATAACATATAAACTACCGTTACAATTAAATTACAAAACATTCAAAATTCTAAGTCCGCATTTCGATACAACAAAACTGTCATCAGATTCGGAAGCTCATCGTTTGAAATTTTTAGGAAGTTAAGACCAATATACACAACTATGAAAATATACATGAACTCTGATAGAGAATTGTGTGAACACCTGTTTTTCCTACCCCAAAATTCTTCAACTACCTATAACCCCTAAAATATTAGGTTCAAGACTATACAAATACTGTTATGTTATCATTATGTATTCACTATATTCCAACGCAGTATCCCTATCGCTTCTCACTTACAAGAAGAAAAACCGACAGCTAGCAAAGTAAATCACATATTCTGTGTAGTTTAGAATTCTCATCATCCCAAGACAAAGTTAGACGTTTAAAATTGGGCAAATGAAAGGAATTTGAGGTGGTATCTTTGTCGGAAGGGTAAACCTCTTCTTCTCTATTCGCATGATCCCTTTCTTGATGCCCAGAATGATATTGCTATAAGAAGACAAACATTTGAAATCAAAAGCAAACGAAAATTTTAGTTGACATTCTCTAGAAATGGGAATAACTTTGTCGTATATTCTTCGAGGTACACTTTCGCGTGCTGTGTTCCCCCTTGTATACTGGAACAATATCTTAAACAATTTTGATAGAATAAACATATCACATACCTTTCATCCTAAATTATCTTAAAGCCTTATACATGCCCCGTATTAATTTTGCAGTCAAAAGAACTATGTAAATGTATAAAAACTTTTTAGATGTATTATTAACTTTAACTAATTAACTACAAATCGAGCTAAAATCGTTATTTTATATATAAATATGATACATTTCGAACTATGCAAATTTGGATAACTATGACGAATTAAGCGACATATTAAATAAAATTTATAAAGAATAAGAAGTGAGTTCATTTCTTACAGCTATCAAGAATATTTTCATGTGTTAGTAAAAATTTGGCCCTTGTGGGCCTTAGCATGATGCAAATTTAATACTCTCAATAAGACTTCAGCTGGACATTTGGCCCACAATAACAAATATTTTCACAATCACATGAATATAATAAAACCGCACAGTACACTAAAGTGTTTGCTTTGGTGCACCCTCAGGCGATAAAACAGGACAATAAAGAAGCATTTTAAAAATTTGCCCAAGACGGCATAGAAACTGGTGTTTTTGCCTGAATGGGCTGGGGATGACGACCAGATTATCAGCTGAGAAGGGAGGAACGAGAACGAAATATTTTACAAGGCTTTCACAAGGTTATATACATATCCAATGATGACAAGTATCCCCTGATGTGATGACGATAAGAGACCCAACATTTCTTATTCATTGCATGACAAAGTGGAGAAACATTTTTGTGGGACAGAAGCAACCACGCCAAAGGTGGCACAGTCAGGCAAGCCAAAGAGGCAATATTTCCTCCAGAGGGGCGATATATACAAGGGATAAAGAAGTGACGATAGCTGGATAGACGATAATGAAACAAACATACCATACTGACAACAAAAATTGTAAAAAAAAACGAAATCTGTCAGACACATATCGATTAAAAATTCATTGATCATTTCCTCCCTTTCTGGAAGCACGGAATGTTTCTTGAAAACGACAATGAAACAAGAATTCGTGAAACCTGCAAATATTCAATATATTAAAGGCAATGTGATTGTAATTGAAATTGAATTTTGTTTTAGGTAATTAAGTTTTTTTCCGAACCATTATGAAACCAATTCAAGTATAAATTAAGGCTGGAAAAATGCTATTCTTATACAAAAGAATAATCTTTAAAATATAAATATTTTGACAGTGAATCTCGTATACCTAAAACAAAACAAAAACCTATAATTATGATATACTACAAGAAAGAGTAGAAATTCTATTAAATCACAGTGATGACTGCTCTAACAGAGCAAAAAAATGTCTATTCGACTTCATGGAGACATGCGTCAACATCAAACAATTAGCAGCACTGTAGAATGAAATGAGAAAAACAGGGAAACCTCATTTAGCTCGTATGGTACTGGTCCCAAAGGAATACCAACAACAAGAGACCGATATTCAAAAAGGAAAATAAGAAATCTTTTTTTTATAATTTTTCATATTTTCCCACTTTTCACAATATTTTTCTTTAGCCTAATACCACTCTGTCACATATGTTGAATTGGTCCGCAGAAGATAGTAATGATGCTGTGTTGAACCCCACCCACCTAGGGTAATTCCAAGTTTTTTCCGTCAACTTTCTTTTATTTATTTTCTCATATGAAATGCACAATCATCCCAGATTTGTCCGGTTGGAAGATTAACAAGGTGTTCCAATGGGACAGAAGAAAATGATGTTCTTAGTATCATTGAACGCGTTTTTTCTGGTTTGTTTCTTGTTCTGGGATAATTATTTTTTTATTTTAATGACTTCTAACAGAAAATGTCAACCAATTATCCAAAGCAGAAGGTATTTACGCCAACCATGGTTAGACTATGCTGCTCCACTGAAAATGTAGAAAACGTCCATGGTCGTCATTAATTACACGAGAGAGTTACCTACATATATAAAAACACACACAATTCCTCTTTGCCTTGGATACGTACTTAAAAATCAGTCTGTTTCACTCATCAGCGTTTTAATATTTCTTATCTTTGTTTATTTTTAGTTGTCTTTTTCACTCTTTGCCAAATAATTTTCGTTTTTATTGTTCGAAAAACAAAAATAAAATGCTTATGAAATGGAACCGCACGCCACCGTTTAGAACGTGTGCGCCGAATAAGTGACGCCACATATTCTTGATATTTTTTTCTCGAGCTTATTATTTAGCTCAAAAGAAGTCTCTCATCATATGGGATAAAAGTACTAATCGGGGGAAAATGGAAAAAAAATTTTAAATTTATAGAACTACCAAAGATGGTTGGATGCACTTAAAGACTGAGAAAGAAAAAAAATATGGGCGGCTGAGATTTATGAGATATAAAATATAAAAATTATTATACATATGACAAGAGACATTTCATTTTTATTTTCCTTGATCTTTTTGAAATTACTGAATATGCGGTATTTCTACTAAACTGATCTATTGAGATAAACATATCGTTAAGAATAACGTACATATATAATTAATCGTACTAAAAAATAACAATGAAATCTTGTACTCTAACTATTTAGCAATTACAGGGCTACTATATCTTTGCACGAAGCAATAATTAGATTATAAAAGCTTTTAAGATATCTTCGCCTACCAAATGAATTCTACATACATATATGATAAGGACGACAAGACATCAAGTCAGCCTGCTCTTTCAATAGGACGGAATTCATCTTTCGTGAAGAATAACTCATCAACATTAGCCCGAATGATTTGGAAAATATTGGAAATAGGGCAGGAAAAAATTAAAGAAGATATGCTGTGAATCTTCATTATAGCGCGGAATTTTTTCATTTCATTCTTCAGTTTTTAAACGGACGTAGAGAACTTATGGAATTTCTATTTTTATAAGTGAACAGTAAAAGACACTCCTTTGAAAAATACTTGTTATCTCCTTGAAACAAAAAAAAAAATATCTTACAAAAGATAATAATACTACATATCACACCTATGTGTCATCATTAAAGTTACATTTTTGATAAAAAAACGAAGCAGCGGTTGGTATGAAATTCATAAAATGTGACCATGGACCACCCTTTCAAATATTCCCCAGCGCACAGTGACGACAGACGGTCTATTAACAATAATGTCACACCCGAATGGGATGAAATTAAGACTGAACAGTTATTTGTGACAAGGAATTCCTGTGGGATTTTGAGAGGGATTAATGCCTTACAATGGAATGTGTCCTAAATCACGCACATATAAAACCAGAGGAAAAGCGAAAGAAAAGGCTGTGCAATCACATGAAGTGTAACGTGAAATGTATGTCAAGTGGTAGAATTACTCGGAAGGGTGTTGCGTATCTTTCCTTCTACTGGGCCAGTTATCTATTCGACTCCTGATAAGTCTGCTTAAGGCACTAAAACGACTGACGAAACATTTTCGGTTTTTTTTTGTAATCGGATATTTCTGCAAGATGATTATAAGAATATTAAGGACTTGTACAATATCTAAAAATGAAAAAACATGTTAATATTGCTCGCCTGGGATGAGATTATCAAGCAGAGTTTCCGATAACAATTTTTACGTCTATAAGCGAATCCGCAAGGGATTATATTTTATAAAATCCATGTTTTCTGATTTATAACAAAAAGCGAATAAATCTTCAATAAAGTGCCTACTCTCTTGGAAGACAAATGCTTTGGTTTTTCTACAGTTTGTTATTAATTAGTGCCGTATAATTAGCACCATATATTACAAGAGCTTTGTATCCGTATGAAAAGCATCAACAAGCAAATGTAATTTCAGCGAAGGGCTCTTATGCTGTTCGTATAGAAGAAAATACTGTATTTTTAGTGTCGACGTGTTTCTTCGTCCATGTACACCTTCAGGAAAAGGAACAAAGAATATTATATATAATTTTCTTCAATGAAAATAGGCTATGAACATTTTACCATATAAAGGCTCCGAGCTAAACTGAGAGAGAAACAGATTTCTTATGTTAAATTGGACCTTTTCGTACACCCAAAACTATGTATGTATGTCCTCTTCAATAGGAAAATATGAAAAATAGACAAAATCTTCTTAAGTTCTATGATACGTTTATGATTCCAATTTGGCGCTCGACCAGCCATAAGCTGCCTTCTGTTGACTATGAAAACGAGACTGCCTTTGTAGTATGTACATACATATATCTTTTGTCAACTTGCTGTTGAGGAAAAGCCATAATAAAAACAACTTAGAAAAAACGAGTGAAAAAAGAGAGAAGTCTGCAAGAATCTATTCGGTTGCATGAGTTTATTCTTAGATATCTTCACAAGAGTTCGGCGGATGCTGCATATGAACAAAGAATGAATGAAATAGCAACGAAAAACACTGGCAGATTTTTTTTTTATGCTAAGAACGACAGCCTAAAGGCACACAGTGCCACACTTATGCTGATCTATAATTGTAGACAAGAAAAATATAGAAATATCTACACGACTACACCAATTATAGAGTAGCACATAGTAGTTACAACTATCCGTCGTAATTATGACGACGAGGTGCGCTCAGCTGGGCAATGACAGTGATTCTCACAGATCTTCGACCTCGGCCTTAAAATATATCCAGAGTTGTGCTCAGCGGCAAACTGATTTATTTTCTTCATCTTACGCGAACACGGCGATCATCATTATTATCGTCAGAATCATCTTCATCGGCTGTACCATCATGTGATGCTTGCTTCATTGTATGCTATATAGAATGATACAAATAAGCAAACCAAAGTATTATCGCGCATCTTTGACAAGAACCAAGAAAAATCAGAATGCTTATGATACACGACGCTTTGTTGTTGATAATGCTGAACGCTCAAAAGATACAGAAAGATCAGTGAGATCGCTTATGTTACGTTTATAAACTTGAGTCTATGAATGAATAGAGAGCAAAGAGTTAAACAAATTAATGACTTGATTCACATTATAAAATTAATACACGCGGCGCCATGAATTTACTTGAATGGTAGGGATCGCTTGGTTTTCATTTTTCATTCTATGAAAAATATTGTTGTTTTCTGACATCTATTCTTTAAAGTATGTTCCTTTCCTTTCTCAAATTTGCTAGGATGAAATATAACATAATAACAAAAATTCGATTCGATTAACCTTATTGTAATGCCTAAAATTTTGTCTTCTTTAATGTATTTATATGTATTTTGATCTTATACAAAGAATTTTACGAACTCTTTTCCAATTCGTCACTCGTATTTATGTTTTAATTTAATATACGAGTTTGCTTGAGCTGAACAATACACATAATTAAAGAAAATGTCTCCTTAAGAATTAAAACTTAAATCTAAAGTATACTACTACTGCGGTGAAGACAAAATTCCGAAAGATTCTTTCAGTTCGGCTTGAGTTCCCATTGCTCCTGGGGGTGTTTTCATTCATTACATCTAATTTACAAAACCATTGACAATGTTGTTGGTGCGAGCTATGTGAATGATCAACAAACCATCAACCACTAAGGATACGCCCCCAATTGATTGGTGGGTGGAGGTGTGAGCGAGTTTATCGAGAATAATTAAGATAATTAAATAGAAAGTTCAAAGTATGAAACGATTTGTTAAGTGCATGTTAACTGAATGGAATGTTGGGGTGGTGTTGATAAATTTCATAGGGTTTACGGAAGTCTAAAGAGAATAATAAGGAAAGGAGAACAAATTAAATCTTTTCATTATTTGACATTTTTTAGTATGTATGACCAGAGCACAGACATTTGTTTTGTTTCAAATTACATGATTTCAAATAATTTATTCAGAAAACTAAACGGTTTTAATATTGTTTACTCTTAGAAAAAACACTTTATTTTTATCTGCATTACATGCACCCTTAGCATATTCATCGACTTTTTGGGCAATATACATATTTCATTTACTCGTTAGTGATGACTTATAAGCAAGTACAAAGTTTTCATCCTTTTTCTTTGCTTTTCATGAAATGGTTAAATGCAACACAGGTTTCTTCCAATAATTTAATAAATTTCAGTCTATAGCAATTTGTAATAATTTTCTAGCACAAAAGAACTTGTGGTTTCTTGGTTGAAGGTTCAATCAGGCATCAAATCAATTTGTGCAATTAAAATTGTGTACTTAATATATAAAAGTAAATTGATGGATTATGTGCAAATTACTCAATTTTCAAGAAAGTTGCTTTACTTGTTCGATGTATAATAAAGATATCTATCGGCACATACAATTTTGAAAAAGCCCTCTGCACTCTCGGATACATCCAGTAATTAAACTGCTAATTATTAAATTTTACTGACAAATTTAATATACACATAAAAAGGTATTGGAACATCATCCTTGGTCAATATTTAAAATTGGTCTTATTAAAATGTAACGAATAAAACTTGAATCCAGCCCTAATATAATTTCAGAAGAAGAAAAGTTTTGCAGTCTCCCGTAGCCTCCAGTCCTTATTTAACTATAAGAAATTTAGGGAAAGAAGTCAATTCGGTGGGCGCATCCGAACCTTGACAAATGAAATGAAAATGGAATAAAGGGCGAAGTCAACTAACAATGACCTGTTAAATTGAAAGATATTGTTAGCATTCCGCCCATAATAATTTGTCCACACGCATCAGCCCCATGCTGAGAAGGCAAAGGAAAACACCAGCAGGCGCCAGTCCGTAGCGAAATAGGATTTTGTTTTTCTTTGTCAACATATAATATTTCGCAAGGGTGTTTGATTGCATTATGTAATAAAGGTAATATAAGAAAATTGTAAAGTGTTTATTTTTTTACATAAAATATATGAGAGCACCTAACTTGAATCGTATGCAATCTTTCATTTTAAGAAGTAGCACTGTTCGGAGTTACGCGAGCAAAGTACAAGCAGTACCTACCCAGGCGAAACAATTATCCCTTTTCTTATTCCAGAAATGCTAAGCGCTGAGCACCCCTTTGTATTCCACTTCATGTTCGACATCACCATAGTATTTGCTATTTGCTTATTCGGTGGAACCCCTTCATTGCTCCGTGTCATTAAAATCCTAGCAGGAGGTATGTTCGCATATAGAGTAAGAAAGCAAGAAAAATGACAACAACAATCAATCCTCTATATATGAAACAATAAAGGTTAAGTACTATCAACGTCTTTGCGAACAAGTATTGCTTTTCCCCAAAAAATAATCCGAAACGTGTTTTCGTCACCATCAGTAAAGAATGTAGGAGTCGTCATTATCCATCATTCCTTTCCCGGAAACTTCCCGCCTAAGGGAGAATTCCCGATTGATAACATATCCATGGATGAACAATTGATGTGCTGCGCTTATTAGTCGCTTATTGTCTCGACCGCTATAGATGTTAGCGAGGAAGATTGATAGGTTCATTTTGGAATAAACTAAACGAAAATTTTCTAAAGACCAGATTGCTAAGGACTCCCGTTGTATTGTGCTTCACTCATAATTTGAACAGTGGACAGTGCTCAAGGGAATTAATAGTGAGTTTGATGAAAAGAGAAAGAAAGTGAACATAAATAGTTGTTGCATAAAAGCTTCATATACCTTTAAGTATGTAATCTTATCTTAAGGAAAAAAAACTTTTTTTAAACCTTAGGCGACAAAGACCATTAAGGATTACCTAAATATTGGTTGAGACCAAATTAGTAAATATATAGAGATTGATTTTACAAAAAAAGACAATATTGAAAACTCTTTATAGAATAGAAAATACATAGGTAATTCTGTGGGATATTTTAGCCAAGCATAACAAAAAACAGTACTTTACTATTCAAAATAAATGCATATAGAGGAAAGCGTTTTTTCACTTATATACAGAATTTGTTCCTCCTCCTGCAATGGGCCGAGGAGGCAAAAGCACTAACATAAGGGTTTTTGGGTTAATACTTTCAATTCAGTTTTCCCAATCACATGGGAAATTTTCAATTTCATTTTAAATTAAGTTTTAAATTTGCTCTCATAAATAACTTTTTTCCTTTTGCACTGTTAGCTATTGGGGTGATATTGACTTTTCAGGGTCAACATGAGGATGAGGTTCTATTTGGTTTTTATGCATAAGTTTTATCCGTCACTATCCAGCTAATAGGTACTTAACGCTTCTGAAATTTTTATTTGATTTCAATGGAGTTTTGGCTACCTGCTAGTAGCAAAAAGTTCTGTTTATTTAATCAAAAAGTGGTAACGTACGGATTGGGCTTATACGTCCCGAAAACTGATTTCTATACTTTTCTGTCCTAAGGACGCTTTTTCTTCGTTTTTTAAAAGTTATGAGATTATTTTGTGTTAAAGCAATTCCATAAAAATAATAATAATAAAACAGAAGTCGTATACAGAAAGAAAATTTAAATTCAACTAACAAACAAGGTTTTTTTAAAATGACCTAATATTCACCAACACTTTCTATCGCCCTAAAGATGAAGGTGAAACGGAATCGTCCTTTTCTAAAAGAAAATACATATACCAACCACTCCAGTTTTGTTTTATGTGTCCTTTTCTATAAAAATCAAAAATAATGGGCGTTTACCTAACATTTGTCTATTTTTTCATTTGCTTGAAATATACTATTTAGCTCTGACATCTATTTATTTATTCAAGCGGCCTCCACTTCTTTAATGTCGTATATTTTTTTACGTACCTGGGACGAGACCCGTCGTTGTCTGTCGCTACATTTGATTAACTTTTCATGTTGTTTTTATACCAAGTCAATGTGAGCGCGAGCGTAGTTTTATTTGCTTCTAAATTTTATTAGAGTTTGTTGTCCTCGCATTTGCAGCCCTTTACCAGCAAGGATTAACCTCCCATTGATCCTTAGTATCTCGTCGAAGTCTATCTGCATTGGCCGTCGACTAGCGCTAGAATGAAAAACAAATAAGAGTTCGTAAATTCGCTTTGCTTTGCGTTGACCAGTTGTACAAAGAGAAAGGAAATTTCTGCTGTAGGAAAAATCAGGGGACATATTTTCTTCTTTCTTTTTATTTTTTAACGGTTCTTTCTCTGTGTTTATTTTTAGAGTCCTTTCCGTGGGTAAACAAGATGAATGCCTAATTTTCGTTTTATTATGCATGTAGATTCGATTTGTAAAAGAACACGCGGAAGAATTGTTGGACCAAGAAGAAAAAATAACTTTACTTGATGACATTCTCTTGAGGTGGCAGGTAAAAGAAAAGTTAACTACCATCAAAAGAAATATGCCTTTACCTTTTACTTCATATCATTTACGACTAGTAGTCGCATTTATTCAGAAAATAATTAGCCGAATTATATTACTATTACTGAATGAATCTTAGACATAGTGCAATTAGTTTCAAGTTGTAAAATGGGTAACAAATTTATGTCAATAGTAAATTTAACACAGAAAGGTATCTTAATGCCATTTTAAAAACATATGAGAACCAGCTTTTATTGTTTCGTCACAACAACGCTATGGTTATCTCACCTTGACATAACCTTTCTAATAAAAAAAAACTTAATCATCCTAGAGCGCTATTGCAGGCAAAGTTTACTGTTTATGTTCACCGCTTCTTATATGTGTTTTGTTTTCCAAAACCCAAGTTCGTCACAATATTAATATTACTCGACCTTATCATATAGCTAAGGAAACTTTGTCATAATTCTATTATTACAGAAATTAAATTTGCGTCGTCGATTTAGAGATAATATACTTTTGAGATAATAATATTTCACTATTTGCTTAGGTTTACTTTTTACT
Source organism: Tolmerus cingulatus (assembly GCA_959613345.1). Lineage (NCBI taxonomy): Eukaryota > Metazoa > Arthropoda > Insecta > Diptera > Asilidae > Tolmerus > Tolmerus cingulatus. Next base: position 13,620,826 of record OY390712.1, on the reverse strand, counting down.
TTTGCTGATGTATGTACAGTTTATATTATATACATTTAATCAATCATGAGTTTGGTGTATCATATACAATACTACGTTCTACACTACATCATTTTGATGAGCTTCATTATAGTTGTTATACTTGTTATTGTTACTAATTATTTACACATTTACATGAAACGAAAAAATTATAGTTCTGGAGATTTTCTCGTTTTGGTTTCATATACACTTTATTCATTTTCCCGCAGGTTTTTAAGAACAAGTAAGGAGAGCAAAATGCGTTATGCGAGGTGTGCTTGCAAAATCATATGCAAAATGAATGAATGTTTTAATTTTTACTGCCTTGCCGACAAGGAACAATATCTCTAGAGTTTTTTTATACTTTTTGTATGCAATTTGTCAATTGGTACTCTTTGGTCATTGGTCATCTTGTGTAATATGCATGTAGTTGTCTTCGCTTCATTTTGACTCAATTCCAATTTCTATAAAATGATTTTACCCAATCCTGGACAGAGGGGTGGGGGGGGGGGGGGGGGGGAAATCAATGGAAAGACATTTTGAGTTTTAAATTTACGCCTGCATTGATTTCCCTCCTCTGAAAACCGAGAGAGTATTACTAATAGTTATTTGTTTATTTATTCATTTATTTATGTATGTAAAAAGGTTAACTTACATATGCATTCATATAAATATACATATACATAAATTTAAAGCAAGCTAACTCAGAAACGCAAAGAAAGTACGCTTCAGAAGATTAAAAGTTCCCGAAACATGAAAATGATCCTATAAAATGTTTACAGTATACCATATTTCAACATTAAAGGTGACAAGGTACATTTTTTTATAGAATTCTATTGTAAAAAATAATTTCGTTTTTCTGTTGTATCCTTTTACAATTTTGCACCTTTATAAATCGAGTGGCTCGAGCAAAGAGATCTGTAGCTACCAGCTTTCAAATATCCTTTTTTCAATGAAAAGAAGGGAGTGATTTGAATGGATTAAGCAGCAAGTCGCACTCGATTGAATTGAAAGTACGCTTAAATGAAATTTTTACTCAGATCTTGTACGTACTTTTTAAAATAGCACATCAATCCAAATTCAAGAGAATGATGGAAAATTACATCGTCACCGATTGCAATCAGACTACGGATGTGTGAACACTTGATTTAAATCCTGAATGATTTATCGCGCCATCCCTTATACTTTACAGAAGCATCATTCAATTTGAAGCATAGCTATCAAGTACCAAAATACTTATAGTGACTTAATGGAATACAATATTAGTATTTTTTCTTGTTCATTACTTACATTATTTAAAAGCAAAAATAATTTATGTAAATAAAAATGTTCAAAATGTACACCGCATTTACCGCCAGACAAATAATGAACATCTCTAATAAATCTTAAAAACAGAAAAACAAAACAAAATATATATATGTATATATGTAGATGTGTATATATGCAGGGAACAGAGGTTAAGAAAAGATCTCTTGTTTAACTAAATCAAATAAATTGTGTACAATACGGGACATATAGACTCCCACGCACCCCTGGACGTACAATATCTCATCCATCTATAGTCCCTCTATCAGTGGGCAAGCGGATAAAGGCATCAGTCAGCACGAATACAACCAGATAAAACAAACAATATAAAATTATTGCGACTACCGAAACGTATAATTTATTCGTCGTAAAGAGATGAAAAGGGTCTTTTCGGGGCACAAAGGAGCCTTTTAGTGTGCCTATTTTCGTAGAACAAAAGTCTTTCGCTCTACAAAATTCCGAAAAGAGCTCTTTGTGTACACTGGTGACGGGACGGGGAAGCTAAGGGGAACACTATATCCTGTTTTAGTGCAGGGTGCACTGCTCTCTCTATATTCATTGGGATTATTTCAGTTTTCCCTATAGAAATTTCACCTGTATTAGTTGTGTTCTTTTCTCATAATGTATTTCCCTAATACCCTCTTATTGCCGAAGTGCAACCAATGAAAATTTGGTTCGCATTATGAGAAGATACGTTATTGGGATTAGGAATTTTCAATTGAAATTATTTCCTCACAAAGCTTTTCATCAAGGCAGGTAATGTAAAACCATTTAAATTATCCATACGATATTTTGTAAGAGAGGGAATCTGTAAATTTATTGAGAATAATTCTCTCAATGCCAACATTAGTAAAAAGTAGGACTTTCTTTAAGTAAAATTCAATATTAATTGAATTCATGAAGTGATAATAAATAGTTACATGTTTTCCTATAGTAATCATAACTAGGCTTTAACCAGTGGATTTCATTGCAGAATTTTTCTTCGATCTAATACTAGTCTTCCATATATGTATATGTGTAGTTAAATGCGACAGTCTGTGCTTATTATTTAAAATAAAGGGGTCGAAAATTGTGAGAAAATGCAATTGTGTAATATAATTAAAAAATCATTATAAATCGGCTTCTCCCCTAAATATCTGTCAGTTCTATAAGGAGGGACAATTTTGTACTTTCTCTGTAGCATATGGTTTTTTCTCAGTAGATCGTAGCTATAATAAGGAAATCACATCTATGTATGCGCGTTCAGCAAAACAAATCAAATTTGCAGTCTGTAGAATTATCACCACTACCATTCAAACTCGATTCGGCGGGTCACTTGTGTAAAGGAAAAGAAGTTAGCTAGGGTTCCAGGGAGCTATACGGTGATTTTGTTAATGCAATTAACTTTTGAATAATTGCATTTCGTATAATACGTAATACGTAACTGTGCTTTACAAATAAAAAGATAAATAGTATAATAATTGGAATAGAATTTTAAAAATGTTTCTGTTTCGTCGTAAAAGAATACTTTCAATTTTTCGTTATAGTTTTTGAAATGCTTAAAAGAAAGACAAATAGGCAAAATCACCTTCACAAAGCTTGTATCATACGATTCTATTCAAATTATTTGCTGTATATGGAAGATCAAAAGATTTTTATTTGGCTTCGCTTCATTCATTCCCACAAAATCCGGCGGGCGATGTACAGTTTATTGTTCATGCATAGAATCACTCTTATAACCGAAGAACCTTCATTTCCATGATGACCTATGGCCCGGGAACAAACCTTTATATGTGACGCATTCAATATCCCGGCAAAATGGAATAAAAATCAGAAATTAAAGAGCATAACAACATCAAACAACAGAGACCAACTCGTTCGTTGCATCCTTGAAAAGGTTCCTATAGTCAGAAGTGGCTGGTCAGTGATAGAAGCCCCCATAGGGCTTTTTTCCTTTATTTTGCTTGCTTGTTGTTTTTTCAGCCTTCTTTTTCATTTTTACTATACGTCTAGTATAAAGCTCCAATTTTGTTTTTGTATTGCTCTTTCTATGGATGAAAATTCTCTCTCTTCCACTAAATCTTTATGCAAGCACTGGATATTCGAGCTCTGAACAAAAGCACTCTTGTGAATATCTAAAAAGGATTTGTGCTCAGGTCAGTTGCCATATATTAAAACATGCTCTCGGACGAATCTAGACCTTCCACTCGGAAAATGCACGAGGAAAGTACCACGGCGAGTTTTTCCTTTCATTTTTATGTTTTGTACATTAAAAGCAAACACATATTGACCATTTTCTGCATCCTTCTCTAACATTTTTTCCATTTTCTAACCCTCTAACTTCCCGCAAAAAAGAAAAGTCTTGCCGCTTACTAGAAGAGATGCCAGTAAAAGGATACCAATCCTTCGTTCACTAGAATTTTCCTTTGATTAAAATTCTATTCAAGAATTCTTTCTCTTGAACTTTTCTTATTTTGTTCATTTGGTTTTATTTAGATTTGTGTTTTCCTTACTTTCCGTTCTGAGCTTTACCTCAATGTGAATTTTCAGTAGTTGAATTTAAGCAACAAAGTAAACAACACTCCAACAGTCAATTCAAATTGAAGAACAAATACGCTTAAAAGACACGTGTACACTATCGTCCAATTATTTAAGGTCTAAATTCGTTGATTATCAGCCATTTCATCATTGTTTTCAATAAGTAGCTGATACTTCTACGACGTTTTAGTTTTGACATTTATTACCCGCTAGCTTTCTGTCCGCAATTTCGTCTGTTTAGATTTCGAAATAAATATAAATGGTATAGAAGCAAGGTAGGGAATAAAGGTGCACGGAAGTCCATTATATTATTGAGTTAGAGACTCATAATTCAAACCAAAAGTCTTACGTTTGAACATGTTATAGGGTTTTAGGAAAATTTACCATTTTTATGATTTTAATTTTAGAATGCAAAGATTATTAAATATAGTCGAGTTTTTCTTTACATGCAATGACAATATGTTATCTTATTTTTAGCAGGTGCAATAATAAATCATGGAGAAGGATAAATGACGACAACGTATTTTCCTACATCCGTGGATGAAACAAAGTCTATATGTTGTCCCAAGCCAAGCTTAATCTATCTACCTATGAAAATCGCATTAAAATTCCTTCAATAGTTTCGGAGATTATCGTAAACAGGCAGACGTGATGTTAAAAATCTTGTTTAGTGTTGTATTTCCCTTCTTTTATCGCCCCCTCTTAATTCTTGGTAAATATATTCAATATACAGACATGCAGGTTCTACTGTTTAAAGTCGACAATAGTAAGCTATTATATTCATTAGTGATTACAATCTGCATAAAGTCTCGAAGTTCATTCCACCTTTGAATCAAATTAGAATTGTATATGGGTATAAATGCATATCATCGAACTCAGTTTGTTCAATGCAGCGAAGCAGCCATTCTGCACAAACACACTACATACACATCGGCAAGATAAATAATAATACTTTTCTTAAGAGTTGCACACAAAAAGCTTTGATCTCTGGAAAATAACCAAATGAAAACTTCCGGAAATTATTGATATCATTGAGTTCATTCGTATTATAATTATCTCCATTTTGTTTAACTTGTATTTCGCGTGTATACTTATGAACGTTACGGGCAATGTGGATAACATGATCATTTTCTAAAATGACCGGGCATTGTATAGAATATCCAATTTTTTGGTCAATGATGCAATATGTCTTCGGCCATTAGGAAAATCAGTCTGTTAGCTAAGAGCTTAAACTAAACACTTTTCGCGCGCAAACTCTAGGGCGTCCTGATCTTTCTTTGACATCTACCGACAATTTTTTAGTTTTAGATTTTTGAAACTACTTTTAAATTGTTCTTGCAGTAATAAAGTTTTCTTTGTGAATATTATTGATTTCTTTTGCAGCCGCAATCCAGATTGTTTGTCAACAAAGAAAAAATACAAAATGTAATGCTACATAATAAAGCTTAAATATAGTAAACCAAAATGTATCCAACTTCCCCAGAAATAAATTTTGAAATGTCATAAAACATATGATTTCGAAAAGCTCACATGAACTTATAAATTGGGCTGATACATTTGTCCAAAAACTTGGATATTCTGCACAATACCTGGTCATTTTATCAAATGCTCACGTTAACCACATTTGTCATCACATATTCATTCAATCTTCGAGATAAGTTAAATTTGAGCGTGAAAATTAAAAAATAACTATCGCATTGCCTACATATTTGGAACAGATTGAGTTCGAAATTTGTTCACGCATTTTGATAAATCTATATAGGAACGTTCAATTGAAAAATAATTTGTCGGTATTTTGTACTTCTCAAGATATTTAATTTTGGAAATTTGCAAATTTATATCTTGCAGCCACAATTTTCTAACTATTCCCACAGTCTTTTTGAACTGCATAAATAATTTAACTCTAGATAACTAATGCCGTCTAATAGCCTACGGATCACTGTCAGTTTTGCGAATTCAATATGTTCCCGTTGCGCTCTTACCATCTCACTCACAGTATCTTCATAAATAGTAAAATGGGTTATCCGAAAGTAATAAACACAGCTACATATATACTTATTATTTCTCGATATTTACAACAATCGTTAACAAATTTTGCGAGTACGGAGATTTTCTGGCGCAAAATTATCGCTTTTCACAGTTTTAAAGTTAAATACATGTCAAAAAATATAAGCGACCGATAATATTTTTTTTGCATATCCGTCACATTTAACACTAAGTGATTACTCTTAAAAAGTCTTATCAAAATCCGTGAGCAGACATCAAACTCAATCTATGCCCCTTCTCTCTTTTAAAGAAGAGAAAGCAAGGAAATGAAATAGCAAACAAATAGAAAATAAAGTAAAATAAATAAAAATTAAAGTATACCATTACCTTAGCGTAAGGCACAATTTTTAAGTACATCTTAGAGGTGCTTTAAATGTTATCATTTTTTCGGTGTGGAATCACATGGCATATATATCTATATTACATGCATATAAGTGAAAGCAATATGCTAAAGTGCCCAAAAACGACTCCAAAATTGGTCAAAACTGCATAACGATGAAAAACACATCAATTCCAATCGTTAAACAAATAATAAAGAAGGTGATTTAGTGAGATCTACTCTATTCATTTCATTTATAAACCACGTCTTAACGTGCCGAAAATTATAAATCAAACATTAGAGCAGAGCATGCAAATCAAAATGACAAAAATGCACAATTCAAAATATTTTGAATACTCGACACATACATATTTTAATGAACGTGTGTTCATTTAACGTTGATGTTTTTATTTTCGGTTAAAATGTTCTTAGCATCTTTTACTTCAAATTATTGCAAGGCGATATTTTATTGCACAAAAACAAAAAAACGGCTAAAACATTGATTGATTATGATCATTTTTTATCGGAAAGTATTTCATGCCATCAATTTGGTAACGTGACAAATTACTACTGATGATGCAATTGTTCAGTCTGCTGTGGTTCAATGGGACACAAACAAATAGCATTTGCAAATAAAGCACATTTAATTCCCCTTTTTATTTCCTCAATGCAAATCTCAATTACGCAGCACTAGCAGCATCCCCCTTATTTTAAAACAAAACAAAACAAAAAGAAAACAAAATTTGTCCCTTTGATCTATTTTGCTATTTAGTCAATATACAGGGAATTTTGTTGATATTTTTATCTATTTTATTTACATAGCATTTGTCATCATTTCACTTGTTTATTCTAATTCTCGACCCTCTGTTCCAATTTTTAGTGCTGTGTCTCATTACATTATACGATGATTCAGGGAAGATAAACGAATTAATTCAAAAGCAAGCATATCTTCAAAGACTTTAAAGTAACTGCGTAAAAAATTTAGGGAAATATGTTGACATAACAAATAATTTTTTGTTGTTTTAAATAAAATAAGCTATCCTACTATATAAACGACCATACTTCAACCAATATTCGACTTTATGTTTATGAGACTCAAGCCATTCTTCCAAAGTTTGGCATTCACCAGCAAATAAAAAAAAAACAAGAACGCTATCGATGCTATAGGAAAAAGGATAAGCTAGATGACAACGAAAAGAGGGCTTCCTAGAAAATTGCGTAAAGCAGACGGATGTGTGGTATAGTATATTAGTTAGTAAGGAGGAAATTTTCAATTGTGTTCCATGCGCCGTTCCAGGAAGTCCATTGAAATGAAATAGTAAACGGATTCGTACAAGCAAAACGATTTATTTTCCTAGACAGGAAGTCATTTGTCTCCTATATATGGTTTCGTTTTTTATTTATGTTTTCTCTCCCCACTGATATTTGCTGTTTTTATCACTTCAATATAAATGACGTAGAAGGCAATGGCATAGATACCACAGTCTTAATTTATTATGGAAAAACATAATTTCTGCATCAATTTTATTTCTTATCCATCAAAGTTTCAAATAATTAGGTATATTATAATTTAAATTTTTAAATTAAGTAAATGAAACTACTTAATTTGCACTTAGATATATATCTTACCAAAATAATTTACTTTTCCTTTCCTACCGCTTTTATTTCATTAGATAGACTCTGCAGATTGATTATTAAAATAAATTGTTTATTATGCAAACACATATCGTTCTAAATATATCTAATCAATAATGTTATATGTATGTACATACACTATCTCATAGTCGTATCCATACAAGCACACTTCTTAATTAAATCAATGAAAATAACATACTTGTTATTTAAATTCCTTATTTATTGTATTACATATTTTCTCGAAATAGTGTAATTGGCTAAAAAGAAGAGGAATTCCTTTATTCCTAGAAAAAAATAAAGAAAAAACCACCAAAAATATAAAAGTTGGCCACACTGCGGCTCACATTCGTATTCGTACATAGAACATTTTCGTGGGATAACGGGATTCCATTTATTGCCAAGTATTCAGTCGAGCAATTTTGTGTTACAGATTCATTTCTCTTATATCAGGTGTCATTTTGTGTTGCTAATTTTATTGTTAAACGCTATGGGCAGAAAGGGGAATGAAAAGTTCGAAGAAATTCGAAAATTGTGTGTTTCTTTGTATGAAAGCGGAAAAACATTAAAAGAAATTAGTGACATTGGTGAAAGAAGTCGCTCTACAGTACAATACATTATAAAAAGATATCAAGAGTGCCATTCAGTACAAAAAAACCCAGAAATCTTAACAGAAAAGTGTTAACTGATCGTGATGAGAGAGATATATTAAGAGAAATTAAAAAAAATTCAAAAATTAGTGCCCCTAAACTTGCAACGAAATTGTTGGAAGCAACTGGACAGACCGTTTGTGCTGAAACTATTCGCCGGACTCTTCGAAAATCTGGGTATAATAGCCGAACAGCAAGGAGAAAGCCATTCATAAGTAAAGTCAACCGGGGAAAAAGAGTACAATTCGCAAAGAACAACCTTACTAATGATTTTAGCTTTTGGAAAAATGTATTATTAACTGACGAATGTAAATTTAATGTGTTTCAGTCAGATGGGAGACAAAAAGTATGGCGAAAGGTAAACATAAGCCTTAATAAAGAAAATTTAGCACCTACCGTTAAATATGGCGGCGGGTCTGTCATGGTATGGGGGTGATTTTCTGCAGCTGGAGTGGGGAATCTACAGTTTATTGACGGAATAATGGATGCGACGAAATATGTTAAAATTTTAAAAGATAATTTGCAAAATAGTGTAACTAGGTTAGGAATACAAAATAATTTTATATTTTACCAGGATAATTATCCAAAACATAAGGCCCAGAATTCGCGCTTATGGTTACTCTATAATTGTCCCAGAGTTTTAGAAACACCTCCACAATCACCAGACATAAATCCAAGAGAAAATTTATGGTCTCATTTGAAAAAACAGCTTCAAAATCATACAATTAGAAATGCTAAACAGTTAAAAGATATTTTAAAAAGAGAGTGGGAAAACATACAGCCTGACGTCACGCGCAAACTAGTAGAATCAATGCCAAATAGGGTCAGAGATGTTTTGAAACAAAAAGGGCTTCCTACAAGGTATTAAATAGCAATAATTTTGATAAATGTTCCATGAAATCCACTGAAATTTACTTTGTACGAATATGAATGTGAGATGCAATAAGAATGTGTTTTTTAGTTATTTCTTGTATATAACTGTATTGACCTTATGAATTGCCATTTCCATTTTAATTAATTATTTACTTCAGTATGAAAAACATTCTTTGAATTGAATTAAATATTCCAACTATAAGTATGTTATTTTCACTGTTTTATTTAAAAAAGGTGCTTGTAGGAATACGACTGTGAGATAGTGTAGAATTATTTTTGTCAGGTCCATAGAGCAATGAGATTTCATCAAGAAGATCTAAAGCATCTTTTTGTTTTTGTCTACGCTAAACTCTTAAATTTAGGAATTATAAAGGGAAAGAATAGCACGCCAGTTAAGCACCGCCCCGCAGGTACATAGAAAATCGGTTAAGAGCAACGGTCGCGCAAATGATCATAACTTAGTAAATTTTTCTTGGATCGACTTGAAATTTGGATACAATATTTTTGAGATGTTACACATTGAAATAAAAAAATAAAAACAAAATGATAAAAAAATTCGATTAAATACTTTAACCTTCCCTTAAGTGAACTCAGACTAGTTTGCCGAATAGTGTAGAATATGTACACTAAAATTATATGAGTATAAAAGAATCATCGAGTGTTTTAAAATTTTTTAGTGTGCAAAACTTTAAAGCGTTTGTCTGAAACTTGCCATTTGTGAAGTCCGTATTGATCATAACTCAAAATCGACTGAATCGATCGTTTTGAAGTTTTTCACAGTACTTCCTCACATAATTCACCAAGTAACGCTGGTAGCTTTTGTTTTTGCAATAATTATTAATTTTACAAGAACAAATTCGCCGATTTATTTAGCAAAAAGCAGCATTTTGGCTTCCAAGTACTCCCAAAAAGTTAAAAATACAAATACAAAAAAACCTCACAAGGTTACCGCAAGAAACATCTTCTTTAACAAATGCATTTCAATTTTTTTGTTTCGGATAATTCTGCTGCGAGTTATGATGAATACCGCAAAACAGCTATATTTCGAAGCTCTTCGGGAAATTCACCGTTACTCGGGTAATGATAACTATTTTGCAATAACAAAATTATAAAAATATTGTTCACATATTGTTTCACTATGAGTAAATTGAATTCCAAAAATAGCACTGCTCGTATCGCCAAACAAAATTCTTGTAAACAAGCTTTTTCACCGAATTAAGTTTAATCTCCCCTTAAACCCTCCTTTCAATGAAAAATATGGCCATTGCTTAATTTCTGTACCTATAATTCCTGTTCTGTGGGGAACAAGGTATCCCCAAAAATGTTCATACTTAAAAAAGTCGTAAAGCACATCAGTCGTTTGAATCTATTCTGCTTTATTGTTATGTTTGCATTATTAATCATCTTAAAAACCTCCGTATCCGCAGCAAACTTTACCGGTTCGTTCAAATCCACAACCAACACAGCAGCCTTAAAGTATCCAATAAGCTAACGGGCCTATAGGACCAGAAGGGTTTGAGGTGATTTAGTTAAAAAAACAAAGCGGTAGCGGCATCCTGTTCCCAATTTTTGCTTTCAAATATCGATTATAGGACCCGTGTTGCCTTCGCCATCATTGTTAGAAGTTGTGGTTTGCTCCGGATGAGAGGGTAACACCACCAGTTGGTTATAAGGGGTTTAAAAACAAAGGGAAGGAAAGCCCCCAGAGGCTGCAATTCTACTACTCATCAAAATGAAACTGTTGCACAATAAAAAGGGATGACTGGAGTGATTTCCGTGAATTCCAGCAATTCTTTGGCGAGACTGTCCTCTCTCATGTACTTACTCTGCTGAATGGGTGTTTGAATTTCTCAATTTTCAGCCAGCGATCCCTTCACCTTTTTTAAATATGCCGTTTGCGGGCTGTTGCCCTTTGGTAGTGCCGTTGAGCCCATTCCGGGAGCGGCGAGTTTTTGATGTTTTGTTTTAGTCCCCTAGAAACAAATCTGATTATCTAAACCCAGTCTCGGCAATGAATTAGGGATTGGGTAAAAAGGGACTAATTGTTGCATAATTACGTAATTATTATAGCGCTAGTCAGAGAACCTGACTGACTCAAATATATGTATGTTCGTTTGAATTGTATAGCATGATTGAAAGTTTATAATAAAAGAAAGCTACTTACCAAAAAAAATTATATAACATTTACCTAATATTTTCTTTTCAAATGACGTTATATTAATAGATTTTAATTGATTCCTCTTTTCATGTTTCCAGGAAGGTAATGATACCGAGAGATTACAGGTGGAGCACATCCAGCGACTTCAGCACGACCATCGCCTCCAACAGCTTCAGAACCAGATAAATGCACAATTCACAAAACAGAATCCATTGGTGCCATTTTTGCCATTTTTACGACCCCCATATCCAGTTCAGCCGATGTGGGACACAACAACCCACCTAGCCCATATACAGGCAGCTCTAGCTGAAAGAGGTGTTTCAAATGCTGTGAGTGGAACGGGTAGCAATAGTAGTCAGTGCAGAAGTACATCACCGGCAAATCGGTCACCTACCCCTCCCCAACCTACCGATCCTGATGCTCCGCTAAATTTATCGAAACCTAAGGTTTCTCCAAATAGTTCACCAAAATCAAATCCCAGATCATCGGCGACACCAACTTCAATGAATTTGCCCTCTCTGGGAACAGCTCCGACTCAAAATCTTCATATGAATAACTCAATACCGTCAGTGTCCGGCCTTCCAAGAAGTTTCCTACCTTATCCCCCTGCGATAGGGGCGGTCGTGCCGAAGCAACAATCTCAGTTTGATGAGCCAGACTTTCTTTGTAGGCTCTGGGCTGACCCCATCGTGCACCACAACAGTAAACCACCAATTGACGAGGAAAAGGTGCGTTTAGTTAGGCAGGCTAGGATAAGCCGCGATAGTGGCGGGGGTGGTGGTGGCAACAGCGGAGGCAGCAACACAGAAAGGGAACCGAATAAGCCCCATATAAAACGACCTATGAACGCATTCATGGTCTGGGCAAAGGATGAACGTCGCAAGATTCTGAAAGCCTGTCCAGACATGCACAACTCAAATATTTCTAAAATCCTAGGTGCGCGATGGAAAGCCATGTCGAATGCAGATAAGCAACCCTATTACGAGGAACAGTCGAGGTTATCAAAGCTACATATGGAACAGCATCCAGATTATCGATATCGGCCACGACCAAAACGGACATGTATCGTGGATGGAAAAAAAATGCGAATCTCCGAGTATAAGATGTTGATGAGAACAAGGCGGGCAGAAATGCGACAGCTTTGGTGTCGGGATGGAACAGAGAATGTAGCATACCTGCAGGATATGCAGGCAGCAGCCGCTGCAGCAACATCATCAACCGGATCGAATAGTGCGGGAGGAGGTGTAGCAGGAAGTAATGCTGGAAGTGGTGCTACTTCTGCTGGACCATCAACACCACCAAATGGTAATCTTGTCGGTACACCAAACTATTATTATCCGCCTGATAGCTTATCACCATCTGGATTTTCATCAGAAGGGAATGCGACTAGCTTCGATTCTCGAGATGATGACTGAGCCGAGCTAATGCGGTGGCCACCGGTCCCTCCTACGCACGGGATGGGATTTTGGTGATTCCCTTTTCTTCCCGCTTTAAAAGGGAACAACGAAGAGGAATAAAGGAGTGTGAAACAGGACAGCATTTTAATATGTTCGTACTACAGCCACCGCATTTATACGTGGAAGAGAAATGTTATTAGTAATTACAAAAAAAATAGAAAGATTCCTTTCTTAATGTACCCTTTATACCGCATTTATGTTATGAATGCTGCCCTCGTCAGGGAAATTTAACTTATAAATAAAAATAGAAGCGGGCTAACCTGTGTTAAGAAAAGTACAGATTTTGAACACTTTTAAAGTAGACTTTTTCCGAAAAAACATTTCAAATCTTAACCTTAGTTTCAAGTAATACAATAGAGGAAAACAAACTTTTGATATATAAATAAGAAAAAAAATTAAAGAAAAAATCTAATACAATTGAGCTCTCAATTTAACTACAAAACTTCATTCAATGTACTGAGTCTTCACCGATTTTACTCCCACTAGGTTGCATTCTATAATATATAATTTTAAATTGTGTTATCGCTGCGATCTACACAATTGCGTTAATCCTCTTATTCTTTCGAAATTTCTTTTGACTCGTACCATACATGCGGACATAATGTGCGCTTCTTGAATGAGTGGCTGAAAGAAGTTAGGCATATTAAAAGTAACGAGGGGAGCATATTTTCTTGTAATTCTAATAGACAAGCATCTAAACATTATAAATTTATAAACTACCACCGTGTTTGTTGCTTCTTGAACACTTCATCATACCGGTTACTAGCACGTTCAAATACCTAGGAGAAAGTAAGTTATACGCTATTTCTAGAGGATTTTTATCGTAGATTACGAATCTGGAAACAAAAATGTGCCATCAACTCCCGTTTTCGGGAAAATAGGGTTAAAAGTTCATTATCTAGTCTGCTACAGTTGCTCGCTGATCGTTTTGCCTTCCTATTCCCCTCCTTTAGTATTATTTTTATAATGTTTAGACAGTTTTGTATTATTTTTATTAAGAAGTCACTCTTCTCAGCACCCTCACTATTCCTATTTCACATTGTCTACATATCTATCCGGAAAAATAACTGTTTTAAAAGTGTCCAAAAAAGCAGGTGCTGATTATGTGAAAAATGAAAAAGATAAACGAACATTTCAATAAGAGAAAGTCTGGAAGTAAACAAAGAATTTACACACTGATAACAGCTGAAAGCTAAATTTATGGATTGAATAATAATATTGATATTTTATTTTCATTCGGTTTTTTTGCATTTAATAATTCATTGTTTTCTTGTCAGTTTGTTTTATGAGTTAAACAAATTGTTAACAGACGAACAACAAACGCAAAAATTATGAAAATTTTCCACTATTTCCAATTGTCATAGTGCTTCTTTTATTATGCAAAATTCTGCAGGAGTATTTAAGAAAGCAGTATCGTGCCATCGATTACATTATAATTTTTCGTAAGTATTTTACGAACATTATAAATGTACTTTTATTTCATATTTTATTTTAAACGACTCCATGAAGTGTGTGTTGATGATATTAGTTGATTTTTATGAAAGTAAAGAGTTTCATATACTATAAATATTTCTTTGAGTGAGTATTTTTGTTGTTTTATTTATTTGTATTATGCAAGTTTTATATAAATATTATATATACATAGAAATATATATTGTAGAATAAGAGCGCCGGAGCAAAATAATACTTTTAACAATTTATAAATAGATTCGGTGCAAAGACTTTGTAATTATTTTCACGATATTCAATGAGAATGTGTAAGAAATTGTGGAAGAGGAGGTAGAAAATCCTTGTAAGTTTATGAAAATCATAATTATATAAATTTCAAATTATAATGCAAAAATACAAAACGAATGAAATTTTAAAACCAGAGGTTATGATAGCACTTTAGGTATTTTCAAAGGACAATTAATTGCATTTTTTTCTTGATATTTCGGTACAAATCGCCAAGGTGTACCTTAAATAATAGAAGAAAGGGACACATTTTAATGCCTACATGGGAATCACTAGAGAAATATTTATCGACTACAGTTGTTTTTAACCCCGTTTATGTATTGCCTAAGACGCAAAATGTGGAAGAGAAAACATTGAACTCTTATTTAAAGTTATCTTATTCGTATTGTGAAATACTGTGGCCAATTATTGATATCATAAATTGAATACACAAATAAACTATGAAAAAGACAGTAATAATCCTGAAAGTTACTTTTTTTATTATCAATGCTATGAACAATAATAAATTGTACAATAAATTGGAAATTATCCTGAAGATTTCTTTGAATTTCTATGCCCGTGAAATTTATACATACATACATGTATTCAGAGGTATAAATAGGAAATAAGGAAACATTTTTCGGAGCAAATTAGTACTATATGTGAGTGATACCTTATTTATTGTATTTTTATCGTCACTTCCTTAAATTATTCGAATTATCTTCTTCTTTTTATATGAATGGCAAAACTTCTTAACAAGATGATCATTGGAACAAACCCTTATTAAGAAACAAACTGTAAAAATCCCTTGACTCATGTGGTATATGAAAGCATAAGGTATATAGGCAAGTCTTAGTTTTTCAAGAACTAAGTATAAAAATTATTCGAACATCTTATATATAAACAGTCGAGAAATAAATTTATGCAATATAATTATGACTGCAAGTGTAATTTTACAGTTATTCTATTCTTAATAATACTACAATAATTAGAAGTCATGAATTATTAAAGAAAATGCAAATTGTAGTATTGTAATAAGCTATAAAAGGCCCAATATTATCCTGTGCCAAAAATTCTATTACATTATAAATAAATAAACAAATAACGTTAATAATTAAAGAGATTTAGTACTAAGAAAATAAATAAAATATATGCATACAATGTAATGAAGAGGCATTTTTATTATCATGCCCTTTTTTTATTGCAACGACTATTCGGACCTTCACCGAATTTTACAATGAAGCTACCTGAAAAGAGAAAAAGATGATATTAAAATATTAAATATAGAAACAATAATCGTTAACAAATAATTTAAGAATTTACATGTATGCATATTTATTAGAGAGAACAGTAGGTATCAAAAAGTACTTAGCTGCAGAATATTGAGATACAAAATCCTCAGAGCATTGATCCTAAACTATGGACAAATTGAACGTTTTTTGGTTAGCAAAAATGTATCGGTAAATAAAACTAATGTGTTCTAGATCCTCGAACCAGTTAAGGCCTGCGCCCATAAGATCCGTCAGAGTCCGTCATACGTCAAACTTTAAAGCACTCAACGGGTCTCGACGGATGTTGCTGTAAGTCAACAAAGAGGTGCGCCCATAAGATCTATCATCTGACCAGTGAAAATTGACAATCGAAGTGACCATAGCAAAAGGCTGTGTTGTATTACACAATATTGTGAAAATGCATGACGGCAGCTATATTTCGCCTATGTGGACCGGTTCAATGGAAAGGAAATAATCCATGGCCTGTGGAGGACGGAAAAATACACTCCTTTAAGAAGGGCTGGAAGAATATCGACCAACAACGCTGCAAAAAATGCCTTCAAGTTGCGGGAGCAGCTCAAGAATTACCTGACTGCCCATATATCCATGCAAATACTTTTCACTTACCTTCCATTTCTATTTTTCATAGTGTTGAGATGTAAACAGCCACCTTTGAACTTGCAAGTTTGAAAGTTCACCCAAGGCTCATTCTAGCTGACGCACCTTGATGGATGAAAATATTGAAAAATTTTCGACATTTTGATCCGTCAATACATTGAGATACGTCGCTTAGGGGCGAAGCTCCATAAGAAAGCATGGATTTCAAGACTTTCATCCACTGAGTGCTTTAAAGCTTGACTTATGACGGACTCTGACGGATCTTAAAAGCCAACGCCCGCCCATAGAGTCCGGAATTTGTGCGGAATTTGCTCGACTCCGGTAAGCTTAAAGCTTTTGACGTCCGGAAATCAGAGGTCCGGAATTTCTGCGGCAAGCTTTCAATATTTGTGTCATCTTGACTTAAAAGCGCTCAAACTGGTTCTCATTTTGACTTTGACAGTTTGTTCAAACAAAGCGTGGGAATTTTATTGAAAAAGGCAAAGTCAAAGAAGGAAGCAACAAGCAATTGAAAGGACAACGATGGATATCAATAGAGTACTTAAATTTCTATTAATAGGAAAAAAGTTGGAACTAAGGAGAAAAAGTAGTTCAAATTCAGAAAAAAACATCACCCTTATTTCATTTTCTAACACCATTCTTAGCAATTAATAGCTTTGTTCTTTTCGTCTATCCAGAACAACAGGAGATTTCTCATTGATTTGATATTTATCATATGAATTTCCTACAGCAAAGATTTAAAATCCCAAATATAGCACCAAGTTGTACTGATTTTTCTTCACTTTGAAGTAAAAAATTAATCTGTAATCTATTCAGTTCAAATTTTGAAGTTTGGCATTATTAAAATCATGGCAATTCGATGTAATATTGATGCAAATTCCAAATCCTTACTCAGAGAAACTGTTAATAAGTAGCAGTAAATCAAAAATTGCCGAAATAAAATATTGTTATTTTTTGCAAGGAGGAAAAAGCACTTGGCATAAAAAACATCCTGATTTATTTAAAAAAATAATTGACTTCTAGCTAAGGCTCGCGCCGTTTAAGCAAAGCTACGAAGCTTTTTGATGCTTTCCTTGCCGCATGTAGTACGGATAAAAAGTTGAGAAATGCTCGTCTTTTCAATCCGGCTGCGACTGCGGCAGCGCGTTTCTATGGGTGCACCCTCATAAGAAAGCATGTAGTTCAACTTACGTTTTCCGCAGTCGGACGAATTCCGGACTCTATGGGATGCTTATAGACAACAGCATACGGACCACTGCGATGAAATGAATAAGATTACCGCGAAAATTATCGTAAAATATTTCAAGGACTCAAACCTTAGCTAAAAGCATTGGAAGTTCGCTGTAACTTTTCATTTCATAACTTCTTCTCAAGAGTGAACGAGAAGTACAATAATTATTTGAATAAAGAAACATCTTTCCCACACCACTGCCAAAAATCAAATCATTGCCCTGATTTGCGGGAGCAAAACACCACTTTTTTACCTCGAAAAAAAAACAGTTCCTGAGTAAAAGAGTAGCATTTTCTTCCCTTTATGCTTATATTGTTATAATTTTTAGAGAAAACGCATTTGATCAAAAAAACTGAGTGAGCAGTTAAAGTTTTCTATCCAAGGAATAGTGTTTCAGTGATCATGTGACCTAGGTAGCTTCAAAAATTTTGTATTGAGGAAAAGGATTTTAAAATTACTGATATATGCTTAAAGCTAAGAAAAGTTAAAGATTTAAATTACAAATTTTATTAAAATAAAAGGTTCCGTAAAAAACGAAAAAGCATTTTTTTATCAAATTGAAAATTCTTAGGAGCCTTATAATTGATTTCAGAATCGACCTCCATATATGTACATATACATATTTCTATTTTTTTTTATTTTCATATTATTTTATTTTATTTTCGAAGCCATAGCTTCCTTTCTGGATGAGACATTTTATCCAAAGTCCAGCTGCAGTTTTTTCTTAAAAGAACAAGGACCATGAAATCCAGCATTCTAATCCTGTGGTCGTAGCATATCGACTAGAATTTTTTGATACGGTCCGGATAAGGTTAGCCTAATTTGACTATTTGGCCCTAATATAGAAGCCTAATCAGGGCCAGATATAATGTGTGACGCTTAAAATCTATGACCGCCGAACTAGGAAAGCAGCGTTAGGGCCATGTTCGGCAAAAGTGAATCGGGCCAGACTATGAATGCCTATCATGAATCATGTAAGGCATACCTTAAAAAAACCTAATGAGATTTTCTTAATTTATAAATGATTAGCGTAAAAATTTAATAGCAAGAATGATAAAAAATACGAATCAATCATTTGTAATATTTCTCGTATATTTATTAACCCATAACCCATACATAAATGATTTAAACAATTTTTATGATAATAATAAAGCGATAATTAGAAATATTCTTAAAAATAACATAATGATAATATAATGGAAAAAATGATCCCAGTGTAATAATTAATTTTTCGATCAATATCAATTTGAAGTATCCTCTGAAGATGGCACATTTTTTTTGCACTAGTTGACGGGTTAGAACGCTCCACGCGGCCACCTTCCCAGTCCTTGCTATTGTGCAGTACAGAGGATATAGCAGCTTCAATGTCATCTGTTTCCAGCGGTTTTTCTTTTGATAACTTTGCTATTAAAATTTCTGCAAAAAAATTCAGTTTATTGTATTGTTGTTTTTTGAATTAATTTTTTTTTTATTATATTTGTTTGGAATTGAAAATGAACAAACGTTAATTATACCTGTAATAACGTTATGGAGGGACGTTTTGTCAAACACCAAATCTTTGGTTTTTGTTGCTTTCCTTGGATTGATTTGTATAGCAACATCTCGTGATAAGAAAAAGCGTAAAATCTCACCAATATTGTGTGGAAGCTTATGTCTTTTATTGATGATTCGGGCCACTTTCTTCGCCTCTAAAGTAAAAAATTTTTCATGAATATTCATTTCGGTCAATAATCTTTACAGGAATTTTCTTAAAAATAAAATTTTTTTACTATTTTCTGTCGAAACTGTTGGTCCGTTCTTATTTTTTCGTCGAAGAGTTTGAAGTCTTGTTTGGTTTGGCATGGGAATTTCATACTTTCATCTCCATCAAATACGTCTATATCGACATCTTCATCACCAGTTATTGTTGAACTTCCCATTCTCTTCATTTGATTATCTTCTATATTTTTTAACATAATTTTAACTTCAACGATTTGACCAGTAAGTTGACCAATTTGCTTTGATAATGAATGGTAGTGTTTCAATAACGTGACAAAGGGATCAACTGTGGATAAATAAAAATAGTTTAAAATTTTAAACTTGGAGTGCAATTTCTAAACTTATAATTATAAAATCAATTTTCTATATAATTATTTTTACCTTGTTCATATTGATGATTTGATAGATCAATTTCAGTAGAATCTGCAGTATGACTTTGTAAGTGATTTGGCTCTGGTGATGCTGTTTGATTATTAGGTGACGAACTGGATTGATTTTCAAAAATATTTGTTGTAATTGTAGCATTTTCTGATGTATGACGTGGTTCAAATACTTGTACATGTTGGTCTTCACCTTCATCACTTTCAGAACTGTTAATAATTCTTGTAGGACATATTTTTTTCTTGGGTATAATTTGTTGGTCATCAGATTCGCTGGTATCGCCTTCAGACTGGCTTCATTTAGATTCTCGACAGTTTTTAAAGCTATTCTCTTCTTGTTTTTATTCGATTGTTGTCGAGGTTGAGCTGCTAAAATTTCAATATTTGTTCCATAACAATAATAGTATTATGATGATATACATCCATAAGTAATTGAAGGAATTTGAACAACGTACCTTTTTTATAATTTTCTTTACATTTCCTTTTCTTAGTAGACTTATCATCAGAGGTTTTATTTTTTTCTGAAAAAAATGATATGCTCTTACAATTTTATAAAAAAAATAATTCAACTAATTTTAACAATTTACAGAAAACTCTATACAGATCTGTCTCTATGTCTTCAACATAATTTTTCAGCTACTTGCAATTCTTTTTTGTAATTTGTGAAAAATTCGATTATCATTCATGTAGAATGACAAATCACAAAAAATTCAAAGAAAAATAATAGAATTAACTGTATTATGATCAAAAAATTATTAATAATTCAATTACAACTTACGATTACGTATATCGACATTCAAATCTAGTTTACTGTTTTGAAGAGCTTCAGATAATGCAGTTTTTAAGTTTTTGCCAATGGAAAATGATTGAGTATCTTCTATTGCCTTTTTTTTGCGGACTCTTCGTTGTCAGTAGAGTATACATATGGCTGATATTCTAGTGAAAGAGCTAACTTATCAGCTTCTTCGTAAGTTCCTAAATATTTAAAAAATGAAACATAATGAAAATGATAATTAATGATCAAATGAATGAAAACGACAACTAACGATTCATTTATAAATGCAATTGAAAAAAATTTTGTGACTTACTAGCTCTTCCTCGTAATTCTATTGAATAAATTGGCCAATCATCAGATGGGGGTCGACAGTTAATTACCATATTATTTAAAAGTTTTGATTTTTCCTCATTATAAGGTCCTGGCATAAATTTACATTGCAGCTCATTTGTTTTTGGGTTGAGAAAAATCCACTCACTCGGCACTATGTCAATTTGTTTTTTAGTTTCTTCCTCATCACTTTTTTTGAACATTACGAGTCTGTATTTATATTCCATATTCAAAAGTAATTTATTCACTAGACTTAACGTTCGATTAAATTTTCACTATTTTCAAAGAATTTAAAATATTATTTTCAAACACCGTCTCGAATTTTCACAACTTTGTCTTCACAACTTGATGCACTCTGAGCCTAAAATTTTTGTGATCTTTCCATTCTCATAAAGAAAGGTTTGGAGGGGGTGTTTGAAGACCAATGACGTCGAGTATGAAAATATTTTCAACACATGTTGAACAGTTATCTCTTTATACTCAGTTTGTTTATTTTGTTATAAATCATCACAGGCTGATGCTTATACCATTCTGGGTTTTCCCAACTTAAGGGTACAATTTTTTTATGACACGTTGACCTGAAAATATCCTTTTTATAAGTATAAGCAGAGGCCACGATTTTTTAAGATTGAAAATGTTTAATTATTAGTTACTTAAATTTTCGATAAAAATTTTCTCCACATTTGACAATATTACATCATGATTGAATTTTTCCTGTTGAAATTAGTATTTAATTGATTGTTATTCACATATGAAGTAGTGGCATAACATAAACTCTTTCGTGCTCTTCATCACTCAAATCAAGAATGACCATTTTTTTTTTAACATCGCCTATTTTAAGAATTTTCACATCCGTATGTCTTCTACTAACTTTCCACATCTGTAAAATATTAGAATCACAAGGGTATAGATACAATGATCGAGTTTTTCTTAAAACATTGCCTGATAATTTTATTGAATTCAAATTTTCTCCATACATATATATTCCGCTTATCTCCAAAACCTTATTGTGATCTAATAAAACAACATTATTAGGTGACTTCGTCGTGAGAACTGTTCCATAGAAAAGTAGTCGTTTTATTATTATTTTACCTGTATCATCTGGTTTTAATTTTCTCACTATTTCAATTTCTGGAGGTAATTTTGCTTTTTCCTCCCAAACGTGAGATATTTCATTAAATCGACGACATATTTGAGCAAGAGGTTTGTTACCATTTCGAATAAGTTTTTTCATTCTACCCAAGGCATTTTCAAAAGAATAGCCGGAAACTTCAATTAACGCACAATTCATCGACCTTACATCATCAGCAAGGTGTATAAGACTATGAACATTACCAATCACAAATTCCCATCTATATATGAATGGTGATATTGTCACAAAATCTCTTAAAAACGAGTTTGCATAATCACATTTTACTATTGCCAAATCTTTCGATGATAAGATTCGACAACCAGCATGAAGTAGTGTAAAGTGTTTATAAATGTAGGGTTGTAAAACTTTTTTAAATACAACCGGCCCAGCATATAGTAGTAAGAACTGGAATTCGGTAGCTTTGAACTTGTGGAAGTCTACTAATGATCTGGTGGTTCTTTGAAATTCTGCTGGTACTTTGATCTTTAATAGCTGATTTGTTAATTGTGCTTTAGAATTCTGACTTAATTTGAGCTCTCTTATTATTTTACCATCAATCCAATATTCTAATAATTTTTTCATTACCCCTAGATGAACCAAGTGCATAGAATCCAATAAAAATTGTTTTATCATATCGATTTCAGGAGTAATACGTAGTAGCGGTGTTATTCCTGTATGATGATGAGGCTGACTCTGACTTCGAAATGACTGATTTGTTCTTAATGGGCAATTGAGAGGTAGAAAAATATTTCGATTTGCATAACGCTGTCCTCTCACTGTACACCTTTCGCAAGACTCATGTCCAGTGTGACCGATTATACATTTTACGAATGACCGAGCAGGTCTATCGCATATGAATCCTTTAATTACTATCTGAAATAATTGATTTTCAACAACGATTCCATTTCTTTGAAGATTATTTATTTCATCAATAAAGTTCGTAAAATATTGTTCAATGTCTGTCGGTTTTTCATCACCACAATAAATAGCAATTGGAAATGGTTTATACACGTTGGGATTATGAAAAATTCTTCCCAAAATTGGCCAAAAACTTATATTACTGGACTTAAACAATGGTAAACCATCAACATTAAATAACAATTCTATCACATTACTTTCATGAATTTCCGGATTTAAACATTTCAAGATATTATTTGTAATTCCAAAATATACGAATTCATCTGTTCCATGAAAGTATATAATATCGTAGCTATTTGATGTTGTATGCAAAAAAGTTTTTGCATTTTTGGGTAACTGTGGATAAGATCTTCTCTTCAATATTGCAAGTAATGATTCTAATTTAGTATGAGATATAGGTGGGTCCATTAATGCCCATCGACGAATATCTTCTATATTATTCAATATTTCAATTTCAGAATCATATTCAACCTCTCTTTCTACTACATCACCTGGGTTTAGATTATGACTCACTATCAATTCACCACAATCAGATTCATCTTCTGAACTATTTGTGCTCATATGCTGTGAACTTTCTTCAGCCTCACTTTCTATAACTAATCCATTATTATTTATATGTTGTTCTTGACTTTCATGAATTGGCAGTTCTTCAGAAATCAACTGAAAATTGCTAGAGTTACTATTACTATTTTCTTCATTATTATACAACTCACTAATGGGCAAATCAACTGTAACATCACTTTGTTCGTTTAATATGATTTCATCAGAAATCGCAGGATTTATATCCTCTTCCGAATTTTCGAATATGATATGCTCTTGTTCTTGTAGATTTTGTAACTCACGTCGAGAAGCACGATAACGTTGAATTCTTAGACGTCCTAATTCACGTTTTTTTAAACTTTGCAAATTATTTTCAGCCATGGTTTAATGATCGACACTCACAGATGTTCGAACATGTACTGATCATTCAAAAATTTCTTTACTTAGAACCGCCACTAAATAACAGCTCCTACTTTTCCATTGCAAGCAACAAAAAACGAAAAGGATTTTTTTTCAAGAAAGTACATTGTTAAAAAACATATTTTTATTATTATATGAGAGGTTGTAAATATTCAGGTATGTATTTTTAAGATCAATAGCAGGTAGAAAGATATGCCTTGTATACAATATGTATATAAAAATACACCTTACGCATTCCTTTGGGACAGGAGACTGGAAGCCCCCCTCCCTCGATTTTCAATGTTTCTAACCGATGCGCTGTATAGAAGATGTGTCCTTAAAATATGCAATAGATATATTTATATGTATATATTGATTTCAAAAATTGAAAATAATTGTCCTTATCATATTATTTGTAATATATTATCTTATGATACATACAATGACAAGCATACAATGTGGAAGCATATCATTATATATTAGGTAACATTTTAATTCAAAAATATTATCCTGATACGCTATTAAAATAAGACACACTTCTTTTTATATTCGGGTTTCTTAAATAATTACTTAAAAACATCTGATGGGGTAAAAACTCATTCCCCATGTAAGGATCTCATAAACTTTCCCGAGGAAAACCGCATTTCAGTATGCGTACGGAGTGTCTTATATTTTTTACATATGGGCCGCATGAGGAATTACTCAACAGTACCTAACGGGGGAAACATCTCATTGCTTATATAAGGACCTCATAAGGTTTCCCTAACGAAAACCTCACTTTAGTATGTTTGCGGAGCGCCTTATATTTATTATTTTCGGGCCTCATGAGGAATTACTTAAAAATACCTAACGGGGTGAACACCTTATTTCCCAAGTAAGGACCTCATAATGTTTCCCTTATGAAAACTTCATTTGAATGTACGTCCGGACTGCCTTACATTTTTTGTATAAGGACCTAATGAGGTTTTCTTAGGGCAGATTGAATTTTGGCATACCTTATACTGCCCTATTAAGGCACCATAAGGTATTCATAGGGCAAGTCTGATTTCGGTTTACCGAACATTTACCTTACAAGGCCCGTACATAACATTAGGCATGCCCCCCATCAAATTCTAGTCGGGGTTTTCAAAACTAGGTGTAAATGAAAATAAGCCGTTTTTTGAATTTGAACATGATAAAGTTCATGCAATATATGATGTTTGTCACCTTATAAAATTTATTCGAAATGTTCTTTTAAAATCCGATTATGGTTTGTGAAGATGGTACTGTTAGTTGGAAAGTAATACAACAGCTTTACAGTTTGGAAAAGAATAATACAACAAAAATTTGCATCAATATAAAATGCCCACATGTCGATCCCACAAATTTTGAAAATATGAAAGTCAGTTATGCTACTCAAATATTTAGTTCTGCTGTAGCTGCTGGTATAAAATCCATAGCAGAATGTAAACAATTCGAAGATAATAATATAGCCCTAGTTACTGCAAAATTTATTGACAAACTAAATAAAACATTTAATTGTTTGAATTCCAGAACATTGTTTAGCAACAATCCATTTAATTCCGCTTATCTGCTAATAATCAGGTGTACAATCACTTAAACGATTGAGTATTTGCAAAATACAAAAGTGAAACCAGGTGTAAAAGTGTATTGTATCCAAGGTTTTGTTCACACCTTGAAGGGAATAATTGCTATGTTTGAAGATCTGAATTCAACAAAAGATGTGTTTATATTTATATTACTTACTACTAATGAGCTGAACCAAGACCCTTTAGAAATTTTTTTCTCCCAAATCCGTGGAAGGGGAGGTTTTTGAATTTAAAAGACTTGCTGGGAAAATAATGTCTATCCATTTATTGTTCTTTTCTCCGCATTCAAATTGCGAACGAGACGAAGATATTTTAATTAATCTTGACTGGAACACAATTCAAGCAGAGGAAATTCCGCCAAGTAACATGTCGTTTGAACCAGAAGTTTGTGAACCAAACGAAAGTCCGTCCTGTGATCACGTTCCACAGGGAAAAAAATGCACATTGAAGTCATGGCTGACCGATATTTCGTTGGATATATTGTAGAAAAAGTATACAAAGAAACAAAATGTTGTGTTTGCAAGTCTTCATGTGAAAAAGAAGCAGCAGAAATGCCTCATCTACTCTCTGAAACTCTAATTCGCAACAGAAATTTTAAAGATGATTCTACTTGTGGCAATTTGACGAATCCCTCTGACTATTTCTTTCAAATAATTTCGATATGGTTAAAAATTTTTAAAGAAATATTTAACAAAACTAAAGTAATAAAAAACATCAAAAAGTATATTGTACAAAAATGCATCTTAAGAATTCATAAAACACCGGGATTCGAGAAATGGTTTGACATAGAGCATTAATAGGAGAAAATGAATGATCGCAATCATTAGGCGCAACTGTTTCTGTTTCCACGTTGGTCGCTTTATCTATACTTGTGTCCATTTCAGATCCCTTACCTATACTATTTTCTTGATCATATAGGTACAGACTGGGTACTGATTTAGGAAATAAAAACTTCTTTCCAAAGCATTTTCTTTAAAAAAGGTCTATTACAAATTGAAAGGTATTTCGTAGCTTTTCGAACTTCGCAAGCTTGAATCCAATTATTTAATGTTCCATCTGTTGTATGAAAACTAAAAAACCTAGCTTCGGGATTCTTCCGCTATGAAACGCTGCATATTTTGATTCAACATTTTCTGCTGGATAATCTCTTAGTACAGCTCATTTGGAACCAGCGTTAAACTAATAAATATAATAAAAATAATAAAAAAATTTCAGTTCAATACGCAAAAAGGAAATTAAATTTGGCCCAAAAATCAAGGGTTACCAGAAACAGTTAAATCTAAAAGATAAAACTCAAAATCTCACTACAATCTCAAAAGTGTAGGAAGGCGCAAATAATGTTATCTTGATATGAGAGCCAAATGCAAAGAGCAACCGTCGCTATTCAAATCTCTAAACATTATGAAATGTGACTAGTCGTAAAAAAGGAATCTTATTTTCATTTTCTTGTAATTCTGTTGCCTGGCTCCACACCGTTCTTTCAGTCACATACATATATTGTATTCGCATCGCATCGTACTATTCAGATTTAGAATTTCGGCTAACTGTGCAACATATATATCTTTAACGTAATTGAAAAGGATAGCTGTTTTGCTTCTCGTTTACTTGCATTATATAAAAGGACTTTTTTTGATCAGACTGAAATAAAAACTTGCAACGACCTTCGAATGCTTTTAGATGTGAACACTTGAAATATTTTACGATAATTTTCGCGGTAATCTTGTTCATTTTATCGCAGTGGTCCGTATGCTGTTGTCTATAAGTACCACTTGGGGCGCATGATTTGACTCAAGTTTTTTGTACGGGATGGGTCATCTGTTAGTTAGTTTATCTGTGGTTGAACACTTTTCAATATTTTCATCCGTTAGTCCGCGTCAGCGAGAAAGAGCCTAGGGTGAACTTTCAAACATGCAAGCTCATAATTTTGCAGTCACAATTGGCTGTTTACATCCCGGCAAAGTGAACCTTAATTAATTTTGCAGATCCATTGCAACCTTTTCAATATTCCAAATTATCGTTCTATAAAATTACCGCGCTATGCTTCCCATAAATTTTCACTTCAATTATCACTTGCCAGATGACGGATCCTATGGGCAAATCTCTCCGCTCCGTTTCTCTACAGCAACATCCATCGAGATCCTTTGGCCTGCGTCCATACGATCCGTCGGAGTCCGTCATACGTCAAGCTTTAAAGCAACGGATGTTGCTGTATCGCAACGAAGAGGTGCGCCCATAAGATCCGTCATCTGAGAAGTGAAAATTAAAGTGACAATCGAAGTGAACATAATAAAAGGCTGTGCTGTATTACACAATTTTGTGAAAATGCATGACGGCAGCTATATTCCGACTAGCTATGTGGATCGGTTCAATGGAAATGAAATAATCCATGGCCTGTGGAGGACGGAAGCACCTATTCCTTTGAAAAGAGCTGGGAGGAGATCGACCAGCAGTTCTGTAAAAAATGCCTTCAAGTTGCGGGAGCAGCGGAAGGACTATCTAACTCCGGATTCCATATATCGTTGCAAATACTTTTCACTTACCTTACATATCTATCTTTGATAACACTTTTCCTGGATGTAAACAGCCAACTTTGAACTTGCAAGTTTTGCAAAATTGCGAAAATGACACAGATAATTTATTAGAATGGAATTAGAGTAGCATAAATGCAATAATTTTTGGATTAAATAATTATAGTAAATCTCTATCAGAATCAGAAAATAATCTGTCTCTTGAAGCCGATTTGACCGAAATTGAAATAGAAGACACTGTGCTAAATGAAGGCATGTCGGCATACTTTGAAATAAATTCAAATTCTCGGAGATATTTTATTGGCTACGCAATTTTTAAAATTGTTCTTAATAAAATCAAGTGCGAAATCTGCAAAAAAGATATGCTTAAGTTAATTGATTCCACTCCCTCGATACCAGAGACATTTATATGTAATAACGATTATTCTAAAACAGACGCCCTGTATCTTCAATTACCTACGGATGAGTTTTTCAATATACATATGTAATCTCATTTTAATATTTATAAATATTATTTCAATAACTTTTACAAATTCAGAACATTAAGAAAATAATCATCAAAAAATGCATTTCTGAAGCAAATAATAAATTTCCCAACTGGTTTTCAAATTTAAGCACATGCTATGACCATAGAAAAACTATTCTTAATTTTATGATCAAGTTTTCCTGAAAAAAAACTTTTCTTGGAAAAAAAAATTGAGAAAAGTGTACTGGCATTAAATAGTCGACTAAAAAATCGTTTACAATGATAAGTGCAATTCCCCTTTATATTATACCAAATATCATCGAGAAATATTTTTAACAAAATTTAATCGGAATTATGGTATTATTTTTAACTATCTCATGGCAACTTATGCATAAGTTTATAAATATTTTATATTTAGTAAAATAAAATTTGGGTAAAATTGACCCATGGATATATGTATGTATATACGCGACCATGCATACAAAGAATTTTGTCTATTTTCTATTTGAAAATATGTTCATTACATAAATTCATCTCACACAATTTTTATTAATGCACAATGCGATAATGTCTACAGGAAATATCTTATGTGGATTACCGAATTAAGAACTGTGTATTTGTGTCTGAGAACAAACACCTTTGTTATGTGAATTCAATATTTAAAAAATCTGTATAATTTCATTATACCATAGAAAAATAAAAACAAGAAGTCTCATCTAGAACAACCAAAGCGAACGAGTTTTTAAAAGCTCATTTCCATGCGATGCCTCCAAACTTTTAAATGAAATAAATGTTTTGAAATTGCATATAGCATGGCGGAGAAGCAAAAGCTAGAAAATGTAGAAACAGCCATTGATTACATACAAATAGATAAGGAACCTTGTTGTGGGGTTGTCACAGTAGATGGCCATACTTGTACCTATTTGAGAATTTAAGAGCTTTAAGAAATAACTCTGCTCTGTATCATAACAGGGGAAATTGATTAAACTGCTTGAGGTTATAATGTATCCTGATTTATAAATACCCAGCGGAAAATTTAGTCAGGCCTTCCTATGAGATGTACATATTTGAAATCAGTAGTTTTTGGCCCGAAAAAAACTAAGTCTTCTAAAAATTGTTCCTATTGCTTCCAAGTCAATCGCTTGTCCGCCAGGGGGAAGCAGTGCAGTAAAGCTATGCTTTTCGGTGTTCTGCTTTCCCCACCCTTTTAATTTTTTCTGACAATCAAGCCCCGCGCCCATAGAGTCCGGAATTTGTGCAGAATTTGCTCGACTCCGGTAAGCTTAAAGCTATTGACGTCCGGAAATCAGAGGTATCGCCCATAGAATCCGGAAATTCTGCGCAAGCTTTCAATATTTTTGTCATCTTGACTTAAAAGCGCTCAAAGTGGTTCTCATCTTGACTTTGACAGTTTGTTCAAACAAAGCGCGGGAATTTGATTGAAAAAGGCAAAGTCAAAGAAGAAAGCGACAAGCAATTGAAAGGACAACGATGGATATCAATAGAGTACTTAAATTTCTTTTAATAGGAAAAGAGTTGGAACTAAGGAGAAAAAGTTGTTCAAATTCAGAAAAAAACATCACCCTTATTTCATTTTCTAACACCATTCTTAGCAATTAATAGCTGTTTTCTTTTCGTCTATCCAGAACAACAAGAGATTTCTCATTGATTTGAAATTTATCATATGAATTTCCTACAGCAAAGATTTAAAATCCTAAAAATAGCATCAAGTTGTACTGATTTTTCTTCACTTTGAAGTAAAAAATTAATCTGTAATCTGTTCAGTTCACATTTTGAAGTTTGGCATTATTAAAATCATGGCAATTCGATGTAATATTGATGCAACTTCCAACTCCTTACTCAGAGCAACTGTTAATAAGTAGCAGTAAATCAAAAATTGCCGAAATAAAATACTGTTATTTTTTGCAAGGAGGAAAAAGCACTTGGCATAAAAAACCTCCTGAATTATTTAAAAAAAATAATTGACTTCTAGCTAAGGCTCAAACCGTTTAAGCAAAGCTATGAAGGTTTTTGATGCTTTCCTTGCCGCATGTAGTACGGATAAAAAGTTAAGAAAT
Organism: Tolmerus cingulatus; assembly: GCA_959613345.1. Classification (NCBI taxonomy): domain Eukaryota; kingdom Metazoa; phylum Arthropoda; class Insecta; order Diptera; family Asilidae; genus Tolmerus; species Tolmerus cingulatus. The sequence continues at coordinate 13,590,146 of OY390712.1, read as the reverse complement.
GCTCAACTTTTCAATTCGGCTGCGACTGCGGCAGCGCGTTTCTATGGGTGCACCCTCATAAGAAAGCATGTAGTTCAACTTACGTTTTCCGCAGTCGGACGAATTCCGGACTCTATAGGCGCGGGCCTTCATTCTCGTTTGCGTTTTTATATTGTGAAGAAGTGCGCCAGTTTTGTGAAGTGAAAAAATAAGTATCACGGTATACGCATGCGTAACATTCTCCTTCTGTTAAGGATGCTAATTAGCGATGTTCAACTCGGGAGCAAAATAGGACATTTTTATCCGGTATTTCCCAACCTCGTCTACGGCTCGGGATAAAAATGTGCTCGGTTGTTAGAAATTGCATAAGATTGAGAAGCTGGCGAACAAAACTGGACATGTCCATTTAAGAAAAAATATACATATGTATTTTTTTTTACCAAAAATTATGCTGTAGGTTATATTATATGTAGACTGTTATATATTAAAACGCAGCACGCGTTTCAGCTAATCTTTAACTACCAAATTCAGTTTTTTTGTTCAAAGTATAAAACAATTAATGGGAAAACTCCGTTTTTGTTCGCTAGCTCCTCATTTATTGAATTAAAGCTATTATGGTTTGAATTAAAATAAGAAATATTTTTCAGTTGGAATAATGAGCAAAAAGATTGCTGATTATAGCAGAAGGCACCTAAGATGGTTGGTGGCTTCAAAACTTAGGGAAAATAATCAAGCATATGAAAGTGATTCAGAAAATACTGAAAGAGTAGAAACCGAAGAGTTAGAAACCGAAAAGGTAGAAACGGAAGATATACATAGCGAAAGTACTGCTCACTGCTCATATGACTTTCTTACTGGAGAGGAGCAAAGTAATCTTTCAGCTAAAATAACAGAATGGTGTATAAAGTACCGTATAAGAAGATATGCATGTAATGAGCTGCTGAAAATTCTTAATGCTGCTAAGATTAATTTACCCCTTTCCACAATAACGTTATTGCAGGGAAAAAGTAACACTGTCATTGAGCCGCGCGTTGTTTCACCCGGCTTTTATTATCACTTTAGATTAGAAAAGCCCATTCAATTGTTAAAGCTTAATCCGTCACAATTTAAAGAATTAGAAATAGACATCGGAGTTAACGGTTTGCCCTTATTTAAAAGTTCTTGCCAGACACTGTGGCCGATACTAGGATCCATATCGAATAATAATCACATAAAATCTTTTGTGATTGGGATTTATAAAGGATCGAAGAAACCGAGCAATCCAAATGAATTTTTGTTAGATTTTGTTAACGAGTACAAGATACTTCAAACGCAAGGCATAGAATTAATACCAGGAAGGCATGTGTCCATAAAAATAAGATTGTTTGTCTGTGATACCCCAGCCTGTGCTTTTTTAACAGACACCGTCGGTGTAATGTTATTAATGAATAAATGTCCACTGTGTAAGGTTATTAATAAATGAAAGTCCAAGGCTTCATCACACTTTATTAGTTCATTACGCACTGTTCGTACACTTGGTTGATACTGCATGATTTCTAGAGCTAGGCTCGTCGCAGACTTTCTGAAATTTTGACTGGGGTGTGATTCTAACTGGGCTGTGATAATCTTCTGTGATACTAGTTGTAATTGTAATTAGTGTGTGTCTCTTATATACTACATCTTCCCCTTCTAAATGGTGTACTAGCAGTAACAGACAAGATTGCAAAATTCAAGTAAATTCACAATTGTCATGTAAGAATAATATGTTCACCATCTCCAATTATTTTAACATCGCAAGCATCATATACAGTTTAAATTCAATACAATATTCAAAATTCAATTAAATACTAGTTCCATCCCGACTAGAATTTTCTTTAGGCATTCCCAAATACGAAGGTGGGCCTAATGAGGAAACACTGCGGTAAGCCAAAATACGGAAAGCCTAACTATTACCTCAGTAAGTCCCCATAAGGTCCGCCTAACAAAGCACGGTGACAATAAGTATTCGAAAAGCCTAGTGACTGCCTAATGAAAGCCCTATTGGGCTATCCAAAATAAGGCAAGCCTACAAATGCCAAACCAATTGTTTTTGCGGAAAATTAGAGGCACGCCTAAGTTTGGCATTACTTCAGAATTCTTAATGTGGACCTTATGCCGACAACCTCAGCCTGGCTAAAGTTAGGCATGGTCAACGTTTTCGTTACTTGGGCCTAAGTAGGAAAACTGAAAATATATGAAACTTTTATAATAATATTATAATACATATGTATTTATATATGTATAGTACTATAATTACTAATATACAATACTGTATTAGTTATTACATTATTTAATTTAAAATCTAATGATTACCTCAGCAGGATGCCCTACGGATCGGTAAAATAAGGCTCGCGTAAAAAATGCTATTATCAAATGTTTTTGTGAAAAATAGTCGTTTCTATATAAACTCGATACTATAGTAAATTACTGTACTTGACTTATTAATAAACGCACTACCCCCTTCTTCGTACAAACGTAGTCTTGGTTTATTTAAATATATAATATACTTAAGTTTATGACACATAACATTAAATGCTTTGGAGGGTTCAAGGTTGAACCGGATTGTTTTTTTTTTATATTTTGCCTAAGGGTAATTTTAAGTTAGTCTTCGGGAGTTATTCTTAGCAAACGGACAAATTTTCCCAGTGATCCTTAATATTCAAAAGAAAATTGATTGTTATTATGATGTCGTCTAGTAATATTAGAGATTTGCGGGTACGCGAACTCACGCGATTAAGAGTCGAACGATTTCGTATTGCTAGACGTGAATTGGCTGTGATTTGTACGCAAGTAAGATGTGAAAGTGAAAACAATGAGATTCAAACTCCACGTGAAGAACATGTTTGGTCAGGTAGTGATGAATTCAGAACTGATAATGCCAGTGCACAAAATGAAGTACGTGAAAGTGATAAAGATTTAGTGAATACTAACGATATAAGTATTCATAGCGCAGAAAGTAGTGGCAGTGAACAATTCAGTGATGAAATTAATGAATTACAAATTACTGGAATTACCATAAATGATCAATTATTCACTGTATCTATAATAAAAATTCCAAATCCGCGTAAATATCATAACATTTTAAATTAATTTTTCATTGCGACAGTTTTTTACTTTGGTAAGAAAATTGCGAGTTTTAAGAAAAACCCTTCTTTTATTGCTTCTGATCCTCATTTTATTATGTTAAACCGAAGGGTACAGATTCATTTGAGCTGTTGAGGTGGCTGGAAAGGAAAACATAATCATTCGATTTGCGTTAGACCTGCACAGGCGTACCTGCTAGGCGTACCTGCTAGGCGTACCGGGAGTTTGCAGACATAAATTGGAAGAACTATGTCGCCAAATATTATAGAAATGAAAATGCTATTTAAAAAATATATAGGGAATAATCGATCAACGATTGATGTTGATTTATGCGACGACAATAACTATATTAGTCTTCCTTGTCAAACAATAGCGGAGTTTGAAGATTTTGACAAAAAATTAAGTTCCGACGACAGCTTTAAGAAAAAAATGGTGACTATTTTATTAAACTATAATAAATGTTATTTTGGTACTTAATGCACGTTGAATTAAACATGAAAATAATATCTAATTCTTATATTTTCAATAAGTAATATTGTTTCAATAATAATTTCTTTTTAGATTTTAAAACTATTATCAATGATAAACATACGTCAGGATATGGTTCGAAATGCAAGTAGAATGATGAGATTTTATATGGCTCGAGAACTCGCCCTTAAATATACTACTGTAAAGGCAACTGAGGGGAAACCCAAAATATTTAAGACGACGAATTTTTATAAATTGATAAAAGGTAAGTAAGTACAAACAATCATTATGGTTAAACAATATTTAAAGTGAATTTGTAAAACAATATATCTAAAGTGTGTAATTTTTTATTACAGATGTATTTATTAAAAAATTTTCAAATCAACGGAGGATCCAATATCTGAAGACCTCATAACTAAATCCATCTCTTCAGTATTGCATCATTGCCGTGATTGGGATGGTGGTCGCGCAGCCCGTAAGAAAAAAGAAAATCCCACTCAACAGGAGGAAATTTAGATATATGTATATTATTTTTGACAATTAGGATTAAGATTTATAACTATTAAAGCATTTAATGTATTTGGCATCAAATATAATTAATTAAGATATGAGCTTATTTTATAATTTTGATGTAATTATTTGTTTAATATCCTAAATTTCATTCCTATAACACACATATCCAACATTCCCTAATTAAAGCCGGCCCTATCAGAGAAACGTTCGAATCGAATTAAAAGGAGCTTACAAAAGCCCTTTTTGGATAATTGTTGCTTAATAATGTTCCTAAAATGTTGATAAAATAATTCTAGTAACCTTTGACTTAAATGAATTTTTGCATTTTAAAATAATTCGATTATAAAAATCCAGTCGAATTATTTTGACGTTATATGTGCGGAAAAATTAATTAAAGTCAAAGGTAACTAAAATTTATTTATGAATATTGTATACTTATTAAGGAATTTTTATCTAAAAGGAGTTTTTGTAAGTTAATTTTGATTCGATTCGAACGTTTCTGATATGAATTCAATAAGGTCTTCCTATTTAGGGCCCAATGAGGGCCTAATTCGGCTTCCTCACGAGGGCCTAATTCGGCTTCCTCATGAGGGCCCAATTAGGTCTTCCCCTTTAGGACTGAATGGGGAACTGCGTTACACATCTCATTAGGGCCTAATGCGGTTTCCTCATGAGGGCCTAATGCGAAATTGGGCATGCCCAATGCCCACCTCTTTACTACCTAACACAAAATTCTAGTCGGGATGTAAAGTGAAGTGAATAGTTTACTAAGTCTAATATTTTGTTTATTTCGCATACTCTGACATCGATTTCCTATAATTATTCAGATGCAGGTATAAGGATTTTCGATTATAGTTTTAATTTAATCAATTCGATTTCTTAAGAAAAACGAATTCCTTCTTAGACGGGTTCCATTTTCCATTTGGATCCAATAAGATCGCGGGGTGGTATCCTTTTCAACAACAACTGCTTTTTACCACACTTTTCCCTCTCGCACCCATATTTTTGCGCCTACAGTCAAATCTAGCCTATGTTTGGATTTTTTATCATAATAGGCTTTATTCTTAAACGCGTTTTTTTCAAATTTTTCTTGAATGCTTTGAAAATAGGGCTTTTCGAAAGAGGATAAGTTTGACGGTAGTAGTGTTCGACATTTTCTTCCAAACAATAACTCAGTTGGTGCGACATTTAAACCTTTAATTGGAGTGTTTCGGTATTCCAATAATGCTTTCCATAATTCAACATTTCCTTCCGAGGATTTTTGGATGAGTGCCTTCGCAATTTGCACACCTTTCTCTGCCAATCCGTTTGATTTGGGATAGTGGGGACTTGAAGTGATAATTTGAATATCTAGGTCGGTGGCAAATTTTTTAAATTGGAATGACCCAAAAGGCATATTGTCAGCAATTATTAAACGAGGAATGCCATGAACAGCAAATATAGCCTTTAATTTCTTTATTACAGATTCAGCGGTCTTTTTCGTTAATTCAGTTACATCAAGATATTTGCTAAAATAATCTACTACAATACGAAAGGATTTCCCTTTTATCTCCATAATATCTAATCCTAACTTAAAATATGGAATCTGCGGAATCTCATGTGGGATCATGGGATCTCTTATATTCGCATGCCTATACTTTTGGCATATGGCGCATTTTGATACAACATTTTCGATTTGTTCATTAATACCTGGCCAGTATACGAGACCTTTGGCTCTTTCTTTTGTTTTCACGATGCCAAGGTGACACTCGTGTAACTTGTTTAAAATTTCAGCTCTGAGAGACTGTGGGATTATTATTCGGTTATTTAAGAATACAATTCCATCTTCTACAAATAATTCATACCTAAATCTCCAAAAAAATTTTACGTCTTCGTCTACTTGTGATTTATTTTCTGGCCATCCATTTTTTATAATGTCTAGTAATTTATTTAAACTGGATCAGATTGGGTTTCTTTTCTAAAAAATTTCCTTTTTCTTGTCGCTAACATTTATGCTGTGTATTACTTCATTTATATCTTTAATTTCGGGTTCCCATTTTCCCGTTGAAAAATTCCTAGACAACAAATCTCCAATAACCAAATTTTTTTCTGGCAAGTGTTTAAGTGTTATGTTATACTTTAAGAGTCTTAGCTTCATCCGCTGCAATCTTGGAGAAACCACTTGTCCTACTTCTTTGTTCAAAACGCCCAAAAGTGGTTTATGATCAGTTATTACCGTTATTGGTCGGCCATAGATTAGTTTATGGTACTTTGTGCACGCAAATACAATGGCAAGCATTTCTTTGTCGACTTGTCCGTAATTAATTTCTGCGTCCGTCATACTTCGGGATGCAAAACTTATAGATTTATTGTCCTGAATGAGACAACATCCTATCCCATATTTGGAGGCATCGCATTGCAATATTATGTCTTTATTCGCATCAAAGGGTTTTAAGGCAGGGGCATTAATAATTCTTTCTTTTATTTTGTTCAGATATTCGTCTTGCAGATTTGTCCACTTATAAATTACACTTGTTTTTAGGAGTTCTTGGAGGGGTTGTGAAATATCCCATAATTCGGGAATGAAGGGACGTAAGTAATTGATCATACCTAAAACTTGTTGTAACTCCTTTTTATTTTGAGGGACTTTAAGTTCCTGGATTGCCCTCGTTCTCTCTGGATCGATTTGTATACCCTCAGAAGAAAAAATTTGTCCTAAATATTGAACTTTTGTTTGTCTGAACTGTATTTTTTCTTTATTAAACTTTACATTTCTTTGGATTGCCCTCTGCATAACTTGCTCCAAATTTTTATCATGTTCGGCTATTGTTTTTCCTCCCACTAATATGTCATCTATGTACAGCACTATACCCTCGATATCAGCAAAATTACGTTCATTTAATTTTTGGAATGCTTCTGGTGCTGATTTAATTCCGAAGGGTAACCTTTTGAACCTGAAGCATCCGAACGGGGTCGAGAAAGTACACAGCTTACTCGATTCTGTATCTAATTTGACCTGCCAATATCCTTCTTTAAGATCCAGGACAGTAAAGTACTTCATTCCTGATAATTTTGTCGAAATTTCATCAAAGGAGGGAATGGTATGAGGATTGCTGACTATTGCTTGATTTAAATATTTAGGGTCTAGACACAGGCGTAACCTCTTTTTTTTTTTCTACGATAACTAAACTCAACGTCCATTCCGAGGGTTCATTCGCAGTCTCAATAATACCCCGTTTACATAATTCTTTTAATTCCTTTCTGAGAGGCTCCCTCAACGCAATCGGTATTCTACGGGCCGGTTTTGAAACTGGAATCGCGTTTGATTTAAGAGCTATGTGATAACTATCTTGAAATTCCCCTAAACCTTCAAATGCCTGACTGTATTTTGCCGTAAATTCTTCAACCGACATGACGCAATTTGATCCAGTTAGCGTATTTATACGTTTAATCAATTTTAATTCCACGCAACTGCGAAGTCCCAGCAAAGGTACATCCCCATTTTCCGTAACGACAAATTCCAGTCTAACCCTTTTTCCCTTGACCACGCATTCCAATACCGTTGTACCTCTTACTTTAATTTCCGAACCGTTGTAACTCTCCAATTTAATCGGTTTATATTTTACTTTTTCCTTACTAATCTTTTTAAACAACTTATATAGAAGCACGTTAACATCCGCGCCAGTATCCATTTTAAAAATAATATTTGAATTGTTAATTTTAATGGTCTCCGTCCAAGAAGCTTCACCGTGTATTATACTGTTCGTAATCGAATCAATAAACAAACTTTCAAGACTTACGCTTTCCGTTACCTTATTTACTTCTTTTCTTGTACATGCATCCGAAAAATGATTTAACTTTCCACACTTCCTACACTTCTTGCCAAAAGCTGGACACTTCCCTTTGTTGTGATTTTGCAAACAATATTTGCAATTTCTAATATAGTGCGCTCCCTTTGTTTCATCTACCTTCGAATTATTTCTATTACTACCTTTATCAATTGAGTTTTTATTTTTCTGATCTGAAATAAATTTATTCTTATTAAACTTATCTTTTGACCCTGTTGTCCCGTTGTGCTTGCCACAGTACTTTATCACCGAATCCGCTTGCCATGGTTTCTGCCTCCCGCTTTGTAAATTCTCCGCTTGTTTTCGTGTTGCTTCCGCAGCTTTGGACATCTCGATAGCCTTTTCAGCAGTAAGTCCCTCAGTTTCTAACAGCTTTTTTTGCAACGATTTATCCATAGTTCCAATGATCAGTCTATCCCTCAGCATTCTTTCTTGTTGCTCTCCAAAGTTGCAGTTTTTGATCAATTTTTTTAGGTCCATCAACCAATTGTCGAACGGTTCTAATGCTGTTTGACTTCTATTGTGGAAAACGAAGCTTGGCGTATACCTCATTGCATTTTGGTTTGCAAAATTGTTCGAATGACTCCACCTCATATTTATAGTTCTTTCTTTTGTCTTCATTTAAATTGAAGCTGTTGAACAGTTCTACAGCTTCTGGACCAACGGCATTAAGAAAAATTGCCGCTTGGACCTCCTCCGACTTCTTATTCAATTCAGCGGCGATATAGAAATAATTGAAGTTTTGTTTAAAAACTTGCCAGTTCTCCGATAAATTGCCATCTAGCTCCAGCGGGTTCACTTTTTTTAAATAATCCATTTTGGGTACCGTTATAATTTTAGTCCTCGGCGGCCTACCTCGTGGTCTTTTTTCTTTCGTAGTCGTAACTTTTCTTTTCGCTACTCCCATTAACTCACACTGGCCACTACATTAATTCTCCTTAATCCTCGTCGCCATGTAATGTTATTAATGAATAAATGTCCACCGTGTAAGGTTATTAATAAATGAAAGTCCACGGCTTCATCACACTTTATTAGTTCATTACGCACTGTTCGTACACTTGGTTGATACTGCATGATTTCTAGAGCTAGGCTCGTCGCAGACTTTCTGAAATTCTGACTGGGGTGTGATTCTAACTGGGCTGTGATAATCTTCTGTGATACTAGTTGTAATTGTAATTAGTGTGTGTCTCTTATACACTACAGTCGGACATACATCTTGTAATGGTTGTGCAAAATGTTAATTAATTAACAATCGCCTTGGATATAGCACAACAGTTGCTACCATCAGGACAGATGAAGACTTTGTCAATCGCAGGGATAAATTATTCCATTTTACATCATTTCAAATTATATCCACTGCTTAGAAGAAGTCCATATCAACATGATTAGCCAGTTTCCACTAGACCCAATGCATTTAGTAGATCTGGGGGTCGTCAAAAAAATTGTAGGATACATGTGGGGAGACAAACATACAAGTCTAAAATTGTTTAGAAGTGAAAAGGACTTCATAAACAATAAACTTACTGCAATGGGTTCGTCTATACCAAAAGAATTCTCTAGAAAACGCAGAAGTCTTGACGAGTTTTGTCGATGGAAAGCAACAGAGTTCCGCCAATTAATCCTATACACTGCTGTAGTACTGTTGATGCATATATTAGACAAAGACTTGTATGAACACTTCGTCCTACTGCAAGGGGCATATAAGCTTATTTCTTGCCCGCGAAATTGCCAAAATAACTTAGAAACCGTTAGAGAAATGCTGCAAGTTTTTGTGACAAATTTCGCAATTCTGTACGGCCCGGATAGAATGAGCTACAATGTTCATAACCTGTTGCACTTGCCAGATTGTGTTGCAAAATATGGAAACGTGGACAATTTTTCAGCGTACAGATATGAAAATTTTATGCAGACTTTAAAAAGTGATTGTCGTCAGCCTATTAATGTAGTTCAACAAATCTACAACCGAATCGCTGAAAGATCTCGATTTTTAGAAAATACAAATAGAAAAATAGGTCCAGGAAATTTAATAAGAAATAGGTCCAGACCTAACGCTTGTCCTTTATTTAAAAATTATTATTTTGACACTTTCGTTTTGAGTAATAACGAACCCGATTGTTTTTGTTTTATGAAGCCTTTAGTACCTGTTAAGGCGACTGGGTTTATAAGAGATGTAAATAACAGGGATTTTATAATTGGCCGCAAATTTAATAACATCAAAAGTTATTTTGAAGAACCCTTTGATTCCGTCAGAACGTTAGGTATTTGCCACACTGATTTTACTTACGGCGACGAAGAACAATTCGAAATGGATGATTTAGCTTGTAAAACTGTTCGATTACAATTTGAAGATGGTTATGTTTTCATTCCTGCATTACATCATTGTATATTCTAATACAGCCATTTCCCTTAATCTTCAGAAATATGGAGCCAGTGTCAAAAAAATTTAAAACCTCCGCCGTTTATACGCCTGTATTTAGCTGCAGTGCGACCTTAGGGAGGAGCGAGGAGTCTAATAAAGAAAATGAAGGTAAAAGTATTCATTTTTACTCCTTAGAGTTCTAGTAATTTTAATGCTTAAAAAATAAATATCACATTTACAGAAACAGCTCCAACTGAAAATAAGAAAGAAATAACTTGTGATTCATGCTAAAAATTAGGTAACACAAAAATAATTCAATATGTACTTTAAATTTAGAAATAATATATTATTTTCCAGAAGAATCTAACAAAATCATAAAAAAAAATTGTGCGAAATCGAAAGTACTTTAGCGAAACACACAATTTTTTCTAAAAAATTATTGGAAAAGGTATGTCAGCCAACATCAAAATTGCAAATTTTCCCAATTAAAACAGTGGAGGATCTAAACGCTATTGACGAAAAGTTAAGCAAAATTCTGGAGCAACAAGCAGTAAGTTCAGAAAATGTACAAAAAATAACAATATAATTTATTCTTGCCTTTTGTTTAGATTGCAACAATCAAAGAATTAATAGGAAACACTTCCATTTCAATTTGTATAGATCTATTTTTGGACGTAGAATTGCAGCTTAAGGCAAATTAGGATGGAGTAAAGGGCAAAATAGGATTAAAAAAATTTAAAACATTTAACAGCGTAATTTTTGGTAAGTGATTAAATTACTTTTAGAATGTAAAACTAATTATGTTCCTTTTTTTATATAGATGCAGTAAAGAGCGAAAATTACGGCTTTCCGCAATATCAAGATGATATGCGGAAAGCAATACGCTTGGGAAAAGGCCGATTTTATAAAAATAAATTTAGAAATAAGTCTAAATAAGAAATTTGTAGTTTTTACGTATTAATTAAGCGAATTTGAAATAATTTTTTATTTTTATTTAAGTTTTTGACCAAAGAAGTGTATTTAATTTATTTTATTGTATTTATATTTGTTAAAGAAGTATATTGAATTTATTTTATTTTTATGTAATTATGATTTTTGACCAAAGAAGTGTATTTAATTCATTTTATTTTTTTGCATTTATGAACGAAGTATGCATAATTTATTTTATGTTGGAATATTATTTTAATAAATAACTTAAAATACAAACGTTTTGTTATTATTTATTTCATACGAATATTAAATAAACATCTCTTTCAGTACCATATTCACCAACTTGGTTTATAGAGGAGTCATTTTGACCTCTTTAAGGCTATTTTAAATTTATTTACTCTAAGGAAATTCATGCCGAATTATTTCAAAATATCTTTATAGATTTCTATAAGATATAAATAAAGATATTTTTGAGAGAATAAATTTAAAATAAACTGAAATCAATCTCAAAATGACCCCTCAGTAAACCTTCTTAAAAGATACATATGAAAGATTGATTTCCTCCGAGGAAAATGAGGGATGAGACAATTTCAATTGCTTCCTACGTCCAATGAAGGGGCATGCATCCCGCGTTGCTTACCAGGAAGCTAGGGGAGAGCACACCAAAAAGCTTTCACTGCTTCCTCCCAAGGACATGCACATGTAAATGTCCTATGAAGTGTCCAATTAAGAGGTATGCATCCATACCTTCCAGGGAATGTGTGCAGCTTGCATCATGGTATGCTTCCATTATCCGCTGGGTACATTTGAATACTTGTTTTTTACATGCACATCATAGCTAAATAGAAAAAGCATAGCCTGCACACTCTAAATATGCGGGATAATTCAAGGATTTAAAGGAAGTTTTGAGAGTGGCGCATATTTTCTAATTCAACTTTCCATTTTTTTTGCAAATTTAAAGAATAGTTTTGGCTATGGGAAACAAAAATATTTTCGGATGCCGGCTCATTTATTTTATTCTGCACCTCTAAGAATATTTAATCTTTACCTCTTAGATGTTATTTTAATTTTTTTATTAAAATCTCTTATTTTTAGTCGAATAATTGTGACTACAATCATTTGAATGGCAGCAGTCTTGTGGTTGCAACCTTCCCACTGTGGTATTATATTATTTATTTCCGGAAAAATGTATTTTCGAATTTAATGTTCTTTTTGTTTATGAATTTCAAATAATTCTAAACATTTGCAAAAAATCAAATTTAATTCTGCTTCAAACACGATCGTTGGAATTTTCAGTGAGCCATATATGTTTTCCCCTTTGCATGTTTTAAAAGCTTTATTTTTTATGAAACAATATTTATCTGAATAATTTTCATCGCAGTTTATCATATGTGTCTCACAATACCTACATTTCATCATATTGGAAACTTTTTTGGATAAATAGCCACAAAAATATAGCATAGAATTTGCTTTAAATTTTTCCTCAGAAGTACCGCTTTCAAACATTTCCGTCATAACTTCAGAAATCATTTCTAAGGACAGATCATCTACATACATCTTCATTGCGTACTTCAGAATTATCGAATGCATTAGATTCTGTGGGAGTATAATCTTTGATTGCCACTAAGTTTTGACTTTGGGAATCTTCATAATTCGTAAATTCCGAAGTAAAACAATTATGGAAGATTATTTTTTTTAAATTTCGGTATACCCTCTAAGTACTTGGATTTTTTTGTGAGTTCCTTTGAACCCCCTTGACATCAAAATCAAATTTTCAATGGGGTCTTGATTAAGGTGTCCTGTTATCAAATATTGCTGTTTCTTTTTAAGATCTTGCCAAAGAATTTTAATAGCATTCATGGTACGGGCAACACCATCGAAACAGTACGGTCTTTTCATACGACCTTCATGTTTTCAAGTTAAAATCCATGTTTTCATTTCATCCAAATTTTATAACATACTAGCTGGGTTACCCGGTTTCACCCGGTGTACGCATATTTTGGCCACGCACCGTATTGGGTCCGCAATAAGGACAACTAAAAACCCAAAATACCAATTTTCCTGCCAATCCCTTGATATTTTCAATTTTAGGGCGCCATCTTGGATCTTCCAATTTTCAAACTCGCAAAAATAGTAACCTATATGTTGGACCGGAATATGTATACCTAACCTTAAAAATGAATATGATCGGATCCAGCGTTTAGGCGTGATGGGTTGCCCGGTTTTACCCCGTGCACAAAAATTTTGGGCGCCATATTGGATCCGCCATCTTGAATTTGCAAGTTTCGAATATATATTCGCAATAAGAAAATCGAAAACCCCTAAATACCAATTTTCACGTCAATCCCTTACTATTTAACATTTTTGGCCACCGTCTTGGTTCCGTCATTTTGAAATTAGAGAATAAAAGGCAGCCTATACATATGTATGCTAGGCCGCAGTATGAAGTAAATTCACCCCAAAAATAAATATAGTCCGATCCAATATTCAGGCGTTATAGGTTAACCGGTTTCACCCAGTGTACACAAACTTGCGTCACCGTGTAGGGTCCGCCATTTCGAATTTCCAAACTTTGATAGTAAATTCGAAATTACCTCAAAATATCCATAGTACTACTTTTCATTTAGACTCCCTGAAGTTCGAAAATTAATGTACGCCATATTAAATCCGCCACCTCTCACTGCAAATTTCCAACATGGATTCGCAAGGACAACTAAAAACCCCCAAATTCCAATTTCCTTGCCAATCTGTTGATATTTTCAATTTCTGGCCGCCATCTTGGGTCCGCCATTTTGAAACTCGCGAATAAAAAATTGCTTATATGTTGGGCCGGAATATGTAGTACCTTCACCCAAAAAATGAAAATGATCGGACTCGGCGTTTAGGCGTGATTGAGTAACAAAAAAACAAACAAACAAAACAAACAAACCAACTTTTGATTTTATATATATACATGATCTAAATTTTCCTTTGACAAGACATTTCGGGCCGGATTTTTGGAAAATTTGCTAACACTATTCAGTTGATCAAATAATATGATAAGCCGTGTAATAAACGTAGCTGTGTTAATAGCGCATTCTTTTTCTAATGGATCCTGAAAACAACCTAGAAAACTTCGGCAAATATTGCTGTGTGATTTAAAACTTGAGTTGCAAGGTTAACTGACATTCGATTAAAATTTGTCGGGTCAATGTGCACGTCAGTTAATTTATACATTGCTCGTATGGTGGCATTATCAAAATTATAAACTTTACGAATTAATTTCCATGATACTTTTTTGCCTTCTGTAGAGCTTTCCAGTATTCTTAAACACAATCTATTATTCCCTCCTTGGTCGCATGTGACACCAATTACAACGAATCCAATATCAATTAATTTTGATATTACATCTTTCGATACGAGTATAACGCCCAAGTCATTTCCATTAACATGACCAGCTAAATAGCCCACACATTGCTTCCAATTTGCATTTACTTCACGGATCATAAGAAGCAAAATGCTTGATGCAGTCTTATTTTTTCGCCCTACGAGTCCTAAATCCCCCAAACCAAAAACTAAGTCATCCTTGATGTTATATTCCAGTTCGGTTTTACTAGACATTTCATCAAACAATAAAATGCAACGCCGCACAGTGGGCCAAAACGACTTGGCGTCGGTTAAAAATCTGTAACTTTTGTTGTGTTAAAGATATCGTAGTGAAACTTTGGGAATTCATAATTGACATACCAAACTGACAAAAAAGAGATCAATCGGTTCACAGGGTGACACAAAATTTAGTAACAAAATTTAAAGTAGTCGAAAAATGAATTATTAATTTTATTTAACAACTTATAACAACAGTTTGAATTTAATTACTAATTATTTTATTATCTATATAACAATATTTAAATAAAAAAAATATAAACTTACAAAAAAAAAGGTAAAAAAATATTTACAAAAAAATAAAATAAATCTTAAATACTAATCAGTTGCCTGGAATAATTTCAAACATATTACCTGTATTTTCATCGCCCATGTCTAGTAACGAAGCCATTTACTCTGGATATTCCCTGTTTCTAAAGTGTTTATCCCGTACTCTCCGAAATGATGAGATGTATGGATCTGATGATATTAGCAGCATAATCATTAGATCCACGGTTTGCTCTTTCCTTGATACTTTCCTGGTGGTGTGGTACCTGTAGTGCTTGTAATTTTTATTTTTGGCTTCTTAGGCTTCTTCAGATAGCTCCCGAATTGGCAAAATACAGTGAAGTATTATATTTTTTCCATGCCTCAAAACTTTGTGGACTGTCGCTGTCAATGGTCTCCATGCATATTTCTCATTTAGTAGTTCTTCTGTTTGTGCTGCATATGTATATTCCAAATTTCTCGGCGTTAATGGGAAGACCACAAGAAAGAACAATTAATATGGTCTTATTTATTTATTTATTTTAGCCAATAGACAACCGCCCTGACTGTACAATAGAATATACAAAAAATCTTACAATGCAAACATAAAAAGTAGTTAATTATTTTTAAGCCTATTTTTAATTTGTAATTTATTATCGTTAAAATCAAGCAAGGGATAATTTCTGTTGTACACAGTTATTAAAGAGCTGATAGGACCAGACCTGCCATAGTTGGTTCGATGAGTTGGACCCTGTAAAATGTCAGTGTTTCGGAGATTATACGGCTTAATGTTAATAAGAAGCGAAGAAAGCAATTCAGGACAATCAGTCTCGCCAATTAACAATTGATGTATAAAAAGGGTATTGGAAATCTCACGTCGGTGCTCCAATGTCTGCAAATTCAACAACTTCAGCCTATTCAGGTAACGTGGGAGTTCCTGAGAACTGTCCCACGGTAGGCTTCTTAAGGCAAAACGAAGGAAACGTTTTTGTACTGCCTCGATTCGAGAAATGTGGCACGAATAATAGGGAGACCATACCACATTAGCATATTCCAGAATAGGTCTAACCAGTCCAATGTATAACGACTTTAAGACGTAAGGGTCGCATAATTCCTTAGACCAGCGCCTAATGAAGCCCAGAACAAAATTACTTTTATTTATTAGAGAATCAATATGAAGTCCGAAAACAAGTTTGTTCCCATTTTCCATAGTTTCCAGAGCAAAAGAAACAAAAGATACCAAATTAGAGGTAGTGGATCGACCCTTAACAAAACCGTGTTGTTTTGTAGAAATAATAGATTTACAAAGGAAGTACAAATGATTATAAACGATTAATTCAAACAATTTGGGAATAGACGACAATTTAGCGACCGGGCGATAATTGGCGATTAAATCACGATTGCCCTTCTTATGTATAGGAATAATAAATGCCTGCCTCCATAGAATGGGGAAGTTAAAGGATTGAAGTGACAAGTTAAATAGATGAGTAAGGGGCAATGCCAAGGAGTCACGACAGTACTTCAGGACACAGGTAGGAACTCCATCAGGTCCCGGCGAATAACTATTGTCCAATTTAGATAGGTACTTAAGAACCTCATGCTCGGTTACGAGGGGAATATCAGCATTGAGGGTAGAGTCCACAGAAACACAATCGGAAAATAAATTAGAAACATTTACATCACTACAAGTAAAAGACGACTCAAAAAACTCAGCAAACATATAAACAACGACTGAGGGATTGTCAGACGATAAGAAACTGTAGCAGCGCTGCTGCTTTAGCATCACAATAGACACTGTCTATTATCTTAGACTACTTGGTCATTTAAAATAAATTTAAAATTTTGGCAACTTACATAGCAAGCCAAAATTAAATTTGCTAGATTGTTCCAAACTTGCCGGGCCTGCAGTCGTGTCGAAAAAGTAAGTGTGATTAATAAAATAATTAAATAGGTAAAATATACCTAAATTGGTGACCCCGACAAACTTTCGAAATTTTAAAAAACCGAGAGTGAAGAGTGAAGTGATATTTTCGTGACGTAAACCTCAATTTGTGACATCACCGAATTCCAGTCCAAGTGCAACAAATAGCAGAGTCTGCAGCAAGTTAAATGAACCTAAATCAAGACGCTACAATGCACGACAGTGGCAACGCCACAGGAGAGTCATCGTTTTTGACGCCTGCAGGGGTCGGGGTCGAAGGAATCTCGTCATCGACGAGATTTAAGCTGCCGAAATTTTCGACGGTTTACCCGGCTACGTGGTTTGAGCAGGCGGAACTGGACTTCCTGCTCAACCGTATTAAGAAGAACGAGGACAAGGTCCTCCATGTTTTGGTGGCGCTGCCTACCGAAATTATGGCAGTTCTTCCGTCCGAGTTTAAAAATCCCGCGAGTTTGAGACCGTACGAGGATTTAAAGAATGCTATTCTTGCCAAGTACGGACTCTCACCTCAGCAAAGGTTAGAGCAACTCCTATCCGAACAGGATATGGGAGATCAAACCCCCACAGAGTTTTATGCCTCGCTGAAGAGACTCGCGGGAGACGGCATGACAGCTGTTATGCTAAAGGACTTGTGGAAACGGCGACTTCCACAGGAAATAGCCCTGGCAATAACACCCATAGAGGCGCAATGCACCCTCGACAATGTTTTGTCAACTGCAGACAAAATATGGGAGTTATTGCCCAAGTCGAGGATTCGGACTACCACTACCAACTCTGTGTCCAGAGTGGAGGTAACCCGAAACGGACCACAGGACCGTATATCCCGACTTGAAAATCAAGTCCTGCATTTAACTCGACAGATTAATAAATTAATCCGCAGCCGGAGCCAAACGCCGAGTAACCGGACAAGGTCGCACTCGCGACCAAAAAGGCAGGCGCATGCAGAGACACTCTGCTACTATCACCGGAAATTCGGTGATAAGGCCAAAGCCTGCGTCAATAACTGCCCGCGATTCAAAGAACGCGGACAGCCGACCCCGTCCACCTCCCAAAAAGCGACAAAAAACTAAAGGTAAGTCCCGAGTCGATGCAGTCTAACTTAGACTACAAAAACGCGGACAAAAGACCGTACGTAAGAGATGACGGGAATAAACTTTATTTCCTCATCGATTCGGGCGCGAACGTATCGTTATTACCCCCCACATATGCACACACACGTACTACATCACCGAATCTACTGCTACGAGCAGCTAACGGTACGACGATTCGTACTTTCGGTACCAAAATCCTCGAGCTTGATCTTGGTCTACGACGGAAATTCGTGCACTGTTTCATTATCGCAAATTGCACAAACCCTATCCTAGGTGCAGATTTTTTAACAAAGTTTAAACTGGCTCTCGATTTTAATAATAATCAGCTGATCGATTCGGAAACTAGTCTTCGGGTAAAAACCCACCTTAAATCTACACCGAGATCAGTTGAAACGCAATATATGGTCGACAAGAAGTTTAAACAGCTACTAACAACATCACATTCTTCCTCCGTAGTTTAAAAATCTTTTGGATTTTTTTGGCAAATAGTGCAATTTGCAGTAAAGAATTTATTTCTTGTTTTACTAGTTCAACTTCACTTTGCACGAATTCTTTGGTTTGCTTTAAATACTGAAATTTCATAGGTCTCCATAATAAGTTTTCCGAAGTACTGCATTTTAAACGAAGAGGGACTAATGATATTACGAATAAATTGGCGTCTGTTACATTTTCGTCATCATTGCCAAAAATTTGTGGCTTGTATTCGCTTTGCCCCGAAGATCCATCACATCCCCATTTACTCACTAACACTAAAGTGGTGTCAACTAAGGCCTCGATTTCATCGTGTGATTTTATCTTTAAAATTCTGTTAGCAGTTGCATCAAGCAAATTCTGAAGAGGCACCGAAGCGGAAGTTTCGGTAGTCTGCAGAATTTCAGGCAAACACTCCTTTTTTGCTGTGGCAATATTGTTATAGCTTGGTAAAGCATCGTGATTTCTTTTCTTCAATTCATTTCTAAGCAATTTGTACTTATCTTTAGACAGCCCCAAGTCTAAAAACAAAGACAATGCTTTCTCTGGAGTGAGTTTCTGCGGCTGGTCTTTTGGGATGGGGATACTTTCCTTAATTCTGTTCACGCGGTTTGGACTAGCTTCATCAACAGCTTTTACAATCAAGGCTTTTTTCATTAATTTCTTGGACTGATATCGTTGCCAAAGTGATTTCGTTGTTAATTCCGTTGATAAATCTTCATTACGCTCTCTAAGTTTTCGCTTTTTGGTCCTTTCTGCGCACTGATCCAAGAATTTAGCTGGTCTTCCTCTGCCGGATGATGTAGAAGGCTCAAATATTGATGCAGAAAATTCGGCTGTCGCAAATGTTGAAGTTGACGGTTCAGGTGACCCAAACGATGTTATTTCTTCAGCATTGAATTCCATTGCTGTATTTAACCACGACTCTGGTCGTTCTTCAAACTATTGCGCGTTTCTAGTACTAAGTTGCCACATTTTCTTGAAACTCCGAAAGAATCGTCGAAATTTTTCTTCGTCCAATATTTTCATATTGTATATATTTTCTATAAGACGAACAAATTCCAACATTGTTATGACGAATTATTTTATACAGTTTCGAATTCAAAATCTGCATGTTGATTTCTTCGTAGCACGCGCGGCGAGTAGCAACAAAGAGAGAGGCGCCAAGGAGCAGCAGAATTCCGAGAAACAACCATGTCAACGGTGTGGATATGAGCATCGATATAGAAATTGTCCGGCTTTTAATAAAGAATGTAACAAATGCGGTAAGAAAGGGGTTTTTTAGTAAAATGTGTACAACAGATAGAAATAAAAATGTTAAAGTAGTGCAATGCGAAAATGATGATGATGATATTGTTAATGGCATAAATGAATTGTTATTTGTTGTGATTCATATAAACTCTATTGACGCAAAAAAGTCATGGGTTCAGCACTTCAATTTTGTTGATTTTAAGGATAAAAAGATAGCATTTAAAGTTGATACTGGTGCTGAATGTAATGTATTGCCTGTTGATTATTGCAATAAGGTTGGTATTAAAGAAATAAAAAAGTCAAATGTAATTCTGAGAACATACCAAAATGAAAAGATTAAAACTTTGGGTAAAATAAATTTGAATTGTAGGTTAGGTAAACAGATTAAAAATATTGAATTTCAAGTTTTTGATGGTAAAGGGGTTCCTATTTTAGGATTGCCTACTTTGGAAGAATTAGAAATAATTAAAAGAGAGCCTGTTGATGACGATGATGAGCTTGTAGAAGAAAATGAATTAAATGCTATTGAAAAATGTAAAAAAGACGAAATAATAAAAAAATATAAAGAGCATTTTACTGGAATTGGCAAAATAAAAGACTACAAATATAAAATAGAATTGAAGGAAGGAAGTCTGGGTAAAATTGAGCCAAGTAGGAATGTGCCATTTAAATTAATGAAAAAGCTAAAAATTGAAATTGAAAAAATGGAACGTTCTGGTATTATTAGTAAAGTAGAAAAGCCTACTGACTTTGTTAGCTCTCTAGTTATTGTTGCTAAGCCAGATAAATCGATAAGAATATGCTTGGATCCTCAATATCTTAATAATTGTATTAAAAGGGAGCATTTGCTGTTACCGACTGTAGATGAAATATCGGCACGGATAAAAGGTGCAAAAGTTTTCGCGGTACTAGATGCGCATAAAGGTTTCTGGCAAGTTGAATTAACTGAGGATTGCCGAGATTTCACAACTTTTAATACACCTTTCGGAAGGTATAAATTTAAAAGGATGCCTTATGGTTTAAGTTCATGTCCAGAAGTGTTTCATAAAATATTTAAAAAAATCTTTGCTGATATTAAAATATATATAATATTATTAGATTATATATTAATCTGGGCAGAAACAGAAGAAGAATTAATGAAAATATTAGAACAAGTTTTTGAAAGGGCTGTTATGTACCAAAATCTCATCCAGATTTTGGACATGATGCAATACATAAATTATCAGGGTGAAGTACCCTTCAAATTTCAAGACCAAAATCTCATCTAGATTTTGGACATATTTTAAGAATTGCATCACATAAATTGTCGGGTGAAGTGCCTTTCAAATTTCAAGACACAACATGTCGGAAATTTGAGGCATTTCACAACAATCGAAAGTCGCAGAACCAATAATGCGACCCCTCGATTTATGCTGCGTCGACCACCCGCAAGCGCATCGACCCAAGCGCATGCTGGGGCGACCGCCCGCGCGTGCGTCGACCCTAGACACTTGACCGGCAATTTATGAGGAAATGCAACACGCGCGCCACAAAAAAGTGGCGACGCGCACATTCGGGATCCTGGAACATTGGAAAGTTCTAATAACTGATCGAGGCAATATAAATGCCCGATCAGTCCGAGTCCAGTCAGTAATTGAGCAGTTATTGAATAGTCGAGAGTCTTTGAAAGTCCGAATCCGAATCGCGCAAAAACACTTAAGTCCGTCGAAAAGTACTTAAGTCCTAAACAAGTACCTGAGATAGAAGCGAGTCGCGAGTCCGGTACGATTTATGTACAAACGCAAAGAGATTGAAAAGAAATAAATAGATAACGAACAATAAAGTGCTAGTGCGTTTTACTGTCCTCAAACCTGTGGACCCAGGAGCATCAGTAAAAAGAGAATTAGTCCCCATCATTAAGGGGATAATTCTCAATTGTCATATATTCATACACAGAATATATAACAGGGCAAAAAAATATGACGTTAAATTTAATGAAAGAAAATGTAAATTTTTTGTGAAAAAAGTTAAATATTTGGGGCACATCTTAACAGAAAATGGCGTTGAGATTGACAATGAAAAAGTTGAGTCTATTAAAAACATGAAAACTCCAGAAAATAAAAAAGAATTGTTAACTTTTTTAGGAATGATTAATTATGTTCAAAAATTTATTCCAAATTGTGCCCAATTGACTGGAAGCTTAAGACAGCTTATAAAAAATGGAGTACCATTTATTTGGGGTACTGCACAAAATCAATCGGTTTTAAAGTTAAAAGAAGTTTTGTGTATCCCTCCAGTGCTTGCATACTTTGATGTTAATAAGCAAATAACACTTAGTGTTGATGCCTCAAGCGAAGGCTTAGGTTGTGTGATTGTACAAGGAGAAAGACCTGTAGCTTATGGATCGCGTGCTCTAACAGACACCGAAAAATCATATAGTCAAATAGAAAAAGAATGCTTAGCCATAGTGCATGGTTGTAGTAAATTTAATCAATATTTGTTTGGTCAAAAATTTATAATTGAAACCGATCATAAGCCATTAGTGTCTATTTTCAGTAAAGCATTAAATAAATGCCCACCTCGCTTGCAAAGAATGAGGATTAGTCTTAATAACTATGATTTTGAACTGAGATATGTACCTGGTAAAAAATTAGTATTAGCAGATCATCTTAGTAGAACTTATTTAAAAAATTTTGACCAATCACAAGAAGAAAAAATTGAGGCATTTGTAGCCACTATTGAACAAAGTTATAATATTACTGATGAAAGATTGCTTGAAATAAAAAATAAAACAAATAATGATAAACAATTGCAAGAAGTTCTAAGATATATCAAAAATGGTTGGCCAGAAAATAAAAATGAGGTAACAGATCTTGCAAAGCCATTTTTTTCATTTAGAGACGAATTATCTGAATATAATGGGTTAATTTTGAAAAATACTTGTATTGTTATTCCAAAAGAAATGCAATCTTATATGCTAAGAAAAATACACTATGCCCATTTTGGCAAAGAAAAATGCAAAGCATTGGCTCGTAAATCTATTTTTTGGGTTGGCATGTCAAAACATATAGATGATATAGTGGGAAATTGTGATGTATGTAAAAGTTACCAAAGAGATAACTCTAAAGAGCCAATGGTAAAGAAAGAGATACCAAATGAAACATGGGAAATAGTCGCATCTGATATTTACTATTTTATGGGAAAAAAATTTTTAATTATTGTTGATACATACAGTAAATATGTAGAAATTTGTAAATTACCTGATATGTCGCAAGAGTTAGTTATTAAAGTTTTAAAAGAAAATTTTTCTCGATATGGTATTCCTAAAATATTATATACAGATTCTGGATCTCAATTTACAAGCAAAGCCTTTTTAAATTTTAAAAAAGAATGGGGATTTGAACATAAAGTAACAACTCCAAAAAACCATAAATCAAATGGTTTAGCTGAAAGGCATATCCAAACAGTTAAAAGACTTTTAAAGAAAATTATACAAGAAAGAAAAGATATTGATTTAGCTTTACTTCAACATAGAAATATGCCTTATAATGATTGTAATTTGTCTCCAGCTGAGGTAATGTATAAAAGAAAAATACGAAATTTGTTGCCTAACTTGTGCACTGACTCTGTACCTGTAATTACTGATAAGTTAAAAGATTTATTGGAAAAGAGACAAAAACTACAAGAATATTATTATAATAGAAACACAAAAATGTTGAAAGATTTTGAAAAGGGAAATAAAGTAAAGAGTCATGCTGAAAATAAACAAAAACCTCATGAAAATGGAATAATTGTTGGTAAAGATCAAAATCCAAGAACGTTTAATGTCAAAACTGAGTCTGGTCAAATTATTAAAAGAAATAGAAAAGATTTAAGTATAGGTAAAAATTTTGATGAAAACGATAATTTTATTGATGAACCTTTTGTAAAAAATGATGATGCACAAGAGGCTACTGCAGTTAAAAATTTGCATAATCCTATGGCTCAAGAAGCTCAAGTACAACATGAGCAACCAATAACAATGACTAGATCAGGCCGAGCCAGCTTATCTCAAAGATTATGTTTGTGTGATAAACAATTACTAAGACATTTAAAAATGATTGTAACTTAAAAAACTAACTTAGATTTACATTATAAAAAGGGGAAGATGTTATAGTTGTAAGTACGAAGTTGGCAGCATTGTTAAGTTAAGAGAGGTGCATATACGACCAGTCAGTGCTTAGCCACGACACTGGGCGCGTCGTACTTGCTTCTGATGTTTTTGTCAAAGCTCTTCTAATAAACGCTAATTGTTCTTGTACAGAACTTATTGTATATCATTTATTAACACTTATAACAATTGGAGAGAAGGCGCCGCTTTTGGGTGCGACCAATTTTTTAAAACAAATCAGGAGGTTTTTTATGTCAAGTGCTTTTTCCTCCTTGGAAGAATAATAGTTTTTTATTTAGAAATTTACCCGGCACTTATACAGTACTTTTATGTTGGGACTCTATGCTGATCATTTTTTGCAATATTCCAATAGTTTTAGTAGTAGGCATCTTCTCATCTCAGCAGACAGAAGAAGAGCAGGCTTTGAAAACAAACAATTGTGAAAAGAGTTGGTACTAAGGAGAAAAAGTTGTTCAAATTCAGAAAAAAACATCACCCTTATTTCATTTTCTAACACCATTCTTAGCAATTAATAGCTGTGTTCTTTTCGTCTATCCAGAACAACAAGAGATTTCTCATTGATTTGAAATTTATCATATGAATTTCCTACAGCAAAGATTTAAAATCCTAAAAATAGCATCAAGTTGTATTGATTTTTCTTCACTTTGAAGCAAAAAATTAATCTGTAATCTATTTAGTTCAAATTTTGAAGTTTGGCATTATTAAAATCATGGCAATTCGATGTAATATTGATGCAAATTCCAAATCCTTACTCAGAGAAACTGTTAATAAGTAGCAGTAAATCAAAAATTGCCGAAATAAAATATTGTTATTTTTTGCAAGGAGGAAAAAGCACTTGGCATAAAAAACATCCTGATTTATTTAAAAAAATAATTGACTTCTAGCTAAGGCTCGCGCCGTTTAAGCAAAGCTACGAAGCTTTTTGATGCTTTCCTTGCCGCATGTAGTACGGATAAAAAGTTGAGAAATGCTCGTCTTTTCAATCCGGCTGCGACTGCGGCAGCGCGTTTCTATGGGTGCACCCTCATAAGAAAGCATGTAGTTCAACTTACGTTTTCCGCAGTCGGACGAATTCCGGACTCTATGGGCGCGGGCCTTTATCTATGAGATAATTTACAGCTTTCTAAGTTTATCCAGCTTTTTTTAAAAAGTTACTTAAATATCATTGCTTCGATCTAAAACTCCTATCGAAAACGATAGTGGCGCACCAAACGTGACAGCCTTAAAACTAAACATTTTCAAGTTTACTTATCTATTTGTATATAATCAATGGAAGCAGCGACAGAAGTCCCGAAATATTTTTATTTTTCTCGGAACTCGGAACAAAAATGCAATTAAAATGAAATATGTGTTTGACGATGAAATAACGCTATCGTATGGATGGGAAAAAGCCTTATTGATGTGTTAAAATCTTCCCCGTGAGCGTTCTGCTTGTTTAGCATAGAAAAAATGCACTTATATGGTCTGATTTTATTTAGATTTCTTACTCGAACGTTTTGGGCCGCGAAATATTAATTTTTGGTCAAAATTAAGAAATTAATAACGGCAATGCTAGTACAGCAAATGAATTTCGTCATTTATGGCCGGATACTATTAAAAATTAATTTTTGAGTTTTTTCAGTATTGCAGATTACGAATTATTGCTCAAAATTAGTTATTAAGGTATAAACTATCAAAAATATTAAATGGACGCAAGGAAACGAGGACCTCACATTATTATCTTTAGTTACACAAAACCAAAAACTCTATGAATTTATTACACATGTATTAAACACACTCTAAGGGAATTATTGTTATTATATGCTTTTCAGTGTTTTTTAAATGTTCTTTTTGTGTAAATATTTAAGATATTATGTTAAGTAAAAACAATGGAAAAAATCTATATTCTGATTATATTTTCATTAAAAAAAATCAAAAATGGGAAATTATTAGGCCTGCATACAAGATACCCCTTTACTCAATTGTAAAATACATATTGGGGAAAAATCTAAACTAAATTATCCCTGAATTATTTGTAATTTGGGGTTGTGAAAGATGCTATTTATTTTAGAACGTTTTTCTGTTTCCCAAATACAAGGCTTTCTTAGTAAAGTGAGAATAAAATAATCCAAAATATCCATATGGTATTGAGGGAAGAATTATCAGTTGAAAACCAATTAGCGTAATCTTGTAATTTATTTGTCTCCAAAATGCACAACTTCACTATGTTTTGCTTAATATTTTACTGACACGGATTTTTAAAAAGTTCATATTTAAAAATATTCAAATGCAACTTACATATTTGAAAGAAAAAGTCGGTTGGAGGGTGAAGCTTTCCAAAATCACTTTGATTTGAATAGTCTTTATAAAATAAAAATGTTTCCGAATCTTTCTGAAATGTTATGTGTTCTCCACATCTTTTCATATTTAATTCGCAATCATTGCAATTGAGTTTTGGTAAAAATTTATAAATTATAAAGCCAATAAAATATCGCAATGAAGGAGCTTCGCAGAGAATTTCCTCATCAAATATTTCGTATTGAGTTCTATCACTGTCATCCTGTTCCCCTTCTTCATTAATATTTTCAAACACGTCCGTTTGACTTTTCCTGCTCGGCATTGCAGTGTCTCTCGCCACAAAAGAGTTTATTACTTCATTACTATGAAGGAAATCTTCATATCGTCTTGAAAATTTTAAGTAACTGACGAACACAATAGTTTATAAGACATAATTTGTGCAATGATGTGGTTAACGTTATATACTGATGGATTTTTATTAAATCCCCTTTTACTTCGAATTAGAGAAAATAAGTGTTCAATAGGATCTTTATTCAATTTATAAGTTAAAAAGAAAGATACTTGGATATTCGGTAAACAAAATGTCAGTCAATAACAACAGAGAATTAATACTTTGAATTATACCTTTTGCCCAGAAAGTTTGAGTTTCGCCCTTAAATTTAAGACTTTTTATATCAAAAAGATGGTTTATTTTTTCCAAAAATATTGCAGAAGATGCTACAGACGGAGTAATTTCTGCACTAAAATAATTAAGCGCATTGGCAGTTTTAATCGCAGAACTACAAGTATGGCTGAAAACTTGGGTAGCGTACGACACTTTCATTTTTTGCCAGCTATTGAACATAACAAGTTTTAAAGTTAATTTACAACACATTTTTGTTGAATTATTTTTTTCCATATGATAAAGTTCTTCTACACATTTCCATGAAACTGTACCATCAGTACTCTCTATGTTTTTTTCATTAATGTGTTTCTCACAAATTTTATCAAATGCGGAAAGTCATAACTCACAAATATTTGTTTATTATCATGATAAAAAAAAGGGTTTTCTAGAGTTACATTTAATCTCTCAAAGCAGTTCTGCAGTTATTGTAGCTTGATCGCATGTTATGTTTTTAATATTAATTCTAATGTGTCTACAATGATCTATATTTAGTCACAGTTTTTGCATTAAATTTTCTCCAGTAATGGGACAGTTGGTGCTATAATAACTAATAATGTATTTAAAGTTTGAAAATATTCCTCGAACTATAAAAATACATATATATTTTGCATATCTATTCTTTTTTAAATCGTCATCATCCACATAACCAATAATTTTATTAAATTTGATGTTATATTCTAGTTCTCGCCTTATAGCTATTTCATCAAATATAAGAGATGCTTCCTTCATCTCAGGTGTCCAATCTCTTAAAGTATTTTTTAGATTTTCTGTAATGCTTGTATTAAAACCAGGTCGAAGATTTTTAATAGGTTGCCAACGATAAAATGAACAGACAGAAGGAAGATTTAAACTTAAAACATTTCGCAAGTATTTATAAAAAGAAGGAGATTTATAATGTATATTTAAAGACAAATTCCTCTGTTCCTTATTATATTTTGTTCGTCTCTTATTTGATAAAATCATCTTTGAGAGTGGTTTAGCATGTGTGCTGATATTTTGAACACAATCAATAATTTCTGGCAAATTCTTATTTTGGTTTTGCTTCCTCTCTTCTTCTCTTTTTAATTTGTTTTCTTTATAAAAGATGTGGACATATTTTTAATTTTAACGTTTTTCACTCTATCTTTAAGAGTTTTATATTTCTTCAGAAGGGCCACATATCTAGATCTATAATCAGCGAATAATCTTTCCTCTTTTAAACAAGAGCCGCATTTCATTTCAAGCTCTTCAACTTCAGAAGAAGGCGGCAAATTGTATGGGTCTATATTACCCAGATCTTCAAAGCAGCATTCATCTTTTTGAGGCAAATGCGCATAAGTTTTTCCCTCAAAGCGAACAGATATGTGACCTTCCGGATAATCCGAAGGGTGGGGATTATTTCAACTTATATTCAATGATGGAACTATTTTTTTTTAATCTCTTAATTCTTATATCATTGTTGGTAAAATGGAGAGAACAAACATACACCCTTTTTGATTGAAATAAGTTTCCATGTAAGTGACACGACTTTGTCCATTCATTAAATTGTTCAGTGCCTCTTGCTGGGAATTTGAAGAATTTCAGGTGTTCATTCTCCCGTTTCCTCTTTCCGCACGACTTAATTAAACATTTCACTCCACAAAGACTACTCATTTTGATTTATAATGAAAATAAAATTAATAGTCCAATAAATTAAATTTAATTCAATATAAAAAAAGAAAAAAATAGCAATTCAAAAAGTCCAAAATAAAATTAATAAAATAAACGTTTATTATACAAAACGTTTATACATACATATATCCTTCCGAGAACGGAGGCTATATAACTACCAATAAAACCAGAAAGGGATTCAATATAAAAAGGTATACAATATCAATTCAAAAAAAATATTGGCAGTTATATGGACTGCCGATAGAAGTGAAAACTTAGAACTTTTAGTATTAAAATTTGAAATTTCGTAATCTTTGAATTAAAATTATCAACATCAATCTGATTTTCACATCTATTGACACTCCGAGCAACAATTATATGCATGTTTATATGGTTTTTTATTATTCAAATATATTACGGGTTGTACAAGATTATGACAAAATATAAATACAATTCAATTAAAATAACAATATACAATCATATGATTTATGAATAGTATTTGTATTTACATAAGTTTCAATGTACTTGATTTTTAACATTGTTTTCATTGTTTGCATCATTGTCATCATTAATTTCAACAATACTTAGACTTTTTGTACTTTCAATTATTTCACAATAGGCTTATGGTAACTAAAGTAAGAAATGAAAATGTTTGATTGAAATTTATCTAAGTATCGCATAAAAACCGCATCGATCGTCGTTTTATATTTGGTAGTACTAAGTTTTCGATCATTGGACATATTTAAATTAAGTGTTTCATTCAAAAATTCAATTAATGGTAGATTTTTATCATCTGCAAAGTTAATATTGAAGTCTCCACTTAAAATCATCGATACATTATCATATTTTTCGCCGAATCTTTTTTCGAGTATTTCAGAACCTTCTTTTGTATAAATCATCAAATTTTCGAATAAAAATTGTTGTATCTGTCTCGTAGATTTTCCAGGCGAAATATAAACGGCAATCATTAGTATGTATTGCCCATTCTCGGAATTGCAACGAGCAACGCATATTTCACCTATATCAGAAACATTAACACCAATGCTTCTAGTGAATTTAGTATGTATGGCCATATATGAAGTAATGAAGTGTGACGTATCTTGAGTATTGTGATAAATAGCTACTCCTGCTGCTGGAACTTCGGGTCTTTTATAACTTACAACAAAGTTGAAATTCGGAATATCAAGTGGTTCTTCGTTTTTCATACGAGTTTCTGACAAAAGCAGAACATTTGACTTTTTTACGATAGCATCATTTTTTAGAACAGCTGCATGCGCATGCAAACTTTGACAATTGAATGAAAATATCGATAAACCTTTCTTGTTTGAGATGAATTCTAGAAAAGTTTTGGTGACCATTTGTAGTGTATTGTTTTGTAACCTTTTCAATTCTAACGTTAGATCCTCTCGATGACTTGTTGATCTTTTATGATGTTTATCTGTTTCTGAAGCATTTAGAGGTGTTCCTGTTCTACCAATCCAAAATTTCCAGCTGCTGCTAATATTTTCTTGAGTCACCAAAAATAAATCCTCGTGACTCTTGTTAAAGCTACGTATGCTAATTCTCTAGGATGTTTGCGATCGTATTCGTAGACAATAGTATCATAAGTACCTCCCTGTGATTTGTGAATAGTCATTGCCAAAGCAGAAATAAGTGGAAAATGTTTTCATTTCGCTATTATGGTTTTATTGTTATTGAGTGGTATGGATGATGTCTGAGGAGTGATTGGCACAGCATCATCGTCAAGATTAAGGCGGACACTAAGATTCCTCGATTTTGTAGCTCGTTTTCGTCCACATAGTTTTGGTAATTTCATCCAAATTCTTATGTCATGATTTTCATCTCTCTCTACGTAACACAATTTTCCAACAGTACCATTTGATAATCCGTCTGCGACATCTATGTTATTTGTTATCATGTACGGTCGATTGAGAATTAAAATTAATTCGTAAGGCAATTCACCAGTGTCATCAGCTTTCATTTTATGTAACTTCTGTCTAACAAAATTTTCTTGCTCAGCATTATGACACCCTACGAAAACATCAGATGCCAAAGATATTATTTTATTTTCTTCACTGTTTAAAATAGAATGGTTGTACTCATTTACCGCGACGTTTGTTAATATAAGTCTAATTCCTTCAGGACATACTGGTTGAGCTTCTTCTTTTGTGATAAATCTTGATTATATCACCTGTATTTCTTCTTCCGTTAAAATATTTCCGTTTCCAATCTTCGTTAAAATTTCGACAAACTAACTATCCTCTTGTCTCATTACTTGTTTCAATTCAAATTTTTTAAATTTCGCCAAGGTGTTTCACCAGTCATTCTCTTTTTAATTTGCTTGAAGATTGGCGTCGCCTTTGCAGGAGGTAATTGTCGTAAATCCCCGATAAGTATAACATCTAATCCTCCAAAATCTTTTGTAAGCAAGCCAGTTATTTGTTTCAGACGAGTATTGATTTGTTCTAATAGCTCAGCGGAAACCATGCTCACTTCATCGATAATTAGGACTTTAACAAATTTGAATAAAGTTCTGTATTGATGAGCTTTTTCAATATTAAGTGGCATAAGCCTGGACAATGATATGCTCAATGCACTGTTATGTACCAAAATCTCATCCAGATTTTGGACATGACGCAATACATAAATTATCAGGGTGAAGTACCCTTCAAATTCCAAGACCAAAATCTTATCTAGACTTTGGACATATTTTAAGAATGGCATCACATAAATTGTCGACCATTGTTCTTATAAATTGAATATTGGGAGTCATATCGTTATTGACAAAAATTTTAAAATCTTTTTTAAACCACAGTCTATCACAAATGTCACAAACATGGCCAAAAACATTTTCAAGAAAATCATTTTGAAATTCTCGATGTGCACTGGAATTTTGTTGGAAAGAAGACTATGTTTGTACAGATAGGTTATGTTGAGAACACATGTTTTGAATATTATTTTGAGCATCACGTGGAAGAATATTTTGGGGATTTGATGCATAGTTTACTATTATTGGTTCATCTAATTGTGGAACATAATTTACTTGTGAAGGGATATCGTTTTGAAGGTCGGCATTATAATCTGAATATGATTCTGGAATGTATAATTCATTTCGTATTGATGGGCCAGCAGCGCTAGGTGTATGAGTTGGTGGGATATATGGAAAATTTCTTGTTGACGGGCCTGGAATTTGTGAGGCATGAAAATTCTGTCGTTCAGGAACATGCTTTGCAATTGTTTTTGAGGGATGAACTGTCTGTAAATTAAGCAAATTAGCTGCTCTTTTCTTATCTCTATACCGTTTACTTTTTTGTTTTTCTTGTTCTTTATGACGTTTAATTATCATCTCCTCTTCAATTGTTATTGTTTGATGGTCAGAAATTTGCGAATTAATTTTTATATCACTTTTTCTCCTATCTCTATATCGCTGACACCTAACTTTATTTTGGAGTTTTCTCTTTCTTTCAATTTCATCAGATTTTTCCCTTTGATCTTTATCATTATCCGAGGAAACCGCTGCTACCAATTCTTCTTCATCTTCTTGTCGTTTTTTTCTTTTATTACCGTCTGAAGACATCTTCATGATTAAGGATCTAAACAAATATGGAAAACAGATATTTAAAATAACCCTAATTCCATGATAATATTTTTTCGTAAATTTCTAATAATAAAATCGAATGATATAAAATTACAGATAATCATTTTGCAAAAAATAGCGAAGCACATATTTTATTTTTGACAATTTAAATTAATAAATAATGATTTCGAAATATTAAATTTTTAAATAAAATAAAATATTTAATGAAATGAAAGTCAGAGCAGTTTTCATCATTTGAAACTAAATATTTTAATGATATAAGGTAATAAACTATAATTTTGCATTATAACCATATTTTAAACTTCAACACATTAATATTAAATTATTATTAGATTTTATAAAATTTTTATTTTCAAATTCCACGATAAAAATATGATTGAAGAACTAGAAATCTGTTTTACCACGGTAGTAAGAAAACGTCCAAGCGACTGTGAAATACTAATTGCGTGATGCATTGCAGAGGTTAAATATTAGAAAATAAATAATCCAAAATTTTCAAAAGCCAAAATAAATACGAAGATTTGAAATAATTTTCTGTTATTTATTTTTTATCTTAAAAATATTATTATATTTAATTAGTACTTACTATTGCACTGCACAATGATTCTACAATTAAATAATTCAAATAATAATTAAACAAAACCCCTGTTTTAACAATGCACAGTATTTACACATTGAACTTTTCACTAAATCCATTTAATTTTACTTATTATATACACGCAGCACTAATGTTGCACAATATGTCAGCTGTATAGCTACAGATATACTGCTTTAAGCATGTCGGTGACGCTAACTCACGAGATTTCACCCATCCAAAAAGCGTCTAACGCGCACAGCACACAGCCGCTGCGGGTGCACCAGTCATGAGCATGACGGTGACGGGAACCCATAACATTTTCCCCTACCAAAAAGTGCCCAACGCGGCTAAAGAAGTTTTCACTTCAATAAAATTAATAAATTCAAAGATTATTATTCAAAACGAATACAATATATGTCCTTCCGAGAAGGATACTATAATTATCAATAAAAGATTATTTATTTATACAGGAAACCTTAAACCGCCTTAAATTGCACGCAATCCTCAACGAACCAGAGATTCATTAAACCACCGTGCACATCGAAATGCGAAACAGCAGTGAGCTCAGCAGAACAGAAACAGCACAACATACATTAGATTTTTAATCCATAACAAATAATATCATCCATACGATGAGATTATTTCACCGTTTGACACACTCTCATTCTCTTCGCGAGCATATTCAAGGCCCGCGCCCATAGAGTCCGGAATTCGTCCGACTGCGGAAAACGTAAGTTGAACTACATGCTTTCTTATGAGGGTGCACCCATAGAAACGCGCTGCCGCAGTCGCAGCCGGATTGAAAAGACGAGCATTTCTCAACTTTTTATCCGTACTACATGCGGCAAGGAAAGCATCAAAAAGCTTCGTAGCTTTGCTTAAACGGCGCGAGCCTTAGCTAGAAGTCAATTATTTTTTTAAATAATTCAGGAGGTTTTTTATGCCAAGTGCTTTTTCCTCCTTGCAAAAAATAACAGTATTTTATTTCGGCAATTTTTGAATTACTGCTACTTATTAACAGTTGCTCTGAATAAGGAGTTGGAATTTGCATCAATATTACATCGAATTGCCATGATTTTAATAATGCCAAACTTCAAAATTTGAACTGAATAGATTACAGATTAATTTTTTGCTTCAAAGTGAAGAAAAATCAATACAACTTGATGCTATTTTTAGGATTTTAAATCTTTGCTGTAGGAAATTCATATGATAAATTTCAAATCAATGAGAAATCTCCTGTTGTTCTGGATAGACGAAAAGAACACAGCTATTAATTGCTAAGAATGGTGTTAGAAAATGAAATAAGGGTGATGTTTTTTTCTGAATTTGAACAACTTTTTCTCCTTAGCACCAACTCTTTTCACAATTGTTTCTTTTCAAAGCCTGCTCTCTTTCTGTCTGCTGAGATGAAAAGATGCCTACTACTAAAACTATTGGAATATTGCAAAAAAATGGTCAGCACAGAGTCCCAACATAAAAGTACTGTATAAGTGCCGGGTAAATTTCTAAATAAAAAACTATTATTCTTCTAAGGATAAAAAAGCACTTGGCATAAAAAACCTCCTGATTTATTTTAAAAAATTGGTCGCACCCAAAAGCGGCGCCTTCCCTCCAATAGAGTCAAACATTCATCGGCTTCTGTAAGTAGAAGTGCTATTAATAGAAATTTAAGTACTCTATTAATATCCGTCGTTGTCCTTTCAATTGCTTATTGCTTCCTTCTTTGACTTTGCCTTTTTCAATAAAATTCCCGCGTTTTGTTTGAACAAACTGTCAAGATGAGAACCACTTTGAGCGCTTTTAAGTCAAGATGACAAAAATATTGAAAGCTTGTCGCAGAAATTCCGGATTCTATGGGCGATACCTCTGATTTCCGGACGTCAATAGCTTTAAGCTTACCGGAGTCGAGCAAATTCCGCACAAATTCCGGACTCTATGGGCGCGGGCCTTGAGCCCATCGAAGAAGCGTTCGACATCGTTTGTTCTAGATGAGACTTCTTTTATTGTTGCGTCTGCGGGCTGTGTGTGTTCCAGCTGGGCAAAGCTCTGCCTCAATTGCCATTTGTGCTTTCGTGAGCGAAAGCTATGTCATTTATTTATTTATTTATTTAGTTATTGCAGAACTGCAATAAATTGCACTTCTACACTTAGCCTGGCGCTCTCGGGAACCATGCCCATATGGCGCGAAATAATAGAATATTCATCTAATAGGTTTCAAGTATAATGTTATGATGAACTCCAGAACGAAAAAAGTTGAGTTAAAATACTTCACGTAAATTTAAATTCCAACATATACATATATCTATGAAAGCTATGTCAGCCAATCTTTCGGCGTAGTTTGGTTGAAAAATTGCTAGTTGTTCAGCTTGAGAGTTCTTATTATGCATATAGGCTCTTTGGTTCAACATTTTGATCCGTTAATACTTTGAGATACGTCGCTTATGGGCAAAGCTCCATAGGAAAGAATGTATTTCAGTATTTTCATCCTCTGAGTGCTTTAAAGCTTGACGTATGACGGACTCTGACGGATTATATGGGCGCAGGCCTGTAGACTGTTCAAATTGGTGCTGACCTCAAGGTTAGAAAATCTAATTCTTTTAATCTATTTCAATAGATGTCGGTAAACTCGAAATATGTACACCTGATTCTCTTTTTACACGAATTAAAAAGGAAAAATGTTCTCCTTTTACACGAATTGTTTTATTTTAACACGATTTTCAATATTCTATGAATTTTTCTTGAATCTCATAGAGCAAATAATGTGAGATTTTTGGACTCGTGTACGAAGCGTTTAAATTAGGCTCAGGAAAAATCTCAGAGACTCGGTAGATTTTGCTCTCGTCGTGGATGAGGTTAGGTTAGTTGTTTGGGATCACCTAATTTTTTTTTTACACGAATTTGTTTTTACACGAATTTGTTGGGAACGTATCTGTCGTGTAAAAAGAGAATTAGGTGTACATAAATTCTACGCATATTGCAATTGCATTTCCGTAATATTTTGCCCACATTTCTACTCTCAATAAACAAATATTGCTTTCCACACAATGGAACAGTGAAAATCGAAGTTTATTCAAATAATAACTAGAAATGTGTACAGTTTTGGAAACTGAACCAAATAGTTAGCATATCAATGAAAAGTAGGGTAAGTGCGTTGACGAACTATAAAAATGCCGTAATATTTAGTGGCTAATCCTAAATTGTGTAAAAGGTCTACGATTAACAGCACATGCATTAGAGAAAATATTTGTAATTGCCAAACAGATTGTATGAAGGACTGAGAAGTACATAATGTAAACATTTATTTTAATAAATAGGAAAACTCGTTAAAATATCTATCATACAGGTATCGAGAGTTAAGTTATATTTCCCCACTTTTATTTTTCTCCATATAAAAATAAGCTACGGGGCGCAGCCCCCAACATCATAAACAACTTTTCATTTAGCTTCGCATGGAGAGTAAGATTTCAGTTCATATGGGATATTATTGCTTCTTGCAGTATAGTTCTTTTTATTTTCGCTTTCCTACCTCATTTATTTGTACCGTAGCATTCGTGAATGCTTCTTTGCTTAACTCGATTTACTTAAGTCTTAGCCAAGTCCGGAGATATAGCCAGATTAATTGAAACTTTATCGACATTTCTAATTCAGTAGCTAGTGACTTAAATAGTGTGCCCATTTTTCGTATATTCGAATAGGTGATTTTAAGGCCAAATAGGGAACAGAAGATATATGTACATATATTTAATTAGAAGTTTGTGAATTTTTTATTGTTGTATTTCTAAATATAAAATAAATATTTGAACGTTGTCAGTATATACACATATTGATTGAAAGAATATTTAACAAAATTCAAGGTGGATTCTGAAGTTCAGTGGTTAAAACTACTTAGCAAGTTAAAAGTAAATGTTTTTAATAGTGTTGACTAAGTCTTAATAAATTCAATTATTCTGCCACCAAAGTCAATTCGTTGATGTGTCAGAAAAATAATACTTTTCGATTATGCTATAATCCACATCAGCGGCACAGTGAAGCAGATAAATAATAAAAATTACTTTGGTTTACCGCAGACGTTTCTCAATACTTACTAAAGTGTTAATTAGAGCACACGATTGTACGGTAATACAATATGTAAATCTGTGTTGGGTAACGAAGATTTTTCTGTGCTTCCAACAAATGTTTTTACTTGATTAAATTTTTCAAAGTACTTTTTCTATTAGGAAATAAAAACATCTCTATTAAGTGCAATTTCATATATTAGCTATTGCAAATTACACAAAAATTCGCATTCACAAATTTCAGCGACAACACATTTTTTCGTTTGAATAAAATTACGGTGCATTTCACAGTAACAGTTTCCGGATGTACATACTAATGAACATTTAAATGTATAGAGCACAATACATAGTAACCACGAACTTAAAAATATTTTGATAAACTGCCAATATAAATTATTCTGTGTATTTTATATACTTAATTTCAGATTCAAAGGGAGTGAATAATGAATGCAAAGCGTACATTAACTCTTCTTGCTACAATTGCCATGTTTGCAAATTTGTTATTGGCTGAGTTCCAATACCAACAGCCACCAAACTTATTAGGTATTCAAGTGGTGGATCAGTTAAATGAAAATGGTAACAGTAATGAAGCTTCCACGGTAGATACAATGCCGCAAACTATAGAAGATTACGATGGAGATAATTTAAACCCTTTTAAGGTTGTTTATCAATGGCGCCGATTAGATTTTGAATATCCAACCTATGAAAGAAGGCAAAGAGCGCTCTACTATGGGTTTGCTATTTACCCAAATTAACGCACTTCCGCAGTTTAACAAAAGCATTTTTCAGTGAATTTATTCCACAAAGCAATTTGCCTTTAGGAATTGAAGTGACAAAGGACAGAGTATTTTTAACAACTCCTAGATGGAAAGATGGTGTTCCGGCAAGTTTAAGCTGGTTACCATACCCTCCAGAGGAATTAAGTCCTCCTCTAAGGCCATACCCGTCGTGGGATGAACATGGTGATCCTTATAATGCTGACTGTTCAAAACTGATTTCGGTCTACCGCTTGTCTATTGATAAATGTAATCGTATGTGGGCTATTGACTCCGGAATCGTTAATGCCACCGTAAATCTAAATCCGGTTTGTCCGCCAAAAATTGTCGCATTCGATTTAGGGACAAATAAAAAAATTTTAACATATGAATTCCCTTCAAAACAGGTAAAAGCAATTACAATTAATACGGTAAATAGGTTCAAATTAAAAAATACTGTTTCATCAAAGGTCAAACAAGATTCCCTGCATTCAAACATAATAGTGGACATCAGAGGTGCCCAGTGCAGTAATGCATTCGTTTATGTAACAGACGTATGGAGATTTGGCATTGTGGTCTATAGTCTAGCCAAAAATCGAAGCTGGAGAGTTACAAATCACTTATTTTACCCCAATCCACTTGCGTCAGATTTTAATTTATACGGTCTCAACTTTCAATGGCTCGACGGAGTATTTGGAATGAGCATATCACCAGTTACCAACAATAACGACAGAATTCTTTTTTTCCATCCTATGGCCAGTCATAAGGTTTGTATTTCTCTTACCCTTATAGACTTCCGGTTAGTGGACACATCAAATTTGATTTTTTGTATGACATTTCACTACTCGTTTATATATATATTTATGTATTTAAAAATCTAAAAAATTCAGGAATTCATGGTATCAACAGCAGTCCTTCAGGATGAGACGATTTGGCGCGGGAAAGGAGCATCAAAGGCATTCGTACAAATAGGTGATCGTGGAATAAAAGGGCAATCATCTACATCTGGAATTGACCAAGATCAAGTAATGTTTTATAACCTTGTCCATCAGGACGCAGTCGGATGCTGGGATATCAACAAAGCGTACACACGAAGCAATTTAGCTGTGATAGCATTCAATTTCACAGAATTGATGTTTCCGAATGATTTAAAAGTTGATAAGGAAGAAGATCAAGGTATTTGGGTTGTTAGCAATCGCTTGCCCATTTTTCTTTATTCTCAGTTAGATTTTAATAATATCAACTTTAACATTTTACGAGCTAATACAAAGGCAGCAGTAAAAGGGACTGTATGCGATCCCAATGTAGCCCCACAAGTATCTGTCGCCGAGGACGTTGAAGAATGCTACTGAGGATTTTTTTGTCTATACTTTTATCTATGTAACCGGTGATTTTTCTCATTAAAATTTATATTCTCAATCAGTTTCAATGAACCCTGCATGGCTTATATGTATATTCATATGTACATATGTACATTAAAAGTTCATCGACTTTCAAATACACGCACATTTTAAAGCTATCAAGTGGGATACCTCAAGGCTCCTTGTTGGGGCCGTTGTTGTTCTTGCTATATGTAAATGATATCGGTGAGTCTATTAAATTCTGTAAATTTCATATGTATGCTGATGATCTTCGATTGTTCTCGTCCTGTCCTATCAACCCAATTAATGAATAGTCAAGAGAATGAATGACGATTTAAGTGCAAAATCTGTATGGGCTTCTAAAACCAATTTAATTCTTAATCCGAATAGGTCACAATCTATATTAATATACAAAACTGTCTTAAACAAAAGCTCATTGCCAAATATAATTTTGAATGGAGAGGCTATCCCTTATGTGAGCAAAATTAAGAATTTAGGCGTTACTTTCAATGAAGTCTTTTCGTGGACTGGCCATTCTAACCTGATATCTTGTAAGATACATTGCGGATTTCGTTCATTATGGTACTTTGCCTATTTCACACCTTTAAGTGTTCGTATCATACTTGAGAAGGCTCTACTTTTGCCGCACAACAAGTCATACATTCCTGTTAATGGCAGACTTGACAGTAAATCCATGAAACGATTGGCATCAGCGATAAACTCGATAGTTAGGCACGGCATACAGAATACAAGGTATGCCTACTAGATTTTGACACTTCGTCGTGACGTAGTTTTGGCAAGATTTGCTTGGGAAATTATGAAAATTTGGTTTTAATAATTATTTAGTAATAGTATGCTTTGTATTTGTCGGTATAATCATAGTAATGAATATTTGGCATTTTTTAAGATATAACTTGAATTAAATTTTAAAGTAATAAAAGATATCTTCCATGGGGAAGCTTATGATAATTTAAAAGCAGGTTAAAATATTTTAAAATATGTCTTAAGAGTGCGATTACTTGGCTCATATAAAACGGAATTTAGTAAAATATAAACTTTGATAAACTAATGCGGCTTATTACGTTGTTTTCGAAAAAGAACAAATATTTAACATAAAATGTAATACTTTATACTAACATGCGCCTCATGCCTTGTTTTATTAATTTATTAACCTGTATTATCTTGGAATTCTCATAGACTTGAACAAGTGCCAGCTAGGTGAACAATGATCTTCGCTCTGCCAGAAACCTCCTTATATAATAGAGTTGTGATGTCATCGGTTGTAGGGGAAACTTAAGGGTTGCCAGAAAGGTAGACATGATTGGAGTTGCCAGAGACTCAAAATTTGGAGGCGTGCTACAACATCATATTTATTTACACATCTGACTGTCAGATAATATCCTAAATTCGACATAATATATATGTAAATAGCATAAGAAGATCTTTTACCACATTAAGGGGGTTTCCCAACTCATTTGCTATGGTACCTATGCAGGTAGCTGGTTTTATTTTATTAGAAACCTGTGGAGTGAAATAATAAAAGAAACAACAAAAGGTTTTATGAAACAGTTTAAATTTTCTTTCTGTTACAGTTCTTATGAATATTCGTAACTAAATTTACATTTAAATGCTTAATTGTTGGATTGTAAACGCAGCTCAAAAATATGTTG
The DNA here is from genome assembly GCA_959613345.1 of Tolmerus cingulatus. Taxonomy (NCBI): domain Eukaryota; kingdom Metazoa; phylum Arthropoda; class Insecta; order Diptera; family Asilidae; genus Tolmerus; species Tolmerus cingulatus. The sequence goes on along the minus strand of OY390712.1, from coordinate 13,549,589 downwards.
AGCTGGCAACGCCCGTCCCCACGCTTCTCGAGTTGGAATGACAGACTTGCTTCCGAGACCAGCAGTCAGTTTGAATCTAATCGTGAAAGCGAACAGTCAAATTAAATTCAAGTCAATTCAATTCAATTCAGTCTCCTTAGTGCATTTATTTCTTGTTTGCCATACAAGTGAGTAGTGTGTGTTATTTTGAGCTGCCACCGCAATCAGCGGTCAAGGCTTCTCTATCGCGGTCGCCGAGTCGACCCAGCGATCGAGTCGACCCAAGGTCGGTGGCCGTCGAAATCGGACCACCGGCTTCCTGGGGAGACGCCCATACACACACTCACACACACGCACCCCACATATTCATACCCACACTCACACACACGCACACACACACATACAATTTTAATTTATAGTTTTTTTTTCAACTGCTTCCGAGGGTTTTTTTTGCCATTGCTGCTTCACAGTTTTGGTCTTTTTTCCCTCCGGGTCCAATAAATCGAAATTTATTGTTTTCTTCGACCCAAAAATTACCGTTTTATCATTTCATAACCTAGTTTCCCTTTCCACTTCCTAATCCTTACAATTGTACACAATTTTCTTACATTTCAGCACAGTTCCTGAAAACAGTTTTAAATTTAGTTGGAACTTTTTGCCACCCCTCTCAGAGTTTCGACGCAACATTTTTTGGTGCCTCCTGTGAGGATTGAATTTCTCTTTAAACATAGCACGGGGAAGCCAAGGAGTTCTCGAGATCGCCTGCCGGCTTTCCGAGGCCGACGAATTCGGGACATCGCCTTTCCTGGATTTTTTCCTCCCGGTTGCAGCCTGCAGCGGTCTTCGTGGAAAAACCAGATAAGTTTTGTGGACGATTTCCCTTTCAGTATTTTTTCTGCTTTTTATTTTGTTTGATTCAACAAATATGTCGACCAGAAGGACTGCAGCTTATTATGCACAAAGGCGAAAAACATTAGAGGAGCGTATTACTGAATTGAAAGCTGCATTGGATGCAGAACCCGTAAATGAAAGTAACGTAAAATTACGCTTCACTCGAGTCGGGGAATTGTTTGAACGATATGAAGAACTTCATGATGAACTCGGCGTGAGTTTCCCGGATGATCCGGGCTTGAATCGGATGAAGGAAATTCAAGATAATTATTATAGCGTTGCCAGTCGAGTGGCGGATATGACCCCTCCGGCGCAGCAGAATAACAACCAGACGTTTGGCCCTTTGGCCAGCTCGACTTTCTTAGAGCGACAACGTTTAGTAAAACTTCCGGCAATCCCGTTGCCTCAGTTTAATGGCGATCCTAATGAGTGGATTTCGTGGAAAAATTCTTTCCTTTCTACAATAAATGATCATCCAGATCTTACCAAATCGACTAAATTACTGTATTTGCAAAGATGTTTGTCTGGTCCTGCCAAGGCTAAAATCTCACTCATTCAGATTGATCCCGAAAATTATGACAAGGCATGGAAGGTACTTTGTGATGCTTATGACAAGAATCGAATTCTCATTGCAAGACACCTTGACGCGATTTTCGATATAAGACCAGTAACAAGACCTACTGCGTCTGAGTTGTCGAGACTGATAGATGAGGTTCGTCAACATCTAGATATGTTAGGGTCCCTCAAGATTAAACGTAACAAAGAGTTCGATGTTCTGATTGTACGATGGCTCGAAAGAGCGCTCCCCATCGACGTCAGAGGAGAGTGGGAAAAGTCGTTGAGTGTTAATTCGTTTCCCTCATACAAAAGATTTGTCTCGTTTATAACTAAATATTCCGATCGTCTTCTTACCATGGAGCAAGAAATTGCTCGTCAAGACTCAGCTCATTCCGGTAGAAAGAGAACAGGTGACTCGGACAGACATGCTCATAAATCCAGAAAAACTGATTCCGGTGCGCGAGCATTAGTAACATCTACAATTCGCTCGTGCCCCAATTGTCAAAAATCACACCCGCTCTACCAGTGTCCTGATTTTGCTAAATTAACCGTTGATCAACGTTGGAATGTAGTTAAATCCAAGGGTTTGTGCAGAAATTGTCTTAAGGATCATTCGGGTGATTGTCGTTATTCTCATTGCAAACACTGTAACAAAAAACATAACAGCCTTTTGCATTCGTTCCCTAAAACCGCGCACAGCGCGAAAGACACGGTCGGGACTTCAATTTGACTAGGCGTACATACTCTTAACACCTCATCTCGGATATTACGGCCTGATTTAATGATGAGTGCCATTGTACGAATTCGTGACGCTCACGGTAAATATATTAATGCTCGAGCCTTGTTAGATACGTGTGCCACTGTTCATTTTATAACAGAAGCCTTCGCTTCACGTTTAAAATTGCCTGTTCGCGCTTGTTCAATTCCAGTATGTGCTATTAATGAATTACAAACAGTTTCGCGGGGTACAATTGAGATTAATTTTCGCGCATTAAATAGTGATTATCAAAGATCTCTTACATGTTTAACCGTTCCAAAAATTACGGGTCTTGTTCCTGATTCAGTGTTTCCTCGCGATTCCATTCAAATTCCTTCAAATATTTGTAAAAATTTAGCCGACCCTAATTTTCATTTACCTCGACCAGTAGATATTTTGATTGGCTCTGGAGCCACAATGTCTTTCCTTTCAATAGGTCAAATTAATTTATCAAGTAACGGACGTGATTTAATTTTGCAAAAAACCCAACTCGGTTGGGTTATTGTCGGCGGTCTTAATACAGTTGATAAAGGTTCCACGGTTTCTTGTAATTTAATCGAGAAGGGTTCTTCGGTGTCTCGTGATTCCTTAGAGTTAAGCCGTTTACTCGAACAATTTTGGATAATTGAGGATGCTAATTCACACTCATCTAGGACTACCGAGGGACGTTTGTGCGAATCACATTTTGTAAAAAACACTACTCGCGACTCCACGGGCCGTTACACTGTTCGTTTACCATTTCGTCATGAAGAACGCGAACTCGGTGATTCTCGATGTCTTGCTTTAAAACGTTTTCAATCATTACAACGCAAATTAAGTTCGAATCCTGATCTCAATCGAGAGTATAGTAAGGTTATGCAAGAGTATATGGATCTGGGTCACATGACTCCTGTCCATAATGAATCTCCCGGAGGATATTATATACCTCATCATGCTGTTATGAAGGCGTCTAGCAGCACTACAAAATTACGTGTGGTTTTCGATGCTTCGGCAAAAACGACTCGTGGAATTTCCCTCAATGACACTTTAATGGTCGGGTCCACTATCCAAGACAAAATATTCGGTCATCTTTTGCGATTTCGAGGACACGTTTATGTTCTTTCAGCAGATATCGCTAAGATGTATCGGCAGATTCTAATACATCCAGAAGATCGGCAATTCCAACGGATTTTCTGGTTCCATGGAAACACTGAGCGGGTATATCAGCTTTGCACTGTCACGTTTGGAGTCTCTTCGGCTCCGTTTTTGGCCATTCGTACGATTCATAAACTCGCCGATGACGAAGGTGCGAATTTTCCATTAGCTTCCAAGCTATTAAAACGTGATCTTTACGTTGACGATCTCTTAACCGGCGCAGATACTTTAGAGGAGATTCTGAAAATTCGAGATGAAGTGATTGAACTCTTGAAGCGCGGCGGTTTTGATATTCGACAGTGGGCCTCCAACCATCATCACGCATTAGATAACATTCATGAAAAGATCTTTGATTTAGATTGCGCAGTTCAAGACAGTCCTATTTTCAGGACTCTCGGAGTAATCTGGAATTCTCAACGCGATGAGTTTTTATATACAGTCGAGCCCGTTGATGTTTCAGGGAAAATTACCAAACGTAGTATTTTGTCAAAAATCGCAAAAATTTTTGATCCAACAGGATTACTCGGACCTATCATTCTCGCTGCGAAGGCAATTATGCAAGACTGTTGGAAGTGCGGGCTTGGTTGGGATGAGTCAGTGCCCCAAGATTTGTATTCGAAATGGCTTGCGTTTGCTGAGCAGTTACCTCTCGTACGCGATATATCTATTAAACGCCGACTTTTATTAAATAATCCAGTTCGTATAGAAATTCATGGGTTTAGTGACGCGAGTGAGATCGGGTACGGAGCTTGCATTTACGTACGATCCACCGATTCTTTCGGAAACACATCAGTATGTCTTTCTTGTTCGAAATGTCGGGTTGCGCCGATAAAGAAGACTACCATACCCCGACTCGAATTAAGTGGGGCCCAAGTTCTCGCTCGTCTTTTCAAGGAGGCTGAACCCGCTTTCATTTTCCCAATTCAACGTATCGTATTCTGGTGTGATTCCACCATTGTACTCCAGTGGCTCAAAAAACCTCTCGAAAAACTACCAGTTTTCGAAAATAATCGAGTTACTGAAATAAAGGCTTTAGGTCCCTCAATCGAATGGCGACATGTTCGCTCGGAATGTAATCCCGCTGACGCGTTATCTCGTGGTCAAACTCCCACGGAGTTTCTTAAAAATAAACTCTGGTTTGAAGGACCCTCTTGGCTCAAGAATCCTGAATCCGCTTGGCCAAAGAGTTTTCCGGCGACTCCTTCGGAGCTACCGGAGGTGGGCGGAAATGCCGCTCTTGTCTCCAGTACAGTCCTTAATAAAATCAACGGCAATGATTTTAAACGCTTCTCATCTTATTCTACACTTCTCAATTCCATGTCGTATTGTTATCGTATTCTGGTAAAGGATAATCCGTACCGAGGTGCAGGTAAGGTTGTCAGTGCACAAGAAAGATTGGAAACGGAACGCAGGGTTCTGTCAGTTATTCAAAAGGATCAGTTCTCCGAAGAGATCGACCGGTTGTCCAAAGCACAATCGGTAAGAGACAGTAGACTTGCTGCGTTTGATCCTTTTATCGATATACATGGATTACTCCGCGTCGGCGGTCGATTAATACATTCAACAATTCCGGGAGACCAAATACATCCCATTCTTTTACCTTCTCGCCATCATGTCACAATTTTAATTATTCGCGAGATTCATAAAAACATGTATCACGCCGGTATTCAGGGCACTCTCAATACAATTCGCCATCGTTTTTGGTTATTTGACGGGAAGAACCAAGTTAGAAGCGTTATACGCCACTGCATTCCATGTTTTCGCCATAGTACTACTCCATTACATGCTAAGATGGCAGACTTACCTAGATCTCGTGTCACACAGTCACCGGCATTTGATCATACAGGCGTCGATTATTTCGGTCCCATTTTTATTAAAGAAAAAAAGTTTAGAAATCGGACTAAGGTACAGGCTTACGGTTGCGTGTTTGTTTGTATGGCGACGAAAGCAGTTCACATTGAAATTGTAAGCGACATGACTACGGAAGGTTTTCTCGGGGCGTTTCGGCGTTTTATTGGTCGTCGAGGCATTCCGTCTCATGTTTATTCGGACAACGGGACGAATTTCATCGGGGCAAATAATAAATTACGCGAGCTGTACTCTCTGTTCAATTCTGGGCAATTCCAAGAAGGAGTTCAACATTATGCTGGTGCGAAAAATATCACCTGGTCTTTCAATCCTCCTCTATCACCCCACTTTGGCGGTATTTGGGAAGCCGCAGTAAAATCTTTTAAACACCATTTCAAACGAGTAATAGGGCAGCAATTGCTCACTTTTGAACAATTAAATACTTTCGTAGTTGAAATAGAAATGATTCTTAATTCTCGTCCGCTATGTTCTTTATCTTCGGACCCAAACGATCCTATTGCATTAACTCCTGCCCATTTAATAGCAGGTAGACCTCTCACCATGCTACCTGAACAAAATTATGCCTCTGTTCCAGATAACCGGCTTTCCGTCTGGAGATTCATTTCTAAGGCCCGTCAGGACTTTTGGAAGCGTTGGCATCTGGAGTATTTAAGCGAACTCCAGAAACGTCAAAAATGGTTTGGTAACAACAGCGAGATCAAGGTCAAGTCCGTCGTCATCATCATAGATAAGAAACAACCTTGCACGAGCTGGCAGCTGGGCGTGGTCGTCGAGACGCATCCAGGAGGAGATGGCATTACCCGAGTCGTGACGATCAGGACAGCCAATGGCCAATACAAACGCAATATCACATCATTATGTCCATTACCGAATGTAGCATAAATATTGTAAAACACATTTCATACACTACACAAAACATATTGCTCGCTTCTACTCGCAACGGGGGAGGATGTTGGATTGTAAACGCAGCTCAAAAATATGTTGAGCTGGCAACGCCCGTCCCCACGCTTCTCGAGTTGGAATGACAGACTTGCTTCCGAGACCAGCAGTCAGTTTGAATCTAATCGTGAAAGCGAACAGTCAAATTAAATTCAAGTCAATTCAATTCAATTCAGTCTCCTTAGTGCATTTATTTCTTGTTTGCCATACAAGTGAGTAGTGTGTGTTATTTTGAGCTGCCACCGCAATCAGCGGTCAAGGCTTCTCTATCGCGGTCGCCGAGTCGACCCAGCGATCGAGTCGACCCAAGGTCGGTGGCCGTCGAAATCGGACCACCGGCTTCCTGGGGAGACGCCCATACACACACTCACACACACGCACCCCACATATTCATACCCACACTCACACACACGCACACACACACATACAATTTTAATTTATAGTTTTTTTTTCAACTGCTTCCGAGGGTTTTTTTTGCCATTGCTGCTTCACAGTTTTGGTCTTTTTTCCCTCCGGGTCCAATAAATCGAAATTTATTGTTTTCTTCGACCCAAAAATTACCGTTTTATCATTTCATAACCTAGTTTCCCTTTCCACTTCCTAATCCTTACAATTGTACACAATTTTCTTACATTTCAGCACAGTTCCTGAAAACAGTTTTAAATTTAGTTGGAACTTTTTGCCACCCCTCTCAGAGTTTCGACGCAACATTAATCCTAAAGTATATCCTAGATCTAAAAAACAATTTCTTCACATTAAGTTCTAAATGAATAGTTTTGGCCTTATTTAAATGACGTGCTTAATAATTACATCCTAAAAAACGGAAAATGTCTATTTCTCCATATCCGGTAACCACAAGGTCCAGCTGAATATAATGATATCGCTCAAGATATATCTTCGTCTTTCCATTTCACATTACGACTTGGATCTCTCAATTCTCTAGTTTTCTGTTTCTTATAATTTCTTCTCTCTGACTTAAAATGTTGCAATCTTTTAAGCATTTTGGTCTGCCTTAACTTATATCGACAAAGCTCAGCTTCGAGACTCATTATTTTAAGTTCTCGGACACTTTCAAGATCCCACCTAAAATATATCAAATAAAATTAGTATTTATTCAGGTGCATGTCATACTAACACGTTTTTGTAAATTGCGGGGTATACGTATTTACCCTGCGTGTTGCAACAATAAATGTGTGGAACACTCGGCGGTACTCAACTTCGTGGAATCTCTAAACACAGAGTCTTTTATACTTCACTTTATTTTATTTCTTACTAGCTGGGTCCGTCATCTTGATTCTCGAATTTTGTACATAGATCCGCAATAACGATAACTAAAAACCCCCAAACTACCAATTTTCCTGCCAATCCCTTGATATTTTAAATTTTAGGGCGCCATCTTGGATCTGCCATTTTTAAACTCGCAAAAATAGTAACCTATATGTTGGACCGGAATATGTAGTACCTAACTTAAAAAATGAATATGATCGGATCCAGCGTTTAGGCGTGATGGGTTACCAGGTTTCACTCGCTGTACTTTTCATCGCCATATTAAATTCGAAATTTTGATTTCCAAATTTCAAACATAGATTCGCAATAAGAACATCTAACAAACCCCAAAATACCTATTTTCACACCAAACCCTTGATATTTTCAATTTTTGGCCGCCATCTTGGGTTCGCCATTTTAAAATTCGCGAAAAAGTATCCTATATATTGGGACGATATATGTAGAACCTTCACCCAAAAAATGAATATGATCGAATCCAGCGGCTAAGCGTGATGGTTTGCCCGGTTTTATCCCGTGCACAAAAATTTTGGACGCCATATATGTATGTCAACTGGCATTGGTGCGGAGTGGACGTGCTCGGTAAGCAGCGGCAGTGAATTGCTATCAACCGCATCGCTCGTGCTAAAAAATTTGTAAAAAGTGTAAAATCCATTGGAGTTGATGATATTATTTTCAATCTCACATTTGGATCAGAAACAATTGTCTACACCTCAAGAAATCCTGAGATTTATTCCCGGCGAGGACGGATAACCTCAAAAGTCACGGAGAGTAACGTGGAGCAGAGTTCCAGCATATTGAATTGGGCATCCTCACGTCACGGAGAGAGTTTTTGTAATCATTGCTCTCTCCCAATTCCACTTAAGGAATCCGTCCTGCCGTTTTCCATCATTCTTTTTGAGATCCGTGCGTGGGCGTAGTGGACAGGCAGCAAGGTGTTTTTTGTCCTCGATATTCCTGTGGCACAGGGCCCCCTGTGCGTGCATACGTTCCTGAGCCGGCTACCACGTGATCAGTGGCTTTCCGCTTGTGACTGACCGTGACACCAGACGTCAGGCAGACGACGCTTCGTCACGTTTGATGTTTTCTGATGCTCCGCCCAAACAACTAAGGCACTTGTCAGTCTCTTTTATGCACTGAATTGCGGCCGGTTCAATCCAACGTGAGCGGAAAAGACAACAAAAACGCAGGCGGAAGGACACCGAAAAACGAGAGGATGACTCGAGCTCAGCTTGGCGCCAATGTCACAGTCGGTGCTATGCAGGAGGCTCTGGACAATCTCTTCAAGAGACTTGACCAGTCCTTCCAAGCGAAGATCGAAGGCGCTGTGACCCGTCTCTAGGGCGAAGTCAAGGCCATAGGGACGCATATCACTAATCTTCAAAAGCGTGTTTCAGCTCTCGAGTCCAACGTGAACCAACCATCGGTGACGAGACTAGCGGAGGTATGTAACGAAATTAAGGAACGAGTTCGGCGTGCAAACAATGTCCTTCTTTTCAACTTTTCGGAACTCGCCGACCAAGATGATCTTCAAGCTGTCAACAACTTGCTATTAGATCTGGGTTTTGACTTTGCAGCCAAACACGTCTTTCGTCTGGGTTGGAGAAATCCAAATCAAACGCGTGCTCGTCCTGTCAAGGTTGTCTTCGATTCGCCTCAAAAAGTCACTCGCATTTTTCAGAACAAAAAATCTTTGTCTGACAAGGGTTTTGTTGTGAAAAATGATGAAACACAGTGTGAACGCGAATATTTGAATAACATCCGAGCGACTTTGCTAAAACGCATTCAGGATGGTGAACAAAATCTCACCATCAGATATGTAAACCAAATTCCAACGATTGTGCCAAAAAACGTCTCGCGCGGGAATACTCTGTAAAAGTCAACCTTGTATTATCAAAACGTCAGAGGCCTTCGTACTAGATTGAAACTTTGAGAAATAGTATATTAGTCTGTTATTACGATGTTATTATTTTAACCGAGACCTGCAGCTCGTTTCTGTAATTCCAGTTGAGAAGATTCTCAATTGGATGACGTCAGAGGTATTCACCACTCTTTAGTCAACCGGTTGAGTTTTCTTGTTTCTGTATGAAGCGTTAGAGAATGCCGTGGTTAATTGAATGTGGTGGAGAGAAACGTGCGTATTTGGAACAGGAATCGAGAAGTGAACTAGTCATTTGAAGTTGTCAAAGGTGTTCAATTCATGGTCGGTTGTTACGGTTTTGTTAATAAGTCAAGTCTTGCGATTAATAATAATAAAAAATGAATGCAAATATATTGTTATTGTACATTGGTAATGCTTACGATCGAAGAAATATGTTAAGAGTTCAAAGACGCGCGCTAAGGGATGCAACAAATCCTTTTAGCATTCCCGAAGCAAGATTTCGAGAACTTTTTCGATTTAATAAAGAAGGAGCAATGGATTTGTTAAATGAATTAAGTCCTCACATGAAAAATGGAATTCGGAAAACATACATTCCGAAAAATGTAAGAATGTGTGCTGCATTGCACTATTATGGCACTGGCTCTTTTCTGAGAGATTGTGGACAAGATTTTATTTGCCCAATCAGTAAAACAATGATGTGCCGGATACTTCATGAAATTACGTACATTATTCAGGATAAACTGATGAATAAATATATAAAATTTCCGTCCACGCTCGAACAACAAAAACGTGTGAAACTAAGGTAAATTTTGCAGATCAATAATGAATTTATTAAAAGAGAGAACGTATTCTCAGATTTTATGAAGCAACCGGGTTTCCAGGAATAATAGGAGCATTGGACTGCACCCATGTCAAAATAAAGAAGCCATCATTGGATGTTGAACATTGCTACATAAATCGCAAAGGATTTCATTCTAAAAATGTTCAACTGATTTGTGACATGGATCTTGAAGTATTCAATTGCTTAGCAAGATATGGTGGTAGCAGTCATGATGCTTTTATATGGAGCGTAAGCAAAGCGTAAGGCTTATTTAGAACAGGAATATGAAAATAATAATGATATGGAAATGTGGTTGCTTGGCGATTCTGGTTATCCACTAGAACCATGGCTAATGACGCCAATTAGTAATCCTGCAAGTGTGAGCCAACAGATGTATAACAATGCTCATATTACAGCTAGAAATTGTGTAGAAAGACTAAATGGTGTTCTGAAAAAAGTTTTTGCTTGCCTTTCTTGTAATCGTGGTTTATTGGTTAATCCTGCATTCGCTGGGGCTATCGTAAATGCATGCTGTACACTTCACAATATTCGAAGAAAGTATGATTTACCATTATCTATGGATGATGAGAACATTACACCAAGCGAAAGTGGAGAGATTCAAATTCAAGGTTCATACTTGTCACGAGGAAGAGATATTCAAGAAAAAATCATCAGGAATTACTTTAATGCTTAATGATTCTATGTGGTCAATTAAGGTCGATAATATTTTCAATAAAGAATTAAAGTTAAACAATATTTTCTAATTTAATTTTTCTTTTATTTCTTTAATCTCCTTCATAATACCTAACAAATTTTCATTCATATTTCTCAATTCTCTAATTAAAATGGTGTTTTGCTGCTGTGAATACTCCTTTGCTTCTGCGAAGGCACTACCCATGGGCATTTCCCTAGCCCTTGCCCTTGTGCTCCTACTGGATGTCCCTTCTGGGACTTCTGGGACGGCGTATCCGCAAGACGGCCCTGCAACAGCTAACTCGCTGTCCGACGCAACAGTGACAGGGCTTTTTGACGGTCCCACGACAGCGACATGAATGTCTGAGGGACCTGCGTCGCATTTTGGAGCCTCCTGTAATTATAAAATATTAGTTACGTAATATGCACATGTATGCGTTCAAATATTTTTACTTGTTTTGCCACAAGTTCCTCCATATAAAAACCCCCTTCCGGAGTAGCGCCGTCTCCCTCCACAAAATCCTCCGAAAAAAATTCGAGGACCTCTGCCTCCATCTCATCCAGAGGCTTGGGGCCTTCGCTTGACGGACGATTGCCCGTCTTATTGTTGAAGGCCTTTATCTGGCCGTAATGTTTCTTGACGGCCGCCTTCCAGTCGATCCAGCACTGAAATAAATTTAGAAAAATGAAAATCTGTAGTTAATGTAGGCATTTTATAACTTACTCTTTTCCACTGATCAGCGGTTTTCTTACTCCCGCTCAAGGCATTGAGCTCAAGGGCAACTTTCCTCCAGCATAATTCATGCTGAATACTACTGCTTTTACAAGCATATTGCCCTCTGCCTACACTTCTGCTCGCTTTCATCAACTGCAGTAAACGGCGTTTTTGCAGCTTGGAAACTCTGCCCGTCAATTTTTTCTGTAAAACAAAAAATTTATTTTGTTATATATTACATGCAACATATATTTAATATAATAAATTAAAACTTACTGGTATCTCAATTTCCTTATTCTCCGGTGCTTTTTCCATCTTCTCCACATTAACTAACTTTTCAATCTATTCACGGCAAACTCATACTCAAGAATGACGTTGAGAAAATTCTCCACTGGTTGACAGCCAAATCTCAACTAGGGTGCGTTACAGAAACAGTTCTAGTTGAGAGCTCTGGAGGTGAAATTTGATAAATCGGCTGAGTAGTATGGTGAAATAGAGAAACGTCATATGAGTTCCATACAGAAACACTGCGATTGAGAATGACGTAAAAGTGACGTCAAATAGAGAATCGTCGTAGAAAACGTCTCAATTTCCAAGTTACAGAAACGAGCTACTGGTTATACCCAGGGATTTTGTCTTCGGAACTGGCCTATTCAGGCTATAACTTTTTTAGATGTGATCGCAAAACGGCAAGTGTGAAGAGTTGGGGAGGTGGCGCGCTTATCGCAGTGAAAGCTAATCTTCGTTGTCAATTTATTCTCTCTTGCGACGATTTATATGAACAAGTTAGCATATTGTTATTTCACGGTAATTCACAACTTCTCATTAGTGCAATTTATATTCATCCGAATAGCTCAGAACAAGTTTACGAAAAGTATAGTAAATCCCTCATTGAACTTAAACGTAACTTTAGTGATGCAGACTTTATTGTAGCAGGTGATTTAAATCTCCCACATGTTAAATGGATCAACTCTTCGTTTTGTTCTAAACACTTGTTTCGATCGGATACTTCGTCGTTAACGAAGAAATGTTGTCAAACACTTTTATACTGTATTAACTTTTTAAATTTATTTCAATTAAACAACGTTTTTAACATCTACCAATCGACGTTAGATCTTGTGTTTAGTTCGATTCACAATATCGATATTCAACCTGCAATTGATGTTTTGATAGATATAGATTTGTACCACCCGCCTCTTTTCGGCTTCTGTTCTTTATCATCAGATAACGCTTCTCGTCCAGCGCTGTAAACTCGCAACTTTTTCAAAGCAGTCTATCAAAGCTGTGTTTACTTTCTTAATTCTATTTATTGGCTCTTCGCATTATCACATGAGAATATAAACGACGATGTTAACTGTTTTTTAGAAATTCTGAACGATTGTATTTCGAGATTTGTACCTTAGAGACGACTTAAGTCGGATACTTTTCTGGATTGGTTCTCTGGCGATTTAAAGAAACTTGTAATTGAAAAAAAGAAGGCGCACAAACGGTTTAAGGTCACGAGATCTCCTGCGGACTACGAAACATTTTCTCATTATAGAACAGCAGTTAAACGTCAATCTAATGTTTCATATTTTAACTTTTTCGAAAAAGCTGAATGCAACATACGCGCTAATCCAAAGGGATTTTTCAACTTTGTAAATAATCTTCGTCAAGACAATGTAATTCCGGAGTCAGTTTCGTTTTATGATCGTCAGAGTACCAATGACCGCGAAACTTGTAATCTTTTTGCTGATTTTTTTCGGTCTGTATACATATTCACCAGTTATCAATAGAGCTTTTTCATCACCGATTTCCGACACCACAGTTAATTTGAACGCGGTTTATCTTTCTTTAAAGTCGATTTTTGAGAGCTTAACTCCTTTGAAATCTAATAGCGGGCCGGGCCCGGATTTGATTCCTAACATCTTTTTGAAAAATTGTGTTTACGCAATTTCAACTCCATTGCACATTATATTTAACAAATCCCTGCAACAGGCATTTTTCCTGATAGTTGGAAAACAAGTAGAATAACTCCTATCTTTAAATCTGGTGACAAAACCAGCGTTGTTAATTATAGGCCTATTTCTATTATTAATTCAATTCCGAAATTGTTTGAACAACTAGTCACGCCGCACGTTTATAACGCATTCAAGTCAATGATAATCGACGAACAGCACGGATTCGTTGAGAGAAAATCAACCATCTCGAACATTGCCACAATCGAAGGGGTCATTGCGGAATCAGTTGAAAACCGCAGTCAGGTTAACGTTGTTTACACTGACTTTGCAAAGGCTTTTGATAAGGTTCCTCACGATGCATTGCTTGCGAAACTTAATCAACTAGGAATCGGATATCCTCTTTTGTCATGGTTGAGTACGTATTTGTGCAATAGAAAACAGCTTGTTAGAGTAAAAAGTGCCGCCTCGCACGAGTTCACGGTGACCTCGGGCGTCCCACAGGGATCGCACCTAGGACCACTACTGTTCGTAATTTTTATTAACGATTTAAGCTCTTATCTTAATTATAGTCATTTATTACTATACGGGGACGATGCTAAAATATATCGTACAATCAACTCGGTTTCAGACGCAATGCTACTGCAAAAAGATCTGCAGTCTTTTGATAAATGGTGTGATGACAATTTTATGTTTGTTAATGTTGCGAAATGTCATGTTGTCCGGTACACTAGAAAAAAGCAGAGCTCGCGCGTCTTATTTAACTATCAAATACGACAAACTCCTTTGTCAATTTTAGATGAAACTGTCGATCTGGGCGTCACTTTCTCATCTGACGGCTCATTTCACGCTCATATTGTTAAGACAGCGAATAAAGCACTTAGAATTCTCGGTTTTGATCTCCGCAATACTCAGCATTTTAGAAATCCGGTGACTTTGATTTTATTATTTAATACACTTGTTAGACCAATATTAGAATACGCTTCTCCAGTATGGTCTCCATCTTCCGCGACTGATAAAAAAGTCCTTGAATCTGTTCAATCGAAATTTTTGTGCCGACTTGCTTTTGTAAACATGACACCTATGCGTTTCGATGAACATGATTATACTTATATCAAAAATCAATTCGGTATTCAATCGCTTGAGATTCGGAGAAACATCGCTGATTTGTTACTTTTGTATAAGATTTTGCACGGACTAGTTGATTCCTCTAATTTATTATCAAACATTAAATTTAATATTCCCTCCAGACAAGTGCGCCACAATCAACCTTTTGCTATACCATTTGCTCGCACGAATTTAACGGCGAACAGTCTGTTCAGTCGATTACATAAACTAGGAAATGTGATATCAGATACTGTTGACATATTTTCTATATCTTTGTCTTCGTATTCTAAAAGTGTTAATGATCTTTATAGACTTTAGAGCTTATTTTTGTTATGGTTATATTTGATTTGTACGATTGATATTCCTTTGCATAACTTTCTAGTCCTCGTTATTTAAAATTTTACACTTCTACTGTAATACAATGTTGAAATTGTTTTACTATTGTCATGAGAGTAAGGTCTGAGAGAATATTTTTTGTAAGTTTCTTTATTGTATAAAGGGAGTATTTTCGTATATTTGAATAAATAAATAAATATTGGATTCACCATCTTGAATTTGCAAATTTCGAATATATATGCGCAATAAGAAAATCGCAAACCCCTAAATACAAATTTTCACATCAATCCCTTACTATTTAACATTTTTGGCCACCATCTTGGTTCCGTCATTTTGAAATTAGCGAATAAAAGGCTGCCTATACATATGGTTGGCCACAGTATGAAGTAAATTCACCCCAAAAATAAATAAAGTCCGATCCAATATTCAGGCGTTATGGGTTACCCGGTCTCAGCCAGTGTACACAAATTTCCGTCTCCGTGCACGGTCCGCCATTTTGAATTTCCAAACTTTGATAGTAAATTTGAAATTACTTCAAAATATCCATAGTACTACTTTTCATTTAAATTCCCTGAAGTTCGAAAATTAGTGTACGCCATATTGAATCCGCCACCTCTCACTTCAAATTTTGAACATGGTTTCGCAAGAAGGGTATCCAAAAACTCCCAAACAATTCTATGGCAATCCCTTCATATTTTCAAACTTTTGCCATCATCTTAGGTCCACCATTTTGAAATTTGTGAATAAAAAGTAGCCTATATTTTGCGCCGAAATATGTGGTACCTTCACCCAAGAAATTAATAAGCTCGGGTCCAGCGTCTAGGGGTGATGAGCTACCCGGTTTCACCCGATCTACCAAAATTTTGACCGTCATATTGAATCCGCCGTCTTGAATTTCCAAATTTTGAAAATAGATTCGCAATAAGGACAGCTAAAAACCCCCAAATACCAATTTCCATGCCAATCCGCTGATATTTTCAATTTTGGACCGCCATCTTTTGTCCGCCATTTTGAAAATCATGAATAAAAAGTAGCCTATATTTTGGCCCGGGTACATGTAGTACCTGTATCCAAAAAATTAAAATGATTGGATTCTCCGTTTAGGCGTGATGGATTACCTGGTGTTCAAAAATTTTAGTCGCCATATTGAGTTTCCAAATTTCGAACGTAGATTCTCAATAAAGACATCCAATAGCACACAAATACCAAGTTTCATGGAAATCGCTTGATATTTTCAATTTCTGGCCGCCATCTTGGGACGGCCATTTTGAAACTCGCGAATAAAAAATAGCCTATATGTTGGGCCGGAATATGTAGTACCTTCACCCAAAAAATGAAAATGATCGGACTCGGCGTTTAGGCGTGATTGAGCAACAAACAAACAAACAAACAAACAAACCAACTTTCGATTTTATATATTTACATGATGATTCGATTCTACCACTGCTCCTTTAAGACTTAAGTATGATACTCAAAAACTCCCGATACCGATTCTTCGTTTGTGATTCTTTACTTTTTCAAAACTTATCTAGCTCGGGCCTGTTCATTCGCGGCGACTATTCAAGACTTTCTTAATCAAACTACTCAAGGTCTCGATTTTCCGATCGCATGAAATCTCTGGTTTCCGGCCTTCTTTTATTGGATAAAACGCGGTCAAGCATTATTTATGTCGTGACGCTATTTTTGGTTGTATTTTCTTTGTTCAATCGAGCACTTGTTTTCGACTTAGGTCATCGCCCTAGGATAATTTACACAAGTCGTAAATTATGACGAAGTATACTGTAACACCCGGGCGATGCACTTGAAAAATACATAAGGGTGCATTTTTTCCGGGGTGAGATCTCATTCTCAAGTGAGGTCTCTCCCGAGTTAATTTATTTTCTAAATATTTCTTTATTTGAAGTGCGAAGCACTCCAATGACATAAATTCTTGAATTTATTGATTTTTATTATTCAATATGCATTTCTAATTATTTGATATACAACCACGTACTCTATTTGAACTTAAATATTTATTTTGGTGGCCCGGAATTTTGCTTGTCCTCTTGCTCTGGCTCAGGATGTCCTATTTGCAAAGTTATTTGTCCCACCGATGTACGTACTAAAACCACCGTGAGCTGACGTGTCTTTCGCTGTCTCCTTGGTTTTTCTTGTTCTCCGCTCGACCGCCTGTCTGCCTTGGCTTTTTCCGCCGGCGCACAGTGGGCCAAAACGACTTGGCAGCTATCAAAAATCTGTAACTTTTGTTGTGTTAAAGATATCGTAATGAAACTTTGGGAAATATATCTTGACATTATGACCCTCTATGTGATAAAAAAAAAATTCAATTGGTTTACAGGGTGCCTCAAAATAAAGCAACAAAATTTGAATTTGTCAATAAATGAACTATTTATGTTTTTTTAAAAGTTTTAACAACATGTTTAACTTAGTCTTTAATTATTTCATTATCTTCATAACAATATTTAATAAAAAAAAAAATTAATTTTTACAAATATATTAAAAAACGAAATTTAAAAAAAAATTTATTTCACTATATATTTATATTATTATATTTATATTACTACAATATATTTATATTACAATACTTTATATGCTTTCAAACATATCATCTATATCTTCATCCATATCTAGTAAATAAGCCATTTCCTCTGGATATTCCCTGTCGATTAAACGTTTGTCCCGTACTCTCCGAAATGATGAGATGTATGGATCTGATGATATAAGCAGCATATTCATGAGATCAATGTTCTGCTCTTTCCTTGAAATTTTTCTGGTGTTGTGGTATCTGTAGTGCTTGTAGTCTTTATTTTTGGCTTCCTGGGCTTCTTCAGACAATTCGCCAATTGGTAAAAGACAGTGGAGTATTATGTTTTTCCCATGTCTTAAAACTTTGTGGACTGTTGCTGTTAATTTCCTCCATGGATATTTATAATTTAATAAAGTTTCTGTTTGTGCTGCATATGTTCCGAATTTTTGAGCATTTATAGGAAGACCACAAGAAAGAACATTTAATATGGTCTTAAATCTCCTTATAATTTCCACGTCCACTTTGGTAATATCTGCTGTTATGTCCGGGTATTCAAAAAACCTCCTCGCTGTGTTGCCGTCATTTGTACTTCCAAATCCTTGCTTAGGTCTATCAATAATTAAACCAAGTTGTCGCCTGAACTCTTGTTGTATCCTGTGTTTCTCCTCCAGTCTCTTTTGCTTATTCTCAGGCTTATTTCGTACACCCTCATCAGTGAAGCTCAAGTCGTAACTCATGTGCAATATAAATTCCATAAATCGAATCGTTGCATGAAGAGGTGAAAGTCCGTATTGGTAGTTTTCTTCAACATCGCATTCTTCTTCCGTATTTCGAAAATCTTTTGGATTTTTTTGGCAAATATTACAAGTTGCCGATGATGTGGTGTCCGTCACAAATTGAATTACTCTGCCATCACACATTGTTAAGTAAAGCCTATGAATTACTTCTATTTCTTTGCCGTTAACTAAGCATTTCGTTGGTAGTAATGCATTTATTTCCTGATTCACGAGGTCAACTTCACTTTGAACCAACTCTTTTGTTTCCTTTAAATATTTAAATTTAATAGGTCTGCAGAAATGTGCAGATGATGGACGAGGATTTTTCCACACTAAGTTTTCGGTAGTGCTGCATTTTAAACGAAGAGGAACCAATGACATTACGAATAAATTGGCGTCTGTTATATGTTCGTCACTATTTCCAGGAATTCGTTGTTTGTATTCGCTTTGCCCCGAAGATCCATCACATCCCCATTTACTCATTAACACTAAAGTGGTGTCATCTAAGGCCTCGATTTCATCCTGAGGTTTTATCTTTAAAATTCTGTTCGCGGTTGAATCAAGTAAATTTTGAAGAGGCACCGAAGCGGAAGTGTCGGTAGTCTGCAGCATTTCAGGCAAACATTCTTTCTTTGCAACGACAATTTTGTTATAGCTTGGCAAAGCATCGTGGTTCCTCTTTTTCAATTCATGTATAAGAAAATTGTACTTGTCTTTAGAAAGTCCCAAGTCTAAAAACAAGGACAAAGCTTCCTCTGGTGTAAATTTCTGCGGCTGGTCTTCTGGGGTGGGGATACTCTTCTTAATTCTCTTCACACGGGTTGGGCTAGCTTCATCAACAGCTTTTACAATCGAGGCTTTTTGAACTAATTTTTCGGACGTATATCGTTGGCGAAGTGATTGGCTTATTAATTCCGTTGATAAATTCTCATTATGGTCTTTAAGTTTTCGCTTTTTGGTGATGTCTGAGCACTGATCCAGGGATTTAGTTGGTCTCCCCCTGCCGGATGATGTAGAAGGTTCCAATGTTAATGCAGAAGGTTCCAATGTGGATGAATAAAATTCCGATGTTGATGTAGAAGGTAAAGATGAACGCGTCGCAGATGTTGAAGTTGATGGTTGAGAAGATTGCATTTCCGCAGCACTGATTTCCATTGTTTTATTTAACCACGATTCATTCTGTTTTTCAAATGTTTGTGCGTTTCTAGCACTGAGTTGCCACCTTTTCCTGAAATTGCGAAAGAATCGTCGAACTATTTCTGCACCAAAAATTTTATCATTATACGTATTTGAAAGTACACGCACAAAGTCTTCATATTCTATAATATTATTATCACGGATTATTTTATACAGTTCACAATACGAAATCTCCATGTTTTTTTGGAGCACTTTTTTGTAAAACAAGCACAAATCAAAGCACAAATCACTATATATTTGTAAAACAAGCACAAATCACTATATATTTGTAAAACAAGCACAAATCAAAGCACAAATCACTATATATTTGTAAAACAAGCACAAATCAAAACACAGTGTATAATCAGTGTATAACACTAAATTTCTCCTAGCTCAAAATACTCTTATTTTATTAGTAATTTTTAATTTGCAAATTATTCAAAGTCGTGTGTTTCCTCTTTTCAATTAAGATAGAGAATGGTCAATACGCAAAATATCTTTCCTTTAAATACCTACGATTTCTGTTACTTTCACCTACCTTCAAATCATGCCTTAAACACACAAACAATTAAAATGTACAACTGTCCCTTATTTCAGGTAATTATAACAATAAATATTAATTAGGTGTCATAAAAAACCAAGTCAATAATCACCATAGGTACATATTTACCTGGAAGTCATAAACACATATTGAATAGGGCGCATATACAGAGGAAGCCAAAGTCAGTTAAAAATGTCATAAAACGTACTAATATAACTTCTTTAAATATTAATGATGTCATTAATCCTAAAGGTTTAATAGGAAAACTATAATTAATTTCCAAAACAAGCATTATGCAGCCTTAAAATTCAGAAAATTCCTGCACAAATGGGAATTTTGTGTGAAAATACGCAGAAGACAACAAGGTAGACTTTACTTCAAATGCACTTTTCTCCGAAGACCGCAGGTCGCCGCAGCCAATTTTTGTTTTAAACGATGCAGGAGGATCTCTACTTTAATTTGATACCAGTGAGAGCATGGCCATTTGCGGCCATTTTTTTAAAAGTTAAAAAGAAATTCAAATTGTAGCGAAAAATTCCCCTTTTTAATTAAAATGCTATTATTAAAAAACTATTTCACTTTTATCATAAGTTATTGGCCTAATAATAGCTTCTCCTATTTAGTAAGTGATTTCATTAATAACAATTCAACCTCTCCATACAAATATTTTTACAAAAGAACTTTGAAATCATAAAAAACTTGAACATTTTTTTAAAAAATTAGCTGTTCAAATTTTTCTCTAACTTTATCTATTCCAAACACAAAGAGGGGGGGTAAATATTGGAAAAAAAATTTTGCCACAAGATAGTACATTCTGTTTACTATCGAATGGCATTACAATTTTTAAAATCGGTGACATGACCAAAATCGATTTTTGGTCACCTAAAAATCATTCTGACCCACTGTGCGGCGTCTCGTTCCTCGCTCCCGCTTCGCCTCTCTCGCCGTCTTTTAGCCGTGCTGTCCTGTTCCTGGCTCCTGTGCCCGTTTCTGCTGCTCGGCTGGACTACTTTTGACAGGTGGCTTGTTTACCTCATCATCTGATCATTCATCGGCTACACGACTCCTTCATCAGCTAAGACGCAAACCTGTCTTTTCGCCCCACAACAAGTTTCTGCTCTGTCTATCCAGTGGCTCTCAACATCTTTATCTTAACTTCTTCACACTATGGATACCTGTCACATCTGCTCGGAACCCATCACCGATCGTAAGATTCAGTGTTTGGGTGTTTGTTACCACGCCTTCCATGCTTCTTGCATCAAACGTGGTACCATAATCAATCCTGATGGCTTGATCACCTGTGATGAGTGTGCCGACATTAAGCCCTGCCATGTGCTTCATTTCATCAGTTCTTTCGATACTAAGATTTATTCCGAGCAAACTATCATCGCTGCTAAAGTCAACTCTATTCTCTCCAATATCGGCAGTCTTCAACTGTTATCAGATGACATTACCCAGCTCCATCAAAAGTTAGACAAGATTTTGGCTTCAACTGGACACCTCGACACTAGCTCATCCGACATTCTTTCTAAATTTCATACCATCTATAACATGATATCTTCCGTCTCCTCGTCTATCGATGACCTGCGTGAATACCTCTCCGACCTTACCCAGTCCACTGCACCTGGTTCGTTCACTTTGCTGCCCGTTATCGACGATTTACGGCGGAGTATTAAGCAACTCAAAGCTGATGTTGGCTCTTGGAATTCCTCCACTTCGAACAACTCGGATCTGGTGCGCTCACTCTACGCTGATGTGAAAAATCTGTTAGCCCACCCTGTTGTTTCTACTCCTCCTGCAGTTCCGGTCGTGGCCCGCCAGGAATCAACATCCTATCCGGTACGCGTTTCGAGTCCGCCTCGCCCTGTGCCAGATGTGGGACCTTCCTCTGCCCCGGCCCCATCGATTGAAATGTTCGGCACAACGTGGACCAAGGAGGACTGGTCTCAGCGGATCTCCAAATTGCGCAACAACAGTATCCTCACTCAAGGTGACCCATTGCCATTCATCTTAAGTGGTGCCCGCGCTTCTCTGATGCTTCCTGGGTTCGGAGCTCCTTCAAGAAGCATTTCTCTTTCCTCAAAATACGACTGGCTTCTCACCGACCCTTCCAATCACAGTATAGCTATAGGTAACGTCCGTATCTCGAAGTATTGTAATAGGTCCTCTAAGTCTGTTAAGTTTAGCTCCAATTTACCGAAGCCTAACACTAGCCATACCGCTAATTCTAGTCATTTCATTAACTCTAACAATAGTCTAAGAACTTCTACTGAACCTAGTATACGTACCTCTAATCCAAACCCCTCCTCCGCTCGCTAAGATGAGTAACACCTCCATTCCCTCAAAGCCCAAACCTGGAAGAACCCCTAAACCTCGTAGCATTCGCCAGCGTAAATTTTCTCCCCCCCCCCTGCCACCAATTCTAGCAACTGGCAACTTAAAGCTAGCTTATTCCCTAATTTCAATCAACCTACTCCACTAAAGTACCCTAATTTCGTATACTCCCACACTTTGAACCCCTCTATCCCAACCCCTCCTGCCACAACTACAGCCTCCTCTGTCCCCCCCCCCCATCTTCAACAAGGACACCCCGACGTTAGCGCCCTCTGCTCCCTCTATCTCAGATCGAATCCCCTCTCCCGTTACCACCTCGATCTCTCCCCCTCACCCTCTCCCCCTTCCACTTCTGATAGACCCTCCTTTATTGACCCTCTCCTCCCTCCAGTCGTGAAGTTAACTCGGCTTTCGGCTGAATCCCCTGACGGTCGCTACTTGCTTTCCCGCCTTCGCAAGCGCAGGGTTTACGACAACGTACGACTCTTCCTAGCCTACCTTCATGATAAAGCAGATCACATCTGCATCGAGGGTAAAACTCGTACCAACGTCATAGTCTCCTTACACCAAGAAGGACTCCCGACCGATCCCACTGTTCTGAAACAGCTTTTCCTCAAATTCCATGCAGCATTCGGCGTCCCTCCCCAACAAATTTCAGACAACCTGTCCGCCTTTGCCTCTTACCTCAACTCCAAGCGCATTTCCCATCTGCAGAAAAGCCGAATTGACTCTAAAAATTACTACTGCTCCTAACCCCCCCCACCTACTCCTCCGCCTTACCCTCTCCCCCCCACCTATCTCTGCTCAATCTCATATTTCTCTGTACTACCAAAATGTCAAAGGCCTCCGTACCAAAACCGCCTCGGTTTTCAAGAACTCCCTCTCCTTTCCTTTTGACATTTTTGCCCTCACCGAGACTAACTTGACTGCCAGTATTTATAGCAACGAACTTTTCCCTACGACTTTTTCTGTTTTCCGTGCCGACGCCTGCGACAACGGCTCAACCCCCTCCAACCGCGGCGTACTTCTTGCCGGCCATACCCGTTTCGGCGCCAGCCTCCTCACCTCTTCTAATTCCTCTCTTTTCAATTTTGTCTGCGTCAAAGTCTCTACAACTGGCAAATTCCTGTACGTACTCTGTGCATACATTCGCCCCTCCCAACCACTCGAGGCCTACCAACTTGTCACCGACGCGATCGACTCCATCTTCAGTACCCTTGGGTCCAACGATGAAGTCATCGTTGTTGGTGATTTCAATCTCCCCCGCCTCGAATGGCTTCGATCTGACGACGACCTCTTCTTCATCCCTTCTAATGCCCTCTCCGACAAGGAGACTTTATTTGTCGACCGCCTCTCCGACTCTGGTCTCTACCAAGTCAGCGGCGTCACCAATATTCTGGGTAGATAGCTCAACCTTGTCTTTTCCTCTGACCCAGTTAACTCGGTTGTCTCTCAGAGCTCCCACCTTCTCTCTACTCTCGACGAGTATCATCCACCTCTCTTTCTTACTCTTGGTCTTGTGACCCCACCTCTCTACACCACCTCTGAGACATCTTAACACTTCAATTTCCGCAGTGGCGACTATGGTAAATTGTGCTACCTGCTCTCCCAATCATCCCTTCTTTCCCTCTCCGCCGAACCCCAGCTCTCCGTCGCTGATGCCCTCGACGTTTTTCATTCCGAACTTTTTGCCTGCCTGGCCCAATCATTTCCGCATCAGCCCCGCAGAGATCATTCCTCCTCCCCTCCTTGGTATAATAAAGAACTTCGATCCCTTCGGAACAAAAGAAACAAACTATGGCAATCTTACCTAGTTTCTCGTTCCGACCGTGACCTCTCCAATTACCTCACTGCGGCATCCCTCTTCTCCGCTCGTAGCGAATCTTCGTATCTTGACTATCTGAGTCATATGCAGTCTACCCTCATCTCTGATCCCAAGCGATTCTACCAATTTATCAACATCAAGAGGAAATCCAGCGCTTACCCCTCTACTCTTAAACTCAACGTCAATTCTTCCTCCGACCCCCATGCTTTGCTAATCTCTTTGCTCACCACTTCAGTTTGTCCTTCAGTGAGCATATTTTCGAGCCTGAGACTAGCTATTTCCACTTCATGGCCTCCCGTCCTCAGACCTCCCTTGCTTCCATTAATATTGATCCTTCAATGGTAGCCTCCGCAATTGCTGCCCTTCCCGCCGACCATAACCCTGGCCCCGACGGTATTCCCGCTATCATTCTAAAAGAGTGTGCCCGACATCTGATCGGTCCCCTTTCCTCTATTTTTCAACTCTCCATCTCCCAAGGAGTCTTTCCCGCTAGGTGGGATCTGCCCGATCAGTCCGAGTCCAGGCAGTCGCTGAATAATATAATATATAATAAGTAGTCCTCATCAGTCCTGGTCCGAGCTAACGTCGACGCAACGCGAATACAAAAAGTACTTAAGTCATAAGCAAGTACGCAATTCGATAAGCGAGTCGCGAGTCCGGCGCGATGTACAATTATATACTACACTAAAGCGAAAATAAATAAATAATTAACGAATGATAAAAGTGATAGTGCGTTTTACTGTCCTCAAACCTGTGGACCCAGGAGCATCATAAAAAGAGAATTAGTCCCCATCATTAAAGGGATAATTCTCAATTGGTATATATTCCTACCCAGAATATGTAACATCTTATATTTTTTGTAAAAAAAAACATGTTCTGCTAACTTTTGAAAAAGTTAGCAGAACAGTTAAAATCGTTCAAAAATGAAAATAGGTCGCCTAATATCATTAAAATAATTAAAAGTTAATTAAATGCTGCAGAAAAATTGATAATAAACGATATGTTCTGCAATTTTTTCTTAAATTAGCAAAAATGCTGGCACTATTCAAATTTTCATATGAAATGAATCGAAAGGAGCTTACAAAAGCCCTTTTGGAATGAACTTTCCTTAAGGTTCCTAAAGTTGATAAATTCATTTCATTTTAGAGTGAAACTCTTTTAAGCTTTTGATTGGGCAAACTTTTAATCTTTCAAAGGGAAATTAAAATAAAAAAACAAACACGAAGCAATTTTTACTGAAAAGCCAACGATGGATATTTGCCTTTATTGGAGGGAAAATACCGTTTTTGTGTGCGACCCATTGTACCAGGTCACTGACAGGACTGCCAGCATAGGCCTAAACCAAAAACAATATATAGAAATAAGACGTCCCAACAGAGCAAACGTTCAGCGAGAGAAGCTTTTAGATTAGGGATCCGACTTCAGCGTAGAGCTTTCGCAGTTGACCACATTTTTGTATGCTACTGTAACGCTTCATGCGAGTGCGCAGGGCAGACGCGACAAAAGAGCTCAGAATTATATTCTGTTGCACTGGCGCTTATCATGGCCTACTGCCTGACTTGAAGGTGTTCTGTTGTGCACATAAGGCATGTGGATTATTTGTGTGTCTCCTCAGCGAGACAACGTAAACTTAATCCAAAAAGTATAACAGATCACGTTAACATCCTTCCTAATTAAATAAATAAATAAATTTTTAGTAAAAGTGTGGCAGCTGGTATAAATTTGAATAAGTTTCCGGAAGAAAAACCAAACCTACACTGGTAGAACAAATTTTAGAATCAAGGCAATGAGCTTCGAGTCAAGAATATTTTGGTTTTTACTTAATTATTAATTTCAACTATCATATTATATTATATAAAAAATAAAATTATAAAATTTGCAATGTCGAAGAATATTTTTTTGTTGACGTAAAAAAATACTGTTTTCTTGATTCAAGAATTTCAATTTTTTCGGTTCAGAACATAGAACGAACACAACTTATATTATTGGATCAAATAAATTTTTCTACCAGTATACCTCCGGTTCGGGAATGAATACTATTCATTCCCGGACCGGAAGTAGGTTTGGTTTCATTAAAGTTTTTTAATTGTATTAAGTTTTTACTGTTTTAAATTACTAAGGCGGCCATGTTTAATAATATTTGAGCTATGTTTTAACATCCAAGAACAATTTTTCGGAGTAGAACTAAAATCATAAAATCTAAAACAGATTTTCTGTGCTCTGTACATGGCCCATTTGTAAACCAAAAGGGAAATATTTTGTTTGTTTCTTGAATGCAGGCTTCATATATATTCTTCTTTATATCTTTTACATGCAAAAACTGTTCAAAGAAAATTTTATATATTTTAAAATGTAAAGAACAGATTTCGAAAAATGCATCTGCAGGCGGCTTTAAATTAACTGAATTTGAGAGCACTGAACCAGAATAATCTTTATTTAAAATTAGAGATTCAGATTGCGATGTTAATGTGTCGTCAGATTTTATCATTTGGCTTATGCACAGTGAGCAATGTAATTTATTGATTACAATTTTATGGATAACATACCCAACAAAATACCTTTGAGCAGATAATTCGACCAAGAATTCATCCGAGTTTTCTTCCTGAAGTAGTACCGAATTTTCTTTGAAAAGTTCATTATCCACCTCGGTAATCATTTCAGCAAAATTAGTATTAATAACACTCATAGAAAATGTTTTTCCAGTGGGAATGTTTGATTCTTCCTGATTCCAGTCTAAAAGCAGGTCATCGTCGTCTTCACAATTTTTGACAAAAGACGACGTGATGATTTTCATTGACATTACCCTTGCTATAATACTATTAAATTCGGATATCGAAGGATTGTTATTATTTCCTCCTTTAGATCGTACTTGTGCAAACAAATTCTCAATTGGATCTTGATTAAATCTTGATGTCAATAAATACGAAATTTCTTTTTCTGAAGTAAAAAGATTATTGCTTAGAAGAAGAACTGCATTTACGGAATGCATTAAACCATCAATGCAATAATTTTTACCTCGGTTAACTAACTTAAGACTATTTAAAAAGTCGTTGCTTTCTTCTAGAAATTTGTGTACAACATTTTCTTTCCGCAATGGAGATTTATACATATTTTTATCATATATATATCGACTATTTAAACAATCAATTATTTTGTCTAAATGTAAGATAAAGTCGATTGTGGCCTGAG
Source organism: Tolmerus cingulatus (assembly GCA_959613345.1). NCBI lineage: Eukaryota > Metazoa > Arthropoda > Insecta > Diptera > Asilidae > Tolmerus > Tolmerus cingulatus. The sequence goes on along the minus strand of OY390712.1, from coordinate 13,522,320 downwards.
CTTTCGATAAAAATTCTTCTGGAATCTTATTCAAATTTATACAGGTTTTAATACCAGCCGCAACACTTTTACTAAAAATTTGCATGGCGTATTTAACTCTCATTTTGTCAAAACTTCCTGGTTCAATATGCTTTGCAGTCAGCTTTGGGCACATTTTTACAATTTGGGATGAGTCCTGCTGAAATAATATTTGCAATATTTTCCAGCTAGCGTCTCCATAAATTGAAGTAATATCCGATTTCATTAGAGTATTTCGTAAAGATTTCACTAAATGTGGTACATCATATACACCATATATTTTTTTCGTTTCGAATGTAAAATACGGATTGCTCTTAGAAATACCTAAAAGTCTAAAGGCTTTCCTGTTATTTGGTCCTTGGTCGCAAATTACAGCATGAACGTTTAAACCAACACTAAATGCTATTTTTAAGTTTTGTAATAAAATTTCCTTTAACTCTTCTCTTTTCATACCACTTTCACTGGAAACGAAATAGCTGAGCACATATTTCCAATTTGATAAAAGTCCACGAAGCATGAAAACACATACATACTTTCCAATAATTTTTTCTCTTTTACCATCGCCATAATCTACGAGTCCTTCTACCTGGTCTCCATAAGGGTCATATACCAAATCTTTTCGAATGGCTACTTCGTCAAAGATAATAACGGTCTCTTTATCAAAGTCATCCATTTTATTTGCCATAGATTTGATATTTTCTAAAAGATTACTGTTATAACCAGGATGTAATTTTTTTAATGGTGTCCACCGATGTATTGATGATTTAGATGGTAATTGAAAATTTAAATTGTCTCGCATAAATAAATAGGTGGAATTTGACTTGTAGTTTAAGGTCTGGGCTAAGGTTTTTTGTTTTTCATTCCACTCCGTTGATTTTTGCCGTTCTGCCAAAAGCATTTTACAAAATTCCTTTGAATTTTCACTTACATTAGGAAGGGTGTTAACGTGATCTGTTATACTTTTTGGATTAAGCTTACGTTGTCTTGCTTTGAGTTGTTTGGACAAAAGTTTGACTTTTTTCTCCAATTCAAACACTTTCTCATTCGATTTATGCAATTTTGATCTATAATAGGAAGCATTTTTGATATTCTTTAAACATCTTTTACATACTGTTTCATTATCTGAATTTTTACCAAAGGGCACATCATTTTCAGTCCTTGCCTCCGTAGTAATGGTATGTTCATTATTATCTATATTTCCTTCAACGAAATTGTATGGATTGCTTATCTCCATTGGGAGATTTAAATTAGGAATTGCATTTAAACTTAATTTTTTCTTCTCAAAAAATCGTTCTTCGAAGTGTTGAGAGCAAATAAGTTTGCTTGAAACTTTATCACTTTCATTATAATTACAAGCAGTAAGCCACGCATTTAACTTAGGGCCTTTCTGAGGAAATTTAAACATACGAAAATATTCGCTACTATTGCCACAAGATATAATACAACACTTTTTATATTTTTTCTTATTTTCAGTAATTGCAAATTCTGTTTGTGATACTTGATCACACTCTAAAAACAATGTGGGTATAGCGCCCATTTTTAACTTTTTCCTTCCCAAATATTTACTTTCAAAATGCTTTTCACAAATTAAAAACATTTTAGTGGAAGTTATACTAAGCCCACAATTGGCTAGCCATTTACTGCGCATAGCTTCTAATTTAGGCAAACGGAAAAGTCTGCATTTATCATTGGCTTTATTAGCATTACATACAGAAATGCAACATTTCTCGTATCTCTTACCCTTAGCCGTGACAACAGCTGATTTTATTTTTTCTAATTCCATATTGAAATGAAATTAAAATCAAATACAAATCTGAAAAAAATATCGATAAAACTCGCTTAATCAATCGCCAACTTGACTCTAACGAAATTCACAAGTGAATGAGGAGACACACAAATAATCCACATGCCTTATGTGCACAACAGAACACCTTCAAGTCAGGCAGTAGGCCATGATAAGCGCCAGTGCAACAGAATATAATTCTGAGCTCTTTTGTCGCGTCTGCCCTGCGCACTCGCATGAAGCGTTACAGTAGCATACAAAAATGTGGTCAACTGCGAAAGCTCTACGCTGAAGTCGGATCCCTAATCTAAAAGCTTCTCTCGCTGAACGTTTGCTCTGTTGGGACGTCTTATTTCTATATATTGTTTTTGCCTAAACCTTTTAAACAAATTATGCCAATTGAAATGCCCAAAATCCCATATAATTATGTTTAAACACAACCAAATATTATAAAAAATAACTAAATAGCCACGAACCGATTTCTTTTATATCTCGGAACCAGCAGTCCAGTGTTTAATAAAAATAAATTAAATGTTTGAAATTTCTAAGCAGTTGGGAATTAATAAGTCAGCAAGCTTATTAGTTTATGAAAAAGTGTGATCATCCCCTATTCCTTATTATAATGCTATGATTATTCCCTATTCTTTATTGTAATGCTATGATTATTTTGGACTTCTACAAAGATTGGGGAATGTGTGGAGGCTCAAGAAATTGAGGTAAGTTTGGATTTAATAAAAAGAAAATACTTTTCAACTCAGTTTAACACTTTAACGGCTGGATTTTAGGCACAAAGCTTTCCATTTTGATGTACAAAACGGATTCGTTTGGACAAATGGCGTAATCATTGAACTAAACCAATCGAATACAACTATAGCAGCAGCTGGCAAGTCGTCATAAAATGAATTGATTTGAATAAAAAGAAACTGATTATTTTCTCTCTTGCTGATACCACCGACATTAATTTAATATTATTCCCCGAGTAAAAATAATCTACAAATTTGAACATATCTACACTAGGTCTGGTACTCCTAAATTTTTAAAAGTTTACACGCATCCACATCGGGGCGCTGCATAGCGGAAAAGTACGTCTGCCATCAATACGCTAATGCCCGTAGCGGACCGGTAACACAATAGTTGACGTCTGCCACGCTGGGATGCACGCGTTCCCAACAGTCCCAGAATTAAGGTTTTTAAGCCTGCCATACAGGTATATATGCGTCCATAGCAGTTCCAGGATTTGGGTTGTTTACTCCCTAGGGAGATACGTACGCATCCCCAATATGTAGGTCTACTACGTACGCAATGATTAAAATTATTTTTAATAAAATACTTAATTAATTAACTAAATAATCAATTAAATAAAACGAGAATTAAATATTGGGAAATATATTTTTTATTCAAACATAAATTAATATTAAGTAGACAATATCTTTTTTAAATCCTTGTGCGCTTGATACAAACTGTTTCACTCATGCATGACACTCACATTGACAACAACGAAAAAAATGTTGGGCACACTATTGTAAAAGTCTTTTGATGATCTAAATGAATTTTTTTTGCACCTTTGGACCTGTCAATATCACAGAAAAATGAAACACACTCACTTCGATGAAGATTCAAATGAAACTAAGTAAAATAGTTCAAAATTTGGCGGGAGAGAAGAGGGAATACTTAACCATCGGGGCCAGACAGATTTTGGAAAAAACCCGCCATAAAATTTTCTTCGGCAACAGGCAAAATAATAAACGATCCTTTTGTGGATTTTGAATCGACCAACAACTCATTCATTTTTCGCCACAAGTCCGCACTAGGTACAGCACGCACCGGTTTAAAACAGCTTCTTTCCCTTCCAAGGGATTAAAAATCATACGAACCTAGTATAGACTTCAGGCGGGTACCGTTTACAATAATTTCGAACGTACAAACCCACTATGGACTACGTGTAGATTTCGATAATTTTTACTCGGGTCATAAAGCAAATTTTCCTTTAAAAAAATAATCATGTGATAGTAATGCTGCTGATACAACGTATGAGAAACTGGATGCTCGTAATTACATAAAATACGTTATTAAACCACAAAACTGCCATAATGGTGCTCCTAGATAAGGTTGAGTCACAAATAAATGCAATCTAGGAAAAAGGGAGGGAAGATTGCTGCAAAAACGCTCTTCGTGATTCATAATTTCATGATTTACTCAATACTAGGCCAGAACGAGAACGTGAAGAAATATGATCTTTCCAATGAGCACACGCGAATTCTATGAAATGGTGATTGACAACATATAAATATAACTGATGAACGTATACATACAATTTTACGAGATTTTCAGTATATTACCTTAGACACAAGTTTCACCAAACCAGTTAAACATTCAGTAACTCATCGTATTTTAACCGCAAGTAATCCTATCGTGTCCAAAGTTCGTCCCCTGTCTGCAGGTAAACTTTTAGCCGCTAAGAAAAAATTTGATTTTATGATCAAACAAGGAATTTCCAGACCTTCCAATAGTTGTTGGTCTTCACCCTTACATTTACTTAAAAAGAAGAATGGTGAGTCGGGACCATGCGGTGATTATCTGCGATTGAATTCAATAACAATTCCAGACCGTTATCCAATTCCCCCTATTCAAGATTTTGCTCATCATCTACAAGGCTGCAAAATATTTTCAACTTTAGACCTCACAAAGCCTTATCACCAAATTCCAGTGGAACCCGAAGACATTCAAAAAACGGCAATATGCACACCATTTGGTCGCTTTGAGTTTCCAGGAATGTCGTTTGGCCTTTGCAATGCAACGCAAACATTTCAACGGTTTATATATTCGGTTCTACAAAATTTATCCTTCTCTTTTGTTTACCTCGATGACGTTCGCTTCAAAATCGGAAGTTGAACATTTACATCACTTAAACCAAATATTTAAACGCTTCAAGAAACACGGTCTAATAATTAATGTTGAAAAATACGAATTTATAAAATCCAATGTATTATTTCTAGGCCATTACATCAGTTCAGATGGTATTAAACCATCCCCTGATAAGATTGAAGCAATTAAGAATTTCAAACGTCCTGAAACAGTAAAACAACTTAGACGCTTTCTTGGAATGGTAAATTTTTATCGACGTTTTATTCTTAAAGCAGCACAACATCAAATTTTATTAAATAATTTTCTCAAAGGAGATAAGCAAAATGGTAACAAAAAGGTTAATTGGAACTCTGTCACAATCGAATCTTTCAAACTTATTAAATCAGAATTATCAGAAACTACACTCTTAGCTTTTCTGGATGCAACAGCAGATTTAGCTGTTTTTGTTGATGCTTCTGATATTGCTTTAGGAGCAGCTCTTCATCAACAAATTCAAAATAATTTGCAACCTCTTGGTTTTTCTTCAACAAAATTGATTTCAGCACAATGTAAGTACAGTTTATATGATCGAGAACTGCTAGCGATCTATAAAGGAATTAAATATTTTCGTCATAATCTGGAAGGCCGAAAATTCACAATATACACTGATCATAAACCTTTAATATACGCTTTTCGTCAAAATCTAGAAGAAGCTTTGCTAAGACAATTAAGACATTTAGATTACATTGGATAGTTTTCAACTGACATTAAACATATTTCGGGCAAAGATAATATTGTAACAGACACGTAATCCAGATTAGAAGAAATTCATTTACCTTGCTGAATAGATCTAAACGCTATTGCTAAAGCCCAGGAAAATGACGAAACTCTGAAAGAACTGCTAGGAAATAAATCTTATAAATTTTCTAAATTACCACTTTATGACATTCAGATATTTTGCGAAACCTCTTATGGAACTCGTCCATACATTCCAAATAAATGTCGTTTCAATTCAGGATTTAATTCATCCCAGTATTCGACCTACAAACAGGATGGTAACTGCTAAATATTTTTGGCCATCAATGAATAAAAATATAAATAATTGGTCGCAAGCTTGTCCTCAATGCCGAAAATGTAAAATAACGCGACACGTTAAGAATTCTCTCGGAACATATCCTAAAATTTCAAAACATTTTCACACTATCCATCTCGATCTAATAGGACCCCTTCCTTCATCTCAAGGCTTTAAATATTGTCTCACTATCATCGATAGATTTACACGATGGCCTAAAGCAATTCCTTTAGTCGACAGCTTTACTGAAACATGCGCAGAAGCACTCTTCAGAGATTGGATTTCACGTTTTGGAGTACCAGAATTCATTATTACAGATCAAGGTCGTCAATTTGAATCTCACCTATTCAAGGAACTGTCAAACATTTTACGCTTTAAACGTAATCGAACAACAGCGTATCACCCGTAATCGAATGGTTTGCTAGAACGATGGCACCGTACTCTTAAAACTATTATTACAGCTTCCAATGCGCATTCTTGGTCAAAAGCGTTAGCTTTCATTTTGCTAGAATTGCGAAATTCTCTAAGAGAAGAATTATGGAGCATGTATGAGGCCCCATAAAATTGTCTGATTATTCACGATAAAATGAGCATTCAAGAATTTGTAATTTACGATAAGTACAAAGACGAGATTTATGGATATGTTGATTATGGATATAGTCAATGTAATGTTATCGCAAAGGCCGTTTGTGTATTTATTTGTGGAAATTTTTCTCAGGTGTTGAATTATGTTACGTGCCGTGGATCTATACCCGCTTATTGTTTAGAGAAAGAAATGAAAAATTGCCTTGATATTTGCGAAGAACTTGAACTAAATCCGGTTGGAGTGGTATGTGATCAAGGGCCTACAAATAGAAAATTCCTAGATTCCCAAAATATTTCTTTTGAAAGTCCATTATTCAGTTGGATCTCATCTTTTAGTGTATTTGCAACTTTTGTGATTTATCATTTTGGAATACGAGTATTATTGGATTGGTGTTTGGCTATTATATTTAACATACAAATATTTTGTTAGGTATGATTGTTTGCACTTTACTTTAACACTAATTGTACCGGCGTATCACATATGTACATACATATACCTATTCTTACCGTAGCTTGTCAAATGACCGGTTACGAAATAATTATTTTTCCAAGAGAAATTTTCTTTTTGTTCCAATAAATCATGAAACCTTTTAAATAAAATTAAAATAATAAATCATTTATTTTCATTTTTATGTATAACACAATATAAACAGGACATGTAAGAGCAGCCTCTTTTTTATTTCGGGTTAAATGAGGAATTAATTTTGTTTTTTTATTTACTTTTTTTTACAGATAATAGGATTCTCCGCCATACATTTGCTGCAGACATATTTTTCACATTGTATGCAAGTTTTTAATGTTTTATTTTCTCTGCAAAATTTTATTTGACACGTTTTTCGCGAATTCAAAATATTAGTTGATTCACTGGATGTCTCCTGAGTTTCTTGAAGAAATTCGTGATACTCCTCGGCAAACAATTCTGCAAATTGTAGTAGAAATTCCTGCTTTGATATCTTTTATTCTGTTTGTTATAAAGGATCCATGAATTGATACCAGCCAAATCAAGAATGTTTAAAAAAACTTGTACAGGCCACCTATAACATTTAGATTTGATGCTGTACTTCCACGCCATTTGATAAGCCACATCGACGCTGAAATTGGTTTTATTATAGTATGCAATGGTTTCAGGCATTTTCTTTCTATTGTTTTCAATTTTAAACTTTTATGCTTCGTGTTTAAAATTATACATATGTTTTTTTCTTGGTTTGGTCTTATAAATTGTAAGAGTACTCTTATCTGATTTGTAGATTCTTGTCGAGAAAAGTTTCATTTTATCCTTTGTTGCTTTCGCAAATTTAGTCATTTCCCTTTTATTACTTCGCATAGTCCCAACTAATGTTTTTTGGTTTGCTAACAATTTTGTTGCTAATGTTGAACTCGTAAAAAAATTGCATGTTGTAACACTTCTCCAGCATTTGGTGAATGATTCGATTAATTTTAGGGCCCCTTGGACCTGATATTTCTGTGAAATCATATGGAAGTCTTCCGATTGCAGGGCCTGCTTTTATGTATTTCCAAACAGTTTCATTAAGAGATACTTCAGTATTCGGGTCATTTTGACTAATCTCACTTTCTGAATCCGATAAAATCCTTAAACGCTTTTGTCCTCTGCGAATATTCAAAATGTTTTCTTCTTCATCATTAGTATCAAACAAATAAACACTTTCAATTTGCACATTTTCAGATTGGAAATTTTTCTCGCCTGACCACGCTGCACTTATGTATGTATATTTTGTATTTTTTTCAATAATTTTCACTCAATTCGTATGGACATATTTAAGGATAAAAACAAAGCCTATGTATTGCGATTTGTTTACTATTTGTCGTACTTGATTTTTCTTCAATGCGTGCAGTGTGGTACTCAAACTGAGACTGATTTTTTAGATTTGCCTGCATCGTTTAGACGTGGATTACAGATTTGTTTGAGAATTACCGTTAGTAAGTCAGACTATTCAATTGCTTATAACGAGATAGAGAACTTGCGATAAGACACCGTTGCTGTTTAATTTATTGACCGGTCGTGGTAAGCAAGCCAGGAGATGGATATTTATCAGTGAAAATAAAAAATTAAAAAAATTGGCAAATTGATAAATCTAATAATATAAGATTTTATAAAAAGTCAAATGCACAAAAGAACAAGTAATCAGTTTATATTTTAAATTCAATTTTGAAACCGGCCATTTGACCGGTTTAATTTAGGAGTTCGGCAAACATTTGTTTTTGGGGATTTGGTGAAAAAATAATTTAGATATTTTTTAAATATGGGTAGGCGTTGCTTTTATAATAATTGCAACATTATTGATAACGCTTGCTGTAATGTTAATTTCTTCAATTTCCTTCTGATAATAGACGGGATATATGGATCCTCCTTTGTGGAGGATTGGCATTTCAAAACAATATTTAGAAATTTAAGCATATTTTTGCTTGCGAAAATCACTTCCACTCAATAGATACCGCTTACAGGGATCTAATGCGAGCTTACTGGAGTCTGCTATTCTCTTTCCTCATGATTGCACCTTTTGCAAATGCACGGAATGTAATTATGATCCATAATGCGAACAGATGTTGTGATTAAACATAGAGTAGCGTGCAAATGGACTTTAGTTCCAACATTACAAGATTTTTCAAATACTATTCAGATATAACTAAACTTTATTTTCCTTCTTCACCTGAATTAATAGTAAATCGTTGTGAAAACGTTAAAACATACGGCAGTCAGATGAATATACCATTGGCTTCTGATAGAAATACTCCATCCGCAACATAATTCTTAGAGCCTCCTGGGAAAAAAATTTCATCTTCAACTTTTTTTACGAATTTTATTAAACCCTCAAAGTATGATTTGCTTGATTTTCTGTTTTCTGTTTTCTGTTTCTGAGGTGACTTCTGAAAAACAATATTTCTGATATGTTCAAAATTAAAGCGAAAGATGTAAAAGTTTTGTCAATGCACAGATAATACATAAATTTGGTTTTGGAAAAGAGTGGGCCATTAATCAAAAAATTGTTTTTTTAAAACTATATTTCAAATCTTCAGCCAGTCTATGGGATTTTCGATGCCTCATACATTAACCATAATCAGTATCAGATAATTTTCTGCCCAGGTATGAATCACGGCATTATTCAATTATTGCAATTTAAATGTGAGAAATGGAGTCCATTAGAAAGGAAATGCATTTTACTATTTGACGAAGTAGGAATTAAAATTGAATTAAAATACGCTTCACGTCAAAACATTATTTACAGATTTTTTGAATTTGGAAATTGTGAACGTAGGGATTCTATTGCATCTACAGCACTTTTGTTTATGGTGCGAGGACTGAATTTAAATTGGAAGCAATCAATTGCTTATTATACAGGAGCCATTAATCCTGGAATATTAAAGAAATAATATTGGATATCCTTTCAGTTTTACATAGACTTGGTGTAAATGTAATTGGCCTAACATATGATCAAAGTTCAGTAAACCGCAAAATATGTGCAAATCTAGGGTGCACACTAGATAAGCCTTATCTAGAAATTGAATTAAAAGAATTGTATTATTATATGATTCTGTTCACTTGATGAAAATTATTAGAAACTGTCTATTAAAAGCTGACATTGAATGTGAGGGAAGAAAAACATCTTGGAATATTGTAGAGGCGATATATCGGGAAGAGGAACACTCCACAATAGAAGCATGCTTTAAATTAACTGAGACACATGTTCACCCTGATAGTTTTCATAGAATGATTGTAAAATTAGATACTCAAATTCTGAGTAGACAAGTTATTCAAATTGGTGTTTATTTAAATATATTCACGGCTGAGCAAGTTGCTTTCCAGAATATCGCTCCCTCCACTAGAAGTAGCTATCATATTTCTTATGATGAAACCATCTTATATGAAGTAACAGTTTCCGCTTTACCACAGGATAATAATTACAAATTCGAAGTTGGTGAAGATGCGCTATGTAAAGAAATAGATGCATTTGTTAAGTGCATTTACGATGATAAAAATAACGCAAATGATCAAGAAACAACGGAAGTAGAAAATTATCAAGAAGTCTTCCTAGTTTTGGATGACGATGGTGAATATATAGTAATATAATTTTATTGAGAGAGCGTAAAGATCGGGGGAGGGGGGAGGGTGACTTTACGCGACCTTACTTTCTCACATCTTCCATGGAAAGCGTGAAGCTTGACAAGTGGGAGTGCCCATCCCCAAAATCCAGGGAGTGCCTGGTGTGCAGCACGGACTAGCTCGCCGGATGGGTGGGGGGGGGTCTTGCACTTTGGGGTTACAAAAAACGAAAGCACAACGGTCTTTTTTTTTACGCGCTCTCAGCTCGAGGAGAGGTGGGAAAATCTTGCTGCGGTATCACCAAAGGCTTAGGCTTGACCCACCGTAGCCCAAGCAAAATGGCTCAAGCAGACAGGAAACTGAAGGAAAATAATAAGGAATTAAAAAAAAGGGGGGAGGGAAATTTTACAGGACCCGCATGTCCTGGCGCAGGGTAGGGAGGCTGACCGGCCTCCATACTAACGGCCTCCCTAGCTTACCCATCCTCGACAACCTTGCCGCCCCCTGTGGGCGGCAACGTCCCAACGAACGTGTGATCTGGCCTCATACTACCGGCTATCGCCCATAGCAGCGGGGGAAGGGAGGTTACTGTCTTAAGTTAAAACATGCCTAATCAATTCAGACAATTCATATTTATTCCGTAAAGGAGTAACGGTACCTTCTTACAAACAACTCGTACTTATAAAGACTGACCAGGGTCAGGCTGTTAATTATGTCTAACCTACTTACAATAATATTGAAAAGAAAGACAGACAAATAACCGCTTTCAGATGACCAAAAGCCAATAAAGCAATAAACCTCACGATAATTTTTATAGAACGACTGTAACTGTTGCAAATTGAATCTGGAATAAACTGCAATACGGGTCGGGTACGGGGTTTGTCCAACACCTCAAACTCGAAAGCGACTAAAGATAATGCGGTGTAAGTCGCAACTAGACAAAGAAACAAAAGAAAATGTATGACACTTTGGGGGCCTAATTAATATATACACGTGAGTGGGACCTCGGCAGCAAGAAACGGAAGAGAAATGGGGATGCAGAGTACCCTGCGCATCCACCTGCAGTGAACTTTTCGTATTTTGGCGGCCACTATTTCTTTTAATAATTTTTTTTTTTCAGGTGGAGGAGAACACACTCATCCCTTCGGGGGCCAGTAAGGGAACCACACTGAACAACAGCTTTTCGCGAATTGGACTACTTGATTACGTATATTAAATCACCGGTTATCACCGGGTACTCAGCAATATCCGCTGGAGTCGACTCAAGCTGATCGGCGACCTGCAAAAGGTTGATGAAGCTCTACAAAAGGGATGGTTGTGGTTCCTCCCTGTGGCTCTTTGAAGGATGGTATCAGCCCTGGGATTCCCTAACGAGTTAGAGTTTAGAGCTCCTCGAACTCAGACAAGTTCTCTAACTTATAGCAAGTCGGAATTCTGTAAACGACTTAGAGTTATGTACTAGATTATGAGACTAAATATTACATTGTTGCATGAAAAATGATAATGACAGTTTCGACTGACAATTCCGAAAGATATTTTTCACGTTGAGCAACAAGTTATTAAAAAACTTATATTCATTGCCGGTTTACCAGTTATTATATTATACGAAGTGAAAAGGTTATTTCTGGAAAAGCGACGTTTAATAACTTTAAGGAAACATTTGAGAGATTCAAGCGATCGTCTTACTATACCCGAAAAAAGGTTGCATATGATTTGTTTGGCATGACACTTTTTAATTTTTACTTTTTAGATTTAAGGAACTCTTCAGAATAAGCAAAGATCTGTTTAATTATTTAAACACTAACCTAAAGCCGTATTTGCGACTACAAAAGAGACTGACAAAATTGCCAGGGGAGTTGAAAATTCTCGCTTGCCTAAGGTTTTACGCGACTGGATGTTACCAGAGGAGCATAGGGATTCATTTCTCCATAGCAATGAGTCAAACTTCAATATCTTGAACTATTGAGGAAGTTACGGAAGCAATCGAAAGGTGTTTGTGTGAAAGATGGATAAAATTCCCCAGTATTGCAGAATTTGGTGAAATTAAGCGCGCTTTCTATGAGAAAACATTCAAGTAGAACTGTTAAAGCCAAAAGACAATGAGCATTTATTCCTTAATCGCAAAGGGAAACATTCCATAAATGCTCAAATTATTTGCGATTACAATCTTAAAATATTATCTATAAACGCAAGATATCCAGGAGCTACGCATGATTCGGTTATTTGGGAAGTATGTATACGCTGAGAAAGATTTTCTTGAAAGGAACTGGAATAATGAAAATAATTTTCATCTGATATGTATGTCATATTCTTTAGATGATTGTATCAATCTTAATTTATATCTTAATTAAAAGGAGATTCTGGATATCCTTTGCAACCGTGGCTCATGACACCATATCGATCACCTGTTGAAGGAAGTTTGAAGATGCACTTCAACCATAAACACAATTCATCTCGTAACTGTGTTGAAAGGTGTATTGGCAATTTAAAAGCAGTATTTCCGTGCCTGTTAGCAGAAAGAAAAGTGCGATATGAGCCATGCAAGGTTACGAAGATAACAAATGCCTGCTGTGCCCTCCACAACATGCGCCTTGCGTTTCAAGTTGGTACAGAAGAAGATGTTATATTGAGCGAAGAATTCGTCTTTCCTTGGCGAGTTCTATACGAAACAACACATTGGAAATATAAATTGACACTAATTGTATTATATGTTGAGATATTTTATTTTTTCAAAAGTTTCTCTTGTAATTCATTATATTGTTTCAATAATTTTAGTTTTTCTGCTTTATAATGCTTACCGAAATCTAACTTTTCTTTTAAATTTAATGATACATCTTTCAGATGTGTAGATATGTCCGATAGAAATGTCAATATGTGCTTGTTCACAGTTTCTGTACTGGATATGAAGTCGTCCATCCTTGCCTTTATGATACCTAGGCCTAGATTGGCCTGACGGGGTCTCCACGAATGATGTCTGCGTTGAAGTCCCGGGTATAGGCTCGTTCTACAGCAATTCTGCATCAAAAAACTCCTGGCTTGTTTGTCCTCTTTCTTCCGCTTCCTCATTCCAGGTTGGAACTGCCTTATGTCAAACGATTTGGTCCCTGGTATACCCTCTATCGAAGAGCTCGCATCCAATAAATCGACAATTATCTCTTCGAAGTCTGTCAGTTTAATAACTTTTCGGGGCCCTCCGCCGGTTCTATTCGCCTCAGCAAAATGTTTCCTTTTTGTTTGAGCGCGCGCTGCTTCTTAAATCGTACCACACCTAAGAAAAAAATATAAACAACACATATAGTAAAAGCTAAAAATGAGTTATATACATACATTAACCCATTTGCATCCGGGGTTGAAATAATAGCAAAGCACGGATTAATCCGCTTAATGATGCACATAGCTTACTAACAACTAGAATGAGATTTTATTATCCTTTTCCAAGTATCCTAATCCTTAAGGGGACATTTCCCTCTGTGGGCGTAAAAAATTACCAATTTTCAAAATTTTTTTTCTCGTTACCGAACAAAGCAATTCAACTGAACTTTTTTTTCTTGTTTGTATTCATCCTTCAAGTGAGTTACAGAATTTTTTCGGATCATAACAAACATTTTTTATCCCCCCTCCACGTCATCAAAGATCGCCGTTCTCGGCGTACACGTCGTGCTCGTGGCAGTAATCCTGGTTACACACGTGACCTGAAATCAAAAATTTTCACATTTTCTTAAATTGTATAATATGGCGCTCGGTGTAGACCAACAGTTTTTTAAAATTCCAAAAAAAAAAAATGGCGGACATTTGAAAAAATGTGCCATTTTTTCGGTCTTTTTTTGCCTCTATTTTTTGTATAACTTTTGAACAAAAAATAACAAATCAAAATTATTGGTCTAAAGTGAAATGACATATTTGACAAATAATTAGAACAAGTTTGGGGGAAATATTTTGAACCGTTTGATCTGAATCTCTGCTACCGCGAAAAAATCTGGCATTTCGAGATAATTGTCTTTAAAGTTTTGATTCGACTTTCGACTGAAATAAAAGTGAATTTTCTTACAAAATCGACGTCACCTCCTAACGAAAAAGACAAAGGAAAATCGAGTTTTCTTAAATTTCTAAATCAATTTCTATACATTTCTATAAATACATTCCATCTTAAATTCAAAAGCCATAGTCACGCGCTCCAGCGCTCGTACCTGCTTGCCGGGCGGACAAAGCAGCCGGCCGCTCGGCAGGAGGCACGCCTCTTTAATGACCTGTAACTTCATATCTACTGAACATATCGATTTGGGATTTTGATATGCTATTTTTAACAGATATATCTATCGATTAAGCAAAAAAACATGAATTTTTTTGACCCAACAGAGGGAAATGTTCCCTTAATTGGAGGTCCTGCACTGTTCAATTCCTCCCCAAGATTTGTCCACAAAACCCGTAATTTCGTTTTTTCGTCGGCGGTGTTCAACAAATTTTTGGGTAACTCCGGATGCCCTTCCATATAATTCACCATTAGTTTTAGTTTCCCCTTAAACAAAAAAAAAATCAATCTTATTTAAAAAAATGCCGGCAAAATTGCAATTTTCATTTATACCAACCAATAGTGTAAATAAATCCATACTTACATTTTAATAAATATTTTGCACACTGATTAATTAACTTTAACTTTTCGACAACTCTCTAGAATGTCCGCTGGTGATCTGGATCTTACAATCAGGAAACCGATCCTTTTATACTACATTCTATTTACTCTTACTACTTGCACACACTTGCAATATTTATAATAAACCGTAGCCGTCTTTACTTACGCCAGGTAGGCGGGTTTTGTCGATTCATACGCCATACATTATTATTTTTGAATTTTGTGTTGAGCGAATGCAAGTTCCAATACAATTTATATGTGAGTAAAATCGTTCTAACTTAGAGCCCTAAGTTAGTGCAAACACGTTTGAACTAGTACATTTATTTAATTCACCTATTCACACATAGAGTTACGGAATTGCAAATTACTTTAAATTTATATTTGAGACTCTAAATTCTAACTTTAAATCGTTAGAGAATCCCAGGGTAGGTATTCTGAGAAGGCCTAGTTTTTTTTTTTGCCGATTTCTTTTCTTAGAGGTGATTAAGTCTATGGTAATGAACCCTAACAAGGTAACAAGGTATGAATGAAATTACTTAGAGATATATACTATCAATTTAAATTAAGCCTATGCTGCGACTGAATTTGAGGCTGATTTAACGAGGACGGGTCGTTGCGGAATCCCCTGTTCCGTGCTACTTTATGCTGCCAGTTTCCTTCAGTATGGAGAAGATACTTTCACGTTCGGGACCCAGGATGAACTATTTGTGGGTCAGATGTGTCGTAAGCTGCCCCAGTGAGGGTGGGTGGTTGAACTTTCACTCTTCACGGCACAGAATTTCCACTGAGTGTGGATGAGTCCAATCGAGCTCCTTAGTCCACCAAAAGAAACGGATGACCACTCCCACGTGGCCGCCGCGGGACGGTGGCGTTGGTGAAGACAAAATTCAGATGGAACGCCCACTGCGGGAAGTGCGAGTCCCCTTTTTTGTTTTTCCCTGTGTGTAGGTGATGCCCACTAAGGCGTGGATCAGTATGACAGGTATGGTCCCGGAAGTTCACTGCTAGGTTCTCATCTTTAATAATCTCGATGTCGTCCCTGGTTAAATTTTGTTTTATTTGTTATTTTATCTTTTCTTGTTTGCTCCTTCCCACCTGGGTTAGCTATTTCGCTCTACTTTTACCAAATTCTCAGTTTTGCTACTATACTCTTGAAGATTGGTCCGCAAATGGCCGAGCTGATAGAACTTCTAGAACATTTACTCGCCAGGATGTAGATCAATTTAAGCTATTGGCCTGCAGCTGGCGTTTGGTGTGTTAGAGGATTTCGACGCAGAATAAGAGTACTTCTATGAACGCATCCAGCTTAGGATCGGGCCACAAGTCATGACATTTTGGCATTTTGCCGACCGTCACAATATCGAAAAAGGAACTAAAGACATTGATGATACAACTGAAGTGGAGAAAACTGCTATTTGAACATACACGCAACAGTTTATTTTGCAGGATATGAAGCAAATAAAATTATAAAGAATTATAACTGTTCGTAATGCACCAAATATGTGCTTAGCCATACTGAGGACGAGAAAATAAATGATTATTTAATAAAATCAAGAGCATATAAATCTTCTCAGACCAATTCAGCTTACGGCAATTTAGGAGTACCTTCGCAAGAATTTGTGAAATTTATAGACAATTTTCAAAAGGAATTTGATGAAAAATTGAAGACTATGAAACTTGAAATGAAGCTGTCTGAAAAAATTGAAGACATCTGTAAAAAATAATAGGCCGGACGACTTTAATATAAACAGTTTATTCGACCTCCTTGGTACACAGTTCAGAGAAGACTGAAGACAAATTTAGATGAGATTTAGAGTATTGAATTGTAGGAGCCAAGAATTAAACACGTCCGCACAGTATGACTACTTTATTCAGAAGAGATTTATTACTCGAAATCAATTAAGCGAAAGGATCTACGTGCTCAGATCGGTCAAAGCTTTCACAGTCCCGGGTGTAAAAATTGACCAAATGCGGTAAGTATAACCTTTGGATACTGTTCGTTATTTTATATTGAATTGACTACAGAATACACAACAGTTAGAATTCAGCGGTAAAGGAGTTTAGACAAGAAATGAGTAATTCGTTTCGCTGTAACGCCTATTTAATTTTCGACATCTTCCGGCCGGCCAAAAGTAGACGTTATTTCCAGCGGATAAAGAAGTTGAACTGGTCTTCTGAGCTTGACCCATTCGTTAATTTTATCTGACAGGCTCTTATCCTGTGGTCGCGACCTAGAAAAACATCTTTGACGAGAGCTAGATGCCAAGCCGTTCGTGGTAAAGCGGGATCTTGTAGCAAAACTACGTCTCCCACAGATACGTTTGATGAATTCCGGGTGCTATTATGATGCAACTTCCTCAACTGCAAGACGTATTCCTTTTACCATCGCCTTTTGAAGGTAGATATTGCATTGAGTCGTTCCTTCCAAACCTTTCGCAGCTTTATTGCGTTAAGTGAATGTGGCTGGTCCTTTTCTTCATTGTTGTGTTGACCGTAGTTCAGGAAATGCGCCAGTGTTAACGGTGACAAATCATGGGGATCCTCCGAATAATAAGTTAACGGCCTGGAATTCAAAACGTTCTCGACTTCTGTTACCAAAGTTTGAAGCTGAACATAATTTAACGTAGATCGTCCCACTGCAGCCTTTAATGCATTTTTAGTGAAACCTGCTAAGCGTTTCCAGAAGCCGCCCCACCAAGGGGCTCCCTCGACAATAAATTTCCATCTTATACCCTTATCACTGAAATCGCCAAACTGCTCACTTAACCTTCGAATTTCGATAGCAGCCTTCTTAAAGGTAGTGGCGTTGTCCGAATAAACCACTGATGGAGCACCTCGCCTAGCTATAAAACGTCTTATAGCTTGCAGACAGCCTTCCGTCGTTAAGTCGCGAGTGACTTCCAAATGAACAGCTCGCACTGCTGCGCATGTGAGTAATAAGATGTAAACTTCCCTCCGCTTTGTTTCTTCATCTATGTATACAGGTCCTGCGAAGTCCATGCCCGTAACCTCAAAGGGTCTTGACGAATGAAGTCGATCTCTGGGCATTGGTACAAAGGGCTGTGATATCGATTTACCTCTTAGCACTTTGCATAAATAGCACGCTTTGATAACAGAACGCGCTAATTGGCGACCGCGCACTATCCAAAATTTGTCCCGAAGCCGTGTTAAAACTGCCAGTGCGCCAGAATAAAATAACCTTTCGTGCATGTCGGTGATGATTAGTTTCGCTATATAGCATTTCGGTAAGATAATGGGCTGAATTACACTTGCCTCAGCAGCTAGAAATTGCAGGCGGCTTCCAACCTTGAGCAATCCGGATTCTTTTTCTAAAATGGGATTAAGTGCTAAACTTCTGGAATTTGAGGGCAAATCCTTGCCGTTACGAAGTAATTTAATTTCATTTGCAAAAAACAGACTTTGAATTTTACGGATCCAATAATTAGTAGCTTGTAGAATTTCTTCTGCAGTTAGCTCGTTCACTAGCGATGGTTGTTGTTTAAATTTCATAGCTGCTCGTAGTGTAAATGCTGTTATACGTAAAAGGCGTTTCCAAGAACTTATCTTCCGGGATCAAAAATTAGAGATTCATTTTCAAGTGAATTTTCTGATTGTTGCTCAACCATGAGCGATAATATTTCGGGCGCCTCCTCTGGAATGACAACCGGCCAAGCACTACTATCTTCCTTCAACCAGCTCGGTCCGTTCCGCCAGAGAATGGATTTTGAAAGGTCGTTCGCACGTAGCCCCCTGGTAACTAGATTCGCCGGGTTTTCCAATCCTGGATAGTGATTCCATGCGTCAATACTGGAGAGTAATCTTATCTCTTTCGCTCGATTATCGATATACGGAGCATTCCGTCGCTTGGAGTTTATAATCCAGAACAGAGCAATCTTGGAATCGGTCCATAAAAATCCCTTATCAATGATCAAATCCAAGTTCTTTCGCAGATAAGCAAATAAACGGGCTGCAAGTTACAGGTGGTTAATTCAAGTTTGGGCAATGTGAGCTCGTTCGAATGATTGCTCTTTAGAGGTGCTACTTTGTTTTTTGAACAGATAAAGTGAGTAATTGATTCCCCGTCTGGAAATATTTGTGGCAAAAACGCTACAACACCATAAGCTTGTGGACTGGCATCAGCGAAGACGTGCAGTTCCCGGCGAGTTTCTTCTTGAGCACTAAGGATGCATTTCGGAATGGCCAGCACTTCCAGCTCTTCAATGTTGCAACACCACATAAAAATGAGATTTTTCATGTCGATGGGCAGCTCCTCATCCCAGTTCTAATTTTTGCGCCAAAGGTCTTGGAATATAATTTTTAGCCGAACAACCCAAGGACCTAGAATTCCCAAAAGATCAAATACTTTTGAAATCAACTTAAGTACCTTGCGTTTTGTTAGCGACAATGAGCACGACTCTATTTCGTTCCTCAGGCTCTCCGGGTCAACCAGTATCTCGTCAGATGAAAGGCACCACAATTGCGCCAAACCCTTTTTTATTTGAGAATATTTGAGATTTGAAGCCATACACTTTCGTCATTCGATGCCCAATTACGCAGATTCGTACTGCCACTTTCGAATATTGCACGAGCTTCCTTATGAATCCTGATAGCTTCCGACTCATCGTTGCAGCTCAATATCAAATCATCCATATACAAGGATTCTTCGATTTTCGTGGCCCTTTCTGGATACAGCTCCTTGCTATCTTGGATAATTTTCCGAATAGGTATGCCTAAGAGAAATGGACTGCATGTAACCCCGAATGTCACCCGCGTTATTCTAAACGATGCAATCGCTGGAAACACCGAACTGCTCCTCACCTTTTCTGCAAACCATAAGAACCGATGACTATTTCTATCTGCTGAATCTAATAAGATCTGCAAAAAGGCCTTTTCAATGTCGGTGGTCAAGACTATAGTCCCGCAACGGAATCGGAGCAATATTTTAAGGATATCAGGAAGAAAGTTTTCTCCCACTTCCAGGCAATCGTTTAAAGACAAAATATTCGGACTATTCTTAATTTGGTAGTCTCTTTATCGTCGCGATAAACGGCTCGGTGAGGTAAATAACACACACGGTCACCAATACTGTCATCTTAAACTTTTTCAGCGAAACCATTTTCGATCATTTCACGCACGCCCGCATCATATTGTTCGCGAATTAATCGTCTAATCAAAGTAAACAAACGGGACAAAGCTAAATCTTTGTTATCATGAAGTTCTGCCGAATTGTTTTTCCAGGGCAGGCTTACCGAATAGCGACCGTTAACTCTCTTAATGTCAATATCCGAACCACAGTCCCCCTTTTTATTACACGAAATACCTAAAACATCTGAGTCCCAGAACTTCGTTGCATTTTCCTCGCATACGCACACGCTGAGAGAAGCGACCGGATCACCACACATGGTTAATGAATTGTCAACAGAAGCACCTTGTAATGTCCACCCAAACATTGTTTCTAAGGCCGCTAGGCTTTTCGATAAACGCTGAACCGTTCCTGTCACTACTTCGCAGTACACATCCGCGCCGATAAGTATACTAATTCCCCCTTCGATATCGTTAAACTCCACGTGAGAATCAGCCAACTTCATCTGCGCGCACAAGGTGTACGAAACTTCGAGGGGTGGAATTACATCCGCACAAATGTCCGACACCTCCAAGGCCTCCAACTGTATTTTGGCGTTGTCATCATGCTGGCTAATTAGTGTTACCCTCACTCTGTTATACGTTTTACTTGAATTTTCAGCTGTGCTGCCAAACGGGCTAACAGTCAAATTGCACACTCCCACTTTATGCAAATTTAATTTTCTGGATAGGCTCTCCTTTATGAAAGGGAGCTGACTTCCCCCGTCAATTATAGCACGGACAAGCAGCGTTTTAGATTTAGATTTAGAAGAGTAATCTCTTGTTGCGAATACCCGAGCTGTTTGTGTGAGGGGGTGGTATAAATAATATGGGAAAAACTTGGAAACTGGATAATACAAAACACATCCGCTTGGTATGACTGCCCTTTTTAATAAGTCATCCTAAGATCGATACTGACATCCATACTTATACAGCGTTGCCACTTACTTTAGGTTTTTGGAGACTAACGCCACGGCCTCACTTTCTCGCATACATTTGTAAGTATACGTTGTTAGACTTCTGAGCGGCTGCATACAAATTTAAGGTATTCTTGGGAGTCACATCTTCGTTGGCTGGGCTTTTGTTGGTCTTGTCACACTTATCGTTCCTTGCTAGCGATTTAGGCAAATAACTCGGATCACATAGGCTTGTGGCATGACGATTCTTGCACCTTTTGAAAGATAACCCCTTTTGCAGTTTTTTGAATAATGCCCTCGTTTGCAATACCGCCCGTCTTGTCTCAGTAAGGCTTTTCGCTCATTAAGCGATTTCGATGAGCGGCACTCTGTAACACTATGATCTGGAGACTTGCAGAAAAAACAGCAGTTGTCGGCAGCACTAGTGAGCAGCCCGACAGCTGTTTTTATTGGTTTTAGGTTATTTTTGGGAGGACTAACGGCAGGTTTGGACTCGGCTGCCTTTTCCAAAGACTCGACTTCCCTTTTTAGAAATTTCAGCAATGAATTAACTGCTTGGTCACTAACGCAACTTAACGTCGAGGAGGCAGTAACCACCGAAACTGAATCGCTCTCACCGCTCTCATTTTTCTTGCTATGCGATTCTTCTCCTACATCGTTGTTGTCTGCATATCGGTAAAATTCGACTCATAGCTCATTGGGCAGACAGCGCAAAAGACCACCCTTTAACATTACAAAGTAATTTGAAGATGATATCCCTAGATTGTTTAAAGATCGTGTGGCAGCCACTACCGAATTATAAAGCTTTCTTAATCCGTTTGCGTCAGATCTCTGAGTGATATGTTTAAGAGCTAGCAACTCTTGCATGGTGTTGTCGATTATTTTACCAGGGTGACCATACTCTTCTTTCAGCAGCGCTATTACGCTCTCGTAACACGATTCAGACGGAGTGAGTCCACTAATACTTTCAGCTGCCTTCCCGGTCAACGCACCTTCGAGATATTTAAATTTATCAATTACTGAGAGCGAACTATTTTCGTGGACCATAGTCCTATTGCTCCCAAAACGGTATCCAGCATTTCAAATCTCCCGAAAATTTTCTTAACTGGAGTTTTTGGAGCTTAGTAGCATGTGTGTGTAATCCGTTCCCGTGATGGCGTGGCTTCGATAACTCAGATGCTGAACCTAGACGTTCTTGAATCTTTTCTACCTTCCTTAAACTTGACTTGAGTCTTGCTATTGCTGAGACGGCCTTATCCGAATACTCCGGGGTAACTCTGGCCTCCGTTTCGAAAACCTCTTCCTTAATTAAGGGGCTCACCGCTTCATTTCCCTTTTGAAGATTGTCGTGCGCTGCAGTTAAGCGCTCCAATAACACGGACAACTCCTCGTCGATATCCTCCAGCCCTTCTGCGTCCTCAGGAATTTGGATGGATTCCAGATATTCGGAGATCGATTCACTTAATTTGGTAACATGACCGCGCATTGCCGCTCGCGATGCGTTTTCCATATCGATTCCGTATGGATTCTTCCCGACTTGAACAAACTATTGTTTTTCGTTAAGTTTCCGGCTATTCAAATTTATCGTTCCGTTCAGGTCTTCCCGAAATTACTTCTTTTCCCGGGTTTCGGCACCAGATTTAAAAAATAATAGGTCGGACGATTTTAATATAAACAGTTTATTCGACCTCCTTGGTACGCAGTTCAGAGAAGACTGAAGACAAATTTAGATGAGATTAGAGTATTGAATTCAGTTATAATTCAGCAGTAAAGGAGTTTAGACAAGAAATGAGTAATTCGTTTAGCTGTAACGCCTATTTAATTTTCGACAACATCATTGGTGTCATGATAGGAACTGCCACCTAGCGTATCGGTTGGAGAGATACTTTTGACGAGCTGAATAAGTCAGTCCATGACAAGCGCTGGTCGAGTTCAGACACATGAAAGGACAAGTGAAATAAAAGTATTAAAATATAAAATAAAGATTCTTTTAATTATCAAAATAAATATACATATATAAAAACTTAAAATATAAAGTTAACATGGCGCAGCCGGTTAAAAGTTAAAAAAAAAGGAGGATGCAGTTAACAGGCCCAGATTCTCAGCACGTGGAAAAAACAAGGACGACGATTGACCACCATTGTTAATAGATTAACGCTTGGAGGCGCCCCGTGCTAAAACTTTCTTGGAACACCACCAAGGCATCCGCCTGTTCTCGAGCAAATCCTTGAAGATTACGAACTCGACCGCTTGAGGTTAATGAGGGCAAATTATTAGACGTGGACGACCAAAACATTACGATGGAGGCATCCATGCGGCCCCCCGCCGCCCTCTCGTTTGAAGGTAACCTCAAAGAAAATTGGAGCAAGTGGAGACAATGTTTCAAGCTCTACCTGAAGGCGACCGGACTCGATACGAAGCCCGCAGAGCGACAAGTTGCAGTTCTCCTTCATGTGATCGGAGAGGAGGCATTGGACCGATTCGACACGTTTGGTTTGACAGACGAAGAGAAAAGAGTGCTACAAACTATGATTGATGCTTTTGAAAAATTGTGCACGCCTAAAGCAAATGAAAGTGTGGATCGACATATTTTCTTCACACGAAAGCAGCAACCAGGAGAAACTTTTTCGTCGTTCATCACAGACTTAAGAAAGCTGAGCAGTGTGTGTGGTTTCGGTGCTCTCCGTGACAGCCTCATCAAGGACAGTGTGATCTGTGGTGTGCTGGACCAGGACTTGAAAACTAGATTGTTGAGAGAAGACGATGTGAACCTGGAAAAATGCATAAACATTTGTAAAACCGCCTAGCTGTCACAGACACAACTCAAAACATTGGAAGCCGAGGCCAAGGTGAACATGATAAAAGCATCGACAAACAAAAATCAATCGAAGCAGAAAAAGAAGAATAAGCAGCAGTTTCAGCAGATGGCAGCGCAGCAGTTGCAGCAGTAGCAGCAGCCCAGCAGCTAGCAGCAAATGCAACAGTCGCAGCAGCCCAGCAGTAAGCAGCAGTTTCAGCAGATAGCAGTACAGCAGTCAATTCGCACGTCATGTCATCGTTGCAATAAGTTTCATCCCATGAACCAGTGTTCAGCGTGGGGAAAGAGGTGCTCAAATTGCGGTAAGATGAATCATTTCGCACAAATGTGTAAAAATCAAAATGTAAATTTAATTCAAAATTAAAATGAAACTTTTGAAGTAGAATCATTGTTCATTGGAAACATTTCACTTTTAAAACAAAATGAAGACTGGTGCGAAGTGATATTCAGATTAACAATCAATACAAGATAAATGTTAAATTGGTCACCGGTGCACACCGAAATGTGATTTCACTGGAAAATCTTAGAAAAGTGTGCACTGCTGAGCCAAACCTAGAAAAGTTCACTGCAATTTTAAAAGCATATGGGGGAAGTCAAATTCTGGTTTTGGGAAAGTGTTTCTTGACGTGCAATTTTGAAAATCGAAGTCCATCGATTTTCAAATTTGTTGTAGTTGATGGAAACTCAAATGTACCAACCGTGATTGGCTCACCTACATTAAAAGAGCTTAAACTTATGCAAAGAGTCAATGTTATTGAAGAAAAACAAGAAAAAAGTTTGAAAAATTAGTTTATTAGAAAACACAAAAAAGTTTTTTCTAGGACAGGTTGTATTAAAGATTTTGAATATGATATAAAACTGAAAGAAGAAGAAAGGCCCTTCAGACTGGGTGAATCAATTTGTAATTGTGAGAAAACCAGATGGTTCATTGAGAATTTGCCTGGATCCGACTTATTTGAATCAGAATATAAAAAGATAACATTTCAAAATTCCAAGTTTTGAGGAATTGTGCTCCAGAATGCCTGGTGCGAAAGTTTTTACAACACTGGATGCAGACAAGGCATTTTGGCAGATCAAATTAACAGAAAAAAGTTCTTTTTTAGTAGTGTTTAATACACCTTACGGAAGGTACAGATTTTTGCGAATGCCTTATGGCATAACTTCAGCTTCAGAAATTTTTCAAATGGTATTTCAAATGATTTTTGGAGATATTGAAGGTATTGTGATTTATATCGATGATCTCATGGTTTGGGGTAAAGATAAGAAAGAACATGATGAAAGAGTTGAAAAAGTTTTGCAAAGAGCCGAAGAATGGGGTATAACTTTCCATTTAAAGAAATGTATTTTTGGAGCTGATCGGGTCAAATATGTTGGTCATGTTTTTTCAGGGGAAGGTATCAGAATGGATGATGAGAAAATTAAAGCAATATCAAACATGAAACGTCCAAAAGGTAAAAAAGAAATGGAAACTTTTCTTGGTATGTTAGCGTATGTCAGTAAATACATTCCAAATGTTTCGCATGAAAGTTCAAACTTGCGAAATTTGATTAAAAAAGATGTACCATGGATCTGGGATGAAAATGTAGAAAAAAGTTTTAAAAAAGTTAGACAAATTTTGATAAAAAACCCTGTTTTGCAATATTTTGATGTAAACAAGCCAGTCATTTTATCTGTAGATGCGTCGAAAGATGGATTGGGATGTGTTCTTTTGCAAAACAATTTACCCGTCGCCTACGCGAGCAAATCATTAACTGATGTAGAAAAGAGGTACGCTCAAATTGAAAAGGAGACTTTAGCTATTTGTTTTGCTTGTGAAAGATTTGAACAGTATATTTATGGAAAAAGAGTAGTTGTTGAAAGCGATCATAAACCACTAGAGTTTATATTTAAAAAATTACTAAACGAGTGCCCTGCGAGATTATTGAGAATGAGACTAAAATTGCAAAAGTATGATATAGAAATTAAGTACAACCCGGGCAAAGAACTTTTATTGGCAGATGCATTGTCAGTCACATCATTTTTTAGTAGAACCATTAAATGGTTGCGAAAAAGTTGTTGAAGCACAAGTTTTCTTATTGATAGAGTCACTACCAATTTCCGTGGAGAAAAAAATAGAATTTCAAAAAGAAACACATAATGATGAGGAAATGCAACTGTTAATGAAGTATATTTTAGAAGGTTGGCCAAGCAATACAAAAAAGTTAACTGAAGTATTAAAACCGTATCACACTCATGCGAATGAATTTTGTGTAATTGAAGGGTTAATTTTGAAAGGAAATAGAATTGTAGTTCCTAGAAATTTGAGAAAAGAGATGTTAAATTTAATTCATTATTGTCATCTCGGATTTGAAAAGTGTAAGAATCGTGCGAGAGAAATTTTATTTTGGCCATTTATGAATCAGCAAATTGAAAACACTGTGAATAGTTGCGAATCTTTTATGAGGTTTAAAAAAGCAAATGTCAAGCAACCTTTGTTACCTCACGAAGTCCCGAGTGCTCCATGGGAAACAATTGGTATGGATTTGTTTGAATTTCAAAACAGTTCATGGCTTTTAGTTATAGATTATTTCAGCAAATATGTGGAAGTTGCAAAGTTGGAAAACATGTTAGGTTCAACAATTGTTTCAAAATTAAAGTCAATTTTTGCGAGATTTGGAATTCCTAAAAAAGTAATTTCTGATAATGGTACCCATTTTGTAAGCCGTAACATGCGAAATTTTGCAAATTCCTGGAATTATGAACATGTAACGTCAAGTCCGAATTATCCACAATCGAATGGTATGGTTGAACGTCATGTTGGAACTATAAAAAGTATGTTTAAAAAGATAGAGCATAGTAATAGAGATCCGACACTTGCATTGTTAGAGTATAGAAACACTCCAATCTCAAATGAAATAAAGTCGCCGAACGAATTGTTATTTGATTATAAAACGCGTGGAATATTGCCGATTAATGT
This sequence comes from Tolmerus cingulatus, assembly GCA_959613345.1. NCBI lineage: Eukaryota > Metazoa > Arthropoda > Insecta > Diptera > Asilidae > Tolmerus > Tolmerus cingulatus. The sequence goes on along the minus strand of OY390712.1, from coordinate 13,495,516 downwards.
AAAAAGAAATGATTGGGAGAAAAATGAGTTAGACAACAATTATTAAGAAGACAAAGCGAACAAAAACTTTTGTATGATAGAAACAGTCACAATTTGAATCCTTTAAAATTAGGATATGATGTGTATATTCGAAAAGAAGAATGTAAACCGGTAGAACCTGCAGTTGTAACAAAGATTTGTGATAGACCAAGGTCATACGAAGTACAAATGTCAAATGGTAGAAAACTTGAACGAAATCGTGTGCATTTATATAAAAAGACAACTGAATATGATGGTGATAAAACTGTACAAAATAATGTAATCCCAAATGTAAATCAGGCGAGTTCTGAACAAGCGATTTCAGATGTTTCAAATCAAACTGTTAGTTCTAATTTAAACCTAAGTGTTCAAAACAATCAAACTTATGTAACAAGATCTGGTAGAACTGTAAAAACACCATCATACTTAAAAGATTATAAATTATAAGTTTAAATGTATTTTGGTTGGTAAGTCTAAGAATGTATTGACAATTTATTTTTATATTTTGAAATATAAACCAAGAATTGCTCGTAAAGGGAGATGTCATGATTAGATTGTTCTAGACCCATAATTTCTTTTACTGGTTCAGCGTCTATAACTTTCCCATCTAATATAAACCCTGAGTCGATAAATTGGTTGCGGAAAAGTTTTAACAAGTGGGGGGTGTCTGCGAAAAAGAAAATCTTTTCGCCATTATTCTCAATAAAGGGCTGATTTTCACTAATGTTTAATTCCCTCCACAATGCTTGGTTTGTTGGCCCCATATCGCAGACAACACCAACTAGATGAAAGGATATGTTGTTTAGTTCTTCGATAATTGAGTTTAAAACAGTTGCAGTCATGGGGCAATCATAATTATAATATATAATCTGCTTCCAATTTTTAACCAACCCCCTTACCATTGCGACTTGGGCATATTTCTTCGGCGCTAAGATTGTGTCGTTTGCCTTATCATACTCAAAACAGGACTTTACCTTGATTTCATCGAACGACAAAACGCAAACTTTATCTTTTGCCTCATAGTCGGCTTTAGATAAAAGAGATAAAGCACACTTAACAATGCCTGGCGCCAGCTTCAACTTCGCTGCCCACTTAGTAAGAGTTGACGGACTAGGCAGAGGGTAGTGCCGTCTTCGTAATAGCCTGTAACTCCGAGGGCCTGCGGAGTATAAGGAAATAGCTGAAGATATGTCTTCGCTACTCCACTTCGTTTTTCTATTTGGCTCCCTTAGTCTTTTTAATTGTCCTGCTGTTAACAAACTCCTTACACCAATTGTTTTCTTTTCAGCAAGATCCAACTTCTTCTGCAATTTTTTTGTATTTGCCCTCACTGCACGAAGTTAGGCTTCCAATTCCATTATTTTGATCTCCTTTGCGCACTCAATATCGACTCTATATATCAGGAGTATTATATATTATTTTATTATTTTTAATATGTACACTTACTCAGTTTGCACTGCTCTGCTCAGCTTTTCTTCTGTAGGCTCTTGCTGTTGTGCTTCTTCCAGTCCAATTGGTTGCGTATCCTCCGTAGCTCTATTTACAAAATTAATTCGATTTAATTTGGATAGTAATATTAAGGAATTACTAACTGTTCAAACGAATTCAAAGCTTGTGCATTCAATTCGTGCGATATTCGCCTGTTTTCCCTTCTTTTTCGTCCAGGGCTTCGGTCGACGATTTCCACATTTTTCGTGGGCACAGCACATTTTTTAAGGTGCCTTTTAGACACCGGCACATTCAACAAAATATCTTTTAAAGTATAATCATTGTCCTCGAAATGCTCAGAGCAAATTTGGGCAGATTTCACATTAACGTTTTCCTTAAAACCGCATACTTCCAGCCATTTCGCTAGCAGTTTTGGGTCTTTAGGAAATTCATGAAATTTCACCACTTTCTTCATGTCTTTTTTACCCTCATAGTTTCTGCACTTCCTTATTACACATTTACCCATTTTTAACAAAATCCAAACGACTAAAAACACCAAAAATTCAAAATATTCACCTCTCTAAAAAAAACACATCTACAACTGTCACATATGTCGTGGGCAGTGACGCGCAAGATGGCGGATTGAGTTTCAGGGTTACTATACCTTGTCCTCCTATACCGTGGAACGGAGCAGCTGTCAAAAAGAGTTCGAGTGAAGTTCATCTAATCTATGGCGGGTGTCTTTTGGAAGTCAACATAGAGTACAGCGGATATTAAAATTGGTGATAATAAAATCTGAGTTGTCAGTAATTAAATTTATTTTGTTAATATTATTTGTGCCCTCAACATTAACAAAATAATACATTTTATTGTGAAAGTTATAATTTGATTTTGCATTTGAAAGTTGCATTTGAAAGGCAATGCATAAAAAGAGGTATAACGCACTGCAATAAAAAAAAAATTGAATGTGAACTAGGCCTAGTGGAGACACCACCCTTAAAAACGCGCCTTGAGCTCTATCTCTTAGATAGTGTGGAAAAGGGTGTCTATCAACGGTAAAGCATAATATGCTTCTTAATAAATTATGTAACAGACGAAAATATATGGTTAAAGTAAATTACGTCCGTAAAACGAATTAGAAAAAAATAGGAAATTTCTCAAATGGAGCTTCTAGGATTTCATTTCAGACAAGCATACACACAAACAGACGTGAAAGTGAATTAAAATAGGATGTAATAATATTGGAATAATTTTGAGACATCATACTTGGATTGGTGCTCAGTTGAAATGGAATTTGTTGGTGTATTCTTAATAAAACGACCAAAAAAGAAATTCAAGAGCGAGTTTTTATTTGTCAAGACAGCAGCGACTGGTTTGTACAAAGGTTCGTACGAGAAGAAGTAAAAAGGTTGTGTGTTACAAGTGTCAAACATGATTTTTGTGTGTGTGAGTGTCCTTTAAAGTGGCGCTAATGTAGTTAGAGTAATATGAACTACATAGTTTGATTTCAAAATGCAAATGAGTTATTAAAATAATGTTAATGATGTAAAATACATCAACACTCTCCCTTATTTAATAACTTTACAGATCCCATGTCGTTACACAATTTTCGAAAACGAACTGAAAACAAAGGTTTTGTCAATATATCTGCGAGCTGACTTTCAGTGTCTACTTTTGCAATCTTAATTTCACCAGCCGTTACCAATTCGCGAACAAAGAAGTGTCTGATACGAATGTGTTTCGTTCTTCGATGGAACTCAGGATTTTGTGCCAGCCGGATAGCTGCTTCGTTGTCGACTTGTAGAATAGGAGTCGACTTTAGCTGATCCAATTCAGTCAGGAGCCTCTTGATCCAGATGGTCTCTCTTGCAGCCTCACTGGCAGCCACAATTTCAGCCTCGGTTGTGGATATGGCAACAGATGCTTGCCTCTGGCTCATCCACGAGATGGGTGCCCCAGAGTACAGACACAGCACCCCTGAGGTTGAGCGACCCGTACCAGGGTCACCGCCATGATCTGCGTCGCTGTAACAATTAAAACCCCCTTTTCCCAGGTTGGCCTTGTAAATTAATCCGTGATCCGTCGAACCTCTCAAGTACCGCAGGATCCTCTTCACCCTGAGCACATCTCGATCCGTTGGTTTTTCCAGACTTCTGGACACCACGCTGACAGCATACGCGATGTCAGGTCGTGAACCACACATCAGGAACATGAGTGCCCCAACAGCCTGTCTGTAGGGGAACTCAGAGTTTAGAGGGCTCTCTTCTGCATCATTGTCCTTGGTAATTGGAGTAGACACAGCTTTGCAGCTGCTCATTTTAAATCTCTCCAAAATTGTTTCCGTGTAGTGAGCCTGGCTCACACGTATGGATCCATCCTGTTCTTGGTTGATTTCCAATCCCAGGAAGTAGGATGCTGGCTTCGAGGTGATCCTGAACTCGCGTTTAAGGTCGTCGATGAATTTCTGCAGTTCCTGTTCACTCTCAGCTGCAATCAGTCCATCGTCGACATAGAGAACAAAGAACATCTTTTTCTGTCCTTTTTGTCTCACAAAAAGACAAGGATCCGCTTCACTGCGCTGGAATCCTAGGCTGACGATGTGGCTGCTGAACTTCTCATTCCAGCATCGAGGGGCCTGTTTGAGCCCGTACAGGCTCTTCCTCAGGCGACATACCCTACCCGATCCGTCACCATATCCGTCGGGTTGTTGCATGTAGATGGTTTCCTGGAGGTCACCATAAAGAAATGCTGTTGACACATCGATCTGCGCCAGCTTCATTTTCTCGTTCGCAGCAACACTCAGCAAAGTTCGAATGGTTGATGTCCTGGCCACCGGACTGAAGGTCTGATCATAATCCACTCCTCTTCGCTGAGAAAAGCCTTTGATGACCAATCTGGCTTTGTATTTATCGATCGATCCATCGGGGTTCGTTTTGACTCGGTAGACCCATTTGTTTGAAATGGCCCTTTTTCCTGCAGGCAGATCAACCAGGTCCCAAGTTTTATTCTCCTCAAGAGCCCTCAGCTCACGTCTCATGGCCTCCTTCCAGTTGTCCTGTTGATCTGATCTCATGGCTTCGCTGTAGGACTCAGGCTCCCGATGAGGGCTGGAGAGATACATTACGAAGTCCCGATATTTCGATGTATGATGATTTCTCTGTAGCCGTCGTCGTGGTCGTATCCCACTAGGATTCCCTTAGTGGCCTTTGGATCCATTTTCTTCCTTTGCTGCTTGGGAACATGCGCATAGCAAGTAGACCCGATCACCCGAAGATGTTTCAAACCTGGTTTCTTGCCGTACCACAGCTCGTAGGGAGATACTCCCTCAACGCGGGAAGGTCCTGTCCTGTTGAGAACATAGACAGCTGTTCGGATCATCTCGGCCCAAAGAAACTGTGGAATATTTCCATGAGCATGCATCATTGCTCGAGCAGTCTCAACCACGGTGCGGTTCTCTCTTTCACAAGAACCATTTTGTTCTGGAGTATACGGCATCGTGAGACACTGCTCTATTCCTTCTGTTTGCAGGACTCTCCTGGTTTCATGGTTATCAAACTCTTTTCCGTTATCACTTCGCATCTCCTTGATTTTGCGTCCGATGGTCTTCACTCCTGCAACAAATTGAGACGTCTTTTCTGGAACTTCAGACTTCTCTCTCAGAAAGTAGATAGTCCTGAACTTGGTGTAATCATCCTTGAAGAGGACGAAGTACTTGTATCCTGACATTGACTCGCACCCGAACGGACCGCAAACATCTGTGTGAATCCGCTCTCCCGGTTTCGTCGCTCCAAGCCTCACTCCGAAAGACAGGCGATGAGCCTTGCCGTAGACACAGCCCTCGCACAGTTCACTGTCCATCTGAACGCGAATTCCCAGCTCTTTCAACAGAAGGGACTTCACGTGCCGCTTGTTCTGATGTCCGAATCGTTCATGGTAAAGTTGCAGAAGATCGTCTTTTCCCGCTGCGTTAACTTCACTGAATGAAGCTCTGCTTACACTCCTCACGTTCAGCTTGTAGAGTCCACCGAACCGCCCACGAACTCCGACCAGCTTCACCTCGTCGTTGACTAAGAAGTTGCACACCTCTGGAGACGAGATGAATCTGCTCTTCACTTGCCGGTCCTGTGCTGCAAGGACTGAGAACAGGTTTCTATGGATCCCAGGGACACACCATACATCAGTCAACGTGAGCTTGTGCCACCCGCCGTCAACCACTGCCTCGAGGTCGACTTCACCTTTTCCAATCCTGTCACCGCTTGCTGTGGTTACCGTGTGTTCGCTAGAAAACGGCACAAGAGTTTTAAAAACATACCTGTTGTTACAAATGTGGTTCGTTGCTCCATTATCCACAAACCAGTCGCCAGAGTTGCACTCCGAGTTCATCACAGCAGCGGTGTCAACACTCAAAATCATATTTGACTCCCTCTCAGATTTTTCTGTGTTGCTGGGCTTGGCAGGTTTTCCATCAGCGATCCATTTCCTACACACCTTGATGCTGTGATTAGGCTTCTTGCAGTAAGAACAGAACAATTTCTTTTTATTGCTCTTCTGGAGATTCTGCTGAAAAGAGTTTGACTGCTGGGATCGCTGCTTCGACGAACTCAAGAAGAGTGCCTCCTGTTGAGGTGATTCTCCTTTGCCTCCAAGAGCTCTCTCGTACGAACACAGCTGATTTGTCAAGCTGTCAATGGTCCTGTCATTTTTTGACATCAACATCCAGCTGGACTTCAAAGGAAAATAGTTTTCTGGCAGTGTACCCAAAATCTTACAAATCAAAAATACATCTGGCAGGTCTGAATTTATTTTGGTGTCTCTGGGCATTTCCTGTTTCAACTCGCTCCACAGATTCTTTAATTTTGAAACATGCGTTGCAATGTCATCCTCATTTGCCTTTTTGTAGCTGAAGAATTGCAGACATAAGTTGTAAACTTTATCTTCGGAGACGCCGTCAAAGAGTTTGTGGAGTTCTAACCACACTTCCCGGGCGGACGTGAGACGCATAATTTTTTGTAACGTCTCCTCTGACATGTTAGCAGTTAACACAATCAATGTGTGGCTATCAGCCCTATTGAACGTGTCTAGTTTCGTCTGATACGCAGTCGTCGCTTCAGCGGTCGCGTCATCAGGAAGTGCACTTGGCATCACTAACCTGCCTTCAATAATGTCCATACCTCTGGGGATCCCTCGTATACAAACAGAGATTTTGTACTTCCATGTGTTCCAGTTCGCTTTTCCCTCCAGAAGGCCAACGTTGATTATTTTTGTGGAATCCATTGTGAGTTCACGTGGCCCTAACCTCAAAATCAGCCTGTCGGAAATTTCGTTAAAGAATCACTCCAAAAACACTTTTCTTTTTTTTTTTCCTTTATATCAATGCGCGACTGGGCCCATAACCTGTTGGTGTATTCTTAATAAAACGACCAAAAAAGAAATTCAAGAGCGAGTTTTTATTTGTCAAGACAGCAGCGACTGGTTTGTACAAAGGTTCGTACGAGAAGAAGTAAAAAGGTTGTGTGTTACAAGTGTCAAACATGATTTTTGTGTGTGTGAGTGTCCTTTAAAGTGGCGCTAATGTACACTCCGCGACAACTGGATAGCACACCCCTTGAAAATCACGATTTAGAGGTATTTTTCTATAGAAGGTCATACAAATTTTTGCAGGTAGGCAGTCTCTCCGTTGTTTAAAGGTAATGAGGAATTTTCTACCACTCCTACCCCTCTCCCATTCTGAGAATTCCTAATTATCTGGAATTAAAGTGCGACAAGTGGATAGCACAAAGAAACGAATTTTGAAAATAAACTCAAATTATTTACGAAAAATATTATTATTTTATTTCAATAATGTGTATGACCACCCTTCTCTTCAATTACTTCTAGCATTCTAGATCTTAATGATTTAAAGGGCATTTTGAGATATTTTTTTGGCATCGTGTTCCATGCAGACTTTATGGCATCCTTGAGCTGCTCAACATTGGCATATTGGCCTCCTCCTTGGTACACTATCCGTGAAAGATGTCCCCACGCGTTCTCTATTATGTTTAAGTCAGGAGAAATCGCTGGCCAATCAAGCATTTGAACTGCGTTGCGCTCAAAGTATTCTTTTACTTTTCAAGCCGTATGAATTGCGGCGTTATCCTGTTGCAAAATGTAGTCGTTTCCAAACCGGTTGTTTGTGGAATGGACGATCTCTTCGTCCACAACTTTGATGTACTCATCGTTGTTCATACGGCCACTCACGAAACGAATATTCGTTCATTGACGATACCCAATACCTCCCCAGACCATAACTCCACCTCCGCCTTGCTGTCGCCGTGTTGATATTAATTCATCCTTTCTTAGGTCATGAAAATAGTGTCGCAAGCCATCAGGACCATCGAGGCAAAACCTCTTTTCATCAGAAAAAATGAACTTTCTCCAGCGTTTCTTCCAACCGATATGGCTCTTTGCGAAGGCGAGTCGAGCTTCACGATGACGTTGTTGAAGACGAGGTTTTCTCTTCAGTCTTTTCCTCTGAAGATGTTCTGCTTCTGCTAAACGGCGTTGGCACGTCCTTAGCTTCTTTTGCACGTCCGTAATGCCTGCTGTTGTAGCAATTTCCCTTGTTGTTGACGCTGAATTCGACGCTTCTCGTAGCAAAGCCCTCTCATCCCTAACAGAAAGAGCATATTTTTTGCAGGGTTTGTACCTACGGCCGTAGTTTTCGGGGTCAGCCAAATAATTTTGAATGGCATTACGGCTCCGGCCTAAGTGTTTCGCTATTTGGCTTATGGAACACCCCTCACCCCGCATTCGACCGATTAACCGAATTTCGGTTACATTTAAACTTTTTCCGCGGCCCATGTTTGAAAATGTTCTTCTCTTTTTTCCAAAAATTATCTATAATGCACTCTACTAATGATGTCACTACAAAGTGCAACTTAGAATTGTGCCGGATCGCAAAAAAATGTGTGTTTTTATAGCATGTGCTATCCACTTGTCGCACCCTAATTCCAGATAATTAGGAATTCTCAGAATGGGAGAGGGGTAGGAGAGCTAGAAAATTCCTAATTACCTTTAAACAACGGAGAGGATGCCTACCTGCAAAAATCTGTATGCCCTTCTATAGAAAAATACCTCTAAATCGTGATTTTCAAGGGGTGTGCTATCCAGTTGTCGCGGAGTGTAGTTAGAGTAATATGAACTACATAGTTTGATTTCAAAATGCAAATGAGTTATTAAAATAATGTTAATGATGTAAAATACATCAACAGAATTATGCCCAAATAAAATTACTTAACGATTTTACATTTTATTCTTATTATATTTAAAAGATACAGTAATATATTATTGTTATTAGGGGCAAATCTGCCCAGATCGTCATGAAATTTCATTCATTATTTCATATTAACAGATATTTCTCAGAAATTAAAGACTTTTTCCCTTATTTTCACTTACTATAATCTTTTATACATGCACACGCAGATGTTATATTTATTTGCTATATTGACGGAAACCTGATTGCAGGATCTTATCTCAACTACATATGTGTGTTATAAAAACCAGACGACAGCGCATTTAAGGAGAGGTTAACAAGTTGCTCCACAAAGCTACTTCCAACTGCTATTTTATACATAAGGATATCATTTGAAAATACAGAATACTTTTTAAATAAGCAATTAGGATTGCGTTTTGTTAAGTATATTTTAAAATAAAATTTAATTAAGTTTTCTTTATTTTTTGCCACGTTGATGTACTGATTTTTAGAAAGAAAAATTTAATTAATTTGAAATTATCTGGTTGGTTTTTAGAAGCATTTATTTGAACGTATATGTATAGCTTATAAGTAGAGTTTATTACTAAACCAAATTTTGTTTAAAATTATGGCGTATACTAAATCTTTAATGAATGATCTAAAAAACCTTTGTTTGAACTCATCATGTAATGAAACTTAGTGCTTGCAAAAAGTAGTAATGTTATTTTTTTTATTTTACTTTATTGTTCGGTTAAAATCGCAACAGGAACACTTTAATTTTCTTTCTTGTTACAATAAATTAAAATTTCTTATTACCATTTAGATATTAGTAGAAGTCTTAAAAGCATTGAAAAAAATTCTGTATGAAGAATAAATTAATTAATAAGTGGCACGACATTCCACATGTATACCTAAATAAAAATCAAAATAGATTTAAGTTTGGATTATTGTCTGGAATACCCTGAAGATGTACTATATATATTTTATTTTTACTACTTACTATTTGCTTAGTTACTTATATTTCATTATTATTTAGAAACATGTAATTGATTGTTATACTTTAGAAAAAACTAAAAAGAGAGACTTCCTTAAGAAGATCAAGTGAAATTAACGCTCTCTTTTATGTTTGATATCTGACTCCTTAGGACCTTAAGTATTAAGTTTCGTTTTTTTGTTTGGATTGCGAATGAACAATTAAATTTTTTGAAGCGTCTCCATGTTTACTTTTATTTATCAATTTTACTATTGTTTTTCATTAATCTTATCTTTTGTGTGATGCTGTTGAGTAATACTCCAGTTACAATCCATGAATTTCAGCAGCTTTCTCGTGTTCCTGCCTCATTTTTTCTCGGAGCGATTTCACATCTTCGTCTATTCGGACGATTAAACGCATTTTCTTCAAAAGAAAGTTTAATTAAAAAAACATTAAATAATCTCCCATAAAGCATTAATTTTCTTCACTCACCAAAGAATATATACAAAACTTCTTTAACCCGTTTCCATAGAATTCAATTGATAAAATTTAGTTTGAAGTATTTAAAATGCAGAAAACCAAGCATCGATGCAAAATATCTGTTTACCTACATGCATTTAATATCAATTAGTGAAAATTGTCATTACAGTCGATTTTACAGTGTACCTCTGCTATTATCATGCACAAAATGGTTACCTATTCTTTGCAATAAAGACCGACGAAAATGATATACACTGCTCCCTAAATAGAAAATAAATTAAAAGAAGGAGACAGCTAGTACTCTTAATTATTTATTTATTAGAAGTATTTGAACTGTGAAATCAAGACAATTTCGAACAGTGAGATATAAATTTTAAAATTTTGACCATGCTCTAATTCGTTACGAATTATTAGAAAGACTTCAAAAAGTTCTGTTTGAGAAATTTAACTAACTGGTACAATATAGTATACAACACAATTGTGGTAATAATACTAAGTATTACATGCAATCATTTACAAATTTCGGATTTAGTTACCGTAGGGTAGTCCCCAGGTGTGTTCATCCATAAATAAACCATATAACCTGGGATGCATAGCATTGATGAGAGAGCTGTGAACCAACCGAAAACATGTGACCACCATGGATAGCTGTAATCCAAATATTTCACAGGTGTCCATTGAATTAAATTGAAAATGAACACTCCCTAGAAAAAGATTTCTGTAAAACAAAATATGCAGAAATTGTCATGCTTACAAGGCATATTAATGGTGTGGTTATAGTCCAGCAGAACTTCCACCAAACAAGTGGATAATATCCAATCATGTCCTTGATACCGTCATAGAATCTATCGACTCCATATGCCCAAGAAATAGAAACACACTCGAAGAAAATGAGGAAGAGTAAGCAAAAACCACTCACTGCATATGAATCCAGTATTTGAAAAACGTACATGCCACCCTGAAGATTGAGATTGATTTCAGGAGAACGCTTTTTAAAAGTTACTCTAATTTTACCTGCGATATACAGGATAGGCCAACCAGGTAACTAAGTGCGCACACAACTGCAATAAAGATTTCCTTGCGCTTTCTCAATAATTGCGGCCACTCGTCTATAACAGCAGTAATAAATCCTTCCATTGTGCAAAATTGAGAATCAAGCCCAATTAAGAGTAGCATAAAAAAGAATAGGCAGGACCATAGTGGTGATCCTGGGAGCTGGAGCACTGCAGAGGGGTAGGCCAAGAAGGCAAGTCCAGGTCCTTATATGAAATTGTATAATAATCAAACAAAATACCTTATCAATTTTAAGTAGTCAACATTGTGACTATAGGTGAAAAGCATACTTCGAAATTAAGCAAATTACCTGAAGCTGCTACTTCCGCCACTGGTTTCTGCTGTTCGTGAGCCATAAAACCCACCACAGAAAAAATGACAAACCCAGCAAACATGCTTGTACTGGAATTAACTGAGCAAACGATAAGAGCGTCTCTATAAAATTTCATGTATTTATAAAAATATTATTTTCAGCAGCGTTTATTGCTGGGATAAATTACTTGTAAACATTATTGGTAAATTTGTTATAACTTCCAAGAGCAACTAAAGTTCCCAGACCTAGACCATATGAGAAGAAAATTTGCGTAACAGCGTCAATCCATACCTTTTTAATAGAAGGAAAAGTAATTGTTTATTGGGCCATGAAAATTTTATTAAATTAGTACTAATTCGTCCAAATGTACGCACCTCAGATTCACTCAACTTTGAAAAGTTTGGGATAATATAAAACTTGATTCCTTCAAGAGCTCCTGGTAGTGTAATGCCACGTATTAAGAGGATCGTTAAAAGGACATATGGAAAAAGCGCTGTAAAATAAACGACTTTTCCAGTCCACTTAACGCCTTTCCAAATACAAAAATAACATAAAATCCACACAAGAAGCAAAGTACCAGCCAATTCCCATCTTATGTTTCCGACATGCTCAATTCCTGGTGAGATCATTAGAGCCCGACGTCTGATGTAAAAATTTAAACAAAAAGTCAGTAGTAACTACGTCGTTCGAAAAGAGAAATTGTTATATGTATATAATCAGACACATACTCCCAAAATTCCTTGACAGGATCTGTTAATTCAGACGCGGAGATATTTCCTGTTGCCAGAGCACACATTCTTGTAAAAGTTTCATTGCCTTTATTTAAATGCTCCCAACAAAGAAGATTCTTCCTTTCATAAGGATTAACGCAATTTTCTGTATTCCAATAATTACTGCATGTCCTCCAAGGAACATCTGATTTTTATTGAATTTTTTTTTAGTCAACAATTTTGTTCTCTAAGTATGTATTAAAATGAACTCACCGGCTCGCATTGACATGAAAAAGTAAAATATTGCCCAAGCAAGAATAACTATGTAATAAACATTCATCCAGCATGACATGACGGCTGCCGCATACCCAATACCTGTTTTTACATTTGATCAAACAGATAATTATGAAATTCTGCTTAAGACATTTTTAGTTGCTTTATAATACCTTTGAATATTGGTGCAATTTTAAAAACACCCAAACCGCCAATAGTTAACATTTGTCCTAGGGCTAATTCCATAAAGAACATTGGTATACCAGCTAATATTAATGTTAAAAAATATGGCACTAGAAATGCACCACCACCATTCTTATAGCAGAGGTATGGAAAACGCCACACATTTCCTAATCCAATTGCTAGGCCCACAACTGATAGAATAAAATCTAATTTGCTGCTCCAAGAACCTCTTTCTGGCAACTTATCAATTTTTATTACCTGGAATAGTTTTTGTTTTTAAATAGTTAAAATTAAAGTGTGCGAAACATGAAAATGTTGTCTGCTACCTCTACTGGGTAATTGAATATTATTTAAGTGTTAGGGAAATTAAAAGGCATTTTCAGACAATTAAAAGTTGGCAAAGGCAATATAGTCTTTCATATGTACAATATTTCTGATTATATTCGACTGGGTGAGCAAATAGAAATGAATAGGGGAATTACAATTTATTTAAATACTTCTCCAATGATAAAGGTTTTCGCGACATAAATTTTCATTAAGTATTCGAAAGGTTTACAGATGTCAGAAAGTCGTGCTCAGAAGATTCCTGGCCTTTTTGGGATTATAAGACTTAAATCTTCAGAGAAATTAATTTATGCTAAAGGAAGGAAATAAAAGATGGACAAAGAATTGGATTAAAACAAAAATGATATCAATAAAATAATTAGAAAATTGAAAATATTTCATTCGATCTAAATTCATATTATTACTCTTATAGGTATACCTGATGATGTACAGCCGCTGATGTGGCTGAGGCAACTGGAGTTTTCATGACTGGCATTTCAATATTTTCTTCTGTACTTTTTCTTATGTTAAGCGCATCATCTAGTCCATGTAGTCCAGACTCCTCTGTCATTTTTTGGTATATGTTTTAGATGTATCTGTAAAATTCACCCAAAACGTAATTTCAAGTAATTTCGAAATTTGTTTTCCAATCGTAACAGAAAATATCAAAATAATAATATTCGGTGTTAATATCGATCTTGACTAAAATATGTTTGATAATGCTAAATTTTTTACTAATATTTCCAATTATTCCATAAAGGAAAATTAATTTTGTAAATATGAAATAAACAGATTTTGCTGAATAAAAATAATAAGGAAGCTCATAAGCTATTGTCAGTGAGTGCTTATACCATACATCAATTCTACATTAGTTTTGATAATCAATGTTTTATCTAGATTATCAGTTCTCCAAGCAATATTCGAAGAAAAAAACTTAAAGAAAAACGACTTCGAAATGTTCGATGATAGGAAACACTTCATGCAACAATAAGTCTCAGAATGAATAAGTTTTGTTCCAGTTCAGGATTTCATTTTTCTAAACTTAGATAAAACCGTTGGACAATTTTAAATTTAGTCTTGAAGACAAATCACAAAAAAATCCCGAATATAGGTTAGAAATTATCGGAACCTTGCATGGATTTGTTTTTATAAATCGTATTTATATACGATTGTTTAAATTACATGATATACGTACATATAATGGATGAATTACTATCGAAATGATGAATCATTTGATCGGGGTAAAACTTGTTGCTGAATAATGTAATTTTAAATAAATATTACGTTTCAACTCTAACACTCCCTATTTCATCGAACTTCTTTTTTCAAGACTAATTTGAACGAATATAAAGTTTATTGCTTTTAAGTTGTAATTATAAGTACACTTCTACCATGATTAACAAATCCAAATTTGCAGCCAAAAAATATTAATCAAGAAGAAATATTGTTGGTTTCCACTACCTCTTTGCATTATCATAAGGAACTGTATCTATCGCATAATGTTTAATTATTTGTGTAAGAGCATTATTCTCATTTGTAGCACAGCAGTAACTACTGAACTGTAAACAGATTAAGAATTTTGGCAAATTGAATCTTTATGTGATATATTATGCATGTTGAGTAAATTATTTGAATTGCATGCGTAAAATACAAAACGGTCTACATTTGTCTCTTATTTCCGCTTTGCGTTGTTATACTTAAATAGTGAAAATAAGACCAGTGAAAAAATGAGAGGCACGAATAAAGCTTTTACTTTAAATTTCAAAAGCATGTATGTAGGTACATAAATAAATAATTTTCGATTATGCTTCAACGAAACACTTCAACTAAACAGCACAAATAGTTCAAACTATATTAAATTTCACCACCGACTAAACCAATTTATATCAAAGCACTAGCATAATAAAATTGATATACAAGACAAACGAGGAAGAATAGCAGAATATATCCAAATTAGGAGTGGTATAACCACGAAAAAAGTACAGCAACAATTTAAATAGGAGAAGTGACATAAGTCCGAAACAATAACAAAAAGGAGTTAAGCGCTCTGTACTTTAAATGAATATGTATATCCACTCACAGCGACAGCAAGTAAAATTCCGAAGTATTATAATAGACCCTAGTAGGTGCTCTTAACAAGCAATGTCCGGTATGCGGTGATTCCTGAGATAATTCCTATAAAAGCTCTACATATGCGGATCTAAGTTATCATATTGTGCTTATAATTTTACCAGACAACTAATGGTTCACCTACATATATATCACCCCTAAGGAGAAGTACCCGCTAAACATATTACACTACTCTATTGTCCGATTTGTGAAACAAATGAAAGTCTAGCAAAAATTCGTCAAGTGAAAGAAAACGACAAATTTAATCTAAATCAACAATTAAAAAAACATGAATGCCAGCTGTGCCGCACTACCATCAAATTCCTAACTGGTAGTCTGAATTACCGGACAAGAATTGCAATCTGGACTAGCTGGCTTTCATCCTACTATACAGTAAAGTACTAAAGAATCTAGTAATTGTGCAAATGTAATAAATAGGTACATCGGTGCGTGCATATACCCATAAACTAAAAAGGGGGTAATCATAAGCTAACTTTAACTGCCTCTACAAGACCTCTAATCACTGGTCGCAGTTGGGCTCCAACTGGGTAATTATTCTATTAGGTTGTCCAGATTATTCTCAAACTTTTTCCCCTAATTTGTTTCTTTTTTATAAATTACTATATGAAGCAATGGTATGGTATGATGCTATTGAAAGAATAAATGGATACTCAGATAGAAATAACGACTGGCTGAGTAGGATGGATGGTTATAGACAATATGCCCCCTTTCGGACGTGTAGCGCTGATTCAAAAATCAACAAAAAACAAAGTGTTGTCAATGGGCTCATTAGTTCCGGTGTGATACTGAGAGAATTTCTTTGAAATTGATTAAGTGGATCTCGTTTTGTCCACATAGCCAGTTCTGTTAGTGCGATACGGATTTCCGGAGACGCTTCACTGATTGTACGTGAAGGTGTTACTCTGCAATGTGTGCGTACAGGAAGAGAATCAATACATGGAATTTTACAAAGGGGCGCCGGGAACACCTAAATGAATAAAAATTTAACAATTTAATATGTACAAATATACATGTTTTTAATTGAGTATCTTTATTAAATTAACTAAGAACTAATGAAATTAATTAAACAATTTAATTACCTCTATATTGAAATCTTTTTATGATGTGCAAAAAAGTAAATTAATAATTACTGGAGAAAAACAAAATTGGAAATTAAAAACAGTGTTTGGTGCTTTCTGCAAACACTTCCTAAGTTAGAATGGATATGTATGGATATATATATATATATATTCGAAATTTGCCTTCAAATTCTCTTGGCTTTCGAAGCAAAACACTAAACGAATTTTCACTCAAAAAATGTCAATCAAAGGCTTCACTTTATTACGTTGTTTCATTTAATATGTGCATACATACAATATATAAAATCACTTTCTTCGGTTTTTTCTTTTTGAAAAGCACTAATTGGTTTTTCGATTACTTCTTTAATTGAGATTACTTTTTATTATGAAATGTCCTTTGGAAATTTTGGTTTACGAGAATTCATAACATTTTTGTGAGAGGTATATAATTAACCAACTACTAAAAAGCAAAACCGACCAACCAAAAAAAAATTTTCTATTTTCTATAACTGCATGAATATGCTACCGGTGAGTTAGATCACAATTTTTACAAAAATATATATGTATATATTAATTTTTGTTGTTGAACAGCACCTTTAGTCAACAAGACTAACTCTCTGACAACTCTTGACTTTAAAAAAATCCCATTCAGGGCCCCCACTTGGTTTGAGATCTCCCAAACTACTGATTACGAGTGGTAGATAGACCTCTGCTAGAAGTTTTTATTATTTGGGCTGTAATAATCCAAATGAGGTTGAGGTGGGGATGTTTCACGAATGTTACAAAGCAGAAAAATTCTATAGGCACTAGCTAAAATAATGATTCCCTTCTAACACACTCACCAGTAGAGATACTGAAACAGGTTGCAGCATCCAGCAACAACAGACATCCCCTCTTTGGTGGCATTTACCTCTTTCATAGGACATATTCGGTTGAATTTAAAACACCACGCCACATTCACTTTTCCCCATCACCATTATATATAAAAATAGAAAAAAACAAATTGTCCATTTTAATCTATTAAGTCCTACCTCTCGCACAGCCTTGTAGTTTTACTGTGTCCTTGTGTCTTTTGTGATGCAATGCATGCCCTTTCAACTACTTTCGTAAATTTTGTTGATGCGGTAGCTACCTGAACTACGTAGCATGAGAAGCAATTGTGACCGTCATAATCATTTTAATCCTTGTAGGAGTAATGCGATGCAGCCAACTAAAACTCAGTACAAAAGGGAAAAAACTATCTTCGCATTGTAAGGCATCCTATACTTTCATAAAAAATGCCTTGCAATTACAAAGCAAGCGTCCTAACGGCCGATTAAATTACAAGTAATTTAAATCATTGTTTTACTTTTCTGAAAATATTAAAATATAAAATGAACACCCATCAAAGAGTTTTGAAAGGAATCCTTTGTATAAATAATTCCCCAGTGACCCAAATAGAGTTATGGAGCTCTAACTGTATACCTAGATATTCGATTAAACAGAGCTGGAGGAAAGGGTCCATATAATGAAAATAAAAGATACATTAACATAGAGGGGGACTTGAGCATAAGTCCAATTGTCTCAAATTATTTAAGTTATCACACACATTTGTCTCGATATATTTGTTTGTAAGTGGAACAGCAAATTTCCGACCTGTTCAAACTATTAAAAAGTCATAAGTCACTGCTTTTGACAGGTAAGGTGATAAGCAAGGGGCGGAGAATACTGGTTCCTATATATTATTTATAATTAACTACAAATTCACACAATTCATCCTTACTATAATATCAAGTATGAAAGTTCGATCCGCAATATTTTTCGATGGCATCAAGCATATAATATAAGGTACAAAGATTTGTATAATCATCAACATCATCATTACAACTCAATTGTTGATGTTTGCACATAAAGATATAACTTTTCCTTCTTAATAAGCTCGCCTAAACAACATCTCACTTTTGTAATAGCCTAGTAGCATTTCAATCGAAGCCTAACACAGCAGCACCAGTATGATATTGTCCAGCGCAAAATTAACGCGTGCACTTCCGTTAGGGATAGCATAAATTTATTATGGTAGCACCATTCACACCGTTATCGTTGTTAACATAAACATAAGGCCCTTCCTGTGATGCTTTTGGGACAGTGTTGGTTTTTTCTAAAAGGAAATTATTAAGAAATCAGCTAAATCGAAAAGAGAGTTTAACATAATGTTTTCAATAGGGAATAGTCCCGATGAGGATTAACCGGAAAATAATTAAATTAATTTAAAGTCATTTAAATAGATGCCTTTATAAAGTTGTCTATTTGCTAGAAAAACAATGTATATATAACAATTTATATCTATATACATATATATCGTCGGCTTCCTTTGTATTAATAAAGGTAATCTGCAATTGAACTTGCTAAGTTTGTCATCATATGTATGTATATTTAACCTATGCGGCCAGACCAGGACTTTAATTTTGTTATTACTTCCTCGAGATTCCTTAAATATGTATGTATAATGTTAAGCACATTGTTATAGAATTCATGAGACATTTTGGACCTCACATTATGAAGCTGAATACATTCGCAAACTGATTTTGCATAAATTTATCTTTTACTTTTTGAATTTATTACATTTTCTCCGCATTCAATTATGTATGTTTATATTTAACCAGTAGTTGTAATATTCACTGACTCGGTGATATGATGTGATTTTAAACTTTAACTCTTTGCCAGATTTGTTGGTGCACTACTTATGCCGGCGGAAGAGTCAATACATAAACAGAAAATCACCTCCAACATTAAATGCCTTGGTTGGCGAGATCAAAGGGGAATATATGTATATTTATTTATTATTTGAACTATATTTTCATAGCTGTTAAACAGTGACATTGTTAAAATTCTAGAGGTATGGAGAAAATAAACTGCCTAAAAAGAAATAATCTAGATATCAAAGAGACAAATTTAATTATTTGTAAGTTCTTCTAAAGCGTTACAAATGATATTAATTATGTATTATCTGCATGGTTACATACTTTTCATATTTAATAGATATCATTCAAATACATTTAGTTTGCCGTTTCCAGATCACATCACTTTAATTGGCGGTTATATATTGAAATAACAGGCAACTGAATGTTTACAAAGCAAGCTTTGACGGCAAACTATTTTTACGAAGATCCATAATTAAGCTAGGTTTTAGCTTCGATAATGACACCCTTAGACAGCAAATTAGGCACAGTACTTTTGAAAAGTATGGCTGATATTACTGACCGAAGAGTGTACCTAGGGTTTGGTTTGACTATGCTCTACTTTTAAAAGTTTAAATTTGTTGGGTCCATTGTAAGTTCCTAGTGCCGAATACCTAAACCAATTTTGCCTTTCCTGTAATCATATGCATTGGTATGGAATAATTACCAGAATTGAATTCGTCGGTTAATCCTCCCAAACTCCACTTTGACGGCAAATAACCTTCGAAAAGTTTCGGTATGGTACCACTTTAAAACATTCCCTCGTTCTTGAGAAATTTATTGTGTTGTAAGTCCATTATCCTTTTTTCCTAACTATACTTATGCAAAGGTCTAATGCTTATATGAGTTTTCGAAAATTATCCAAAGCGTTTAGATCACATCAACTAGTAACAATTTCATCTTAATAGTAGGCATAGAAATAAGACGAGAATATACTCGTTTATTTTGCAAAAGCCTAACACTTTGAAAAATTTAAAACAACTTTTCAGTTTAGAAATTTATTTTTAACAAATTCAGACTAGAAAAGCATTAAAATAGTTATGATAGCCGGTTGCAGAGAAGTTCCCAAAATTGTAAAATTTATTATGCGGTTTCAAAACAAAAATAAATCCCATTTAGAATCTATAATGTATTGTGGGCAGAAAACTCTACGTTTCACCTATGCTAAATCTTCAGAAGCCTCGACTTTTGCAGCATTTTTCTTTTCATGTATATCATCTTGAACGGATGACTGTTGTCGAAAGTTATCCTCCCGTGTAATTTTGTTGAACTCATCATCAATAAATTGCAGAAGTTCTTTCTCATAAAAATCGCGATAATAAAACTTTCGCGCTTCCTGTTCACAGTACAAAAAGGAGAAAGTTTATTTTAAGTTTTTAGTAAAGTTTAAATAGAATGAGTAAAAAAGTAATGAATATGACGAAAGTTAGAATGCGTGATTTGCCTAAATTCAATATGTTTGAATTAAATTTAAAATTTTTACTGGAGTCAGTATAGTAAAGTAAATTATAAAATAATATTGTATAAGAGGAAAAATTATTACATCACGAGGTTGAAAAAAGTCCCTTGTTATGTCTTCTTGAACTTTATAATATGCAATGTTGCTCAACATTTCTTCAGATGACGGGTAGAAAAGAAGAAAACTTTGTGCACACTGAACGGCATCTTTTTTTTTACCTACTAAAATACGAATGTCCCATTAGTAATTTCATGCTTGCAATATCAAAAACCCTTAAATATACATTTTCTCATTTTTCCAATCTACTTAACATCATTTTAAAATTATATCTTACTTTGATAGTAAGCATACTGAAGGTAGTTATACATGCTGGGATATAGATCGTCATAATATCGTCCATTTATAAATGAAAGTTCAGCTGTGCAGTTCTGTTTGCATCGTAGACTAAAAACATAGTGGTCTGAAAGAAAAATTTTTAAAGAACAAAACAGTCCGAATAAAATGCTTACGCAACTAAAAATTATATTATTCTATGGTTAACCCATATCCATATACATATATGTATATGTACATATGTTTATATATAATAATACTAGTTCCTGCAGTTCTACCTACACTAGCTCGAAATTGTTTAATTAATTTCTGTGCCAATTTTGATTTTATTCTTATCTTCTTAAATGAAATTACCAATGCTATACTCTCAATATATGTATATACGTTAGGTAATATGTATATAAGAATAACCTAAGAATATTATCCAAATAATTTTTTCTGAACCATTTGCAATTCCTATTGGCGGAAGAAACAACATTAATAACAATTTATTATATAAACTCAAACAGAATAATATATATCCTCCTAGAGAAAAGGAAAATTGCAAAACAACATCAAATTACAGCCAACTCACTTGATACGGAAGTAACAAAATCTGGCATCCAACCTTGATGAAATTCTCCTTCGC
This sequence comes from Tolmerus cingulatus, assembly GCA_959613345.1. Classification (NCBI taxonomy): domain Eukaryota; kingdom Metazoa; phylum Arthropoda; class Insecta; order Diptera; family Asilidae; genus Tolmerus; species Tolmerus cingulatus. The sequence goes on along the minus strand of OY390712.1, from coordinate 13,474,205 downwards.
AGAAGGCACGGCACTTTTCATGCTCCTCCAACCATATATTGATTGTTATCTCCAGTTTTTCTATAGCCTGATTCCACTCCTTCTGATCATACTTATCTACACCGTCTCGATAGTAAGGTGAAAATGTCTTTATTCAAAAACAAAAAGAAAAGCGGATAAATGGATATGATAAATTTCGTTCTGCAGGCACATTACCTTGTCTTCGAAATCTTTCAAATTATCCAAATCAAATTGCTGCAATTTTGCGTAAAATAAAATATTTTTCTTCAACAATTCATTTCCCGGATTTGCCACAAGAACTGTATACGTTGCAGAAAGTGCGTTATCTATTTCATGATCCTGTACAAAAAGTACGTGCTACTTTAAATCGTACTCATGTATATATGTTATATTGTATATGAAAGTTAAACGTTATTGAACTTGTCTCCAAGTTATTTCTGCCAATTATGCTACTTACAAAAGCTTAGAAATTAGTATAGAAATAACATGAAAATCCGCCGTGTCTACAGGGGCAAGAACTTTAAATGTTCCTCCCATTTTATTTGGTTTGTGTGTATACATATAGTATAAATGCATATAACTTGATAACCAAATCAACTCACAGTAAAGTTATATACAGTATGTGGCCATGGAACTTGGCACAGGTAAGATTTTTTGAAATTTTGATGGTTTTTCCATTGCTACCTGTGAAAAACTACCCTTCATTATTAATTAATGACTTGTATACTTTCGGTTATTATCTATAGATACTAAGAATATTCAAATGTGTTTTGTTGCCGTAGTCTCTTTTTTTACTACGAAATTGTGGTAAAAATAAGTTAATGGTAAAAAGAACCCTTCTTGAAGCTGTTAATGCATTTTAACTTCTGAGATGAGAGTTTTCGTTGCGTTTAGTTTTGTTCGTTGTATAACTAAGTGTTCAAAGTGCAATTTTGCCTAAAAGTAGTTACAGAAAGAAATATTAGTGATAAAATTTTGCTTATATCAAAATTAGTGAAGAATAAATATAAAATGGGTGGAAAAGACATTTATGAAGCAAAGAAAGGCGCAATTATAGCCCTACTCAACGAACAAAAGCACTCCTACAGAGAAATAGCTGCAAAAGTGGGTGTAAGTGCTTCAACTGTGTCCACGATGAACACAAAAATTGTCACTGGAAAAGATGTTTTGTTGACAAATCGAAAAAATTGTAAAGGTATTCGCAAAACTTCTGTCCGGGATGACCGTGCCATTGTCCGAGCTGCTGTTGAGGAACGACGGAGCACCAATCGAGAGTTAACAAGGAAGTTGAGGACTCGAGACATCAACATATCGGCAAGAACAGTAAGAAGAAGATGCAGAGAAGCCGCTTTATTTTGCAGACGACCAGTAAAAAAGCCACGACTGACTCCACGCATGAAATTAAAACGTTTGCTGTGGGCACGATTGCATGAGAGTTACACTATGACTGATTGGAATAAGGTTTGTGTAAAAAAGTTATACCAATGAAGTTTTAAAATATGTTATCGAGCCTGTCGAATAAATTGATAATTTTCAAGTATTCTAGGTAATTCTTAGCCACGAATGTAGGCTAAAGGCATTGACAGAGTCATACCGTTTTGTACGAAGAAGGACTAAGGAGCGTTTCAATGAAGATTGCGTGCAAAAAACTGTCAAACACCCACCAGAAGTTATGGTTTGGAGCTGCATCATTGGAATTCTACCCATTTTGCTTCAAAACCTAGAACCGGATCAGAAGTGAATTGCGTAAATGCGTCTACACCACTGGACACGCACATCAGAAATGCACATGACGGCGCAAATTCGGCTCACTTTACAATTCACAATGCGTAAATTTAAATGTGACGTGTTAAATTACACATAAAAGAATATACAAATAAAATGTGTTTTAAATATACATGTTTTAACAGTGGATTATACATTTTTCAGGGGTTTTTAAATGTTTTCTTTTAAAATTAAATGTTTTGATAATTTTACACGCTTTTCTTTACTTTCACATGCGAAGTGTGTACTTTTTCACAATAATGGTTGTTGTAAAATTCAAATTATTTTTAACTGTGTGTATAACAAACCACCATTAAACCATTTCTGTCTAGGTCGTTCGTTTTGTATTGTTTAGTAAAATAGAAGGAAAAATATAAAAACCCGAGAGCACTCCGATTTGAGCCTTTTCCATCCAATTTTTGAAGGTTATATGAATTTCCTGCTTCTAACCGTTTTTCACCACTTTCTCCATCTTTACGTCGAAAGGTACATCAAATGCGAAGGTACTTTAAAATATATCCTACCCATGATGCTGTGCAGCAGTAGCTAGGATGAAATCATACATCACCTTAATCCTACCTCCTTCTCTCCCTTTTAAAGATTTTATTGTCAATTTATTTGTTCTTCTAAAAAACAACAACAGCAAATGAGCAAAGAAAAAAATGATCCGATAACCCTTTCCCATTCTAATGTAGAAACAAGTGAGTAATTTACAAAATTTGTTTAAATGTTGCTGAGCAACAAATTCACCGAAGAGAACTATATACATATTATACACTTTCTGTATAGTTTATATTTTAGTTGATATGTGTCGATGAAAAATGTACAATTCGATATACAATACATATATAAAATGTTACTGGAAGCTCTTGTATTAAGCCTAAAAGTAGATTTACACGATAGTAAAACATGTTTATTAAGAATTTTTAGAAATAAAGAAAAATATTGGCCAACCACTTTGTTTTGACCATGATTTTATTACCTTGTAGTAGCAAATCTGTAAGTACTCATACGGTTTTCTCATCTTAAAAATTTGTTTATCCTCGTGAGAAATCATAAAAAATCTTGGAGTATCGGGGATTTCCCAGCGTCTGCACTTTTCCATACATAGAGTTTTATAAACCATTTTCTCAAAAAAATGTCTATGCTCATAATTCTCTATGTACTTGGGACTAAAACGATTTCTTTCAATTTCACACTTAATACGACACTCAGTTATCGCATTATAATAATTATGATACATCACAATTGACCTATTTAAGTGACTGATGCAGGCTTCCCAATCGTTAACCAAATATGCTTGTACTCCATCGTGATAGTAGTCCACGAATGTTTTAATTGGCTCAAAATCAATAAAACTTTCAGCCGCAGGCTTTCGGTGCTTAAACACCTCATTTAAAACATAATCTTCTTTCTTGGTAAAAGCATGACCCTGCACTTCGACCAGGATGCATAGAAGATAAATAATTACTTTCATTATTTCGAGTTAAAATTGCTAATTTAATTGAACACAACCCGCACAGAAGTACAATCTTTATCAAAACCTTTGGTCGTTGATTTTACTTTATGCTATTTACGTCACAATGGTTTTAGATTTGAAGCCGCACTACTGATTGGTCTGATTGCGCATGCTCTCTTCTCATATGCTGCAGACGTTCTGTTCTATTGCTCTCTATGCAGCTCAGAAATTTAAAGTCATTCTTCTCTTAATTCTGAGAAAGTTAAAGTTACAATCAAGATCAAAGAACATTTGAGAAACTTCTCCAGGGTACGCCAACATCTGTTTTCGACATTACATTGCAAAAAGCATGCACAAAATTATAAGTAATAACCTAATTACTCATTTTGCTGAATTCCACTTTAAATAACGGGAAAATTCATTACTCAATTCATATAAGTTTATAAGATAATATTAAATGAATAGGCAACAGAAGAGGAGCATCGGAAACCATAAGAAGTGAAATAGTATTTCTTGGCAATAAGATGTTATCGTTAACATTGTTTGATTCCCATCTGATGAGCTCATCTAATATTCATAGAGTCCCTTTCCCTGTGCTCATTCTTCAAACCAATCTCATTTTTTCCTTGTTTTCTCCCCATTATCTTTTCCTTCTTACTAATGTTGATGTTTGGTACTGTGATGTCGGTTATAATGCTTATGTTGTTCTCTATTTTTAATGGCATTATGCCGCCCGCAATACCGAAGTTGCCATTACCTACCGTGAGCGCCCCAAAATAAATTTTTCTGTCAAGACTATTTCTACTAAACAAGAAATTATTACCCAGAGGCCAACATTTTGGAATTTTATGAAGTTATTTCCATCCCTCCTCTGCACTAATTTAGCCATTCCCAATTTATCTACAGCACCAAAGTTAATATTCTGTTGATCTGACCTTATTTTATTTTATAACAAATTCTTTTCTATGCATGAATTCTAGGTAAACGAATTGCATTTTCTTATTTCACTGTCAATAATGACTGTTCTCTAAAATTGTATTAACAAGTAGTGTAATTATTGTGTGGAATCCCTGAAAATAATTAGCAAATAAGCACTATAAGACATAATCTTATTTAACATACATGTACATACATATATAATGTGCACTAAAAAATCCGCTCTATCTATTATAAATTCACAAGGGAAGCTTAAAGTTACACTCTGTGAATCTTACTATCAGAAAAAAATTATGTTGTGTCGATTTCTGCTCTGGCCTGATAGCCGATATATCGAATTAATTATATTTTCGATAATGTAATTTATTCGAACCAATAAGATACAATAAATACAATTGTAAAATTCTAAGTTATAAATTATATCTGTAATATACCTACCACACTTTTTTAAAAATTATTGATAACACTACCACGTATAAATTAAAATGTACAGTTTTTTTTTTCCTTAGGTAAGGGGGAGGCGACTGCCTCAAGCGCTCAGACCACGGTCCATTACACTCATCCCCAGCCCTATCCGAACTTATTAATCCTCTTGACGAAACTAAGAACATCAGATAGGGATTGAGAATTGAAGTCCTCCATTCTCATTACATCAGCGCCGAACGCCGTCATGCGCGCACGGGAGAAGGCCGGACAGTTACAGAGGAAGTTCTCCGTGCTGTCCTCGTCCTCCCCATACGAAGGACATGTTGGGTCGCTATTGATCCCTAGGGTATTCATATGCTTACCGCATGTGTTATGTCCCGTAACCGTCCCTACCAGCGTTCTGCAATCCATCTTACCTAGGTTAAGTAGGAGTTTTGCAGTGTTGCTGTCCGGCCGGCTAAAGAAACATTTGGTGAATTTACAGGTTGATATACTGGACCATCTTTGACCATGTATTGAATCCATGGATCTAGTTATCCAGTTTTTCAATACTGTGGGGCTAACACCAATGATGGGCTCCGGTCCCATAGGGGGACAGTTTGCGCCCTCCTTCGCTAAAGCGTCAGAGGCCACATTACCCTGGTGATCGGGGACCCATATAAGATGGACCTGGTTGTGCTTGGCAGCAGAGTTAAATCTTTTCTTACATTCTTGGACAATCCTTGACCTGGTGGTGGGGTTAAGTAGGGTGACAAGAGCCGCCTTACTGTCGCTGCAGATGCCAATCCTTTTACTCCTCCACCTATGGGCAATTATCCAGTTAGCCACTTCGAGAATGGCAAACACTTCGGCTTGAAAAACCGTTGCGGTTGTACCGAGTGATATACTGCATTTGACTGTTTCGTTCAAATACCATCCAGCGCCCGTGCCTGTTAAGGTTTTCGATCCGTCTGTATAGAAGACGTCAGTTAATCCATTAATCAAGGAAAATGTACAGTACTCTGTCATTAAATTATTACCACTGACAAAAAATAAGAAACCAAAAGTAAAATTCAATGTTTGCTGCGGGAGTGAAAATTAAATACTATAGTTTTATTAATTCTAAACAGCTATGCTTATTGACTACATTTCTATACCAAAATGAATAAAAATTAACTAATATTTAGTAACACTACCCTTATTTTTTATTACTGCCTCTATACGTCGCGGCATGCTTTCGATACATGAAGCAATGGCTGGATCATTTTCCCATATATCCTTAATATTATTAAGCAATGTTTCTTTGCTGTTGTTCTCCCTTGAATATACTTTATATTTCAGCAACTGCCATACGTTTTCGGTGGCGTTAAGGCCTGGTGAGTTACCGGGCCATGGCAAAAGCGGAATATGCACGGAAGTGAGGAAATCTTTAACTATTTTTGCAGTGTGGCATGGTGCACCATCTTGCATAAAGAAGTGTTGATCTCCGGTTGCCCGAAAACCATCGAAATAGGGCAAAAACATGTTCTGCAACACTCGAATATACTGTTCTTTCCTCATTGTACCTTCGACAACGTACAGAGGACCTGGTCCACTCCCGCTTATAACACCCCAAATCATGATGGACGGTGGATGTTTCACAGCTCTTTGAAGACAAGACTCGTCAAACTTCTCTGAAGGTCGACGACGAACAAAGGTTGCGGCTTCCGTCATCGATTAAAGGATTCATCGGAAAAAAAAACCTGCCGGCATGAAGAAAAATTGGTATTATTTTTTGATTCTTCTTCTTTGCTCAAGAAGAAAAATTATGGATGTCTACCTTCTTCAATTGCTCAACTGTGAAGGTCTTATGATCTTTTGCCCATATTAGTCTAGCCGATTTCATCCTGGGTGTCAGCCTTGGCTTCTTAACCGGCCGTCGGCATTTCAGATTGTTTTCTGAAAATCGTCTGCCCAAAGTTCTTACTGACAGGTTAATTCCTGAAGCCTCTAACTCCTTTTTTATTTCCCTAGTTGGAAGTCTTCCGTGTTGCAGAGCTGTGGATAGTACTTTTCTATCCTCCCTCGGTGTGGTTTTGCGTGGGCGGTGACAATTTCTTCTTTTGTTTGCTTCAATTTTAATATTCTCCTTCATATTTTTTGCTATTTTTAGCACCACAGGGTATGATATTCCTTTTCTTCGAGCAATTTCTCGCGCAGAATGTTGCCCTAATTGAAGTAGAATGCAAATATTCGCCTTTTTCATTGGAGAAATATCGGCTTTTCTTCCCATTCTGAACAAGAAGCAATTTTTAAGAAATCTTTAAACATGTTAATAATTAACTCTGATAAAGTTTAGTAAAAAAATACAAACTTTGCAGAGGAGACACTGGTGATCCTGGCAATAAAACACAACAAAGTTTTCACTTATCTCACTTATTTACAAAGAAAGACTTCACTTAATGTGATGTTCACTGGTTGAAAGTCGCACCAAAATTGAACCTCTATTCTAAAAGGACCTGGTTTTATAGGAACGTCCCCTCAGGTAGAAAATCTTCTTTTCCCAATTAGGTAGAAAATTCTAACGAACCGATTAAGATCATAACCATTTTTAAATCTACTTCATTTTCCGAGAAATCTACCTAAATATGAGAAAGGTCGTAGTGGTAATAATTTAATGGCAGAGAGCTGTATTAAAAAATAGCTTAACACAAGAACAGATACTAACAGTTCCATGGGATACAAAGATATAAAGCGATATCATAAAAGGAAACAATTCTTATATAATCTTTAAATTATTCACCCTTCGGCAATACTTCGTGCCCGCTCATTATTATCTTGAAATTGTTGTAATAATACCAAATGTTTTCCAATTGGATTCTTTGGTTTTATCCCAACCTTTTGTTACACATAAAAATGTAGGCAGACAATGTTCTCAGAATCGTTATAGAAATGTAATTTTTTTGAGTTAGTCAACTGAACCTAAAAAGTATACTCTTATTTTGTGTGGTGTATTTTATTTTCCGTTACATATTTCATAGGATTTCCTTTTTGTGTGTCTATATACCTTTTCCTGTAGGGACCTAAAATAAATTCAAATTTTTAGGGATTTTACACCTGATAATTGCTTAAAATTAACGTTTATATTAAGAATGAACTTCTATAGCTGGGTTTTGTTTAATACTATGTATTTATAAACAAAACAAGTGTCTGAACAATTTCTAAAATGTTGTTTTATTTGTTCACCATTTAATATAATATGCAATTATTAAATTACTATTTGTTATAAACATTACATTATGCCAACAATTAATAAATAAATTAAAAGGAGCGAATGTACCTACTGTCGGAAAATCATTGACGATACACCGTATTTACATAGCTATAATTAAAAAAACCACGATAATATCGCTAGCAAATTTACGTAAATTTCATTATACCAGTGTAAGACAGTGGCGGCTCGTCAGAGGAGGCAGGGGAGGCAGTGCCTCCTCTATCAATTTTTAAATGTTCTTAAGTACTTAAATTGTAAATTAAAGAAAAAACGTTAAAACAATTTTTTAAAAAACTATTGTTGTAAGTAAAGGTGTTGAAATATCAAAGAAATTCCTTGTATCCTATGGCAACATTTGTAATTTTCGCCTTGCCCTGTGCCATGAAAGTTTCGCATGAAATCAACGTGAGGCTAGCCTCTAGAACCCACTCCATGCGAAAAAAAGAGCTTGAGCTTTGCAGTCGGAACTACTAAGTCAAATCCAACAGAAAGTTCCCTTTGCGCAAGCTCTTTTCTCCGCGACAAATCAGCTTTGCTTTCTGTGTGTGCGTGCCAGAGGAGGCAGTGCGCCGATTGCCTCAAGGAGATTTTAAGCACAAGTCATGGAGAGGCAATAAGTTGTGTTTGTGTGTGTCTATCTGAGCAGAAAACTACACGGCCTGAGACTTCTGCGTGTGCGTGCCCGGAGGCTAGCCTCATCAGAGCAAAAGTTTTGAGATTGAGCTTTGGTCCTTTAAAAGCGAATCTGCATAAACTTACGTGTTAAGCTTGATGAGTATGAAGCGCATTTTTCGCATTCATGGAAAGTTCTCAAATTTTCTGTTTCAAAATTTTTAGTAGTATCTATATAATGACATTAGTTGAAAAAATAACGAATTTCGACTCTGTTAAACTTAAAAGTGAATTAATTGTGTTTTATAGTAAAGAAACTTTGTAGAATGATAGGGATACAGTGTCATCTTTATTAAATAATTTAATCGAGAATAATATTACTGACGTTATGCCGGAGTTAACAAAATTATTTGAACTAATATGAACAATCCCTGCTACATCAGTTAGTACAGAAAGGAGATTTCCTGCTTTGGAAAGAATTAAAGATTATAGAACAAATACAATGGATCAAAATCGGCTATCGGATTTGGCTCTTTTGAGCATAGAAAAAACGTTGGTAAAGGAACTGGAAAAAGACCCGCTTTGGTATTACAATATTATAAATAATTTTGCGACCATTAAGAAATGTAGAGTAGATTTTATTTATAAATAGCAATAAATATATCTATGTATGTATAGAATATATGCAATACCGCATAAAATTTGAATTCTTATTAGCTTTTGCTTTTTTTTTTAAATATATATGTTTATATAATGTAGTGTAGAGGCGATAATGGTAGCAAAGGTGATTGTCACTATTTTGGGCCAGCGTGGGGCCACAAATTAGATTATGGAATTTTCTGCCTCCTCTGTTTAGAATACCACGAGCCGCCACTGGTGTAAGATGATTTCAAGGGAACATAATGTAGATAGTCATTATGAAAATAAACATGACTCGGCCAGTATCCATGATTGTTCTATGATTCGGGTTAATTCCGTAATCTGGACAGGTGAAAATATAAAGCCCGCAATAAAAACAAAACCAGCCGGATAATATAACTATTTTCCGTTCCGCGAAGAACACTGAGCCAATAATTTTATATAACCGTTTCTATCTAAAATACCAAAAATAAACTTCAGTATGGTAAATGTTACGCCTTCTTAGATAGAAGACTTCTCTTTGATTGAACAAAATTAAAAATTTATGTTATACTTCTAGTTGCTTCACCAGCATAGAGGTGGTATGCAAAACAGATATTCTACAGAAAGATGTTGGCTATATATTTCTTTAAAAATCTGGACGCCAATTGAAAGCGCTTGAGAGTAACAAAAACTTTGAGTTTAGGGGCATTCTACGAAAAATGTGAACAATCAAATTTACAACTTTAGCCAGGCGTCCCTTGATTCCAATTAAGTGAAACTAACTTTGTAAAAATCTCAACCTTACTGATTTTAGTGTCATTATTCAAACATTTCGTGGTGCTCGTATTTCTTCACACTGAGCGCCATAAAGAAATTTAAGATAATAACAATTAAGGAAAATCCTAAGCAAGTTTAATTTGCAGCCGGTTACGATTTTGATTTGGTTCGAAGAACATGAATAATATATTTTTTCTTTTTCAATGTCCATACATATGTATGCATACATACATATATATAGATACACTGCGGGACACTTGATTACCCTCAATCGAAATTTTCGCGTAACTCATACGAATGGCACCGGTGATTTTTTCGGACGAGAAAAAATTTAATTTGGATGGGCGTGATGGTTTTCAACATTACTTCTACGATTTGAGGAAATCTGACATGTTTTTATCACGTCGTGATACCGCTGTTGGCGTCATGGTATGGGCTGCAATTTCGTGTTATGGCGCAATAGACTTAGTTGTTCTAGAAGGTCGACAGACGTCAATCGATTACATGGAACTCTTGGAAATCCAAAAAATAAATTTTGACGAAATGTTCAATGGTCGACGATGGATTTTCCAACAGGACAACGCAGCCATCCATACAGCAAGAAGAGTTAAGCAATGGTTTGCACACCACAACATAAAAGTTTTGGATTGGCCAGCTCTATCTCCCGACCTTAACATTATCGAAAATGTTTGGGGATGGCTTTCACGAAAGATTTATGCAGAAGGAAGGCAATTTGACAATAGGGAAGATCTTATTGCAGCCATAAATAATGCTTTTGAGCAAATTTCTTTGGATTATTTAACAAATTTATACAATTCTTTACCAAAGAGACTTTTTGAAGTTGTATGTAAAAACGGAGGTCCTACAAAATACTAACATAAAATAAAATTATTAAAAAAACTAAAAATCTTCGTTTTATTACGCCTTTTTGCAAATGAGGGTAATCAAGTGTCCCTTTTTAAATAGCCCAAAAATTGAAAATTGGAATTTCCAGGTCAGCTTTTTTTTAATTTTTTAAATCGGTCCTCAGGTAGCATGTAACAAGACATAAGAAATGTTGTGGTAATTGTTTCCAAGAAATAGTTCCACAACGTTATGTGTTACGCGAAAATTTCGAGTGAGGGTAATCAAGTCTCCCGCAGTGTATGTCCCATTCTTAGTGAAACCTAAATATATTTCCCTTACCCTACTATTTTAAGACAGACATGTACATAAGAAAATCGAGAATTTCACAACAAAAAAAAAAAACAGTAATCATCTATAGCGTGGACGATGGCAGTAGAGAATAAACATTTAATGACCTGCTAATTAAATTCACATACGCTATCATCCTAACTCAAGCCCCATTCCCATCATGTCTCAATTTCAGTCCATTCAGAATTATCTCTAGTATCCGAAGTTAATTACACAGTACAATTTATAAGTTACACTAGCCGACCCGGCAAACTTCGTACCGCCTCAAAATCAATAAATAAAAAGGCTGAATGATAATTGCAGGATGTTTCAACTTTAGTAAAAAAATGTGGTCAAAACTTAACCGAAACAAAAAGAATTCGTAATAAAAAAAAATGCTCAATATGAATTAGGTTTTATTATTATTTTTAATTACTCATGATGTTGCTTGAAAAATTGTTATGTCACAAAGGTTAGGAGCTTACAAAATAAAGTTTGTAGTGTACGGTTTTAATTTGAAACTTGCTTACAATACAAATTAATATAATATCTTTATTTACATTAAATACAACTTAGATTCAATATATGTAGTTAATCAAGTTTTATTATTATTATATATACACTTGATGTTATTTAAAAATAGTCACGTCACAACGTGTAGGTACTTACAACATAAAGTTTGCCAATATTACTGGCTATTTATACGGTTTCAATTTGATATTGACAGAAACACACTGTTACAATACATTTAGTGAATTTAAAGCTTTCTGATAAACTATATTTTTTGTCTTGTTTTGCGATGCGTAAATAAACAAAGATGACGGTTTGCCGACGCGCAAAGATGCGACGTATAATTGTTCATGCGCGAAACAGGGACACTCCAAGTTTATTCCGCAAACTTCCAACGACTGGCCTAGCGATTTATTTATGGTCATCGCAAAAGCCAGACGCACGGGAAATTGTAGACGTTTAAAACCGAATGCTAAATCAGTTGGAATCATCGGTATACGCGGGATCAAGACATCCTCTCCTTTGTATTTTCCCTTTATGATCGTTGCCTCTATGACGTTATTCATTAGTTTTTTCGCAGCCAGTCTCGTTCCATTGCACAGCCGAGGTTGAATAATGATGACAACTGATCCTACTTTTAATTGCAAACTGTGAGGTGGTAGTCCAGGCAATTCCAGTGAATTCAAAAACTCCGTGGGATAGCTGACTACGTCATCCTGGTTTACAACTGTGTCAAGTGATTTGAAGGAAAACAACTCTCCCGGAAGAAAATTCTGATTGGTCGCATTGACATCATCGACATCTTTATTTTTCGCCGCCAATATTGCTCGTTCACCCAGCCAATTATGGTTATTGAACTGTTGCGCTATGTCCGGAAAAACACGTTGAATAAGCTCCTCTTTTGAGTCTGTGATGCGGCAGAAATCTGTGGGTAATGTAATGATTTCGGTTGAGGTGTCCACTGCGACTTTACCATTTCCAATGTCTAACAACTGCTTCGAAAACACATTTGCAGTTTGATCTTGTTGCAAAAATACTGGCATGTTAGTTGTCAATTGGAGTGTTTTTACGTGCCGCCACAAATTTGATGATTTTAGGCATGCGTTTAGTTCGTCAGCAACAGTTGATCAGGGAATAACTGGAAGAGTCTGACGAAATTCACCTGACAACAGAATCATGGCCCCACCAAAAATGTTTTGGTTGTCACGAAGATCTTTAAACGTTCTGTCCAGTGTCTCCTGTGATCTCTTATGGGCCATCGTGCATTCCCAAAAGATCAATTTGCATACCTGTAGGATCTTCGCCATTGCGCTATTTTTGGCGATGTTGCAAACTGGTGTTTCGTTGATTTGCATGTTCCGTGGTAATTTCAAGGCAGAATGTACAGTTCCTCCGCCTTCTAACAGAGTCACAGCTATTCCAGATGAAGCCAACGCTAGAGCTACATCGTTTTGCGATCTGATCGTCGCCAATAGCACAAAGGATCAACAAAGTAAAGTTGTCTGACTTAACTACAATTTTGGAGCAATCTGAACTTAAGACAGTGGTGTTCCCACTTGAATTCTTGAATTGCTGCACACGAACACACTGATTTACTGCATGATACACTATCACATCATACATTAAACCGTATAATAAAAATTCATCTGAGACAACGCGACCTTTACTACGCCCAGATTCCCGCCAAAGTCCGTAAAATATTATCACCCTTATTCCACACTCCGACGGAACGTAAGATTTCTCCGAAGTTCTCCGTGTCGTATTCCACACTCCGACGTAATGACCGAAATCTTCCGCATCGTAACTCGCACTCCGAATTTCTACTTTCGTAACTTTTTGATATTCCGCACTCCGACGTACACACGATTTTCGGGAGAAAATCTCCGACGCGATTAGTGTGTCGGAGAATTTAAACTTGCCACTTAAATAGTGTTTTATTACCGGAAACACACATCAAAGCTGGTTAATGATAATGGGATTCAAGTTCTTGATTGACTGTCTCAATTATCAAATTTGAATCTCATTGAAAATCTTTTCAGGATCCTTAAATAACGGTCGTTTTAGAAATAAAGCGTAATCAATGAAAACACGGGAAAAAAAGAGTAGGAAAGCATAGCTAAATCTACTATTATGTAGTTAATAGGGTCTATGCCACGAAGTTGTGCTGGGATTATTCAAAATAAGGACTATCATGGAAAGTACTAGGGAGGCAACTAAAATGTTGCTTTAGTTTTCCACACTAGCATGTACCCAAGTTTGATCGTTTTTTAAATTATTTTCAATAAATTGAATTGCAATTTGTTGCGATGTCAGTTATTTCTACTGTTTTATGAAAGGGGAAAATCAGAATTAGCTTTTTATGTTCCACTAAATGAAATGAAGGATAAACACTAATTTAAGTTTCGTACTGTAATGGTTGTTATTGTTTTGCACAACAATGTAATTGTGCCCTAAGTTAGGTAAGAAATAAAAAAACAGAAAACCGCAACAAACTGTAATAAAGTGGTTGCGCAGGATTTGGGTTTTAACGAATTTTCGTTTCCCCAATATCCTTTGTTTGCCTGCATTTCTGGGTTTTATGGCCTCGACCCGGACCCACGATAGCTTGATAAACATGCGTAGGTACCCTTTAATTCAGATTTTTTTTTTAAACACTTTCTTTAACACACTTTGGCCACCTTATGCTTTATAAATTCACTTCAATCACTTATTTTAATATTTTTTTGACACTTAACAGCTGCTTTTCGGAGTGAATCGAATGGCAGTGCTTTCACGAGATCCCTTCGTAGTGCGGAATACGAAAAAATGTTACGTCGTATCGTACAGTTTACGTCGGACAAGTTCTCCGTCGGAGTGTGGAATAAGGGTGTATATGTAGTTGCGATCAGAAATTGTTGGTTGTCAATGTCAAATGTCAAAAACAAACAAAAGTATTCTTTTAAATTCAATTTGATTTCTGAATGACTTTTAAATTTAATTGATTTCCAAACGACGGGACGAACATCAAATGTTTGACAGGTAGGAATAGTTTCTAAGGGAAAGCGAAATTTTTTTTTTACTATATTCCAAGCATTTTTTTCATATTTACTCACCTTTTAAACCTTCCCTGAACTTCCACAAATAATACAAAACCAAAATTACCAAATCAGTCCATCCGTTCTCGAGTTTTAGCGAGACTAACAAACAGCAATTGATTTCTATATATATAGATATAATTGCCAATAAAAACATCCAAAAGTTCTAATTTGCAGATATTCTTTCGTAAACCTTTTTTATAATTCATCAGGTATATATATTTCAAATGACCTAATTTTACCATGGCCGTTAAAATTCTTCGCGATATTATGTCTTTATACAATTATACTTACTCATCCGTTGTTGAATTTCATATTAATAAGGAAATCAGAAAAATATAAATTCACAATAGTGTTTGATGCTATCGTCTCTTTATATTTTTTTCTTAATTCGCAATTTTTCGATACTAATGTATTCTTACTTAAAATCAGCAAGGAATTACAAACTAGAAAGAGCTTTTGAAAAAGGAACAAAATATCTCCTCATACCATACGCTGCTCAGCACGATTTTGTAGAGAAATAGAGAAAAGCAGAAGAATATAAGATGAACAGTCAGAGAGTAATAATACTTTCTCTAAATTAGGTACTAATATGTAGGCTTACAAAGTCTGTAATATTTTCTTAATATTGAAATGTATATATGCATATAAATAGTACCTCTAGTCTCCCGACTCTTTATAACTCACATTTCAATCGTTTATTACTGATGATGTCTGCTTTTAATCGGCATCTGAACTATAAAATTAGTAGATTCTATTATGTCTACGGTTCTTCTTCAATCTCATTGTTGCAGTATCTATGTGTACTCTAAACTGGTATAAGCTTTTCCTCAACTTCAAAATGCGCAAGCGTGCAGATTTTCCTCACTAAAGTTGGAAAGGTCACGTTAACAAGTAGAATTTACAAACTTTAAAAATTTATTTCAGTATACTTTCAGAATTGTTGTCAAATATTTAAAGACTTCTCTGCCTTTGACATTGTAAAAATCTATTCTTCCTGCGAAAGGATCTGAATTTATAGAATTTGGTTCTTTATCCTTTTATACTCTAAACAAAAATCAAAAATGGATCCTAAAGAGCGCGTTAAAAGCTTTCCGAATTCCCTCCCAAAACACCATGTCCTGCGTTTCGTTCTGTTACCGATGGTGGTGGTAGTACTGTTACTAGACAGCACCAAAGTGCATGAGATTTTATTCTACACAAACATTCAGTGCAAGAGGATACTGCCCAAGTTTTCCTTATATATATATTCGCCGAAAGCATTGAATAACTTTAAGTTCCTTCGCGAACGTGTCTCCGACTAGTAGTACGACTTTTGCTCGGGATAGGTATAGTTGGATTTTCTGGAGGTTATCCTGTGAGAACAGGCCGTTGAATATTCTGTGTATTTTCCTTTAATCAAATTTATGATTATAGCACAATAAAAACGAATCTTGCCCCATATAGAGTTTGAGTTTAAATAAATTGTTTGTGAGTCAATTACTTATTTTTACATACATACATATATTCATTTCTTCAACTCACTTACTATATTTGTTATTAATTTTTAGTTATTCCGATTCAGTAAAAATTGTGATTAGAAACATCAAACTTCATTAGTTATAATTACACTCATATTATATATATATATATATATATATTACGTTAATTATTATTAAATAAATGAAATAAGTCACACTGCTTGGCAGTTGACAATGTACTGACAACTAAATCTGTGCTCTTTTCATTTATTCTTTTTTATTCATAATTAGTTTTAGTCATGTTTAAGTGATCAGCTGTATTCAACATTTCTATACAAAAATAATTATGTGAGGTGCGTATAACTAAGTGATTTCTCATTGCTAATGTTTTACCGTGTGAATTAATATTTCTCGATTTTTCTCCGCAACAACACGTTATGAATTTTCACCTAATTTGGAGGTAAATCTTTTTTAATATTAGACTATCTATTGTAAATCTAAGTAACATATCTTCATATTTAAAAGATATTCCAACTTTATACTTACATGCAGCAGCATGACAAAACCTTAAAGAACAGAAGTGTATATTTTCAAGTATCAGAAAATGTTCAAGCCAAGACCCGATACTTGAAAATATCGTATTTTTCTCTTTAAATATTGAACATTGTTTTGGATTTCTGAATATAACCAGCAACCAACATGATATTGCTCCGCCAAATCAGGAGTATATGAAGTTTCAAATGGTCACATATTTCACTCTGATTACATATAAAATATTAACTTATAAATGGTATCGAAAGTGAAACAAAAAAATGAAAGAGTCAATCAATTATTTATTTCCATCATCATCTCTATGCGTTTAACGTTTTATTTAGAACATTCCTGCCATAAAGATATCTTTACTAACTGACAGAAAGTCAATCATATATGAATGAACACATTTTTTATTTTGTCCCATATTTTTGTTGTAAGAAATCGTAATTGGAAGATACATTTTATGAGGTGTAAATATTTAATCCAGAAAGAAAAACAAGGACAATTTAATTTCTATGAAGTGGATTTTAATAATAAAACAAACCAAACAAATAAAAACATAGTTTTTAAACAAGATACGAAAATCCATAGAAAATTCCGCTTTGCACGGAGCCTGAGTAAGTCGTAAGAACCGTTCGTAAGTGTATTATATTTCAAATGTACTTTGCGCCAACCTTTTTCCTTTGTCTACCTTCTTATTTTAAATCTAATTCAGGCAATAATTAAATTTCATTTGGAAACAATTACCACATGATGAGACAAATTTACTTGTTGCACGAAGGAAATGTAAATTGTTGGTGACTTTATGACAGCAACCAACTCAAATTTTAAACACACTACAAATTTTAGAGGATTACATTACTTTGCAGTACAGTTAGACATTCCCCTTTATTTTCCTACTGACTTTGACCGGCTTCTTGTATCTTTGTTTAGTTTTGTAAAGGTGTATTTCGAGGACTTTTAAAAGGTGAAGTGCTCATACTTAAATATATCAAGGAAACAGAAAACAAAGTATTAAGTCGGCTTAATATTTATGTTCCAGCATCTCCCATCATCTCCCATCATCTCGCATCATTTCTACCACTAATTACTTTATTTCAAAGGATATCTGCTGAAGTTGTTTGAAGGGTCTCAAATTAAATCCTTGAAACGTGCTCACAATATTTGATTACGTTGAGTTGGTAATTATAGTTCTTCGACGTAATTTTTGCGCTTTTGCTGCTTTGTCCTGTATTTACCAGGATAAAAGAGCATTTCCTGTACTTCTAAGAACTTTTCAAATATTTTAATACAGGTACATACTGAAAAATCACTAATTTAAATTCTTTAGCAAAAAAGCATGGGAAATTTCTAAAGGCCTTTTCATAACAACTATGTGAAAAGAATTCACAAATATCTTCATTTCTACATATTCCACTATGCAGACTTAGAGAAAGCTATAGAAGTAGAATATTTATAGGATATTTGTCATTTTATTGCTTTATTTAACCTAAATCAGTAACTCTCTGGTCATTTGCACATTTCCATTATCAAATAAAATGTGTTGCTGAGTTCGTTTTTATTAATTACGCAACTAGAGACTGGAAAATAATATAAAAAAAATATTTTCAAAATGGTTTTATAGATGCTGAAACAAACATCGGTCCTTACTGAATACTTCTGCTCTCAAGAAATACTATGTGTTAAATTTATTTACACATAAACCCACGTTAACATGCTTTCATACTACGAGGTTTTTAAAATTTTTTTCAGATGAATTCCTTTAGATAAATAGACAATATGCTCTTTTAGTAACTTAGAATTATAGTGGTAAGAAATATCATTAGTTTTCGTTTCTATTAACATAAGAATTTATGGTATTATTATAGTGACCTCAACAAAATATAATTTTCCGTTAAATGAATGAACTGAATTACTACGCTTTGATCTTAGTGTAGCATCAAAAGGGTTGTGGCCGAGAGCTTAAGTTAATCTTTAAGTCTATTAATCTTTTTGGTCCCTACTAAGTTTGCCTGAGCTTAATTCATTTTTTATTCTTGCCTTGCTTATAATATTTATAAAGTATGTTGACTAAATACAAAAAAGCACGCAATGCAATGAATATTTTTAATTTTCTGCCTTTGATGCTGGCCATCAGTTCCGATTACTACTATCTTTGTATTCGTTGCTATGCAGTTCGTGGTTGGCATCATCATCTTCCTAACCCTCCACCTTGCTGAAGCTATTTATTTCAATGCCTAACGTTATGGACCATCTGAATCCCACAACTACTTTTACGGATTCAAAGAAAGATCCTAGCGATAATGATGGTAGTCAGTGATAGACCATCGGTGTCATGGCCTGATGATGGAAATTTCTGTCGCGCATGATTATGGGATTTTGTTAATGTTATACCCACGAAAAGACTGTCATTTTTTAGATTACGCGACTGCAAAGAGCACATGTACTACTTGACTTAATTAAAAATTTTCCAGATGTAATACTTTAACTGTACTAAATTTCATTGTTACATTATTTTCTTACGTAATTATTCTAAAATTGTCCAAGACATCAGCAAATGTGCAAAAAATATTCCAATGCATATACTGTCCAAATGTTTGTTTAATCCCTTCATTCCCATATTACAATATTAGATAAACTGCTACAGTATTTATGGCCAAAACGCCAAAAGATTAATCTGCTGTTCAGGCAAAGAAAACAAGTTTAATATACGGCAGTAAAGCGAGGTACGACATGATTTTGCTATTGCACTTATGCAGTTTGTACAATATTTTAATTTTAATTTAATGAATTTGGCCATTTATTCCAATATCCCTTTTACATTTTTAAACGGCTGAAAGCTTTATAATTATAATTAATATAAACGAATCTTATAATAAAATAAGAGCGTATTATTGGATTTGGAGGCAGATACCCCTATATGCTCCAGCTGGCATAATAATTAGTAATTTATGTTGTTGGATTTTTAGTAAACCTAGAGAAAGCTACTGAACTTTATATAAGTAAAGATTTTCACTCACTAAAAAGTTCGTATTACAGCCCTTTCTTAGCATGGTCAATTTGCATCTTTGCAGTCCCCCTAAAATTCATTGAAATAAGAAAAAACAGGAATTCACAAAGGGAGAAAAAGTACATCAAGGGAAAAACTAATTAAACAAAAAATAAAATTACTTACTTTGAGCGCCTAGTTGAATTCCCTGTATCAAACTTTCACATTCTTACCAATTTTAATTAAATTTCCTGCTCAACACAATTCGTCACAATGCTCGATTTAGAAATTCCGAATCTTATGGCAGACGGCATGAACCATAGTTTGTGTTCTAATACATGGAATTCTTACGATAATGCGAGAAAGGATTAATTTGTGTAAAAGTGTAGGTGTAAATCTTATATAATAAGCAGAATTACAGCTTTGCATTTGTTTAAACCTTTGTTCAAAAATTTATTAAAAATACGTTTGGTTAGCAGACATAACATCAGCAATTTAATATGAAGAAAGAATCTCCTACAATTAAAATCAGATCTTATACAGCAGTCTTTCATTTTCATATGTATTCTTATAATCTCTACTCTTTTCCACTATCAAAAGAATTGTAACATTTTCATGAGTAAAAATCTAGTAACAATAACTTTCATGGGGGGATAAACATGAAAAGTTACCAAACGACCTTTGGTAAAAATTGGCTAAATTTTGAAAGTCTTGCTTTTGTGCGTGTATCACATGATCTCCAGGATGACACGTTTCTTAAGCAATCTTGGTGAGGATATCGTCAAAGGGCTGATGAAATTAACAAAATGATATTTCAGAAAGCACACAACTTTAATTGGAAAACACTACGGAAAAAACACATAAGACACAACGCAATGACGCGAAACAGCTGAGATTGACAATCAGTCGGTGATTTTACCCGAACTCTGGAGCATGGATAAAATTTGGTAAAATCTAGTAAAAGGGGAAGTGATCATTTTTAGTCTCCTTGGAGTTAACAAACAGTTTCGGGTAACAATTTTTACCACTTTTTACCACTTTTTACTCATGGGTAAAAACTTTCGAGTTAACAGACAGACCTATTGTTATACAATTTAGCTTTCATAGTAGAGCAACCTCAATATTTCCTTAGAGCACGTCCAATCATAGATATGTAAAGAAATGTTCTATTTCGCTCAAGGAGAATTTGAAGAGTTGTATGTATATAGGTTTATACGTATAGTACGAAAAGCCAGGGGCAAAAGAATTCTCAGAAGGTTTCAGATCTCATTCTTGGCCTAGAGGATGTGTCTTTCCAAAATTTAAATCAACTGTGCTGTTAATGAATATTCAGTATCAAAACCAACCCCAGACTAGGTAGTACTATGGACAGGACAAATCTCATTTAGTCGCCAGTACCCTCGTAATGGAATGGAAGCACACTCATAAGCAGCCTGAGCGATAAAATGTGTAAAGTAATTTATAAGGCCGACAGTATTTGTGCATAAACGTTGAAGTAGTTATTGGACCTTTAAAAACTTTGTTAGTATTATTACAAGCGACAATAGAGTAAACAGTTTATAACGAAGAAAGATTTTAGCAAACCTGAACTACACTTTCAATTCAACAATAAAATCTCTAACACAGAAGAAAATACTCCGTTTCTCATCAAACGTAATTGCCATTTGTATTCACTTATTCAAATTGTTGAAAGCGGCTTAAAAAGTATTTACGCTTTTTTCAATTAATATGCACTACAGATAAAATACCTTAAACAAAGTAAATATAATACATAACTGGGAAGTTACTTCTGGAATATTTCAAAGGCGAATGAGGCGATGTGCCTCGAATTGAGTAAAGAAGCAAAGTGAAACAGTTAAAAGGTTTAATCCCTAAAGAACATTAATTTTGCGTGTGGAAACTGATAAATCGTTAAGGAGATGATCTAACCCGGATAGAAAATTCGCGATTTGTTTCAAATTTTTCACTAAGTTGTTATTTTGTGCTTATTAATCCTCTCAAAGAACAATTTGAGTACTTTCCAGCAAAATTGTTCTAAGAAAATATAAGTACGTCAAAAAGAAAATATTCATCACTTTTGTAACCTTTATAATAATCAAGTTTCATTGACGCTTGATGTTATCATCGTTCTTTCTAAATAACTTAATGACACAACAGGTCCAAGAAGATTATTAAGCATTTTTTCTAGACTTGACGGGATAATTCGTTTGATTTAAATAGCAACGTTTCGTTCGTTTCACTAGAAGGCTTGCTAAGCAAGTTTATCGCAACCCTTTGCTTAAGGCAATAACTCAAACCGCGGAAATCATCAACTCTAAGTTGTTTGTTCTATAAATCCTGTCAAGGACTTCTCCTTTACTGTAAGACCAACAGAAGAAGAAAATAAATGACTTAAAGTAATTTTAGTTAACTCTTTGTAAGCAAATGTGCCCTATAACTTAAATAAACGCACATCCACTTAGTCTGCTGAATCTTGCCAATCTAAATTTTACAATTTCGTGTTTTTTCACTTCAATTTCTCCAAGTTAATTCTCGCTCATCGCCATTTAAAATTATCGAGATTCAAGAAGACAATTTTCCCTCTCTTGTAACAAATGACATTAAAAATATGGAAAAATAACGATGTATTATAGGCCTCCTAAAAGGCGCTCCTAAAGAATGTACATGCTTAAGACTTCTCTGAATGCGAGTGAACATGATATGCCTTTTTTTATTTTTACCGGTCACTCTTGAACAACAGAAAAATTCTCGAAAGTGACCACGATGGCCACTGCCTTACTGCGGCAAAACGAACAACTTTCACTTCACTAAATAAGTCACAAACCAAACTTTGATTATGGCTAAATAAGAATTTGTACAGGAGTTTACTCTAAACATATCTAAAATTTAATTTCTTACGACCGAGGCACAAAAGCTGTACCAATAGGAGAAGAGTTCATTGCCAACTGAGAAAATAACTTAAGGGCAAGAGAAGAAATTATAAATTATAACAATTTCCACTAGTTCAATTCAATTTCGAAAATTTAAATGGACCAGGAGAGCCCTTGGAACATCATTGAATTGAATTGCATGACATAATTCAATAGTATTTACATATTATAGAATTGAATTGCATTGTAAATAGAATTGGAAGGTATCTGCTCATAGTAAAATTCAATAAGACGAGATTTCAAATATTAAAATGGTAATGGACAATTGTTTGGATTGCTAAAATATTATTTTAGCATACAAAAGAAAGAGCTTTTTAGACTGCCATAGCCATAATGTCGACTTGATCACTGTATTTGTCCTTACAATCGTGTGTACATCAGCAATGCTACTGAAGATTATTAAATTGGCTTGACAAAATCATATTTTCAGAGTTTTACAATAAAAAGACAAACTTATACTGATTAAATAAAAAATCAGAAATGATGATGAGTCTTTCCCATGGAGCAAAATTTCTCATTATATGTATGTATGTACATATGGATACAACACAAAGGATTTAAATCAATGTTTAACTTTCTGACGATTATGAATCAATCTATTTATGTACAATCTACCATTTTATAATATTGACTTGTAAAATTTTCAGAAAACTAATTAATTCACATATGTACATATGTAGGTACACTTCATTAGCGTACACTCTAATAAAATTAAACAGAAACTAGGACTAAAAGGTAGTTATTTGAAATCTGAAATTATTATTACTTATTATGAAATATATCTACTTATTCTAGAATACTCGCGTTGTTCCTGTTTGAAAATAAAGCAAATTTAGCAATTTTCTGATATCTGGAATCAATCGGTCGAATAATCTCATTAAAATCGAACAATCCTCATTGATTAAGCTTCCCTGGTCTGATTGTATTTTATCGTTAGTGCCTTTTTCCCAGTGATTCAAGGAGAGGTTGGTTCACCAGTTTATTTTGGCAAGAATGTGCACAAAAGATATCAATTGTATTTTTTATCCTCCTACTGCTAAAACAAAGATCCCAATATTCCTTAAATGAAAATAAAAGAAGACTTTATTTTATTTTTTCCCATATGCAATATTTAAGAGTTATCTTTATTTTCTTTTTTGGATAATAAACTTAATAGTATATAGTTCAATTTTCATAAATCGATAATAATAAACAGCGTTCATACTGTCCACAAATTACGTTCGATTTGTTCCTTTAGAAGGAAATTTTCTAGAGTAGATAAAAAGAAAATGCATCAGATGAAAGAACAGCAAAAAACAATTGTTCTATTCGCTTTTACGTGCTTTATCTATAATCATCTAAAACCATAGAAGAAAAGTAGGTAGCTTAAAATGAACTTGCTGTCAAGGATACCCCTTGCAGTATTTTCAAAAAGTTAAAAGTGCAAATGTGCCGAACGAAAGAAAACACCAAGAAAATTTATTCCCATTGTCGCCTAAAATATTTCAAGGGACATACATATGTATGTATAAAATTAATCTAGGGATATAAAATACAAAAGACTATCTAGCTGTTGTAATTAACTTACTTTCCTTCGAGTAAGACAATCTGTAACTAGAATCTATCAGTTAAGAATAAAGGTACGTGACTAGGTGTTTTGGTGAATCGGAAGTATCAAAATAGCTGATGATAGAATGCCAAAAAGGCTAATATTTTAGTATCAAAGCCACGTTAAGAAGTGTAAAAAGATTTATAATTGTATATATGCATATTTAAATATATATTAACGCATATTCTCTGTTACACTTTGAAAAATTTTCGCAGAACTAATCACTTTTCGCTGAATTTTCACATTCTCATGAATATTTATGTGGTTTTCCCCTTTATCTCCGCCTTCATTTTATCTGGGTGATTTCACTGAAGTTTCTTATATTGTACCAATTTATCAATATTCTAAATAAATTAGGAAATTAGTAAAAATCTGAACTTTTGCTAACCAAAATGTTAGCTTTAAGGATGCACATACATACATCATACACTCCGCGACACATGATTGATCACACCGTCATTTTCTAAAGTCCCCAGACAAATAATTATTTTCAAGAAGTCTAACTATAATAACCTATTAATATCGGAAATTCCTAATTACTTTATGCAACAATTTTCCGTATTCGATGCGTTGTCTATTTTTTGCGAATTTTTACCTGAAAAGGGGTATAAAGACGTGCGACACATAATTGACCTCACCCTTTGTTTTTTTTTGTTTTTGCAAGGAGTTTCAAAAGACTGTTTAGGGAAATGATTGCCGGTGAAAAGAAGAACCAACTTTAATACTTTTTACATTTATTTAATAATGAGTATTACCACCATTTTTATTTATTACCTCAAATACTCTATTTGGTAAAGGATCGTACAAATTGTGTATGTATTATTTCTATTAGTGCTTTATTCCATGCTGCTATTATTGCTGTTTTTAAAGATTCTACACTTTCAAATTGACCAGACCCACGGATTTTCTTAGTGATCCATCCTCATCAGTTTTCTATAATATTAAGGTCGGAAGATAATGATGGTCACTCAAAACCTCTTGAAATTTTCTTCCGTAAGCCATTAATTAACAACCCTCGCTGTGTGAATTGCACATGGTCATGCTCAAATGTCCAATTGTGACCTTCCATCTTTTCTGTTATTTTAAGTTTGGCGTTTCCAATGACAGTTTTGCAGTCATTAACAGTTTGTTGTCCACTAATAAAAACCAAATCAACTGGTCCATTGTATGAAATGGCTCCCCAGATAATAACACCTTCTTCCCGCCGATGACGACGTGTTAAAAATCGTTCCTCCTCCGTTATATCGTGAAAATAAAATGAGTATCCATCTCGTCCGTCTAACGTAAAACGCTTTTCATCCGTAAAAACAACACGTCTCCACTCATTTGTCCAATCCATGTGATTCCTAGCAAATTGAAACCTATTTCCCTTACGTCTGCTGGTCAACAGTGGCTTCCTTTTGAAACGATGACGTTGTAATAATGGTGTCGTCTTTAATAAACGTTGTACTGTTAGACTACTTGCACTAGTTCCAACAGCTTCCTTAATTTGCCTTGCAGTTTGAGATGTATTTGAAGATATTCTCGGGACTCTCCGCCTCTCTGGTTCCGCTATTGTCTTTTTAGGTTGCCCTTTTTGGTTTATTCCATAAAATTTTCGAGATCTTGTAAGAATTTCTCATTACGCTTCTATTAATTGTTTGGATATTTCTCTAATAGAATATCCTTCGTCTTTCAGCAATTTAATTTTCCCGATTTCTTCTTGAGTTAGTCTTTTACCACTACCCACTTTGGTAAATTTTTTGCTCTATGTCAAATAACAATCACTTCCCGAGTAAAAATAATCTATAAATTTGAACATATCTACACTAGGTCTGGTACTCCTAAATTTTTAAAAGTTTACATGCATCCACATCGGGGCTGCATAGCGGAAAAGTACGTCTGCCACGCTGGAATGCACGCCTTCACAACAGTCCCAGAATTAAGGTTTTTAAGCCTGCCATACAGGTATATATGCGTCCATAGCAGTTCCAGGATTTGGGTTGTTTACTCTCTACGGAGATACGTACGCGTCCCCAATAGGTCTACTGCATACGCAATGATTAAAATTATTTTTAATAAAATACTTAATTAATTAACTAAATAATCAATTAGATAAAGCGAGAATTAAATATTGGGAAATATATTTTTTATTCAAACATAAATTAATAATAATTAGACAATATCTTTTTTAAATCCTTGTGCGCTTGATACAAACTGTTTCACTCATGCATGACACTCACATTGACAACAACGACAAAAATGTTGGGCACACTATTGTAAAAGTCTTTTGATGATCTAAATGAATTTTTTTTGCACCTTTGGACCTGTCAATATCACAGAAAAATGAAACACACTCACTTCGATGAAGATTCAAATGAAACTAAGTAAAATAGTTCAAAATTTGGGGGAGAGAAGAGGGAATACTTAACCATCGGCGCCAGACAGATTTTGGAAAAAACCCGCCATAAAATTTTCTTCGGCAACAGGCAAAATAATAAACGATCCTTTTGTGGATTTTGAATCGACCAAAAACTCATTCATTTTTCGCCGCAAGTCCGCACTAGGTACAGGACGCACCGGTTTAAAACAGCTTCTTTCCCTTCCAAGGGATTAAAAATCATGCGAACTTAGTATAGACGTCATGCGGGTACCGTTTACAATAATTTCGAACGTACAAACCCACTATGGACTACGTGCAGATTTCGATAATTTTTACTCGGGTTCTCAACAACTATTTTCAAAAAACAAGGATCCAACTTGCATGAAACACAATTTAAAATTGGTGAAGTCAATCATGTGTCGCACGTTTTTATTCTCCTTTTCAGGTAAAAATTCCCCAAAAATACACAACGCATCGAATAGGGAAAATTGTTGCATAAAGTAATTAGGAATTTCCGACATTAATAGGTAATTATGGTTAAACTTCTTCGAAATAATTATTGGTCTGGAGACTTGAGAAAATGAGGGTGCGGTCAATCATATGTCGCGGAGTGTATGTATATATTTATGTAAATACGTGAAGTGCGTTATTAAACAAGTATTAAAATTGTAAACCTTGGATTTTTCTAACAATATTTAAAAGATTTAAGATTTTGTCGCCATTTTCTTTAAATTGCATCGTAGTAATGTTTAAATTTAATGTAATATTTGATTGGCAAAAATCTTAAGTGTATTATCCCGACCAACTTAGTCTAGTCGCTGTGGAGACTTTGATGATGGCGACGCGACGGCTTTGTGGGCAAAAAGCTCTGAACTTTTCTCTGAAACACAAAGAATATACCCTGAAGAATTGTTAGTTTGCATGAAATTTGGTGTGGAAATCTTCGTTGGCTAAAATGTCATTTTTATCTATAGGGCTTTTTAGCTCAGTTAAGCTTCCTATTTCCCCTTGACCTCTATTCAGGGTTGAATATTTCCATGACATTACAAACAAACACATTCTCTCTTGATTGTTATTTCTGCATTTGCGATAGTTTTGTCTATTTCTGTTTTATATTTTTCGTTTATTTTCTGCAAAATAGTTGTTCAGAAGAAAGGAAAGGAGAACTGATTTTCTTTTACGAGTATATATACGATCTTTCGTAGTTAGATGCCTGTTTTCGCTCTGCTAGATGCTCGGCAAAGTTCTAAGGTATGGTTTAAGAGATGGAGAAAATATGTGCACTTAACGAAAGAAATCATTTTTTTATACTCGCCCACATTCTGCTACTTTAATTCCTTTGCAATAATGGGAAATAAAACGAATGATATCAGAGCGAAGAGTTCGAGCTTGATGGAATATTAATGAAATTTAAGAAAGGAGGAGATGGAATAATGGCTGTTCCCTTCGCATATTTTAATTCTTGAGCAGCCAAAAGAGATGGTTTAATTGAATATTCATATCTTGTCCTACATTAAATAAGCGAAAATTATTTTCGCGATTAAATTAAATCTTTTCCCATTGCTGAAGATAATCTAGAAGATGTGAAACCTGACGCAGTGGGAAAAGATAATATCAATAGAATTACCAAAATTGAGTAGAAACAAAGCAAAATACTTTACACTTATATGAAGCAATCGCTAACAGTATTAATTTTTTGAAGAAATATAGAAAAATAACTTTTGCTTTGCCATGCTCTCCTTTGGAAGGCTTGCCCCTATTGTAGAGGAAATTAATTGATAGGATTTTTTTTGGAAAATTTACATCTTCCACCTTCATAAGACACAATCTAGAAGAAATAAGGATTTGAGTTTGCATCTCACATCACTTTTAAATCTCATATTTGTGGCTCAGCAGAAATGCACAAAACTTATAATGATTTTGGAGTCTAATACACGTATACCTCCTTTTATAGGGTGTATGTTCTTTTGGAATATATTTATATATGTGTTTTTGTGTGTAATTCGCATGCACATCGAAGATTGGCAAGTCAAAACAGCGACACCTTCGGTAAAGTCTTTATATTATTGTGAGATTTCGTTGATAAAATACCGCCTAAGAAGAGGGTTGGTTATGAACAAAATCCACCGCCATCAGAAAAAGGTATTGAATATAAATAGCATTCGAACCATGAACTCCGCCACTGAAACCCCACACAGGCACTTTTCTGTTTTTGTTCTGCCAGCCTTCTCAGGTAAATCATAGGATGCTACCCCTTACAGTAATGGTGAAATAACTAGAAAAAAAAATTCGTATACAACTACACTTATACGAAGTATCACTTTTGACACACCTTGAAGTATGCACCCTGTACCCATGGGGGTGGGCAAAGATATTCGGTCGAGTCACTCAGTCGCCAGGGGGTAAAACGAAAACATCTAGGGCTAAAACATGTTCTGTTTTACAAGAGGAAACTATAAAAATATTCTACGTTATTTTTCTCCAAGACATTACAGCCAAGTGTTGTTGATTTTATGTAATAGCTGACGCAAAGGTATAATAAGATCTATGTACTGATCACGTCTCACGAGCCTCAACAATCTAGTGCACG
This sequence comes from Tolmerus cingulatus, assembly GCA_959613345.1. Taxonomy (NCBI): domain Eukaryota; kingdom Metazoa; phylum Arthropoda; class Insecta; order Diptera; family Asilidae; genus Tolmerus; species Tolmerus cingulatus. The sequence goes on along the minus strand of OY390712.1, from coordinate 13,445,168 downwards.
TAACCATTCATTTTTGTTTTATTGTTATTATTTCTGTAGTACCTAAGTTTCAGGTTTATGTTCCCTTTTATAACGAACTAGGCAAACATTTCCTCGAATCAGTACCACCATCTAGGACGACCATTCAGAGATTTTTGTGTCTTATTTAACAAATTTAAATAAGCACTCGCAACTGAGTACATTCACCAGCAAATATCCAAGCTAAGACAATCAAAATCTTGAATTTCGGTTCTCTTTCCCCCCCGGTGTTATTTTCGTTTTTGGTCAATTTGATACAATATCAAATCTCCACATTTTTATAGATATTTCGCGGGTTTGAATTGATGATAATAACGGCAGGGTTACCGCCCATTTCGCAATTGCTATTGATTCACCCTTTGAAAGCATTCAAGTATATGTTAATGAATATTTGAAGTATGATATTTACTGAGCTGATCTGTTTTTCCTACAGCAGCCCTCGGTATGCTGACGAAGCATAAAAAAATGCTGAAAATAAGATACTTTGTTGGTATATATAATAGTATTTGAATGAAATTTTAATTTGTTTTCCCAAAAACGCTTTAATTTCAATAAATCACGATATTAATGACTACTTTCATTTTAAATATCGTAGTAAAGCATGGGTAAAAGATTAAATCTGAAAATCGCAAGTAAACAAAATACGTTTAAAGGTGTGTCTAAAACCCTATCGAAGCTCACATCGAATAAAGTCCCTCGAACCATGAAGCCCCTTGGGTGTTTCATTAGTTTCCAAGTTTAATAATTTATTATTCAGGAAATTGCTTCGTTTCCTTAGATTTATGTTTAAAATTAATACCAACTATATGTTGATCAAACTAAATAGATTTATTATTAGATATTGGATTAAAATTTAACCAGACTGATCAAATAGTTTTCAAAGCATGCAATATAGGCCCCGACTAAAACTTTAAGAGTTTTGAATTTGATTTTTGTAAATTGTTTCTTATACTATATACGCCCGAGGGGAATATTTTGCTGTAGACCTATAATGAACTTATAATTGCTAAAATTTTGCCTAGATCAAGTAAACATGTTACGCTTTCATAAGAAAAAAAAAAACAAATAGATTTTTGTAAAAAATTCTCTTACACGTCATAGAAGTTATACCAACATTTAAGATGATGGATTTCGTCTGTGCATGGATCCATATATCAAACAGAAATATCGAATAAAAACTCCTGAAAATCGACAAAAAAAATCGTTTTATTCTTTGTAATTTTTACACGCCTGAAGAAAGCATTTAATATTCGAATGAAAAATAGAAACTTTTTACACGAAAAATGCTTTCCTGGTTGTGAACAAAATGCTTTATTTATTCTGAAATTCTAAAACATGGTTAAGGGAATATTTAAAAGTTTATTCCGAGAAAAATATTCTGCCCTAATCCTTAAGTCAAATTATAACTTCTAAAACTAATATAATAATAAAAATAAATATCTAGAACTTTGAAATGTTTTAAAATATACATATACAGGGTGTTCAGAGGTGGGAGGGAATTTTGGAGGAGGTGAAAGGTCAGGCCGAGACAAGCAAAAAATCGCATAGGTGGGGGGGGGGGGCTCCATCTTGCAGCGTTCGGCAGTTACAGGGTGATTCGTAAATCAGAATGTTGCCTTATATGGGAACCGCTATTGTATTTTTATCTTTTTTTTCTACGCATCGCAGCGACCCCAAACCGCTCTCAAAAAATCGCTATCTTAAGCCCTTTCCAAAAAAGTCAGCAGCACCCCCTACCCCCAACCCCTTGGCCACAACCAGCTCTGGAAGTTGATCAATTAACTTTTATTTTCCGATTTTTCACCTTTCGCCCCACTATTCTCCGAAATTCATGTCATTAACATACCTACTTTTTATTTTTTTAAAATTATTATTATACCTTAATGCGTTGCTTCTAACCTAGCATCATTAAAATGGACAATAGCTCTAACAGTACTTTGGCATTTACACTTAATATTGAGTCTGGTATGTTTTGCTTATACAAAATAATAGCAATGCTTATTAATTTCAAATTTGCCACTCGTTTTTTGTTTTGGCATTTGGTACTTCTTTACCAAAAAGTAAGGTCAGTGCTTCTTCATTGTTTTTCAATAAAATTTATACTTGTTGTTCTTCAAAAAGCGGGATGCGAAAAACATTGTACAGAAGAAAAACGAAAATTGACTTGACACCTAATAAATGGCGGAAAAACCTACAAAGAAGTTCAGAATCTCATCAGATGCTCCACAAAAATAATGACAAATGTAATTAAATACACGGAGAAGGTAGAAACAATAATGTCTACGCTAGTTGTAAAATTTGTAACCCAATTTTCTGATGTTTTTTGTACATTCTACTTTTCTAATCCATCACTACTAGCTATACAAATTAAAGATAATTTTAATCCTCAAGCTAGTATCAGTTCTGTAGGAGGGAGTTTAGGAGACCATTATTTGAATGCCTGCAGTTCACGAAAGTTTCCACTTCCGGAAAAAGATCATATAAGCAGAATATTACTATGTATTTGTAAAAAAAAATATTTGTTTTGACCAGTTCAGAAATGGCGAAATGTCTTATGGACAAACGAAAGTAAAATTTATTTATATGGTGGCAGGGGATTTCTACTGTATGTAAAACTTCCGGCCAACACCGAATATAATCCAAGGTTTACAGTTAAAAACCAGGTGGTTCTAATATTATGGTTTAGGGATGCTTTTCTACCATGGTGTTGGACCCATATATTGAATTATGGACTAACATGTATATGTGAATATTTTACAACGGATCATGCTTTCTTATGGGGAATATGAAATGCCATTGAAATGGTATCTCCAATTGTTAACAGGATAAACACCCGAAATATATGAACAGAACAGCACAGCAATGACTTCGGGCGAATAATATTGAGATTATGGAGTGGCCTGCTCAATCCCCTAGCCTCAACCCGATGGAGAATCTTTTGTCACACATAAAACTAAAAATCAGTCTGAGATTCAAAGCCCAAAAATAACGAACTTTGAACGATGCCTGAACATTCTTGAAAAGCAATATCTATCGAAAAATGATATCATTTTGTTGATTTAAGAAAATATCGTTGCGCAGTAGTTATGGATACCATGGTACGAAGAACTAGCCTATTTTTAAATTAGTTGTAATACTTATTTTGAACGCAACGTACTTTAATTTCTTTTAAAATTACGTTTACTCATAAAAAATATTTTGATTCCTATTTTTCTGCGATACTGAACCAGTTTCTTTAATTTTGACTGTTTTCAACATGAATTCATATTTAAAACGCATAACCTTGAAACATAATCACTTTGTTATAGTAATAAATATTTACTTTCACAAAAGGTTTTGTAAACTCTTTGAAATTAGTACTGCAGATCTTCTTGAGTACCAACTGCTATTTTTTTACCGCAGCTGAATATATGTAAGTCAAGATTTTTTTTTACTGGGAGAATGATTCCCGGCTAGAAATATTTTGTTGGGGCCTCATGGGATTTTTCTAAACGCAACATTAGGGCCACATGCGGAATTGGCGGTCGGCCCAAATTAGGAATGTAACGTTTTGGTCCATTCCAGCCGAATTTGAATGCCCAAGTTTGGCCCAAGTTAGAAAAACCTAAACAAAAATGAAGCCCGAAGTCGACCTAACGAGTGCCTAATGGCCACCTAATGGGGCATATATCTATGAGCTATTGATATAAAATGTGTTCTCAGTGATATTATGGCAACAACAAATGGACTACGAATATAATTTATTTTAAAGTCAACTTCGCATTAAAATAAAATATTTAACAATCATAAATAAATTAAACATAGTTTTAAAATTCGATCGAAAATATTATATTCATAAACCTAACCATAATTATTCTTATTTTCATTATTATCCAAGGCTTGCTTCTTTCCTCGAGCTGCACGACCTCCATCCCTGTCCCTACAGTGATGTAGTACTGAGCCTACAGCTCTGGCTACTAAGTGGTCTGGAAGAGGCTCTTTATCGGTTGATAAAGATTGAATTAAGCTTTCTGAAATAATATAAATTTGATTACTTGATAAATGGAAGGATAAAGTTTTTTAATGTATGGACTAACCTTTCATAACTTTGTGAAGTTCTGTGCCTTAAAAAATGTAGGGTTTACCATCCGAGACTTTTATAGGGTTAAACTGCAAAGCTAATGCTTTCGTAAAACAAAATTTCATCATTAGCGTCATGTTCTTGGCAATAGGTGCGTTTACGATGATCATTTGACTGAATTTCTGTGCCTAAAAAGATAAAATTGGATGTTAATTATAATTCATCTTACTATACACAAAAAAAATTACCAAACCTTGCCACATATTAGCATCTTTCTTTAGAATATCTACTACATTATCAAAATTTTCTTTCGTGGTACATGGCAGATTTAGTTGACTCAAACTATTGTTCGAATCAACAACCACTCTACCATTCATGTGGTCATCTCTGTTTGTTAGAAGATTTTTTAATATTACTATTTCAGCATTCATTTGCCTGAACTGCTTCAAGAGCACCGTTTGTACATTAAAAGTCTTCTTCACCAAACGATACAAATCAGCTGTCATGAAAAAAATAAATAAATGATTGAAAAAAGAATTGATTTCAATTCAAAAAATAGTCGTATCGCTTAAAACTTACTAATTGTTTTGGGCTGATTGTTACTTTCTTTCTCCTCATAATCCACCAATGGAGTGTCAGTGATATTGGCATCGTTATTCGTTTTCGGCATTCGTATTTTATATTGATGTTGTTGACAATTTTTTTGAATTTTTACTGGCTTTCATCAGTTTAAGTATTAAATAGATTATTAAAATCATTCTGTTTTACTTACTTATTAGTTTAGATTTACTGAACGAATAATTATTCTCAGCATGACACCTTGAGGGGCTGAATGGCCGATCTCCGATGATTCTTTTTCTTTTCTTTGTGATTTCATCATCACTGTTACTATTCTCTGCTGCTATTGTTGTCATTGAAAAAGTTTATTATCAATTAATGAAGGTATTGTATAAATTATTAAAATAATAATATTTCACTTACCCATTGGTTTGAATTCACTAAATGAATAATTATTTTCAGCATGAAAATTTGATAATGTGCTGGGTGGTCGATTGCTGATGATGCTCTTCCTCTTTCTCGAAAATTCATTGTCACTGATACGATTTCCTGTATCTATTTGAGCATGGTGATGGAGATCCTGAAAATTAGATTTTATATGTTAGATTCATTAGTATCAAATCCTATCCTAAAAATATTAACAGTTACTAGGAAAGGAAATCCAAACTTTAATTTGAGATTTTGAAACTTAATTGCTGCAATCTATCAGCAAATCTATTATTTTTATCTTGCAAGCTTGATGAAGCACTGGCTGGTCTCGTAGTATTGGCAATTTTTTTTTTCTTCTGAGGTTTATCATTACTGCAGTTATTTTCACTGCCCGAGTTAGCATCTTCATCTTCGTCAGTGTCAATAGTTAGTACATGAGATCCTGAAAATAGAATATTATACGGATATGATTACTTTATTTTGAATATAACAAGAAGACAAAAAAAAATTTGCTACTTACGGAATTGTCTCGGTGCCTTTGATATTTTATTCTTCTTTGCCTGATAAATTGATGATTTACTGGTAGATTTGGTTTTAGCAAGTGCCTTTTTCTTCTTCGGTGCTTCATCAATATCAGACGATTCCGAGTTCAGGTCCATGGAGAATTTGTTTAAAGTTCTTATGGCATCTCTTTTTGACAACGCCTCTATATACTTTCTATCATCGTCCGCTTTACGTTTTGCCGAGCTTTCATTCTCAGTCGAATAAACGTACGGCTGAGATTGAAGTTTTTCAGCTAAGCTGTCAGCCTCTTCATACGTTTCTATAAAAACGATTTATGTTTGAAATTAAATACATAAAACATTATTATTAATAAATTATAAACTTACTAGCTTTTCCGCGGATCTCCAATAGATAGCTTGGCCAATTTTCAGAAGGTGGATCACACTTTTCAGCCTTTGCTTTTAATATTTTTCTGTTTTTGTTGTTGTAATAGCCAGGCATGAATTTGCACTTTATTTTGTCCAAATTTACATCATATGAAATCCACGTTGTTGAGACTATGTCTATTTTTTGTTCGTTTTCAAAAACCACAAGTCTATAGATATATTCACTTTGAGACACTGACATGGTTGATTTTGAAAATCACTTTAGCACGGAGAAATGCGCTTTGAATTGAAAATCACTTTGAACTAAAAATCACTATGAATTGAAAATCAGTATGTACTGGAAATAATTACGAACTGAAAATCGCTAGGAACTTAAAATTACTTTAAACTGTTCACAGAGCTAGTGCTCGAAAGACTGATGAAATGTTCAAATGTTATCCTTCTTGAACATGTGTTTGAAAAATTTAATCTCAGGGCAGTAAAATATCTGAAGGATCGGGTAAAACCACTCGTAGAATAAAAAAAAGGACGGATGAAGAAAAGGTTGGTTTTTGGTTTGTCTACATGTGTAAAAGAGGCATTACACAAAGCTTCTCTTTCGTTTCAGTGCTACGGTTCAAACACACCATCTTATATGTGATATCTTTTATTTCGTACCGAATAATGTCAGTATTTTCTGCAGAAACATTCCACATTTCTAATATTCTTGATTCGAATGGATATTTATAAATCGATTTGCTTCTTCTTAATATGCTGCTTTCTATCTTTATGGCATGGAGATCGGTTGAAGAAGAAATATACATATTTTTAATTGCGAAAACTTTTGAATTCTTTAAAAGAACGGTATTGTCAGGTCGCTTTGTTGTCAAAATAACTCCTTTGAATTGCACTCTTTTTATTGATGATAAACCCGATAAATCTGATTTCAGTTGTCTGATTATGACAATCTCTGGTGGTATCGATGGTCTTTCATTCCAGATATAAGACATTTCACGAAATCTTCTGCATAACTGAGCCAGAGGTCTATTTCCATTTCTAATAAGTTTTTTAATTTTTCCCAACGTATTTTCGAACGGATACGATGATATTGCCGTCAGTAGACAGTTCATATACTTGACGTCATCAGCAACATGCAAAAGATTATGTACAATTCCAACAAGAAATCCGTTATTGTATAGAGCTGGAGCCACTAAAACAAACATTGATAAAAGTTCTTTTGCTTGAGGATAGTAAGTTGTTGAGAAATTTTTCGATGATAATATTCTGCACGCGGCATGTAACAGAAGGAAATGTTTGAATACTTCAGGTCGTAGAACGTTTTTGAAGATAGCAGGTCCTGAATAAAGGAGTAAAAATTGAAATTCTGTTGCCTTAAATTTGTGAAAGTTTGATATTGATCGTGTGGATCTTTGAAATTCGCTCGGCACTTGAATTTTTGATAATAAATTTGCTAATTTTGATTTTTCACGAACACTGAGTTTAAGCTGTGGTACAGTACCATCTATCCAAGATTCTAATAGTTTTTTCATTACTCCGAGATGAAGAAGATGCATGGAATCTAATGGAAAGTGATATATGAGATCTATCTGAGGATTTCTATCAATCAACGGTGATACACCATGGTGATGATCTTTGTTTTTCTGATTCCTAAATGAGACATTGCTCCTTACGAAGGCCTTATTATCCAATGGATATATTGTTCGATTTTGATTGCGCTTTCCTTTAACAGTACATCTTTCACATGCCCAGTATCCTCCATGACCTTTGATGCATTTTAGTAATGAACAGGCAGGTCTGTCACAGATAAAAGCTTTTATTGATATAGTGAATGACCGATTACTAATGACCATCGGTGTAGATTGTAGAAGATTTATTTCTTGGATAAACTTCTTCAAATATTGTCTTATGTTGGATGGTTTCTGATCGCCACAAAGTATAGCGACTGGAAATGGCTTGTATATATCAGGATCATAATATATTTTACACAATATAGGCCATAGTTGCTTTTTGCTGGATTTAAATAATAGCAAGCCATCAACATTAAAAAGTACTTCGATCGTGTCTACTGTATGAATACTTGGATTTAAAGAATTTCTTATTGTTTCACTCATTCGAAAATAAATGAATTCATTACCATCTTCAAATGTTTCAATTTCATAATTAGCTGTAGTTGTGTTTAAAAACGTTTTGGAACATTTTGGTAAACCAGGATAGGACGATCTCCTTAAAATAGCCAACAATCTCTCCAAACGGGTATATGAGGTATAGGAAGATTCATCATAGCCCATTGACGAATATCATCCACGTCAATATCTACACTTGATCGATCATCATCATTATCATCATTATGTTCTTCTGTGCCTTCCACTTCATTGTCTGAACTTTCGTAATCATGTAAATATCCGTCATTATTTTCATCATCGTTCTCGGCATTATCTTCTGCATCCAATAATTCTTCTTCATGAAATATACTTTGATCATCATTTAATAGTAATTCGTATTGGAAAGTTTCAAGGTCTTCATTGCTGATAGAATTTTCAACATTAGAATCACTTTCTGACTCAATTGTTTCATTAAAATTCACTTCACTTTCACTATTGTTTAAAACAAAATCTTCATCATCGACAAACATTGCAGTATTACTGTCAGTATGCGTAAGTTCTAAATTTTGCTGATCACTTGTTGGAATTGAATTAGGCCGCAAAACGCGAAATTTTTGAACTCTTAAACGTGTGAGCTCACGAGTTTTTAAACGGAGCGTATCGGAGCCCGACATTTTATTAGATAATGAAAAATTTGCAGAGGTTCGATCACGAACGACTTCGAAATAGAAGAGAGACTATTTCTATTTGGCTTTCTATGTATTTAAGTCTAGACAATGTATTTCTTCCTCTTTTACAGCCATACTTTTGCTTAAAATTTAATAAAAACAGAATAAATTTATGGCCTTACAAGCAATGCAAATTCTTTAATGTTTATTTGTTATGGAACTTAAGTGCGCCTCTTTCTTTCTTATCTCACTAGGTAATAACTGACCTCCTTTTAGACGCTTATTGGATATTTTTCAGCCTTACCCATCTTAGGTTTTATATTGTTTTGGGACATTCGAGCCTCATAAAGCAAACTCCAGTAGACACTAATTTAGATTTTCTTTTCTTTTAGATATTAGGGCCTCGTGCGGTATTTGTTAAGTTTTTCCGATTTAGTCGTACCCTAGCATGTGAACATGAGGACCTCATAAGGTAAACCCTAGTAAAAACTAAGTTAAATTTGTCCCATCATATTGATATTAGGGCCTTATGCGGTATCTATTAGGATAACCTAACTTAGGCAACCCTACAAATGCCCCATGTGGACTGCACTGTCTTTTAGGCATGCCCCACTATAATTTCTAGTCGGATTGAGGATGCCTGTGTCTCTTCCCTTAAACTCTATATAAATTTTTTAGAGTAGTGCTTAGAGAAGTTATTACTAGAGCACCTACAGTATAGTACTGTTCCGAAATATTATCATTAGATGCTAACTCACCAATTTAAGGAGCTTCAGCTACTAGAATAAAAATTCAGTCAAATTACTAAGGTATGCAATCTAAGTTTTATTGGCAATCAATAAATTCGTGTATGATGTAGCAAAGAAAAAAGATTTATGCCTATTTAATCTTTTGCTATAATAAAACAGGAGCAGATGCTTAGGAGCCACTCTATAATTTACCTCATCCGGGATACTATTTTTTAATAATGATTTGGTCTCCTTCTTTTCTTTTTTATGATAATATCGGCGGGCTAAAAAATATATGACACTTGTCTAGTCCAAAAGCAGTCATTTTGGCTTATCAAAGAATATTTTCAAGTTTTTCGTTTTTATTTTCGTCAAAATATTTATGATGAGCGAAACGTGATATCCATACATACCCGAAGCAAAAAAAAAAAAATTTAAACCCCGAAAAGGTATGAATAGTATGTGATAGTATCTACCAATGATAAATTTAGCTTCAAATGCTGATTAATTTAATTAACTACAACTGCTTATGTATGTTACTAATATGAATATTTCCACACAACGAAAAGTAGCAAATGTGATAAAAGTTCCACGTTTCAGTAAAATTTTGTTTTCTTCCCTCAAGTTTTTTATAACTTACACCTGGAATTTTATTGAAAAGGTACGCGCAAATTTATCTCGAATTTCCATGCGAATAAAGCGTAGAGAAGGACAACTTCCATAAGGTGCAGTCAATCAATCACGGAATATTACCCACACTTGGAGCAAAATTCTTCTGCTTGCTGTACAATTCCTGTAAGCTACAGCCTTTACTGTGCCTTCTTTTTTTGATTGAATAACGACGTAGGATGGTGCACTCTAATCTTCTGGTTCATTGCACTTTTCCTATTCAACATGGAAATTTACTTTGCTTGTCCAATTTTACCGTTACCGTTTGTTACAATTTAAGTCTTCGGGATGTATAACTCAATCATAATTTCTTTTTATGCTATTTTGCGCACCCACAAGTGTGAACGATTTTGAGAGTGAAGTATTGTCTAAATATGACAAATTTACTTAATCAAACGAATTCTTACAGCGACGATGCATGCTGTTTGAATTTATATCTATGTACGTATTGGTGATATCGAAAATTGCCAATTAAATGTAAAAGCACTGCTTTTTAATAGAAAGAAAATTGTATGAAGCTTTTTCTGGCTAATAAATACATATATTGCATTGCACTACAGAGCGTTATTATGTTCAACACAAACCAGCATGAATGTTCTTACAAGAGGCCAGGTATGACAACTTCCTAATTTCCCTATTGCACACCGGAATTTTGTGACACTTCATCTAATTGGGTTGATTAGAAAAATCAACCACGCGATATACCACTTGTGAAGCAGATTCATGGTGGGAATGTGGTAGGTCCGTAAATAGAATACGTCCTGACCCCAGCAACTCCATTTCTGTGGCAGATGGTAATTTACGATAAATCCCTAAAAGCGCAACTATCTTGAATTTTAAATTTTTAACTTAGGCATCTCTTGAATTTGTTACTTTTTCGACATTTTTTCATTGTTGTTGGAACATGTTTTATAATTAACGCCACGCAAAGAAATTCAATTAATTGGATTTTCAAAATGCTATTCGCCGAAAACAGCGTTAGAATCAACTGACACTTCTCTTATTTTTTCTCATTCCTTGAATTCCATTATCTAAACTATGACCTTTAAAATGATTTACTTAAACTAGGCGGACAAGTGCTGGTGTAGTCCTTTATAAGTAGGTGTATTTATTGTACCAAAATCTCCTCCGCTTCTCTCTTTGGTAAGAATGATGATAAATACCTACGTGACCACGGCAAGAGTGAAAACTCAATTTACTTTGGTATGGTAAATTTCCTATCTGAACCTCTCTCTAAAGGAGCTTTTCCCAACACTTTGTTTTCCTGCAAGATAACGAGTTTTACGGGATAATATATACAAAATGAAAAAAAAGATTGTTCGAGAAATATACCCCTTAGCCTCAAGAATTTTAAGCAAAATATCCATTCACACTCTCCGTAATGTAGGTGAGGAAACAAATTTTAAATTAATTTCGGATTTCCTGCTGGATTCCGCAATTTCGCCAGAGAATAAAAGAAAAATTATGGGAAAGTAAGAGAAGCAAACAACTTCACGCTGTAACAGATTTAAAGATTACATTACTCAACTCACACCATGTGTAATGTGGTAGCGTTTTGCCGTTTTCTCCCTATTTGTTCCAATCAAATACCCTCAACGGATGCGACAGGCCGTCCGCCCTTGCCTTAAAGGTCAGTTTTCATCAACTTAATTTTTCAGTCGAATCTTTCTTTCCTTAAGAACATAGGCCTAAGCTAATGTGAGTGACGAGAGTAGACGTAAGAAGAGAGCTTTGAAAGAAGAAATATTGTATCTGTATCCTAAGGCTTTTCATTTTATATTTCAATCCACTTCCTACTAGTATTTTGATTTTCCCGAAATCGGTATTAAACCTCTAACCAGTTTTCCTCACTGTCTATGACACACTACGCTTCAAAAATCTATGCAAAGGGTTAGAATTGTCATAATAGTATACCCACACCTTCATCTTTCTTATATCATGCATTCATAAAATCTAATAAACAAGCGACTTTATTGGATCCAGGTAAATAGGCTGCAATATTGATATCGAATTTCGAAGCAATATGCGAGTGAAAAGGGTGCTACACTCGTTTTTCCTGCGCGGTACTTCCAACGAAAAGGGTAAAATCTCGCATCAAAATTACTCCAAAAGAGCCAGCAAGATAACAATAAAAAATCGTAGAGGTCTAAAGGACATGTCCCTCTTTCCAAAAAAAAAAAAAACCGAAAAATAATATCAGGGCAGGTCCACAAGGAATATTTTGAATTACAGGGTTTAAACACCGATTTTTCTGAAACATTTTGCATTTTTCAATGCGCCATAGAAGCTAAACAAATTTTTATAAAACTAAATGTACAATTAAAAATACTCCATAGACCAAACATACAAATTTTATAAAAAATCCTGAAAATCAAAAAAAAATATTATATAATAGTTTTTTTGAAGAAAGAATTGAGTTTTTGGGGTAGAGACTTCCAACCTTGTTTTACGAAAAATGCTTTTCTTACAGAAACTATACAATTTTTTATGAAACTGAATGTGATTTTGCGTCCATACATCAAACAAATAAATTTAATATTAAATCCTGAAAATTTAAAAAATTAGTTTTTTCAATAGCATTTACCCGTCTTGAAACGAAAATGAAATGTTTGGGTGAAAATAAAAACTCTTTTACGATAAATGTATTTTAGAACGTATATACAAAATTCGAAATTGTGATTAGATTAGGTGAACATGTCCTACTTTTCAAATGAACAAGTTAGGTATCGAGCGAATGTATTGAAGTACAGAGTATAAAAGTCGAAAAATGAGAAAATTCATCGGACAATTTAACAATCTGCGGATTAAAAAAAATAAATAAATAAATAAATCGCTTCAAACTTTTATGGATACACTTGTAAAATTTCCTACTTTTCCGAAAAATTAAAACCCGGATAGTTCTGCTACACAACTTTCGGGAAACAAACACCCCAGTTTTCCTGCGTTGATGTATAATTGAAATGTGTTGGAAATTGGACCGTTATATCATGCCATCAAAAACACATGGCTCTGATATAGAGATTCAAAGCTATGAGTGCGTTCACGGCAATATTCTACCGGATGTTTCACAAATCTTTTACATAGATTCAAGACGTTTTTGTACGTACCGTATCAAGTTCAACATAGCATCTAATTCCAATATATTGTAGGATACGGTTTTTGCTCATTTACACATACGTTTATGTTGTAGAAAAGAGGAACAGAAAATTGGGCGTAAATACGCAGTTTTCATATCAGAAATTACGTTTGTATATTCTAGGAAGTAAACATATCGCACCTCGTGTTCAGTTTTAGCTTTAGAGCCGACTGCCGGGAGGCTTTTATTTTTGCTTAAAATAATTATCACCTTGAAAACCTTTCATCCCAATTCCAATTTCTAAAAGTTATGTTACAAAGTCGTTCGATTCGCGCTATGTTTATTATGATAGATACATATTAATAAATTCACTTAACTACATCGGGCTAAAATCGACCAGTGCAAATTTTTTTCTGTTTGTCTCTTTGCAGAAATCGTTTCCTTTTGAAGATGAGTACACCAACTTGAACGTTCATGCAGATATTGAAATAATTTCGAATTTATTAAAATGAAAATAAAAGTTAAAATAAAAACGTATTTTCCACCAAAAATTCTTGGAAGTGGGCAACTTCACAGAAAACTAAAATTTGAATTAAAGCCATGAGGGATTGCCACTGAGACTAGTTACTTAATTTTCGTTGGACCTTTTCCCCCTTTTTTCATCTGTTGCAATTTTTGATTTGTAAATAAATAAAAGAGATATTGCAAAAGACTGGCTTAGGATAGATGAGTTCATATAGGCAACAAATTTCACACAAAAATAAATCGGCTGAAAATCAAGGAACATAAAACCGTCGATAACACACGGTGAAGTCAATAATCAGAAGTGCTAAGTTTGTGTTAAATAAAGCTGAACACGAAAAATGGATAACTTTTTGGCGGTGGCCTTCACATTTATTTTGATTTGTGCAACAGTTGCACGGTCAAAACGCAGTGAGATTAATTATCAGGAATTGGTATCTGTAAATCTACCAGGTGATATCATTCTTGGCGGGTTATTTCCGGTCCACGAGAAAGGCGAGGGTACCCCATGTGGCCCAAAAGTTTACAACCGCGGAGTCCAGAGACTCGAGGCAATGCTTTACGCAATTGATAAAGTCAACAATGATGCTGACCTCCTCCCAAATATAAAAATAGGCGTTCACATTTTAGATACATGTTCTCGGGACACATACGCGCTAAATCAAAGCCTTCAATTTGTACGGAGCTCCCTTAACAACTTGGATACGTCTGCGTTTATATGCCAGGATCGGTCAACGCCGAAACTGCGAAAAAATACAAGTGGCCCAGTTTTTGGAGTTATTGGTGGATCGTACAGCTCGGTGTCTCTGCAAGTAGCGAATTTGTTGCGACTGTTTCATATACCGCAAATATCGCCAGCTTCTACGGCAAAAACACTGAGTGATAAAACGCGATTTGATTTATTCGCAAGAACAGTTCCACCGGACACATTCCAATCGATCGCCCTGGTCGATATAGTAAAAAGTTTGAACTGGTCCTATGTTTCTACGATCCACTCAGAGGGGTCCTACGGGGAGTACGGCATAGAGGCGTTCCACAAAGAAGCTCTTGACCGAAACGTTTGCATTGCCATCGCAGAGAAAGTGCCGAGTGCTGCTGATGACCACGATTTTGATATGATTATAACAAAATTACAAAAGAAACCAAATGCTCGTGGAGTGATTTTATTCACAAGGGCTGAGGATGCCCGCCGAATTCTTCTAGCCGCTAAAAGAGCCAATTTATCTCAACCCTTTCATTGGGTCGCCAGCGATGGTTGGGGCAAACAACAGAAACTAGTTGAAAGTCTAGAAGATGTTGCTGTAGGTGCTATCACGGTTGAGCTTCAATCAGAGTTTATTCCAGAATTCGACAGCTACATGACTTCTCTTACTCCGGAAAATAATGAAAGGTGAGGTTTATCTGCATTAAGGCGAGGAAGAGGGAATTTAATTTACCCAAATATTTTGATTTTATTGCAGAAATCCATGGTTCGAGGAATTTTGGCAAGATACATTCGACTGTCTACTTGGTAAGAATTTTCCTTTGGAATTTGAAAAAGGAGAAAATTTCCAAGTCTGTGATAAAGCATACCGTTTATCTGAAAAAGCCGGGTAAGTTACCATTTCATTGTATTTTACACGTATTTCTGGCCAAAAAATTGTTGCAGATGGCAAAGGAAGTATTTAAAAAATAGATTCTGCATTAAAAAGTAAATATATTATACATATAATAAAATTAAAACTCTGATCTATAAACTTCTATCATTAATCCGACAGAACTATATTTCATCGATATTTCAAGCTTCATGATTTTACTGAATTTTATCTGCTTCAATCACACACAGCCACTTTAATTTCTGATATTTAACGTGTTAATATGAAATAATATCTCTAACTATTTTATGAATAGTATAGATAATGCATGTGACTTATTAGGTATTTAATCTTATAGTACCTATCTAGATATTCCTTAATTACATTGCAATTTTAATGCATTAATCACAGATATGAGCTCTACAATATATGTATGTACATACATATATTACCAAAATTCAATATTACGAAATATTTTATTAATTAAACATTTGTTCCTTTCTTCTATTATGTATAAATTTTAGGGTCTTATGTTGTTTTTGAAATAAATAGTTCATTTCACAACAGCAGAAAAGTTGTACTGAAGCACAGCAAATGCTAATTTCAAGGGGATTAGATACCTGTTGCACAACTAGGCCACAGTAGTACAACATTAGAGGGATAAGATACCTACTGTTGGCTAAAGGCATTTTAAAATGACTGTAGATTTTGAGAACTCTGAAAAGAATGAGCGAGCACCTAAAGCTCTACAATGGCGGTTGACTTCAAAAACCCTTGAATTAGCTGCGCTTAATCATAAAAAGCAGCTACTGAGCCTCAATATGCTGAAATAAAAAGTCGTATACATAGTTACGTATATAGAATCAGTTATGCAACGACTTTTTTCATCGCTGGTTTTAGTTTCGGAAAACGTTCTAACAATAATACCCTCAACCCAATACTGCACTACAGCTTAACAAGATTTTATAAATTTATTTCGGTCCGTTTCCCTGTGGAACCAAATATGGTATATTAATTTGTAGAAGAAGAAACTAATATGTCTTCATAGTCGTAATGCTTAATTTCGTAATATGATTAATTACTATATTTTCTACTTATTTTTTTCGGCATTTTTGAGCAATTGGCATGTTCTCATGATTTCAGCTATGAGCAGGAATCGAAAACTCAATTCGTCGTCGACGCCGTTTACGCTTTTGCTCACGCGTTGCACAAACTGCACACGGATTTATGTGGGAATAATTTAACTTCGAAATTGAATTTCACACAGAGTACTACTGGAGCATATAGTGAAGTTTGCTCCGAAATGTCCAACTTCGATGGGAAGGATTTTTACAACAATTACCTTCTAAATGTGTCCTTTATAGGTAAGTATCAAACATTTTTTCTACTTTTATACAATCAAACGTCCGTCAGGAAAAGAACTTTTTAATGAACTATTTAAATACATATTAGTTTTTTTTCATACCATAAATATAAATTTGAGATCATACTTCGAAAGAATAAAAGGGAAATGTAACAACATGTAATGATAAGAAATAAGATAAATGGTCTCTTTCTTATTTTACTTGAATTACCAGAGAAAATTGGCTTTACTGATTTGATGCTGCGTGATTGATTAATGTGATTATAATTTAATTTTCCATATCGCTATTCCAATAAATTGTTTGCCAAATGAAAACAAATGATATTTAGGGACTACATAAAATCAAAAGATATCTATAAAAGCCATATTAACAATGTTTGCTCGCTTATATTGGACTATGATGTTAATAAATATATGCTATACTTGGGTGATTTTAATTTAAGCAATGTTAAGTGGTCATTAACCACCGATGATGATATTTTAATAAAGTATTAACAAATTCTTTGAATAGTTCTGATTTAATACAAAAAAACTATGTTTATAACGTGTTTGGAAATTTACTGGATTTAGCCTTTGTCAGTAGTCACATTATATGCAAGAAAATGAAGTAATGTCTCCTATGGTTAAGTTAGATTTTCATCACAAGGCAATTGAGTTGGATAACTCCTTTTACAATTACAGTACAGCTATTGATTCCCCTTTAATAGGTTACGATTTCCTAAATGCAAACTATACTGGCTTATATGCATTTTTTGAAAACACAGACTGGTGTTAATTATGCAAGGCGACTTGCATCCTCATGTATATATGTATATAAAATCGAAAGTTGGTTTGTTTGTTTGTTTGTTTTTTGCTCAACCACGCCTAAACGCTGTGTCAGATTAGTTTCAATTTTTGACTGAAGGTAATACATGTTCCGGCCCAACATATAGGCTACTTTTTATAGGCGAATTTCAAAATGACGGATCTATGATGGCGGCCAAAAATTGAAAATATCAACGGATTGGCATGAAAATTAATATTTGGGGGTTTTTAAATAACCTTATTGCGAATCTATTTTAGAAATTTGGAAATGCAAGATGGCGGATTGAATATAGCGGCCAAAATTTTTGTACATCGGGTGAAACCGGGTAGCCCATCACGCCTAGACCCTGGATCTGAGCTTATTCATTTTTCGGGTGAAAGTACCACATATTCCGGCCTAAAATATAGGCTACTAGCTGGGTTACCCGGTTTCACCCGGTGTACGAACATTTCAATATCCCTTGATATTTTCAATTTTAGGGTGCCATCTTGGATCTGCCAATTTTCAAACTCGCAAAAATAGTAATCTATATGTTGGACCAGAATATGTAGTACCTAACTTAAAATATGAATATGATCGGATCCAGCGTTTAGGCATGACGAGTTGCCCGGTTTTACCCCATGCACAACAATTTTTGGCGCCATTTTGAATTTGCACGTTTCGAATATATATTCGCAATAACAAAATCTAAAACCCCTAAATACCAATTTTCATTTCAATCCCTTACTATTTAACATTTTTGGCCACCGCCTTGGTTCCGTCATTTTGTGATTAGCTAATAAAAGGCAGCCTATACATATGTATGCTAGGCCGCAGTATGAAGTAAATTCACCCCAAAAATAAATATAGTCCGATCCAATATTTAGGCGTTATAGGTAACCCGGTTTCACCCAGTGTACACAAATTTGCGACACCGTGTAGGGCCCGCCATTTTCAATTTCCAAACTTTGATAGTAAATTCGAAATTTCCTCAACATATCCATAGCATTACTTTTCATTTAAATTCCCTGAAGTTCGAAAATTAGTGTACGCCATATTGAATCCGCCACCTCTCAGTGCAAATTTCGAACATGGATTCGCAAAAAGGGTATCCACAATCCCCCAAACACCAATTTTATGGCAATCCCTTCACATTTTCAAATTTTTACCATCATCTTAGGTCCACCATTTTGAAATACGTGAATAAAAAGTAGCCTATATTTTGGGCCGGAATATGTGATACCTTCACCCGAAAAATGAATAAGCTCCGATTCAGCGTCTAGGCGTGATGGGCTACCCAGTTTTACCCGATCTACCAAGATTTTGACCGCCAAATTGAATCCGCCATCTTGAATTTCCAAATTTCGAAAATAGATTCGCAATTGAATAAAAATAAGCCCATATGTTGGGCCGGAACATGTAGTACCTTTATGCAAAAAATGAAAATGATTGGATCCACCGTTTAGGCGTGATAGATTACCTGGTGTTCAAATCTTTTAGTCGCCATATTGATTCCGCCATTTTGAATTTCCAAATTTCAAATGTAGATTCGCAATAAAGACATCCAAAAGCACCCAAATGCCAAGTTTCATGGAAATCGCTTGAATTTTCAATTTCTGGCCGCCATCTTGGGTCCGTCATTTTGAAATCCGCGAATAAAAACTAGCCTATATGTTGGACCGGAATATGTAGTACCTTTACCCAAGAAATGAAAATGATCGGACTGGGCGTGTAGGCGTGATTGAGCAACAAACAAACAAACAAACAAATAATTAAATAAACAAACAAACAAACAAACACACCAACTTTCGGTTTTATATATATACATGATGATTTTTATTCACGAATTTCAAAATGGCGGACCTACGATGATAGCAAAAAATTGAAAGTATCAAGGGATTGCCATCAAAATTGGTGTTTATGGGTTTTTGGATACCCTTCTTGCAAATGCATGTTCGAAATTTGCAGTTAGAGATAGCGGATTCAATATTGTGTACCCTAATTTTCGAACTTCAGGGAATTTAAATGAAAATTAGTACTATGGATATTTTGAGGTAATTTCGAATTTACTATCAAAGTTTGGAAATTCAAAATGTCGGACCCTATACGGCGACCCAAATTTATGTACATTGGGTGAAACCGGGTAATGCATAACGCCTAAATATTGGATCGGATTATGTTTATTATTGGGGTGAATGTGCTTTATACTGCATATGTATATGCTGCCTTTTGTTCGCTAATTTCAAAATTAGCGACCCAAGGTAGTGGCCAAAAATGTTAAATAGCAGCGGATTAGTGTGAAAATTGTGGTTGTTAGACATCCTTATTGCGAGTACATGTTCGAAAATTGACAGTTGATTGTTTTGGTCGTGATTTCGTGTCGCTCCTGCATTTTTATGTGTTTTTTGTGTGTTTTCACCTGTTTTTTCATTTTCCCGCTACTGTTCTGTGCGCGGACTTGTTATTGTGGGTCTTCTGCATCTCCTCCGATTAAGTGATCCCCGGGATATTTTCGCCCGACCGAAATTCCTTCCCCGGCTGTCTTACTGCGGCTGGTGACTAGTTTGGCCTGGATAGTGCTTCTTCTGCGGACTGCTTTTCTCCAGGGTATTTTTTTTCAATATTTTGCTCTGCCTTGTATTCTGCGTGCTTGAGATTTCCCGTTTTCGGTCTCTCCCGGATCCCTCTGGATTGCGGATTACGTTCCCGCCTTTTCATTGGAGAGTTCCAGTGAGTGCAGCTCCTTTATCATATCCGGGTCACCAGTCTTGATCTACTCATCTGTGGAATACAGGCTGCAGAAGGTTCTTTTCTTCGCTGACCAGCGGCTGTCAACATTTCGTGACTTATTACGACGGAGTTCCCGCCAATCTTCATCATGGTAATTTGCGGTGTCTGCTGTGATGGTATTATTGATGGAAGGGTTGACTGCATTGGCATCTGTAAACATTCTTTGCATGCCTCTTACCTTAAACGTCACACAAAAATCACCTCTGACGGCCTATTCACCTGTCAAGCGTGCGCGGACATCAAACCCTGCCATGTTCTTCGTTTTATCAGCGAATTTACTGATAAAATTTATGGCGAGCAAAGCATAATTGCTGCTAAAGTTAACTCTATTTCAGCAAACTATGCTGGCCTGCAGCTTTTTTCTGACGACCTGGGCTCTATCCATGACACACTTGACAACATACTCGACTTGACGTCCGTCATCAACTCCAACACTTCTTAGTTACTTACCAAGCAACACTCTGTCTGGTGCTACTGCCTCGATTGACGAGCTTCGGGAGTCACTTGCCGCTGGCAGCCAATCTTCGGGAACGGACTCTGGTGCTATCCTGCTATCCCTTGACAACGTAAGGCGCGATATCAGACGAATTGAAAAAGACATGAGCTCTTGGCAGGCAATGGCAAATAAGAGCACAGAGTTGATGTCCACAATATCATCCGCCGTCGAGTCCCTCATGGCTCGGGCTTCTGAGACTCCGCTTAATGCTCCATCTATAGCTCCCAGCCCGGTCACTGTAACTCCAGTTGCCCCGGTTGCTCCAGTATCGCTCGTGTCTTCTGACTCGGATACTCGGGCTGTTACCGTACCCCAGGATGCTTGTTTGCCATCTCCTGCGGGTCCCCGGGATACTGCATTGACCCCTCAGGCTGCTCAAGCCACTGTCCCTACTGACATAGCCCGTCCTCTTTGCTCCTCAGGGCACCCTAAGCGTCGCCGGCGTGAAAAAGGCAAGTCCCGCACCCCACTAGTTACAACAATTTCTCCTGGTGAGGCTTCCGCTACCATGGCTCAACATAACGCGGTTGATGATGGTGGGATTGACTCATCCTTAGCGAATGTGGCGTCATGTGAGCTTGACTATCCTCAGCCCCTAACATTGCAACCTGCTGTACTGCCTCGCATTGTCTTCGTTTCTCGACTTCATGCGGAAACCTCGGCCGATACTGTGACTCAACATATTTCGACTCGCCTGAAAATTTCACCGAATGCAATATCTTGCAAGAGGATTGATAAGCACCGTAAATTCCTGCTCTGCTTCCTTTAAGGTGATCCCTGATGTGCACTTTGATAAATGCATCTTGCCAGAGCATTGGCCGAATAGATCTTTTGTCCGTGAGCTCATACGTCGGATGCAAAAAACGGATTAAGGAACTTCATGTCTACTACGCTAACGTACGATCTAAGACAACTAGTCTGTTAATGCAGGTTTTGATGTAGTCTGTCTGAAGGAGACGTGGCTGAATAACTCTTTTGCGGACACTGAACTCTTAGGCCCTAAGTAACTAATTTTTCGAAAGGATAGACATTTAAATCTACCAAACGCTCCAGTTGATGGTGGGGTCCTTTGAGCGGTCCGTCGCTCTATATCATGCGTTCAGGTTGGAGTTTCAGACAGTGAGGACTTGGAGTTTCTTGTTGTTTGCATGAAGTTTCCCAGGAAGAATATTTACATTGCTACTGCGTATAGTCCGCCAGTTGCTATAGCCTGCACCTATCTGACATTATCCTCTCGCATCGAGGAACTAAATAATTCAATGCAGCCTTGTGATGAATTCTACCTTTTGGAGGCTTTCAACCTACTTTCTGTCGGTTGGCAGCCTTCTGATCGTGATAATTTCATTCCGTCCTACTCTTCTACCCCACAGCATTTTGTTCGATTCATTACCGACCTGGCTTCTTCTGGATTGAAGCAGTGTTCAGGTATTAATAACGACAACGAACCCTTTTTGGACTTGGTGTTCAGCTCTGATACCTTGGCCACAGTCGTTAAACGCTGTTGGGATCCTCTACTGCCTGAGTCGTCGCATCATCCAGCTCTTCGTGTGTTTTAAACTTTTATGACAGATAATCCCCCTTCGCCATCGCACGCTAATTATAGTTTTAATTTTAGGAAGGCTGACTAAGATAAGCTCAATTCCTTATTATTTAATTGTGACTGGTCGTACGTTAGCCTGGAACGAGATGTTGATGCCGCTGTCGCAAAGTTCTATGAAACTTTGTTCGGTTGCGTAGTGCCGATTTTGTGTCGCATATTTAACTTATCGACCTCGCTGGGACGATTTCCATCATGTTGGGAATCATCCATTATTATTCCCCACCATAAAAAGGCCGATAAGTGCAGTATATCCAATTATAGGCCTGTTGCTAATTTGGGGTCCACTGTAAAAATTTTTGAGGCCCTGATCTCTAAAGTCGTATTCTTTCATTATAAGCCTTTCCTTAGCAACTATCAACATGGCTAGGTAGGTCGACAACTACGAACCTTCTCGAATTTACCCATTACTGTATTAACGCAATTGAAGATGGCAAACAGGTCACTGTATTTACACGGACTTTAGTAAAACATTTGACAGAATCAATCACGCCGTTTTAATTGCCAAGATCGAGGCGTTGGGTTTTCTTCTCGTCTTTGTGAAGTGGATCCAGTCCTACCTGACCCTTCGTACACAGCGAGTGTTGTTCCGAGGCTGTCTTTCGGAGGAGATTTACAATTCCTCTGGCATGCCTCAGGGGAGCCACCTTGGCCCTCTCCTTTTCAATATCTATATCAAAGATTTACCCCTCTTCCTATGTCACTCGCACATTCTTTGGTATGCCGACGACGCCAAGATTTTTCGTGTTGTCTTTACTGGTCATGATTGCGAACTCTTAAATTCTGACTTAGACGCCCTTAATCGATGGTGTTCTATAAATTCTCTTTCACTTAATATTAATAAGTGTACCTCTATGTCTATTTGTCGCAAAAGAACTCTAACCACTTTCAACTATTCTGTTAACGGCTGTGTCCTTGCCAGACTTGACAAAGTTAAAGATCGGGGTGTGTGGTACAGCAACTGTCTTTGTTTTGATGACCCCATCGACGCAATAGTTAGTAGAGCGAATTCTACCCTGGGATTTATTAAGAGGCCAAGGAATTTCAGGAGCCTTGTTGTCCTTGTTTAATATTTAGGTTTTAACTCGCTCTCTGAGACATACGGGATTTCTCAGGATCGCTAACCATAGGACCAATTATGGTTTCCAGGGGCCAACGTTTCGTTCTGTTAATGATCATTTTGACCTAATAGATTTCAATCTGTCTAAAAACATTGTTAAGGCTAGATTGGTTTGAGCGTCCTAATTATATTTATATTGTAGTAGTCAATTTTTGACGAATTGCGTACAGATTAGGGACATCAGTAGGGATACGCAGAGCCTAAATTTTGATGCTTAAATGCAAAATTAGGTGAGTGTTTCCAGCAATACTGCTGTGAAGTGCGCCGAAATTTGTATTATAATGGAAACTTGGAAATTCAAGATGGCGGATCCAATATGGCGCCTAAAATTATTGTACACCGGTTAAAACTGGGCAACCTATCACATTTACACGCTGGATTCGATCATATTAATTTTTTGGGTGAGGGTACTACATACATATTTCAGCCAAATATATAGGATACTTTATCGTGAATTTTAAAATTACAGACCCAAGATGGCCGCTAAAAATTTAAAATATCAAAGGATTAGCATGAAAATCGGTATTTTGGAGGTTGTTAGATGTCGTTATTTCGAATCTAAGTTCGAAATTGGGAAACCAAAATGTCGGATTCAATATGACAATCGAAATTATTGTACAACGGGTGTAACTGAGTAATCCATCACGCCTAAACGCTGAATTCATTTTTTAAGTTAAAGTACTACATACTCCGGCCCAACATATTGGTTACTTTTTTTGCGAATTTGAAAATGTCAGATCCAAGATGGCGCCCTAAAATTGAAAATATCAAGGGATTGGCAGAAAAATTGATATATTAGGGGTTTTTAGATGTTCTTATTGCGAATCTATGTTCAAAATTTGAGAATCAAGATAACGGGCCCAATACGGCGCGCTGCTAAAATATTTGTACACCGGATGAAACCAGGAAACCCAACTAGTTCGTATTATAAATTTTTGGAAGTTGTTCATCATGGCATAATTGAATTTGTACATAAATATAAAAAATTTGTAATAAGCATCCTAAATGGTTTAACAGAAATCTTTAACCTTAAAGAATGCCAAAACAAAAGCTCACAAAAAGTTTAAATTGACGAGTAGTTCTGAGGACTTATGTGAGTTCATACGATTAAGAGGAGAATACGAGTTTCTTCATCGTTTTCTACTTGGTTAATATATGTGGTCTAAGATTAAATGTAATAGTAAGGCCTTTTGTCATCATATTAATCGTAAACGAAATTCTACTGGATATCCCAGGGTTTTGGCTTATAATAATATTAAATCAGATGATCTGGTTTCCACCTATGAATTATTCGGTAATTTTTTCGCATCGGTCTACTGTGATAATATTGTTCACCCTGACTCTGAATATCTGAATCTTTTCCCGACTACAATTGATATTAGACGCATCGGCTTTACCAAAAAGAAATTTACTCATGCTTGGAAAAACTGAAGTGTAGTACAAAAGTGGATGTAGATAATGTTTGGCCGTCCTTTCTCAAATATTGTGCATTGCCACTTGCTACACCGTTAGCATTTATATTTAATCTTTCACTTAGCTCTGGCTGCGTGTTAGATGCATGGAAGGTATCGTATACTACGCCTATACATAAATCGGAATCTAGGAATGAGGTTAAGATCTAAAAATAATAATGTCAACCATTCCTAAGATTTTGGATTCGCTAGTTAGCAGTAGGTTGAATCATTTTGTTAATGACTAGATAAGCTCTCAGCAGCATGGCTTTTGTTCCGGAAGGTCATGTTCCTCCAAGCTCACGATTTTCAGTAGTTTCACTATGAATTCGATGGAAGTTGGGGCTCAAGTAAATGTAATTTACACAGACATCTCTAAAGCTTTCAATAGAATTAACATTACATTGTTTATTAGGAAATTTGAACGAATCGATTTCCACTCTAGCAAACTAAAATGGATCTCCTCATTTCTATCTGGTCGTAGACAGTTTGTTAAATTACCTTGTAGCAGCGCTGCTGCTTTGGCAGCACAGTAGACACTGTATATTGTCTAAGACCATTTTGTCGTAAATCAGTTTAAGTTTTTTGGCATAAAAGCCTAACAAGCCATGACACAATGTTCGAGGTTATTCCAAACTTTCCTGACCTCCAATCGTGCTGTAAAAATAAGAGTCTTGAGAAAATTAATATTAGGGGTACCGGTTAATTCGTGCGGTTTTTTTTCGAAAATTGAAGCTTCATTGTGAAAAAATGGTTACAAATTTACTATTCGAAGTATTGTCCATCGCTAGCTATAACCTTTTCCCATTTTTCTGGTAATTCACGAATACCCTTTCTGAAAAATTCGGCCGGCTTCTCCGCTATCCACAAATCGATCCAATTTTTGACTTCTTCATAATTGGAGAAGTGCTGGTCAGCCAGGCCATGTTGCATTGATCGGAAGAGATAGTAATCGGATGGCGCAAGGTCTGGACTATACGGCGGGTGGGGTAGGACATCCCATTTGAGCGTTTCAAGGTAGGTTTTGACGACCTGTGCAACATGTGGCCGAGCATTGTCCTGTTGCAAAATTACCTTGCTGTGCCTTTGTTCATATTCCGGCCGTTTTTCGCGCAGTGCTCGGCTCAAACGCAACAATTGTCGTCGGTAGACTTCCGCTGTGATCGTTTCATTCGGTTGCAACAGCTCATAATAGATCACACCCAGCTGGTCCCACCAAATACACAGCATAACCTTCAGGCCATGAATATTCTGAACGGCCGTCGATGATGATGCATGGCCGGGGTATCCATACGTTGCCCGACGTTTTGGATTATCGTAATGGACCCACTTTTCATCGCCAGTGACAATTCCATGCAAAAAACTTTTTCTTTTGTGCCGTTGAAGCAGTTCTTCACACGCGAAAAATCGGCGTTCGACGTCTCGAACACATTTTCAGATTAAAAAAAAGTATTGTTGTTTACGCTTTAGCTAAATAACACATACTGATTCTGAAACTATATGACAGTAGCTTTCCAACACATATTTGGAAAGGTGAATCACTGGAATATAAAACATGTTACGCCATCTGTTACAAAACCGCACGAATTAACCGGTACCCCTAATAAAATAATACTATTGACAATATTTCTTCTTATTTAAAATATAAAATAGGTATTCAGATACCCCGACGTGATATGAACACAAACATCCAAAATTTGTAAGGCCGATAAGGACAAATAATTGAGAGTGAAGTGATTTCCCTGTGTATGAAATTTAACATAAAGTGCATCGAGGAAATTTAATAGAACCTGCCGTGGGCAGAGGAACAACAACAATAGCGACGCCGACAACAGATTCGGACAACAACTCATCGAACTCCATTTGTTGCATCAAGAAGCCAGTTTCCAGTTCAAGTGCAACAGATAGCAGAGACTTGCCGAAACTTCAGAACATCTGCAGCAAGTGAAATGAACCTGAATCAGGACATTACGATGCATGACAGTGGCAACGCCACAGGAGACTCATCATTTTTGACGCTTCCAGACGTCGGGGCCGAAGGAGTCTCGTCATCGACGAGATTTAAGTTGCCGAAATTTTCGACGTTTATCCAGCTATTTGGTTTGAGCAGGCGGAACTGGACTTCCTGCTCAACCGTATTAAGAAGAACGAAGACAAGGTCCTCCATGTTTTGGTGGAACTGCCTACCGAAATTATGGCAGTTCTTCCGGCAGACTTTAAAAATCCCGCGAGTTTAAGACCGTACGAGGATTTAAAGAATACTATTCTTGCCAAGTATGGACTCTCACCCCAGCAACGGTTAGAGTAACTCTTATCCGAACAGGATATAGGAGGTCAATCCCCGACAGAGTTCTACGCCTCGCTGAAGAGACTCGCGGGAGACGGCATGACATTAGTTATGCTAAAGGACTTGTGGAAACGGAGACCTCCACAGGAAATAGCCCTGGCAATAACACCCATAGAGGCGCAATGCACCCTCGGCAATGTTTTGTCAACTGCGGACAAAATATGGGAGTTATTGCCAAAGTCGAGGATATGGTCTACCGCTATCAGCTCTGTATCCAGACTTGAGGGAGCCCGAAACGGACCACAGGACCGTATATCCCGACTTGAAAATCAAGTCCTACATCTAACTCGACAGATTAATAAATTCATCCGCAGCCGGAGCCAAACGCCGAGTAGCCGGGCTAGGTCGCACTCGCGACCAAAAAGGCAGGCGCATGCAGAGACACTCTGCTACTATCACCGAAAATTCGGTGATAAAGCCAAAGCCTGCGTCAATAATTGCCCGCGATTCAAAGAACGCGGAGAGCCAACCCCATCCACCTCCAAAAAAGCGTCAAAAAACTAAAGATAAGTCCCGAGTCGATACAGTGTAACGTAGACTACAACCACGCGGACAACAAATCGTACGTAAGAGATGACAGAAATAAACTTTATTTCCTCATTGATTCGGGCGCGAACGTTTCGTTATTACCCCCCGTGCACACATACGCACTACATCACTGAATCTACTGCTACGAGCAGCTAACAGTACGACGATTAGTACTTTCGGTACCAAAATTAACGAGCTTGATCTTGGTCTACGAAGGAGATTCGTGCACTGTTTCATTATCGCAAATTGCACAATCCCTATCCTAGGCGCAGATTTTTTAACAAAATTCAAACTGGCTTTCGATTTCAATAATAATCGGATTCGGAAACTAGTCTTCGGGTAAAAACCCACCTCAAATCTACACCGAGATAGATTGAAACGCAATATATGGTCGACAAGAAGCTTAAACAGCTCCTAACAAAGTATGCAGAGCTTACGAAGCCAGCAAACTTCAACTTGCCGATCAAACATAATGTGCAACATCACATTTTGATACAAAGCCAAGTATCTTTCACTACAGCTAGGAGACTTCATCCGGAGAAAATGAAAGTGGCCAAATTAGAATTCGGATACATGATCGAACTAGGCATTTGTCGACCATCTTCATCGCCAGCATCTTCACCACTTCATCTAGCCCCGAAAAAGGACACACATGATTGGCGACCATGTGGCGATTATCGCCACTTAAATGCAATCACAATACAAGATAGATACCCTATCCCATATATCCAAAACTTTTCGCAACACCTACAAGGATGCAAAATTTTTTCAAAAGTGGATTTGGTACGAGCTTACCACAATATTCCGGTAACACCGGAAGATATCCACAAGACTGCAATTGTCTCTCCTTTGGATTTATTCGAATTTACTCGAATGCCGTTTGGTTTACGAAACGCGGCCCAATCATTTCAGAGATATATGAATGAAGTTACAAGGGAACTAGACTTCGCTTTTGTTTATTTAGATGATATTCTCATCGTAAGCAGAAACGAAGAAGAACATTTGACCAACTTGGATCAACTTTTTAATAGACTACAGGATTTCGGACTAACCATTAAATTGGAAAAATGCGTTTTCTGAGTTCCAGAAATCAACTTTCTGAGCCATCGGGTCACTGCCCAAGGCATTCTTCCATCGGAAAAGAGAGTTAAAGCAATTTCCGAACTTCCGACTCCAACATCGGTCAAACAATTCCAAAAAGTTCTTGGAATGGTAAATTTATACCACCGCTTTATTCCAAGACTGGCAGACATTTTAACGCCAATTTACGCACTGTTGAAAGAATTAGTCAACTCAAAGACATCAAAGAATTCTAAGACAATCCCTTGATCTGAGCACTGCCAGACAGCCTTCGAAAAGGTTGAAAATGCTATGGCACAAGCAACTTTGCTCAATCATCCGATTGATAATGCCAAGTACAGCATTTCAACCGATGCGTCAGATTATGCCCTAGGTGCAGTATTAGCACAGCTAAACAACAATCAGTAGCAACCACAAGCATTTTTTTCGAAGAAACTTTTTACAGCAGAACAAAAATGATCTGCGTTTGATCGCAGCAATTAAACACTTTCGTTATGCTTTTGAAGGTCGAGAATTCACTGTATTCACAGACCATAAGCCCCTGATTAGGGCAATTCCGTCAAAGACTGATAGACCACCGCGACCAGCTCGACACCTTGACTACATAGCGCAATTTACCAATGATATAAGATACATATCTGGTAAAGACAATGTGGTCGCGGATTATCTTTCACGTCCTCTATCGGCTCACATGGTCAGTGCAATTAAATTCGACCTTCCAACTCTGAAAGAAACACAAAAGGACAATGAAGAACTTAAAGTATTCGTGAAATCGCCTAAAAACAATTCTAGTTACAAACTAGCCATAACACCAATACCGTTCACTTCGAACAAAGTCTGGTGTGATATAGGCTCACAAATACCACGCCCGTATATCCCGAAGTCTTTGCGAAGATTAGCTTTCGACTCAGAGCATAATCTTTCACATCCCGGTACTCGAATAACATGACGTGCGATAACTTCCAAATATTTTTGGCCAAGTATGAGTAAAGACTGCAACGAGTGGTCACGTTCATGCTTGCATGTCAGAGGTCTAAAGTGTCCAGACATATCAAATCGCCATTAGAGCAATTTAATCTGCCGAACAATCGTTTCGAACATATCCATATGGATATTGTGGGACGTCTGCCACCATCGCAAGGATATGCTTATATCCCCACAATCGTCGATCGT
Source organism: Tolmerus cingulatus (assembly GCA_959613345.1). NCBI lineage: Eukaryota > Metazoa > Arthropoda > Insecta > Diptera > Asilidae > Tolmerus > Tolmerus cingulatus. The sequence continues at coordinate 13,415,145 of OY390712.1, read as the reverse complement.
TTTTGAAGATGGCCTGAAGCATATCCTATTAGGAATATATCTGCACACACAGTGGCTAAACGTTTCGTGACAGAGCACGTCCCTAGATTCGGAGTACCACTTGAGATCACAACAGATCAAGGTACACAATTCGAATCAAAACTGTTCACAGAAATCACAAAACTCCTGGGTACTCACCGTATTAGAACAACAGCATACCATCCACAAGCAAACGGGATGATCGAGAGAGATTCCACAGGACTATCAAAGTTTATGGACAAAATCTCAGGCTACCAAGCGAGATTTCAATCTCTGCTAAAGAAGAAATCACACAGTCTGATTTTCTTGTACGACTACGTTCATACGTTCGAAACCTTCGGGCGAGTCAACCGCGACTACCCACCGCGCAAAAGACTTATGTACCCACATCGCTCGAGAACTCAGATTAAGTTTTCGTCCGAGTAGATCACGCACACAAAACTCTTGATCAACCTTACACAGGATCCTACCAAGTAACCAAACGACTTCGAAAAAATTATGTCATTGAGATAAACGGGACAAACAAGTCGATATTTATATCGACCGTCTTAAACCAACCTATATTCATACAGACGACAATAAAACATAATTTTTTTTTTTAGGCATAGATCGCTATGCTGGAGGAGGAGGCGCTGCTGCTTTGGCAACACAGTAGACACTGCATATTGTCTAAGACAACTTTGTCGTTTATCAATTTAAGTTTTTTGGCATTAAAAACTAGCAAGCCATGATACAATGTTTGAGATTGTTCCAAACTTTCCTGACCTCCAATCGTGCTAAAATAAGAGTCTTGAGAAAATTAATAAATTAATACTGTTGATAATAATTCTTCTTATTTAAAATATAAAATAGGAGTAGATAGGCTATGAGAGTTCGGGAACACTTTTCCCATAAGATATGTACAGGGGCCAAAAAATGCTCACTTTTGCTTCAAAAGCTCTTGGTCTGGACGTGGAGGAGCGTTTGAAAGCTTCTTCTGGTCTTGGACGAGCAGTTTTGAGGTGTGTGACGTCATGAAAGCTTCTTCTGGTCTTAGACGATCAGCTGAAAGCTCTTTTGTGTGTGTTTGGGGTTGCATCAGGCGGTAGGGGTTGTGTTTGGGGTGGCATCAGGCGCTAGGGGTTGTGTTTGGGGTGGCATTTTTACCCCTCCCCCTCCCCCAGCTGAGATATATGCCACTCCCCTCCTCTGAGTTCGATCCCCTCCCCCCTTCCCACCACCCGTTGAGATCGGTCCCCCGCTCCTGCTCTTACTTCGTCGTGATACGTCTTGTGATATTGCGAAATAATCAGGAGAAATGAGCAGATTGTGAGGCATTTGATTTTGTTTCTTATCTCTAGCTTTGGACGATGCGATCGCTGAATTGCAATATTTTTGGGTTGCAGGTGGCTTTGTTTACATTAGATTAGAATGCAATGAATTATTCAAAACAAAGAGTTCTTTGTTTAGGGATGCTGCAGCATTTGCTGATAGGGATTGATTGATTGATATATTAAATGCTATGACGGATTTGGATCAGTTCTTGTTCGGCCCTTGAAGAATTAGTGTCTCCAGTTAAGTTTCTTTTTCAAAGTAGAAAAGTTAAAAGAATATTTTATGTAAAAGGAAAAGTTGTTTTAGTTTTAAAGTTAATTAAAAATGGTGCAAATAAATGATTGTGTGCAAAGGGCTAAGTCAACCTTTGAGGATGCTAAAGCTAATCACGGACTAGTGGATCAAAGTGAGAAAGTGTGTTCGAAGGAGTTGAGAGTGCTTAAACAAGAGCTGGAACGGGCGACAAACAATGGGATAAAAAATAAAATCTTAGCGGGAATCGCCACTATTTTAGGACATAGGTCCCAATTAAAAGAATTAAAAGTGAGGGACGGTGCAGGGCACAACTCCAACCGCTCTTCTTGGACGTCAAGCCGGGTAAAATGGGAGGACATGAAAGCAGCCTTTAATAACCGGTAAGTTCATTTTTTTAATACAAATTTTAATAATTATTATTCGGCGGTACTATATACTTTTAATTTGTTGTAGCATTCGAACAGGGGTAATTATTAATCTTGCCCACAAAGACCCTCTCGAATTCTTGGAGGATTGTGGAAAATTATTTGTTCGAAGGATCATAAATGCTTTGAAGAAAAAAGCGTTTTTAAAGGTTAATAGTGTATTCTGCGGTCAATTTGTTAAGGCTTGAAGTGGTGAAGAATTGGAAGAAATAAAATATATAAGCACAAAAAATGTGGTTATATCGGGAGAAACCAACATAGCAGAATGGTTCGCCGAAAACGTAATGAATAAAATTACGTCAGAATTAGAAGAATTCCAAGAAAGAGACTCAGGCTGGGCGCTCAAACAAGTAATTAATTTGATGATTAACATCAATAAGTATACACCACAGCTCGGATCGTCCTATATTGAGCTACCTCTTGAAATCAAACGTCGTGAGACATGTGTTAATGTAAAGAATAATGACAATGCTTGTTTAGCCTGGGCGATAATATCTGCCTTACATCCTCCAGAGGGGAATCCACATCGCGTAACAAAATACCCCCACTATTCCACAGTCCTGAAACTAGACGGAATAACATTCCCAATTACCAGACCACATATTGCAAAATTTGAGAAAATGAATGACGTCAGTATAAATGTATATATTTTGGAAAAGAATAAGCAAAAGCACAAGGTAAACCCATCACGTCTAACGAAAAATCGTCAAGAACAACATGTGAATCTGTTGTTAATACAGGACCGATATGAAGGGAAGGAGGAGGAAGATTCTAGTACAAACAATGAGCCCATTCGCTATCACTACGTATGGATAAAGCACTTATCGCGGCTCCTTTCATCACAACTTTCCCAGCACAATGGTCAAACATATTTTTGCGAACGGTGCCTTCACTACTTTTACACGCAAGAAAAGCTCAGGCAACACTTGGAAGATTGTGAAAAACTCAACGAGTACAGAGTTACTTTCCCACCTGAGAAAAGTGTGAAATTTAAGAACTTCAAAAATAAAGAACGAGTTCCATTCATTTTCTATGCTGATTTTAAATGCATATTGAAACCCATTTATAAAAAAATCGGAAAGACAGAACAATATCAACAGCATGAGCCGCACAGTGTGGGGTACTACTTTAAATGCTCATTTGAAGAACAACTTTCATACTACAACAGCTATAGAGGTTTAAACTGCGCAGAGTGGTTCGCAAAAGAACTAGAGAATATAGCGGGTCGAGCTCAAGATATTATTCAAAACCCTCAAACAATGTCCCCTCTTACACCCCAGCAAATTCAAGATTTTGTGGTTGCACAAACATGTCATATATGCGGAAAAGGATTCACTCCCACAGACATTAAGGTGAGAGACCACTGCCACCTCACAGGAAAATACAGAGGCGCTGCACATCAGGATTGCAACATTAATTACAAGGACACCAGAACGATACCAATAGTATTCCACAATCTTAGCAAGTACGATGCTCATCTCCTCATTAGAGATGTTGCAAACAGCATCCAGGGACATCTAAAAATAATACCCAATAATACGGAAAATTATATTGCAATCATAAAGTATATCGAAGGCGGCGAAATCAGATATAAATTTATCGACTCTTTTCGCTTCATGCCATCATCGCTGGATAAACTCTCATCTTATCTAGCTGAAAAGAAAATTGTACGCTCTGAACTTCCAAACATAAGCGATGATAAGTTCCAGCTACTCACAAGAAAAGGTGTCTTTCCATACGAGCATATCAAGGACTGGGAAAATCTTGAGGAGACCCAATTACCAGATCGTAAATCTTTTTACAACTCTCTGGGAAAATGCGAAATTAGCAGTGAAGATTATGAGCACGCAAAGAAGGTGTGGGTAGAGTTTAAGGTGCAAAATCTTGGTGAATATAGCGATCTCTACTTGAAAACTGATGTACTGCTCCTCGCCGACGTCTTTGAGAACTTCAGGGATGGATGCATCAACAACTATGGATTAGATGCAGCGCATTATTATACCGCACCCGGGCTTGCATGGGATGCGATGCTAAAATATACAGACGCAGAGATCGAACTTTTGCACGACATTAATATTCTTCACTTTATGGAAAAGGGAATTCGCGGTGGTATGACCCAGTGCTCAAAAAGGTATGCACGAGCTAATAATAAGTACATGACGGACTACGATAACAGTAAGCCATCGTCATACCTCATGTACTATGACATAAACGCAATGTACTCTTGGGCTATGACCCAATATTTACCATACAAGGATATTGAATGGGTGGATGATGTTAGTACATTAAACTTTAATATTCCTGATGACTCACCAACTGGCTACATATTAGAAGTTGATTTAAAATATCCAGTGGATATTCACGAGAGACAAAAAGATCTACCCATGGCTCTAGAAAAGTGTGCTCCACCAGGTTTCAAGGAGGAAAAAATGCTGGCCACATTATGCAGTAAGACAAATTGTGTGATACACTACAGAAATTTGAAGCAGTACTTGGCTGAAGGCCTCAAGGTTACAAAAATTAATCGCGCCTTGCAATTCTCTCAGGCTGCGTGGATGAAGCCTTACATAGATTTAAACGCCAACTTGAGAAAGAACGCCAAGAACGATTTCGAGAAGAATCTCTTCAAGTTATTGTGCAATGCAGTATTTGGTAAAACGATGGAGAATGTTCGCCTTCGCCGAGATATTAAGCTTGTAACAGCGTGGGAAGGTCGGTATGGAGCCGAAGCACTGATATCAAAGCCCAATTTCCACTCCCGCTCGATTTTTGACGATCACTTGGTAGCTGTAGAATTACTTAAAACAGAAGTAATTTTCAATAAGCCCATCTACGTAGAAATGACAATATTGGACATATCAAAAACTTTGTTGTACGAATTCCACTACAACTATATGAAAAACCGATATGATACCAATTGTCAGCTGTGCTACACCGACACAGATTCTCTTATATATGAAGTACAGACTGATGACATTTATGAGGATATGAAGCAACATCTTCATCGTTTTGATACATCCGACTACCCTCAAAATAATCCATACAACATATGCCAAGTCAATAAGAAGGTAGTACAGACAATTACAAATTATTATTTTTTAAAGAAACATAAATACTTATGTAATTTTTTCTATTTAGGTACCAGGCCTTATGAAGGATGAAAACAGCGGTGATATAATGCTGGAGTTTGTTGGTCTACGCGCTAAAATGTATGCATTGAGAGTGCAAAAAGAAGCCGGACGACATCAAAAAACAAAGAAGGCAAAGGGCCTAAAAACTGCTGTGGTGAAGACGGAGATTACCTTTGAAGACTATGTGAGATGCTTAAACGAACACCTGGAGAGCACGCATACACAAAATAGCATAGTTTCACATAATCATATATTGTATAGCACTAAACAGTGGCGGCTTGTGGTATTCTAAACAGAGGAGGCAGACAATTCCATAATCTAATTTGTGGCCCCACGCTAGCCAAAAATAGTGACAATTACCTTTGTTACCATTATCGCCTCTACACTACATTATATAAATATATATATTTAAAAACAAAAGCAAAAGCTAATAAGAATTCAAATTTTATGCCGTATTGCATATATTCTATACATACATAGATATATTTATAGCTATTTATAAATAAAATCTACTCTACATTCCTTAATGGTCGCAAAATTATTTGTAATATTGTAATACCAAAGCGGGTCTTTTTACAGTTCCTTTACCAACGTTTTTTCTATGCTCAAAAGAGCCAAATCCGATAGCCGATTTCGATCCATTGTATTTGTTCTATAATCTTTAATTCTTTCCAAAGCAGGAAATCTCCTTTCTGTACTAACTGATGTAGCAGGGATTGTTCATATAAGTTCAAATAAGTTTGTTAACTCCGGCATAACGTCAGTAATATTATTTTCGATTAAATTATTTAACAAAGATGACACTGTATCCCTATCATTCTACAAAGTTTCTTTACTATAAAACACAATTAATTCACTTTTAAGTTTAACAGAGTCGTAATTCGTTATTTTTTCATCTAATGTCTTTATAACGATACTACTAAAAACTCTGAAACAGAAAATTGAGAACTTCCCGTAAGTGGCAAAAATGAACTTCATACTCATCAAGCTTAACGCGTAAGTTTATGCAGATTCGCTTTTAAACGACCAAAGCTCAATCTCAAAACTTTTGCTCAGATGAGGCTAGCCTCCGGGCACGCACACGCAGAATTCTCAGGCCCTGTAGTTTCTGCTCAAATAGACACACACAACCACAACTTACTGCATCTCCATGACTTGTGCTTAAAATCTCCTTGAGGCAATCGGCGCACTGCCTCCTCTGGCACGCACACACAGAAAGCAAAGCTGATTTGTCACGGAGAAAAGAGCTTGCGCAAAGGGAACTTTCTGTTGGATTTGACTTAAGGCCTACCCTAAATGGGACGTAACGTAACGTAAGAGATGCCAACGTAACGTGCGAACGTGTGTAAAGCAATGGGGGCAGCCTAAATCGACGTAAGAAACTTGCCGAAGATTCGTCAAATCTGGAAATGTCACTTAGCCGTACGTGAAGGTGCCGTAAGGATCGCACAAAACGTAAGCAAACGTGAAAAGTGTCAGAGGTGATTGTGTCAATGAGAAACTAAACTTCAACTTTCACGTCACCTTACGTTTGTATTTCGGGCGAAATGTCCATTTTGACGTCCGCAAGCTCGCCTCGTTAAATTCTTACGTTACGTTACGTTTCTATTTAGGGCCAGGCTTTAGTAGTTCCCACTGCACAGCTCAAGCTCTTTTTTTCGCACAGGGCAAGGCGAAAATTACAAATATTGCCACAGGATACAAGGAATTTCTTTGATATTTCAACAACTTTACTTACATCAATAGTTCTTTAAAAAATTGTGTTAACGTTTTTTCTTTAATTTACAATTTAAGTACTTAAGAACATTTAAGAATTGATAGAGGAGGCACTGCCTCCCCTGCCTCCTCTGACGAGCCGCCACTGGCACTAAACTAACTAAAACAACCTTAAGCCCTTTCGATAATAAGCGTTATTTAGTTGATAATAATAGTCATAACACTCTACCATGGGGTCATTATAGTATAAGGAATGTAGATTAATCTAATTAGTATCTATTATTATAATTAAGATATAATGTAAAATAAAAAGAGTATTTATAACGTTTTAATAAACTGTTTTATTCAAAAAATTCCTTAATATAAACACATTTTTCAGAGCACATTGTCCTTGGTGTAGAATGCAAGATGGTTCACTTGTTTCCAGAGTCGTTAGCTTGGGACATCCCTCTTCCTCTGCATCATAAAGTGTTAGTTTATTTCCAAAAATCTGTTTCAACCATCTCATCTTTTCGCTTCCTTTCACATAAATGTTTTAATCCCGCAATAATGGTGCTATTACGTCATAAATTCTGTGGTAAGGGATATATCCATCAGCCCATTTAAATCCATGAAGGTTCTGTCGGACCCATTCAATTTGTTTCTTTTCTGCTCGAGTTAAATCCTTATAGGGAAATGGAGGTTGGAATACATAGTGTTGTACTTGATTTTCACTCGTTAAAATTGCCAGCTCTTTCAATATAAATTTATTGTGGTTGTCTTTAAATCCTTGCAAATCAATGATGATGATAGGCATTCTATACAAGTTTCCTGACTTCGTTGGTTAAAGGTGTATATCCCACAATACGATCGTGCAGCAGCAGACAGTATGCTGTTGTTTCGGCTGGGACGTTTTCAGATGTCTTGAATTCCAGCCTAATATCCACCGGTCCAATTTTAATGCTCTCGTTTTGACGCGAACAATCAATTACTGCAATCGCTGCGTCATTCGCAAACTTCTCTCTTGAAAGAAGTGGCTGGAACTGACGACCATAGTACGATTGCTGGAATTTTATATAATATCATATAAAAGGGCGTAATTACCCTTATCAAATTTCAGGTTCAAATCATCGTAAGGGTATGATTCAGAATTTAGGTAAACTTTGACATCTGTCAGTTTACAGTGATCGAATTTGCTGGCATCCATTGATTTATCATTTCTCCGATTAGTTTGTAGAGCTAGGATGACATATCTTGGCTTTTCCAATTGTGATGTTGTTTTTACCGTCCATGAATGATGCGTTGATAATGGGAGTGCTGGGTACTCGTATATATCCCAGCTCCTGAATGGTATTTGTATCTCTCTGCCACTTTCAATAGTTTTTAGCAGGATCAACTTGTGGTCATCAGCAACGTTTACATGAGGAACACGCCATTGAAGTTTGAAAAGGTTTACGCTTATTGCATCAGTAGGTGATACAACTGCATTGTCATCTGTACGGCTTCGTATTAATATCAGCTCATGCTTAGCATTTGCAATGATTTTCTTGTAGTCTTCAGCAAAGCCAAGCAATAATTTCAATGGTATAGAAAAATTGAAAAATCCTTTGGGTGTTGTAATCGACTTTTCGGGAGACCACCCTGCGTTGAATAGTATTTCACTCTCATTTTGATTTAGCGATATATAATTTTTTAAGGTTGTAGCAATTCCAAGGTTTCGTGTTCTGTCAATTTCTACACCGTTGATCTCATAGCGAATTTCATCAAAGAGAAAGGCTACAGCATTATTGACCAGCTTTGCGGTATCTGTTACTGTTCCCTCAACTTTGGGTAGTACTCCTTCAATATAAATAAAACTCTCTGCTGGCAGGATATACAAATCTTGATGCTGTACTGAAATGCGAATCTCATCGCTGTTTTTGAATGATGCGAGGAATGGTGAGTACGTGTGGTAATCGATCTTTGTTATGCTATTGTCATATCCAACGTTTCGGGCAATATCCAAGATTTCACTCATTTTTCAAAATAAATCCCAATGTCTTTAGAAGCTCTTTATTAACAGCAGTCAGCGCATTTCTTGTACGTTTCAAGGTTGTTGGTCGAATAAAGACTTGCTCTTTATTACTGTTGTTTTTATTCATATTATTATTATTAATATTACTATTATAGATAAGCATTCTGAGGCTTTAAGTGCAGTCTAGCGGTTATTGTCTCTCCTCTAAAATTTATCAAGTCACCGTCCTGATCTGCAAGCTTTAATGTGAGAGAAGTTATACGTTTCGCGTTCACAAGTAAATAAATGACGTTCTTGGGCACCTCCACTATTTTATAGCCCGGGCCTACACTCGGAGAAAACTCATGGAGCGTATGTACATGATTATTGTTTATAAACGAGCCTGATATAATGTTGCATTCAACTCTTATGGCGTTTACCTTGATGATATTAGCAGGTAAATCGGATGTATGCAATATATTAGGTGGAAGGACTTGTTTGCCGAATCCTAATAATGGAGCGATAGATTTTTCCTTACAAAAATAAATGACTTCCGAAGATTTCACTTCACTTTTCAAAGTATTATTATTTGCTTTGATTGAGATTGTTGTCTTGTTGTTACTCTTATTTAAACTTTGTTGCACAAAGTTCGCTATATCATCAATCTCATATGATCCGACTGGTATTTCAATAACTGTCTTCCCCACATGCATCAAGTTGTTTCCCTCATCAATATTGGGAATAGAATTGTATGTTTGGAAATCAATCAGTCCACAGACTTAATCACCCTCCAGTTCTAATGGTGGCAGTGAGCACCGATGAATTACCACTAAGGGAGAGTGTTATCGACGTGATGGTTTGGAATAAAATAGCCTCATTTTAATATAAAACCTTTATTTATATACATACAATTCTTATTAGAAAGGTTGAATATAATTATATAGAAACTCTAAACACAAGTGTCCACATATAACTGAATCATAACTTTGATGTGTTGTGTAATTGAATGTGGTATTTTCGCCTAAATATCTCGCAACTTCTTGCGGAGGTTGTAGGTTTCCAAAGCTGTCAAAGTAATCAATGAGGCTTCCTTTCTTTTTGTATGCTACCCAATGTGTTCCAGGTCCTGATGAAACATCTAGATTTATAATTCCACTCTCATTTTTCCACGGGCTCCTCGGTAATTGATCGCGCACAAAGACTCCTCTAAAATGTGGTACATGCTGCGCACATTTACGCATCTCGAGCTCATTAAGAGCTCTTTTGGGTAGCGAGCTTATTAGTTTTTTGACTGGGTTTTAAGAAAAAGGCCCAAGCCGTTTCTATAGGGCTTTAGGAACAATCCCTGACCAGGTTTTCCCATCGCTATGGCCTCAATAGTTTCGATATGACGCTTTGCTTCTGCAAGCTCCTGACGTGCGCTGTTTGCAGCGTTTACCGCCAGCTGCACCTCCTGATAATGCTCCAAGGGCTGAAAGTCCGGCAAATAGTGGGATGAGGAATGGTAGAACACCTCCAGTTTTCGGGATAGGTATCACACGTGGTGTCGTAATCATCTTTTTTCCCTTGATGGCATCTCTCGCAGCACTTGTAGCAATTTTTATTGCTTCCAGCAAATCTTTGGGTTTCCTCAGCTTTAGAACTTTCCGCGCATTACGTACAGCGTCACGAAAAGAGGGGCGTAACTTATTCTTCTCTTTAGCGCTGTTTATTTGAAATTTTGCCTTTACCCCCATTCCAAGCTTAAGTTTAACTTTCATAGCGTTTGTTACCAGCAAAGCGTTGGCGCGTTCTCCTAGAGAAGCTTCTTTGGATTTCATGCGCTGCCAAGCTTTTTCTGCTAGTATACGATCGGCAATATGACGATCACTTGTGTCACGGTACTTCGAGTATGCGATATCGTGCTCTTTGCAAGCAGCGTCCAAGGGATTAATACCGGGATCACCTCGGGCTAATCTTTCAGCTAACTTTGTACCTGGACCGCAGTATTGATAGCCCGGTAAATGCAATTCTACCGGTAACTTGTTGATTAGAGAGTTGAATATTCCTTTCCCTCTGATGACCTTTCGCCGACTGAGGTGATTATCAGTATGATCATTCATTTTATGCGTTTGTGACAAGACTAATGGGTACCCAATAAAAGCAGCTGTTTTTATATGAATTTGGTTAGTACTCATCATGAAGTTTATAAAGCAACAAGAATGCTTGCCTGTTAGAAATGTTGAAGCATCAAATACAAGTGTAGAGAGGAAGAAACATGGAGGACTGTTACCAAACAGCATAAGGGGAATTATTGTTGGTTCATCCAATTGCGGCAAGACAAATGTTATGATGAGTTTACTGGAACATCCTAATGGACTACGATTTGAAAATATTTACGTTTACTCAAAATCGTTAAATCAGACAAAATACGAGTATCTGAGAAAAGTTGTGGGACGTATATCTGGATTAGGCTACTATACATTTTCCAACAACTGTGACGTCATACTGCCTGAAGAAGCAAAGCGAAACTCTATTTTCATTTTTGATGATATGGCTTGCGATAAACAGAATAATATTAGAGCATAGTTTTGCATGGGTCGACATAATGATGTAGACAGCTTTTACCTCTGTCAGACGTACACACATATTCCAAAGCATCTGATTCGGGATAATGCAAATTTGTTCATAATATTCAAGCAAGACGACCTGAACCTGAAACATATTTACAACGACCACGTGAATACTGATATGAGATTTGAAAAGTTCCGGAAAGCATGTGCCGAGTGCTGGAAAGACAAGTATGGATTCTTGGTAATTGATAAGGATAGTCCTATGGATAGAGGGCGATACCGGAAAGCCTTTGACGCCTTCATGAGACTATGAAAAAAGGAGCAACAATACAGATTACCCTCAATAGTTGTACAGACCTGTACAGCTACCTGTACAGACCTGTATAGCTACCTGTACAGCTACCTGTACAGCTGTCTGTATAGCTACCTGTATGTATGTATGGATGTACAGACCTGCTGTTTATCAGTATAGCTGTGGCTGCCGTCACGACAACAACAACATGGATGAAAAGCTTACGAGGGATATTGTAAAGACGAGCGATGCTATACGTAAAAAGTATAAAGCTCTCAAGACTGGTAAAATAGAAACGGAAGCTCAATTGAAGGAAACCTTTAAGCCAATTACCAGCACGCTAAAAGAGCTAACGACATCGGTAAAACTTGAGCCTAAAGAACAAATGAAGACAGAGACCGAACAAGAGAAGAGGCAAAGCTATGATGATATATACACCCCACCAGCCCGTAAACACTTAAAGATGGAATCAACTAGCACACCTCTCCACTTTGAAGATTATTCATTGGATGATCTTCAGGATGACGATGATAATGATGATGAGTTTGCTACACCAATACAATCAACAACATTAAAAGAACATAGTTCACGTATAGTAGAATCGCCTAGCCAAATATTAAAAAAATATAAGCAGCTGGTTAGTCAGAACAGTACAAAAATTGATAAAACCTATGGAGTGTATTACAGCGATGGCTGGAAGATTGGCAATTCATCGCTAAAAGTTGAAGATGAAAATTTTGATATTGGAGGCAGGCCATATAAGACTAAGTTTCAACAGGGCCCTCGCGGCCCTCCTGGTCCTCCAGGTCTTTCAGGAGCAGCTGGGGTTCCCGGACCTAAAGGAACCCCAGCACCGAAAGGAGGTGGTTTCAATTTAACTCCTAAAGGCGACTACGATTTGAAATTCAAACATATTACTCATCAAGGAGAACCGCTAGAAAATACTGATGCTACAACTAAAAACTATATCGATGTAAAAATGTTGTCATATGATGACGAAATACGCAAACATATTAATTTGAGTGTGAAAAACCTTACACTATATATTAATGATGAAATTGCAAAGATTGAAAATTATTTGTTCTCCAACATAGTTAATAAAAACCAAAAGAAAGAAGATGGAGTGTATTCTTAAACCTTCATAAAATTTAATGTTAAAAACAAACTCCTTCACTTGTCTACAGTATGAGCAAGAGACGAGTTGTCGATGAGCTTCACAAACCTGCTCGTCGAAATTTTAAAAGGCGTCGAGTCATTATTAAAGGGCTGGATGATCTATGGCAAGCGGATTTAGTGGAAATGGATACTTATAAGCATGCGAATAAAGGTTACCGCTTCCTGCTTACTGTTTTAGATACTTTCTCCAAATATGCATGGGCTGTGCCAATTAAAACAAAAACTGGTACAGAGGTGACTGAAGCCATGCAAACTATATTCCAAGAGGGCCGAAGACCTAAAAACTTACAAACATACGATGGAAAGGAGTTTTACAACACACACTTTCAACGATTGATGAGTAAGCACAAAATTAATCATTACTCCACCTTTTCTACACTCAAAGCGTCGATAGTGGAACGATTCAACAGAACTTTAAAGAGCATGATGTGGAAGGAGTTTAGCATGAATGGTTCTTACAAATGGCTTGATATGATAAAAATATTGCTATCTCAATATAATATGAAAAAACATCAAACAATTAGGATGCGTCCTTGTGATGTAAATGCAAAAAATGAAAAGCATCTTCTCAGTACAGTGTATAATCACATAAAGATTGCTGATTCACCTAAATATAAAGAAGGAGACCATGTACGTATAAGCAAATATAAGCATGTATTTGAGAAAGGTTATACACCAAACTGGACATCCGAAATTTTCAAGGTTAGAAAAATTCAAGTGACTGATCCTGTAACATATCTGCTAGAGGACTACGACGGTAACCCTATAAAAGGAGGATTTTACGAAATGAAGTTGCTGAAAGTGAAACATCCCCACCTCTACCTTGTTGAGAAAATTCTAAAGAGGAAAGACGATAAAGTTTACGTGAAATGGTTGGGATTCTCATCAAAGCACAACTCTTGGATAAGTGCTAAGGATGTATTATTATAATTTAAAAATAAAAAATCATTGTTTCTGAAAAAGTTTAAATCAGCGTTTTATTTCTCAATCTCCTTATTATAAAATCTTGTATTGTATATTGTATCCCGATGGGGTTGGTTTGATATTGTCTCCAGAACTTTACTAGTATTGTAGATTCTTTGTTGAAACCTCATCCTATCGACGGCACATATATGCCACGTTCCCTTACGGATGGCTCTGTATGCAAACTCCCACACATATGCAATGTACACTTGCGGTATTAGAACAAATCGAACCCTTTTCGGCATTCCTTACAGCTGTTTCTCGTCAACCTTATATAAAATTTCATGAGGTGTTGAATTTCCCGGTTATATCGTTGCACATCATGACAACCGCAGGTATCTGGTCCCTCAGTGGCATCATCATACGCCTATGGACAGTTGGTATAATGTTCACCATATATTGATTTTATTTGACCTATATTCTCATATTGTTTGAGAAATTGATAGCTTGCTTCAATTTGATTCTTATGCTCATCCAGCAATATTTCGGAAAACTCCTCAAGAAATACCCCATCTGTTATTTACAATTGAATTTGAATTTTATATTGGCATCAAGTTTATTTGCAATACATACTTACATTTTATTTATCTTTCAATTGTTTGTAGCGTATATCTGAAGTATTCTTACTTTCAGATAGAGTCTTTGATTTTGCAGCTGATTTAAGTGAAACAGAATTAAGCTTATACTGCAATTCTTTTGCTTTACTTCCCTTATCAGCCTCTTCCTTCAGCAATTTCGTTGTATCTTTAAAACTGCTCATTAGAACCCCTTGAAGCAGATTAATTGAAAAATTGGGGAGTCAATCTATTTATAGAATTTGGGGGGCCAGGGATATTATTGGAAAATATGAAAGATGCTTTTTTGGTTTTATTTTAGTATATTTTATTTTTATTTTTTTTTTTTAATAATTATAATATTCATTTGGATTGAAGTATGTTAAATTGACATTGAGGTTGTCCTCGTTATTATGCTGAGTAAAGATAAGCTCCGATGTATCACCAAGAGGTTTCAATTTCATGATGTAAACATTGTCCGGTTGATTAATTTCCTCCAAAACGCTATCAGGCAAGCTTCCATATCTGGCAGGCAGAAACATTTGCTTATCTTGTAGCTCCACTAGGACTCGCTCTCCGTATTTTGTAGTTATTTTCCTTATTTTATATATTTTATAAGTTGCGTTCTGCTCCATGTCGCATACTTTAAAGTATTGTTTAAAGCTATACGAATTGATGATGTCCAGGGCTCCAGAACTACTTTTGCGAGCGGGCATCTCCTCAGCACATGGTTGTTGTTTATGTTGTTGCTGAGACATTTTTCACTATTTATTTAATTAATATTTTTTAACTGTTCACTTTCAGAGCACACAAACGAAACTGAATTATATGTAGTCTGAAATTCGCTCTGTATTTATAGTAATTTTTTCATCTTGCATCTCTGTCCTTTTATTCTCATCATTTCATTCCCTCGGCGAAGTTCTTCACCTAAACCACACCCCGTACAATTAATGTGATCATGCAAATCAAAGTTAATATCATCAACGTCCTCATCTTCTGAATTATCCAGTTGATGTTTAGAAAACAATTTAGTGTATTTTATCAGAAGATTTTCTGGTAGAAAGTGTTTCAAGTCCCACAGAAAACACGTTAATTTAATGCACGCTAACAAGTCACAGAACGTTTCCAAATTCATAGATTTACACAAATACTTTTCACATAAAATAATCCCACGCTGATATTGCTTTTCCTCGTTTCTGTAATTTTCCTCGTCCCAGCAATCATATCCTCTATTTTGGTTTAATATAGCTGAAAATTTATAATCCTGAAATTGACGGTTAATCCTTTTAACTGCACTCTCTAAATCGACAGCCTTGGGGCATGACTCTGCTGCATAGCACATCCACATAATTCGCTTTTCAAATTTAAACTTAACTGGCGACACTAATTCTTCAAGGGCCGAACAAGAACTGATCCAAATCCGTCAGAGCATTTAATATATCAATCAATCAATCCCTATCAGCAAATGCTGCAGCATCCCTAAACAAAAAACTCTTTGTTTTGAATAATACATTCCATTCTAATCTAATGTAAACAAAGCCACCTGCAACCCAAAAATATTGCAATTCAGCGATCGCATCGTCCAAAGCTAGAGATAAGAAACAAAATCAAATGCCTCACACTCTGCTCATTTCTCCTGATTATTTCGCAATATCGCAAGACGTATCACGGCGAAGTAAGAGCGGGGGCGGGGGACCGATCTCAGCACGGGAGGGGGAGGGGAACAGATCTCAGCGGGGGAGGGGAACAGATCTCAGCTGGGGGAGGGGGAGGAGTAAAAATGCCACCCCAAACACAACCCCTAGCGCCTGATGCCACCCCAAACACAACCCCTAGTGCCTGATGCCACCCCAAACACAACCCCTACCGCCTGATGCAACCCCAAACACACACAAAAGAGCTTTCAGCTGATCGTCCAAGACCAGAAGAAGCTTTCATGACGTCACACACCTCAAAACTGCTCGTCCAAGACCAGAAGAAGCTTTCAAACGCTCCTCCACGTCCAGACCAAGAGCTTTTGAAGCAAAAGTGAGAATTTTTTGGCCCCTGTACATTTCTTATGGGAAAAGTGTTCCCGAACTCTCATAGCCTATCTACTAATAGGTACTAAGATATCTACAACATAATGTTCTATCAAGGGTTGTTATACTCAATTCTGGTGTTCCTCAGGGAAATTATTTGGGTCCACTTCTCTTTGTCCTATTTATTAAAGGCTTATGGAATGTTTTCAAGTCTTCTATGTATTTAATGTTTGTGGACGATTTATAATTATTTTATAACATTAAATCTTTAAGTGATTGCCTATTACTTCAACAAGATTGTGTTTTGTTTCTCGAATGGTGTAAAAATAATGGTCTCTCACTAAATATTTCTAAATATAATGATATATCTTTCTATCTAAAGGTATCTTTTATAGATTTCGATTATAAAATAGGTAGTGTTTCTATTTCTAGAGTGTCAATATTTATGGATTTAGGGGTCTGGTTTGATACAAAGTTATCCGTCAGTCATCACATCGAGTGCATAATTTCGAAAGCTTTTACTTGTCTAGGCTTTATAAAACGCAATACGAAGGACTTTAAGGTACAATTTATACTAGTCACACTACATTGCACAATGGTTAGGTCTATGTTGAAATATTCGTTTGTTGTGTGGTGTGTGTATACATTGACCGTATTGAAAAATTACAAAAATCATTTACCAGGTTCTTGCCAGAAATTCATATTGGCTTGAAAATATGCCTACGTACAAAGTTCGCTGTGCACTACTTAATTTTAGAAAAGATGTTGGCTGTGCTATGTTTATAAAAGACATTTTATGCTATAAAGTTAAGTTCTCGGAACTACTATCTTCAATTTACATTTACATATGTACCTGAAAGAGTAATAAGACCTCGGCCACTCCTTAAGGTGCCATCACATCGAACCAACTATGGTTATCATGAGCCAATCACGAACTGCATTATTAAATTTAATACGTTTTCTCCATTCGCTAATGTAGCTATGCCTCGGGAAATCTTTAGAAATGCAATATTTGTTTTGGGATTAACTTATTTAAGAATTAAAATAACTTTTTGTTCTCTAGTCTGTAGACTTATATACGTATATAAATAAATA
The DNA here is from genome assembly GCA_959613345.1 of Tolmerus cingulatus. Taxonomy (NCBI): domain Eukaryota; kingdom Metazoa; phylum Arthropoda; class Insecta; order Diptera; family Asilidae; genus Tolmerus; species Tolmerus cingulatus. The sequence continues at coordinate 13,397,661 of OY390712.1, read as the reverse complement.
AATAAATTAATAAATAAAACATGTATCAAAATAAATATAAACTACTCAAACTATGAGCCATGAAGTATATCATAAAAAACAAATACTAATTCTGAAAAGTCCTAAATATTTGCACAAAAGTTCTTGAACGCTATGGAACAGAGCAACAACTGTACGAATTGCGATGGGAGCAAATAATGCAAAGTCCGAGTAAAAAGTTTGAAAATTATGCTGAAAGGATTTTGCTACTTTTTGTGTTCCTTTTCTTTCCTTGTTATTATAGTTATAGGCATTATTTTTGCAGGTAATGTGACAGCTGTTGCCCTATCACTCGACTTAGAAATTAGGATGTAACCCTTCTCCCGTAAATAGATTGATTTCTAATGCTATTCCTTACAGGCCACTGCGTTTTTACAATGTTAAAGTACTGCATTTATTTGATAAATTTGAATAATGGGTCAAAAGTGCCTTTAAGAGGAACAACAAAAGCAGCTATGCTGCCGGAAGGCTTTTGACTATGGGGCATCCCCCGAATTTAAATAGAAACCACCAATTTGATTGATTGCCTTTTTGAGTATAAAAATAATCATAGAGATGTAACAATTTATTAAATACTTATATTAATTAAGTAATGCTATCCCTTCCTTCAATATAAAAAATGATGTTACATTATAAAATGTATGCTATATACATATGTGCAAAATATATGTTATACAAAATAAGATCAAACCTATTTCAGATAAAGAAATTTATTCGTTTGGCCTTAATTTCCAGATATTGCAGGAAGTGAAGTAAAATTCGACCGTCAAGGAGACGGTCTGGCGCGGTACGATATCCTGAACTACCAGAAACTTGAAAACTCATCAGGGTATTATTACAAGGTAAATGTTCTATCTGAAATATTTTCGTTTTTGATTGAAGGAGATAAGGAGAATTTTTTGTTTACTGAGATGTAAGACCAAAGTTTTGTAACACTTCGCCAATATTGAAAAAGGTAATTTCTATATATAAATTATCAATCAACATACCCAAAAAAAATAATTAACATAACGATCGGAAACAGAGCTGCAAATTGGTTTATTATTAAGACAAATGTGTGGGTAATTTAAACATATTGACGAGAAAAAGATTTAGCGAGTCTCCTCCACAGAAATAACTTAGGGGAAACAGTATAATTACTAGTCGCTCAAAGGCCATAAGTTTATAACTTTTAAAAGAGATAGTAACAGAATTATTTGTATGCATTATTATGCAATATATATTTAACTTTATAAAATATATAATACCAAAAGAAGTGATAAGAAATTCTTTTGCCAAATACCTTTTAATAAAGCTACGAAAAATATTACGCGATTTACTGATGCTGAAAACCCTAGAAAGCATAGCCCCGCTGTGCTTTACATAAGTTAAATTTTATAAAACACGGTTTCCGAAAAAAAATCACACACACTACACATAAATCGGAAGATCCAATTGATTTATTGCTCAAATTCAGACTTAACTTAATTGCACTGATTTCCCATATTCAAAAACTACTACTTATTTCAACGACTTTATAATTGGCCAGCGGCGGCTCGAGTCGCTGCGTCAGCAACAGGGTCGTCAATCGCCGTTCAATAGTTATTGTTCGCGTGCGGATGTCATGCTGCGAAGATTTGAGTTTAAGTTGCGTTAACTTATACACAAAAAGATTCATATGACCTAAATACTCAAAGAAAGGTACATTCGTTGGCAAAGTTTATCCAAACGACAGAAAATTATGCAGCTACAATATGAAACATGAGTATCATAACATACACAATAAAAAATGTTTACAACATTAAATGTTGGCAACACTCAACATGTAAAATTACATTCCAAACTTTTGATCGATTTTTCTTTGTAAAAATAAATTGTTACTATTGTAAAATTATTTTTCAAGGAATGTGAAAATAAATATAACGGAAGCTAAAGTTAAGTCAATGTTTTGTTATTATTACAGTTTAGAATCTAAAATTACCATTTCTGCAGATAGAATTAAATTTTGATTATAATATTTTAAAGTCATGTGGATGGGATTTTATATGCGTGATGATGTATTTATACATGTCTTTTATAACTTACCACTCTCTGGATTCCAGATCAACTTAACATCATAGATAGGAATAGTCATAGTATTTATGATATTTTAATATCTAAACTGGGACTCGTTAATAATTTAATGAATCCGGATGACGATCTCCTCTTGATGGGTGATTTTAATTTACCCAGTATTCAATGGATAGCCAATTCCGATGACGATGACTGTCACGCTTCTAATAGACTGAGCTCTAAAGAGTCTTCATTTCTGGGTTGGGGTTTCTCTTCTGTCCTCAGTCAGATTAGTAGCATAAAAAATGACATGGGCTGCTCGCAGTCCAATTACTCTATCTACGCTAGACAAATTTCATCCGTCTATCCAAATCGATTATTTTTATAACCCTGATATAAATAATCATCATGTTGTCGTTTGCGATTTTGCTTATAATTTCAGGAAGAAGGATACTGTCAAACTTTCCACAAGATTGTCCAACAGTGACTTTTCTACTCATTTATCTGTTGATGATATTGATACTGCTTATCGAACTTTTACACTTTACTTTTTAACATTTTTAAATCTTGTGTCCCGTACGGACTTCAGCGTTCCCGTACTTCTTCAACTCTTCTGGGTTGACTCTGACTTTCGAAGACTTAGAAATAAAAAGAATAAACTGTGGAAGACATATCTTTTGGATAGAAATAGCTATTCGTATGCAGAATTCATTGTATGTTACAATATATTTCATAAAATATTCCATTCAGTTACAAAATAATTACTTGGAACAGATATCATCTGAATTCTGTAGCAACTCGCCTGCATTTTACAAATTTATTAACTGCAAAAGGAAGAGTTCTACCCTGCCAATATGCAATACGAGGGAGTTTCCAGTGACGTTCCATCTGCTATCTCCGATATGTTTGCGTCCTTTTCTGAAAACTCGTTCTCTCCTAACTTTGAACTGGATTCCAATAACTTCGACCACTTGACCAAAAATCCCGTTCCTATCAACTTAGCCATTAATATCACTCCCTCTGTTGTTCTTAAGCATATCAACGAACTCCCTAGTGACTTTACATCGGTTCCGTTGGCATTCCACCTGCTATTCTCAAGGCATGTTCTAGTGTACTAGTCTCTTCTTTCACATTAATTTTCCAAAAGTCTCTTGAGAGTGAACAATTCCTTGAACTCTGGAAGAAATCTTTTATTATCCCGATTCATAAGAAGGGTAACAAAAATGAGGTATGTAACTATAGCCCCATTGTGAAATTTTCATATATCCCAAAACTGTTTGAATCAATCGTACATTCACAAATGTCGGCTGTTTGCAAGCGCTTGGTCTCAACTAACCAGCATGATTTCCTCCAAGGTCGTTCTACTTATACGAACCTACTCGAATTTGTTACCTTTGTTGCTGAAGGTTTCCAAAAAGGTTACCAAGCAGATTGTATTTATACTGACTTTAGTAAGGCTTTCGATAAGCATGCACACTCTGTAATAATTCTTAAATTACTAAATCTTGGGTTCCCATCCGCACTTGTTAACTGGATTCGGTCTGACTTACTAGATAGAACATACCAAGTCTGCTTTCGGCGTGCAATTTCAAACAAGATACTAGCCACGTCAGGCGTTCCGCAGGGTAGTCACTTGGGTCCGCTCCTCTTTATTCTATCTATTGATGACATCTCACTTCTTCTTAAAACCTGCAAAATCTTGATCTATGCTGATGATAAGAAGTTATTCTATCATGCAAAAAGTATTACCGATTACCACGCGGTTCAAGAAGATCTAAACACTTTCCACTGGTGGTGTACACACAACAATTTAGAATTAGCTATTGGCAAATGCGAAATCATGACCTTTAATAGAGGCCGCAACCCCCTGAGATTTGAGTATACCTTATCAAATCATGCTCTACGTCGTGCTAATTCTGTTCGTGATCTGGGTATTATCTTGAATTCTAAACTGGACTTCGTGGAACATATTAACTGCATGGTAACTAAGGCCAGCTCAATGTTGGATTTCATCAAAAGATAGTCACAGGAATTTTCCAACAGATTCGTTTTTAAACAGCACTATTTTTCTTTTGTTAGACCAATTCTTGAATACGGGAGTCAAGTCTGGTCACCATATTATCAAGTCCATACTGACTGTGTTGAATCCGTACAGAGAAAATTTGTCAGGTTTGCCCTCATGGACTTACCATGGAGCAATCCGGTTATTATTCCTCCTTACAATGATCGGCTGAGACTCCCTGATATGCACTCTCTGCACAAATGTCGGGAGATCGCTGATATTGTATTTGTGCATCAACTATTTACCGATAAGGTAGACTCAGCGCTTCTTAAAAGTAGTTTTAATCTCAGAGAGAACGAGCGCAATCTCAGGGCGGTGCCGCTTCTACAGACTATTTTATGTAAAACTAATTATAGCTTTTTTCAACGCCTTAATCGAATGAGGGTAAGCGTGAATAAGAATGCTGATTTTTTTGATGTTTGTATCAGTAAGCATGTGTTGAAGAAATGTCTGCATGAAGGTTGTGGTCGCATATTTACTATCATAGAACCAAATGATGAATGATCAGTCATGCGCTTTAGACTAACGTTTCTCAAGTCTTTGACTCAGCTGATGGTCCTTAACACTAAACCTACCGAGGAGCGGTCAAAATGACTGCTACTTAATTCCTTCCTTGAGGGAATTATAGTTTTTAAAGTTATAGGTTAAGGTTTATGAAAAAGTTTATTGAGATTCGTAACTGCGACATATTCAGAAATCGTTTTCAATTTGTCATTATTATTCCACTTTAAAAGGTACATTACATTAAAGGCGCGAAAAATGAGTGAAATTACATGTTTGAGTGATATTTGAGTGCTGGTAGGTTTAGTGTTAAACACAAACAAACAAAAAATACAATGCAATATATGTCTACTTCTGACGCTAAAAAACTTGTATGATATTTATTTATTTATAAAAAATAAAGGCATCTATTACAATAACTCTTCACATTTCATGCAGTTATTAAGAGAAAAAAATTCACATTCCTTAATTTTATTTTAATAAAAAATAATAGCTGTGTTCTTTTCACATAGGATCCGTTTCCAGGTTTTGCATTGATTTCAGATTTTCTATTTCGAGAAGTACAATCAAGTAGCCTGGAATTCTACCCATTTTGCTGCAAAACCTGTAACCGGATCCAATGTGAATTGCGTAAATGCGTCGTCACTACTGGACACGCTCACCAGAAATGCACATGACGGCGCAAATTAAGCTCACTTTCCAATACACAATTCGTATATTTAAATGCGGCGTGTTTTAATTACACACAAAATTATGTAAAAATAAAATTGTGTTTTAAATATACATGTTTTAACAGTGGATTATACATTTTTCAGGGGTTTTTAAATGTTTCCTTTTAAAAGTAAATGTTTTGATAATTTTACACGCTTTCCTTTACTTTCACATGCGAAGTGTGTACTTTTTTACAATAATGGTTGCTGTAAAATTCAAATTTTTTTTTACGTATATAGTTTTTATGAAAGGTTACCTTGTTAACTTAGTAAATACAAATGGGATTACAGTTTTTCAAATGGTATCTAAACAAAATTGATTTTGATCTTGGCGTTCTGTTTCAATTTTGGATTAAAACGAAGATATTATGTTATGTGAAAAGGATCATTATTATACTTGTTCCTACAGGTAATCGGCAAGTGGTTTAATCAACTTGAGCTCCATTTGCCTGATGTTGTTTGGAACAAAGAAAATGAAATGCCCACCTCAGCTTGCTCATTGCCCTGTGAAGTTGGAATGATAAAAAAACAACAAGTAGGCTAAAAATTACAGGGGGCCTAAATTTTTGTTTTTTAATGTATTTGTTATTATTCCCATTAGGGCGATACGTGCTGCTGGATCTGCGACAATTGCGAGAATTATGAATATGTCTACGATGAGTTCACTTGCAGAGAATGTATCCCTGGGTATTGGCCGTACCCAGACAAGCTCTCATGTTACGCCCTTAGTGTTCAATATATACGATGGGAAAGCATCTTTGCTCTAGTGCCCTTTGCAATGGCATGCATTGGTATCATTATGACTATAGCTGTTATAGTGTTATTCATAAAAAATCACGACACCCCCCTGGTCAGAGCATCCGGCCGCGAGTTAAGCTATATGCTACTATTTGGAATTTTGGTCTGTTACTGCAACACATTTGCTCTAATAGCGAAACCTACGACTGGATCATGCATACTCCAGCGTTTTGGGATCGGTGTTGGATTCTCGATTATTTATGGTGCTCTTCTGACTAAGACTAATCGTATTTCACGGATATTTGACTCAGCATCAAAATCTGCCCAGAGACCAAAGTACATTAGTCCGCAGTCTCAAGTTGTAATCACATCATCTCTTATCGGTAAGTGTGTAAAAGTGAAGGACTAATCCACTTGAAGGCAGTTTTAAAAAGAGCACACAGAAGAAGAAGGATGGAAGCACTGAGGTAAAATAGGGCCCTCGCGTTTAAAAATTCATCATGAAAATTGTCTGTTACTGCACCGCCTGAACCTGTCCCCGAGGCTACTCTGGTTCTTGATGTTTCACCATTCGGGAAGCATAATCGCATCCGAGTGCTTTATCCTTGAACCGTCTATCGCCCAGAGTTCACTCTTTCAAAAGATTTGCAACCTCACAAATTTGACATAATCTTCATTTACCAGAGTCATACCATTGAAAATCGTACTAAATCTGCTCCCATTTTTCTTCTTCCTGCTTTCCTTATACTTCTTGGATTTTATTGTACAAAGAATACTTCCGTTCTTTCTCGGCAGCAATTCAAGTTCTCATCACAATGGTATGGATGGTAGTGGAGCCTCCAGGAACCCGGTACTACTATCCGGACCGTATGCAGGTCATCCTCAAGTGCAAAATACAAGACATGTCCTTCCTATTCTCACAGCTCTACAATATGATTTTGATAACAATTTGTACTATTTACGCGGTGAAAACGCGAAAAATTCCAGAAAATTTTAATGAATCAAAATTTATCGGTTTTACCATGTACACCACTTGCATTATTTGGCTGGCATTTGTTCCTATTTACTTTGGAACCGGAAACTCATATGAAGTAAGTAAACTACTTTTTTTATTATATTGCTATAGAAAAAGTCCAATGATTTGAAAAAATTCAATGTTTTAGAGGGGTTGTTAAAATTTATGCTAAAATAATTACGCAAATTTGAAAAACTTACGCCATTCTGTCATTCTTGAGTATAGTGGGAAAATTTCAAGTTCTGGTAGCAGTAAATAATCTCTTGAATAAACATTTTTATTTAACCCTTTGAGTACCGGGGAGCGCGATCGCGCTCCTCCATGCATATGTGAAATCTATCGGAAGAGCTATCGCGCTCCTCTGAAATTTTGCTAAATAAACTACAAAAATAAACATTTTTGCCCAGTAAAAGTTATTAGAAATGCTAATACAGTGGTGTTCTTCTATCACAGTTAAAAGTTTTTACAACAATTAATATTGGCAATTTGTTGCCAACAATCATTATGGCAAAATTACACGTCCAATTTAAAATTAAATTGCGAATGGAAAAAACAGTTCAAGGTATAATTCAATTAAATTAGCAATGTAAAATTACATTTTTGTATGGAAATCGTTTAGCATGTCAAATGTAAAATTACATTGGTGTGTAAACGAATTCCCTTGGGAGTGTAAAATTACTTTTTGAATGTGATTTTATATCTCCAAATTTAAACTGTAAAATATCTATTTTGTGACTATCTTTATTGTCAATAACAGTGTGTGTGATAGTAACCATGTTACCTATTGAAAAATTCACTTGCTGTAGTCGACGCCTCAATTCAGCCTACTTAAGGGAAAGGATAAAGGCTTATTTATAAGGCTTTGGAATTAGAATTAATAAAATATTAACGACTACTTAGTTAAAGACATTTTTATTTTACATTATTAATATTTTTCGCAAAAATTTAACGAAAACGTCATATTTTTCCCTATTCAAGATTTCACTGCACTAACAAATTGCACTACAGGAAATTTTACTTTACACTCACACGAGACTAAAACCAAATGCACCCGGCACAACGGAAATCAATTTACAAGTGATCGCGTATGACGAAATCTAGAACACGAACAAACAGGCATATAGCTCTTCTTCTTTAGTGTAAAATTTGCACCGATTGGGTTGTATAATTAATGTTACGAGTGGTGTATTTAGATTTCTGAGTGTGTAATTTTAATCTAAATCGGAAATTTTAAATTGTTTAAGTATTATTAAAGTAATTTTCTGTAATATTACCAACAAAATTCTATTTCAATCGTTTTTCGTACATTTTTAGATAAATGTGTAATTTTGCTATTACTAAATTTAAAATTCTACCATTTTTAATGTAGCAAAATTCAACACATTTTGTACTGTGTATATAACAAAGTGTACTCCAAATAACTGTTCATAATAACCCAGCAAAACAGTGCCTTTTTGTCTTTATTTGGTAGTTGATTATTTGCGCTAGTTTGAGAGTTTTCACCACAAAGTTCTGTAAATATTTCTTGTGTTTGTTTCAAACTCGTAAAATTTTAAAAATGTTTTCAATTAGTAGTAGTAGTGATAGCGAAAATAATCTTCAGGATATCTATAACGATGACAATAGTATGCGGTAATCTGATCATGTTATTAGCGATAACAGTAAAGAAAATGAAAGTAAAATTATACCTAGAAAGCGATTCCGAATTTATATAATCCAAATTATACTCTAATATGTTAGATATAGTATATAAAAATTTCTAAAAGAATATTTCAAAATCGACCTTGATACAAAGCGTTTCCCGCACCACTGCAAAAACGAATAAAACGTTCGGTATTTTTCGCATATGTATGGGAAAAATCTCCGGTACTCAAAGGGTTAAGTATGGTATTCTCCACTTTGATATTGTAATCGGTTCAAAAGCAGCTGTGGGTATTGTTTTATTTCAATTTTAAATCGCTTGAGACGATATTAATATCATTTAAAGCTTGGAAAAAAGTTTCTGCTTCACTTCTAACTTACTTTTTACTTCCAATGATTTACTCCCTGATAATGGGTAATAAAATTAACTTTATTCGGAGAATTTATTTTACGCGCCTTTATCAAGTGGCACCGGACCGACCAACCTGAAATATGGTGGTGGTATCTTCATTCATTATTGCATTACTATAAATATTTTCTCCAAAGACATTAAAGGCATCGAACATATCAATATGAACTTAAATTTTTCTGCTAGTGATATTCAAATGTGCCTCCCACAATCTTTTTCCCCTAGTGCACCCGACACTACCCTCACGAACTAAATTTGACCTTAACGAATTTGAAAAATTAAGAATTGCGTAAACTTTTATAGAACATTGAAAATTAACTATGTATGTATATACATATGTATATATATATTGTAGGACTTTTTTCAGCAGATTTGTAATACTTTTTCGACTTTTGCATAGATTCAGATAACAACGCTCTGCATATCAATAAGCCTTAGTGCTTCCGTTGCCCTTATTTGCCTGTATTCTCCAAAAGTTTACATTCTTGTTTTTCATCCCGACAAAAATGTAAGAAAATTGACGATGAATAGTGCAGCTTACCGTCGATCGGCTGGAGCAGCTCTTAGTGGAACTAGTGGGGGATCGGGCTGTGCTATGGGGGGCAACGGAGCTGCTTCAGTGGGCGGAACTGCTTCAGATGTAGCAGCATGCACTTCCTGCACTAGTGGACACCACCCTCTTGCTACAGCGTACACCCCCAGTGGAAACACTAAACCCCACCATTTCACTGAAACTTCCGGAGGTCAGGTGGAGTGTGGTAAATGAATCTTTTAATATGTATTGATTTCAATTTTAAATGTTTCTTCCAAATGAAAATATTTTCATATTTTTAATCTCATACTTTAAAATAGGTCTGTGCGAAATGACTGAAATAAAGGACACACCAACTAAAACGATCAGCTCAAACTCACATTCATGTGGTGACAGCAACGTGCAGGAGGCCGAAGCAGTTGCGCTACTCTAAGTTTACTGATTGCAATAGTCATAAAAACGAAGGAAATTAAATTACTGGCGAAGTTTTGCCTTAAATTACAAAAAGATTTATTTCCTGTAGAATAAAGACCTACAAATAAAAGTTTTTATTGGAAGATGATATGTATAACAATTGTCGATATTCAAAATCTATCCTAAAGGCTAGGAATCAGGTTAATTTTCTCACATTATGTAAGTATAATATTAGTTCCTGAAGAGATTGACATATTCAAATATTAAAATATTGAAGAAATACTGGAAAATGTTCCCTTTTGCTGCATCCCCTGTTTTTGCTTAAAATGAGTAGATAGGCAGATGGTCCTGCCTTGTGATTTATGTAATTTAGAATTAAAGGGCTCAGTAGCTGACTTGTGCTAAGCTTTCAAATCCGCAAACTGTCTTATAATTCGAGAGAAATAAATGGAACGTGCCAACTGATTGGTTTTGTAATTGGTTATGCTATAGCTTAGGAAGTTTAATAAAAGGTCCCATTGTCAATTAATATAAAAGAAAAAAAAAGTAACAGAGTACCAATGCGAAATAAGAATTATACTCAAGAACATTGTACAGATTCTTTACGGGAAAATAAGAATGTCTTCTTAAAATTATCACAAATGTGTAAAACACTTAAATAATTAGCCCAATTTTAAGTTGAAAAATAATGCTGTAAATATATACTGATAAAAACAGGATGTTTGATATAGATATTTATATTCTGGAACCTATTTATTGTATAGCGAAGAGACATTTATTTCTTAAGAAAATATATTTAGATCGCAAATTATGAGAATTGGTTTTGTGAACATTTATAAAACAAAAAACCGGCCAAGTGCGAGTCGGACTCGCTCACCGAGGGTTCCGTACAAACCTGTAGGTATATAAGTAAAAGTTCACCCACCACGACAATCGAGTCATAGTTTGATTTTGTTACAGCTTAAAGGTATTATAGACCTGAGTATTTGATATGGATTTCAATTTAATACCTCTATGCGTTCATGAGGAAAGGGGTAGTAAGTTTAAAATTATTAAAAATATCTTTATTATATGATGTAACTAAAAATTTACGATTTTCGCAATTTACCCTTTATCTGTGCTATAAGACGTTGCTTCGTACCAAATTTCAAGATTCTGAGTTCACGGGAAGTACCCTGTAGGTTTTGATTCCCTTGCGAGTGTGGAAAATTTGCCGAAATTTGCGGCATAAACGGCTGTATCTTTTGATTGCATTGGCTTAGAAGTTTGATTTTTTCACAGCTCCAAGAGACAGCAGACCTGAGTATTTGATATAAATTCCAGCTTGATACCTCCACGCGTTCCTGGGAAAAAAGGTCTTGGCAGACAGACGGACGGACGGACAACAAACTGATCCTATAAGAGTTCCGTTTTTTACTTTCGAGGTACGGAACCCTAAAAAGGACAAATCACCAGGGGCGCCTCTACCTTAGGGGCTAGTGGGGCTTAGGCCCACCATAAATTTCTTAAACAAAATTGTATTAAAAATTGCAATCTAAAGAAAACGTCTTAAATGAAAAAACAAAATGAAATTGCATGTTTCTTTTCAAACGCACTATGAGCCACGTTTGTATCTCCGACTGTAATTAACACATTTTGCAAGTTACTGCATATAAGGTTAAAATATATCTCCTCTTCGCTACAAGAGCTAAGCAACTCTTCATTATAAACCAATTTTCCTATGCAATAAAGAGAACACCGCAAATTCCATGCAATTCCAACAAGAAAAGGCTAAGCAAATCCAGCCCCAAGCCAACAAATTGTGAGGAATTGCTAAGAGACTAATCAATAAAAAACACAAAGCTCTTAAGCTTTGTTCTTCCGATAACTTTAGTTTTATTTCTCTTCCTTTGCTTTACGCTTCTTTGCGCGTAGAGCTCAAGCAAATTAGCCCTGCTTAGAAAGATACCAATTCTGTCCTAGATCCAATTCTCTTTTATAATTTGAAGTTTTGTTTCTCTTCTGCCTCATGTGTTTCAAAGTGCATTGGGCTAAAATGATTTAGCCCCGCGGATGACAGAAATTTTATATGTCTGAGGAGGTATCCTCTAACACTTTTAACCCATTTGGCGTGCATAGATAGCTGTGAAAAAGGACGTTTGGGGCTGACAAGAGAGTAGCCCCGAAAACCTAATGTTTCCTCATACAGTCGAAGTCGTATTGAGATGGATATTTGTAGGAGTTAGCACAAATTCATAACAGTGTTAGGGAAAAAATTCGACCGTTTATGTAGTATTTATGAAAATTAAGAAGGAATTTGCCATTTGTACAGATAAATGAATTTAAAGATTAAGATTTCTTTTCATAATAAAATGAATTCGGTTGGCAATTTAATTTTCAAACGATTTGTTTGGCGTTCACTCGAGGAAAAATTGGAAATTAAACGTTTATGACCATATCAGCCCTCCACCTTTTCTTTAAAGACATGTGCTAAAAAACAAACCCGTAATTTTTCTGCTGATTGGTTCAAGAATAAACCGTAGTTAATAGGTAGTGAGGCGAGAAATTCTCGTTTTTGTTTTTATTGCCTATTATTTGGAGGTGATGCAGTACGGACAAATACTGGCTTTGGTAGCACATACCAGGTCTATTGATGTCGTTTTGGATGATATTTAAAGAACAATAGTATCGCAATAGTATCGCTATTTAAAGAGCAATAGTATCGCTCAAAATACTTCAAAAACGAACTTTTAGATTGCATTTTCAAAATTGATGTAAGTGAGTTAAGAACAGAAATCGATACAGCAAATTTTATATCGTTTTAAGCAAATGAAACAATGAAACAACAGATACTTCCTGCACTTCTCATTTGCTGATAATTTTGCGATTTGTGAAAAATGAATTGCCGTTAGAACGATTTTTTTCATTTTTCGATCTGCCCGATTGTTCTGCACAAGGGATGGTTGATGTGGGTACCAAATTAATCTTCCAAATGTATCATGGAGCTGCTCTGATGAGCGGCGCAAATGCGGAATAGACCTAAAAGGAGACTTACAAGTAATATTTATTAATTATTATACTATTATATTTATTACATAATATATATTTTCTAAAAAAAATTGTCTGATATGTATAGGTATAGCTGTTCGAAAATTTTAATTCAATGGAAAATTTCCTGCCAAACCTAGAACTGGATCCTATATGAAAGAAGAACAACTAATGTCAAAAACTATGAAATCAAGTTCGCAATAAAAGTCTTCTTTTAATATTGAGAGAAAAACAGCATTGTAAATTTACGTGAAGCGACAGTGAACTATAAAAATAACGCGGCCAAACAATGGAACAAATGTTCACGATCTAGCAAACAGAAAAAGAAAATACAAAAATTACAATTCCATAATTACATATACGTACCCATGTTCGTTGCGGAGAAATATTATGCACAAAATGTACGTTTGGCTTATTGGAAAGATAACAAAAATTATGTATTATATCACTAAATGCAAAAAGGCGCTGTATTCACGTAAATATTTTCTCAGAAGAATGTAATAATGAACTGGTTAAATATAAAAGCTTAAAGGGTTACACCATTTTAAAAAACGAATTTTTCGCCTAGATGTATTATTAATAATTTTAAGAATATTTTAATCGTCTCCACATGTCAAATGTTGAATTACATTATTATCTGAGTTACACCCAACTGAAATGAACACAGCAGCAAATATTCCTTATATTTCATTACACCTCAGATATTGTAAAGAATCCTTGGTTTAGATTTAATCAAAGTCTATTAGATCTTAAGATATCTTTGACGCCAGTTTGAAAAACCTGGTTTCGGGAAAAATGCAAAAGAAAATAAGGTTAAAGATAAAATGCAAGGAATATACACAACAGAGCTCATTTCAATTGGATGTCATTCAGGTAATAATATTAGAACTTTAACATGTGAAAACGCTTTATATATTCTTAAAAGTATTAATCATACGCTTAAAAGTCTATCTCCTAAATATGAGCTAACGGCCCATCAACGAACTCAAAGTGAACGAGTCAGCAAGTAACGCATTGCAACGCATCTTACCGAGTTTCTCGCCGCAAAGAATATGGAAACTAGTTACCAAGAATGTTCACTCTAATTTTGCGACGCAATTTACCCCCTCTATCACCACTTTTCAGCAAAATAAAACAAAAAATTTACCCATTAGTCGAAAAAAGCTGGTTCCAGTGCCAAATTCTCGTTTAAATTTCCTTATAAGCAAGAATGACGGCAGCAGTTACAAATGACGGCAGCAGTTACAAATGCCGGCAAACACTACGAATAAAGAATTCACCAATTACTTTGCGTACCGGCGAAGCATCGGGTTTTTCTGTTATGGTGTTGGTGCCGATCCAGCCGACTTTTCAGATAGGAACTGCCGAAATTCGAAGGTTCGCCTCACATTTAAGAGGCTCACATAAGTATACGTTTGTTCACGTTTTTTCACCATGGGTTTTCCTTATGCGTACCGGAGACGATTGCAAAAGCAATGCGGCTGTATGCCGATGCGACCGGCGATCAGGTAGCTGTAAAGGACGAGGTGCTTCATTCTGATTGAGTTTTTACTGAATTTATGCTAAATGGTTACATATTAGACCAATTATTATTAAATGGTCTTGTGAATATCTATAAAAAAATAACGCTGAAATATATAGTGAATAAATAATTAATTTTGGTACAAAGGGCTACTTATAAAAAATTTGTGCGTTCATATTTGTTTGGAGACCCTGTCGCTCTGTATCAAATCCTCTAAATTCCAAGCCCCGCCTCAGCATTGTTTCTCTCGTTTTCACTACGATGCGTAAGCATACTGTCGACTTCTAGTAAAATCGTGGGTTTGGGACAAAGACTATGGAACCTACGTTACAAAGACTGTTCACTCCGGTACTTTAGCTTCTCATTTTTCGTGACCTTGGTACTGTTATTTCTCCCAACCCCACGATCTTGCTAGAAGTCGATAGCGTGCTTACGCATTGTGGTGGATCCACTTACGTGTGGAATCGGCAAGCCGTAAGTCCCGCGGGGTCCTCGACCCGCTCCACTGCCTCCCACGCCGCCCGTTGCGACCGCTGTCCCGCCTGATAAGGCGCCTGCAAAACAAACAAAATCACTTTTACTACCACACAATTAATCTTCACTGCACTGTTGCCGGCATGCACCTACATTTTCCCGGAACGCACTACACTTCTGATTTTATTCGGCGCTGGCAGTAAACAGGCGCCGATTACATGCCGTCGCGCCTCCGAGCCAGCACTCTCGCTTCACTTCGACATTGACAGTGATAGCTCGCCACTGTTCAGCGTGCGGCGCGTTGCCGTGGCGCCTGATCCTATAGCGAAGGGAACACGAACATCGTTGCCAGACGTCGCCGTAGCACGTTCAGAAAAACAGACTCGCTCTCGGGCTGAACTAGCTCGGCCAAAAGCTACCAGCAGTCCGATTTGGTAACATTTGGTATCAGGTGTGGGGTATCCCCGAACAGAAATCGAAGGATTTCTGCATCACGTCCCACCTGAAATGAAGGTACACGGCGATGGACTCTGGAAGAGGCAGTTACTCCCCCCAAACGCGTTTTCTGGACGTCCAACTCAGCGCACGGACGAGCCCCCGCGAACAGACTTGGACAAACTCTGCCTCATAGTCGCGCAACAGGCCGAACAAATTAACCGATTGACCACGACGATGGACAAAATGGTCGAAAAAATTAACCCGCTAGAATTGCGCCACGAAGACTGTTCGACTCACCATGGAAAAGCTGGCTGCTGAGCCGACTCCGCGCTCTCGTCGGAATGCAGCCTCTGCCCATTCGGTAGACGACCTGATCTCCTTCGTCGAACCAGAACCCGAACCAACATTGCGGAACGCTAAAAGAGTACAAAGAGACGACGTTAGTGGCTTCGAAAAGCGGCCAATTTCGTCCACCCACCTGGAAAATCCGCCTTCGCTGCCGCCGTCACGAATTCAGCGCAATCCGCCGGATGGGACAGCCTATTCCAGCGCTGACGCTACAGGACCCTTACCACCACCGCTGCTCCCTGTTATGTATTAATAACAAAATACTTATATATATATACGTAAAATAATAAACAACACTCCGCTTAGGTTTACTTTCGGGACACTCCCGAATTTATTTTAATAACTTTATATAATTTTATATAACGCGGAAGGACGAGCGACGGTTCGAGGAACTTCCTCGCTTCACGATTTTTCTTCAACAACGGTCTTTTTGCAACTCTCTACTTCATCGCCAAGAACTTAAGGTTCCCGGTCGGAACTTTTGGCAGACGCGCTGAGTGCGCGTTTTCCGCCTTACGCCCACACGCGCACCTATCGGCTCAGCGGTTGACCCCGCTGGCATTGCACATTTTTGCACGAACCAGCCGAAACCGGAGCGGCCGCCCGTGTTGTATTTCCGGCCACCCAACTGCCGACTAAGGGGTTTTGGTTGCCCAGCGGTATCGATTTTACAATTATCGATTCTAATCGATACCGCTACGCAACATCCCGATGACTCCCAAGAGGATTTCCTTAATCCCCAAGGATTACGACGGCAAGGAACCCTGGTCGGCTTATAAGCGGCACTTCGAAGCCGTATCACGCGCTAATAACTGGTCCTCGGAATTGAAAGCGATGTACCTGGTACCCTACCTCCGCGGTACTGCACTCGCTTTTTATGAGACGCTGGCTGAAAACATGAAGGACGATTATGAGAAGCTCAGTCTAGCATTCAACGCCAGATTCAGCGACCAGTACTAACAGGCTGTGGCACACATTCAGCTGCGAGGTCGAACTCAGCGTGCCAACGAAAGCCTGTCGGAATACGCTGCCGACGTGCAAAGGCTGACTTACCTGAGTTTTAGTGAGGCCCAGGAATTCACGGGGGATAAAATAGCGCTAGCGCAATTCATCGACGGCATCGCGGACCCGGATACGCAAAGTCGTGTGCGCGACTTTGTCCCTGCCACGCTTGTGGCGGCACTAGTTCAAGCCATTCGCATAGAGGCCAGTAGGGACGCTACGCGAATTAGTCGTCGCAGTATGCGTATGCCGGAAACCATTCCTCACAGAAGAGCGGCCAGAATCCCGAGGATTAGCGAGTGGACGATGAATAATGCGCCGCCGTCCATAAATACCGCGCAGCTGCCTCAAGACTCCCAACAGTCGGGAAACTAAGTCAGCCTGGGTTTGCGGAGCGAAGCCCGGGCACCCCTATAGAAAAAGCTCTACCCCGACAACCCACGGCAAAGTCTGGAAGAAAGGAGAACTGTCGTGACGCTAACAAAAAGACTCAGACGAATCGCGACTTACCTGCTCCGTCTATGCCAAAACCGCAAGGCACGGTACCGAACCCTCCGTACCGGCGAGCGACCAAGCGCAGAAGGAATAGAGGCGGTCTTGCAGGAAGCCCCACGGACTGAGCGAAGAACGATCCACCGGTTCTTCCCACGTCTAAACCGCGCGGCTCAGCGGTAGACTCTCGGCCTCGATGATCACCAAAACCTGGGAATAAGACAAATGGCAGTGGCAGGTAACCGGCGTAGTGATGTGGTTTAACGAACGGAGGAGACTTTGCTTCATCCAGCGGGACGATTCGAAGGAGGAAGTGTTCGTCAACGCCACGCAGATTGCATCGCTGAATCCGGCTAAAATTCGCCCTTCTCTGGAAAAGGGACAGTTCGTCGTCTACGACGTGAGGCCCGGTAAGCCGAAGTATCGGGCGGTAAACGTTAAGGGCCCACACGGACAGCCAGTCCAAGGTAGTCGTTTTACCCCCGAGAGGACTTCAGGCGCTCAGCCGCGTACGACAGCTACTATCTCGCCTGCACCACGTACTGGAGAAGGGTTTTGGGATTCGACCATTGCCCAGCCGCCCCCTTCCCCCGGCACTCCGACCAAACCGTTAAACTGAGTCCCACTGATCATTTGGGGCAGCCATCAGTGGGAAAACAGGCCCCGTTAACGATCTCCATTAGGTCCATGGAGCTTGAAACGACCCTAATGCTAGTCGGCAGTGTCAATGGCGCCGAGTGCACTTTCCTGACCGACACGGGAGCTAGCCGACCAATTTTGCACCCGTCTGTTCTCCGGAGATCTTCTTTCCCCACGACACTATCACCCTCGAATGCCCGTATTCAGAGTGTCACTGGCGAGCTTTTTGCCGTGGAAAGTACACTCGAAGTCGCGATCGAGTTTTGTGACTTCGCCACCAGGCACGTAGTTTTCGTGGCACCGATCTCAGACGAAAGCATCCTCGGCATGGACTTTTTGAACACGCACGGCTGCAACTTAGACCTGCGCCGGCGCCTTTTTACCTTCGACAATCAGACCTTCCCGTTGATCGGAAGGACACCACATGACAGCACAGGCCACGTACTTCGCTCCATAAAATTACCTCCTAGGTCCGAGACGGTGGTCAGCTTATACTGCGGCCTAGCGAGCGACACAGACATGCTCATTTCTCCCAGCCTATCGTGCCCGAATGAAGTGATGTTCCTCAGAATTATTAGAATATTGGTCGCCAATACCGCGAATGAGGATGTATGTAAGTGTTTTACCTACCACCAGTCTTGCCAATGTCGAGGTTGGCACCGAAGTTCTCCGGCTGGCTGAGGGAACATCGACGCCTATTGCTCCCGAACTCATACAACTATTCCAGCTTGCTGCACCCGCCTTAAACGCGAACCAGAGGGATCGTCTATGGAAGACCCTACTAGACTATAGGTCAGCCTTCGCTTCTTCAAAAAAGGACATCGGCCGCACCTCAATTACCAGGCATCAGATCGACGTGGGCGACGTGGGCGACGTGCGGCCCATCAAACAGCCGCCGAGGAGAATGCCTTGGATTCGTCGAGCCGAAGCGGAACAGCTTCTGGACGAAATGAAGGTTGAAGGAATCATCCAGCCATCCAAAAGCGCTTGGAGTAGCCCCGTCGTGCTGGTAAAAAAGACAGACGGTTCCCTTCGTTTTTGTGTAGACTATAGGCGGCTGATCGACGTCACGAAAAAGGATTCTTAGCCCGTACCGCGTATAGACCTTACCCTGGACGCTTTGGGAGAATCCAAATGGTTCAGCACACTCGACTTGCAATCCGAATACTGGCAGGTTGAACTGGAAGAAGGAGACAAAGATAAAACCGCATTCTCCATTGGGACGGGCCTCTACGAATTTGTAGTAATGCCCTTTGGACTTACCAATGCGCCGGCGACCTTCCAGAGGCTAATGGATCGTGTCCTAGACCGCCTGCCATACACGACTTGCCTGGTGTACCTCGACGACATTATAGTACACGGCAAGACATTCGCCGACATGTTGAGGCACCTCGAGCTCGTCCTTCAGCGGCTCCGCCAAGCCAATTTGAAGGTGTCGCCTGCAGATGCGAATTGTGTAAGGACACGGTCAAATTCCTAGGACACGTAATCTCAAAAGACGGCCTTTCAACCGATCCAGAAAAAGTCGAAGCGGTAAAAAACTGACCCAGGCCTACCAACAAGGTCGAGGTCCAGTCGTTCCTAGGGCTATGTGCGTACTACAGGCGCTTCGTGATGAATTTCTCCAAGGTAGCGAAGCCCCTCACTGCACTGACGGAGAAGATTCGCACATTTTGCTGGGACGACGACTGTGAGAAGGCTCTCCAGTGCCTCAAGGAAAGGCTAACCTCCGCCCCCATCTTGGCTCAGCCGAACGACCAGGATCTATTTGTTCTCAATACGGCCGCAAGCCACTTAGCTTGGGCGGGCGTACTGGCCCAGATCCAGAACGGAGAGGAGAAAGTGGTGGAATACTGCATTAAGACACTCAGTCAGGCGGAGAAAAACTATTGCGTGACACGCAAAGAGCTGCTTGCCGTAGTCAAGGCGATGCACCACTTCCAGCCTTATCTCCTGGTCCGGCACTTTTTGCTGCGTACTGACCACGCGTCCCTCCGGTGGTTAATGAACTTCAAGGAACCGAAAGGACAAATAGCCCGTTGGATGGAGAGGCTCCAGGCCTACAATTTTGGGGTACAGCACCGTCCCGGACGCCAACACATTTATGCGGACGCCCTCTCCCGCCGCCCGTGCGTTGAAGCAAGTTGTGGCTGCTGCGCACGACAAGAAGAACAACACGCAATTCGAACACGAACGGCTATTGCCCCCGACGCCATGGCCGACCTGCAGGACCGAGACGTACACCTGTCAGTAGTAAAAATCTGAATTAGAGAGGGGAATAGTCCAGAAAGGGAGCAGATAACCCACCTGAATCCGACGGTCAAGGTATATTGGACCATCTTCTCGACGCTGTGTATCACGTGTAATGTAAATGTGACGCAAACGGCCAGAGGTCAAAACACTCGAGTTGACAAAATGCAGCGCACCGACAAAAAAAAGTGCGCTGGGCAAAAATGCACGCTTGCACAAATGATTGTTTACTAACAAGCGAAGTGCTTATGGAATGCACTCTAGCACGTGCGGCATATGGGTCAACTCGAGTGGTGCAATTGAAGCAGGTCAGGATTGCCTCACATAAAATTGATAATTTATGTCTAGCATATGCAAGTATAGAAAATATGATAACCAATTGGATTGTATAAATAGGCTAAGAATTTTGAGTAAAGAGAGGATTGTTAAACTGGACGTGAAGTCTTTCACTTGGTGTCTGCGCCCAAGCTGCACCTCTGAACAATCCCAGGAGTTCTGCTGAATTAGCTGTCTCCTATAGGAGTTCTGCCTAAGGGCTGGCTCCGAACATTCCGAGCAAAAAAAAAAGTTCCCCAAACCTCACTGACAAAATAAGGCGAATTATCACACACGGACGACGTGCTTTGTCGGAACTGTCCCAGTGTTGTCGGCACGACTGCCCAAATAATTGTTCCGGAGGCCACACAACGTCAGGTGATCGAGCAATGCCACAGCAAACCCGAAGGAGGACATTTGGGCTTCGAGAAGACTCTGGCAAAAATCAAGCAGCGGTACTATTGGGTTGGGTGTAGCCAGGATGTACGAGGAGCTATCCACTGCTGCTTGCAGTGCCAGCAAAGGTCCACCGCCACACCTAAGAGTCGAGCCCCGCTGCAACTCTACAACGTGGGAGCACCCTTCGAGCGAGTGGCCATCGATATCCTGTGAGCCTTACCACCAACGGTCCCGCACGGCCATCGATACGTGCTGCTGTGTATCGACTATTTTTCTAAGTGGCCAGAAGCAATGCCACTTCGAGACTACACAGCCGAGAGTGTAGCCGATGCTCTTATTGGCAGCATCTTCTCGCGGTTCGTTATACCGCTACAGCTGCACTCGGATCAGGGCCGCAATTTCGAATCGGAAGTATTCCAGGCTGTATTGAAAAAATTCGGAATTGAGAAGACCCGGACCACACCGCTACATCCTCAATCTGACGGCATGGTAGAGCGGTTCAATCACACCCTACTGAGCGGGCTCTCGAAATTCGTTGCGTA
This sequence comes from Tolmerus cingulatus, assembly GCA_959613345.1. Taxonomy (NCBI): domain Eukaryota; kingdom Metazoa; phylum Arthropoda; class Insecta; order Diptera; family Asilidae; genus Tolmerus; species Tolmerus cingulatus. The sequence goes on along the minus strand of OY390712.1, from coordinate 13,376,142 downwards.
AAATCAGAGTGACTGGGACTCGTACCTTCCATTTATTCTCCTCGCGTACAGGTCCGCAGTCCACCAGACGACGAAACTAACTCCGGCCTTGCTAAACTTAGGGAGAGAACTACGACTGCCCGTGCAGCTAGTTACAGGCGAGCCACCGGGGGAGCCCCAGAACCCGCGCGAATACCTCCAGGAACTTCACCGCCGTCTGGAAAAGGCGCACGACTTCGCTAGAAAGAATATCCAGGGCGGTAGCGAGGTAATGAAACAGCGGTACGACCTTTCGGTGAAGGCGAACCCTTTTAAGGTCTCCGATACGGTGTGGCTAAATAATCCCAAGCGCAGAAAAAGACGGTGTCCAAAAACACAACGGGACTGGTCGGGCCCCTTTCGCGTCCTAGAGGTCATTAGCGAGGTGAATTACCGGATCACCAAAAACCTTAAGGAGCCGCCAAAAAGAGTACAGTAGTGCACCACAACCGCCTAGCTCCGTACCATGCGCCTCAATAAGTCCACCTAACAAGTTGTGCTAGACGCGAAACTAAGCAACGAAAATTATCGCGAGGCAGCCGCTATATTTCGTTTATTATTGCCGTTTAAGTAGTAATTAATTTTTCGCCTGTGTGCTGGGCACGGCACTACCTCGCTCTTGGACAATTTTAATTTTTTTGCCAGACCGAGCGAGTCGGACGCACTCGTACAAGCCTCTGTCGTTCCTGAGTCAGCTGGAATCGGCTGTCTTCCGTACACTTTTGTGTCGCGGAAATGCCAACGAAATCAGCTGACTATCGAACCAGGAAAAACCCAAAAAGGCACGCAAGACAACAAGGGACTTATCTGATGCCAGCGAAGCCCTGGGATGATTCGAGGACTCGGCGACGATCCACACACCTGACATCCGTTGGCTTCCCCTACGACGCATTCCAGCTACTGTCCCTGTTTCCACGAGCTGAGGACTGCTCTATTTTCAAAAGGGGGGAGTAGTGTTGCAGCCCCTGCAAGAAAGAAGATTTTATTAGAGAATTCTTTATTCTTTGCAAATTTTGAGCTTACCTCTTGTGGGAAATGTTTAGTACTTAGCCCGGCCCCCCTAGCGCGCGAAGAGAAAACCATGCGGGGGCAAGGCCAGAAGGGCAACGCGGTCGGCGACCTACAGATCGACCTTGGCAGCAGATCGGTACGGTTCGACCGAGCCCTGAAGGGTGGTGCTATGTGTGGTGAAAGGAGCTGTTTGCCTTCGATTTGGACGGGCCCCGCGGGGGAGAATTCCGCGGGTCAAAATGGTAAGTGCCGTGCCCAATTCTCTATTTCTGTCGCTACTCCGCGAAACGAACCGAGAATGTTCGGCCCCACCAGCGGAGTGTTGCCGAAATTCCGGGTCACGAAAATTACCGAATCTGCCGCAAATCCTCAACGAGCGCACACATCAACTCGGATCAATTTCCCGCGCCCTTCACCTTGTCGCGCGACCAGCTGTACCAGAAGCTTCGCTGAGTAAGCCCCGTCGGCTGAGGCGACTTGTGTTGCCCAACATCATTGGGTGCTGCAACATCGTGCTGAATTGCAACATCCCGCCGAATCACACCCACGCGCACATCACCCCGCGTAAAAAGGGAATGAGATTACCCGAATTGCACATCACCCTGGGATCACAGAACGGCGAATTTCACGCGCACTGAAACCACAAAAGGGGAAAACTTACCTGTGGAATCGGCAAGCCGTAAGTCCCACGGGGTCTTCAACCCGCTCCACTGCCTCCCACGCCGCCCATTGCGACCGCTGTCCCGCCTGATAAGGCGCCTGCAAAACAAACAAAATCACTTTTACTACCACACAATTAATCTTCACTGCACTGTTCCCGGCACGCACCTACATTTTCCCGGAACGCACTACACTTCTGATTTTACTCAGCGCTGGCAGTAAACAGGCGCCGATTATATGCCGCCGCGCCTCCGAGACAGCACTCTCGCGTCACTCCGACACTGACAGGGATAGCTCGCCACTGTTCAGCGTGAGCCGCGTTGCCGTGGCGCCTGATCCTATAGCGAAGTTGCCAGACGTCGCCGTAGCACGTTCTGAAAAACAGACTCCCTCTCGGGCTGAACTAGCTCGGCCCAAAGTTACCAGAAGTACGATTTGGTAACAATATTAAAGATAAATCAATGTGAAATAATAAATTTACTTAAATATTTTAAATGGCAGGGTCACGTGATCATGATACCCGAAAAATACTTTTTATATTAAATACCTCTACATAATTATTTTATATAGTTTACCTGTCATTATCCATTGGTACATTGAAAAAATTAAGTTGAGGATGATCGTCTTTTTTAAGGCCAGACGCTAAACACTTCACAAGAAGTTAGTAGTAAGGTACCCACCTCCCGTATGAAATGCTTTACCTGCGGTAGGAACAACATTACGGGTTACCTGGTGAGTACCCCACCGAGGTAGTTTTATGCACACCAGGTTCCCACCGCTCATAAGGATCGGCATAGGTTGAAGCCAGATAGACACGTCCTTATCGTGACCATTGTGAGCTTAAAAAAGGTAAGTTAAACTGTGTTGTTGGTGGTGGCGGGCTAAAACGAGAGGAAGGCTTGTTTAAGAAGATGTCGGTAAAGCAACTGGCATCGATGCTATGGCCATGTACCGCAGATGTGTAGAGCCCGAGTATATGGGGGTTTCCGTGTTAAAAACAGGTTGTGATGCATAGTGAACGACGTAATCAGACTTGTGCTGAGTTCATCTGGTTGTTTCTTGTATTTGTTCGGTTTTTATTTTATTATTTGGTCGCATCTTTGTCGCCTAGTATCTCATCTGTTCCGTGTTATCTATTTCCTCTCGGAATTATTGTTTTCTGCCGAACATAATTGTGTTTTTTCGGTTTCGACGCATTTGATTGCTTTTGGATCATTTGTGATTCCAGTTTGTTTCTCTCTGCTGCATCACTATGGCATCGAGTCGCTGCACTGCTGGTTCAAATTGTGTTGACCATTGCAGCAAATATCCCGTGATCTGCTGCTCAGGAGCTTGTGCTAAGCTGTATCACTGTAAATGCATCGGTCTACCTGCTTCTGTGGGTGACACTCTTGAGGCTACGAACAACGGCCTTCAGTGGTTTTGCGAACAGTGCAGAGCTAACTCAACTGCTGTTGTCGCTAACAAATTAAACAACCTGTCTAAGTCGGTAATTGCCCCCCAGTCGGCGCTCTGTAATATTTCTATACAGGTCAATGACATTGTGAAGGAAATCAAGAGTATTGACCTCCCCAGCTCTGATGCTGTGATGGATAGTGTTCCTGGTAACGAGACTCCTTCGGCATGTCATCGTACTACTGATCCCTTAAATCAGAACCATAACTCTACTTCCAACCAATCGAGGCAACTGATATCATCTGCTAAAGGCACGTTAGTTAAAAATGGCTTGAGTGCAAACATCATTAATTTAGCTTCAAAGAGTATTTCATCTGCTCTTTCTGCACCTACTGGTTCTCCTGCTGCAAATTCTGACCAGCTGCCAATTGCAACTACACTGGAAATTAGCACGCCGACCCAATCTAAATCTAACTCAGAAAGTAATAAAGTAATCTCCTCGATTGACCATCTCGATAATGGCTTATCGACTTTGAAGGTGATTGTTCCTCCTAAGTCTCTATTCATCTCTCGCTTGGATCCTTCTACTACCGTCAACTATATTATTTCATTTATAAACTCTAAACAGCTCTGTGCTCCTGCTGATATTAACAATATTAAATGCTTTAAAATAAACCCTAATCGTGAGGTTGCGTTCTCTTCGTCTTTTAAGCTGTATGTTCCTGCTGATTGCTACGAGGCGTTAAGCTGCTTGGAGTCTTGGCCCGCCGGTATTATTCTGCGTGAATTTAAGCCCCACAATATCAATACTTTTTTACCTCGGCACGGAAATCATCGACTAAACCGGAAGTAAACACCTTTCCGTTTGTTACTCAAAAAGTTAATTTGGCATTATATTACCAAAATGTTAATGGACTAAGAACCAAAGTTGTTGAATTTTTTAATAGTTCTTCTTCTTCTGATTTTGATATCATTACTCTAACAGAAACGTGGCTTAATAAAAATATTTGTGACTCAGAACTATTCGATAACTCCTACCAGGTTTTTCGCCGCGATCGTTTCTCTGATTCTGTGCCCTTCAAAGGCGGTGGTGTGTTAATAGCAATAAGAAACTCGTTGCCATCTCAGAAAATCATACTATCATGTTCGGATGGTCTTGAACTTGTGTGTACCAAATCAAAAGTAGGAAACAAACATCTATTCCTCCTCTGCATCTATATACCACCCAGTTCATCTTATGACATCTATAAACGTTATTTGTCGGCTATGGAATACGTTTTGAACCTTTCTTCCGAGCAGGACGAGGTAATTGTAGTTGGCGATTTTAATCTTCCCAACGTTCAATGGTCAACCGATAATGGGGACGGTTGTGTTACTCCTGTGGCGTTCTCAAGTATGGAATTGAATATTGCTGAAAGCTTACATGGGTTTGGTTTACATCAAATCAACAACGTCGCGAATCAACGTTCCCGGATCTTGGACTTGATTTTGACCACATGCCATGAGAATTTAACTCTATCACGTTGCGAACACCCAATGGTCTTGGAAGACACTCATCATCCCGCCCTGGCTTGTACTTTTACTCTACAGAGCTGTAATAATGTAGTAACCCCTGACAAACTATTTTCGTTTAACTTTGTTAAAGCAAATTTTTCAAATATGCAACAACTGCTCTTTAGTTTTGATTGGAGCCCAGTGTTAGACACTGTGGATTTAACTGTAGCATTAGAGTCTTTTTATTGTATACTATTCGATTGTTTCGTTAATTCTGTTCCATTTTTGCCTAACAATGTTAAATCTTCCAATTTGCCTTGGTTCGATGGGCACCGTATTCGACTCAAAAATAAAAAAACTAAAGCTTGGAAATTATATGTGCGAAGAAAATCAGCTTACCATTATAATCGATACTTGATCTTGCGTCGGTGTTACAATGCTGAAGCCGCCACTGCCCATCACAGTTACATAATTTCAATGAAGTCAAAACTTCGAAATAATCCTAAACAATTTTGGAATTATGTTAATACTAAAAGAAAATCCAGAAATGTTCCCGGTGTAATGAGTAATGGTTTCTTATTGTCTGACAATCCTTCAGTCGTTGCTAATATGTTTGCTGAGTTTTTTGAGGCGTCTTGTAGTGATGTAAATGTTTCTAATTTATTTTCCGATTGTGTCTCTGTGGACTCTACGATCGATGCTGATATTCTCCTCGTAACCGAGCATGAGGTTCTTAAGTACCTATCTAAATTGGACAATAGTTATTCACCGGAACTTGATGGAGTTCCTGCCTGTGTCCTGAGGTACTGTCGTGACTCCTTGGCAGTGCCTTTTACTCATCTATTTAATTTGTCACTTCAATCCTTTAACTTCCCCATTCTATGGAGGCAGGCATTTATTATTCCTATACATAAGAAGGGCAATCGTGATTTAATTTCCAATTATCGCCCGGTCGCTAAATTGTCGTCTATTCCCAAATTGTTTGAATTAATCGTTTATGATCATTTGTACTTCCATTGCAAATCTATTATTTCTGCAAAACAGCACGGTTTTGTTAAGGGTCGATCCACTACCTCTAATTTGGTATCTTTTGTTTCTTTTGCTCTGGAAACTATGGAAAATGGGAACAGAGTTGTCTGTGTGTACACAGACTTTAGCAAAGCTTTTGACAAAGTCTCCCATGAGGCCTTATTGTCAAAGCTTTCTAAAATGGGAATACTACCGAGGCTTCTGTTATGGTTGGAATCCTATCTTGTCGATCGTTCAGAAAACGTACTTTTTAAGTCGACCCTATCTAAAACAATTCGAGTAACCTCTGGAGTACCACAGGGTAGCCATCTTGGCCCGTTATTGTTTATTTTATTCATTAATGACCTGCAAGATGTTATATCAAACTCAGAAGTTCTTATTTATCCTGATGACGTTAAAATTTTTAGAAAAATAACCTGCATTGACGATTGTAGCTTGCTTCAGCAGGATTTGGGTCGTTTCGTTCACTGGTGTGACCTTAATAATTTATTCCTAAATGTTAATAAGTGTTTTGTCATGTCATTTTCTCGTAAGATTGTCGATTTTGGTTTCAACTATCATCTGTCTAACTCTCTTTTACCTTATACTGACCATGTTTCTGATCTTGGTGTTCTTCTTGACAACAAACTTGATTTCGGACTTCATATTGATTCTATTATATAATAAATAAAAGTAATTCTGTTCTGGGCTTCATTAGGCGCTAGTCTAAGGAATTATGCGACCCTTACATCTTAAAGTCGTTATACATTGGACTGGTTAGACCTATTCTGGAATATGCTAGTGTGGTATGGTCTCCCTATTATGCGTGCCACATTTCTCGAATCGAGGCAGTACAAAAACGTTTCCTTCGTTTTGCCTTAAGAAGCCTACCGTGGGACAATTCTCAGGAACTCCCACCTTACCTGAATAGGCTGAAGTTGTTGAATTTGCAGACATTGGAGCACCGACGCGAGATTTCCAATACCCTTTTTATACATCAATTGTTAATTGGCGAGACTGATTGTCCTGAATTGCTTTCTTCGCTTCTTATTAACATTAAGCCGTATAATCTCCGAAACACTGACATTTTACAGGGTCCAACTCATCGAACCAACTATGACAGGTCTGGTCTTATCAGCTCTTTAACAACAACAGAAATTATCCCTTGTTTGATTTTAACGATAATAAATTACAAATTAAAAATAGGCTTAAAAATAATTAACTACTTTTTATGTTTTGCATTTTAAGATTTGTTGTATATTTTATTGTACAGTCAGGGCGGTTGTCTATTGGCTAAATAAATAAATAAATAAATAAGATTCCATGGTTTTAATAAGAGCAAATAAAAAAGAAAAGTCAATGCACGCCACGGTCGGTAGAAACAATGCTGTGAGGAAGTGCAATAAGCATAAAAAAGAACTCGTTTGAAGCAGTGGACGGAAGACGCAAAGCGATGAGGAAGATGAGAGAAGTGTGCAGGACACGGTGGTTAGAAGAAGCGCGGCTAAGAAAACGGTGCGGTGACTGTATCGGGTATGAGCAGGTAGCAAAGAGAATGTTTTGGTTTTTGGCCGTGTGCTGTTTGGGGGGGACGTGTGATATCTGCATAGTGTAGGCGGGAAGATTGCATAAGTGTAGACCGGCACACTTGTTTCTGAATAAAAAACTGAACAGGTTCGTCGAGGCTGAAGATGGCGGTTAGGACAGATGCTTGAAATAAAAGATAAATTAGATCGAAGCATCTTTATTACTATCTGTTCATACACATGGATACTTTTAAGTTTTTTATCCAGCAAGATAGTTTTTAAATTTTTGTTTTATTTTTTAAAAAATTATATTTTGTGAAACCCCCCTCCGGACTCATCCAGCCCATCATATTTGAGAAAATATTCACCCTGGTTCAGCTCTTCAAGCTGTCGCTGAGTTTTTATTTTCTCCGAAAATCTAGGCGGCAGAAAAATGTAGGTATTGTCGGTGAAGTGGGTTGTAAGGCGAAGACCGAACTTCGTCTTCACCAGTCGGAAATGCTTTATCACGTACTCCTTACTAACTTCCAACGATGTTGTTGGCAGCAAGGTGTCGTACGCGCCTGCAGCAATATTTTCTAGTAGTTCGAACGCGCTCTGAAAAAATTAAATATTTAGACAAATATTAGATTTATAATAAGTATTTTAATATAGTTACCATTTTTTCCGAATCAGCTGGTGGAAAATATTGGGATACTACTTAAAACTTTGTGAAGTTCCTGAAGAACACCTGGGTCTTTATATACTAGTTGACTTGTACAGGCCTGAAGTGTTTGTTTTAAAGGACAAAGAAAAAGCTTTGTCTTTCCTGTTTAGCTTTTAATTTAAATGCATCCTGATTGTAATTTATGTTCTGCTTTTTGAGGCAGTCGCAGGTCAGCGGCGTTTTACCAAAACACAGACCTTAAAATAAATTCATTACTGATAGCCAAAATAAGAGACAATGAAATTGAATGTGCCTTTGTATCATTCCCAAGACGTAGCTGAAGATGCTCTTAGGCTATCATTTGGTGTACGATAAAGCTCAGCTGTGAATTTAGCGCTTTAGCGCCTGTAGAAACAGAGAGTGCATTCCGAATATAAAAGTTCGAAAAGACTAAAACTCTGGATTTTCTGAATGATGTTTATGAGATCGCTTAGGCTGAAAAACGACTAAATAAAGGTTAAAGATTTATTACAAATTCAATTTTGTAAGGTAAAATCCATGTGCTTTGTGCGTCATTTTTAAAAGACAAAGAAGAGGTTGCTTGGTAAAAATTGTATAAAAACGCATGGTTTGAGGATGTAAAAATCAGTGGCGGCCCGTGGTATCCTAAACAGAGGAGGCAGAAAATTCAATACTCTAATTTGTGGCCCCACGCTCGCCACAAATAGAGACAATCACCTTTGCTACCATTGTCTCCTCTACACTACATATATAAACATATATATTTAAAAAAGAAACAACAAATAATATGAATTCAAATTTCATGCGGTTCTGCATACATTCTAAACAGACATACATTTACAGCTATTTATAAATAAAATCTACTCTTCGTTCCTTAATGGTTGCAAAATAATTTATAATAAAGTCATACAAAAGCGGGTCCTTTTCCAGTCCTTTAACTAAAGTTTTTTCTATGCTCAAAAGAGCCAAATCCGATAGCCGATTTTGATTCATTGTATTTCTACTATAATCTTTAATTCTTTTCAAAGCAGAAAAACGCCTTTCTGTGCTAACTGATGTAGCAGGGATTGTTAATATTAGTTCAAATAATTTTGTTAACTCCGGCATAACGTCAGTAATATTATTTTCGACTAAATTATTTAACAAAGATGACACTGTATCCCTATCATTCTACAAAGTTTCATTACTATAAAATACAATTAATTCACTTTTAAGTTTAACAGAGTCGAAATTCGTTATTTTTTCAACTAATGTCGTTATACAGATACTACTAAAAATTCTGAAACACAAAATTGAGAATTTTCCGTAGGTGGGAAAAATGCATTTCATACTCATTAAGCTTAACACGTAAGTTTATGCAGATTCGCTTTTAAACGACCAAAGCTCAATCTCAAAACGTTTGCTCAGATGAGGCTAGCCTCCGGGCACGCACACGCGGAATTTTCAGGGCCTGTAGTTTCTGCTCAGATAGACACACACAACCACAACTTATTGCATCTCTATGACTCGTGCTTAAAACCTCCTTGAGGCATTCGGCGCATTGCCTCCTCTGGTACGCACACACAGAAAGCAAAGCTGATTTGCCGCGGAGAAAAGGGCTTGCGCAAAGGGAACTTTCTGTTGGATTTGACTTAGTAGTTCCGACTGCACAGCTCAAGCTCTTTTTTTCGCATGGAGTGGGTTCTTGAGGCTAGCCTCACGTTAATTTCATGCAAAACTTTCATGGCACAGGGCAAGGCGAAAATTACAAATATTGCCATAGGATACAAGGAACTTCTTTGATATTTCAACACCTTTACTTACAACAATAGTTTTCGGCGAAATGCATTGAATCTTTAACAAATTGTGTTAACGTTTTTTCTTTAATTTACAATTTAAGTACTTAAGAACATTTAAAAATTGATAGAGGAGGCACTGCCTCCCCTGCCTCCTCTGACGAGCCGCCTCTGGTAAAAATACAGTCCTTACTTCGATCCCGAGGTGCTACTCTTGAAATGTTAAAAAGTAAATAAAGTGCAAAATAAAGTGAAAATAAAGTGCAAAGTTGATAAGGTAAAAATAAATATTTTAATACATTTTCAAGTATATTTTTATTAATACTGTTTTTAAAGGGGATGTTATTATACTCATGACGGTACCAATACACGAACAATCTACGCCTGACGAGGAGGTAAAGATCATAGCGGACGAGCCGGACACTTCAGCCAAAGCGAGCAAGCCGGACACTTTAACCAAAGCAAGGGAGGCGCGAGATTTAGAAGACGAAGGCACCGTGGACTTTATACAATGGTATAAACATAAAAGAGCTAGGTTAGTCTTGTCGCGCCCTATTCGCCACCACGAGCGCCTGCGGCGCCCTATTAGCCACCACCAGCGACGCGGCGCTCTCAGCGCAAGCAGCGTCTCGTGGAGCGGAATGCTCTCTGGTGCAACTCACTTCCCGTCTGGAATCCGCCGCAGCAGGATTGATAACTCCACGCACCTCGAGACTTTTTCTGGCTGTCCACGCTGCCCGTTCATTTGTGTAGACTCGGTGAAATAAAGATTTGTGACTATGTATATTACCCCGGTGTTTTGTCTTAACGCCCCCCCCCCCCCCCCCCCGCGAGTTAGTGAGATCACATCCCCCTTGCAACCCCAAGCTCCAAAATCTCCAAAGTCTAATTTAAGTTAAAGTCGGCAAAAATGGAAGCCAAAGGTGTAATTAAACACTTCAAAAGCGCGCTTTCTTTAAATAAGAACATTTTTTTATCTACGCTTAATATGTTAATCAAAGAGGTGAAAGACGAGAATTTAGTTTTTTCAAAACGGGAAAAATACGCCTTGTTAAAAATAGTCATGAAATATTCAATAACGGCTAATATTTCTCTGACAGATAGTGTATTTAAAAGCACCATTGATTTCCTTAATATTTATTATTGACGAAGGACATAATAGTGAGGAGACCGACCGCGTGGCCTGTGTACTCGAAAAAAGTATTCCTCCAGTAAATGATAGCGATATATCCGAAATAATCCAACAGGGTAGTGGATTAAACCCAGGATACAAGCTACTATCAAAAGGTACGACCTTTTTTAGAAAGTTTAGAACTGAAGGTATAAAACTAACTTTTCAAGTACAAGATTTTGATGACATCAACAAAAACCCTTTTGAATATTTAAAAATGCGTTTGTTAATGTGATAAAAGAGGTAATCTCCAATTCTGCGGCAGGCAGCAAAATTAGTTTTACAATTACACTACCAAATTCGCCTCATGTAAAACCCCTTTGGTCTAGCCTTAAACCTATCACGCATTTATCCGGAGAGTATATTATTGGGCTGATTTCAAATGTGAATCAGTCTAACGCTGTTTTCTTTTCCGACGATGTTCTACAATTAAATGCACAGATTGTTATATTTCCTTTTGGAGGAGGTAAAATAAATCCCAAACATGTAGAGGAAACTGTAGTTTTAGCTAGGAAGACAATCGTAATAGATGTTGGTAAAAAGGATCATTTAGACTGCCTTCCGCGAAGTATCTCTTACGATGTTGAGATGGCATCAGAAAATCTATATAGATAGAACAGAGCCTCTATTATACGGTCATTACATAAGTCGGCAAAACTGTTATGTAAAAATGCCGGAGTCGTTCTTAGCAAAAAGGGTTGTGGCTTAAAAGATCTTTACAAATTCCGAAAACATTTACTGAATTACCAGATTATCGTTTTTGACGATTTGAAAAATCCTGATTCGGTTCTTTTCAAGATTTCGATTAAGAATGCCCTAGCAAAGAAAATCTATCTCCATTATTCGCAGTCGCTAGAACATTTTTATGTTATTAAATCGCCAACAGCCTCGTTTAATAAAAAATATCACTGTTCTTTTTGTGATAGATTATCAGACGTAAAGTTACACAAGTGCCGCCATGTAAATTTGTTGATCAAGTGAAAGCATGTAAAGATTGTAACCGCGTATTTAGAGGTGAGAAATGCTTTACCAATCACATTCAGAATAAAATTATGAAAAAGAATGTCTATGACACTTTTAAGATTTGCAAATTTTTCACTAATTTTCTAGTTTTCACTAAAAGAAATGTAGACGAACATGTTTGCAACGAGTTTTATTGTCAAATCTGTGTAAAAATTGTTCCACCGAATCATTTTTGCTACATCAAACCATACCGCGGAAAAGCAGTGAAAAAATTCTTGCTAATATTTTTTGACTGCGAAAGTACCCAAAACACTTTATACGGGGATAGCACCACTTCTTTTCTACATATTGTCAACCTGATTGTTGCACAACAAATATGTTATAACTGTTATAGATTGCCGGACATGGCACAAAAATGTAACGTTTGTGGGAACAGACAACACCTGTTTGAATACAGTACCGAATCGTCTGTTGTATGGTAAAAAGATTTTTGGATTATTGTCTAAGTCCACGTTCCTTTATATCTAATGTGTACTGTATTGCACATAATTTGCAAGGGTATGACGGAGACTTCTTAATTTCTAAATTGCTAGCTAGAGACTTGAGGATAGAGCCGATAATGACTGGTACAAAGATAATGAAGTTAGCGTGCGAAAGCCTAATATTTATCGACTCTTTAAATTTTCTAGCACTACCTCTTTCCAAGTTTCCTGAGGTTTTTAATATCAAAGATCATGTAACGGGCTATTACTCTTATTACTTTAACACTGCAGCAAACATTGACTACATCAGTAGCTACCCTCCTCCTGAATTACATGGCTATGCAAGCATGAAAGTGAAAGAAAGAAAATCGTTTCTAAATTGGTATGACTCTGTGTCTAAAGGGGTTTTCGATAACCGCAAAGAGATGCTAAAATATTGTATTAACGATGTCAATATCCTGCGTTTAGGAAGTACTCGATTTATGCAAGAATTTCTTGATATTACCCAAGTAAATCCTTTTATAGAATCTTTAACTATTGCGTTAACGTGGTTACCTTAAAAAATTTTTTTAAGTATAATGCCTAAAAATGGTTATTTTAAAGGTCAGAATCACTCACTGATTGCTTCCAAATGGCTTGCCTGGGAGAGTGTTAAATCAGGCTTTGAAATAGTCTCTGCAAATAATAAAGGGAAGATAAAGTTGGAAAGGGGCGGGATGCAGGTTGACGGTTTTAATTCTGAGACAAAAACTGTTTACGAATTTTTTGGTTGCTTTTACCATGGGTGTAACGAGTGCTTTAAAGTGCAGGATGTGGCAAGTAACACAGGTGAGAAAATTGAAACTGTTAGTCAAAGACGTGAGGGTACTCTGAAAAGGATTGAGACAATCAATTTAGTCTATATTTGGGAGTGCGAATTTAAACGATTTTTAAAACAGAACCCTGACAAAAATCAAATGTTAGATGTAAAAGTTGCACATATTAGACTTACCCTTAACCCACGTAACGCTGTTTTTGGCGGACGTACCGAGGTATTTAAATTATACCACAAAGTTAAAAATAATGAAATAATACGATATTTAGATTTTACAAGTTTGTATCCATATATATCAGCAAATATTCGCCATACCCTATTGGACACCCACAAATATTTCGAAATGAGGGCCTCCCAGCAGTGTCAGAAATTCTGTCAATGCAGGGCTTCATTATGTGTTCTATTATCCCCCCAACTGATTTATTCTTACCCGTGCTACCCTTTAAAACTAACCTAAAACTTTATTTTGCACTGTGTACAAAATGTGCAGATGAAAATAGAGTTTCTTCTTGTCATCACAATGAAGAGCAAAGGCAGATTACCGGCACATGGGTTATACCTGAGGTAGCTCTGGCCGATAAGGAAGGCTATAAGATAAAAAAAGTCTTTGAAGTTTGGAAATATGACTATACTGTTTACGATCCAGTAAAGAAAAGTGGCGGTCTGTTTACAGAATACTTTAATACATTCCTAAAAATCAAACAGGAGGCTAGCGGATGGGCGACTAAATGTGTAACTGAAAAAGAAAGAAACAGTTTTTTAAAATCCTACGAGAAAAAAGAAAACATTCTTTTGGATAAAACTCAAATTCGCAAAAATCCCGGTAGACGTAACGCTGCAAAAATTTATTTGAATTCTTTGTGGGTAAATTTGCTCAGCGGGAGGACAGAAATTACACGAAGGTTTTAAATAATTTTAAAGAGTTTTGTAATTTTATTCAATCTCCTGGTATTGAAATATGCGCTTTAAACCCAATTAATGAAGGCACTATGCGGGTTACTTGGAAATATATAACAGAAAATCTAAACACGCTTCCTCATGTAAATATACACAGTAAACAATTTTTTGCATTTTACAACATTAAAAATGGTAAAATTTTAAATTTAGTAATAACAAAATTACACATTTATCTAAAAATGTACGAAAAACGATTGAAATAGAATTTTGTTGGTAATATTACAGAAAATTACTTTAATAATACTTAAACAATTTAAAATTTCCGATTTAGATTAAAATTACACACTCAGAAATCTAAATACACCACTCGTAACATTAATTATACAACCCAATCGGTGCAAATTTTACACTAAAGAAGAAGAGCTATATGCCTGTTTGTTCGTGTTCTAGATTTCGTCATACGCGATCACTTGTAAATTGATTTCCGTTGTGCCGGGTGCATTTGGTTTTAGTCTCGTGTGAGTGTAAAGTAAAATTTCCTGTAGTGCAATTTGTTAGTGCAGTGAAATCTTGAATAGGGAAAAATATGACGTTTTCGTTAAATTTTTGCGAAAAATATTAATAATGTAAAATAAAAATGTCTTTAACTAAATAGTCGTTAATATTTTATTAATTCTAATTCCAAAGCCTTATAAATAAGCCTTTATCCTTTCCCTTAAGTAGGCTGAATTGAGGCTTCGACTACAGCAAGTGAATTTTTCAAGAGGTAACATGGTTACTATCACACACACTGTTATTGACAATAAAGAAAGTCACAAAATAGATATTTTACAGTTTAAATTTGGAGATATAAAATCACATTCAAAAAGTAATTTTACACTCCCAAGGGAATTCGTTTACACACCAATGTAATTTTACATTTGACATGCTAAACGATTTCCATACAAAAATGTAATTTTACATTCAAAATTTAATTGAATTACACTTTGAAATGTTTTTTTCCATTCGCAATTTAATTTTAAATTGGACGTGTAATTTTGCCATAATGATTGTTGGCAACAAATTGCCTATATTAATTGTTGTAAAAATGTTTTACTGTGTACCTATTGCTGCCTACACAACTACATTTGCCAGACTTAAACTTTATGACGTGTTGGAAAAAGTCCGAAATAAAATTCTTGATTGTGATACAGATAGTTTAGTATTTGCAGACAATAAAGAGAATCCCTTTTCATTTACAGTTTCCGATTTTCTAGGGGACCTAACTGATGAAATTGATTGTTTTGGCCAAAACGCGTTTATTTCTGAATTAAAAATAAAAATTAAAAGAAACCTACCCGGAGTTGTTGTCACCTCAGTAGAGAAACAACACTTGTCTTTCACTTTTGATAAAAGAGTTATCACCGAAGATTACTCTTCCTACCCATATGGTTAAAAAAAAACTAAACTTGATTAATTGAGAAGCGTCATACTGTAAAAATTGTTTCAAATTTTGTTTCTTTTTTCTCTTGTAGCCAAACCCCCGAGATTTTAAGAATTGTTAACCAAGAATTAAATGTATGTAAATACATGTGGGTTCTTAAATAAAATGCAGGACAGTTTTGTTTAATTAAAAGGTTAGATTTACTCAATTCAGGAATTCACTGCAAGATAAGTATCTTAATTATTAATTCTAGATAGAGGGATTATCGCTCGGTACAGTGTTAGATCTAATTCGGCACCGCTCAATTACAATATTATTCGCAGATTAACAGCTTTATCAGTCGCGGCACAAAATCACGAGAAAAGGCAAGTAAATCTAAATTTCACTAGTCGACACTCAAGCGGCACTTTTATTTCCTTTGCAGGTTTCGGCACGGCCCAGCAAACACGTCCGATCGGCTAAGAAAATGCAACAGCAGTGGTGACGACTAGAAACTTGCATCGCCCGAGAGTTTCGCATTAAACCTAGCGATATGCATTCGATTTCGGCTGAATTTTGGCTATTCGTGGAAAAAGCGGTCCAACTGTAACTGAGCCGGTGTTTGGCTTGGAGCCGCTTACTTTAAATGAATTAATGTAGTTAGGCAGCGATAGAGGAATCCCACATACATATATAATGTAGAGTAAGGAGATTATGTTATTATAAGAATAATTGTATTTTAGACATCTGCGTAGGTAAACGAGTAACAGTGTACAATCAGTATCTCGTTTTTAGCACTTAGGTCTATAGATGTCGTTCTGTTACGTGGAACCGTAAAAAAGATACAGCTAGACATAATGTGGATGCACCATGCTGAAATGTTTTCGGAGGTCTATAATGATTTAAAAAGCCTTATTAGGCGCATAGTATACCAACTCCAAATCGATCAAGATAGATGTATAACTTATCTTGCAAACGACATGGGTTGGAGGGTTTTATATGAAGAGGCAAAGGAGAAATGTCGCCGAGGACTTATAATAGCGAGCTATACCTAGATGGTAAAATCGAGCTGAAATTTTTCTGCAATTTGTTCTTGTGTATCAGACTGGATGCTTATCTCTGGATCCTGAGGAATTTTCTACCTGAGGAAAATGCTTTTGAGAAATATTTCATGCACCGTTACAAGGACTCTGAAGAGAGTTCATGGACTCTAATATCCATGGCCGTTTTAACTGCTCCGGCTGCAGGTGCAGCGAGGAGATTCGGGATCGGCTAGAATGAGAGACATGTATTATACTCATATTATATATACATGTTTACGCATGACATCGCCCTATACAATGTTTTCTCCTCAAATGTTAATATGGACAGATTTATTTTGGACATCCAATTTGTATGCGGAAACAATTGCCAGTACTTTATTAAAGAAATGGCCGTGCTTGCTGTTGGAACGATCACTCCAGATGCCTATCATTTTATGCCTCCCTCCTACTTATACCAGGAATTGTCACCAAAGGCAAGACGGCAGATCCAGTATGACATCCAAAATATAAATGGTCTACGCTGGAACGAGGGAAACATCAGCTACAACAATTTACCTGAAGTGGTTTCAAGATTCAAAAATTCAACAGTGTATGTGAAAGGTGAAATTAAAGCTTCATTTGTTAGGAGATACTCACCAACTTCAGAAATTATCGAGCTTAGAGAAGTACCTAAACTAAGTAAACTTAAATATTATCAATGTTTTTGTAAAATTCCCGAAAATGTATCTTTTATTCGTTGGGCTAGGCAAAACTGTGTAAATATGTACTTGTAAATGGTTTTCCAATAGGGACTTAACAACTTTGAATTCAATTTGTGAACGCACCTGTTATATATTCTGGGGGGAATATATACCAATTGAGAATTAATTATCCTCTTAATGATGGGGACTAATTCTCTTTTTATTGATGCTCCTTGGGTCCACAATTAAAACACACGGTCACTTTTATAGTATAATCTGACTTTTATTCATTTATTCCTCTTATACTCGTTCTTATTGTATTGCGGACTCGCGACTCCCGATCTTACTCGACTTAAGTACTTTTATGTGTACTTAAGTTCCGGTATTCCGCGTAAATGCTCTCGGACGTAGTAGGACTGGGACGGGACTCAACTAATTATTATTCAAGAACTGTCTGTCCTCAACTAAATATTATTCAGACTCTCCCTGGACTCGGACTGATCGGGCATTTATATTGCCAATGTTCCAGGATGCCGAATGTGTGCGTCGCCACTTTTTGCGGCGCGCATGTTGCATTTCATCATAAATTGTCGGTCAAGTGTTTAGGATCGACGTACGCTCGGTCGGTCGCCTCAGCATGCGCTTGGGTCGATGCGCTCACGGGTGGTCGACGCAGCATAAATCGAGGAGTCGCATTATTGGTTCTGCGACTTTCGATAATTGTGAAATGTCTCAAATTTCAGACATGTTGTGTCTTGAAATTTGAAGGGCACTTCACACCGACAATTTATGTGATGCAATTTCCTAGAATGTGTACAAAATCTGGATGAGATTTTGGTGCACAGCATTCCTTCCGCCTTGGAAAAAGAGAATTATTCTTTGAAGAGGAATAATTCTCGGGGTTTAATATGTGAGAGAAACAAAAAAAAAATTATTGGAAATTTTTCTAATCGCGTTTCCTTCCCCCATTTTGAAAAAGGGAATTATTCTTTGAAGAGGAATAATTCTTAGGATAAAGAACGGAGAGAAAAACAATTATTGGAAATTTTTCCTTCCCCCCTTTTGAAAAGGGAATTATTCTTTGAAGAGGAATAATTCTTGGGGTAGAAAAGGAAGCGGAAAAAAAAATTATCGGGCATTTTTTCTAATTATCGCGGCGAAGGTCGCCTAATCGCGATTTGTAGCGGGAGTGCGCGAGTCCGTTTACATGGTTGCTTACTATTTAGTATTCTTATTTTCATATTTGATAATTTTTACAGGTTTATGTTTTCCGTACCCTCTTTAAATCTCTATATACATATATATCTTTAATTGCTTTTTTTTTTACATGGTGCTTGAATAATTGAACTCGCAAAAAGTAACGTGAATTTGCTTAATTCCGTTACGGCCAAATAGTTTTTTTTTCACGTGCAAAATCCAACAAATCACTGAAATTTGAATGTAGCGGGAAATTAATAAGAACACGAATGTGAGTTGTAATTCAATTCCTTTGCTTTTATTACACAAATTCACTTGCACAAGAAATTCTCCCTTTTTTACAATTCAATAACTTATTCTAATAATCCAGATTAAATTTTATTCTATTCGTATTTCACAATTCTAATTAATTTCTATTCTATTTGTAATTACAATTCTAATTAATTTTTATTCTAATAAATTCACAAAAAAAGTAATTGTTTAAAATCAATTCTTTTTTTTTTTTTGTAACAATATCCCATTACCAAAAAAACTTGACCAGACCACATGTGAAAATTTTCTGACCTTTTGGGCATTTAAAATTTTCCTGCTAATCTGATCAATTCACAAATTAGTTTCGCGGCTGAAAAACAAATGAGAGTGAGAAGCGATTTTTGCCCCCTTTTAAGCACTTTGAGACTGCCAAGATACCGGAAATGCATCGGTTTTTTGCTTAATTCTCTGATATAAGGCATTTCTCTTAATAAAGCATAAAAAATTCTATAATGTGGCACATAATTTCGGTGAGAATAATTAAAATTCCGCGAGAAATGATTAAAAAACTAATTTGCCATAAAATGGCGGGTTATTTGAGTTTGAGCCACCTTTTTGACTCGGCAGTTGTTTTCGCGTTCCCTGTCTCACTCTTGATATCGCGTTCTGTCCTTTTTCCTCCTAAGCCGCTTATGGGAATTTGTAAAAAACGCGATTATTTAATTAGCTGATGAATTTATCACCAATCTGGCCACGCCAATGAATTCGCCGTGTAGAATTACCCTACCGCGATCTGTCAGGTGGAATCAGGACATGAAGTGTGACAAGCGATGGTGCCGCAAAGTCAGTTCCGCGTGTGCAGTGCAATTTGTTGATATTTCAAGGAATATTGCTGGAATCTGGTAAGTAATTAAATAATTTTTAATTTTTAATTGTGTGCTTATGTTTTTCCGTGCAAAAATATTGTTAGAGCGCGAAAAAAATGAGAAACTTCGCTTTTGTTCCTTGCCGGTCTCGTCTGTCAAATTCGAAAAAATTTTACGAATTTTCGCGGCCGCAACCTTTTTAATAAACAAAACTTTACGTGAAATTATACCAGAGATTCCCAGTGATTCCTTAATGTTCGCGGACATTGAATGCCTCGTGCTGTTTTTGTTTAATTGTAGCCTAAATTATTCTCATATTGTTGTTGTTGTTTTCTCATTGTTTATTTTCTTTTTAGGGAGTGCTTAATAGGAGTACCTGTGCTGACCCAGGTACGAGGTAATTTTTTTTGGATTAGATTTTCTGTTAAAAATTTTAATCAATCTTAATTTCTAGTCGTATCGGTACATACTCCCCCCCGTTGAACGGTTCCGTTCAACAGAACTCCAATATTTTGCTCTACGTCCCTAGTCTTGCTTAATAGTTTTTTAATGCCCCTCTTATGGTAGTGGTGAACAATTATTTTTTCATTTGCTAGGACGCGTAATCGGGCTTGATAGCGTCCAGGCAAGTTGACTGTTTTCTCCTTCTGCTTGGTAGCTCGAACGCCGCGGAAGTTAATGCGCTGCAAGACCTCTCGAGGTAAAAATATATCGATTCCTTCCCGTGTCGTGAATTTCTGATGGGAGTTGTCCATCCTCATCTCAACTTCGTCTATTGTGGTGGATGGACGCAGTCTTGATAATGAAGTCATCGTTCTGCCGTTGATGGTGGCGTTTCCAGAAATCGTTGGCTTAGCGAAGCTGGTTTCTGCGAGATAGGCTGGTGGGTTCCCAGACGTAAACGGCTTCGAAAGAGTGTCTGCTTTAGCTCTAGTTGATGGAAGCTCCTTCTGCGGCAAGTCGGGCCCTAGATTTTCGTGATAGGAGGCATCAGGATTTCCCGGAGGGGTGAAGTAGATATCCTCCAAAATTACCAAGTAGTCTTCTTGATCTTGAGACATCTGAAAATACAACTATGAGCTTAAAGCGTTTAGATTTTTACACTGAACATCGATGGACAACAACATGAACGGTACAACACAAAACATTTGTTTGTTGAAGTTATAAGTTTATTTTTCCTTTTCAGACTGATCGTTTACTGGCAATCTACACAGTTTGTGTATCGGTCTTTTATAGGAATTGTTTTGCGTTCGGACCTTTACAACCCTAGTGAGCCCGTCAGTGCCTGGATAGACATCTTGAACTATGTCTAATGGCCAGCTGGTTGGAGGTATGTTTTCATTCTTTATTAGAACTACATCTCCTACTTGCAAGTTTCTTTGAGGCGTTTCCCATTTCGGTCTATTTTGTAGCTGATTGAGATAATCCTTAGACCATTTGTCCCAAAATTGTTTATATAACTGTTGTAGATATTTCCATCTCTGCAACATCGTGATTTGCATTGCTGAATAGTCAGGTTCTGGTATTGTCATTAATGCTTGGCCAATAAGAAAATGGCCTGGAGTTAGAACAAATGTATCATGAGGATCGCTCGGGACATAACATAGCGGCCTTGAATTCAGGCAGGCTTCAATCTGTATAAGAACTGTCGTGAGTTCTTCGAATGTACACAGAGAGTTGCCTAGAGTTCTTCGCAGATGGTGCTTAATGGATTTCACACCAGCTTCCCAGCTTCCTCCAAAGTGTGGTGATGCTGGTGGGTTAAAATGCCAAGTGATTGCCTTTGGAACGAAATAATCGACCGCTCGTTTTGGTGACTCTTGAATTGCTTGATTTATTTCTTTATCAAGAGTAGCCTTTCCTCCAATAAAATTGGTGCCACAGTCTGAATATATATCTATGCATAACCCTCTTCTGCCAACAAATCTTCTTAAAGCGGCAATGAAAGCTTCTGAAGTAAGGTCCGAGACCAGTTCGATGTGCATAGCTCGGGTAATCATGCACAGAAAGATACAGAAATAGGCCTTTTGTCGTTTTGAATTCCGCAATTTTGATGCTCTTATCATTACAGGGCCTGCATAGTCTATTCCCACCTTCGTGAATGGCTTGGCGATATTGGTTCGACTTGAAGGAAGATTTCCCATTAATTGGGTTGTGTGCTGAGCCACGATGTCGAACACAAACGACGCATTTATGGATTCTGGTTGTTATGGTGCGTCTGCCATCTAGAATCCAGTACCGTTCTCGAATAGTGCTTAAGACTAGAGATGGACCTCCATGCAATGTTTCCACATGAGCCTTGTCAATTAAGAGGTGAGTTACATGATGAGAGCGTGGCAAAATTATGGGATGCTTCTGCCGGTACGGAATTGATGCGTTATCCAGCCTGCCGCCCAAACGGATTAACCCTACCTCATCAATAAATAGGGTAAGTTTTAAGAGCTGGCTATGTTTTGATAAGGGTTTATTGTTGCGTAGATTTTGTAGGTCTTCGGGAAATGATGTTCGTTGGACCAGACAAAATATTTTTATCTCGGCTTCTCGATATCTGGACGCACATAAATGGACAATCTTGCCTTGAGGGTTCCGACTGTTGTGGAGAAAAATTTGGATTCTGGCGATGATACGCACCAGGCGAGTAAATGATGAATATCGAAATAGAATATTGTCATCGTCCTTAGTTAATAAGCTAGTTATTGGTGTTCTTTTAGCTTCTAAGTTAGTATTTTCAGCTATTTTACGTATATTCGGCCATTTAGATTCCTTTTGCGTTAGCCACATTGGCCCGTTCCACCATAGTTTGTTTTCAATTAGATCTTTGGTGGAGCTCCCTCTAGATGCAATATCTTCTGGGTTATGTTGGCTTGAAACATGCCGCCATTTATCATACCTTAAAACGTCTTGTATTTCGACGACGCGATTTGCAACATAGGTTTTCCATTCCGATGGATGTTCCCTGATCCATTGTAAAACAATGGTGGAATCGGTCCACGCGAACACGGAAACGTCGTATAGTTGCATCGTGGTAATTGTTTCTTTAATTAATTTTGAAAGAAGAACTGCTCCATTTAATTCCAAACGTGGTACAGTTGTAGGTTTCGTTGGAGCTACTCTTGTTTTGGCAGTGAGTAGGTTTGATAGTATTGTGTTCTCATCTTCAATCCTTAAATATAGTACTGCTGCATAGGCTTTGGTAGACGCGTCACAGAATCCATGGAGCTGAATCCGAGCTCTTTGGGTATACCCTACCCATCTAGGTATTCGAAGCGAAGATAGATTTTGCAAATCATCTTTAAATGTGTTCCAGTTTTCCTTGATATTCTCTGGTGTTTCATTGTCCCATGATTGCCCTGTGAGCCATAGCGTCTGCATTAAAATTTTTGCAACTATTATGATAGGTGCCAACCATCCTAAGGGATCATATAAGGATGCAACATCCGATAGGATTGTTCTTTTTGTTATTTTGGCATGACTCTTCCTTGGTGTAAGAGTGAATGTAAATTCGTCCAATCCAGGATGCCATCGGATCCCCAAAGTTTTAATAGTTTCGTCTTCAGCGATTGTTAGCGTGCCCTTCAGCTCCCGATGTTCACTAGGTATGCCTTCAAGTAACGAAGAATTGTTGCTAGCCCATTTCCTAAGGTTAAATCCGCCTGACTTCAGTATATTGATCAATTCTTCTTGTAGTTGTTTTGCTTTGTCAACTGTGTCAGCCCCAGTTAGCAGGTCGTTTACATAAAAATCCGTGAACATAACTTGAGAAGCTAATGGCCAAGTTTTTGCTTCGTCTTTTGCTAACTGCTGCAAAGTTCGAATGGCTAGATACGGTGCTGATGAAGTCCCAAAGGTGACAGTATTTAATTGATAGTCTTGCGTTTCTAATGTTTTCGGATGTTGCCAGATGATCCTTTGGAACCTCCGATGTTCCGGATGAATGTCAATCATCCTATACATCTCCTCGATATCCGCATTCATGGCTATCTTATACTTTCTCCATTTGAGCAGAGTAGAAAAAAGTTTAGGTTGAAGGGTTGGTCCTTTTAACATGTAATCATTTATTGATTTGCCATTTGTAGCACGAGCAGATGCGTCAAAGACAACTCGCAATTTGGTCGTAGTGCTATCTTTAAACACTGCGTGGTGCGGTATATAGTAATGCGGTTGATCTTCAATGGAATCGTGTATTGCTGTCATGTGTCCGACCTCAATATAATGATTCAGGCATTCTCTATAGTCTGCTTCAAACTTGGGATTCTTAGCAAATTGTTTCTGCAAGTTTTCAAATTTCTTTAAGGCTAAAGATCTGGATTGCCCCAAGGTAGGGGGTTCATTATTGATAAATGGCAAGTATTAAAACCCCAACTTAAAGAAGGAGAGAAAAGATACTCCAAGTCTTTTGTTTCACATAAGGATTTTAATTTTTAACCATTTACATTTGTTTTACTTATTCTTAACTCATTTTGAGGACGTCGAAGCTGTTACTACCGCCTGCCCTGCAAATAAACAAAAACACATCTTGAGTACAAAACTCAGTGAGCAAAGCAGCTAACATACACACGTTCCATTTTTACGGAGGTGATCCAAACCTCCCACATAAAGGGGTCACACAGTCCCCAACCCCGGACTGCGCAGCGCGACCTACGTCCGGTGGGCGATATACGCCCCACACACACACCATGGGAACACATCCCATATATGACGGGTCCTGGCACTTCCTCGGAGACATACTCCGGCCGGGCACCCTTCACCATTCCCTATAGGCAACACATGCCTCATGGTGAATCACAATCAAACATAATGGATCACTCGTTCACCTACTTCTACTATTTACCAATCTACTATAACTACATGCAAAATATAACAAAACTACTTCTACTCACAAAATAAGGCTCAACACAACTTTTCCACTTTATTTCTTTTTTAACAAATTTCCTCTGCGCACTACTTTTCACTTTGCAACTTCTTCCGCGAATGAAGTGCCTCGCTACCTTGCACCCTGGCCGTTTTGCTCAGGCGCTTACCTCCTTTTATTGCGGTGCAACTCCTTCGCGTCCCGAAGGAACCCAACAAGATAAGACTCTGGCGCACACGCTCAGACGAGCTTTATTACCCTTTGTCTCATCCCAGAGGGATCCGATCCGGCGACACCAGAAACAACAGCGCAACACCCTAAACAAACCCATGCGTCTATTTTTAGTCATTAGCCCGCAACTGTCCGGCTACCCTCTCAAATATTTTAATTTCTCAAACATCTTACCTCCTCGTGTAACACAAGCTAACTTGATAGCGTCCATTTTCATAACGACAATGGCTCAGTTCGTACATGTGCTCACAATCTAACTCTTCCTTAGTTAAGATGGGTCTTGAAGGAATTTCTTCGATATCCCAGAATTTTTTTAGTTGTTCATTTATATCATCATCAGACGTTGTAATTGTTAAGGCCTTGACTACTTGTGGAATAGACATGGTGGAGCCAATCAGAATCCAGCCAAAGGTAGTGTTAATAGCAACAGGAGCTGTTTCTGTGCCGCGTTTGATACCCCTTCTGATAATTTTCGCATATACTTGTGCTCCTAATAACGCATCGATTCGACCTGGTTTCCAAAATGTGGGATCTGCTAATTGTATGTTCTTTAAAAATTGGATAGTGTGCTGTGAAATAGGCCTTGTTGGTAAGGGCCCAGTAATTTCCTTTAAAACTAAGAAATTTTCTTGGATAGGGGGTGTATCTGACCATTTAGATCGTAGATATAATTTCGTTTGGTGTCGTGAAATTCCTGCGGGACATGTGTTTAGTCCTGTTACAACGACGGATGTTCGTGTGAGTGTAGCTGCTAATTTTTTACAGGCTGATTCTGTAATGAAAGAAGATTGTGAGCCAGTGTCGATGAGGACTCGTAGGGTGTGTGGTTCTCCATTTTCGCCTTCTGCAATTATTAATGCAGTAGAGAGCAATGATTGATGATTTTCCTTAGTTAGAAATAATTGCGTAGTGTCGCAAGGTTCAGCGCAGTGGGCTTGTTCTTCTCGTGTTAGAGATTCAGAATAGTTATCTGTATTGCTATAATGCGTTTTGGTTTGGTGTGATTGAGGTGATTGTGCTCCTTCCACTAGTGTAGTGGTTGTTTTATGAACTGGTTCATGTGTGTGATTGGTGCTAGGAGTATGTTGTGACTTGTTATGATGCAATCCAGGGTGAGAATTGCTGTAATTGCTGCTGTGAGCGTGTTGATTTGAGATATTTAATTTTTCATTATAGCGTGATGAATTCATATCATTGTGTAGGGTGGTTTGATGGCCTTGATTACATTTCAGGCATTTGTATTTGCTTGTGCATTCGGAGGTAGAGTGCTTGTTGGATAAACAGTTGAAGCAGCAATTTGCTGATTTAATAATTCTCTGTCTAGCTGCAACGTCCATATTTTGATAACGCGGACATTGCTTGATGAAATGATTTTTGTTGCATACCGGACATTTATTTTCCTTTGCTATATGGTATGAACAGGTTGCGTCCCTTTTTGCAGGTTTCGATTGTGGGACCTTGGACGTAATAGTATCTGCGATGGATTCTAATATTTTCAGCCGTGTGGAGAGAAATTTGCGAAACTGCTCTAAAGTGGGTATATCTTGAGTTGCGCCTTGTTCTTCCTCCCAATATTTTAGTGTCATAAAGGGTAATTTTTGTACTAAAATATAGATTAGCAATGCATCCCAAGAAGACGTGTCAATTTCTAGACTTTTCAACTGCTGTAAACATTCTTCTGTGGTATCAATCAAGCATTTAATGGCCTTTGTGGTTTCCGTATTTGCCTTGGGTTGATTTACTAATATCTTAAGTTGATGATTGACTAGAATGCGTTTATTTTCATATCGCGCCTTTAATTTATTCCAGGCGGGTTGATAATATTGATTTGTTATTGGAGTGTGCCTCAAAAGTTTTTCAGCCTCACCGACTAAACAGGCCTTCAGATGATGCAATTTTTGCACTTCTGTTAGTCTTGCATTATCATGCACTAGAGATATGAAAATATCTCGAAATGATTGCCACATATCATAATTGCCATCGAATTTTGGTAATGGAATTTTTGGTAATAGGGAATCTGGTTGTATTACAGTTACTGTATGTTGTGGGATTGCAGCAGCTGTAGCTTCGGCGGGCGCTGCATATTTTCGTGAACCTTCTATTAATTCGACCATGTACTCAGAATATTTCATCTCTGTTGCACTGTATTGATCGTCATCTATATACTCGATCGCTTTGGTTATTGAGTTTGTTAACACATATTTGCTAATTGCTAAATCTGCAATACGGAATTCCTCCCAAGCAGCTTTAATGTCGACTTTTTTGTTCTCATAGAATCCTTGAGTACGTTTAGGAAGTGCTGTCTTTTTCCCATTCTCAATGGATTTTTCTAGTCTCCTTTTTAAGGTTAAAACTTCCGCTAATAATTCTTCTAGCTCGGCCATTATAAATTTAATTGAAAATGCGATTGCAGCAATAAATTAACTTTCGCGAATTATTGATATCAGAATATATTTACAAGAATTATAAATTAGTGAAAAAGAAAGGAAAAAAAAGGAACTTGAATTAGTTCACATTCCTGGATGGAACCACCAAAATGAATAATTGAACTCGCAAAAAGTAACGTGAATTTGCTTAATTCCGTTACGGCCAAATAGTTTTTTTTTCACGTGCAAAATCCAACAAATCACTGAAATTTGAATGTAGCGGGAAATTAATAAGAACACGAATGTGAGTTGTAATTCAATTCCTTTGCTTTTATTACACAAATTCACTTGCACAAGAAATTCTCCCTTTTTTACAATTCAATAACTTATTCTAATAATCCAGATTAAATTTTATTCTATTCGTATTTCACAATTCTAATTAATTTCTATTCTATTTGTAATTACAATTCTAACTAATTTTTTATTCTAATAAATTCACAAAACAAAAATAATTGTCTAAGTTTACTTTTTTTTTAACAATATCCTATTACCAAAAAACTTGACCAGACCACATGTGAAAATTTTCTGACCTTTTGGGCATTTAAAATTTTCCTGCTAATCTGATCAATTCACAAGTTAGTTTCGCGGCTGAAAAACAAATGAGAGTGAGAAGCGATTTTTGCCCCCTTTTAAGCACTTTGAGACTGCCAAGATACCGGAAATGCATCGGTTTTTTGCTTAATTCTCTGATATAAGGCATTTCTCTTAATAAAGCATAAAAAATTCTATAATGTGGCACATAATTTCGGTGAGAATAATTAAAATTCCGCGAGAAATGATTAAACAACTAATTTGCCATAAAATGGCGGGTTATTTGAGTTTGAGCCACCTTTTTGACTCGGCAGTTGTTTTCGCGTTCCCTGTCTCACTCTTGATATCGCGTTCTGTCCTTTTTCCTCCTAAGCCGCTTATGGGAATTTGTAAAAAACGCGATTATTTAATTAGCTGATGAATTTATCACCAATCTGGCCACGCCAATGAATTCGCCGTGTAGAATTACCCTACCGCGATCTGTCAGGTGGAATCAGGACATGAAGTGTGACAAGGGATGGTGCTGCAAAGTCAGTTCCGCATGTTCAGTGCAATTTGTTGATATTTCGAGGAATATTGCTGGAATCTGGTAAGTAATTAAATAATTTTTAATTTTTAATTGTGTACTTATGTTTTTCCGTGCAAAAATATTGTTAGAGCGCGAAAAAAATGAGAAACTTCGCTTTTGTTCCTTGCCGGTCTCGTCTGTCAAATTCGAAAAAATTTTACGAATTTTCGCGGCCGCAACCTTTTTAATAAACAAAACTTTACGTGAAATTATACCAGAGATTCCCAGTGATTCCTTAATGTTCGCGGACATTGAATGCCTCGTGCCGTTTGTGTTTAATTGTAGCCTAACTTATTCTCATATTGTTGTTGTTGTTTTCTCATTGTTTATTTTCTTTTTAGGGAGTGCTTAATAGGAGTACCTGTGCTGACCCAGGTACGAGGTAATTTTTTTTGGATTAGATTTTCTGTTAAAATTTTTAATTAATCTTAATTTCTAGTCGTATCGGTACAGTGCTCTTATGTGCCTATTGCTCTAACTTTTTTCGTGTTACTTACTTATAAAATGATATCTCTTTTCGTATTATTAATGACATATGTGCCTCTGTATCATTTGTGCAGGCTATTTCATTTTAGTAAAAAGATTTAAAAATTAAGTTACTTAAATGACGAATGTTTGCTTCCAATTTTACTTATTGTAAATTTTATGATTCCCTGACCTATCTTAAGGAATGCTATTCATGTATTACGGTCAAGGTTATCTACCTAGACTTATTTTGGTTTCTTATTTCCTAAGAGGGTGTCTATGGTTCGGAAAATATTGGCGGGCGAGTGAATCTTCATTGTCGTTTTTGATTTGTTTATTACGGGTCGGTATGCAATAATTTCGCGTGTATTACATATGTGGTGATATTAGAAAATTCTGTAGTTTGCTCCCTCCTTGTTACTCCCAGTACCAGGTATGCGAAAATTAACGTCCACATTATGTGGAAACTGGATGTAGAATAATCAGTGAATTTGCCAAAACTTTAGCGGTCTCTTTTGTTTCTTTTCTTATATTAAAAGAAGAAAAGAGAATCGAGGAGTAAAAAAAAATTTGTTTGACTGATTGATTCAGGGTTAATAGAAATATGGCTTTAAGCGATTATTATGTACAATCTTTGTTCGCTTGCCAATTTTCAACTCCGTGTTCACTGACGAGGGGATTTCAGTTACTATGTAGGGTCCTATCTAGATTTCGGAGAGCTTATGTTTTTTATTTTCGCTCTTTAGGAGGACTTTATCGCCTACGTGGAATGCTACTGGTCTTATATTTTTGTCATAGTATTGTTTTGATTTCTGCTTACCAGCTAAGATATTTTTTCTTGCGGTAGCGTATGACTTTTGCAGCTTATATCGGAGCGTATGATAATAGCTCTCGTTATTATAAAGGGGTTCTGGCTCCCTTTTTAAATTTGATGGGACATCCGCCGTGAAACCGTATAAACAGTCCATGGGCGTGAGCTTTGTCCCTTCGTGCACACTATTGTTGTACACGAATGCTGCTGTGCGTAGGAATTGATCCCAGCTTTGGGATTTCGTCTACGAATGTGCGTAAATATTCAATCAGGGGCCTATGTGCTCTTTCTAGTGTCCCGTTTGATTGTGGGTGATAGGCTGAGGTCTGCAATTTTTTCACTTTTAATAATTTACAGTCCTGTTTGAACAGATCGCTTAGGAAATTTGTTCCTTGATCTGTGACTATTTTCTTCGGAATGCGGTAGCGCGTGACGATTTCGTCGAAGAAAATTTGCGCTATTGTTTCCGCTTCAGCGTTAGGTATTGCGTACCAGTCCACGAATTTTGTCAGGTTATCCTGGAATGTTAGGATGTATTTATTTCCTGACGTGGACTCTTCTAATGGCCCTACAATATCTGAAATAGACACCGTAGGACCATTAAGACAAAGCAAATACTTTAGGTACATATTAACATGTCAATGTCAATTAACTAAATATGTTGAAGCATTTCCTATGGAGAATAAAGAAGCTAAAACTATTGCTAAAATTTTGGTTGAAAAAATTATTCTGCAATATGGTTCTTTCACAAAGATTAAAACAGACATGGGAACAGAATTTGTTAACTCTGTCTTCGCAGAGATATGCAGAATTTTCAAAATAGATCATGTCACATCAACACCTTTTCATCATGAAACCATAGGTGCAGTAGAAAGAAACCATATGGTGCTAAATGAATATCTGTTAGCGACATGCAAAAATGACAATTGGGAAAGGAAAGTTACCTTACTTCACTTTTTCGTATAATATAACTCCGCATTCCGATACCAACTTATCACCGTTTGAACTAGTATTCGGGAAAATAGCAGCATTACCTGATGTAAGTAAGCAAGTTCGCATTCCCATTTATAATTTAGATAACTATGCCAATGAAGTGAAATACAGATTACAGCAAACGCACGAACTTGCAAAAGCTATGCTAGAATCAGCTCAGAACAAAAGAAAAACTTTTTATGACAAAAACGCTAGACCTTTAAGAATAAAGGTAGGAGATAGAGTTAAAATAAAAGTTGGAAATATGAGAAAAACAGATTCGCCATATAAGGGACCATATATAGTTGTAGAAACTAATAATGTAAATAGTAAACTTAGTGTAAATGGAGAAATTAAAGAAATCCACAATAAAAGATTAGAAAAATATTAAAAGTAAAATCCTAGGTCTAAACAACTATTAGTAGATAAGATCATTATAACAACACTGTAAAAACATGTCTTGAAACAAATTGTTATAAGCAAAATTTTTAATTAAAAATCAAATTTTTTTTTCAAAAGGGGAAGGATGTACTGCGTATTGCTATAGATTCTTGTGAAAAGAAAATGCATAACATTAACCCTTTCCACTCCAATGTCGAGTGTCACTCGACATTGATTTTGTTCCACTAGCTCCACTGTCGAGTGATACTCGACATGGTGTAATACCTGTCAAATGTAAAAATTTTATCGATACTACATAATAAAACTAGTTGTTATCGCACCGTTATATGTTCGCGTCGTAAACAACTTATCTCTGTGCGTCATCGTGTTTGTTTTCATGCAAAGACCTGTAATGTCATGTAAATAAAGTTTATTAAATAAGAAAAATTCGTTTTTTTTTTACAAAATACACAAAAAACACTAAAAGTAAAAAAACGTAATTTTAGCGTGGAGCTGGTGGAATAAAAACAAAAACAGCCTTGGAGTGGAAAGGGTTAAACTCAAATTCTTCCCAACCTCTCAGATTACCTTTCCTAAATTTAAGCATTGTTTACATGCCGCAAGTGCCTAGTAAGGCACTTATGCTGCGCGAGCCGAAAAGTGCAACATGTGCACATCAAAGTAATGACCACAGCTCAAGCGTTGTTTACACCCAGGTCATTACCACCGACGAAATTT
Organism: Tolmerus cingulatus; assembly: GCA_959613345.1. Taxonomy (NCBI): domain Eukaryota; kingdom Metazoa; phylum Arthropoda; class Insecta; order Diptera; family Asilidae; genus Tolmerus; species Tolmerus cingulatus. The sequence goes on along the minus strand of OY390712.1, from coordinate 13,344,846 downwards.
TTTTGGGTCAGAAATTGAGTCAAGAATGTTGGTCAAGTAAACTACTGCTGACTTAGGGTTTAATTTACGTTTCTGCCAAGAGGACGATTTATTTCTAGGACATGTTTAGTTAACCATTCTTTGTTCATTTAAGGTATATCTGTATACAATAGCATAAGATTTGGTAAAAGTATTTGTAAGAGAAATTTTGTATAAAAAGCCAGAGAAAATTCAATAAAACAAGAACTCTCATTCTGAAGCTAGAACTGGTCGTTTCATTGAAATTTCCATTCTAAAGGTGAAGGTTCGTATATGGCCACCATTCATTGGTAGCCTCATATCCGAAAAATTCAGCTGGCCAGTGACTTAGCTTTCGGACTATTCTTTTCCCCCCAATCACAAGAAATATTACAGAATATGTCGTTATATTCTCGGCATAGTTCCAGAATTTCGTTCTTTTCTGTTTTGTTTAGAATTGGGCTCAGGTTGAATTCTTCCTCTAACCTGGCTATGCGCTCTTTGGTGGCTAGATTAGTGTGTACGGTGTTTCCGGGCGATTTGTAATTATTATATGCGCTCTCGGACCGTGTAACACTAGTTTTGTTTATTATTTTATTATCTGCAATTATTTCTTCCTGGGCCAGGGCTGAATTCGCTGTGCCTCTTGGGTCCAGGGGTGTTTCCCATGCAGTCTCTTTTGGCTTTTGGGTGTTTTCTTTGGGATACAATGGGACTAATGTGTAGTCATTCACCGGGGCCAATTGAAAATCAAGGGCGGTGAGCGCAACTTTCGAGTCCTTTGTGTTGAGAATCCCAACCAGAACTTCTTTTTCTTTATTAGAGGAAATTATACCGTTTGCCAAGAAGACTCCATCGCCTATCTCTTGAGATAGACAGAGCATTTCTTCTGGCAATTTGAGTGGAACTCTAGCCACCACCTGTGATCTCCCAGGTACACATATGGGCTTGATCAGGGCCACGCTATGCCGCCTGATTTGTAAGATCGCGGATGCTTTTGCTAGATTTTCCTCCTCATCCCCCTTTGGCTTATCTATAGCCAAACATCCCCCATCATATGATTGTTCGAGAACGTGGCAAGTGGAAAGCTTAACCCGTTCGGGTTCCATCTGTTTTGCCTGATTCTCGGATTCAGATGTTTTTTGGGAGGTATTTTTCTCAGTCTCGAGAAAAATACGGTACGAGAATTCCTCTGAATTAGTTTCCGTTCGAGGAAACCGAAGTTCTTGATTTGGGCCCTCAACATTACAGTTTTGGGCAAGAAAATCGTTGCCTAATAGGCCATCGTAAGAGAGGCCTGAAGTATTTTCTATTACCTGGAAAGTGCAGGGTGTTTTAACTACCTTGTGTTCATTTAATTTTGTAACAAGGTTTCCCTGACAGCTTCCCAGAGTGTATCGTGTGCCAAAAGGAGTTTGCAGGGTAAGAATCTTCTCGGCGTTTATTAGCTCGGAAGATTTCAAAGGTTGTTTTTTAATTAAGCTTATCTCAGCGCCCGTGTCCACCACTAGTTGAGTCTTTAAGACCGAAGTCTAGGAGGAGGTGTACTACAGGAGTACTTGGTTTGGGCGACTGAGGGTACCCTGGTATTTTAATTTTTGTATTTATTGTCGAGCCGGGGATTTCGGGTCCGACTCGCTGTCGTTTCCCGATTTCCGGCTTTGGTATTTTTGCTTTTGCTGGCACACGTTCTCTTCATGCCCGCGGCGGCCGCACCACTCGCAATTTACTTGCACATTATAAACGCGGCAATTCCTGTCATTATTTTCAGAAGGAGCCGGTGGTGCGTATCTGCATGGTGGGCCGTTACCACTACGACATGTTTTAATGTCGTGCCTCAACTTGTTACATTTTGTGCACACTGGAGTATTTTTTCGCTTATAACACTCGTCATACGTAAGACCGCGTCTGGAGCAAAAATTACACGTGATGTTGGCGGGGAGCTTAGATGCTCTACCGGCGCCTGAATTACTTAATTTTGGTAACGATTTGTTCGCAGAATTGCCTGCTGGAGGCTGCGCGTACGTTTGCACCTGACCGGCGGCTTCGTAAGGGTACCCAAATACCGCATTTGAGTACGCATCTGCCGCGGTGGCATCAATCGGGTATCCTCTTGGGTCACTGCAACCCGGGGGTACCGGAAAGTGTGTGTTACTCGGGATAACTTGTTGTGGGGGCACGAAGGTACTGCTGGGTAAATGGAAGGCTCCTTGCTGGAGTTTCTCCATGTCCAGCGCCTTTTTAGCCAACTCTTCTAGGTCAGGCTCATTTAATGTCAGTAGATACTGACACAGGTAAGGGCTTAGTGCGCCATTTCGCAGAGTATTTTTCGCGAAATCCTCTAGCTGGCAATTTACACTTGTTGCTGCTGTAGCTCCATATTTTGCTTCTGCCGCTTCTTTGCATTGCTACAGAGCTTTTCGAATGCGCGATATGAACCGTGTAAGATCTTCGTACGGTGTTTGGTGTATGACGATTAATTTTTTTACTAATTCCTGGTGAGACTCTCGGGGTAGGAACGCTGCGTTTAATTTGTCTTCAATTTCTAGGTAGCAGGTTCTTCTGTGGACAAGAGCTGGTATGCCTCGCCCCGGAGCCTCGTCGGAGTCATTTTAATACAAAATTGGCTTGTCACTGTCTGACAGACATTCTAAGCATCGTCTGCAGCAGCCCAAAAAGGTCTGGAGTTCGTTGCTCACCGGAATTTCGTGCTTTTTCTAGTAAACTACTTAAGTGTTTTTTAAGACTTACGGCTACTTTTCCTGATGTCGCTGCTCCGCGGGGGATGATCGTCCCGCTTCTTAGCTTGATACCCTGTTGTGGGTGAGGAGTTGAGGTGCTGGGGGTGTCCCTCGATGTCCTAGGCTACGGTCTAGACGTTGATGGGTCCCTCGATGTCTGTGATGTTGTGCTCGGCTGCGGTGAGGGGTTGTGTTGCTCCCTCAGTGGCTGCGTTGTGGCGGAGTCTTCGTTGGAGTTTTCCCAGTTGGGTCCGGTTGATGTCCTGAGTTCACTTGACTCGTCTTCCTTCGGATGTTCCGTAGGTGGTTCCTCGCCTGGCATTCACATCTTGTTTGGTAAACGTTAACACTAGGGAAATTCCACGTTGGTGCATTTTGTGCACTAAAGCAGGTACTTGCGTGCTCGCCTGGAGCAGAGGCAATTAGAGTTGAGTACCTTTGATTTCGGGTAATTGCTTGCTCGCCTGAAGCAGAGGCAACTATAGATGTTTACCTGGGAGCGTTGGGGCTCGTTGCTCGCTGACTGGTGTGCTCCTGAAGCTAGCTGCTGCTTCAGGTTAAGCGAAAGAACTTTTTACGCTGCACTTGAGCACTTATTAAACCCTTGTTCGAAGATTAAGGTTTTTCAAGCTCTTATGGTTTTTATTGACTATTAAAAACCAGGCTTCCTTAATCCTACCGGCTGCACCAAATTGTTATATATTCTGGGGGGAATATATACCAATTGAGAATTATCCTCTTAATGATGGGGACTAATTCTCTTTTTATTGATGCTCCTTGGGTCCACAATTAAAACACACGGTCACCTTTATAGTATAATCTGACTTTTATTCATTTATTCCTCTTATACTCGTTCTTATTGTATTGCGGACTCGCGACTCCCGATCTTACTCGACTTAAGTACTTTTATGTGTACTTAAGTTCCGGTATTCCGCGTAAATGCTCTCGGACGTAGTAGGACTGGGACGGGACTCAACTAATTATTATTCAAGAACTGTCTGTCCTCAACTAAATATTATTCAGACTCTCCCTGGACTCGGACTGATCGGGCATTTATATTGCCAATGTTCCAGGATGCCGAATGTGTGCGTCGCCACTTTTTGCGGCGCGCATGTTGCATTTCATCATAAATTGTCGGTCAAGTGTTTAGGATCGACGTACGCTCGGTCGGTCGCCTCAGCATGCGCTTGGGTCGATGCGCTCACGGGTGGTCGACGCAGCATAAATCGAGGAGTCGCATTATTGGTTCTGCGACTTTCGATAATTGTGAAATGCCTCAAATTTCAGACATGTTGTGTCTTGAAATTTGAAGGGCACTTCACCCCGACAATTCATGTGATGCAATTTTCTAGAATGTGTACAAAATCTGGATGAGATTTTGGTACACACCACACCCTTTCACTAATCATCGAACTGTCACTGTCAATTTATTCAGTAAACTTAACATTTTCATCATGGTAAAGTGCACTAACGAACAACGTCTGCAAATTACAAAAATTTACTACAGAAATTCGGAGTCGGTGACCGCTACTTTAAGAGCGTTAACTCCGATTATCGGTCGTAATTTTCGCCCTAGTAGACAGGCAGTAACAAGTTTAGTGCAAAAATTTGAGTCTACATATTCGTTGTGTGATGTTGCCGTGCCAATGAGACAACGGGTTGGTCGAAGTGTCGAAAATATCGCTGCCGTTGAAACGTCCGTAGCAAATGATCCAAAGCAGTCAATTCCGCGGCGTTCTCAAGAGTTGGGCATCGCCCAGACCACTTTATGGCGAATTTTGCGTAAGGATCTTGGTTTACACCCATACAAGATCAAGCTGACTCAAGAATTGAAGCCGATGGACCATTTGAAGCGACGTACGTTCTCCGATTGGGCTCTGGAAAAGATGCGCCAAGATGATCAATTTCATCGCAAAATCATCTTCAGTGACGAAGCTAATTTTTGGCTCAATGGGTTCGTCAATAAGCAAAATATGCGTTATTGGTCGGATGAAAATCCACATGTGCTTCATGAAACACCACTTCATCCACAAAAAATACCTGTTTGGTGCGGTTTGCATGCCGGCGGCGTCATAGGGCCATATTTTTTCGTCGACGATAATGATCGTCACGTTACTGTGAATGGTAATCGTTATCGCGCCATGATTACCGATTATTTTTGGCCCGAATTGGAATATATGGACTTGGACAACATGTGGTTTCAACAGGACGGTGCCACAAGCCACACAGCACACGTTACAATCGATTTATTGAAGAGTAAGTTTGATGAGCGTGTTATCTCAAGAAATGGACCAGTCGATTGGCCGCCTCGTTCGTGCGATTTAACGCCTCTAGATTTTTTTCTTTGGGGCTACGTGAAGTCATTGGTCTATGCCAACAAGCCGACGACGTTGGAAGAGCTCAGAGCCAACATTGAACGCGAAATAGCAGCCGTTTCGGCCGAAATGTGTGGCCGAGTCATCGAAAATTGGGTCCAACGAATCGACCGCTGCAAACGTGCCCGGGGTGGCCATATGAACAAAGTCGAGTTCCATTCATAAATGTTTTGATTGTACTTCAACCCGATAATAAAGTTTTTGAAATATCTCAAATGGTTTGCATTTTATTTTGAAAAAAAGTTGTCAAGTCCTTATTGGAAAACCCTTTATATGTTAATTAATAAAATTATAAATTGAAATAAAAAAGAAAAAAAGAAAAAAGCTCATGTGTTTTTTAAAAAATTTATTAAATGTTTATTATATCAAACAGAATATTGGTACTGCAATACAAAGGCATCTCAAAGAAAAGTCTAGAATAATTCAGGTGCACATAAGAGGTTCTAGACGGTATAAAAAAGTCCATCAGAAAAAAAAAATTACATTTTTACATCTACACTTTTCGCAATATTTCTTATAATACTCCTCCGCATTTTCGGAAGCGTTGTTATTGTTGAACATTATAATCTTTAAGAAATTCTGCATATCTATCAATTTGTAGAGTTCATTAAGAGTCAACTCAATATTGCCTGCACCAACGGGAATTGTGTAATTCGTCTGAAGCTTCTCTTGGTTTAGCGGGAACATGTCTGGAATAACCTCGTTTTTTAGTTTGGTTAGATGTTTGTAAACTTCCAGCCATCCAAGGTAGAATGTTGAGACAGGTGTAGAGCCATGCTGGTGAAAGACTACAATATCTTTGCCTCAAACGAGATCGGGTCAAATCCGAGGGCAACTTTCTGATTATGATGATGATCCAGACAATACGTATAGTTCAGCAAAAGATTTTCCCCTCCGTCTTTTTTACGTATTGGTCGAAGTTTTTGGTTTTTGGGTTTTGGATGCATTACCTCAAACTTTTCTGCACGCACTTTTTTTGCACTCAACTTTTTGAGTTTTCTAGTTTTACGTACTGGATCCATCTTAAAGTGAAGGCTTATACTTTAACATTAAACGAGCAGCACCACCGTCTCGTATTTATACTCTTATTTTCCGGTTTACATAACTGGTTATATTTCCCCCACCAGTTTTTAAACATTTTCTCAAGTATATTTTGCGATATAAATCCACAACTCTATTATCATTCAATCTAAAATTATTGAAGGAAAATTGTTTTAGAAAATATTTTAAACTTTTTCCTTTGCACCGAAAATACAAATACACACAACAATTATGTCCGCAGGTGGATGAAAATGCACCTTGCAAACGCTTTTTATTGTTTATATAAACATCTGAATTAGTGTGTAAAAAGTTTCGAAAAAAATTATTGCTGGGGAATTTGCCATACGAGTCAAAGTGTTCTGCAGGGCCTTTTTTCGAAATGTAAAATGCAACCCAGTGGGTGCCATCCTTTCCGCAGGGTCTGTATTAGCTATGACGTATGCGGGCTTCTTTATTTCTTTTGGTAAACGGTCACAAGCAAATACCCCTCTAAAAAATCATTTTTAGTAGGGTTATTTGCCAGTGACTCTATAAGATCGATCGTGTTCATTCTTGTTCCGAATCCAAGGTTACTGCTCCTACGTCAATAACCTTGGTATAGGATGTAACGTAGTTATTTATAAACTCCTTGGTTGATACATCGCAGAAGTATTGTAGTAAATTTTGCTAATGTTTTAATTAGTTCTTCATTTAAACGTCTAAGTTCAATGTTTCCCAATTTATCTGATTTCTCGATACATCCTAGAGTTGATGTAGGGTATTTAAAGATAATTTCCTTTGTAAATAATTTACTTTGTGCAGTAGAACCCTTTTTTAAAAAGGTTAAGCAACCTCCAGAAAAGTATTCGACATTTATCAGACAACTCATGATAGGTGGCTTCACTGTCTATACACTGTGATTAATTCTAAATTGTATCATTTTATATATAATAGCTTCTTTATTTTAGAAGCTGGTGTATACGTTCCTGTCTTTGTCAATTTCCACACTACCGTCATATTCAGCATACACGATACAAGTTACTGTTGTCTTCAAAGCCTCCTTAAATCCTTTTCAATTCTAACCGTACCTTGGTCTAATCGATTTCCGCAGGTTGAATTATATTACCGATCAGAAGCTAAATCGAAAGCAAGAAGAAAACCGCCGTTGTCAAAGAATTTTTTTGAAATCTGATGTCCTTTATCGAAATAATGTATTCCAGTTCCTTTGAACGAGGAGATGTATCCTCTTGTACTAATAGGATATTCCCTTAAATAATCAAATTCTATAGGTTGGTAAGGCATCTGAACGCCGTTTACTGACAAATTAAACCTTGTGATGTTATTATGTTTAAAATTATAGGAATTTTTTGCCCGATTTCCTGTATATGCGTCGTTATCAACCGTACCAAACACTAATAAATTTGGTAATTGTCCTATGACAATATTATCTAAGGATAATGTGTATGTGTTTGCTGGTATAGTATATGTTTTGACTTTGACTCGCTTGTATGGGTATACAGCATTTGATCGTTGTAAAACGGCTTCATGAGCCAGTATGATGCTGGGATTAATAGTTGCGTGATTCATGTACCTAGTGGCCTCTATAATCTTAATTCGTGGAGAGTTGTCGCCATCTTTTGACAAAAGGCAAAATTCGGGTTTTTCAAGTGATAACACAACGAGTAGATCTACACCATGTCTTGGTTAAACATATCTGCATGTATTTGTCCCATTAGCTCGACAACGTTACTCTTATTGAAAAGTCTTCGTCTTGCTGAGTAGCCTATATTCTGGCCGCCATCTTGAACAATCTCCATAGTGTTTTCATCAATATACCAGCCAACAGATTTTAGATGTGTTGATGCTGCATCTTTTCCGTAATTTAACAAGTTTTCAATATAAGCCCTATAATTGTAGTTATTGTCAGTTTGAACAACCGGTCTCCCATTTAGGTAAATGGTACATTGACGAAAGAGTGAATGAAGTACGTTATTGACAACGCCTGGGCCCTCATCAGTCACAGTCTTCACGGAACCGTCTGGATTAGTTACGATAATGTCATTTCCGGTATAAAGTTCTTCTTTTCCATTGTTATATATTTTGATAACAAGATCGTATATATATGTATAATCTATATATATACGTTAAATAATTTACAACACCGCGTTTACTTCAATTACGGGGCACTCCCGACTTTATTTTAAAACAACCTCCACAATTTCTTTTAAACAAACGGGAGGACGAGCGACAACTCGAGAACTCTTTACCGGAACAGTCTAATTGCAACTCCACTACTTCGCCGCCGAGAACTTAAGATTCCCGGTCGGAACTTTTTGGCAGACGCGCTGAGTGCGCGTTTTCCGCCTTGCGCCCACACGCGCAGTCTATCGGCTCTGCGGTTGACCCCGCTGGCCTTGCACATTTTTGCACGGGCCAGCCGAAACTGGAGCGGCCGCCCGTGTTGCATTTCCGGCCATTCAACTGCCGGCTAAGGGGTTTTGGTTGCCCAGCGGTATCGATTTTACAATTATCGATTCTAATCGATACCGCTACGCAACACCATCTTTAATTTTAATCAGTTGCACTTTTAAACGTAGGTATATACTTGACAGGCCACGATATGTATCTCCATGTCCCAGCGAGACAAATTCTAAAACTGATGAGTTATCTAACGAGGCTATAGGTTTGTATGCTACTTCTTCGGTTTTTAAAATATTACTTTGAATAACTGGTGTAGAGAAAAGATCCAGCTCAGATTTCATGCATTCGCTATACGTGGACATTTTGTTTATTTATCAAAAATATCCAATGCTCGTTTAAGAGGACCGCGTTTGCTTTTTATAAATTGTTTCTTCTTGCTTGCTTTTTTCTTTGCAGACCCTTTTATTTGTTTTGAAGGTATTTTTCGTTTAGGAGACTTGGTTAGGCGTAACGTCGTAAATGGATTAGCTCTTTTACTAATTGTGCAATTATTTATACCTGCGCCACCCATTCTATCGAAGAGTTTATTTATACCTCTTTGCGCTAGATTTTGTGCAGCAGCTTTTCCCTGGTCTTTTAAAATATCCTTAACCGGCTTGCTACCAATTTCTTGCAGTATTGTTTTTCCAGTTTTTAGTGCTTGCTATTTTGTAACTTTGGTTCCTGAAGCGACTAATAGTTGTAAATAACGAAATAGCCCGCTGAAAAAACTGCCAATACCTCTTCCTTGCTGGTGGGTAAGCGGCGCTCTTTACAATTCACCTATATCCGACAAGTTAACACCACTTTGTAGCAAGTAGTATCGTGTATAATACGAATTCATTTTTATCGAAGGTTAAAGTCAAGCACAATGCTATCAAATTAAAAATTGGCAGGGGGGTTGTGCACATACATATATTTATAGTTTATTGTGCTTTAAAATGTAGTGCTCATTACATAAGTCGGGATATAACTTGGTTTAAAATTAATTAATTCGCCCTGGCTATTAGTTATTTTTATAAAAATACTTTCTATAAATGTTTTCTCGATGGGACAGTATTCTACATGTTCAAAGCTTAGTACACCCTCACATGATTGTGTTGGTATCACTCGTAAGTATCGAGCTAATTTATTGCCAATAATTCTCGGCTTAATAATATCGGTGTAAATGAAAATTAGGTTTTCATCATAACATCTTTTTGATGTCTCCATAGATTCTCGGGGGAACCTTTGTATTAATTCGTTGATTGTACGTTTCAGATCATTAATGTTTTCAATAATTGACATATGCTCCTGACTTAGCCCAGCAGTGTTGAATGATTCTTTTATTTCCGAAAGTATAGCATCAGGTTTACGCTTTTCTTCAGGCGTTTGAAGAAATATATCCGTAAAAAAGTCCGACAAATTGACTATATTTGTATCAATAGGTACCGGTGTTGTCAAGTATTCTCCTGAACTCTGCTTTTCGTATGGCACATCCAAAACATCACTATCTTTAGTAATTTGCCGCTGATTAGGTGTTTTTGCAGTTATTGAATATTTTTTTAACCTGTTTAAAACACCGAAAATTGTGTCTTTAATTTGAATAACCTTTTTCAGCTTTTCTTGCTCGCTAATTGTCTGATCGTCAAAATGCACATTTGATATTAAAAGCGTCACAAGGTCTTTGACATTAAGGTGTGATGGTAATGGCTTCTTTATCTTTATTGTTACCTCCAAATCTTCTAGTCATAGTTCGAACATATCATGCACCTTTTGGGCGGTATCTGTTATTGCTTTATCTCGAGCTCTTTTAATGCTAAGGGCAGGATGTGTGTAATTGTCAATTGAATTTTATATGACAATATGCTTTCTTTTTCTTCTAGGAATTTGCCCAATAATGTCATCAATAAATGCTTCAACTGACTCATGGTCTTTATACTTTAAAACGACATTTCCTGAAGTTTTTCTCCCCTGATAAATGTGTAATATAAACTCGTCCGGGTCCTGTATGTAGCTTATTTCAGGTATCACATTATCCAAAAAGTCGGTCTCTAGCCGATCCCACATTGCTTTTTTAACTTCGTCTAAAAACATAGTATACCAAGAAGGGCTGACTGCATTGTAAAATGTTAGTAGAAATGCAGAAAAATTTACTTGTCCTGCTCTATAGTTAGCTTGTTCAAGACTTTCTTTTGTCCATTCAAGTTTAACATTGTCATTTATTTGTACTCTCAATGATTTCAATTCTGCTTTCTGTTGCTCTCTTATTTCTTTTAACTGATTATCAGATGTTTCTCGCTTCGTTCTTTTAAAGCTACTATCATTTATTGTGTCAGCTACATTGCGCGTTGCACTTTGCCTTTCATTTATGTCATAGTTTGGTAATGAAATATCAGTCACTCCAACGCACCAGGTATTAGAAAGCTTACATGAGCTAGCAAGCGCATTTGTAAAAACTGACAGAGTGTTTTCAAGATAAAATTGCAAAGAATTGTTGCTTAAAAGACATAAGTAAAAGTCGTTATTTATTACATCTGCAGGCATTTTTTATCTTTTAAAGCCTAACCCAAGCAACGTCTGGTACACTCGAACTTCACTCTTTTTTACTTTTTATACGTTCACTTTGCCGCAGTCCTTTTTTCGCAGGAAATGCAAGCTCGTATTGGCCAGGATCAAGTAGTGATGGCCTTAATATAGGTTGTTTAGTCGGGGGCTTCTCTTTGGGAGTGTCTTGTTCTAACTCCTCTATAAAGCTAGCAACTTCGTCAGCACTCATATCCGTAGGCACAGTGTACTGGGTTATACCGTATTTTTGCAGGAGGTTTAAGACTGTTTGCTACCTGTTAAATAAATGAACATTAAAATGATTGCCGGGTACAGGGGTTTCAAAAAAAACAAGACAGAGAATTAAGACAACACGTTTCATTATAATTTACAGGTATGATGAATATTAACTAATTGAACAATAATTATTTGATACAATAATTGGATTATAATTTAAGTACTGTGATTGAAAACAACCACAGTCTACCTTTTAAAAGTTAGTATTTGAATGTTAGAGTACTTTCAAACTCAATTGCGGGTAAACGATTAGAGAACACTAATGGGTGGCTTTAAATGTTTCAAATTATTGGGTTATCAAACACTAGCGGCGGTTATAAGTTCTTTCGAACTTGCGGGTAATCACATGCTAGCGGCGGGTTTTAAGTTCTTTCGAACTTGCGGGTAATCACATGCTAGCGGCGGTTTTAAGTTCTAGTCTTTGGTCACTAAAAACTGTCTTTACTTATCAATTTCAGTAAGTCGCGGTATAACTTGTTGGGGTGTGATAGTCAATTTGAATTGACTATGTTCTAATCTTCGGTCACTAAAAACTGTCTTTACTTATCAATTTCAGTAAGTCGCGGTATAACTTGTTAGGGTGTGATAGTCAATTTGAATTGACTATGTTCTAGTCTTCGGTCAATAAAAACTGTCATTAGTTATTAATTTCAATTTATGTGAGAACCAACTAAGTCCTTTTTCTAACGAGCAGACCTCCTTATGAAAGTCGAACGCATACTGATTTTAGAATCCGAAAAAAGTCCCAGGTTAACAATTTCTTCAAGCTGGGTTCATTTGAATTTCAAAAAAAGGAACGGCGGTAGGGAGTTTCTAGGTAACATTCACGTATATGCACTGTTTTGCTGAGACAAAGGGTAATAACCAAATCTGAGAGTGGGCGCCAAAGTGCTGCCTAATTAAGCCTCTTTGAAATGCGGATGAAATGTACCGCAATAAATTAGGGATCAGGGATATTCAGACAGCGAGGTAAAGGAACCAAAGGGTGAAGCACCGCAATAAACTCAGGGTACGAATAAATGGTCACTGGACCCAATAATAGAGAATGAGCCAGTCCAGGTATGCGTGCGGACAATCTTCGCATATTTTATTGCCTGCAAGGGTGCGTTGCATCAGACGGGTATCCGAGGTTGTTTCTCGTCTGGCGTCATCCTTTTCCCAGATTTATTAATGTTCAAAATAATAACCGAACCCATATAAAACTACATAAGTGTTTTTACCCAGATTTATTTTAGCATCGATGCATGGGTCCAAATTGCCCCAAATCTTTCTATTTTAAACACTACCCCACTAGCTGATAAACGTCGTTTAGCAGCTGGAGATAAAGACCTTCTTGGCGGTGTTTTTTCACGCGGCTGCTCAAAAATAAATTCTTCGATCTCAAAAGGGGCCTTTTCAAATATATTCTCTTTTATCGGTGAAGTTTGCGTTCATTCACCCTTTTTAAAAATAATTTTTGTTTGAGTAGAACTATCTCTCAAACTCTTATGTTTAACTGGCAAATGCTCTCGAGCGGGGATTTTATTTTGCCTTTTTTCGAAAACTTGCACCTTTTTACGTTTCACATTCAGAAATTTTATTAATTCATTCCTATAATTGTACCATTTATCTTTGTCAGACAGATTTTTACTTTTTAATATATTATCCATTGACTTATCACATAAGGACAAAGTTGTAGATTGCTCTATTTCGCCCTTTAAATTATTATACACTTCCGGTGAAAGAAGCAGCACTTTGTTAAGGCTATTAGCTTTATGCGTATTTTTCAATTAGCGAACCTATTACGCCCGACAGCACACTTCCTAATAAAACTGGCAAAAATCCTCCTCGGTGTATTAGTAATTTACGTTGTCTTGCCACAGATCTTCTTGCGTCAACTAATTTTCGCATATCCTTTTTATACTTGCACAGCGAATTATATATCTTGCCATGGGGCATATGATTCCCTTTTAGTGTGTTAAGTGTGATTTCACAAAGTGTTTTTATAACTTGGGGATCTGCATTTTTAATAAAAGCATTTCTCAAGTTTGGTTTAGATTTTTTTTAGCATATGCTTGCTGTCCTTTAACCGTTTCACTCTTGGCACCATTTTTGCTATTCAAGGAACTTTGCGGGCAAAAACAAGTTGCGAAATCTTTATTAAATATATCCGTTCGGAATCTTAGCATGTTGGTAATCTCCTGAGTAAGATTTATCAGTAAGGATCCGTAAGGCTCCCGAGTGGTCTCTTTCTATATTTTTAGAAATTCTAAACTATCTTCCGGATAACTTTGTCTCGCTAAATGCACGAATTCACTTTTATCTCGTGGATTTTTAAAAACGACAAGGTACTTACAGTTTAGCGATATATCTCTACAGAACTTTCCCTGATGAAATAAGTTCTGTGTTGCAAGAACCACTGAAAAATTACGATGATGTGATCCTTTTGTAAAAACCTCACAGACTTGCTTACTGAAATCATTTAACATCATATCATCTATAACAATTAGAGTGGGTTCATTTGTGTAATTTATAAACTCATTGGGTACACTGTCTAAATATTCTATATTTGTGGGCACAATATCTACTTGCAGACTTAGTTGATATGAGTTCATATACAAAAGAACATCAAAGGTTTCGTTTTTTACTAACTTCCGAACATCCGGCTCGAAGGACCAAATGTTCGGATGGCTGGCAAGGTGAGTATAAAAGGAAATTCACGGATTCACTAGTACACTACTTTATTGCCGCGGATTAAATTTATTTTCGTGATTTTAATTGCTGGCCCACGTTGCTGCTGGAGTCACGTTGCTGCTGGAGTTCCTGTCCGTCGGAGGCTGGCGATGTCGATCTGGCGGCTGATGATGGGAAAGTGCCCTCTGCGCTCTTATCAGCGATCGTGGGTGGTGGCTGTGCAGCGATAAGGCGTCCTTAATCTCTTCGAATGAAGAGATTACGTTGAGGCGATGATCCGGCTGGTCTGGTCCAGCTCCATTATCTCTTCCGCGAAGAGGATAATGTGATGCAAATGTAGATGGAGGACGGCAAGGCTCGTTACACTCTTTGCAAGAGTAGTAAGCGATGCTGGAGCTTAATAGCTGCGAGCTAAAGCTCCTATGAACTTGAACATTTTCCCCCGCCTTGAAATCCTCTAGATTTCAATACAGATGAGGTTGATGATGATACGGTGGCAAATTGATGATACAGCGCACGGTCGGGATAGCATTGCTGAATTCTAGAAAGCCAAGGTGTTGCCAAGTCGAACAGCAAGCATTCTGTAATTCATCCTCTGCTTATATGATGCAGATTTTATTTCGAACAGGCTAGGTGTAACTCCTTTTGAGGGGCGGTATAGTGTTAGTGCAAATGGACGGGATAGGTAAAGCAAAGAATAGTGAGTAACAATTAATTTCACATTTGATCGCTCCGATAATTCATTGAAATTCAATTAATTCATGAATGAATGCAAGTACAAGCTTAAGTTTGGAAGGATGAATACCTCACTAATTCAACTAAATAAACATTTTTTTTTTTGAATTCATGCCAGTTATTGCCTTATTTAGTTCAGGGGTTTGTCGGTAGCAAACAGAGTTTTGTTACGGGGCGTTTTAGCTCTCCCACTTTAGTTTTTAGGGTTACTACTCGAACGAGTTGATCGCTGCCGGGATGGGTTTTAATTACTCTTCCCAAAGCCCACTGATTGGACGGGAGATTTTCGTTTTTAATGAGAACGAGATCGCCGATTTTAATGTTCTCTACAGCTCGCAACCACTTCGGCCGCTGTTGAAGCCGAGACAAATATTCTTGACTCCAAGCTTTCCAAAAATCCTGTTTTAATCGTTGCACAGAACTGTAGTTTTGAGGAGACGCGAAAGCGAAGAGAATCTATTTAGAACTTCAGAAAAATATGACAATTCTTGATTTGTCCAAGAAATGAATGTGTTGTTTTTTGCTCTAAGTATTGAGACTCAGGATTGTTCAAGTTCATAGGAGCTTTAGCTCGCAGCTATTAAGCTCCAGCATCGCTTACTACTCTTGCAAAGAGTGTAACGAGCCTTGCAGTCCTCCATCTACATTTGCATCACATTATCCTCTTCGCGGAAGAGATAATGGAGCTGGACCAGACCAGCCGGATCATCGCCTCAACGTAATCTCTTCATTCGAAGAGATTAAGGACGCCTTATCGCTGCACAGCCACCACCCACGATCGCTGATAAGAGCGCAGAGGGCACTTTTTCCCATCATCAGCCGCCAGATCGACATCGCCAGCCTCCGACGGACAGGAACTCCAGCAGCAACGTGACTCCAGCAGCAACGTGGGCCAGCAATTAAAATCACGAAAATAAATTTAATCCGCGGCAATAAAGTAGTGTACTAGTGAATCCGTGAATTTCCTTTTATACTCACCTTGCCAGCCATCCGAACATTTGGTCCTTTCAAGCCGGATACGGGCTTTTCCGTAATAAGGTGAGTACAATCTAATTGCACATTTGCATGAAACTCCGATAATTTCTTCCATACCGAGGTTAAACAAAAAAAAAAAAAGTGCAAGTGCAAGTGTTTTGGAGGTGAAAGGCTTAAGTTTTCTCGTTCTAAGCCAATATCCTCAAATCAAAGGGATTAACGGGTTCATCGGTAGCAAGTGGATAAATTGTATAGTGTTTCGCGGGTGCAGTTATATGCATAATAATAACGGTGATCCTTGCTGGGATTCAAAAATTACATTGCATTTGGGCTCTAAAGCCACTTTCGGCTGCGTGTTGTTGCCAAGTTCCTACGGCTTAAATTTTATAATTTTTACTACAACTTCGGTGGTGATCTGTACAAATGTACCGTTGCTCCTAAACTCATCTCACGTGATTTAATACACGTTACCGTTTCTTTCGCGTTTTACCGTAGCTCAAGCTAGAATCTATATCTCTAATTATAAACTCTAAACTCTCTGTAAAATATTCGTGTGAATTAATATTCGGAATTTCGAGTTACTTTAAATTGTGGCAATCTTTGAATATAAATAGAAAATAAAATTAAAATGTCAACTTTAGAAGATCTGGTAGCTTCTCAACTCGTGACTCAAGAATTATTAGAAAGGTTCATTAAAAATTTTAAGAAGTCGCCAAAGGACAGGCTAGCGAGTGTGGGTTACCTACAGGGTCGTCTCGATTCACTAATAGAGTTAGGCAATAAATTTGATCGCAATGACGAAAAAATTTGTGGCTTTTCAAAAGACAGAGAACATGAATATTTTACCGAGAGCTATTATGACAATTTTAAAGATTTATACTTCGAATATCAGGGAATTATAAATGATATGATATCGGAGCGAACGGCTTCAACATTACAAAGCTCAGTAGCGGAAACTACAGTAGAAGGTCCCCCTCAAGACGGCACTTCAACACGTGAGTCTAATGCGCCACATGCTTCTACACCGCTTGCAACGCCGCTGAATGTAGTTGAATCAATACCCAATGAAATCAAGTTGCCCCGTATAACAATCCCCACGTTCGCAGGAGATTATAATTCATGGTTATCGTTTTATGATATATTTGATTCTATGGTGAATTCCAACTCAAAACTATCCCCTGTGCAAAAAATGCATTACCTGAAAGCATCATTAGCAGGTGAAGCAGCAACCATAATTCGTCACTTAAATATAACCAATGACAATTATTCTATTGCATGGAATAATTTAGTCAACCGATATCAAAACACGCGAGCCCTTGTCAACAATACTCTCAAACGGTTATTTTCCCAAAACCCGATACAGGTCGAAGCAGCTTCACAAATTCGCCGAATAGTTGATGTTACCAATGAATGCTTAGCTACATTAAAAAATCTGACGATAAACACTGATGATTGGGACCCTATTATCATTTTTCTTATATTAGAACGCTTGCCTCCTGAGACAAGAGAGCTGTGGGAACAGCAACAAGGTAATTCCACCTCGTTACCCAAATTAGCAGATCTGAGACAATTTCTAGAGAGCCGTTTTCGCACTTTAGAAACCCTTAACCCCCAAACACATTCTCAAAGGAAAAACTCACGACCCCAAGCCTCTGAGAATAAAACTCGCATGTATCACACAACTAGTTACAATTGCCCCCTTTGTAAAGGTCCCCATGCACTGAAAAAATGTTATAAGTTTTTAAAACTCCAGCCGCGAGAAAGGTCTAAGTTCGTGTCATCTCATCCCATATGTTTCAATTGTCTGGCTCAAAGTCATCAGGTCAGAAATTGCCCAAGTGATCAAACCTGTCGCTCTTGTCAAAGGAAACATCACTCTCTTTTACATATTACATCTGATCCGACCCCTGAAATATCAACGGACAGCTCCATCAATATCTCGAAACAAAATCCCAATCCAGGATCAAGTAGTACAACAAATTCTTTCCTCGCTCGTGAAAATAAGTTGGTACTTCTAGCAACTCTGAGAGTAAAGGCCCTTTCCCCAGACGGAGTCCCAGTTCTGCTTAGAGCGTTAGTTGATCCAGGTTCACAAACAAACTTCATCACGAAGAGGGCTGCTCAGCTCCTTCGTGTTAAGCTACATCGCTCGTGTATTGAAATTGCTGGATTAGGGAACACCATCACTGCAAAGGCACATTCCTTCGGTGAGTTCACAATTCAACCTCACTTTAATGAATCTCCCAAAATCGAAATAAAGGCTGCTGTTCTTAATGCGCTTACAGACTTCCTTCCTACTAAAAAATTAGCCATTACTCAATTGGAAATGTTCGAAGGTTTAAATCTTGCCGACCCATCTTTTTGTTACCCAGGAAAAATAGATATCGTAATTGGCGCCGAAATTTATGCAAAAATCCTAGAAGATGGGTTAATCCGAGGCACAGAAGGCACCCCCACCGCCCAAAGGACGGCCTTTGGTTGGATATTCTTTGGAGAAGTACACTCCCAAACGCAGTCTAAAAACTCTTTCCCAAGTACTTCTTTGACCCTTTGTTCTCAAGTTAAGGACTGTGATGCCATCACACGCTTTTGGGAAATCGAAGAAATCTCAGCCCCCTCTAAATTAACCCCTGAGGATGATCTATGCGAAAAATATTTTTGTAAAACGCATACTCGGAATACAGAAGGTAGATACACGGTTCGCTTGCCATTTATACCCCTACCCGAAGGTCAAGCGAGGTTTGGTAACTCTAAACAAGTAGCATTAAAAAGGTTTCAAGCCTTAGAAAGGCGGCTTGAGACTAATCCACAGTTGGAAGCCGAGTACACAAAATGCTTAGAAGAATATCTCGAGCAAGGGCATATGGAAAAGGTTCCTTTAGATGAGCTAACTCGGCCTTCTGATCATGTTTTTTACCTTCCTCATCACGCGGTACATAAGTACGAGAGCTTAACCACTAAGACAAGAGTGGTATTCGACGCCAGTTGCAAATCTAGCAATGGTTTTTCGCTGAATGATCGTTTGTTAAGTGGTCCTCCCCTACAGCGTGACATCACTCTTTTACTCACCGAATGGAGGCAGCACAAGTTCGTTTTTACAGCCGATATAGCGCGCATGTATCGCCAGGTCTTGATACATCCTGACGAGAAAAATTTTCAAAGAATAATCTGGCAATCAAGATCAGATGATTCTCCTTCGGATTATCGTCTTTCGACGGTAACCTTTGGAGTAACTAGCGCTCCCTTTTTGGCTCTTCGGGTTCTCCATCAGCTAGCCAAAGATGAAGGTCATAATTTCCCAATCGGAGCTAATATTGTTTTAAATGACTTTTATGTTGACGACGTGCTTTCTGGAGCTGATACTTTATCTAAAGCACAAGAAGCCAGAAAGCAGGTGGATGCCATTTTGCGACGGGGAGGGTTTGAGCTGAGGAAATGGGCAGCAAACTCAGAAGAAATATTAACAGACATCCCTGAAACTAAACGCTCGTCTTCTTTATCTATTGTTATCAACACAGATGATGTCATCAAAACACTCGGATTATTGTGGACCCCATCAAGGGATTGTTTTACCTATAACATTGAAGTAAAAAATGCTCACCCCCCGTACACAAAACGCACGACTCTATCGGAAATCGCGCGAATCTATGACCCATTGGGGTGGATAGCTCACATTACTATAAAGGCAAAAATTTTCATGAAATCGTTATGGAAAGAGGGTGTGAGTTGGGACGAACCGATTCCTCATAATTTATCTGCAAAGTGGGCAGAGATTCTTTGTTTGCTGAACAACTTAAATACCTTATCAATTCCCAGATTTGTAAATACAGATGCCACTAGCCAAGTACAGCTCCATGGGTTTTGTGATGCTTCAGAGGAAGCTTATGGGGCAGTACTATATCTTCGAATCAAAAATAACGACAAGATATTTGTTCATCTTCTTAGTGCAAAGACAAAGGTAACTCCCTCAAGATCGGTCACCGTTCCAAGACTCGAACTATGCGGTGCGGTTTTACTTTCGAGATTAGTGAAAAAAATCTCTTCTTCCATAGCAGACCAAGAAATGAATACTTATCTGTGGACTGACTCCACTATTGTCCTTTCCTGGTTAAATCGCCATCCCTACAATTTCAAAACATTTGTGCGTAACCGAATTTCGGAAATACAGACAAATTTGGACTCAGCAATAGCATGGAAACATGTACCATCGGAAGAAAATCCGGCCGACTTAGCCAGTCGAGGTATTTCATCTGTAAAGGCCATGAATACAAGGCTATGGTGGCATGGGCCTAGTTGGCTCTCCCAATCAGAATCTTCTTGGCCTTCGGTTATCCCTCCTAATCCTGAGTCTCAAAACTTAGAGCAAAAAACAACACATTCATTTCTTGGACAAAATCAAGAATTGTCATATTTTTCTGAAGTTCTAAATAGATTCTCTTCGCTTTCGCGTCTCCTCAATACAGTTCTGTGTCAACGATTTATCAACAAAATATGCCGAGTAAAGGGTGAAGTAGAATCTTGGATCACTACGGCAGAAGTAATGTCAGCTAAGTTGTTCTGGATTAAGCATGAACAAAAAAGATTCTTTCCCGAAGAAATCAAGGCATTATCATTCAATACTACTCTGAATAAGAGTAGTAAAATTTTGTCTCTTAACGCGTTTTTAGATGGTGAAGGATTACTGAGAGTAGCTGGTAGATTAGATGATTCGTCACTTCCGTATCGTGAGAAACACCCCCTTATTCTTCACCCCAAAAGTCATTTAACTCTTTTGTTCATCGACCATGCTCACAAACTTTGTTTACATGGGGGCACAACATTAACGCTTTCGACGCTGAGGAAAACCATTTGGGTTGTTAATGGAAGAAATTTAGTGAAAAAAACCATACAGAAATGTATTCCCTGCTTCAAAAATTCATGTCAGACCAGAGCACAGCTCATGGGAGCCTTACCGCATTCTCGGATAAATCCTTCTCGCCCATTCAGTAATACCGGTATTGATTACGCTGGGCCATTTCATCTTAGAATATCTCGCACAAGAGGATGTAAGACCTACAAAGGGTACGTCGTTATATTTGTGTGCTTAAGTACAAAGGCAATCCACATAGACGTAGTAAGTGACCTTACTACTGAGGCATTTATGGCTTGCCTAAAGCGCTTCATTTCACGACGAGGATTGTGTGCCAATATATATTCTGACTGCGGGACAACATTTGTTGGTGCCCGGAATCAACTCGATCGGGAGCTGAAGGCTGCATTCTCCGTAGCCACCCGACACGCTGCAAATTTAGTTAACATACAAGGTATTCAATGGCATTTCATCCCCCCGGCCTCACCCCATTTTGGCGGTTTGTGGGAGGCCGGAATAAAATCTATTAAATATCACCTCAAGCGAGTGTTAGGAAACATACCTTTAACCTATGAAGAAATGTGTACTATCCTCACACAGATAGAAGCGTGTCTAAATTCGCGGCCGCTATGTCCTCTAACCGATGACCCCAATGACCTCAAAATTCTTACCCCAGGTCACTTTCTAACTGGAGATGCTCTGTTGGCACCTCCAGAAGAAATCCTCACTGACTTAAAGTTAAACCTACTTACGAGATGGAATCAGTTGCAACGATTAAAACAGGATTTTTGGAAAGCTTGGAGTCAAGAATATTTGTCTCGGCTTCAACAGCGGCCGAAGTGGTTGCGAGCTGTAGAGAACATTAAAATCGGCGATCTCGTTCTCATTAAAAACGAAAATCTCCCGTCCAATCAGTGGGCTTTGGGAAGAGTAATTAAAACCCATCCCGGCAGCGACCAACTCGTTCGAGTAGTAACCCTAAAAACTAAAGTGGGAGAGCTAAAACGCCCCGTAACAAAACTCTGTTTGCTACCGACAAACCCCTGAACTAAATAAGGCAATAACTGGCATGAATTCAAAAAAAAAATGTTTATTTAGTTGAATTAGTGAGGTATTCATCCTTCCAAACTTAAGCTTGTACTTGCATTCATTCATGAATTAATTGAATTTCAATGAATTATCGGAGCGATCAAATGTGAAATTAATTGTTACTCACTATTCTTTGCTTTACCTATCCCGTCCATTTGCACTAACACTATACCGCCCCTCAGAAGGAGTTACACCTAGCCTGTTCGAAATAAAATCTGCATCATATAAGCAGAGGATGAATTACAGAATGCTTGCTGTTCGACTTGGCAACACCTTGGCTTTCTAGAATTCAGCAATGCTATCCCGACCGTGCGCTGAATCATCAATTTGCCACCGTATCATCATCAACCTCATCTGTATTGAAATCTAGAGGATTTCAAGGCGGGGGAAAATGTTCAAGTTCATAGGAGCTTTAGCTCGCAGCTATTAAGCTCCAGCATCGCTTACTACTCTTGCAAAGAGTGTAACGATACTTGCCGTCCTCCATCTACATTTGCATCACATTATCCTCTTCGCGGAAGAGATAATGGAGCTGGACCAGACCAGCCGGATCATCGCCTCAACGTAATCTCTTCATTCGAAGAGATTAAGGACGCCTTATCGCTGCACAGCCACCACCCACGATCGCTGATAAGAGCGCAGAGGGCACTTTCCCATCATCAGCCGCCAGATCGACATCGCCAGCCTCCGACAGACAGGAACTCCAGCAGCAACGTGACTCCAGCAGCAACGTGGGCCAGCAATTAAAATCACGAAAATAAATTTAATCCGCGGCAATAAAGTAGTGTACTAGTGAATCCGTGAATTTCCTTTTATACTCACCTTGCCAGCCATCCGAACAGATACATTTTCTAAATATGCATGGGCTTTACCAATTGAAGACAAAAGTGGGATAGAAGTAACTAAAGCAATGCAACTAATTTTCAATCAGGGCCGTATTCCAAGAAACTTGCAAACAGATGATGGAAAAGAGTTCTACAACAAGTCGTTTAAACACTTGATGGAAAAATATGATGTTAATCATTACTCAACTTATAGTTCTTTGAAGGCGTCAATTGTAGAAAGATTTAATAGAACATTAAAAAATATTATGTGGAAGGAATTTAGTATGAATGGCAATTATCATTGGCTGAGTATGCTGGACAAATTAACAGATAAATATAATAGAAAAAAACATCGAACTATTAAGATGAGGCCCATAGACGTAGGCCCTGCTGATGAGATTCGCTTATTGCTAACTGTGTATAAAAAACCAAAAACAAAGTCAAGCCCAAAGTATAAAGTAGGAGACTTTGTTCGGATAAGTAGATATAAACATGTTTTTGAAAAAGGTTACACCCTAAATTGGTCTACTGAAATATTCAAAATAAAAGAGGTAAAAACCACTTACCCAGTAACTTACATTCTTGAAGACTATAAAGGAAATATAATACAAGGCGCTTTTTACCAGCTTGAACTAACAACCGTCTGATATCCCGACGCTTACCTTGTAGAACAATTTTTAAAACGAAGGGGGGGGGGGATAGAGTTTATGTTAAATGGCTTGGATTTCCACAAAAGCACAACACATGGATTAATATAAAAGACGTTTTGTAAACACCCTTTATTGTAGACACAATGTTGATCTTAAAGCGTAAATCTGATCGATTAAAGACATTTAAGAATTTAACTTTGGATGATAGGAAATCATACAAGTTAGCAAGGAGTGGCTTCTTTTACACGAACCTGAAAGATATAGCAAGATGTTACTTTTGCTGTATGGAAATGAACGCCTTAAACACACCTGAAGACGTTGAGGCCGAACATCTGCGACGCACGTGCACCTGGTTGTATCTATGCAAATGGCAAGGATACTTGCGGACCGTATAACAATCTAGTTACGAAATCAAAAAACACAATTTGGGCTCTAAATACTGTAGCAGCACTGCTGCTTTAGCATCAGAATAGACACTGTCTATTATCTTAGACCACTTGGTCATTTAAAATTTTGGCAACTTACATAGCAAGCCAAAATTAAATTTTCTAGATGATTCCAAACTTCCTAAAAATCCAGTCGTGTCGTGAAAGTCAGTGCAGTTAATAAAATAATAAAATAGGTAAGAATATACCTAAATTGGTGACCCCGAACAAAAGAACACAAACAAATAATTGGGTGTGAAGTGCCCGCCCTGTGTGTGATAGTTAAAATAAAAGTGCATCGAGGAAGACAACAGCAACTACCACAATAGTGACGCCGACAACAGATTCGGACAACAGATAGTAGAACCTTGCCGAAACTTCAGAGAAGCAACTGGAAATGAACCTAAATCAAGACGCTACAATGCACGACAGTGGCAACGCCACAGGAGAGTCATCGTTTTTGACGCCTGCAGGGGTCGGGGTCGAAGGAATCTCGTCATCGACGAGATTTAAGCTGCCGAAATTTTCGACGGTTTACCCGGCTACGTGGTTTGAGCAGGCGGAACTGGACTTCCTGCTCAACCGTATAAAGAAGAACGAGGACAAGGTCCTCCATGTTTTGGTGGCGCTGCCTACCGAAATTATGGCAGTTCTTCCGTCCGAGTTTAAAAATCCCGCGAGTTTGAGACCGTACGAGGATTTAAAGAATGCTATTCTTGCCAAGTACGGACTCTCACCTCAGCAAAGGTTAGAGCAACTCCTATCCGAACAGGATATGGGAGATCAAACCCCCACAGAGTTTTATGCCTCGCTGAAGAGACTCGCGGGAGACGGCATGACAGCTGTTATGCTAAAGGACTTGTGGAAACGGCGACTTCCACAGGAAATAGCCCTGGCAATAACACCCATAGAGGCGCAATGCACCCTCGACAATGTTTTGTCAACTGCAGACAAAATATGGGAGTTATTGCCCAAGTCGAGGATTCGGACTACCACTACCAACTCTGTGTCCAGAGTGGAGGTAACCCGAAACGGACCACAGGACCGTATATCCCGACTTGAAAATCAAGTCCTGCATTTAACTCGGCAGATTAATAAATTAATCCGCAGCCGGAGCCAAACACCGAGTAATCGGACGAGGTCGCACTCGCGACCAAAAAGGCAGGCGCATGCAGAGACACTCTGCTACTATCACCGGAAATTCGGTGATAAGGCCAAAGCCTGCGTCAATAACTGCCCGCGATTCAAAGAACGCGGACAGCCGATCCCGTCCACCTCCAAAAAAGCGACAAAAAACTAAAGGTAAGTCCCGAGTCGATGCAGTCTAACTTAGACTACAAAAACGCGGACAAAAGACCGTACGTAAGAGATAACGGGAATAAACTTTATTTCCTCATCGATTCGGGCGCGAACGTATCGTTATTACCCCCCACATATGCACACACACACACTACATCACCGAATCTACTGCTACGAGCAGCTAACGGTACAACGATTCGTACTTTCGGTACCAAAATCCTCGAGCTTGATCTTGGTCTACGACGGAAATTCGTGCACTGTTTCATTATCGCAAATTGCACAAACCCTATCCTAGGTGCAGATTTTTTAACAAAGTTTAAACTGGCTCTCGATTTTAATAATAATCAGCTGATCGATTCGGAAACTAGCCTTCGGGTAAAAACCCACCTTAAATCTACACCGAGATCAGTTGAAACGCAATATATGGTCGACAAGAAGTTTAAACAGCTACTAACAAAGTATGCAGAGCTTACGAAGCCAGCAAACTTCAACTTGCCGATCAAACATAATGTGCAACATCACATTTTGATACAAGGCCAATTACCTTTCACTACAGCTCGGAGACTTCATCCTGAAAAAATGAAAGTGGCCAAATTGGAGTTCGAACACATGATCGAATTAGGCATTTGTCGACCATCTTCATCGCCAGCAGCTTCACCACTTCATCTGGTCCCTAAAAAGGACACACATGATTGGCGACCATGTGGCGATTATCGCCGCTTAAATGCAGTCACGATACCGGATAGATACCCTATCCCACATATCCAAAATTTTTCGCAACACTTACAAGGATGCAAAATTTTTTCAAAAGTGGATTTGGTACGAGCTTACCACAATATTCCGGTAACACCGGAAGATATCCACAAGACTGCAATTATCACTCCTTTCGGTTTATTCGAATTTACTCGAATGCCGTTTGGTTTACGAAACGCGGCCCAAACATTTCAGAGATTTATGAATGAAGTTACAAGGGAGCTAGACTTCGCTTTTGTTTATTTAGATGATATTCTCATCGCAAGCAGAAACGAAGAAGAACATTTGACCCACTTGGATCAACTTTTTAACAGACTGCAGGTTTTCGGTTTGACCATTAAATTGGAAAAATGCGTGTTCGGAGTTCCAGAAATCAACTTTCTGAGCCACCGGGTCACTGACCAACGCATTCTTCCATCGGAGGACAGAGTTAAAGCAATTTCCGAACTTCCGCCTCCAACTTCGGTCAAGCAAATCCAAAAATTTCTTGGAATGGTAAATTTTTACCACCGCTTTATTCCAAGACTGGCAGATATTTTAACGCCAATTTACGCACTGTTGAAAGAATTAGTTAATTCAAAGACACCAAAGAATTCTAAGACAATTCCTTGGTCTGAGCACTGCCAGACAGCCTTCGAAAAGGTTAAAAATGCGATGGCACAAGCAACTTTGCTCAATCATCCGATTGATAATGCCAAGTACAGCATTTCAACTGATGCGTCAGATTATGCACTAGGCGCAGTATTAGCACAGCTAAACAACAATCAGTGGCAACCACTGGCATTTTTTTCGAAGAAACTTTCTTCAACAGAACAGAAATACTCTGCGTTTGATCGCGAATTATTAGCCATCTACGCAGCAATTAAACACTTTCGTTATGCTGTTGAAGGTCGAGAATTCACTGTATTCACAGACCATAAGCCCCTGATTAAAGCAATTCCGTCAAAGACTGATAGATCACCGCGACAAGCTCGACACCTTGACTACATAGCGCAATTTACCAACGATATAAGACACATATCAGGTAAAGACAATGTGGTCGCGGATTATCTTTCACGTCCTCTATCGGCTGACATAGTTAGTGCGATTAAATTCGACCTTCCAACTCTGGAAGAAACACAAAAGGACGATGAAGAACTTAAAGTATTGGTGAAATCGCCTAAAAACAATTCTAGTTACAAACTAGCCATAACACCAATACCGTTCACTTCGAACAAAGTCTGGTGTGATATAGGCACACAAATAACACGCCCGTATATCCCGAAGTCTTTGCGAAGATTAGCTTTTGATTCAGAGCATAATCTTTCACATCCCGGTACTCGAGCAACACGACGTGCGGTAACTTCCAAATATTTTTGGCCAAGTATGAATAAAGACTGCAACGAGTGGTCACGTTCATGCTTGGGTTGTCAGAGATCTAAAGTGTCCAGACATATCAAATCGCCATTAGAGCAATTTAATCTGCCGAACAGTCGTTTTGAACATATTCATATGGATATTGTGGGACCTCTGCCGCCATCGCAAGGATATGCTTATATCCTCACGATCGTCGATCGTTTTTCAAGATGGCCTGAAGCATATTCTATTAGGGATATTTCTGCACACACAGTGGCTAAACGTTTCGTGACAGAGTACGTCCCTAGATTCGGAGTACCACTTGAGATCACAACAGATCAAGGTACACAATTCGAATCAAAACTGTTCACAGAAATCACAAAACTCCTGGGTACTCACCGTATTAGAACCACAGCATACCATCCACAAGCAAACGGGATGGTCGAGAGATTCCACAGGACTCTCAAAGCTGCTCTAAAAGCAAGAGACAACACTTCACATTGGAGTGAAGAATTGCCCTTTGTTTTATTAGGAATTCGAACAGGAGTTAAAGTGGATTTAAACTGTTCACCCGCAGAATTAGTTTATGGACAAAATCTCAGGCTACCAAGCGAGATTTCAATCTCTGCTAAACAAGAAATCACACAATCTGATTTTCTTGAACGGCTACGTTCATACGTTCGAAACCTTCGGGCGAGTCAACCGCGGCTACCTACCGCGCAAAAGACTTATGTACCCACATCGCTTGAGAACACTGATTACGTTTTCGTCCGAGTCGATCACACACAGAAACCTCTTGATCAACCTTACACAGGACCCTACCACGTAATCAAACGACTTCGAAAAAATTATGTCATTGACATAAACGGGACAAACAAGTCGATATCTATCGACCGTCTTAAACCAGCCTATGTTCATACAGATGACAATAAAACATAATTTTTTTTTTTTTAGACATAGATCGCAGTGCTGGAGGGGGAGTATGTAGCAGCACTGCTGCTTTAGCATCAGAATAGACACTGTCTATTATCTTAGACCACTTGGTCATTTAAAATTTTGGCAACTTACATAGCAAGCCAAAATTAAATTTTCTAGATGATTCCAAACTTCCTAAAAATCCAGTCGTGTCGTGAAAGTCAGTGCAGTTAATAAAATAATAAAATAGGTAAGAATATACCTAAATTACTCTTAAAGTTTTAGTAGGATCGTTTCTTTTATTTGGACTATGTTGTGAAATTTATTTTAAACTGTAAAAAACAAAAAACACCAATAAAGATATTTCAATACATCAAATTATTATTTAAAAGGCCCGTCTTAACCGTCACCTTCATCCTCGACTAACCTGTTCAGTTTTTATTCAGAAACAAATGTGCCGGTCTACTCTTATGCAATCTTCCCGCCTACACTATGCAGATATCACACGTCCCCCCCAAACAGCACACGGCCAAAAACCAAAACATTCTCTTTGCTACCTGCTCATACCCGATACAGTCACCGCACCGTTTTCTTAGCCGCGCTTCTTCTGACCACCGCGTCCTGCACACTTCTCTCATCTTCTTCATCGCTTTGCGTCTTCCGTCCACTGCTTCAAACGAGTTCTTTTTTATGCTTATTGCACTTCCTCACAGCATTGTTTCTACCGACCGTGGCGTGCATTGACTTTTCTTTTTTATTTGCTCTTATTAAAACCATGGAATCTTGCGCTTCTTTGGTCTTTACCTTTCACACTTATGGCGTATAGCCCTACTGCATTATCGCAACGTTTCACTATGCATCACAACCTGTTTTTAACACGGAAACACCCATATACTCGGGCAAAGACTATGGAACTTACGTTAGAAAGACTGTTCACTCCGGTAATTTAGCTTCTCATTTTTCGTGACCTTGGTACCGTTATTTCTCCCAACCCCACGATCTTGCTAGAAGTCGATAGCATGCTTACGCATTGTGGTGAAAACAAGAGAAACAATGCTGAGGCGGGGCTTGGAATTTAGAGGAACTGGTACAGAGGCTAGAGGGTGCCGACAGGCGATCACTTAAAACTGAAAGAAAACTTTCATTGAATTAAATAAATGCATGAGCTTTACTAAATTGTTTTTATTGCAAAATAGTTCAATATTTCTATTGCATTTTTTAGGAATATGATATATTCTTTGTATACACATTTATTTTTTCTTTTTCCTAAAATATAAGTATTCTCAGAGATTAAAATGTGTAATAAATTGCATATACGGAGTAGTTCTCCGCTGGCTTTAGATACAAGTTCCCCTTTAATGTTTGAAATGAAAACACTGTAATTTTGTCCAAGGAGGAAAAAGCGCATGGCATAAAAATCCTCCTTATTTATTTCAACAACAATAATGTTACAAATTTAACAATGATCAATCTTAATTAAAATCACAAAAGTTTGATTAAACTAATAATAATTATTTAAGACTACGCGTAATATTTTAAAAGAACAAATAAGTTGAATTAAAATTATGAATCACAAATACCTCTTTAATAATTTATTGTTACTATCAAATTTTTAAACATTTTTATTGTAATCTTTGTCAGAGCGAAATTGTAAGCGCTTAGGAATTTGCTTATTTAGGATTGGTTTTGAATTTGTAGCTGCCTGCTTAGCTCGAAAAGAAGCCAAGTAATTAGCGGGCAAGCAGAAATTGCAGCAGAGAGGCGACGCGCACAGGCAGGGTAATAAAATCAACCCTTAGAAAGGATGCGCGCCTCGCTTATCTCTGGCGACAATAACATTATAAACCGTAGGCATATTTATTGTAGCTAACATCTGGCATGCTTTAGAATTAGCTGGACGAGTGAAGATTGGTTATTTAATCTTCATTCAGCCAGTGAATGCGAAGAAGTGCGTTTGAGTTTAAAGCGAGTGAAGTTAGAAGAAAAGTCAGTTGATTAGTTAGTGTAGTTAGTTAATCTGGAAACTTTTCAGGTGGGTTGTTTTGGACTACTATACATAGTTTCAATTATTGTAGCGAATTAGTTTGCATGATGGAAGTGACGTTAGATAGTCATTTAGCCATCCCGTGGGGGAAGATATTCACGATTCATGGGGGTATCTTGGCACAGGTATATCCGTGCCCTGCTCAGGTATGTCCGTGCAGCCTGCAGTGTTCACAGGTATGTCCGTTTTCAATGTAGGGAGATCCCCACAGCTTGAACAGTGGTCCCCCAAAGCTCCACACTTCACCCAGGTATGTCCGTGTTCAGGGGAGGGTGCGCTCCCGGCACAGGTATGTCCGTGCCCGGCACAGGTATGTCAGTGCCCGGCACAGGTTTGTCCGTGCCCTACACAGGTATGTCCGTGTACGAAAGTTGCTCAGGTATGTCCGGGCATTATATGAACCCACGGGAATAGACTAACTCAGCAAGTAGCTAGACCCCACTGAGTATTTGTACTCATATGTTTGTTTTTACTCCTTTGTAAGGAACGGATCGAGTCGTCGCCCGGAAATAGAAACATTAGTGAGGAGCACGTATGTGAATTAAGATAAAAGTTTCATGTGCTATATAAAATTAATAAACTTAAAAAAAAAAATAAAGTGTTTTACAAACCATCATTCTATTACCTTTAATAATATAATATATTCTTACTCTAATATAAAGCTTTACAAGAAAATCTTTATTCTGTTTATCACAACATTCAAAAGTGTATTCAGATTTTAAATCATCTAACAATTGTTGTGGTCAGGGGGAGGACAAAGTCTAGCCCTCATGAATCCGCACGCTCAAAACATAAAAACGCGGAAATTTTTGCTCTCCGCCTATGGGCCTCGGCGATAGCCCGGGGGCTCGGCCGAAACTTCACGGCGGCGCTGGACGGTCCCGCAAGGGATTGCGTTCCTTGGGCTGCGAGCGACGAATTTCGTTGCACGAAAATGCACAAAATTCGTCGGTCGCAACTCAAGGCCAAGCCCAAGCTAGAAAAAATATCCGGCGCGAGCCCTGTGACCGAGCCTCAAGCGGTGCCACAGATTTCGGTCCCATACAAAAATTTTCAGCGACCGAGCCCCGGGCATCGCCACAGATTTCGGTCCCATACAAAAATTTCAGCGACCGGCGGGCTGGTGCATGGCTGCGGGAGGCTGAAGATGAGCGGGCGGCGTCCTCGGTGCACTTTGCCGTCCCAGCGCTGCGGGCTCCTGCACTCATCGGTATCTACAGTGGCAGCGGCGGTGAGTGTGGGAGTGCGCTGCAGCGGGACCCGTAACGGTCGCCGGGGCGCGTGGATTTCGGCGTGGCGTAAGGCTGAATTTTGGGGGAGTCGAGTTGGGATCACCGAGCCGAAAGGAAGTTTTGGGATACGATCGGTACGCGAAAGAGAAAAGTTCTGGGCACCGTCGACACACACGGCCCGGTAAAAAAATTACTCGCGAAAAGGAAAGTAATAATAGAATCATTACCGGAATTTGTGAATTTGCTGAAAAAAATATTGAAGCGAATGATATAAATAAATGGTGGAGTTAGTTTTGTGCCGGAAGTAGTAGTGATTAAAATAATTTTTCTGATAATAAAAAAAAAAAAAATGAGATTTGAGGAATTCTCCAACGATGAAAATCAGTGCCCCGAAACAAAGGAATATTGTTAAGGCGACGTTTTACGATCCCAAGAAAAAGTGTCCGAGTGACTCTATAATAAAAATAAAAGGAAGAAAATCAAATTAATTTAGTTTCGAGAAAAGGTGTCCGAGTGACTCTATAATAAAAATAAAAGTAAAGTCATTTTTGTTATTGAAAGAATAAAATTCCTATTGACTCTATCATAAAAGCGTTAAATTCATTTTTGTTTCTGAACGAAAGTGTCCGAGTGACTCTATAATAAAAATAAAAGTAAAGTCATTTTTGTTATTGAAAGAATAAAATTCCTATTGACTCTATCATAAAAGCGTTAAATTCATTTTTGTTTCTGAAAGAAAGTGTCCGAGTGACTATAATAAAAATAAAAGTAAAGTCATTTTTGTTATTGAAAGAATAAAATTTCTATTGACTCTATCATAAAAGCGTTAAATTCATTTTTGTTTCTGAAAGGAAGTGGCCGAGTGACTCTATAATAAAAGAGGCAAAAAAAAAAAATTTTTTAAAGTCAATTTTTGTGAAAAAAAAAAAAAAAAAAAAATACTAAGTGACTATAATAAAAAAATTAAATTTTGCCTTTGAAAGAGAATGTCCGAGGAACTCTGTAAATAAAAAGTCGAATTCATTTCTATAAAATTATATGATATAGTTTATATAAGAAACAAAAACTCGTATTGAAAAAAAAAATATATAAAAACATTAAATTTAAAAAAAAAAAAAAAAAGGGGGAAGAAGTAAATTTTGTTGAAAAAAAAAGGGGGAAAAGAGTAGAATTTGGGACTCGACTGACCTGGTTGCTGCTGATCGCCAGCGGAGGGCACCACGACGGGGCCACCTGAAGAGGCAGGGTGCCTCCGCTCTCGTCCCACCTCATCGCTTCTTCGCGGGAATCCCCACCATCGGCGGAATCAACGGTTCAGCACGGCGCCCAACGAGCTCTAGTTTAATTGCTTAGTCCCTGTGGTTTTTTTATTGTAAGTAAAGATAATAGAAGGTATGTTCCCTTGACTTAAGTTTTATTTTCTCTCGGTTCCCCCCTCTCTCATTCTCTTTTGGCAGCCATGGTATTCTCGTAGGTCGTTGTGTTTCTTAAAGGGACCTCCCAATTATGAAGGCCGCAGGGAGGTCACAGGGTGGTTGGGGCAACAGGCCAAGGGGGGTTCATCGTGAACCGAACCCCCCCTGAGAGCCAATCACGGGCAGCTTCAGGGGTTTAGCCTGCACCGTCGTTTTTCCCCCCTTCGCGATTTTGTCGTTTCCGTCGCGGGAGAATTTTCGTTGTTGTGGTGGGCCATTCCGGCGGCTGAACGCGGTTTTTTGGTAAACCCCCCCACTCGCTACCGCAAACGCTAGCCTGCCAGCTCCCGCAGCCGCATACCGTCGGACAGGGGCTTAGCCGGGCTCCCTAAAGGTCTTCATATACCTCAACAATTATAGCGCCCAACGTGGGGCCTTCCTTTCCCTTCCCATTGGAGCGAAAGGCTCCCCAATTTTCACTTACCTTCATGTGTCTTCCATCGAGGCCCTATCGGCGACTCCCATGGCTGGGGTCTCCCGGAGGCCTCTTGAGAATTGAGGATACTGGCTTCTTCAGCCAGTAAGCCTACTCGAGGTCTCGGGGAGCACCCCATCCTAGGGAGAAGCTGGTAGCGGGGGGTCCTTACTAGTGGACCCTGCCGGGCCTGCGTGGCTGAGACGTACGAGGCTCCTCCCTGGAATTGCAGGGGTTGGCTGTTAATAGAGCCAGCCTCCTGACCGGGAGGACACCCCGTTCGTTCTTCGCCTCGCAGTCCCTGCCGGCGAAACTGGGAAGGGCCCTTCCCTCAACTACTTCCTTCGCAGGCTGAATGCTCGGTGGCCTGGGATTGGCTCCCAGTTTTTTAAAAGTAACGGAGTTTTGACTACTTTCTTTCCATGGCTGAAAGAGAATGTTGGAGTTGGGACCAGAGATTTTTATGAAGTAATATAATCTGTATATTTTGAAAAAATTTATATATCAATTAATTTTGTATAACGAAAAATTGGGCTGTAACTTTCTGTAATTATTTTTGCAAGATGCATTTTGTTGTACACAAAGTTTTTTTTTCTGTAACAAAAGTTGATCATGGACGGATGTATTCAATTGTGAACTGATATAAAATTATCATCTTTGAATAGCTCTTAAAACATAGGTTTTGCGTTCATGAAATTTTGCATTAGTTTGTTTTTGAATAAGGTTTAAATAATCTCGGCCGCAAACACCGGATATATAAAATTCTGAGTAAATTTCTAAAACTAAAATCTAGTTATTAACTTATAAGAATATTAATAATTAATGAGTGATGAGTACTATAATGTTTCTTATTCAGTTTTAGTTTCATTTTTTTTGCCTAATATTTTTATGCTCCAATAGATAAAATTTATTTTTAGTTTGCAAGATAGCCATAATTAAGTAATATTAATAGCAATTAGTTGTAAAAGTTATTGTAAGTTTGGGTCACCAGCACGTAACATTTTGCTTGCCACGAAAATTTTTTCTTCCTTTTTTTTGTATTCTTTTGAAGTCGCATTTCGGTTTTATCGCCCGCGTTTGGAGAATCGGCGCGCCACGAATACGAAAGAACCTTCGGCGCGCACTAATATCTTTCTTTCCGTCTGGTTTTCACATTGGTAAATTGATCGCTCCGCGTATTCTTCATAATGCCTAAGCCTAACTCACCAACGAAAAATCCGTATAATACCCGGCAAACGGGGAGACGACAGCTTTTCCTTTCGGACGCACAGGAGGAAGCGGGAGCAGCTGGCTTGCTAAACCCGAATAACGATTCGCGAACCGTAGACGCACCGCCGGTAGAGCACATTCGCGAACAAGAAATAGACACTCCTTTGCTGTCTCAAGCCGGCGATCCGCCCGCGCAAGCCCAGACTTTCCGCCCACGTCGAGAGCCCCCAGAAGTCACTATGGTTCCACCTGAGTCGGGATGGATTCCAACCCAATCTCTGTTGGCGGGTCTTCAGCAACAAATTTCAAGTCTCGTACGAGACGAGGTTGCTAGAGGAGTCAAAGAAATAAAAGACCAAGTGTCGAGAGACGCTTCTAAGCATAGCTTCACGACTCCATCTCCGCCAACAGCCACTCAGCAACCCCCTAGCAGACAACCAGAAGGCCCGGGCCTTCCAGGTTCAGTGTTTTATAGGCCCCCTCCAAATTACGACCATCTGGGGCACTATCCACCCCCTCGACGCAGTAGCAGCCCGATCCGTAACTGGAAGCTGCAGTACGATGGGGATAATAAAAAGCTGAGCGTGGAAGAATTTATCTTCCGGGCAGAAACGCTAACGCATAACACCCTGCGTAGTGATTTTTCCCTGCTAGTCAGAAATTTCCACCAGTTGCTGAGCGACTCTTTAGTCAATTGGTATTGGACTTACTTAAGAGGTTTACCCCGTCCAACTTGGGACCAAATAAAATATGCTCTGAGAGCTGATTGGGGTGATCGCTCGCGCGACGTCGATATCCGTAGGCAGATGCTGAGTAGGCGGCAGCAGCCTCGCGAGACTTTCGTCTCATATTATCAGTCCCTCATTTCGCTTCGGAATCAGCTTAAGAATCCGATGGCCGAAACAGAATTCGTTGAGACGGTGAGAGCAGGTCTGCTCCCTTACATACAGGAGCAGATTTGCCTTCATCGTGCCGACACTATAGGCCAGTTGCGTATGCTGGTTACGGAGGTACAAACTACGAGGGAGCGGTCTCGAGCGGCGCTGTTGTCGCCTGCTCAACATCGTGCTAGGGTGGAGGAATACAGTCCGCTCGTCGTTGAGCCAACAGAAAGTGGTGAGCAGGTGGTTGACGCGGTTGGGATGGTGGCGAGATATCAACCACTGAAAATCAAATGCTGGAACTGTGAGGCCGAAGGGCATTTCTACCAAGACTGCGAGAAAGAGCCAACGGGCTTCTTCTGTTACGGCTGCGGCCGGAAGGGGACAGTCAAACCTCGATGCCCCAGCTGTTCGCAAAAAAACCAGTCTCGGGCCGGGAACAACAACACCCGTTCCCGACCCCAACGAGCGATGCTGACAGCTGCGACATCGGACGAGACTCTTCCCTCCCCTCCGCTGCCCTGATGGGAGGACCGGAGGTATCCCCCGTTGTAGGCAAGTTGCCAAACTCCCCTGACATAGCAATTCTACCTGACGTGTCCAATTTCCCAAAATCAGATGACGAAACGGTTACAATTGAAGATTGCGTTGAATCCGATAACGAAGTGACAGAGTCACAGGTTACTCCCTGTCGAGCAGTTACGATTTTAGCAAGGCCTGAACGGCCAATAGAAACTCAGACCCCCGCTCCAGTTGTTTACCCACGTAAACCTTTCCATCAGCGGTTGAGAGAGTATCGAGCTGCTCGGGAGAGAATTTTCATGTCTGCTCTCGAATCTTCCAAAGTCCCCCAGACCCGTGTTCTAAATTCGAAAAAAATCAAACGGTCGTCACTTCGTGTCCGCACCTTTTGGCGACGGGTAACTGCTAATAGACGTAAGCTAGCCACTGCGTTCGTGTCAATACCCCAGGACGTAAGGCCTTATGCCGAAATCCAAATCTTGGGAAAAAAACTAACTGGCTTATTGGACAGTGGTGCCAGTGTGAGCATCCTCGGGCAAGGTTCGGAGCATTTGTTGGCCGAAAAGAAATTTAAGTGGACCAAATATCGCTTCGCGATCGAGGTAGCCAACGGTGCCAAGCCTGAAGTACACGGGCATGCTGACCTAGACGTCACCTTTCGTGGCCTAACCAAGTCAATCCGTTTTTACCTCGTTCCCAGCCTGACACAAACTTTATATTTGGGAGTCGACTTTTGGAAGGCTTTCGGTCTAGCTCCCGATGTATTAGGGTCTTTGGCGTCGTTGGATGCCTCAATCGTGGAGTCGACCGACTCCAAGCAACATGTCCTCCCTCCCTCGGAACATCGTCGGCTAGAACACGTCAAAACTCTTTTTCCATCTTTCGCTACACTCGGTCTGGGGAAAACCAAGCTTCTTGAGCATGTGATTGATGTCGGTGAAGCCGCCCCTATCAAACAACGTTTTTATCCTGTGTCACCAGCCATTCAGAAACTGATGGACGCCGAGCTGAGCCGAATGCTGTCGCTTGGAGTGATAGAGGAAAGCCAGAGCCCGTGGAGCTCTCCAGTGGTGCTCGTGCGCAAGCCCGGAAAGGTCAGGCTGTGTTTCGACGCCCGGAAGGTGAACTCCGTGACAAAAAAGGATGCCTACCCTCTGCCTCAAATCGATGGCATCCTGAGTCGCCTTCCGTCGGCTACATTTATAACCAGCCTGGACTTGAAGGACGCTTTTTGGCAAATACCACTGGAGGAAAGTTCCAGAGAAAAGACTGCTTTTACGGTACCTGGCCACCCCCTCTACCACTTCACAGTGATACCATTCGGGCTCTGCAACGCTCCTCAGACAATGTGCAGACTCATGGATAAAGTGATACCCTACAACCTTCGCGAAAATGTCTTGGTCTATCTCGATGACCTCTTGATCCTGTCCGAAGATTTTGATACCCATTTAGAACTTTTGTCTCAAGTGGCCAGTTGTCTCAAAAAGGCGGGCCTTACAATCAACGTAGAGAAAAGTAAATTTTGTTTGAAAGAGACGAAATATTTGGGGTACATTGTCGGAGAAGGGGGCCTAAAGACAGACCCAGACAAAATCGCCGCTATCGTAGACTATCCGCCGCCTAAAACTATTAAACAGGCTCGACGTTTCCTAGGCATGGCCGGTTGGTATCGAAAGTTCATCTCTAATTATGCTGATCTGACTTCACCCATTACAGACACGTTGAAGAAATCCAACAAATACACGTGGACTGCCGAAGCTCAGACCTCCTTCGATGAACTAAAGAAATTACTTACCACCGCGCCATTGCTATCGAGTCCTGACTTTAGTAAACCATTTATCATACAGTGCGACGCCAGCAGTCAAGGAGTAGGGGGCGTGCTTGTACAAACCGATGAAGAAGGCAAAGAGCGCCCAATTGCATACGTTTCTCAAAAGTTGAATTCGGCCCAGCGCAACTACACTGTAACCGAATTAGAATGTCTGGCGGCGATTATAAGCCTTAAAAAGTTCCGCGCATACGTAGAGTTAATGCCCTTTAAGATCGTAACGGATCACGCTAGCCTGCAGTGGCTTATGACACAGAAAGACCTTAGCGGTCGGCTGGCCCGATGGAGCCTTAAATTACAAGGCTTCAACTTCAGTATCGAACACCGTAAAGGATCACTGAACGTGGTGCCAGATGCCCTGTCGCGAATCCACTGCGAACAAATTAGTGCTAGTTCCTTGGAAGACCCTGGTCCAGGGATTGACCTGGACTCTCCACATTTCCACTCTTCCGAATACCGAGAACTTAAAGAACGGATAGAGAAAAATAAAGATCGTTTCCCTGATTTAATAGTTCGAGATGAATACGTCTACATCCGAACTCAACCACGGTCAGGTGATCCCGTTCAAGAGGAAGAAGCATGGAAGCTATGGGTCCCAGGTGCATTAACTAAAGAGGTTATATCGCGAGCTCATGATCCACCTTTAGCAGCTCACGGCGGAATTGGTAAGACTTTAGAAAGACTTCGTCGGCATTTCTATTGGCCAGGTATGACAGTAGAAACTCGCGCATACATACTGTCATGTGACATCTGTAAGGAGGTGAAACCATCCAACACCATCCTAAGACCACCCATGGGCACACAGGCCAAAACGGAACGTCCTTGGCAACGAGTTTATCTCGATCTCCTGGGCCCCTACCCTAGAACGAAAAGAGGGAAGGCCTATATCTTGATCGCCTTAGATCACCTTTCCAAATACCCTCTGCTCAAACCCCTTCGAAAAGCCAGTACCTCTAATATCTGCACTTATGTCGAAGAGCAAATCTTTCATCATTTCGGAGTTCCTGAAACCGTGGTGACTGACAATGGGACTCAGTTTCGTTCAGCCCATTTCCAAAACCTATTAAAAAAATATGGCGTAACTCATCTTCGTACGGCAGTATACTCGCCACAAGCCAACGCCTCTGAGCGCGTGAATCAATCCATCCTGTCCGGTATCCGAGCATACATACGAGATGAGCACACCAAGTGGGACGAGAAACTGAGTTGCATCGCCAGTTCATTACGCAGTTCAGTCCATCAGGCCACGCAGTTCTCCCCTTATAAAATTTTGTTCGGTAATCATATGATTGAGCATGGCTCCGCCTATGCTCTGTTACGACAACTATGGGGGGTGAATGAACCGATTGACGTGGACACTTCCGACAAACTTCGGCTGATACGGGTGCAGGTACAAGACAACCTTAACAAGGCTTTCGACCGAGGATCAAAACAATACAACCTGCGATCTAAACCAGTTGAGTTCAAGGTAGGGCAAGAAGTGTATAGAAGGAATTTCCAGTTGAGCAATTTCGGGAAGGGTTTCAATGCCAAGTTCGGGAAGAAATTTGTTAAATGTCGTGTCAGAGCCAGGAAGGGCAATTCACTTTACGAACTGGAGAACCTCCAAGGCAAGTTAATTGGCACATACCATGCTAAAGATATTAAACCGTGACCCATATATATGTTTGTCTGGTCGGAGTAACTTATTTCATCAATGTTAATTTATTTTAGTTTAAGTCGGAAGACTTCGCAGCGGCAATCCGTACTGGAGTTTTCCACTTAAATTTCGGTAGCCCTAATAAGGCATCCGACCAGCTTATCTGGAAATACGGGCGTCTTAGAGCCGCCTCTGCTACGCCACGCGGTGGACACACCCTGTTTTCTCCTCTTCCCCTTCCTAGTTAGAGTTCACTCTCCCCAATCCTATCCCATCCACCATCCCTCCTTTTAACATTTCTTCGTTTTTCACCACCCTTCTCTTATTCAAGAGGCTCGGCCTGCAACCCTCTAGGTTGAGGATGACCCGGACCTCTTGAGAATTGAGGATGTTGGCTTCGTCAGCCAGCAAGCCTACTCGGGGCCCCGGGGATTCTTCCTCCTCGAGGGGAACAGGCCGAGAGGGGCCTTGCTTGCCCGCTCCGTGGGACTGGCGCCTCGGAGACGTCAGGAGGGCTCCCTGGAATTGCAGGAGTTGGCTGTGTTTAGAGCCAGCTACCTGACCGGGAGATCCCCCCCCTGTCGTCACCGGTCGCTAGCCCTCGCGGGGTGGGTTGGCACGGTTCCCTTCCCTCGCGGATATATAATCTCTCTCCCATTCGGTGTCGCCAGAGTATCCATGGCTATTCCTTGTTTGCTATTTCATCCTTCGTTTAAACTCCTCAAGATATGACGGCTCAGCCGCCATTTTGAAAATTCAAAATTACTTCTCCAAATTTAATTAATCGGTTTTTTTTTGTCTCTTTTGCTTATACATAGATTTTTTATATATAATAGAATACCTACCTTTCCTACTTTAGGTACTTAAACCTTTTGGTATAATACTTTTCTCAGAGCAGTCACATTTCGATTTCGCAATTACCACCCCTACGCTCAACTAGTCCGGTTGCCCTTGGGTGGTCTTATGGCGTTACGGTCTTCATACATTTTGGGGGTTGGTTAACAGCCACCCTTATAAATTTCTTATTTCTTTAACTCCCGGTTATCTACTTGCTCTCTCCTATGAGACCGGCTAGCTCAGTCAAAGCGTCTGGTAGTGGGTCGAGCCACATGTTGGGCACCTCCACAGCCCGACCATTCTTCAGCTCCTTTGGTCTCGGTAGCGAGTACAACGGACCTGTGTTGTTGTGGTCAGGGGGAGGACAAAGTCTAGCCCTCATGAATCCGCACGCTCAAAACATAAAAACGCGGAAATTTTTGCTCTCCGCCTATGGGCCTCGGCGATAGCCCGGGGGCTCGGCCGAAACTTCAC
Organism: Tolmerus cingulatus; assembly: GCA_959613345.1. Classification (NCBI taxonomy): domain Eukaryota; kingdom Metazoa; phylum Arthropoda; class Insecta; order Diptera; family Asilidae; genus Tolmerus; species Tolmerus cingulatus. Next base: position 13,304,352 of record OY390712.1, on the reverse strand, counting down.
GGCGGCGCTGGACGGTCCCGCAAGGGATTGCGTTCCTTGGGCTGCGAGCGACGAATTTCGTTGCACGAAAATGCACAAAATTCGTCGGTCGCAACTCAAGGCCAAGCCCAAGCTAGAAAAAATATCCGGCGCGAGCCCTGTGACCGAGCCTCAAGCGGTGCCACAGATTTCGGTCCCATACAAAAATTTTCAGCGACCGAGCCCCGGGCATCGCCACAGATTTCGGTCCCATACAAAAATTTTCAGCGACCGAGCCCCGGGCATCGCCACAGATTTCGGTCCCATACAAAAATTTCAGCGACCGGCGGGCTGGTGCATGGCTGCGGGAGGCTGAAGATGAGCGGGCGGCGTCCTCGGTGCACTTTGCCGTCCCAGCGCTGCGGGCTCCTGCACTCATCGGTATCTACAGTGGCAGCGGCGGTGAGTGTGGGAGTGCGCTGCAGCGGGACCCGTAACGGTCGCCGGGGCGCGTGGATTTCGGCGTGGCGTAAGGCTGAATTTTGGGGGAGTCGAGTTGGGATCACCGAGCCGAAAGGAAGTTTTGGGATACGATCGGTACGCGAAAGAGAAAAGTTCTGGGCACCGTCGACACACACGGCCCGGTAAAAAAATTACTCGCGAAAAGGAAAGTAATAATAGAATCATTACCGGAATTTGTGAATTTGCTGAAAAAAATATTGAAGCGAATGATATAAATAAATGGTGGAGTTAGTTTTGTGCCGGAAGTAGTAGTGATTAAAATAATTTTTCTGATAATAAAAAAAAAAAAATGAGATTTGAGGAATTCTCCAACGATGAAAATCAGTGTCCCGAAACAAAGGAATATTGTTAAGGCGACGTTTTACGATCCCAAGAAAAAGTGTCCGAGTGACTCTATAATAAAAATAAAAGGAAGAAAATCAAATTAATTTAGTTTCGAGAAAAGGTGTCCGAGTGACTCTATAATAAAAATAAAAGTAAAGTCATTTTTGTTATTGAAAGAATAAAATTCCTATTGACTCTATCATAAAAGCGTTAAATTCATTTTTGTTTCTGAAAGAAAGTGTCCGAGTGACTCTATAATAAAAATAAAAGTAAAGTCATTTTTGTTATTGAAAGAATAAAATTTCTATTGACTCTATCATAAAAGCGTTAAATTCATTTTTGTTTCTGAAAGGAAGTGGCCGAGTGACTATAATAAAAGAGGAAAAAAAAAAAAAATTTTTAAAGTCAATTTTTGTGAAAAAAAAAAAAAAATACTAAGTGACTATAATAAAAAAATTAAATTTTGCTTTTGAAAGAGAATGTCCGAGGAACTCTGTAAATAAAAAGTCGAATTCATTTCTATAAAATTATATAATATAGTTTGTTACTGTATTTAATAAGAAACAAAAACTCGTATTGAAAAAAAAAATATAAAAACATTAAATTTAAAAAAAAAAAAAAAAAAAAAAAAAAAAGGGGGGGAAGAAGTAAATTTTGTTGAAAAAAAAGGGGGAAAAGAGTAGAATTTGGGACTCGACTGACCTGGTTGCTGCTGATCGCCAGCGGAGGGCACCACGACGGGGCCACCTGAAGAGGCAGGGTGCCTCCGCTCTCGTCCCACCTCATCGCTTCTCCGCGGGAATCCCCACCATCGGCGGAATCAACGGTTCAGCACGGCGCCCAACGAGCTCTAGTTTAATTGCTTAGTCCCTGTGGTTTTTTTATTGTAAGTAAAGATAATAGAAGGTATGTTCCCTTGACTTAAGTTTTATTTTCTCTCGGTTCCCCCCTCTCTCATTCTCTTTTATGGCAGCCATGGTATTCTCGTAGGTCGTTGTGTTTCTTAAAGGGACCTCCCAATTATGAAGGCCGCAGGGAGGTCACAGGGTGGTTGGGGCAACAGGCCAAGGGGGGTTCATCGTGAACCGAACCCCCCCTGAGAGCCAATCACGGGCAGCTTCAGGGGTTTAGCCTGCACCGTCGTTTTTTCCCCCCCTCGCGATTTTGTCGTTTCCGTCGCGGGAGAATTTTCGTTGTTGTGGTGGGCCATTCCGGCGGCTGAACGCGGTTTTTTGGTAAACCCCCCCACTCGCTACCGCAAACGCTAGCCTGCCAGCTCCCGCAGCCGCATACCGTCGGACAGGGGCTTAGCCGGGCTCCCTAAAGGTCTTCATATACCTCAACACAATTTATTTTCTATGCCTTTTTGAACAATGAACATATTAAAGATAAATCAATGTAAATTAATAAATGAACTTATATATTTTAAATGGCAGGCTCACGTAATGATGATACACGAAAAATACTTTTTATATTAAATACCTCTATAAAATTATTTTATATAGTTTACCTGTCATTATCTATTGGTACATTGAAAAATTAAGTTGAGGAAGATTGCCTTTTTTAGGCCACACGCTAAACACTTCACAAGACGTTTTCCTCCCATCTTTCACTCTCACAGCAATTATTAACTAATTGGTCCCAAAATTTCAATTTTAATGCACAAGCAATTTGAACACAAAATATTATAATTTTCAAAATCTCGCGCGTAATTTCACAAATTGCACAGAACTTCGAGTAAAGCACAATCGAAATCAATCACCCTGTCCTTTGAAGCGAAAGAGCTACCGCTGCGTATCGGCATATAATCGTATTTGATTAGCATTCGCCGCCGATACGCATAAGGAAAACTTATGATGAAAAAACGTAAGCAAACTTATATGTGAACCCCTTTAATGTGTGAGGCAGGACTTCGAATTTCGGCAGTTCCTATCTGAAATGCCTTGCGTATCGGCACCAACGCAATTATAGAGAAAATCAATGCTTCGCCGATTAGCAAAGCAATAGGTGAACCCTTGTTGTGTAGTGTTTGTCGGCACTTGTAACTGCTGCCGTCCTTCTCGCTTATTAGGAAATTTAAACGAGAATTTGGAACCGGAACCAGCTCTCTTTTCGACTAATGGGTAAATTTTTTGTTTTATTTTGCTGAAAAGTGACCATAGGGCGGGTAAATTGCGTCGCAAAATTAGAGTGAACATTCTTTGTAAGCAGGTTCCATATTCGTTATTACAGAGTCCCGAAAAATATGAACGCAGAAATTTTTTATAAGCGGTCCCTTAAAACAAAATTAATTATAAATCATGTATGTTATATCATATACAGATGTGGCCAAATTATTATCACCTCTTAAAAAAAAGTCATTAATGTAGTTTATGAAAGTGCCGTTGTATCCATTTTCTAAATTGACCTGCCATTTACAAAGGTTACCTCAATTACGAAGAAGTACTGCAATAAAACTGTCATATTCTTGTAAATACCCCTTTCCTGGAGTAATTATTAGCTGAATAGCCTTTTCTGGAAATTAACAGATTAGAGTTTTTATTGTTTTACTAATTAGTTTTAGTTACATTTTGCTTTAATTTTATGGTTACCGTGTAGTATTTAAGGATGAGTACCTAGCCGGTGATATTTAATTTCATTTGCAACTTCGAATAGTGAACGTGGTGAAAATTTGTTTGAATATTATAAAATTTAATATGGGTAAAGCAAAGGATATCAGTGCAGTGACCAAAGCGAAAATTTCGACGTTTTTGGAAGTAGGACAATATTCTCATGGAGTAATAGCTCAGAAAGTGGGAGTCAGCCGGTCATTTGTTACCAAATTAGCCAAAAAAATAACTGCTAAGTTATCAACGAGTCCTAAAAGAAAAGGAAAATGTGGTCGTAGCCGAAAAACAACAGGCAGCCAGGACCGCTATTTGCTGCGGAAAGCTAAAGACGACCGCACCCTATCCAGTAAGTCACTAAGAGCTACTATGCGTGACGTTGGTGCAGAAATATCGGAGCGGACAGTGAGACGTCGACTTTTTCAATCTGGGCTATGTGCAAGACGACCACGCAAGAAGCAAAAACTGAATTATAGGATGGTTCAACAAAGAAAAACATGGGCAAATGAACATTTGACATGGACGAGAGATGATTGGGAAAAGGTAAAGTTGAAATAAACACTATTTTTCATCTTATTTTGAAAACACATTTTCTAATAAATTTTTCATTTGAGTTTAATCATCTCTACTTTTTTAACAGGTCATATTCAGTGACGAGACCATGGTGAGTTTGACACTACCAATGTCTAGGACTGTTCGCAGATCTAAAGGAGAAGAGTATTTAGCTTCATGTGTCCAACAGCAGGTTAAACAACCAGTAAGGGTCATGATTTGGTCAGCAATATCTTCCAAAGGACTCTTCCCACTCTACGTCGTTGACGGAATAATGAACGCGGAGCAGTACCTAACAGTTCTTCAGACACAGATGATCCCAACTATGCATGAAAAATTTAACGGAGATGGAGTTTTCATGCACGATAAAGCCCCTTGCCATACAGCAAGGAGAGTTACGGAGTTTTTAAGGACTAACAACATCCAAATCCTTGACTGGCCAGCGAATAGCCCAGATATGAACCCTATCGAAAATATCTGGGCTATTTTTAAGCAGAAAGTGGCACAAAAGTGCTCACGGACCAAATCAGAATTGATTGAAGCCATGAAGGAAATTTGGGAAAATGATACCGATTTGGTCACCACAGCTAAAAACGCTATCACTGGAATGCCACGTAGGATACAATCCTTGAAAAATGCAAAGGGAATGTTCACGAAGTATTAATAAATGTATTTACAACAAAACTTTTTTTGTTTTAAACGATAAATCTACCTTTTCATACAATTTTATTAAAAATTTCTATAGGTGATAATAATTTGGCCATATCTGTATGTATATACAGGGTGTTCAGAGGTGGGAGGGAAATATTGCAGGAGGTCAAAGGTCAGGCCGAGACAAGCAAAAAATCGTACGGGTGGGGGGGGTCCATCTTGCACCGTTCGGCAGTTACAGGGTGCTTCGTAAATTAGAATGTTGTCTTATATGGGAACCGCTATTGTATTTTTATCTTTTTTTCTACGCATCGCAGCGACCCCAAATCGGTCTCAAAAAATCACTATTTCGAAGCCCTTTCCAAAAAGGTCAACAGCACCCCCTACCCCCAACCCCTTGGCCATAATCACCTCTGGAAGTTAATAAATTAACTTTTATTTCTCGAGTTTTCACCTTTCGCCCCACTTTTCTCCGAAATCCACTTTATTAACATACCCACTTTTTATTTTTTTAAGTTACCTATCTAATTACCTTTCCAAAAAGGTGCAACATGCCCAGGAAGAAAAAGGATACAACAATTTATTTACAAAAATCCTCGTACAGAATATCATGATAATTCGAATTTTTAAGAAATTATACTTAAATTAACTAAAAAGTACATTTTATTCACTTAAAAACTAATTACAATTAAAACTCATGTGCTACAAAAGCTGTTCAAAATGTTCTCCGCCAGTCTCCATGCATGCAAGTAGCCTTCGTCTAATTCCGCGTTTGAGGTGTATGGTAGCCAGTCTCTCCCGTATTTTCCTGTTAACTAATTCTTCTCTGGTGTTGATTGGTCTTGAGTTAAACTCATCTTTCATCATTCCCTATAAGAAAAAGTCCAGTGGAGTAAGGTCCGGCCAAGAGATCGGTCCATTTCGTCCAATCTACCGCTCTGGGTAATGTTCATTCAACCTTGCCCTAACAATGTTCCCAATATGCGCTGATGCTCCGTCGTACTGTAAATATTATACATTGCGCTTCTGGTGGCCACGGGGATGTCCTCCAAGAGATCCGGAAGGGTATTGTCGAAACAGTCCGAATATAGCTAACTATTCAGCATTTGGGGTAAGATGAAGGGTCCTATCGACTGGTTTACATGTTTATTTATTTATTAACTTTTAACACAAGCTACGTTCATAAACTTAAGACTAGTGCTAACCTAAGAGACTAAATTAAAATATGTGTTCGAGTTCATAGGAGCTTTAGCTCGCATCTATTAAGCTCCAGCATCACTTACTTCTCTTGCAAAGAGTGTAACGAGCCTTGCCATCGGCCATCTACACAGCATCACATTATCCTCTTCACGGAAGAGAAAATGGAGCCGGACCAGACCAGCCGGATCATCGCTAGTGGCAATCTCAACGTAATCTCTTCATTCGAAGAGATTAAGGACGCCTTATCGCTGCACAGTCACCACCCACGATCGCTGATAAGAGCGCAGAGCTCACTTCCCCATCATCAGCCGCCAGATCGACAGCACCAGCCGTTGTACACAGGAACTCCAGCAGCAACGTGGGCCAGCAGTCCAAATCAATGTAGTAAATTTAATCCGCTTCAATAAAGTAGTGTTTTAGTGAATCCGCGAATTTTCCCTCATACTCACCTTGCCAGCCACCCGAACACTAAGAAAAACGGAGAAAGGGAAAGGACAAGGCAGATTAGGGAAGACTAATTAGGTGGTGCCTGAGAGAATTTTTGCTCAGGTGAAAGTCGAAGGAAGGGAGGGAGTTGGCTCTTCGAAGCATTCTTGTGAGGGGCTCAGAAAGACCGCAGTTGGTTCGATGGTAAGGAGGGCGAAAGAGAGGGGCCGAGCAGAGGTTACGGGGATTGGTGTAGATAGAAATCCGCTCAAATAGAAAAGGACAGTCAATCTCACCGATGATGCCAGCCCAGACATTGACACTAAATCTTTGCTGGAAGGACCGACACCTGCTCCTATGTGGGTTCACATCTGACCAGGTGTGGAGGTTATGGAAGTTTATGATGCCATCCCGAGTGAATTGCGATTCATCCGTCCACAGAATTCGGTCTAGAAACCTTCTGTTTTCGATGTCAGACTCGAGTAGCCAAGTACAGAACTGCAATCGTCTTTCAGAATCTCCTTGATGTAGTGCTTGAACCGGGATATGGTGGTATGGATGTAGTCCCCCTCGGTTCACAACCGTCCACACTCTCCCTGAAGACAATCCTAACCGTCGTGCGAACTGCCTGATGCTTATTTCAGGGCTGTTCCTGACGATGTTGAGGATTTGTTGGTCGGTGTTCGCTGAATCGGCCGATGGTCCTGATCGTGCTTCAGCTCTGGGGGCGGTTACACTTCCGGTTTCCTTTAACCTTCTGAAAGTCCTTGAAAATACCAATAAGAAAACACGTTTTCAATTTAATGCTTATGCGCATTTGACACCTGTCAATGGCGGAACAAATTGCCATATATGTAAAATTTTTATAATACACACTGCCTTGGTACACCATCTGTTTGTCAAATCCGCATTCCATACTTGTACACCTGGTAAAATCGACAGTTACTTTGTTTGTTTATTTGTTTGTTGCTCAATCACGCCTAAACGCTGTATCAGATTAGTTTAAGTTTTTGGATGAAGGTACTACATATTCCGGCCCAACATATAGGCTAATTTAAAAATGGCGGATCCAAGATTGCGGCCAAAACTTGAAAATATCAACGGATTGGCATGAAAATTGGTCTTTGAAGGTTTTTAGTTTTCCGTATTACAAATCTATGGTTAAAATTTGGATATTCAAGATGGCGAATTCAATATAGCGGCCAAAATTTTTGTACACAGGGCGAAACCGGGTAGCCATCACGCCTAAATGCTGAATCCGATCATACTCATTTTTTGGGTGAAGATACTACATAATCCGGACCAACATATATGCTACTTTTTATATGCGAATTTTAAAATGGCGGACTCAAGATGGCCGCCAAAAATTGAAAATATCAATTGATTGGCATGAAAATTGGTATTTGGGGGTTTTTAGTTGTCCTTATTGCAAATCTGTGTTTTTAAATTTGGAAATTCAAGATGGCGGATTCAATATGGCAGCCAAAATTTTGGTAGATCGGGGGATCCGAGCTTATTCATTTTTCGGGGGAAGGTACCACATATTCCGATCAATAATATAGGCTACTTCTTATTCACTAATTTCAAAATAGCGAACCTAAGATAATGGCAAACAATTGAAAGTATGAAGCAATTGCCACAAAATTGGTGTTTGGGGATTTTGGATACTCTTCTTGCGAATCCATGTTCGAAATTTGCAGTTAAAGGTGACGGATTCAATATGGCGTGCACTAATTTGCGAACTTCAAGGAATTCAAATGAAAATGAGTACTAGTGATATTTTGAGGTAATTCCGAATTTACTATCAAAGTTTGGAAATTTAAAATGGCGGACCCTATACGGTGACGCAAATTTGTGTACACTGGGTGAAACCGGGTAACCTGAATATGGGATCGGAATATATTTATTATTAGGGTGAATGTACTTCATACTGTGCCCAACCATATGTATAGGCTGCCTTTTATTCGCTAATTTCAAAATCACCGACCCAAGATGGTGGCCAAAAATGTTAAATAGTAAGGGATTGGCGTCAAAATTGGTATTTAGGGGTTGTTTCGATATAAGCTTATCGCTGAATCTTAATTGAGGTTCATGTACCTCAATCTTTGTTGTGAACGAATTGATTCCTTGTATCAATTCGCCAGTGAAATTGATGATAACGCTTGATCGAATAATTGAAACTTAAAGATGCAGTGTCGCGCAGCGCAAGTCTTGCAGGTACTCAAAGTTAGTCACTTCACCAGGGCAACCGAAATTCAAAAAGACGAGTTTGAGGTGTGTTCTCTATGACGACTGCAGGGCAAGTGCCTGCTATTTTATTCTAGGACTAACAGAAACGTTTTTCTCGCGCGGTCGCTGCATGAAGTCTCATATGTCGTCTGGCACATGATGCAGTGTCATCAAATTAATCTGCAAGAGCTTGAACATTTATGCTACCTTAATCTTGCTGGAATTGCATAAAATGCTGAATGGACGAAAGCCACGAATGACCGTGAGGAATGCAGCCACCGCGCGAGGAAAACTCATGGAGTACAAAATGATATAATAAACTTAAGTCTATAGGGCATGCGTAGACATTTTCCCCCCGTTGAACTGCCAATCAGTTCAAATGCTGCCTCAAGTGGTTATATGTTGACGGTGTAGTCTAAATGTTGTGACGTCCTTGGCTTTGGTGTGGACCTGGATCGTTTTTTGATGCAAATGGATGTGCGGAATTTCCAGATCAGGAAGCTGATGACGATGAGAACCAATAAGAAGCTTAGGGAACTGACTGTAGTATGTTGAATGTTGTGGTGGTGAATTTTCTTCGGCAGGTCGAGATTCTGAGATGTCAATTCTTCCAACAGGACTTCCAGTTCTTCCATCTGTGCTTGAAATTTTGTTGCTTCAAAGTGCAAGAGTGGAGGTTGATCCACGTTCGGAAGTTCAGCAAACTCACTTAACCTTGTATAGGATACTCGTGCAGTGCTGGGATATACATGATGCCCTTGTAATGTCATTAAGTCATGCTTAATGGTGCAAGTTGGCTGTAGTGTCATGATTCCAGAACCTTCAAGCGACAATCGCGATGCCGTATGATTACATACCGCATTGACTGATATTTTTTCTTTTACTGCATAAATCCATTGGTTGGCGTTATGCAACTGTATCCATATAGGACTATTCTCTACCTTTCTCAACTTACATTCTGAAGAGACTGGTATGTTGTTAAGAAGATTGACCTCACATTTGCTGACATTAGCTCGCCGATTGTAAAGGGGGTGACTTTGCCTACATAGAAAATTTGTCTCAAGTCGAAGGCATGATACAAGCTTTTGGTCTGATAGCGGGTAATAGTGATCCTGATGAGAACTTATGGCCAAAAATGTAGAGGTTAGGACTATTGCGTACAATGTATTGTTGATTGCGGTCGGTATTGGAAACATCTTAAATAAGTTGAATTCCTCTAGACCAATCAACGGTAATTTTATTCGGAAAATAACGTGATTGTTGATTATTCGACCTTCCGTTGTCATCAACTTGTAGAAATGTATCAGGCTGTCTGGGTCCGCAAGTAAACGAATGAACATTGGTAAATGATTTTTGATGTTGATAATTTCTTTCTGTAGCTGCGATGGTGAAAGCAGTAAGTGGCTGATTTGTCCTTGATGTGCGTCGGCAATGACGTTGATTAATGCTGCTTGAATTCGCTGCAGGTTGGTAACAACCAAGGCTGTATGAATTGACCAAGACGTGAACAGCTGTTGAGTTTTGAGTTGATAAGAGTCATCGGTGCTATTGTTGATTCGATTGATGATTTCCTTTAGTTGGGAGTCCAGTGTTTGATATTTCTTAATTGCGGCTGCCTTGTCGCGTTTCATGATATTAACTGTAGATTCTATCAATGATGTCTGATTTTTGAGAAGTCTAAGTAAATGATCTTCATTTTGCTGGATGTTATCGATCGTTGCAGACATTTGCTCGGCGTATTTGGAATCAATGTTGTGGTCAGGGGGAAAACTAGTCTGGCCCCATTAATCCGCCCGTGTTATAAAAACACAAAAATGCGGAAATTTTTGTTCTCCGCCTATGGGCCTCGGCGATAGCTCAGGGGCTCGGCCGAGGCTTCACGGCGGCTCTGGACGGTCCCGCAAGGGATTGCGCTCCTTGGGCTGCGAGCGACGAATTTCGTGCACGAAAATGCACAAAATTCGTCGGTCGCAACTCAAGGCCAAGCCCAAGCTAGGAAAAATCTCCGGCGCGAGCCCTGTGACCGAGCCTCAAGCGGTGCCACAGATTTCGGTCCCATACAAAAATTTCAGCGACCGAGCCCCGGGCATCGCCACAGATTTCGGTCCCATACAAAAATTTCAGCGACCGAGCCCCGGGCATCGCCACAGATTTCGGTCCGATACAAAAATTTCAGCGACCGGCGGCGGGCTGGTGCATGGCTGCGGGAGGCTGAAGATGAGCGGGCGGCGTCCTCGGTGCACGTTGCCGTCCCAGCGCTGCGGGTTCCTGCACTCATCGGTGTCTGCAGTGGCAGCGGCGGTGAGTGTGGGAGTGCGCTGCAGCGGGATCCGTAACGGTCACCGTGGCGCGTAGATTTCGGCGCGGCGTAAGGCTGAATTTTCGAGGAGTCGAGTGGAGATCACGGAGCGAATAGGAAGTCTTGGGGATACGATCGGTTCGCGAAAAGAAAGAAAAAAAAAGTTCTGGGCACCGTCGCCGCACACGGGCCTGAAAAAGATTACTCGCGAAAAAAAAAGAAAGTAAAAAAGAAAGTCGTTACCGGGATTCGTGAAGTGCTGAAAAAAAAAAAAAATATACTGGAGCTAATCATATAAATGGTGGCGTTAGTTTTGTGCGGGAAGTAGGAGTGCTTAAAATAATTTTGCTGATAATTAAAAATGAGATAAAGTGGGCGAGTGACTCTCTATATAAAGAAAAAAAAAGTAAAAACATTTTGTTGCTGAACGAATAAAAAAAAAAATTTCCTACTGACTCCATCCTAAAAAGTTAAAGTGGCCGAGTGACTATAAAAAAAAAAAAAAAAAAGGAACAGAAAAAAAAAGGAAAAAAAAAAAGGTAAATTCCCTTTTTGGTGAAAAAAAAAGAGGACTGAGTGACTATGACACAAAAACTAAATTTATAAGTTATACTTAAAATGTCAAAAATTGTATAAGTTAAACTAAAAGAAAAAAAAAAGGAAAAAAAAAGTAAATTCATTTTTGGTGAGGAAAAAAGACTGAGTGACTATATAAAAAAAAAAAAGGAACAGAAAAAAAAAGGAAAAAAAAAAAAGTAAGTTCCATTTTTGGTGAAAAAAAAAAAAAAGACTGAGTGACTATAACACAAAAACTAAATTTATAAGTTATACTTAAAATGTCAAAAATTGTATAAGTTAAACTAAAAGAAAAAAAAAGAAAAAAAAAAAGAAAAAAAAAATAAATAAATAAATATATATTATATTTTTTATATATATGGTGAAATATATTTAATAATACAAAATTAAGTAAAAAAGGAAAAAATTAAGAAATAAATTAAATAAATAAAAAAAAAAAAAAAAAAAAATTTTTAAATAAAACTTAAAATAAAAATTTTTCATTGGACTCGACTGACCGGGTTGCTGCGATTCGCCAGCGGAGGGCACCACGACGGGGCCACCTGAAGAGGCAGGGTGCCTCCGCCATCGTCCCACCTCATCGCTTCTCCGCGGGAACCCCCACCATCGGCGGACTCAACGGATCAGCACGGCGCCCAACGAGCTCCAACTTATTTGAGTTAGTCCATGTTGTTTTTTCGTAAGTCCAAGACAATAGAAGGTATGTTCCCTTGAACTAAGTTTTTATTCTCTCGGTTCCCCCTCTCTCATTCTCCTTTGCAGCCATGGGACTCTCGTAGGTTCGTTGTGTTCTAAAGGGACCTCCCAATTATTAAGGCCGCTGGGAGGTCACAGGGTGGTTGGGGCAACAGGCCAAGGGGGGTTCATCGCGAACCGAACCCCCCCTGAGAGTCAATCACGGGCAGCTGCAGGGGTTCAGCCTGCACCGTCGTTTTTTTCCCCCCTTCGCGATTCGTCGTCTCCCGTTTGCGAGAGAATTTTTTCGTTATCGCCGGTGGCCGTTCCGGCGGCTGAAAGCGGTTTTTTCGGCAAACCCCCCCACACTACCGCAAATGCTAGCCTGCCAGCTCTCGCGGCCGCATACCGCCGGACGGGGTGCTTTAGCCGGGCCCCCGAGTCCACACGGCTCATAACATCAAGCACACCAAATAATGAATTAGTAACATTTCCTATGACGTCAATGGCTCCTCTTTTGGCTCTGGTTGATGTGAGTTTGGAATTAAGTAACTGGTTCTCTTGTTCCAGTTCTTCTTCCAGATTTTGATATTGATGTATTATTTGTGTGCACGCTGTTTTCTTCCGAATCCTTGCGCAAAGATGTTGTAGAGCCTTTGAACTGTTCTGGAACACTCGAAATTCCGTCCAATAGTGCTGTAAGTCGTAATATACGACCAGCTTCCACTCGGTTGATATTAAATTTACTGTTCCAATTTTGTCAAAGTGAATCCCCGTTTGGGCGTCGAATTTCGTTACCTCTACTGAGTTAGCTAAGTTCGGAATTGGCAGCAGCAAACATGTTAATAGTAGAGTCACAATGGCGGAACCGTATGGTAGACCCTTTCTCTTTTTGCGTGCTTCGGGAGAAGTTACGGGAGGAGTCTCATTTGTTGAGGCCTGTTCGTTATCCTTATTGTCGCGTTTTAGATATCTTGACGGAGGATGCTCCACCTCCGCAGTATGTGAGAAGTCTTCTGATGTAGTTTCTTCACCAACTGGTAGAGGTGCTAGCTTTTGAATTGGTCGACGCAGAAGACCTGAACTTGTGCGAACATCGGCCACTCGCACTAGACCATCTCTACCCTTGTAGGTCTGGACAATTCGACCTAATGGCCATTTCATGGTTGGCACGTTATCTTCTTGCAAGATTACTATGGCACCCGGTTGAGCGTTCTGCCCAGTTGTCTTCCATTTGGATCGATGCTGTAGCCCATGCAGATACTCCTGCGACCAGCGGGTCCAAAATTCTCGCTTGAGATGAGACACCAACTTCCATCTGGTGAGTAGACTGGCCTTCATTGGTTCGGCACGGGAATCCACAGTAGCTGTTAAGGGCTCACCGATTAACAAATGTCCCGGCGTTAGGGCTGTGAGATCGTTAGGATCACTTGACATTGCGGTTAGTGGTCTTGAGTTCAGAATGGCTTCTGTTTCTGTCATGAGGGTACACAATTATTCAAAAGTGAGCGACGCTGATGCTACGCTACGTCGCAGAAGGTATTTTGCCGACTTAACTGCGGCTTCCCACAGACCTCCAAAATGTGGGGCTCTTGGTGGGATGAAATGGAAATTGATGCCCTTTGTATTACATGCCGCCACAATTTTTTCTTGCCCTTTAGCTGAATGAATAGCGTTTGCTAATTCATTCAATTGATTTTTGGCTCCCACGAAATTCGTTGCGTTGTCACAATACAAGTTGTTGCATTGTCCCCGCCTTCCGGTGAACCGTTTCAAGGCTCCAATGAAAGCGTCTGTGGACAGATCACTAACAACTTCGAGATGAACGGCTTTGGTGGCGAAACAGCAAAAAACTGCCACATAGCTTTTTTGAGGTCGGCTTCCTCTAGATCGATAGTGAACCCAGATTGGCCCGCAGAAATCGACTCCAGAGTTGATGAATGGACGCGCTGGCTGGACTCTGTGGAGTGGTAAACTGCCCATGATTTGAGAGAACATTTTTGGTTTGCACTTAGCGCATCTTACGCAATGTTGTACAACTGACCGTGCTATTGTTTTACCCTTAATGGGCCCAAATTTTTGTCTTGTGGTAGCTAGAAGTCCTTGGGGGCCAATATGCATATTCTCCTTGTGGATGTCAGTCAGCAGCAGTTTAACGAATTCGTGAGCATATGGTAATAACATGGGATGTTTCGCATCGTATGTTAGGCTTGATGCTTGCAGTCTGCCGCCAACGCGGAGAATGCCCTTATCGTCTAGGAAAGGTGTCAAACTATTCAATGAGCTATCCTTGTTAACTTCTTTGTGTTGCCTCAATTGGCTTATGTCAGCCTTGAAATCGCCTTCTTGGATGACCTTGACTATGGTGTGCAGAGCATGATCCAGTTCTTGAGTTGCTAATGGCGAATGGGGTAGCGCAGCCTTATGTCTTGATTTCGTGCACCTGACTTTCTTGGGCTCATGTTTGGCTAATCGCTCCTTAATGCGTTCAATGAATCTTAACATGTAGCCCGTAATGCGTTGGAGTTTTCGGAACGAATTTCCATGATTGATTGTATAAATGAAATGTTCAGCGTTCTTACTATCTGTTGCTAAAGCGAGTACCCTTTTCCTTTTTTCCGTGTCGCAAGCAATGCTCAAAGTATTATCGAAGGGTTGCGGCCATTGTGATTCGCTGCCGTGTAGCAGCATGGGTCCATACAACCAAAGATTGTGATTCTTCAGCTTCTCGGGTGTTATGCCTCTTGATAGAACGTCAGCTGGGTTCTCCATTGAGGAGATGTGCCTCCACTGCTTACTGGTGGTCAATTCCTGAATCGCAGCAATCCTATTAGCTACGAAGGTTTGATACGATGATGAGGTAGAATTGATCCAGCTCAGCACTATTTCTGAATCTGTCCAGAAATGGCAACTGATATCTTCCCTTTTTAAATCTGCCTTAACTCGATCTGCAAGATCTGCGGCGAGCTTAGCGGCACATAATTCAAGACGGGCAACGTTAACTGTTTAATGGGAGCTACACGTGATTTGGCACATAGAAGTCGGACTATGATTCCGCCCTCCTTGGTTGTTGACCTGATATACACTACTGCCCCATATGCCTTTTCAGAGGCGTCGGCAAATGTGTGAAGTTGTATTAAGCCTGAGCGAGGAATTTTTTGAGCGAAGACATG
This sequence comes from Tolmerus cingulatus, assembly GCA_959613345.1. NCBI lineage: Eukaryota > Metazoa > Arthropoda > Insecta > Diptera > Asilidae > Tolmerus > Tolmerus cingulatus. The sequence continues at coordinate 13,289,161 of OY390712.1, read as the reverse complement.
CCTTGGGAATTCTATTTCGTTTAGTGTAGATAAACCATCACGATAAGTTATCCACCTGGTGTGCAACTCTGAAGGTAAGGCTGCGTCCCAATCTAGCTTCAGTTGCCATAGCTTTTGAAGGAAGATCTTTGCGACTATTACCACTGGTGCCACAATGCCAAGAGGATCGAAGATGCGAGCTATACCAGAAGCTACTGAACGTTTTGTTATCTTCTTTTCAGGTATCCAATTAGTTCGTATACAAAGCTGATCTGAGCGAGGTAACCATGTCAACCCCAACGTTTTTATGGATCCTTCATTGTTACGGTGATCCAATGGTATTTCCTGATCCTCCAGTGGGATGTTTCGTAGTAATTGTTGATGATTAGTACACCATTTTCTTAGGATGAAGCCTCCTTCCAGAAGAAGTGCCGATAGCTGAGCTTGAATGTCCTTTGCAGTTGCGAGACTGTCTGTGCCTGTTAATACGTCATCGACGTAGGAGTCTCTCAGGAGTACTTGAGCTCCTATAGAATATTTTGAGGCATATTCTAGTGCTAACTTGTGGAGGCACTTAGTTGCCAGACATGGGGCGGATGTGGTGCCATATGTTACTGTGCAAAGCTGATAGCACTTTAGCGGAAGGTCTGGGCTGCTTCTCCACCAGATCAAATGATATTTCCTGTCATCATTGGACAAACGTACTTGTCGATAGATTTTCTGTATGTCAGCAGTGAGGACGAACCGTGGCATTCGAAAACGAACCAAGATTGAAAACAGCTCATCTTGAATAACAGGTCCAGCTTGTAAGATGTCGTTGAGGAAGAGATTTGATGAGGTCTTCGCAGATGCATCGAAGACTACCCGAAGTTTCGTGCTACTGCTGTCTGGTTTTAGAACGCAGTGGTGCGGTATGAAGTAGTGTGGTGACAATACAGCTTCGGGGTCAACTTCCTCCATGTGGCCTAGCTTAACATACTCTTCCATGAATTCAACGTACTGCTTTCTCAAGTCAGTATCTCTAGCTAATTTGCGCTCCAAGGCATGAAATCTTCTTAATGCGGTGTTTTTAGATTCTCCCAATCCCTTGGGGTCGTCTGAGAATGGTACGCTCACTATAAATCTGCCAGTGCTGTCTCTTGTGACAGTCTGATCAAAGTGAGATTCGCAACGCTTCTCTGCGGAAGTGAAATTTGGCTTAGTGTCTACTCGCTCTTCCAATTTCCAAAATTTTTCAATGGACCGCTCGAGGGATTCATCCGTAGTATATACATTACATGATGCTGCTGATGGGGTGCTGCCACTGAGTTTACCTGCCACAATCCACCCGAGCACTGTGTTCTGTAGAATTGGAACTCGTTGCTCAATCTTAATTGTCCAATTGAGAGAAATTGGTGATAGAATTCAGCTCCAAGTAAAAGATCAATTCTTCCCGGTCTGTTGAAATTCGGATCAGCAAGGCTTATATTTTTTGGTATAGGCCAGCCAGACGTGCTTATTGGCTGTGCTGGTTGCGGTGGTATAATATTTGGTAATACAAATGCTTCTACTCTTGTAGCGAAGCCATTTACTTTAGAGTGCAATCGGACATTAACTCTTCGCTGTGTTTGCTCTTGAACACGCCCGATGTCTTGAACAATCATCGGTTTGTGAGTAGATGATATGCCCAACTTATTAAGGACTCTTTCGGTAACCAAGTTTACTTGTGAGCCTGAGTCTAGGAGTGCGCGGACATTAATAGTGTCACCATTGTTGTTTTTTAGTTGTACCATGGCGGTCAAGAACACATATGCTTCCTGGAGTTTGTTGCCAGTTGTGGTTAATGTTAATGATTTGTTCTCTCGTTCCTCCTCAGTTTGGCCCTTCTGATCTGAGCTTGAAGTTCCCTGAGTTATGATTGGAGCTGCCTTTGCTGGACATTCTCCTTTATTTGGGGAATCAAAATGCACTAGTGTGTTGTGCCTTTTGTTGCATTTCGTACATCCTCGTGATGCACAATTTTTGGTGTCATGGCCACCTTTCAAGCAATTTATGCACAGGTTATGTTTTTTCAGGGCCCTAAGTCGGGAAACTGGAGACATTTTGAGAAATTCTCTGCATGCATACAGCTGATGATTATTCTTGCACATTATACACTTCATGACTGGGGACGCAGTTGAGGCAAGTGATTTTGCCATGACATATTTTTTCTGCTGGTCATCTGAACTCTTCCCTTTTGATCCTAAGGCTTCCAGTGATTGAAACCAAATTTCTAGGAATGATAGAAAATCCTTTATCGTCGGCAGGCCCTTTGGATTAGATAGAGATTGCTCATATAGAGTGTGAGTTGTTCTATCTAATTTCTTCAACAGGATGTGAAGAAGTAGTGGATTCCAGTTGTCTACTGAGACGCCTAAATTTTCTAGTCCCCGTAAACACTCTTGTGTGGTGTCATGCAAGGACTTAATTGCGTTGGCGGAGGTGGAATCAGTCGCATGTGATGGCTGTGACATGATTCTGTTTACTAGAGCGGCTACCAATAACCTGGGGTTATTGTATCGATCTTGCAAGATCTTCCAGGCGGTATTGTAATTATCATCAGACAATGTGAGGTGTCTAATCAAGCGCTCTGCCTCTCCGACCAAATTGGTCTTTAGGTACCACATTTTTTGGCAGTCAGCCATTGATTGCTTGTGGACCATTTCAGAAAACAAATCATGAAATTGCTTCCATTTCAGATATTCTCCGTCGAATTTTGGAAGCGTTATTTTGGGCAATTTTAACGCAGAGCTAGCGCTGGTTGAAGTAGTACTGGCTGGCTCACTTTGGGCATCCAGCCTTGTTGCAAGAATTGATAACTGTTCTTGCACTTCCGTCTCTAATTGCATGTAATTATCGACATGATACCCTACTGTCATTGGGTCCTCCTGTGCTTCCCAAATGTTGTAGTGCAAGTTTTCAATTTGGGCCCAATACCGGTTAATAGTACTGATCTTTAGCTCATAATAGATCTTTGGCTGCTGGCCTTCTGTTTGAATTGTGCTGAGAAGGCGGCGCACAGAACTCATAATCCCGTCTTGTCGTCGAATTAATCGAGACATCTCTGCTGGTTGGGTTGAGGGCTGCCTGTGTACAACTAGGTCTGCGGCTTGTGTCATTCCCTCTGAAGATTGAATCCCTTTGGACGTTGCTTCATCACTACGTGTGTTCGTGGAAATTCCCTTGGGGGTTGCGCCCTTGGAAATGCCCTTGTTGGCTTCTTGATTAAAAGAATGTATCATTTCCTCAAAATGCTCCTTATATTGCTTGTGAATGTCTTGTATGGCTTGATAATAGTCTGTGGTGAAGTATGAATGCTCCAACGGTGCCTTTGGCAGACATCTGATTTTTAAGTCGTTAACTTCGAAGCTATTCCAGACATCCTCCAGTCTACGTAGCCGTTCGGTGAAATATTCCTTTTGAGATTTGCGCTGTTGCGAATCCTTCTTGTAATTTTTCACGATGTTTTGAATCTCCCGGCCAAGTTCCTCCTGAGCGATGGCTAATTCTTCCATTCTCGGCGGTGTCTCGCACTTGATGCACTTGCACTACACAATCCTTTAAGTCGATGTAGCGTGTGATTCAAGCAATACGCCTGATCACGTCAGGGTCACCAAAATGGTTCGATATAAGCTTATCGCTGAATCTTAATTGAGGTTCATGTACCTCAATCTTTGTTGTGAACGAATTGATTCCTTGTATCAATTCGCCAGTGAAATTGATGATAACGCTTGATCGAATAATTGAAACTTAAAGATGCAGTGTCGCGCAGCGCAAGTCTTGCAGGTACTCAAAGTTAGTCACTTCACCAGGGCAACCGAAATTCAAAAAGACGAGTTTGAGGTGTGTTCTCTATGACGACTGCAGGGCAAGTGCCTGCTATTTTATTCTAGGACTAACAGAAACGTTTTTCTCGCGCGGTCGCTGCATGAAGTCTCATATGTCGTCTGGCACATGATGCAGTGTCATCAAATTAATCTGCAAGAGCTTGAACATTTATGCTACCCTAATCTTGCTGGAATTGCATAAAATGCTGAATGGACGAAAGCCACGAATGACCGTGAGGAATGCAGCCACCGCGCGAGGACAACTCTTGGAGTACAAAATGATATAATAAACTTAAGTCTATAGGGCATGTAGACAGGGGTTTTAAATATTGTCATTGCAAATATACGTTCGTACTTGGAAATTCAAGATGGCGCATCCAATATGGCGCCCAAAATTTTAGTACGCGGGACAAAATCGGGCAACCCATCACGCTTAGACGCTGGACTCGATCATATTCATTTTTGGGGTGAAGGTTCTACATATTTCGGCCCAATATATAGAATACTTTTTCGCGAATTTTGAGATGGCGAACACAAGATGGCGAACACAAGATGGCGGTCAAAATTGAAAAAAATATCAAGAGATTGGTATGAAAATAGTTATTTTGGAGGTTGTTAGATGTCCTTATTGCGAATCTGTTTGAAATTTGGAAATCAAAATGTCGGATTCAATATGGCGATCAAAATTGTTGTACAGCGACTGAAACCGGGTAACCCATCAGGCCTAAACGCTAGATCCGATGATATTAATTGTTTAAGTTAAGGTACTACATATTCCGGTCCAACATTTGGAGATTTTTGGGGCTTGCGTTAAAACACCGGGGTACAAATTTACAGAACATTTATTTCTCGAACAGCACAAATTGACAGGGCGGCGCGGACAGCCATAAAAGGGCTGGAGGTGCGTAAAATTATGCGACCTGCTCTGGCAGATTCCTAACGCGAAGTGGCCTGCACCCGTGAGCGTTCCGCTCCACGAGACGCTGCTTGCGCCGAGAGCGCCGCGCCGCTGGTAGTGGCGAATAGGGCGCAACAGGCGCTCGTGGTGGCGAATGGGGTGCCGCAGGCGCAAGAGGTGGCGAATAGGGCGCTGCAGGCGCTTGTGGTGGCGAATAGGGCGCCACAGCCACTCCCTGCCCAGTGACCTTCGCAGGCTGCGAAGGGAGTGAAAAGGTGACTCTCTTAGAAGGGGTGCTGTTGGGCTGGCTGAGTTGCGAAAACGATGAAAGCTGCGGTGGCGGCGGCTGAGGCTGTGAAAGTTGTGGAGACTGTGAAGGCTGTTCGGACTCAGAAGACTGCGAGTCAGCCGGTGCGAGATAAGCCGGCTTGAGGTGGTCGGTCGACAGGGCCCTTGAGAAGCCATTGACATCTATGACGTAGGTGCGGTCGTCGACCCTTTTGATGACTCGGTGAGGGCTAGTATAGGGTGGCACCAAAGGCCCACGGATGGCGTCGACCCGTCGGAAAACGTACTCGCAAGTGTGTAAATCCTTGAAGACAAACGGACGGTGCTCGACGTGTCTGGCAGCAGGTACCGGGCGGATAGCCCTGAAGAGGCGTCGGAGGTCAGCAACAAATTCCGTGGGGCTGTCGGCTGATGCGTCCTGGGAGGCGACAAAGTCGCCCGGGATGCGCAGGGAGGTTCCGAATACCAGCTCGGCCGGCGAGGCCTGCAGGTCCTCCTTAAAGGTAGTGCGAAGGCCCAAAAGTACCGCCGGGAGCGCCTGAGTCCAAGGCGTCTGGGGAGAACACTTGAGGGCGGCCTTGAGCGTGCGGTGCATTCGCTCCACCATGCCATTTGCCTGAGGATGGTAAGGCGTGGTGTGCACGTGCGTGGCACCCACGAGATATCTGAGCCTCGTGAAAAGGTCAGACTCGAATTGTCTCCCCTGATCTGACGTAATCGTAAGGGGAGTGCCGAAGAAAGCGATCCAACCATCGAAAAGAGCGCGAGCGACAGTGCCAGCCTTAGTGTCCCTTACGGGAATGGCATGAGGCCACCGGGTATAGCGGTCGATGATGGTGAGGCAGTTTTCAAAACCCCGGGACTCCGGCAATTTGATGAGATCGACGTGTATGTGGTCGAAACGGCTGTCCGGGGTGGTGAAACTTCCGAACTCAGCGCGGTTATGGCGATGGACCTTGGAGAGCTGGCATGGCACGCACTGCTTGGCCCATCGGAGGACGTCCCTCCGAAGGCTCGGCCAGAAAAACCCGAGCGCCACTCGCTTGGCAGTGGCTTGACCGCTGGGGTGTGAAAGCCCGTGAACACCGTCGAAAGCCTGGCGGCGGAGCGCGACCGGCAGATAGGGCCTCATGGCACCGCCAACCTCTGCGTAAACCACAGGGTGTCCGTCGATGTCGACTCGATGCGTCCCGACACGAGGACTGGCCAACAGGTGTGGGAGCTGAGCGTCGGTGGCCTGCTCCGCGCTGATGATGGCAGAGCTCAAAACGGCAGGCATGGAGATTGTTTCCACGCGAGATAATGCATCAGCGCCGGGAGTAAAGACCAAGCGCGTGTCAAACTGGGCAATGAAATCGAGTTGCCGGGATTGTCGTGGCGAAGACTTGTCCGAGCGTTGGGCGAGGGCAAAGGTGAGCGGCCGATGGTCGGTGAAAACGGTGAACTGCCTCCCCTGCAGGATGCGCTGAAAGTGCCTGATGGCCGCAAACACGGCGAGGAGCTCCCTGTCATAAGTGGAGTAACGATGTTCCGTCTCCGAGAGTTTTCTGGAGAAAAAACCGAGCGGGGACCAAGTACCGTCGGGCTGCTGCTGGTCCAGAGCCGCTCCTATGGCCGAGTTGGAGGCGTCGCTTCGTAGAGCGAGGGGCCTGGACGGCGAGAGGAAAACCGTGGTGGCCGCGGAGGCGATGCCCCGCTTGCAACTCTCGAAAGCGGTGTCAGCCTCTGAGGTCCAGGTGAGCTTGGACCTCTTGCTGGTTGAACCTTTGAGGAGCTCCGTCAGGGGAGCCTGCAGGGCGGACGCGTGCGGGATGCATCTGCGATAAAAGTTGAGAATTCCAACGAAACGCCGCAGCTGCGTGGAATCTTCGGGTTTCGGAAAGTCGAGGATAGCCTGCGTCTTGGGGGCAGGCGGGCGGATGCCGTCCCTGGAAATGTGATACCCGGCGAAAATTACCTCAGCCTGGCCGAAGTGACACTTGCCCCAATTGATGCGCAGCCGGGCCTCCCACAGAACTGCAAGCAGCTCACTCAGGTGGCGTTGGTGCTCCTCATGGTCCTCCGAGGCGACGAGAATGTCGTCCTGGTAGCATCTCACAGCGTGCAGCTTCCTTAGGAGATGAATCATGGTGCGCTGCAGGGTCTGTGCCGCGTTTCGGAGGCCGAGCGGCATGCCCACGAATTCGAAAAGTCCGAAAGGCGTCGCGACTGCCGTCTTCTGGACGTCCTCGGCCGCCACAGGAATCTGGTAAAAGGCACGGTGTAGGACTATAACCGAAAAAACCTTACCTCGCACGTCCTGGATGAGGTCCTCGATGATCGGCAGCGGGTGGCGGTCTGGTCGGGTACAAGTGTTGAGCTCGCGGTAGTCCCCAGTGGCGCGCCAGCCACCCCCTGGTTTAGGCACCATGTGCAGCGGGCTGGCCCATTGGCTAGATGACGGCCGGATGATGCCCCGCTCGAGCAAGAAGTCGAACTCCTTTTTGGCCGCCGCGAGGCGCTCCCCCGCCAGGCGTCGCGAACGGGCGAAAACCAGGGGGCCGTCGGTGATGATTTGATGCTGAACGGGTAAGTCGGGCAGCGCGGCCATCTCGCCGGGCGGCGCAACCAGACCTGCGAATTCGCCGATCAGCTTGCTGTAGACACCGCCGAGAGGACCCTCCGGAACAGAATAGGTCGAGGCGATGCTGACGTTGTGAATGTCAGGCGCTGGGCCGAGCACGCAGACGGTTGAAAGACCGGGGTGAGGCCGTCAAGCAGACGGCGGCCACGGACATCAATGAGCAGGCCATGGTGACCGAGCGCGTCAGCTCCCAGGATGGCCGTATGCACATCGGCGATGATGAAGGACCACTGAAAGGGGCGCCGAATCCCCAAATCCAGGCTCAAACGCTGGAAACCAAACGTGGCTATAGGTGTGCAGTTGGCGGCTTGAAGGGTGAGGTCTTGTCTCTGTAGAGTCCTGTGGATGATTCGCTTGGGGAGAATGGACAAAACGGACCCGGAGTCCACGAGAAAACGGGTGGAGGTCCCGCGGTCCGTGACGTAAAGGCGGTTTTCCGGAGAGGTGCCGGCGGCGACCGCCGAAGACAACGCCGGCATCTCTAGTTTCCCGGGGATGAGACAGCGCTGGCCTGAGGAGCGAAAGTGCAAGGCTGTTTGCATCGCATGGCCAACGCACCGAGTTTGGTATGGTACCAGCAGAGACCCGTCCGAGCATTCGGACCAGGTGTCACCGAGCGGTCACGGACAGCTGACTGCTGCGGCCAGCAAAGCGGCCTCGGTGAGCGCCATTGTTGGATTGTAGGCGCAGGGCGTCGCGGGTGAGGCTGGTCAGCTGGACGATAGCCTGACGCAGTGCGGCCAGCTCCTGAGCCACCAAATCAGAGGGCTGATTTGACGAGGAGTGGTCGGATGAAGACGTGGGGGCTCGCGTGGGCTGGAATGAAGCGGCCATGATAGAGGGCCCGATGTCGTGGGCCTCATCAGCCACGACAGCGAGCTCCTCGAGCGTTTGCCCCTTTATGAGTAGAAGCATGCGCCGGGTCTGCGTTGGCAGCAGGTCAAGCCATTTGACCCTGAGCACGTCGTCACCGACACGCGTGCCAGCAAGAGAACGCATGTGCCGTAACAGCTGAGATGGTCGCTTGTCACCGAGCTCCAACCCCGTCAGAAGCTTGTGGAGCTGTGCGTCCGGCGAGTCTGTGAGACGAGCGAGGATGGCTGCCTTTATGGCGGAATATCTCTCGGAGGCTGGGGGCGAGCGGATTATGTCCGAAACGTCGGCGATTGTGTCGTGGTCCAGTGTCGCCACCACGAGATGGTACTTCGAAGCATCATTAGACACGTGATGCACCTGGAACTGAGATTCCACCTGGAAAAACCAAAGCTCGGGGCTGGCTCGCCAAAATGGTGGCAATCTGCAACGGCCGACCACGCTGACATCAGAGGCTGATGGAGCCACCTGCTGGGCGGAAAGTCGGGCCGTCTCGGTGGGCTGGGCCGGAACAAAGGTCGAGTCTCCATCGATGCTCTGGTCGAACATGCCGGGCTATGTGACGGCACGCGGCAGGTGACAAAGGAGGCGGACACCGAAAGCCAGAAATTTGTAAGCGGTGCGCGTGCCTCCGGTAAGATGGGGCGAACTGTGCAGAATCGACGCGCAAGAACACGCACGCGCCGGCGAAAAAGAGTTCCAGAGTGGCTGGCGAGATTTCGTGGAATCGCCACGCAAGGTACCTCAAACACGAGGATAAAGGTCACCGGGTCATGCACCGCGCGAGATGAAAAGAATTCTCGGAAAGATGCTCAACGGCACTGCACCGAGCGAGGAAGAGAAAATTCCAGGAAATATTTCAACGGCACTGCAACACGCGAGGAAGAGAAAATTCCCGGAAATATGTTCAACGGCACTGCAACACGCGAGGAAGAGAAAATTCCCGGGAAGACGTGGCACGCTGATGCCCCGTGCAAGGAAGCAAAAATTCTCCGAATAAAAAGTCACTGAGGGCACTGTAAAACTCACGATGGGGTCACCACTTTGGAGATTTTTGGGGCTAGCGTTAAAACACCGGGGTACAAATTTACAGAACATTTATTTCTCGAACAGCACAAATTTACAGGGCGGCGCGGACAGACATAAAAGGGCTGGAGGTGCGTAAAATTATGCGACCTGCTCTGGCGGATTCCTAATGCGAAGTGGCCTGCACCCGTGAGCGTTCCGCTCCACGAGGCGCTGCTTGCGCCGAGAGCGCCGCGCCGCTGGTGGTGGCGAATAGGGCGCAACAGGCGCTCGTGGTGGCCAATGGGGTGCCGCAGGCGCAAGAGGTGGCGAATAGGGCGCTGCAGGCGCTCGTGGTGGCGAATAGGGCGCCACAAACATATAGGCTACTTTTTTTCGAATTTTAAAATGGCAGATCCAAGATGGCGCCCTAAAATTGAAAATATCAAGAGATTAGCTGGAAAATTGGTATTTTGGGGGGTTTTAGTTGTCTTTATTGCGGATCTATGTTCAAACTTTGAGAATCAAGATGACGGACCCAATACGGCGCGCAACCAATATATTCGTACACCGTGTGAAACCGGGTAACCCAGCTAGTATGTGTATTAAATCAAAAGTTGGTTTATTTGATTTTTTGTTTGTTGCCCAATCACGCCTAAGCGAGACGAACAACAGAATCGCAAAAATAGAGTCCGATAACATCAGGCTGCTGAAATTTATGGAAGAATCAAATCTGAGGAATACAGATGAGGAGAAACGTTGCGAATTCCTGGAGCAAAAAATTTTTTCTCTAACCGCCGAAGTAAATCGTCTTCAAAAAGCCAGCAGAGCCAATAATGTTATCAATACAATTTGATCGACAACACGGAGGCAAATGGGGACTTGCGAGCGTCAATGACAAACTTGTTTTCACGGCTAATTCCTGGCTTCGATACAAGTTGTGTTGACACTGCCTACCGACTCGGAAAACGGCCACGCAACAGACCAATTTTGTTGAAACTGAAATATCAGAGTGCCAAGGACTTCATTTTCAGAAACACAAACATCCTGAAACGAGAAAAAATCTATGTGAGCAACGACCTGACGATGGAGGAGAGGGCGGACCGAAAAATCCTTCGCGACATAAAAATGGATCTACAACGCGGTGGCATCCAGGCTATGATTAGATCCAACAAACTGCTGGTAAATGGTCAATGGTTCGATGTGCCTCAAGCCAAGCAAGCATATGATCAGTTCTTACGCACGAGACCAGCGGGGCAAGAGGAGAAGGAAGATAGCAACGTGCTCACGCCGCGAGAGGGGCAGAGAACCGAATTGACATCGGAGCAGGAGAATGCCGACCCCACCAAACGCAGCGACCACAGCCCGTAAACTCGCCCGAAAGGAGAGAAGTTGCGTCACCGGCCAGCCAGACACCGCGTACCCAGGACAGAGTGAGAGAGAGAGACATGTCCCAAGCCTCCTTTCCACCTCTCCCCCCAGCCAAGGGTGAAAATTTGTCAGAACAGAAGAAGACTAGTGGAACCAAAAGAAAAAGTGAGGAGGAAAAAAGCAGCGCCCAAAAGAAAATCAACACAATGTTCCTTCCAACAAACTTGTAATTTCCCGCCGGAGCCGCCGGCCCTACAAACTGACGGTGATGCGAATGCAGGAGTGTCCAGCGATCCCGCGGTGATGCAGCTGACTTTTTAGAACGTGTGCGGTTTTTTATCGACTTTCTGAAACATGGCTCACGGCACCCTTGCCAGAACAGTCAGCGGCAAGGCGAGATTTTAAGACTTCGTACGTGGCTGCAACCAAGGAGTATTCCAGAGGCCGTGCCAGTGGAGGACTCGCCGTACTACATCAGCTGGATCATCGTCGGTACTATATATTTTAATGATAAATTTGAGCTAAATTTTATTCTCTTTTGACTTTATGCCCTGGTGCACTAAGCGTTTCGCCCAGCGCGCTCGGGAAATTGCGTTACAGTTGGTTCTTAAGTACCAATGTAACTTATCTTTAATTGTGGAAGATGATGCTGCTCTCCTGCTGATGAAATCCTTAATGTTTCTGTTGAAGATGTCGACTCCTTCTCTGTTGAAGCTCTGACCATGAAAAATGACTGAGTGTCCCGAAGACTGCAGGAACTGAAGTGACTGATTTATTTGATTGAAGCGACTGATCCGTTTGATGTTCAAGTGCAGAATGAAATTTATTTTTCAGCCAACTTATATTCTAGTACAAAACTTAGCCTAATTATGCTTACAATGCAAGCGCATCGGGTGAGCACCAAACCCATGCAGTAATTTGACCGGCCCTTGGGTGGCCGCGCGCCCACGGAAAGCGAGTGCAGTTACCGAGTGCTCAAAACTGCTGACATATCGAAAGTAGTGCATTGCGCATTCAGGAATGTGATGCACCCGATGCGCCCTCCTTTTTTTTGTGTCGTTGGCCCGCACGGGACTCAGCATAAAAAATGCAAAATCGCTGAGCCCCGCGCGACTCAACATTCTCCCCCCCCCCCCCCCCCCCCCGTTGAAGCATTGTTTCAACCTGAACCCTTATTGATCTACTTGTATAGTGAATGCAGGCGCAGCTGATGATCCTGAAGAAGGGGTTGTCCCAGCTGGGTCCGCTCGTTTGGTCCCTGTACTTCCTGGCGGCTTTTTTGGCATCCTGGGCGCTGAATAGGTATAGCTGCGAAGTCTCCACATCACATAGACGAGTACCCCGATGGAGATAGCCGAACCAATATATGCGATGGCGTATTGATGTGCATCATGAGCTGGCAACCCTGAAGGCAAATAACTAGCGTCCATTTGTTGACGTATCTGCTCCTTTAGAACTTCCAGCTCTTTTAAATGAACCCGGTATGCAGGTTTGTGAGTGGTGAGTTGACTCAGTTGCTCCGGAATTACCACCTCACTGATGTTTCCAGACGGGATGTATGAGCTTCTCAAGACAGTGGGATATATATTGTGCCCCTGAAGTATAACTTGCCTCTGTTTAACGACGCAACTTCCATGCATCTTCAAGATTCCAGATCCTGTGAGGGTTTTCGACGTGACGTTACTGCCACATGCAATTTTGACCATTTCTGGCTCCTTCACAGAGAACAACCATTCGTTAGGATTGTTCAGTTGTATCCATTGCGATTCCATTGAGAATATCTCAACCTTGCACATTGATGGAACCAGCCTATCGTTAATCAGATCCATTTCGCAAGAGCTCTGGTTTGAGCCGCGCTGATAGATTGGATGATTCTGCTTGCACATATGGTCATCCTCACGTATAGATACACAAGACTGCAATCCCTGATCAGTAATTGGATAATACTGATCCCTGTGTAAGTTCACCACCAAGAAGGGAGATGATGGTACCACATTGACAAAGGTCCCGTTAACCAAAAACGGAACTGGTAGCACCTTCAATAGTTCAAATTCTTCCGTGTTTAACAGTGGGACGCTTATTTTGAATATAACACGCTGCTTTACTGCTCTCGCAGCCACATCCATTAGGGTATACAACTGGACTATGTTGTCCTCCACTTGAGGTAGCTTCAATGATGGCCAAAGATGGGCCTTGATAATTCCTAACTGTTGTTTCAGTTGATGGGGTGTGATAAGCTTCGGGCTTATTCGGCCATGGTGAGAATAGCTCAAGACGTCAATCAATGATGCCTGCATGCGTTGTATATTTGAAGCCACTAACAGCATTTGTGTGGTTAGTGCGGTGAATAACGTAGATAACTTCTGGTGACGGAGTTCTTCTTGAATCTTATGGATTCCATTTGACAATTCATTCACCTGAGCTTGCATTGCTCCAAACTGCACATTAACCTCCTCTTGTGTTTTCTTCATGATGTTAACACTTGAATCAATTATTGTGGTTTGGTTGCGTATCAGCTGCAACAGATAGTCTTCATTCCGTTTAGTATCGTCAATGGTTCTTGACATCTTGTCTGCGTATTCAGAGTCCAATACCCCGAATAAGCTGTTGGCGATATTACCGATTATATTTAGTGCTCCTCTCCTTTTTCGAGCACTTGCCTTGTCCGTGACCATCAACTCATTATTCTCTTCTATGTCTCTGATTAAATGCTGAATTTGCGCTACGGTGGTTGCACATGGATCTCCAACCCTTAATTGTGAACATATGTTGGTCAACGACCTTTCTCCCTTCACCAATCCTTCGAATTCCGTCCAATATCCTGACATGTCGTAATAAGCGATGATGTTCCATTCATTTGATATAATTCTCGCCGCCCCCAGGTTCTCGAAGTATATCCCAGGAGGAGTCGTGAACGAACTCACCTCCACTGGAGCACTATGAGTTAGTGGTAGCAGAAGACATGTGAGGAGCACCGTTGCAATTGTGGACATTGGTGAGAGCCGAACTCGTTTTTTTGCAGTGCAGCCATCTTCCCGTACTCTTGAAGGGCAAGATGCTGGTTGAGACGTGGTCGCATCATCCGTGATGTTAGTAACGCTAGGTGCTGCTGGTGCCTCCGCCAATGGTGCCTCAACTGGTTCATCGCAGGGTAAAGGGGCTATCCTAGAGATACTCCTTCGAAAAACTCCCCTGGCTGTGCGTACGTCTACTGCTCTGGCCAGGTTGTCCTCTCCAGTGTACACTTTGACTATTCGTGCCAAGGGCCACTTCATGGGTGGCAAATTATCTTCCTTCAATATCACCATGGTCCCGGCTTTGATATTCTCCTGTTTGGATTGCCATTTGTACCGCTGCTGGAGTTCGTTCAAGTACTCGGTGGACCAGCGTTTCCAAAACTCATTCTTTATGTGTGATACCAATTTCCATCGTGTGAGAAGGGAATGTCTTCCTGGAGTTGCCTCAGGGTGTATTGTGCTTAAAAGTGGTTCTCCAATGATAAAATGTCCTGGAGTGAGTGCACTGAGATCATTTGGATCCGCTGACATGGGTGTTAATGGTCGTGAATTCAACACTGCTTCCACCTCAATGACTACCGTTTCCAACTCATTGTAAGTCAAGGATGCTGAAGTGACAGATCTCAACAGTAATCCCTTTGCAGACTTGACCGCTGCTTCCCAGAGCCCCCCAAAATGCGGTGCTCTAGGTGGTATGAAATGAAAATCGATACCACGTGTGCTACACAACGATGCGATTCTCCTTTTAGCTTCTTCTGAGTGTACTGCTTCCCTCAATTCAGCCAACTTGGCTTGCGCGCCCGTGAAGTTGGTGGCATTGTCACAATGAAGATTTCTACAATGTCCACGCCTTCCCATAAACCTCTTCAATGCCCCAATAAAGGCATCTGTGGTCAGTTCTGTGACCAGTTCCAAATGTACTGCCTTTGTGGAAAAACAGCAAAACACGGCGATGTATGACTTATGAGGTCTTTTCCCTCGGATTTTATAATGGGTCCATACCGGACCGCAAAAGTCGACCCCTGAGTTCACAAAGGGTCTTGTCGGTTGAATACGTTGAGTAGGAAGATTTCCCATCAATTGAGACATGAGTTTAGGTTTCGCTTTGAAACATCTTATGCAATGTTGCACCACTGATCTTGCAATGGTTTTGCCCCTGAGGGGCCAGAACTTCTGCCTTGTGATTGCCAGCAACGCTTGTGGCCCGAGATGCTTGTTCTCTTCATGAATGGATTTCATTAAGAGTTTCGTCAACGGATGTGCGTTAGACAACACTATTTGATGCTTGGCATCATAGGACAACTCTGATGCCTCCAGCCTACCACCAACTCGAATGACACCTTGTCCATCGATGAATGGTGTCAGAGAAGAAAGTTTGCTATCTTTATGCGTCTCTCCCCTCCTTTTCAACTGCTCGAGCTCATCCTTGAAGTCGGATTGTTGCATCTGTTTTATGATAAATATTAATGAGGATTCCAATTCCTCAGCAGTAATTGGAGGAATCCCAGGCACCACCTGGTCCAATGCCGCTGTTTCAATGGTCCTCCGGTGCCTCAGCTTGTTTGAGAATCGTTTTATGTACACCACAATTCGTTGAAGTCTGCGGAATGAGTTGCCGTGATTGATCCCGGTTAGAATGTTTTGCGATTGTTGCTCGGACATTGATGCTAATACCGCCCGTGACTCGGGAATGTGGTCCACCCTTGGCACCTGTTCTGGTGGCCAGATCGACTCGTGACCATGAAGAAATGTTGGCCCGTAAAACCACAGACCGCAATCCTTCAGTTTCCTTGGATTCATGCCTCTTGACAGCACATCCGCTGGATTCTCCTTGGACTTGACATGACGCCACTGTTGAGGAGTAGTGTGCTCTTGAATAGCAGCCACTCTGTTGGCGACGAAAGTGTGTAATGATGATGATGATGAATTGATCCAACATAGGACAATCTCAGAATCTGTCCAATAGAATGTCTGTCCTATGTTTCCAGGCAAATCCCTCAGGACTCGCTGTGCTAATTCCACCGCCAGCTTTGCAGCACACAGCTCCAGCCTAGGGATTGTGAGCGTCTTTAGAGGCGCGACCCGAGATCTTGAACATAACAATTGTGCAGTGATCTGGTTCCCCTTATCAATGATGCGAAGGTATACAGCAGCGCCGTAAGCCCTTTCAGATGCATCCGCGAACACATGCAGTTGCATCGACTTGGGCTCCTTGTGAAGGCTCGCATGTCTAAGAATGCTGATGCTGTCCAGCGATTTTAATTCTTCCCGGAAATGTGTCCATTCTGTATGGAGCTCGAACGGAAGCGACGAGTCCCAATCTAACTTCAGCCGCCACAGTTTTTGCAAGAACATTTTTGCAATTACCGTGGCAGGCCCTACCAAACCGAGTGGATCGAACAAATGAGCTGCATCAGAACATACGGTCCTCTTGGTGACCTTATGTCGGTCACTCCATGTTGTTTTTATTCTAAATGAGTCGGACTTTGGCAGCCACGTGAGACCAAGCGTTTTTACATGAGGTTGGTCCTTGTCCCGAAAATCAAGTTGAACCTCCATGTCCTCCTTTGTCAGGTTTTGTAGCAACCTTGGATGATTCGCGCACCATTTTCTTAGCTTGAAACCTGCTGTTTGCAGTAATTCCGTTAATTGCTTCTGCATGCTCAGGGCAGTGTTTATGTTGTCTGAGCCGGTCATGACATCGTCCACATAGAAACTATTCTTCAATACCTCTGCGCCAAGTGGAAATTAATCCTTGCCCGATTCCGCCAAATTTTGGAGGCACTTAATTGCAAGGTATGGTGCTGATGTCGTCCCATACGTCACTGTGCATAGTTGATAGCACTTTAATGGCTCCTTCGGATCCTGCCTCCACCAAATCAAATGATATTTCTGATCTTCCTCCCTCAAGCGGATTTGACGATACATCTTCTCGATATCTGCCGTGAACACGTATCTTGGCATTCTGAATCGAATGAGTGTGGTGAACAGTTCTTCTTGAATAACTGGTCCCACATGTAACAGCTCATTCAGCGACACATTGTTAGATGTTTTGGCCGACGCATCGAAAACGACTCTCAATTTCGTGGTGGTGCTGTCAGGTTTCATTACTGCATGATGTGGTAAAAAGTAATAAGGTGCCTTGATTGATCCAGCGTCAGCGATCTTCATATGACCAAGATCAATATATTCCTTCATGAACTCGGAATATTTCTGTTTCAGACTCGGATCCCGAATGAATCTCCTCTCCAATGACAGGTACCTCTGCAACGCTATGTCCTTCGATTCTCCTAAACGGATTTGAGTCTCTTTAAATGGGAGACTGACTATAAATCTACCCTGATAATCTCGACGTGTGGTCTGATCAAAGAAGTCTTCGCACTTCTGCTCCGACGGCGTGAGTGTCCTGCGTGGGCCTTCGTCTTGTTCCAACCTCCAGAACTTCTCCAACTGTTGACTTAGCTCCTGATCTTCACTGCAAATCCCACAAAGAGGGGCTTCCCGCTGTGAACAATCGCCTACCTTACCGCAAACAATCCACCCCAGCAAGGTGTTCTGAAGTGCTGGTAACTTGTCGCCCAACCTGATTTGGCCGACGCACAGTGGGCCAAAACGACTTGGCAGCTATCAAAAATCTGTAACTTTTGTTGTGTTAAAGATATCGTAATGAAACTTTGGGAAATATATCTTGACATTATGACCCTCTATGTGATAAAAAAAAAATTCAATTGGTTTACAGGGTGCCTCAAAATAAAGCAACAAAATTTGAATTTGTCAATAAATGAACTATTTATGTTTTTTTAAAAGTTTTAACAACATGTTTAACTTAGTCTTTAATTATTTCATTATCTTCATAACAATATTTAATAAAAAAAAAAATTAATTTTTACAAATATATTAAAAAACGAAATTTAAAAAAAAATTTATTTCACTATATATTTATATTATTATATTTATATTACTACAATATATTTATATTACAATACTTTATATGCTTTCAAACATATCATCTATATCTTCATCCATATCTAGTAAATAAGCCATTTCCTCTGGATATTCCCTGTCGATTAAACGTTTGTCCCGTACTCTCCGAAATGATGAGATGTATGGATCTGATGATATAAGCAGCATATTCATGAGATCAATGTTCTGCTCTTTCCTTGAAATTTTTCTGGTGTTGTGGTATCTGTAGTGCTTGTAGTCTTTATTTTTGGCTTCCTGGGCTTCTTCAGACAATTCGCCAATTGGTAAAAGACAGTGGAGTATTATGTTTTTCCCATGTCTTAAAACTTTGTGGACTGTTGCTGTTAATTTCCTCCATGGATATTTATAATTTAATAAAGTTTCTGTTTGTGCTGCATATGTTCCGAATTTTTGAGCATTTATAGGAAGACCACAAGAAAGAACATTTAATATGGTCTTAAATATCCTTATAATTTCCACGTCCACTTTGGTAATATCTGCTGTTATGTCCGGGTATTCAAAAAACCTCCTCGCTGTGTTGCCGTCATTTGTACTTCCAAATCCTTGCTTAGGTCTATCAATAATTAAACCAAGTTGTCGCCTGAACTCTTGTTGTATCCTGTGTTTCTCCTCCAGTCTCTTTTGCTTATTCTCAGGCTTATTTCGTACACCCTCATCAGTGAAGCTCAAGTCGTAACTCATGTGCAATATAAATTCCATAAATCGAATCGTTGCATGAAGAGGTGAAAGTCCGTATTGGTAGTTTTCTTCAACATCGCATTCTTCTTCCGTATTTCGAAAATCTTTTGGATTTTTTTGGCAAATATTACAAGTTGCCGATGATGTGGTGTCCGTCACAAATTGAATTACTCTGCCATCACACATTGTTAAGTAAAGCCTATGAATTACTTCTATTTCTTTGCCGTTAACTAAGCATTTCGTTGGTAGTAATGCATTTATTTCCTGATTCACGAGGTCAACTTCACTTTGAACCAACTCTTTTGTTTCCTTTAAATATTTAAATTTAATAGGTCTGCAGAAATGTGCAGATGATGGACGAGGATTTTTCCACACTAAGTTTTCGGTAGTGCTGCATTTTAAACGAAGAGGAACCAATGACATTACGAATAAATTGGCGTCTGTTATATGTTCGTCACTATTTCCAGGAATTCGTTGTTTGTATTCGCTTTGCCCCGAAGATCCATCACATCCCCATTTACTCATTAACACTAAAGTGGTGTCATCTAAGGCCTCGATTTCATCCTGAGGTTTTATCTTTAAAATTCTGTTCGCGGTTGAATCAAGTAAATTTTGAAGAGGCACCGAAGCGGAAGTGTCGGTAGTCTGCAGCATTTCAGGCAAACATTCTTTCTTTGCAACGACAATTTTGTTATAGCTTGGCAAAGCATCGTGGTTCCTCTTTTTCAATTCATGTATAAGAAAATTGTACTTGTCTTTAGAAAGTCCCAAGTCTAAAAACAAGGACAAAGCTTCCTCTGGTGTAAATTTCTGCGGCTGGTCTTCTGGGGTGGGGATACTCTTCTTAATTCTCTTCACACGGGTTGGGCTAGCTTCATCAACAGCTTTTACAATCGAGGCTTTTTGAACTAATTTTTCGGACGTATATCGTTGGCGAAGTGATTGGCTTATTAATTCCGTTGATAAATTCTCATTATGGTCTTTAAGTTTTCGCTTTTTGGTGATGTCTGAGCACTGATCCAGGGATTTAGTTGGTCTCCCCCTGCCGGATGATGTAGAAGGTTCCAATGTTAATGCAGAAGGTTCCAATGTGGATGAATAAAATTCCGATGTTGATGTAGAAGGTAAAGATGAACGCGTCGCAGATGTTGAAGTTGATGGTTGAGAAGATTGCATTTCCGCAGCACTGATTTCCATTGTTTTATTTAACCACGATTCATTCTGTTTTTCAAATGTTTGTGCGTTTCTAGCACTGAGTTGCCACCTTTTCCTGAAATTGCGAAAGAATCGTCGAACTATTTCTGCACCAAAAATTTTATCATTATACGTATTTGAAAGTACACGCACAAAGTCTTCATATTCTATAATATTATTATCACGGATTATTTTATACAGTTCACAATACGAAATCTCCATGTTTTTTGGAGCACTTTTTTGTAAAACAAGCACAAATCAAAGCACAAATCACTATATATTTGTAAAACAAGCACAAATCACTATATATTTGTAAAACAAGCACAAATCAAAGCACAAATCACTATATATTTGTAAAACAAGCACAAATCAAAACACAGTGTATAATCAGTGTATAACACTAAATTTCTCCTAGCTCAAAATACTCTTATTTTATTAGTAATTTTTAATTTGCAAATTATTCAAAGTCGTGTGTTTCCTCTTTTCAATTAAGATAGAGAATGGTCAATACGCAAAATATCTTTCCTTTAAATACCTACGATTTCTGTTACTTTCACCTACCTTCAAATCATGCCTTAAACACACAAACAATTAAAATGTACAACTGTCCCTTATTTCAGGTAATTATAACAATAAATATTAATTAGGTGTCATAAAAAACAAAGTCAATAATCACCACGTATTTACCTGGATGTCATAAATACATATTAAATAGGGCGTATACACAGAGTAAGTCAAAGTCAGTTAAAAATGTCATAAACGTTACTTCCACCTACTTGCAAATTATGCTTTTAAACACATAAACAATTAAAATTTACAACTGTCTAACTGTCCCTTATTTCAGGTAATTATAACAATAAATATTAATTAGGTGTCATAAAAAACCAAGTCAATAATCACCATAGGTACATATTTACCTGGAAGTCATAAACACATATTGAATAGGGCGCATATACAGAGGAAGCCAAAGTCAGTTAAAAATGTCATAAAACGTACTAATATAACTTCTTTAAATATTAATGATGTCATTAATCCTAAAGGTTTAATAGGAAAACTATAATTAATTTCCAAAACAAGCATTATGCAGCCTTAAAATTCAGAAAATTCCTGCACAAATGGGAATTTTGTGTGAAAATACGCAGAAGACAACAAGGTAGACTTTACTTCAAATGCACTTTTCTCCGAAGACCGCAGGTCGCCGCAGCCAATTTTTGTTTTAAACGATGCAGGAGGATCTCTACTTTAATTTGATACCAGTGAGAGCATGGCCATTTGCGGCCATTTTTTTAAAAGTTAAAAAGAAATTCAAATTGTAGCGAAAAATTCCCCTTTTTAATTAAAATGCTATTATTAAAAAACTATTTCACTTTTATCATAAGTTATTGGCCTAATAATAGCTTCTCCTATTTAGTAAGTGATTTCATTAATAACAATTCAACCTCTCCATACAAATATTTTTACAAAAGAACTTTGAAATCATAAAAAACTTGAACATTTTTTTAAAAAATTAGCTGTTCAAATTTTTCTCTAACTTTATCTATTCCAAACACAAAGAGGGGGGGGGTAAATATTGGAAAAAAAATTTTGCCACAAGATAGTACATTCTGT
The DNA here is from genome assembly GCA_959613345.1 of Tolmerus cingulatus. Lineage (NCBI taxonomy): Eukaryota > Metazoa > Arthropoda > Insecta > Diptera > Asilidae > Tolmerus > Tolmerus cingulatus. The sequence continues at coordinate 13,267,798 of OY390712.1, read as the reverse complement.
TTACTATCGAATGGCATTACAATTTTTAAAATCGGTGACATGACCAAAATCGATTTTTGGTCACCTAAAAATCATTCTGACCCACTGTGCGGCGGGCTGGTGAGTGGCTGCGGGAGGCTTAGGCGGAGTGGGCGGCGTCCTCGGCGCACGTTGCAGTCCCAGCGCCGCTAACTTGTGCATTCATCGGTGCTGCCGCCGCAGCAGCGATGAATGTGTGAGTGAGTTGCAGCGGGACCGGCTAACGGTCGCTGAGGCGCGTGATTTCTGGGGGAACCGGAGCTGGACGGTCAAAAAATCGGGGGAGTTGGATTGAAGTCGTCGAGAGAAGAGGTCGAAAAAGAAGTCCGTAAAAAGTTAAGTCGGGAAAGTCAAGTCGAAAAGGAGCGGAATTGAAGTCGTCGGGAGAAGCTGCCGAAAAAGTTAAATCAAAAAAAAAAAATTTAAATCGTAAAAAGTTAAATCGGAAAAAGATTAAATCGGAAAAAGTCAAATCGTAAAAAGTCAAGTCGGAAAAAGTCAAGCGGGAGAAAGTGAAGTCGAAAAGGAGTGCAAGAAAAGTTGTCGCGAGTCAACTCCGAGGAACAGAAAATTTTAAAAGAATAAAAGAAAGTGGATGTAAAGTGAAAGAAAGATTTTCTTTATTTTTCATGAAAATGTTTGAGTCCGAGCTGACTTTTCTCCCCGTGGTGACCCAGGTGTTTAATAAAAACCTAATAAAAAAAAAATTATTTTGGAAAAAAAATTAATTCTTTATAAAACTTAAAATAATCAAATTGACTTTAAAATCTACAAAAAAATTACTTGTATTAAGCTTTTAAATAATCTGTACAAAATAAAAATATAAATTAACCTCCAACATAACCGCAACTGTATGGGGACGCTGAAAAGTTGAATAATTAGTAAACCAAAACTAAGTTAAGCACGTTTGTAAGGGGGACTCAGGTTGTGCGTTTATAAATTTTCCTTTTGATTTGACGTTTGAAAGAAGGATGAAATTGAATTAAGTGAAAACAAAAAAAAAATAGAAATAAAACAAATCATGTGAATGAACCAATTATTAAAAGAAAGTCTGCGTAAAATCGAGAAATATTTAAGTGGGGAAAACAAAGGGGACAAAGACTCAATGATAAAGAAAGTTTAGTGAAAAAAAAAAAAAAAAAAAAAAAAACTAGATATTAATGACAAAAAAAAAAAGTGGTTTATTGAGTGGATAAACCCGCCGGCTATCAACATCAACACCATCACCCAGCCTTACATCACCGCTCAACATCAACACCAACTTCGTCGACGGCCGCAACGAGAACTACCGCAGCAGCTTCGGTTCCTGCCAAGGCGCCCAACGGTCGAATTTTGTCAAAAAAAAAAAAAACGTGCTCGTAGAGCCTATCAGTACAAATATAGGTATGTCAAAATGATCTAATTTCTTTTTTGTAATGGGCCTCCCTTCCTCCTTCCTCTTTTCAGCCAGGTAGTTTTCTCTCCTTTTATCACAGCAGGGACCTCCCCATAATTTTTGTTGGCCGCGGGGAGGTCATAAGGGCGGTTGGGGAAATGGCCAGAGGGGGGCTCAATTCCACCCGAGCCTCCCCCTGAGATGCCATCCACGGGCAGAGACAGGGGTTCTGTCCGCCATGCCCTTTTCCGTCATTCCCTAGGTATTCCGTCGCGCGAGAATTTTTTTTCGTTTTGGCGGACGTCGTTCTGGTGGCAAAGGGTGGCTTTTGGTAAACCCCCCCACACTGCCGCAATGCTAGCCATGCCAGCTCGCGCAGCCACGCACCACCAGACTACGGGCTTAGCCGGGCTCCGTAGAGGCCTCCTCCATAACAAATATGGCGCCCAACGTGGGGCCATCCTATCCCTTCCCTTTGAGCTGGTGCTCCAAATTTTTTCACATTCCTCTCATTCTTCCCTTCGAGGCCCTATCGACGACTCCCGTGGCTGGAGTTGACCAGAGGCCTCTCGAGAATTACGGCAGCTGGCTTCTTAAGCTAACTAGTCGTCTCGAGGTCTCGGGGATACTCCATCCTAGGGAGAAGCTGATAGTGGGAGGCCTTCTTCGTTTGACCCTGTGGGGTCTGCGTGGCGCAGACGGCTGAGGGTCTCCCTGGAACTACAGGGGTTGGCTTTTTTGGTGTTCCAGCCACCTGTCCGGGAGGAAACCTCGGTCGTCCTCTGCCTCACAGCGCCCACCGGGTGGGGCGGAGAAGGCCCCTTCCCTCAAAACTATCCCGTCGGCGGGTCGAATGTTCGGTGGCCTGTGGGTGGCTATCGGCGTTTAAATTAACTTTTCTCGTTGTATTTCATGGCTGAAATTGGAGGAGAGGGGAAGGAAACCCAGAGAACGATAGGCCTTAATAAATATTATTTGGAAAGATTGTAATATTTTTTCTTCTTGCGTTATATTAAGTTAACCTTTTTGGTAGTTTAAAATATTATTGCTTAAAATTGGTAAAATTTTATTTGGAAAGTTAAAAAAAAAAAAAATTTTTTTTTCTTCTCGTATTATATTAATATGACCCTTTTGTAGTTTAAAATATTATTGCTTAAAATTTGTTTCCAGTCCGCTTATTACCGGTAATTAAGAATTGTGAATGAACTATATTAACGAAGTAGATCGGAAAAAAATTATTTTGAAAAAAAATTGTAGCAAATTAATTGGCCAAATTTTCTTTAGTTTTTAAGTTTGTAACAACGTTTGTAACACTCTCGGGGAGAGGAACATCGGCTCAGACATCCCGTTTCGAATTTCGGTTATATTTCGGTCGTGGGCATCGTAAATAAGAAATGGCGGAAAGCGATCTCGGTACGATTTCCAAAAAATATCGAACTCGGCAAGTCGCGCGGGAGGAAGAACTAGACACGCCAGACACGGTGAGAGCGAACCGCACGGGTAATATAACGGTAGGAAACCCTCAAGAGGGTTCGGGAGCGAATTTGGAAGGCGAGTCGCGTCACGAAATAGCGGGGAAAAGACATTCGGACGAGTCGGACGAAACCGAAGCTAGTACGACGGGATTAAAGGAAGTACTCGAAAGGAGTTTGCGGTTCCGCGTGGGGGACTTAGTTCGTGCCGAACTGGCAAAAATCGATAGAGAATCCCGTGAACGGTCCGTGCAAGTATCGCCCGCTACTCCTGCGTCACGTCCACCGGTAATAGTCCGTACAGATGAATGTCCGCCCTTGCCGCGCAGAATTAGGCAACCAAATTTCGGTCCTAACACCAGTAATCTCTCCCAGAGCCGTGAGCCCACAGCACCACCTAGGCCCGGAAATCGTTCACAGCCACAGTTCGAGTCAAATAGGCGGTCGAGTAGCCCCATTCGCCACTGGAGAATTCAGTACGATGGCGACAACTCCCGTTTACATTTAGAAGAGTTTTTATTTCGAGTCGAAACCCTGACTCAAGGTACCTTGCGAGGAAATTTTGATCACCTCATAAATCACTTTCATTTGTTGCTGGGCGAAACGGTGGCAAATTGGTATTGGACGATTCGGAGAGGGCAGCCTTATATTTCGTGGCAAGATCTTAAATCGGCTTTAAGAGCTGACTGGGGAGAGCGTTCGCGTGACGTGGACATTAAGAGGCAAATGTTGGAGAGACGACAACGGCCTGGTGAAGATTTCACCACATATTATATGGACTTGGTGGGATTGAGACATCGGCTCTCCATTCCCATGCAAGAGATGGAATTTGTGGAGATGGTAAGAGCAAATTTGCTCCCGTATATCCAGGAGCAGATTTACCTTTATCGGATCTATACAATTGGGCATTTACGAGACCTAGTCACCGAAGTCCAAGGAACTCGCCAGAGAACAAGAAATGCGTTGTCAGTATCCACTCCTCGTCCGGCTCGCCTTGCAGAGACCTATACATACGATGACATGACGGATTCCCTACCAGCAAACCCATTAGAACCGGTCGATGCGTTGACAAGATTTCAGCCTTCGGAAGTTCAGTGTTGGAATTGTAACCAACCAGGACACTATTACCAGAATTGTTCGAAAGAACCAACGGGGTTCTTTTGCTATGGCTGTGGGCGAAAGGGAGTAGTCAAACCTCGATGCCCTAACTGTGTTGCAAAAAACCAGCGGCGTGTCGGGAGCAACAACAGCAGCTCCCGACAGCAACGAGCGCCGGAAATCACGACGGGGAAGGCGGGGGCTGCTCCCTCTCGACCACAGACATAGCCTCTTCCCAAAAATTTCCCTTTGTTTCTACTTCTCCACTTTCGTCTGATATCACTAATACACCGGATAAGTCCCTTTCAACCACCGAAGCGGATAAGTCAATCTCACAGTCATTCGGAAATGCCCAAGAAGAACCTCCGAGCACGCCCATTTCAATATTATCTCGACCAGAGTCGGATCGAAAACCCAATCCCCGTCCTATTAAGCCATACCACATACGGCTTAAGGAATATCAGGCTGCTCGGGAAAGAATTTTTGCCTCTGCTGTAGACTATCCGGAAAATCGGGTCACAATAGTTCCAACGCCTTGTAAAGTGTCCAAGCCTAGACGATCTACGATGCGGCTAAGGGCCTTTTGGAGACGCGTGTTGAAAAATCGACGCAAGTTGTCCACGGCCTTTGTATCTGTCCCTAAAGACCTTAGACCATATGCTACCGTGCAAATATTAGGTCAGAACATCGTCGGCCTATTAGACAGCGGTGCTAGCATCAGCATACTGGGGAAGGGGTCAGAGGAGTTATTGCAGGAAGCCGGGACAAGGTGGGTTAAATATCGCTCGGCGATTGAGGTGGCCAACGGAGCCAGACCGGAGGTGTACGGGCATGTCGAATTGGAAGTGGGTTTTCGAGGAGAGGCTAAAATTTTACGGCTCTACGTCGTACCTAGCCTCACGCAAGAACTATATCTCGGTATTGATTTTTGGAAAACCTTCAATTTGGCTCCGGACATTCTCGGTTTGGTCTCATCGTTGGACACCCCAGTCGTGACGACGGCCAATTCCGCTGAACACCTGCTGACCCCCGATTTACGACGGCGCTTGGAACAGACTAAGGCATTGTTTCCATCCTATGCTAATCTAGGCTTGGGAAAGACACACCTACTTGAACATACGATCGATGTTGGCGAATCAACGCCCATTAAGCAAAGATTCTACCCAGTTTCTCCAGCTGTGCAAAAATTAATGGACGCCGAGCTGAACCGAATGCTGTCTCTGGGTGTGATAGAGGAGAGCCAGAGCCCGTGGAGCTCTCCAGTTGTGCTGGTAAGGAAGCCAGGCAAGGTCAGATTGTGTTTTGACGCCCGGAAGGTGAACGCGGCAACAAAAAAGGATGCACATCCGCTACCGCAGATCGACGGTATCCTCAGTCGCCTTCCGCCGGCAAAGTACATCACCAGTCTTGACCTGAAGGACGCCTTTTGGCAGATTCCTCTAGAAAAGAGCTCCAGGGAGAAGACAGCATTCACGGTGCCTGGCCATCCCCTCTATCACTATACAGTGATGCCATTCAGTCTCTGCAACGCTCCTCAAACTATGTGCCGCTTAATGGATAAGGCGATCCCCTATGATCTTCGTGAAAACGTGTTAGTATATCTGGACGATTTATTAGTCTTGTCCCAAGATTTTGATTCCCACATTAATCTTCTCGCCCGGGTTGCGGACTGTCTGAGGAGGGCAGGGCTCACCATTAACGTCGAGAAAAGTAAGTTTTGCTTAAAAGAAACAAAATATCTTGGCTTTATAATCGGCGAAGAAGGGATGCGTATGGACCCCGAGAAAATTTCCGCGATTGTCGAATACCCCGTTCCCAAAACCGTACGGCAAGTACGTCGATTCATGGGAATGGCTGGTTGGTATCGGAGATTTATTCCAAATTTTGCTAATCTCTCGGGTCCAATAACCGATACGTTAAAAAAATCTTCTAAATTTACCTGGACTGAGGAAGCCCAAGTCGACTTCGAAAAGCTCAAACAGCATTTAACTACGGCTCCGGTGTTAGTGGGCCCTGACTTCTCCAGACCGTTCGTAATTCAATGCGATGCAAGCACCCAAGGCATAGGGGGTGTCCTGTTGCAGGTCGACGAGGAAGGTAACGAACGGCCAATCGCCTACGTCTCTCAAAAATTAAATTCGGCACAAAGGAATTATTCGGTAACCGAGTTGGAGTGTCTAGCCGCCATCATCAGTGTCCAGAAATTTCGTCCTTACATCGAGTTAATGCCCTTTAAGATTATAACAGACCATGCTAGTTTGAAATGGTTAATGTCGCAGAAGGATCTGAGCGGCAGGTTAGCCAGGTGGAGTCTGAAGCTTCAACGCTTCGACTTTTTGATAGAACACCGTAAGGGAAGCATGAACGTGGTGCCCGATGCGTTGTCGCGTGTGGAGTGTGATGCGCTGTCAGCTTTGGGAGACTTAGGGCCTGAGGTCGACCTCAGCTCTCCACATTTCGCTTCGGCGGAGTATGTAGAGCTGGGACGACAAGCAGAAGAAAACCGGGCCAAATTTCCCGATCTGATGGTTCGTGACGGCTTCATTTACATTCGTACGGACCCACGTTCAGGTGATCCTATACGGGAAGACGAAGCGTGGATGCTTTGGATTCCTCCGGGCCTAGTTCATGATGTTATCTCTCGTGTGCACGATCCTCCAGTGTCATCTCATGGCGGTGTTGGAAAGACTCTTGAACGAGTACGTCGCCATTTCTACTGGCCGCGCATGGCTACCGATGTAAGGACTTATGTACTATCTTGTGGAATTTGTAAGGAGACTAAGGCACCCAATACCACACTAGGACCTCCGATTACGACGCAACCGATCGCTGAAAGACCGTGGCAACGAATTTATATGGACCTTTTAGGCCCATACCCCCGTATAAAGTCCGGACACGTCTGTATCTTAATTGTTCTTGACCACCTTTCAAAGTTCCCTGTCTTGAAGCCTCTACGAAAAGCTACAACTGCTCAAATCTGTAGCTTTGTGGAAGAAGAGATTTTTCACATGTTCGGAGTTCCAGAAACGATCGTCACAGATAATGGTGCTCAATTCCGCTCGGCACAGCTCGCCAAACTTCTAGAACGCTATGGAGTCCAACACATGAGAACAGCGCTGTATTCACCACAAGCAAACGCTTCGGAGAGGGTAAACCGATCCATCCTTGCTGGAATACGCGCATACGTTAAAGATGAACATCAAAAATGGGATGAAAATCTCAGCAGTATTACCAGCTCCCTTCGGAGCTCTGTTCATCAGGCAACGGGTTTTCCTCCATATAAAATGCTGTTTGGACTTCATATGATCACGCACGCTTCTAGCTACGAGCTGTTACGCCGCCTTCAAGGAATTGATGAACCTGTGAATATCGACACGTCGGACAAGCTCAAGATCCTTCGAGCCAAGGCTCAAGAAAATCTCAAACGAGCCTTTGAACAGGGTGCCAAAACGTACAATCTAAGAGCTAAAACCGTCGAATTCAAAGTTGGGGAAGAGGTCTATCGTAGGAACGTTCAATTGAGCAATTTTGAGAAACAGAGTAGTGCAAAGCTCGGTCGTAAATTCATAAAATGCAGAGTTCGAGCAAGAAAGGGGAACGCCTTATATGAACTGGAAGACCTACAAGGCAAACTAATAGGGACTTTTCACGCGAAAGACATAAAGAGGTGAAGAGGAAAGCTCCCAATCGCGGCTTTTAAGTGTTTCTAATTCTCGAGGCAATCCTCGGGAGTTTACATTAATGGTATCGGAGGTTTCTATTCTTAACAGAGTAAATTTGTTTTAGGGGCTACTGAGGAGCTGACTAGTTCATTAGTTTATTTTAAAAATTCGGTAGCCTTAATAAGGCATCCGACCAGCTTAACTGGCATCAGGATTGTCGTAGAGCCGCCTCTGCTTGGTTACGCGGTGGACATACCCTTTTCACTTCCCCATCCCTTTCCTAGTTAGAGTTCCTCTTCCCTAAACCTCATCCTATCCAGCACCCTCCCTCAAAATTCTATCAATTTTACGCCCCCCTTTCTCCTTTTTTCAGCCAAGAGGCCCTGCCTGCAACCTTCGGGGTTGGAGTTGGCCTGAGGCCTCTTGAGAATTACGGCAGTTGGCTATGGCAGTTAACCAGCCGTCTCGAGGTCTCGGGGCTTCCTCTTCCTCGGGGAGAGCAGGTAGGGAGGGGCCTTACTGGCTCGCTCGGCCGGACCGGGCGCGGAAGACTACCGGAGTGCTCCCTGGAATTACAGGGGCCGGCTTTGGAGTGCCAACCACCTGTCCGGGAGATTTCTCCGGTCGTCGTCCGTCGCTTGGCTCTCGTGGAGTGGGACAGGCACCCGGTACGGTTATGTCTCTGCTGGTTGTGCTGGCTAATTGAAGTCGGGTGCAGAGATGGTAACTCTCTTAAGAAAAAAGACCACGGTGGACACCAATCGTGTATTGTCTCAATTCGGCCATGCTGACCGGAGTCGTCTTGGCGGGAGCCAGACTCTCCTGATAGAGCCACCGATGTCAGACGGGCGATTAGCGCGTACGTGCTAGGACCCCCAACCCCCTAAAGTGTATCATGCGATCCGTGCCCATTGATTGGTTTGCAACCAGAGGGTAATACCGGCTGTATTCGTATGAAGCTTTCATGATACCGATCCGCCTCAGGTCGTAACTATGGACTTGCCGTGGAAAGGGCGCTGCATGGCGGAGTCTCTTCCCCAAAACCTACCCTTGATCACTAGTAGTGCTTCGTCACGAAAGTGGTCGTAAGAACCTGATGTTATGGATTCAAACAAACCTACCTCGGATAACTCCGAGGCACAGAAATCTGCTCCTTTGCCAACCCGCAAAGGGAAGCGATCATCCCAGGACGTTGCAATTGGTAACCCCTGTCGCAAACCCTCCGTGGCTAACACAAGATCGCGAAATGACCGCGGTTAGTAAGCTCGGGAGTGGGGATGCAAACCTGAACCTAGCAAAATCAAGGCGCCTCTCCGGGTACCCCAGTCCTCAACCTCCTCTTCGGTGCTTGGCAGCTCGGCTCAGGCTATGCCTGGACCGAGTAGGGCCACAGCATCCTCTAGGGAGTCACAACCCACTTCCTCAGCGAAGCGGCGCGGCAATCCCTCTCTTCAGGCCCTCAGAGAAAGAAGATCAGCGCATCGGTTCCTGGACCAGATTAGGAGCATCCCGGAGAAGCAACTCTCTGAAAAGGATAACACTTCTCTTGCGTGGACCGAATGCTGGCAATAGGCCAAAGGCAACGCTTGCAGCACGCGCAAGAGCCAGCCCCCTTGAAGCGGCCAAAGATAGCCCCTCCGACTGCTAAGACGGTCAGGCCGACTAAGCCATCCCTGGACAAATGGATATCGGTCCGGATTGCGCTACTCGGCGTCTTTATGGACGTCATGAAGAAAAACCCCGGCCCTATCCCCTGTTAATCAGATGCTGGATGGTATCAAAGTCGGGTGAAATTAATCGCTTCCGAGCATCAGCGGTCGGCTGATCTTTACAAAGCAGCGATTCCCTGCCTGGGCGAAGCCTGGCCAGGTGCCAGGCTCGAGGTCGTGTCCAGGGACGAGATCCCGAACAGGCCGAGAGCCAGGACGTGGATCCCGGCGGAGCCCTCTGACCCAGAAAAAATCCTAGCTGTCATGTGAATGTGCAATCGCAACCTTCCGACCCAGGATTGGAGAATTGCACAGTGCGGGGAGGTCAAGGGCAAAACGAGGCAAGCCATTGTTATCCTAAATGAGGAATCTCTGGCACCTCTAGCGGCTAAGGGCGACGAAATCTTTTATGGCTGCGACTCCATTGTGCTGTCCGTCTATTTTAAGGACAGGAGAGTCGAAAGACCTTCCTGCGTCGCTGGACAAAGTGGAGAGATCAGCACCGCAGCAGAAGCAAAGACTTTGGCTGGCTCCGTCAACATCCATAGATGAGGGTAGCGATACGCTATCAGCTTCTGGACTGTTGGGAGATTTGTTCATACAGAATGACCTGAAAGAGAACATCCTACTTTCAGACGCCGATGACGCCGAGGTGACGGTGATAGAGGGACGCCTCGCGCGAGCACGCTGATAGTGGTGCAGATCAACCCACACCACGCTAAGGCCGCGTCCGCTGCACTCCTCATACGCCTATCTCAAAAGGGGGAGGATGTTGTTCTTGTCCAAGAACCATGGGTCGTTGGAGACCCGGTTTGCGAACTTAACCTGAAGGGATACTGCAACTTCTATACAAAGGGAGTACGTAAACCTAGAACCTGCATTTTAGTGAGTTCCAACTACAATGCCTTTATGCTAAATCATTTCAGTGACAGGGATATTCTGTCGGTTATGGCGGAACTTGGATCGGACAGCATCTGGCTGGCATCCTCGTATATGGCCCATGATCATCAGCGGCCCCCTCCACATGAGATCCTTGCGAAATATCGTCGCGGAGGCAGTTAGGTGCAAGCAAGCGCTAATAATCGACGCAGACGCGAATGCCCACCATCCTGTCTGGGGTAGTTCAGACTTAAATGATAGAGGTGAGTCTCTTCTTCACTTTATACTTAGCTCCGGCCTTCAAGTGTGTAACGTGGGTGATGAGCCCACTTTTGTTAACTCTGTGAGACGGGAGGTTCTCGAAGTTACCCTTTGTACCGAGAACTCCGCCCACATTATTAAAGACTGGAGGATTTCCAAAGAGCCTTCGATGTCCGATCACTCATACATTGAGTTCAGACTTGACTTTCTTAAACGAACTCGTAGTCCCTTTATTAATTATTAGGAGGAGAACGAATTGGGATAGGTATAATCTGGCCCTCCAGCAGGCGTTACCGAATGAAGGAGCACCAATCATCAATAGCCGACAGGGCATTGATGTAGCGGTGAACGTGCTGACTGGAGCCTGCAATAGGGCGGCCAAAATTGCTTGCCCGTGCAAACCCAGAGGCAAACCCAAGCCCCCATGGTGGACTGAGGAGATCACGGCACTCAGGAAGGAATGCCATAAGCAGTTCAACAAGGCCAAGATCACCAATGAATGGTCTGCTTATAAGGAGAGCTTGAGGAACTTCAAGAAATCTCTCAGGATGGCCAAAAGTTCCCCGTGGCAGAAATTTTGTAGAGGAGTGAAACAGGTATTCGAGGTTAGTCGCCTCAGGAAGATACTCGCCACGACGCCTTGTGCACCCGGTCTTCTAATGAAGCAGAACGGGGACCGGACCTGGACCAGCATGGAAGCTCTGGAGTTGCTGGTTGAGACTCACTTTCCTGGTTGCTCGGATAACGAAACGGTAGTCTCCGCGGCCGCACAGGAGGCTGGGGACCTCGTCACAAGGGTCCTTAGCCGCGAAAGGCTTGACTGGGCTATCAAGAGTTTTAAGCCAGACAAGTCACCAGGCTTGAATAGCATTATACGAGCGGAGCTCCAAAAGGCGTCTGCGCTAATCAGCCCTCGGCTGCTTATCATGTTTGAAGCCTTTTTGCAGCTCTCGCATATCCCTGAATGCTGGCTAGAGACTAAGGTCGTTTTCATCCCAAAAGGGGGAAGGGCCTCGCATTGCAAACCAAATGATTATAGACCCATTACTCTTTCTTCTTTCCTTCTCAAAACTCAGGCTTTTGGATGTCTACATCAAGGATAGCATAAATCCGAGTAGACTATATCAATCCCAGCATGCCTATACCAATGGTAAATCCACTGAGACCGCGCTGCATGCTCTCGTTGATCAGGTGGAGAAGTATCTTCTCTACAAGGAATTCACCCTAGCAGCCTCACTGCACATAGAGGGGGCCTCCAATAATATTAGGGCAGAGGCAATCACGGACGCGCTAAGGAGTCGGAGCATTACCGAGTCGGTCATAGGACTTATTGACTTGTTGCTCGGTTGCAGAGTCATTAATCCCACTATTTGGACTAGTTCCATTAGGAAATTTGTGGCTAGGGGCACCCCACAGGGAGGTGTCCTGTCGCCGGTTCTCTCCAATCTGGCTCTCAATTATCTTCTTATGAAGTTAGACTGCTCCAGGTGCAGAGTGGTCGCTTATGCCGACGACATTCCGATGGCAGTCTCGGGCAATCATGTGAAAACCTTGGCGGAGGTGCTTCAACGTGCTCTAGCTAAGCTTCCACGGTGGTGCGACAGATGCCGCTTGGGAGTCAATCCGGATAAGACCGAGCTGGTGTTGTTTATCAGGAAACACTGAACTGCCCCCTTTGTTACACCAACACTAAAGGATGTCAACCTTAAACATTCAGGTTATCAGGTGATCATTGATAAAAAGTTGAACTGGAAAGACAACATTAAGGAAAGAGTTCGCAAGGCCACCGAGGCTATGTACACTTGTAGGAAAGCTGTCGGAAGAAAATGGGGGTTGGAACCCCGTATCATCCACTGGCTCTATAAGGCCGTTATTAGGCCTATACTTGTGTATGGAGTGTTAGTCTGGTGGCCGGCTCTTGATAAGGCTTGCAACCAGACAGGCTTGGAGAAGGTGCAGAGGCTTGCGTCCTTGCTCAACACAGGCGCCCTCAGATTCACCCCCACTAAGGCCCTAAACACTATCCTTCACTTCATTCCAATGGACCTGTTTGGAGAGCAAACGGCAGAATCCTCCGCCATAAGGCTCAACGCGGTTCACTGCTGGACACTTACGGATTACGGGCATGCTAGGATTCTAGGGCCACTTACCTTGGCGGTGAACTACATGGTTCCCAAGCCATCATTCGACACGGGTATTACTGCCTCCTTTCCCTAGAGACAAGAATGGGAGGAGGGTCTAGTTTTCCAACCAGGGTGATTTCAGGTTTTCACTGACGGCTCCAAGAAGAACGTTAAAGTGGGTGGAGGTATATACTCTGAACAAATGGGTATAGAAGTCTCCCTCCGATTGCAGCGTATAACATAGCCATATCACAGGCAATCGCGCAACTGAGGGCTACAGCGAAGCCCTTGGTCAACATACGCATCTTTAGCGATAGTCAACCTGCGATTAAATCGCTAGGAAGTGTTCATACAACATCCCAGGTCATTGCGGACTGCCGCTCGGAGCTCAGCTGCATGGCTACTCGAACTGAAATCAGTCTGGTCTGGCTGCCTGACCACTTCGACATTCCGGGCAATACCAGGGTGGATGAGCTCGCGAGGCTTGGCACAGGCTTACCCGTCGAGGACATCACTCTTAAGCCGGGTGCTTAAAGCAAGCGGACCATACAAAAGTCCTTCTTGGCAACTGCTAATCGCAGGTAGGTGAATGAGCCCACCTGCGCAACGACAAGATTTATCTGGCCCACCTTCAACCGTAACAAGTCTAGAAACTTGGTTTCGCTCAAAAGAGCTGCCATCAGCGACGTCATAGCGGTCATTACGGGGCACTGTCTCATCGGCAAACATGCCAGTAGGATGGGGATGACCACGCATGACTTCTGCAGAAGTTGTCTCAATGAGGAATAGGAAGAGAATATCCTCCACTTCCTGTGTCAATGCTCAGCATTAGCGGTGCGGAGAAATCGGAACCTGGGCTCCACTTTCTTTAATGATCTGTCAGAACTGAGCTCCGTCAGGATTAGAAGCATGACGCAGTTCATTAAAGATTCGAAATGGTTTGAAGGTTAGTTATTAGAGGTTTCGTCCCACGTGGTATCACAATGGGCATACCTTGGCCTAAGTGTGCCTTATCTGGCAGCCACTTGAAGCTAACCTAGCCTAATGGATTGGTGTGAAAATTGGTATTTAGGGGTTTTTAGATACCCTTATTGCGAATATATGTTCGAAACTTGGAAATTCAAGATGGCGGATCCAATATGGCGCCAAAAATTTGTGTACACCGGGTAAAACCAGGCAATCCATCACGTTAAGACCCTAGATTCGATCATATTCATTTTTCTGGTGAAGGTACTACATACAATACAATAGGATACTTTTTCGGGAATTTTAAAATGGCGAACCCAAGATGGCGGGTAAAAATTGAAAATATCAAGAGATGGGCATGAAAATAGGTATTTTGGGGTTGTTAGATGTCGTTATAGCGAATCTATATTCGAAATTTCGAAGTCAAAATGTCGGATTCAATGTGGCGATCAAAATTGTTGTACAACGGGTTAAACCGCCTAAACGCTGTGTTGTGGTCAGGGGGGAAACAGAGTCTAGCCCCCATGAATCCGCCCGTTTTATAAAAACATAAAAACGCGGAAATTTTTGCCCTCCGCCTATGGGCCTCGGCGATAGCCCAGGGGCTCGGCCGAAACTTCACGGCGGCTCTGGACGGTCCCGCAAGGGATTGCGTTCCTTGGGTTGCGAGCGACGAGTTTCGTTGCACGAAAATGCACAAAATTCGTCGGTCGCAACTCAAGGCCAAGCCCTAGCCAGAAAAATCTCCGGCGCGAGCCCTGTGACCGAGCCCCGGGCATCGCCACAGATCATGGCCCCTTACCAAAACTTTGGCGCGAGCTCAGCGACCGAGCCTCAAGCGGTGCCACAGATTTCGGTCCCATACAAAAATTTCAGCGACCGGGCGGGCCGGTGCATGGCTGCGGGAGGCTCAAGATGAGCGGGCGGTGTCCTCGGTGCACGTTGCCGTCCCAGCGCTGCGGGCTCCTGCACTCATCGGTGCCTGCAGTGGCAGCGGCGGTGTGTGGGAGTGCGCTGCAGCGGGACCCGTAACGGTCGCCGGGGCGCGTGGATTTCGGCGTGGCGTGAAGACATATTTTCGAGGAGTCGAGTTGGGATCACCGTAGAGGAAGAGAGCAGAAAAAAATAAAGAGTGATAACGCGCGAACGCGGAAAAAGTGTTAACCGGGGAGGAAGAAAGTGCTCGGGAGGTGGAAAAATTGGCGTGCAAACCGCTGCCGGTCGTTTTTTTTATATACGAAATTAATCAGATTAACTCCGATTAATCTCTTGCAAAAAACTCGCAAGTAGTTCGCAGTAATCTGCGCATGTTTTTTTATCCGCACTGATAACCCGTGCTTTTTTCTTTTTGGTGTGATGGTGGAGAGTGCGCTCCGAAGGTTCCGGGTTAAAAATTCATGGCGCCGGCAGTTTTAAACAAAAAGAAAAAGGAAATAAATAAACTGAAAAAAAGGATGTGATTATTGTAATTTTAATTGCTCGAGTTATATGAGTGACAACCCGAGTTTTTTTTTGTCGACATTTTAGCACCAATTATAGCTAAATTTAGTGCAGTGACTGACTTAATAGAAGGCCATTCAATTTTCCTAATAAAAGGCGCACGACGGTGCAAAATTAAAGTTTCAAAATTTGCTGAGTGCAGAACAATACTGATGTACTAAAAATAGGTGCTATCAATGTATAAATAGTGTAAAGGTTTAAGGCCGCTTTGGACAGAATCTGAATTAAGTAAAACCTGCAAATTAATTAAACAAAAGGAATTAATAGTAAAAACAACAAAGAAATTTCAAATAAAAATTAAAAAATTTAAAATTTATAACTACTTTAACTTAAATAAACATTTAAAACCTACTTTGATCAAAAAATATTGTATTTAAATAAAATTTTTCCGCTTCGCTGTGTAAGACTCTAAAAAGAAAAGAAAATAGAAAAGGTTAATTTTTGTTGAAAAAAAAAAAAAAAAAAAAAAAATTAGGACTCGTGACCTGGTTGCTGCTGATCGCCGGCGGAGGGCACCACGACGGGGCCACCTGAAGAGGCAGGGTGCCTCCGCTCTCGTCTCACCTCATCGCTTCTCCGCGGGAATCCCCACCATCAGCGGAATCGACGGTTCACCACGGCGCCCAACGAACTTCGGTTAAGTTACTTAAGCAAATTGGTTTGTTAAGTTTGAGTAAAGATAAAATAAGGTATGTTCCCTTGATTTAAGTTTTTTTTTTCTCTCGGTCCCCTCTCTCATTCTCTTTTGCAGCCATGGTATTTGAGTAGGTTCGTTTGTGTTTCCTTATAGGGACCTCCCAATTATTAAGGCCGCAGGGAGGTCACAGGGTGGTTGGGGCAACAGGCCAAGGGGGGTTCATCGTGAACTGAACCCCCCCTGAGAGCCAATCACGGGCAGCTGCAGGGGTTCAGCCTGCGCTGTCGTTTTTCCCCCCTTCGCGATTTTGTCGTTTTCCGTCGCGGGAGAATTTTCGTTGTTGTGGTGGGCCATTCCGGCGGCTGAACGCGGTTTTTTGGTAAACCCCCCCACACGCTGCCGCAAACGCTAGCCTGCCAGCTCCCGCAGCCGCATACCGTCGGACAGGGGCTTAGCCGGGCTCCCTACAGGTACCATACCGCAACAGCTGGATCCGATCATAATCATTTTTTAAGCTAAGGTGCTACATCTTCAGGCCCTACATATACATACACTCCGCGACAAAAAGATACTACACCCCTACAATTGATCGAATTTTCTGCACTGGTAAGTCTTGTAATGGAATTTCACTACTTGCTGTAAAGAACCGTTGATGAACCGCCTGCAGGTGTAGTTCCTTTACCAATCGATTCATTTTTACGGCTACTTTCCAGCATTTTCTGCAAAGCTTGTGCGACAAAAATATACGACAGGGTAAGAAATTAAAATAAAACACAAATTATTTATTATTAATGCGCAAACTTCAGCTATGTGTTGCTTGGTAAGGGGTAGTTTTCTTAGCAATTTCTTCCGTTTAAAATGCTCTGCTTTTTGTAAAAGACGTTATAATTTAATGAAGTGGGTCGCAGAAAACAACTTTTAATAAGTGAAATAAAAACTATTATAAAATTTAAAAATGAAAACATGAGTATTGTTAAAACAGCAAGAATATTAAGCAGAAGTAGGATTGCTATCTGGGTGTTAATTAAAGACCCGACAATTACGGGAATAAGAAAAGTCCAGGGAGACCACGTACAATTACTAATCGGGATTAACGCGCAATTTTAAGAGTAGCGTCAAATTCTATGGGAACATCAAGACAAATAGCAAAACAAGCAGGTGTATGCACAAATATACGAAACGTACAACATCTTTTACAAAAAGACAGCGCATCTTAAACGGAAGAAATTGCAAAGAAAACCACCCCTTACCAAACAACACACAGCAAACAGGCTGTAGTCTGCGCAAAAACATATTAGATGTTATTATAAAAACGGTGGAAAAATATAATCTTTTCTGATGAAAAGCGATTTACATTAGATGGACCAGACGGATGGAGTATATATTTTCACGATTTACGGAAAGATGAGGTTTATAATAAATGACGACAAATGGGAGGTGGAGGTGTGATGATTTGGGTGGCTATTGGCTACAATGGGAAAACTAATATGCGGTTTATAACAGGGAAAATGAATAGCAGGAACTACATCAAACTATTAGAGGAAGAACTACTCGCAAATGCTGAGAGGATTTCCGGCAGAGACTACAAATTTCAACAAGATAATGCAGCAATACATACTGCACGTGTAGTACAGAACTTTTTCATAGCCCACAATATCAGAACTCTGGAGTGGCCGGCAAAATCAGCAGACCTGAACATAATTGAAAATGTTTGGGAACAATTAGCACGAACAGTGTACAGAGGTAACAAACAGTATGCAATTGTGGAAGGGCTAAAACTTGGGCATTACTTCCTCGAAAATTTATAAAAATTTGTATAAATCTTTACTTTGCTTTAGAAGTAATAATAAAAAGGGAAAAAACACTGATTATTAATTCATTAAATATCCTTTACTTTTTTATGAAATTGTTGTTTATGAATTGTTGTGTTTTGTTTTAATTTCTTACCCTATCGTATCTTTTTGTCGCACCAGTTTTGCAGAAAATGCTGGAAAGTAACTGTTAAAATGAGTCGACTGGTAAAGGAACTACACCTGCAGGTGGTTCATAAACAGTTCTTTACAACAAGTAGTGAAATTCCATTACAAGACTTACCAGTACAGAAAATTCGATCAATCATAAAGGTGTCGTATCTTTTTGTCCCGGAGTGTATGTAGGTAACTTTTTTGCGGATTTGAAAATAGCAGATCCAAGATGGCGCCCTCAAATCGAAAAGATCAAGGGATTAGCAGGAAAATTGGTATTTTGGGGTTTTTAGATGTCCTTATTGCGATTCTATGTTCAAAATTTGAGAATCAAAATGACGGACCCAATACGGCGCGCGGCCAAAATATTTGTACACTCGGTGAAACCGGGTAACCCAGCTAGTACACTATATATTAAGGCGCGATTTTTTTAGATATTCACAAAACAACTAAAATATAATTGGTCTCATACGCAACCATTTAACATAAATTCAGTAAAAACTCAATCAGAATGAAGCACCTCATCCTTTACAGCTACCCGATCGCCGGGCGCACCGGCATACAGTCGCATTGCTTTTGCAATCGCCTCCGGTACGCACAAGGATAAACTATGGTGAAAAAATGTAAACAAAGTTATATGTGAACCCCTTCATTATGTGGGGCAGGACTTCGAATTTCGGCAGTTCGCCGGTACGCAAAGAAATAGGTGAAATCTTGTTTCGTAGGGTTTGTCGGCATTTGTAACTGCTGCTGTCCTTCTTCCTTATTAGGAAATTTAAACGAGAATTTGGAACCGGAACCAGCTCTCTTTTCGACTAAAGGGTAAATTTTTTGTTTTATTTTGCTGAAAAGTAGCCAAAGAGGGGGTAATTGCGTCCAAAAATTAGAGTGAACATTCTTTGTAACTAGGTTCCCTATTCTTTGCTAAGACTGGCTGCAGCTGCTTTGTAGAACTACGCATGAAGCAGACTGCAGCGGCCTAGTGCGAAATGTTGAACGGTGGTCGCTACAAGAAAAACTCTTTTGTTTCATATCAGACTTTTGCCATTATTATTATTCATCTGGATATTATCTGTGATAAAACTTTTTTTTTTTTTAATCACAATGTGGTGTCACCGCTTAAACTTATAAATTCCTTTTATATTTCCTTGTAAATTTTAATTATATATTTTTGTTAATAAAAGCGAAACTCTAAGAACTGCATTTTTTGTTCTCAATATTGAAGTGTTTTAAAGATATCCTAGGAGATACTTTTGTAAAACAAGTTCCACACAAACAAATGTTTAGGCTTAAATATAAACTTTATCTAAATACATTTAGCCCTATTTATCCTGCTGTACTTAAGAGAAACCGAAATACGCGAGAAAACTCGCATATAATTAGGCTATGTAGACTTTATCGAGATGCTAAACCCAGCGGGAAAAAATTCTGATTCTTCCTCAGAAGCAATTTTGAAGTTCTTCCTTCCAATATCTAAAAACGCTACTTAGGAAGATTTTAAAAGTTTTAGCGGGCACCTGCACTCTGCAAGTCGAAACGGTATTTTTTTACGAGCGATGAGTTCATTTTCTTGTGAAGTCTCTTTGATGGAGAATTTCAATTTCATTTTCGTTTGGTCGCTTGAAGAGTTAGTGCGTGTGTGAAAGGTGTGATTTATTTTATTTGCCATAATTGCTTTCGGTAAGTATTATTGAAATTATTAATTATTATTAGTTGAAATAATTTTCCCTTATTGCATTGACAAATCATATATATTATTTCTACTGTATAGATCCCTTTTTCTCAACTCATACGCAACCAAACTCCATAAATGTGGTATGAAAATGTACAGAATTTATTGGTGACTTTGCGAATCTATAATAAAAATTGAGAAATACTACTATTTTTTTCGAAAAATGATTTTAGAAAAAGGCCCTTGATATTTCTCTTAGTGGACAAGTCGATCTCAGAGTCCGCTGTTATCGGGTGCACCACGCTAGTTAATACTTAAATTAATAATCAGAATACGCTTAAGTTATATTTTTAAAAATAATTTGAAATTGGAATTGTTATTTGAGCTGTTACTTTTGAAAGTGGTATAAGTCCAAATTTCATAAGGTCGATTTTTCTATATTCTTTTAAGGTAAAGTCGGCCTTATGACGACAGTAGCTGGAATAACTAAACGTCACTTCAAAAGACTCGTCAAAAACGAAATTGTAAAAGATATATATAACATAACATCTGGCAATGTTGACAATGTTGAACAGGGAATACAAAATAGTTCAGAAATGACTTCAAGTAATGTGGGCGATAATGTTGATAGTTCTGAGATCTTTGTTGAAAGTAATAATTTGCCTGATGAAATACAAGACAATTGTAAAAATTATGATTTACCAACTGAAATTAGAAGTTGGGTTGTTACACATGGCATAAGTAGAGCAGCCACGGAAGATCTTTTGGATATTTTGAATAAAGTAGGCTTAAACATTCCAAAGTCAAGAAAAGCTCTAATGAATACCAAATGCATGCCTACAAATATCGTTTCGGTACCTCCAGGCCAATATTGTCATTATGGGTTATTAAAATCCTTACAAATGTTGAATATGAAAATAAAGGAAAAAATAAATACCTTATATATAAACATTGGTGTTGATGGATTGCCCTTATTTGAAAGTTCAGGGTTAACTTTATGGCCAATTCTTGGGTGTTTATCTGATTTTCCGGAAATAAAACCTTTTTTAATCGGTGCATACCTTGGAAAAAAGAAGCCTAAAAATCCAAACGAGTACCTTTCTGAACTTGTCAGCGAATTAAAGTCTATTCCAAATGAAGGCATAATGATAGATGAATGTCAAGTTAATTTGAAAATCAAATTATTTGTTTGTGATGCCCCTGCCAAAGCATTTCTAACTGGTACAGTTGGCCATACTTCCGGAAATGGTTGTTCTAAATGCAAACAACAAGCTAGAAAAATTTATAACCGTTTATCTTATTCTACCACAATTGGACACTTGAGGACGAATTTAGATTTTAATGAACGCTCCGATTGTTCTTATCATTTAAAAAATTTCATAAATAATCAACATATTTTGGAAGAAATTGGTATAGGCATGATTACACAATTTCCACTTGACGTAATGCACTTGGTAGATCTTGGTGTAACGAAAAAAATTCTACATTTAATATTGACAAATAAACATAAGTGCACAAAATTAACTACTAGTCAAATAGAGAGTATGGATGATAAGCTCATTTCACTCCGGCCTTTCATCCCAAGGGAATTTACGAGAAAACCGCGAAGTTTCAATGAATTCCATAGATGGAAAGCGACTGAATTCCGTCAAATTATTCTGTATACGGGTGTTGTACTTTTTAAAGACATTTTGGACGAGGATATGTTTCACCATTTTCTTTTACTATATGGAGCTTACAGATTGATATGTTGCCCAAAAAATTGTTGTAGTAATTTAGAATGCGTCAAAGAAATGTTGCAGACTTTTGTGCATAACTTTCAATTTTTATATGGAGAAGACAAAATAAGTTTCAACATACATAACTTACTACACTTGCATGAATCCGTTCAAACATTTGGAAATGTGGAAAACTATTCAGCTTATCGGTTCGAAAACTACATGCAGACATTGAAGAAATATTGTAGGCAGCCAAACAAAATCCTGGAGCAGTTAAATAACCGAATAGTTGAAGAGAACAGATACGCCTATAATAAACGTGTACCCAAAAGAAAAAATTCCAAATTCCATAGTAAACTTACTTCAAATCCAATTTACCGAACTTACAGTTGCCACATGTTTTTTTTATCCGATTTGCAACCCGATAATTATTGTTATGTTCATCCCTTAATCCCCATAAAAATTGTGGGATTCACAGAAGATACTAATCGAAACGAATGTGTCATCGGTTTCGAAGTTCGCCATGTTTCTCCTTTCTTCGATGACCCATATGACTCAATAATGACGTTAGGAATTTGCTTCGCTAAGGATTTATGCAATGAAGAAAACCAATTTAAAGTAAAAAGCATTGCGTGTAAAGCAATGCGTTTACCCGTCAATGATGGTTCAATACTTATCCCCTTATTACATCATTGCGTTAATTAAATGTAATATTAAAAATTAACATTTCTGTGCTTTCATATACAAATACATACTTTTTGTGCAGAGAAAAATGGAACCATTAACAAAAATATTTAAACCAGCAGTTGCGTATGAACCTACACCAGTTTTTCGTTGCAATGCAACTGTTGACTGCGATACTGAAACCGAAAATAAGGAAAATTCAGGTAGCCAATAATAACTTTTACTATCAACATATTAGCATACATAATTCTTCTTTTTCTATCTTAGATACTTCAAACCAAACTGTAAACAAAATATTAGAAATGTTACGAAGGAACGAAAAGGAAATAACCGAAATTAAAAATATATTGGCCAGTAACAATGTGTTAATGAAAAGAATCTCAGCAAAACTATTCCCGGACACATCAAATATAAAAATATTTCCAATCGAGACATTTGAAAAATTAGTTGATATAGACAAAGCAACTGAAAATATTCCAAATCATGAGCTTGTAAGTCATTAAATTACAATGTAATTGTGTAAACTGATATATAAAATGTTTTAATTTCTAGATTTCTTACGTAAAGGAAATAATAGGCAAAGCACCATTATCAAAATGCTTCAAAGTAATGTTCAACGAATGTTATATACTAAAAATATCTTGGAATGGGTCCAGAAAGCAGTTTGAAGTTAAAAATTTAAAATTGTTCCAAACAATTTTATTTGGTAAGGTCTTAAATTTATTGCATAAATATAAATTTTAATAAAAGCAAATTAAATGTTTAGAAGCTGTGAAATCCGATACCTTTGGTTATGTACAATATGAAGAGGAAATGAAAAAGGGCTTCCGTTTAATGAAAAACCTCTTTTATAAAAATACATATTTCTTAAAAAAATTGAAATAATTCAAAAAAATTAATCTGTTGTTTTTTAAATGAATTATTTATGTTTTTGTTATAAACTATTATTTAAAAGAAGAAAGAGGCTGTTTATGTTTTTTAAATGAATTTGTAATGTTTTTATTATAAACTATTATTTAAAAGAAAAAGAGGCTGTTTAGATATTTCTTAAATAAAAATGAAGCATGTTTATTCAATATAATTTTTTTTATTGTTCGAAAGAGAACGACATACTATTGTGAGACTAGGTTACCACCTCGAAATTGAAATGATTCCTTGTGTACGAAATTTAATTTAAATTCTGTTAGAATTTAGAATATAACGATTTAATGAAAGCCAGCAATGGTCAATTAGTTTCCTTTTTTAACTTCTCTATTTTGCTCTTGCTTCCGACTTAAGCATAAAAACCTATCTGTAATCTTCTGAAGAAGAACTTAGACAGAAAGTTATAAATCTGCTAAAAACATTCTAAAGAAGAACTTGAGCAGAAAATTCTACATCTGCTAAAAATCTTCTAAAGGACTTAGGCATAAAGCTCTAAAAGTGCTTCCTTCCAATGACATGCCCATACTAAAAAGATACGGATAGGCAAACGGAGAGTAAGAAAATTTATGCTTCCGAGATATTGCTTCTTCATTGCTGATGAATGATTCCGGTTCCCGCTGGGAAGTAATTCAAGTAGAAAAGTTTATTATAATTTTTATTAATATTTAAATAGTACAATTCACATCTAGGTAATTGTCTAATGTTGCGCATAATTTTTTTTTATGTACTCTCTATAGCATGTAGCTTCATTTATCATTTCAGTGATATCCCGCCGACAAGTCTCTGGTATGTGATCATGCTTATTCAATTCAATATAAATTTGATCATTAAAAGAAAAATCCCCCTTTTGACGTGGCATTACGTGGATGTGAACATGCTGAGAAGTACAATAACTTTGCATTCAATAGTTCGTTATAATTATTGAAAAGTTACATTCACTGTTTGTCCAGCGTCTTCGCCATCTTGAACTGTTACTGTTGATGAAGTAGCCTGGTAGAAATTTTCAAGTAGGTTTCGAACAGTAAGAGAAGTTTCAAACATATCGGCTGCCTCCTCACCCGTGAGATCTTTGAGTCGTTTAGCTGATCGCTTAACTGATATTAGAACATCTATTTTGCAAAGGAAAGATAATTTTTAGAGTAACTTTTCTCATCCACAGAATACAAAGTGCTTACGTCCTGGAACTACACATCGTATATTAGTAAAAGCAAAACTGTACTTTGATGTAAAAAATATTGTTTCAGCTGGAATTATGTGTCCGCCGAAATTCATATCTGCAGGAGGATCTAACAAATCCGAAATATTATTTGGTATTAGCGAGTAAACGTCAGGCCGCCTATGCTCGAAACTTGGCATACTTTTCTGTACTCTGCCAAGCAATTCTAAATCAATTTTAGCAACAGCAACATCCAAGTTACAGTCTTCGCATTGAGCGAGTATTTTCCCCCAAGGATCAACTATCTGAAGGGCCAAATTTAATTACAAAATTTTAATTAGAAAAGTTTAGATTGATAAACAATTTATCAGCGAATATAACCCAGGCTACAGATAGTTAATTTATTACGTACTCCTATTAATTTCATACCTACCATTGCGTGTCCGTAGCTTTGACGCTTTGTGTTGTGAAATCCGACTTGCGCCGGAGCTATTACAAAGCATTGGTTTTCTATAGCTCTAGCTCTCAGTAAAATTTCCCAGTGAGCTAAACCCGTCGAGTATGCAAACGCTGACGGGTATGTGAGAATCTCGGCTCCGTGTTTCCGGAGAATTGTACTTACTTCCGGAAATCTTATGTCATAGCACTAAAAAGAAATACTTAGCAAAATAATCGGTAACGCGGACTCATGTCTTTTACGATTAGAAGTCCAACCTTTCCAATTGGACTTTCTATTGGAGAAATAATCTGACTGCCCTGCGACACCACATCAGATTCCCTAAATCGAAACTCCGACGTATCTACGTCAAATAGGTGTAATTTACGATACGTTTGTACTATGTTTCCATCGCTGTTTACTACCAAATGAGTGTTGTATATTTTGTCAGTCTTTTCTCCGCGCTATAATGGTTGTAATATACAAAATTAAAATTGGTTCGTTAGAAAGTACTCAGAGAATCTTACAGAATTTAAAACAGCTTCATGCAAGCCTCCAAGAGATAACCAAATTTTATTATTTTTTGCTAGTGCCCTGTACGACTGAACCATAGAACCCGAGAGCGTTTCAGCCAAATCAATGGTCTCCTTGCGATTCTCACCCACAAAATCACAACATTCGGGGAGGAAAAGGAACTAGAAAATTAAAATAATGAAATTCCTGCAACTATAATTGCTTCTATGCAAAATTACATCTACAGACTGCTTTCTGGCCATTTCCACAACACTACAAACTTGCTGAAAGTTTTCAGTTTTGTTATTTGTAGCTCGCATTTGGCTAATGCCAGCCACTGGAACTTTTTTTTGATTATCACTATTCGCTAAACTCATGTTTCGAAAAAGAAGTGTTTTTGGTATTCTAAAAACCTCTTGAATATGTAATCTACTGCTTCGCACAAACATCTGTGTCCACCAAACAAATATAATTTTAAGAAAGATCCTGAACAGAAATCACAACAAAATTACTCGCTGCAAATTCTAAATGTTATGCTGCAACAGAGCAACTACAAGATTCAAGATTATTTTATTTGCGACTGGTTTGACAATAATTGACAGAGGGACGTTTGGTTTGAGAATGGCTGGATACACGCATCCGCGCCAGAGCTTAACCAAAGAATATGGAATCTAGTTAAGTCCTACCCTAAATGGGATGTAACGTAACGGAAGAAATGTCAACGTAAGACGTTTGCTTACGTTGTGCGATTCTTGCGGCACCTTTCCGTACGGCTAAAGTGACATTTCCAGATTTCCCGTTCTCCAATGCACCGACCAACCAACCACGAACCAACCAACCAAAGTGCTAAATTGGCTGAATCGCGTGTAAAACACATTTCCTTGCCTGTCGTTGTGCTACATATGTCACAACATCGTCTGACGGGTAGTTTTTCGCGAATTATGTGAAGCTAAAATTTATTAAAGAAGATTGTTGTAAAAATGACTGAGGTAAGTAAAACATAATATTATTAATCAAGCACTAGTATTATCAGGAAATTTAAAGAAGAAGTGGGGAAAAAGGTTGCAATGAAATAACCGCAATTTAATTTTAATGTGTCACAAATAGCAGGTCACAAAATATTTCATCCGGCGCCAGTCGTACGTCTGTTGGGAATTACCCCAATTAAACTTTGAATGAGATCAGATTTATGAGCTCAAGTAAATATTCCGCTTACCTCGGTTCCTTCAGGTACCAAGTGTTTATGCACCTTAATTTTCTTATTGGACATTATAATTTAGGCTATTCAGTATCTTTTGAATATATTAAGAAATATAATTTTATACCAATTCATTACAATGTAATTCATATTCCAGAATAACTACGAGGAAGACTCAGACTGGAGCATGGAATATTTCGGGGAGCAATCAGCCAATTATTCCAGGATGCTACAAGCCACTGTGCGCGCAAATCTGCGTGATAATACACGGGTTCAACAATTTAATGAGGCCACATTAAGAACGGCAATAATACACATATAGGTAATAACTGTGATAAATAAATATTTATTCTAGCTCTCGTCTTAATTTTAGATATTCCTCCATAATGTTGTTAAGGAAACGCGCTTTGTACTAGTCTGGCAGTGTTGACAATCCGGTAATCATGAAATCGATGAATTGCTGCTCGTATCGATCGCGAGATATAGTTCTTCTGGCTGCTCTTTCTCGTCCCATCTCAATTACGGAATTCGTAATTTCTTCCATCGCTAGCGTGGTTGTTTCGTATAGCTGGCTTCTTAAGCGGGATGCCTGCAGAGGTCGCGATGGAACAAAAGGCTCCTCTGATGTATATGGTGGTTCTATGGAGGTCGAAGATTGCCGAATCCTCGTTATTTCTGCATTACGAGTTGAGTGGTATGGTGTAAACCGATCGGACAAGGAGCATTCAACCCTTCCAGGCGTTGATGTTCTCAACGGCTGTGTCACCAATGGTGATGATTCGGCCCCCCTAGTATGTATTTGTTGAGTGAGTTGTCCGTTCTAATCTACACACAGATGTTGATGGGCGTTGGACCTGAGATGCTTCCATCTCTTCTTCAGGCGCCGTTACCATTAAATTTGTCGATGTTTGGAAAGACGCCGGTAGTGGAGTCGGCTCTGACGCCATAGAGTGAGTGAGTTCTAAATAAGAAGAATTTGTAAATTGTTTTAGTTTATATTGAATAAATTGTTTACTATCTTGCTTGCAGAGACACATTTAAAAATTGCATTTTGTCTGCCAAGAAAAACGGCCTTGTCCTCCTGCCACTTGCTCCACTTCGCGTTTGATGTTCTACTTGAGCCTTGTGCCGTTGGAAACGCCTTTTTAATAGCCCAAACTGATGCTGAGCCTCCTCTCCTGTTGAAAAAGTCATAGAAGTACATAAAAACAATTACGAAAATCTGCGGTTTGCAACTGGTTCGTGACATTGCAACTATAACACAAATGTTTGTTATTATTATTGTAAAGGACTTACCAGTAGTACCCTAGTAATTGCCAAAATCATTCCATATGATGTTATTGCGGTCAGTACGGCGATAATCTGACCTGTTCTTGTTCCAAAGAGATGGATAGCCCTCGACGTATTCCACCAATTGCTCAAGCACAGAATCTGAAATAAATTATACATACAAGTGCATTTCCATAACAATTGATAAATTGATTTCAAATATGAAAACTACTTTAAATAATGATAATTACCATTCCAAAAATTCTTCATAATTCCTTAAACCAGTAATATTACAAATTGTATCTCTTCACTTTCAGTATTCACAGAAGGAATGAATGCACTTGCAGTTTGGTAACTTATTTATAGCAATAAGATTCGGTTCAAACTGCCTGTCTGGACATAATATATAATTCATTTTTTCAACACACGTAGCGACGGTATAAGGCGTCCTCGCTCTTTCACACATATGTATACTTTCCTTACCACCATCGAAAGGTAGAATTTGTGGTATGATTCGCTGGTGCAAAAAACACCTTTTTGCCTGTCGGCCACAGGTAGTTCAAATGTAGTATTTCTTTCGGTTTCATATAAGTATGTATGCACGTACCTCAGAATGATTTATACTTCATTATATGAAAAACAGTTAATTTAATGTAATAACTAAAATAAAAACAGATTACTTCAATAGATATAATAAATATATTTGAATTTTGTTAAACATGCATTATACATAGTTTCATCTTATACTAAGAAGACTTTTTATGTTTTCTCTAATTGCCCTAGCTTCATTTGTTGCATTTCTGGATCCAATTCTAATGGAAGGTGGTATGTTCGATATAATTGATGATGCTGCTTCCGCCCGCCATTGTCCATCGGTTCTTTCGCCGGATTCCGTCATCTGGTCGACATAATTGTTACCCGCATATGTGTTTCTATCAGATGATATATAATTGTGGAGCATCACAGCCGCTAGAACTACTTTATCTGCATTGCTGGGGGATATGGAGAGAGTAGTTGAAAAAACTCTCCAGCGTGCTGCCAGTATCCCGAAAGACTTCTCGATGATACAGCGACCTCTCGAAAGCTGCTTATTATAATTCAATTCCTCATTGCTGAGATTTCTCCCACAATAAGGGGCCATCAAATACGGCCGCAAAGGAAATGCTGCATCTCCGACGAAGATATATGGAACGTCCGTTGTACTTCCATTCACCGGCCTCGGTGGAGGAAGGTCGAGCTCCCCGTTTTCTAATGCCCTTCCTAGGCCGCAGGAACGAAATATCCCCCCATCCGATTGTGATCCATACGACCCAACATTAAAATAAATAAACTTATAATTGGAGTCGCATACTCCAAGCAACACAATACAATGCTGCTTCTTATAGTTATAATACTGGCTGCCTGATGATGGTGGAGCTTTTATCATTATATGTTATCCTATAAGTAAAATATTTTATGTTTATATAGATATATATTTCGTAATTTTATTGCACATACCATCTATAGCACAGATTATGTGGGGATAGGATGTCCTTTCTTCAAATCCAGTTGCTATCGCTTCAAAATTGCTTCCACTAAGCTCTGGCATTTGGGTTGTCCGCAAGGAATCATAAATGGAGCTGCAGGTTTCATACACTATTTTCGATACTGTTGAATATCCAATCCTGAAGCTGTAATACAGACTCAGAAATGAATCCCCTGTCGCTAAATACCTAGAACAATTGGAATAATTAATTTAGATTTATAATACATAGATACATATATGCTTACATAAATTAGCTTTGCATTCAATAATTAGTATAATAACAAATACGTTTAAATTATTAAGGTATGCTTTGATCGGAATAACGTTAATATTATCTATAATTTGTTATATCATATTTTCAATATTAATAATTTCAATTCTCTACATATGAAAATATTTACCGTAATGTCAATAACAGCCTGGTTTCGGGTGATATAGGAGTCCGTATAGATGTTTTCGTTAACGATGGAGCTATCAATTCCAGCAGATTGTCGAATTGTTCAAAATTCATCCGAGTGAAATTGAAAAACTCTTCGTCATCTTGATACCGCATTTCACGGACCAAATTCTGTGCAGCTCTTTGCTCTAGACGCTGCGTATTAATTGGCCTAACCCACCACCTCCTACTTGTAGCGTCCTCGAAGGCTTCTACTTCTCTTATAGCATTACTTGCTAAATTGGCTAACTCCTGTAAGTAAGCCAAGTCCTCGAAATATTCCATGTCCCAGTCGGAGTCTTCCTCGTAGTTATTCTGGAATATGAATTACAGCTATCTGCCATTAAATTAGTACCACTACGACCTTTCTCATATTTAGGTGGTTTTCTCGGAAAATGAAGTAGATTTGAAAATGGTTATGATCTTAATCGGTTCGTTAGAATTTTCTACCTAATTGGGAAAAGAAGATTTTTTACCTGAGGGGACGTTCCTATAAAACCAGGTCCTTTTAGAATAGAGGTTCAATTTTTGTGCGACTTTCAACCAGTGAACATCACATTAAGTGAAGTCTTTCTTTGTAAATAAGTGAGATAAGTGAAAAATTTGTTGTGTTTTATTGCCAGGATCACCAGTGTCTCCTCTGCAAGGTTTGTATTTTTTTACTAAACTTTATCAGAGTTAATTATTAACATGTTTAAAGATTTCTTAAAAATTGCTTCTTGTTCAGAATGGGAAGAAAAGCCGATATTTCTCCAATGAAAAATGCGAATATTCGCATTCTACTTCAATTAGGGCAACATTCTGCGCGAGAAATTGCTCGAAAAGAAGGAGTATCACAACCTGTGGTGCTAAAAATAGCAAAAAATATGAAGGAGAATATTAAAATTGAAGCAAACAAAAGAAGAAATTGTCACCGCCCACGCAAAACCACACCGAGGAAGGATAGAA
The DNA here is from genome assembly GCA_959613345.1 of Tolmerus cingulatus. Taxonomy (NCBI): domain Eukaryota; kingdom Metazoa; phylum Arthropoda; class Insecta; order Diptera; family Asilidae; genus Tolmerus; species Tolmerus cingulatus. The sequence goes on along the minus strand of OY390712.1, from coordinate 13,237,655 downwards.
AAGTACTATCCACAGCTCTGCAACACAGAAGACTTCTAGCTAGGGAAATAAAAAAGGAGTTAGAGGTTTCAGGAATTAACCTGTCAGTAAGAACTTTGGGCAGACGATTTTCAGAAAACAATCTGAAATGCCGACGGCCAGTTAAGAAGCCAAGGCTGACACCCAGGATGAAATCGGCTAGACTAATATGGGCAAAAGATCATAAGACCTTCACAGTTGAGCAATGAAAGAAGGTAGACAACCATAATTTTTCTTCTTGAGCAAAGAAGAAGAATCAAAAAATAATACCAATTTTTCTTCATGCCGGCAGGTTTTTTTTCCGATGAATCCACCTTTAATACGATGACGGAAGCTGCAACCTTTGTTCGTCGTCGACCTTCAGAGAAGTTTGAAGAGTCTTGTCTTGAAAGGACTGTGAAACATCCACCGTCCATCATGATTTGGGGTGTTATAAGCGGGAGTGGACCAGGTCCTCTGTACGTTGTCGAAGGTAAGATGACGAAAGAACAGTATATTCGAGTGCTGCAGAACATAATTTTGCCCTATTTCGATGATTTTCGGGCAACCGGAGATCAACACTTCTTTATGCAAAATGGTGCACCATGCCACACTGCAAAAATTGTTAAATATTTCCTCACTTCCGTGCATATTCCGCTTTTGCCATGGCCCGGTAACTCACCAGACCTTAACGCCATCGAAAACGTATGGCAGTTGCTGAAATATAAAGTATATTCAGGGGAGAACCCCAGCAAAGAAACATTGCTTAATAATATTAAGGATATATGGGAAAATGATCCAGCCATTAAAGAATGCATTGCTTCATGTATCGAAAGCATGCCGCGACGTATAGAGGCAGTAATTAAAAATAAGGGTAGTGTTACTAAATATTAGTTAATTTTTATTCATTTTGGTATAGAAATGTAGTCCATAAGCATAGCTGTTTAGAATTAATAAAACTATAGTGTTTAATTTTCACTCCGGCAGCAAAACATTGAATTTTACTTTTGGTTTCTGATTTTTTGTCAGTGGTAATAATTTAATGGCAGAGTACTGTACATTGTAATGGAATTTGTATAAAATTATATTTCTTAATACATTCAAAAGATACTGAATAGCCTAAATTGTAATGTCCAATAAGAAAATTCAGGTGCATAAAAACTTGGTTCTGGAAGTAGCCGAGGTAAGCGGAATATTTACTTGAGCTCATAAATAGGATCTCATTCAAAGTTTAATTGGGATAATTCCCAACACACGTACGACTGGCGTCTAATGAAATATTTTGTGACCTGCTATTTGCGACACATTAAAATTAAATTGCGGTTATTTCCCCGCAACCCTTTTCTCCATTTTTTCTTTAAATTAAATCATATTCTCGGTACCTGATACAATATTGTGCGCACATGCAATCACATTAATACCTCTACATTATATGCAATATCATCTAAATTCAGTTCTAGCGTTTTCAAAAACACAAATAAGACAGGAAAAATTATCAGAATTTCACTATCACGGAAATGGTACCATATTAACCTATAACATTTCTATCACTGTTTTCACTCTCATTGCACATATAATAACAGCATAAACACGGCTTAATATAAGTTCAGACCCATGGGCCGTAGTCCGTCGTACGCGATATTCCACAGATTTGGGCCCAGTATTGACCCCTGCGCCGCCCCTGCTATCACAGCTCTAGTGCGTCGTCCCTCCGTTGTGTCATACATTAGTGAGCGGTCTCTAAGGTAATCGCGCAATATCCGCAGCATGTAGTGCGGGACTCGGAATGTAGACTCCAGCTCTCTTAGCATGTCAGTCCATCTCGCAGAGTTGAACGCGTTCTTAACATCCAGTGTTACTAGGAGGACTACTCGTCGAGAGTGTTGGTTGCCCTCCTCCGCTCGCTCCACCGCTTCTATCACCTCCTGCACAGCGCCGACAGTAGATCGGCCTCGTCTGAAGCCGTATTGTCGGTCGGAAAGGTCCCCCATTGCCCGGACCATCGCCATAAGGCGCGGCTGCAATAATTTCTCTAGCAGCTTCCCCGCTATGTTAAGCATGCAGAGGGGGCGATAGGTCGAAGGACCCATCACGCCTCCCTTACCCTTGCTTACTAGTACCAATCGTGCCACCTTCCACCGAGCACAGAAAGTGCCTGCCCTCAAACACGCGTTGTACATTCGCAATAACAGTTCGGGGGCAGCTCTGCAAGCGCTCTTCAACACTTCGCTAGGGATCCCGTCCGGCCTCGGAGCCTTCCTGTTGCGAAGAGATCGCACCGCGGTCCTTAACTCCTCCTCGGTGAACAGCGGCGGTGCCTCGCCGATCTGTTCGTCGCTCTCCTCTGTCCGTGCCGGGTGCTCCGGGAAGAGCGCCTCCACAATCCGCGTGGTTTGCTCCTAATCCATTGTATGGCTCGGCGTGGTGGCCAAAGATTATCTATAACAAGATGTGACACTCGTGACGTTTTTCCTTATCAAAATTCGACCTTGGTACAGTTATCCAAACGAACTTGAGAATTTTGCAAGAAGTAGATAGTAATAAGGAAGGCATGCGCAAGAAAGGGATAAAAATTTGAGTGGAAATGGAACAGGAATTGAAACACTTCTACAGGGTGCCTCTTTATATTTTACAATTTTTCATGAAATTCATTGCATTTCTCATTAAGAATTCGTGTTTATTCTTAAATTATCTAAATTGTTAGAAAAATTCTTACTCTCATATTATTGTAAAATAAAATATTACTTTCATATTATCTGAGTTTTTTTAAAATCAAATTTCGATCAGGTTAGTTTGTAAGTTGTTCATTAAATTAAAAAGCATATTAAATTGCTTTGATTTTTAAATATGCAAACTTCAAAAATGGAATCGAACAATGTTGGGAATTAATTTGTTGATGCAAAATGGATATAAATGAAAGTAATTAAATTTTATTTTAAGGAAATAAGAAGTGTTTGATACTAGTTACTGCTCATAAATTTCAATTTAATGTACAATTTCATGATAAATCTGTTACAGATCTGATTGTGGGAAAAATAGAGATATTGTTTAAATCTCATGGTAGTCCGCGCTTGCTCCGATGTTGGTACCTATGATTGTGGGTAGTTTAAATAAAAATACATAAGTTTTTGTTAGGAGGAAAAAGCTGTTAGGCATAAAAAACCTCCTCGTTTAATAAATCAAATAAATAGTATCGTACAAAATTATTACAATTTATAAGTGCATTACACTTAACATCTTATTTCTATTATCAAATTGCTTTACATTTCTGTTAAAATTTTTTATTATACTATAAATTCTTACTCTAATATATAATCGAATTAAATATATTTTATCTTGGTCCTCGCAACAAAAGTAATTAAAATCTTCTTTTAAAATGTCGTAAAATTTCTGCTCTATGTTACTCTCTATACAAATATTGTTAAAATTATGACAAAATTTAGTTTCCAATTTATCCAAAGTACTCATAAACTCTGCTGAAGGCCTAACTAAATGAGCATTCTCATACTCTTTGAAACCTAAAAACACTGAAGATGAAGTTTCCTCAGTGACTATTTCCGCGGAACAATTATGATTTTCTCTATGTTTTTTTAATAACCAACCGCCGAAGTAATAGAAAGCATTTTGCCCTATAAAATCGAGTGTTTTATAATCTGAGTCTAAAATTATTTTATCGCTAGCTAGTTGAATCTGCGGAGTTGGAATATCGTAAAGTGGATTTATAACAACATTTGGTAGTTCTATATGGCCAGTTGGCTCGCAATTACCAGATGTTGTTATATTTTCCATGTATCTTACGCTAAATGATTTTTTGAACGCGCACGAAAATTGGAAAGGAGTTAATGATCTGGTATTTCCTCCTCGTTTCCGTAAAATACCAAATGTATTTTCTAGTATGTCTTGATTTAAATTACGCGTTAAAAGAAACGAAATATTTTCGCGCTTTAATTCGGAATGTAACTGAAGTAACACATTTATGTTTTGCAACCAACCTTTTAAAAACCGAAGTTTGGTGGTAACATTTTTTGAACCGTCAAAAAACGACATACTATTTATAAATATCTTACTTTCATTTAAAAAATTTAACTGGTCTTCTGTCCCAAAAAACGGCCGTCGAAATACTTTGGGTTCATTAAATTTGTTAGAATTAAAAATGTCAAATAACTTATCTATACGTTCTACTACTTCGGCGGTATTAATTGCTGTGGAAGAAGCGGCATTTCCACTGGCAAGTGTGTATAAAGCACTTGCCACAGTAGCACTTAAGATTTGTGCAGCTAACTTTACGCGCATTTTTTGAAAAGAATTTGGGTAAATGTGTTCGTTACTTAATTTCGGAGCCGCTTTAATATTATTTTTTTTATCTACAGTATATAAGTGAACTATGTCTGCCCATTTTGCCGTTTTCCCGTTTTCGTAAATGATATTATATTTCATAAAATTATTTCTAAACGATTTTAACAAATGCGGCGTATCAAATAAATAATAAACTTTGGATGAACTAAATGAAAAATAAGGCTTATCTACAGAAATCCCTAACAGCTTAGTAACCGCTATAAAATTTGCTCCTTGATCTGAAATCACGACTCGGGGTTTCATATTAATTTTTTCTAGTTTCTGTAAACATTCAAATATTAAATTTTTTAAAATTTTGGCACTACAAGGACTATTGACAAAATAATAACCTACTAAATGATGATACCGGTGTGTAATGCCTCTGACCAACACAGCTATTGCATATTTTGCAGGTAGCCTTGTTCTGCGATCGCCATAGTCCTCTAAACCTATTATCTTATTTTGTCCCTTGCTGAAAAATAAATTGGTTTTTAGAGATATTTCATCTAAGCATATCACGCAATTTTTAGCAAAGTCTGGCAAAGGTTCTAATTTCAACTTTAGTGCATTGAAAAGGGATTCATGCAGCCCGGGGCCAAAGGGCCAATTTTTCACGAACCTCAACAAAGTTCGTTTCGAAGGTAAGTTCATATTTTTGGACAAAAATGAATACGCTGATGGTGCGACGAAATATATGCTTAGACAAAATTTCTTAAATTCTATAGAGTACCTGCGTCCTTGAGGGCTATGATGTAGGTTGCTAATGTGGCTCTCCACTATACGTGCTAATTCTTCTGGCAAAAGGCGTCTCGTTCTTTCCATGTAAAGCTTATTGCTGTCCTGCTGTTTCCTCAATTCCGTATTGTCTTTCCTTAATTTTTGGCATTCTTCTCTTAATTCTTCAATTTCCATCTCATTAATGTTGATAGTCGTCGTTTGGGTAGATTTATGAGTTGTTGAAAATGTCAATGATTTATTGCCGTCAGTAGAAGTGCCAGGTAGTTCGGCCATAAACCCTTCAGCTGAAGTTCCAGGTATTTGGTCCATAAACCCTTCAGCTGAAGTTCCACGTGGTTCTGCCGTTAACCCTTCAGTTGAAGTTCCAGGTATTTGGTCAATTAAGCCCTCATTGCTAATTAGACCAATTTCCGTACCTATGCAATTATATTATTAATTATCAATTTCCCTTAATATGATTTATTTTTTCACGTACCTTCAGCACTTCTTGGAGGAACTAACAGAATATTTTCTGAAATACTAATCTGTTCCGTAGAAGGAATTTCGCTGACTTTATATGGTTCCGCATAGGACAGCAGCCGTTTTCCTGACTTCCCAATCATGCTATGAGGGAAATGTTTGTCACATATGCAGACATCCTTTGAAATTTTTGCATTAATCAGGCCAGTTTTGTTAATATTCGCTAACCAAATCTTCCTCCTGTAATATATTTAAACATAGGATTCTAATTATGCTTCACATTTTCGTTTAAAAAATCAATATAATTGCACGTCGCATTAAAGGATCAATTGATGCTTTGTGCAGCTTATGAATGATTTTGGTTATGACTAGTTGTATCGCAAATTTCGTAATTGTTAAATAAAAATTGATATTAGAGTATTTATATTTGATAATTACATAAAAAATCCAAATTAAACGATTACATTTAACTTGTAGTGATTTAAGTTACTTCTAAATTGTCACTACTTGATAATTTATGCAGCATACTGGCTGATAACAATTTTCAATTTGCGCGCAATACGGACTAAGTATCAATTGAAGTTTCTCTGAACAAAAACATTTTTTATAAATTTTACAATCATCCATATGAAACGACTTATATTTTCTCAGTCATTTATGCAAATTATCAAATAAGTTTTATTTGTCCTGATCACAAATAATAATCATAATCATATAAATCATTTCATATGGATGATTGTAAACGACAAATACCTTTAATGAAAATTTAGAAGCAATTGAAATCACTATAAGTTAAATAAATAACGACTTTTAAATAAACACTGTTTTCGTTATGATCCCTGATTTCAGAACATATTTTATTTTCTGTTTAAATTATAGAATATATTATAAAAATAATCGAGGGCATAAATAATCGAATTCCTACTGTACTAGATATTTAAAATATTTTACCAACCTTTCTTTGTCTTTCGGAAAGCCAAAAAACCTTAATTCCGGATACTTGTCTTTGTCACATCCGCACACCAAACACACTATGTGATGTCTACCCATTTTAGTTAAAACAAACTAAATTGCACAAAATTCACGTTTTGATTTAAGACAAAATATCTCAAATCGCAAAACTTTTCAAATAAATTTCTCACGTTGTAAAACTTCTTGAAGAAAATCAAGCTCACCCTGTACTCTCTGATAACGCGAGAAGTGTCAACTTCACCGCGCCGTTTAAAAGTGCAGCATGAAAAAATTGTAAACAAACTCACCCCGGTTTGTGCTACCTGCCTCTTCTCCCTTCTCCAATTCTGACTTTTCCTATACCGGGAACATTGCAAGCGGTGGCACTAATACCAGCCCGCGTGCTTTCACGAACACTTACTTGAGTTTCATCGCGCCATTTAAAAACGCGTGTGAAAAAAAAGCTCAATTTATTGCTTACAGTGTAAGCGCTGTCGGTGAGCATTTGAGCTCGCCTATCTTTGTCTCGTTCGCTCTTATTATAATTTAGATAAGGAATTGTAGGCAGTAGTGCTTTACTGCCTTAACTAAGGCGAACTTTTTCTCGATCCCGTTTTCAGAATTGCATATGGGTTAGAGCTTTGCGATTGTATAGAGAGTGTCACATCTTATAGAAATAGATAATCTTTGGTGGTGGCTCCCAGCTTTTTGGCTACGGAGCTCCTTCTTAGCAGCTTTGTATTCGCCGGAGAGTCTGTTGGCTTATATATGTGTATACGCACACACACACACACACACGTGTGTGTGTGTGTGTGCGTATACACATATATAATACATATGCACATTCGCCTATATAAGAATACATGCATACATACATACATACATATATGAATATATCTAGATATATATATATATAGATATATATGTATACATGTATATGTATGTATATATATATATTTTTAAGCACTTAGAAGAATAAACAATGCAAATAAGTTCCAGTGTAGCATTTGTACCTCTTGCTGCTATTTATTACATTAAGGGCCTCTTTCACGAACTCCAAGTAAAGTGTTGATTAGTTACTTTTCAAGTGACGCTAATTGGCAAGTAAAAGTCACGGGTAACTTCTATCAATTTCACAAACGAAATCATGGTTTCAAGTAACGACTTATTCGTTAAGTGAAATATCGTAAGAAACCAGGCGTTAATTCGTTCAGTATTACGTTCAGTTTTAGAGTTTTGAATAGCGTATTATTAATTTTCGTGTTGCGGTGATTAAAAATATTCATGGATAAATATTTAATAATACTCAAATGACAACTGCTACTCATCAGTTAAATATGCTACTTGGCAGACGGACTGGCAAGTAAGTTACGGGCTACTTTATTCATCGGCTAATGTTACTTGATGATTGTGAAATTCGTAGGCGTAGTTACTGGTGACTTTAACTGGCGGCTAGCCTACTTGCTACTTTACTTGGAGTTCGTGAAAGAGGTCCTTATAATGCCAAAAATTGCAAATCTAATAAGAAAAATATGTCGTAAAATGCCGAAAAATGTTTCTGGGTGATAAGGAGCCCAAACACATTTTACGAACGCAGGATGACAATGTGGGCATCTGCAAGAAACTAAAAAGAATTGACAATGTAGTGACAACCGCGTCAACAAAGGACATAGTCAGCGGCTGACGCAGCGAGGGAAAAGGAAAGGTATATATTTTGGCATTTTTATGACTAAAAATAATTATTTTTTTCAAGATATTGTGTGTAGTGAAGTTAAAAGCAAAGTGTAGATGCCTAGATCCGCGACCCCGCGTCGAATTCTGATGAAATGTGGCCTTCAATTTCGAAAATAATGAACTTTCAGTTTTGACAGTTTGTCAAAATTTGAAAGTTAATTATTTTCGAAAATATAGGCCGCCGCGGCAAAATTCTTTCAGATTCTTCCGTTTTGGGCCCCAACGGAATGCCCAGGCCACTTTTCATCAGAATCCGGCCCATGGGTCTGAACTTAAAATGTTCCATAAACACACCTACTTGCTTCTTTAACTTAATTTACCATGAGTTTAAGTGAAAATCTAAAATAATATCATGCAATTCAATAATATTTCACTGAATTTACCTTCCGACTTATCATAAATAATTCACAAGAAACACTCACTAGTTTTGCTTCTAATGTTGCCTTATCATTACTAATATATCTCTTTTACTTACCTCACTCATTTTCACAAGCACTTTATGTTATTATAACTTGAGTCAGCACTTAATTTTGTTTACTGCTTCACTCGCCAGTAATATTCGGTTAAATGTTCTTGTGACAACCGCGGAACTGTCACTTCTTCTAGTCCAAAAAGTTGCTGAATGGGCGACTATTGGTTAGAACGCACACATGAAAAAGTTAGCCCAGTCGACCAAAACACGAGCGAGAGGGAATATGGGCCCAGTATGAATGTGGAACGGGATAAGGCGATTTTGGTTGGTTCGTGGTTGGTTGGTCCGTGCATTGGAGAACGGCCCGAACCATGGTGGAAATTTCCATGCTCTTTTGCAAAGCTTCTGGAGCTATTTTTATTCCGAATGGCAATCTTAAGAAGCGATAACAACCGTATGGAGTATTAAAGGTACACAAACTAGCGGATGCTGTATCTAATTTGATTTGCCAGTATCCTTTCAAATCTAGCACGGTAAAATATTTTTTGCCGGCTAGCTTAGGTACTATCTCTTGAACGGTCGCAATCAAAAATTGTTCTTCCTTAATTTGGCTGTTCAGTCCCTGGAGATCTAAGCAAACTCTTAAGCTCTTGTTTTGTTTTTCCACGAGTACTATATTAGAAATCCATTCGGAACCCCTATTTACTTTTTTAATAATGTTTCTCTTCTCTAAAATATCTAAATGTTCTTTCAAAGGTTTCATGAGAGTTAAAAGTATACGCCTAGTGGGTTTTATGACCGGTATCGCATTCGGCCTAAGTTCAATTTTGTAATCAGTAACAAAACATCCAACCCCTTCAAACAAATCGGAATAATTGTCAAGCAACTGCTCCTTTGAGTCTAGTCGTTGGTAACTTATGCTGTCAATTCGTTTAATTAAGGGGGCGATACATGTAAATGCCTGAATTTAGACCGTTTCTTAGAGGCTTATTTAAAATAAAAGGAATAAATGATTCGTTTTGAAAATCAGCAGGTTTATTCATTACACATTAAAATACAAGAATCAGATTTTTTTCAATTTTTTTTTCAAAATAGCCGCCGTAGTAACCAATCCCTTGAGACCTTCGCGGCGAAAGGCACCAATCGGCGGGATTTTTAGCTTCAGCTACAGTAATCTGAAATCAACAAAAAAGGTTGGAGTGTGTTCATAAAACATGTATCTTCTAGTTGAACCAAGGAAAAAAGAAAAAGTCAAAAATTCGTAAATTGGCACCTTATTGACACGCCTTAGAAAAAAAAAACGATTTTTTACCGTTTTTCGACAGTTTTTGGGTAAAAAATGGTAATTTTTGAAATTATTTTAGCATTATTGAGGTTCAACTAGAAGCTAATACTAAAGAAAAAATGTGTGTTTCATAAGAATCGGTTAAGAACTTTTTGAGTTATCTTGCCCGCCAATTTAAAAAAAGTCGTTTCAAGAAAAATGCGTTTAAAGTTTTGACACACAGAAACTATATGATTACAGCGACTTACCAACTAATCAGCCCCATACAGAAGTCCTTCAGTGCTTTCATAGTAAAGGGTTTTCCAATAAGGACTTGACAATTTATTTTCAAAATAAAATGCAAACCATTTGAGATATTTCAAAAACTTTATTATCGGGTTGAAATACAATCAAAACATTTATGAATGGAACTCGACTTCATTCATATGGCCACCGCGGGCACGTTTGCAGCGGTCGATTCGTTGGACCCAATTTTCAATGACTCGGCCACACATTTCGGCCGAAACGGCTGCTATTTCGCGTTCAATGTTGGCTCTGAGCTCTTCCAACGTCGTCGGCTTGTTGGCATAGACCAATGACTTCACGTAGCCCCAAAGAAAAAAGTCTAGAGGCATTAAATCGTACGAATGAGGCGGCCAATCGACTGTTCCATTTCTTGAGATAACACGCTCATCAAACTTACTCTTCAATAAATCGATTGTAACGTGTGCTGTGTAGCTTATGGCACCGTCCTGTTGAAACCACATGTTGTCCAAGTCCATATCTTCCAATTCGGGCCAAAAATAATCGGTAATCATGGCGCGATAACGATTACCATTCACAGTAACGTGACGATCATTATCGTCGACAATAAAATATGCATGCATGCAAATCGCACCAAACAGTTATTTTTTGTGGATGAAGTGGTGTTTCATGAAGCACATGTGGATTTTCACCCGACCAATAACGCATATTTTGCTTATTGACGAATCCATTGAGCCAAAAATGAGCTTCGTCACTGAAGATGATTTTGCGATGAAATTGATCATCTTGGCGCATCTTTTTCAGAGCCCAATCGGAGAACGTACGTCGCTTCAAATGGTCCATCGGCTTCAATTCTTGAGTCAGGTTGATCTTGTATGGGTATAAACCAAGATCCTTACGCAAAATTCGTCATAAAGTGGTCTGGGCGATGCCCAACTCTTGAAAACGCCGTGGAATTGACTGCTTTGGATGAATGTACTGCATATTCCAGCCCAAATATAGGCTACTTTTTATTTGCGAGTTTCAAAATGGCGGACCCAAGATGGCGGCCAAAAAGTGAAAATACCAAGCGATTTCCACGAGACTTGGTATTTGGGTGTTTTTGGATGCCCTTATTGCTTATCCACGTTTGTTAGGAGAAAAGTGAAAGTTAGGGAAATTGATTTAAAGTAAAACTCGCGTGGACAATAATCTCTACTTTATTTGACTGATCTTTACTGCTCCGAGGTTCGCACAAGAAGAGAGCTTACAATTTTTAACTTGCTTTGACTAGTACCTATATACAGTTTTAAGTGTAGTGTTAAGCGTTAAATGGAAAGTGAATAGATCAGTAAAGTTACAGTCATTGACAAAATTGAAGATGAAGTTTACAATAATTTAGGCAAATGAATGACATCAAAAATTAGGATGATGATGAGTTAGCTTCGCTTTAAACAACGTTAGAAATTTGGAAATTCAAATTGGCGGATTCAATATGGCGACTAAAATTTTTGAACTCCACGCCTAAACGGTGGATCCAATCATTTTCATTTTTTAGATAAAGGTACTACATGATCCGGCCCAACATATGGGCTTCTTTTCATTCATAATTTTCAAAATGGCGAACCCAAGATAGCGGTCAAAAATTGAAAATATCAAGAGATTTCCATGAAACTTGGTATTTGGAAGTTGTTGGATGTCTTAATTGCGAAGCTGCGTTCGAAATTTAGAAATTGAAAATGGCGGATTCAATATGGCGACTAAAATTTTTGAACACCGGATGAAACAAGGTAAAACATTACGTCTAAACGCTGGACCCAATCATTTTCATTTTTTGGATAAAGGTACAACATGTTCCGGTCCAACCAACGGGCTTCTTTTTGTTCATGATTTTAAAAATGGCGGACCCAAGATGGCGGTCAAAACTTGAAAATAAGAAGCAATTTTCATTAAATTTGGTATTTGGAGGTAGTTGGATGTCACTATTGGGAATCTATGTTCGATTTTTGGAAATTCAAGATGGCGAATTCAATATGGGTGACATTAATTTTCGAACTTCAACGAATTTAAATGAAAATTATTATCTGCTATGGATATTTTGAGGGCATTTCGAGCTTACTATAGAATTTTGGAAATTCCAAATGGTTGAGTCCGCCGCCGCTGCTGAAAATGGAAAATATCAAGTGATTGCCATGAAAGTTGGTATTTGTTTGAATTTTTGGAACTTCAAAAAATTTAAATGAAAAATAGTACTATGAATATTTTGAGGCCATTAATATCGAATCTGCTATAAAAGTTTCGAATCCTTATGCCTATTTTAAAAGATTATCTGATTGATTGTTTGCTTCATCGTTTGTTTATTTGTTCGTTTGTTTCTTAATTTATTTGTTCATTGAAATATTGTCAATTTCTGTGGATTTTCTTCAACATTGATATAGTTTCATTATTACTTATATTAAATGTTCTGTTTCCTGAATATTATATTTTGATTGAGTCACAGGTCTTGAAAACTCAACAGAGCATTCACTCTTCATGTACATATATATGTACAGTATGTGGCCATAGAACTTGGCACAGGTAAAATTTTTTGAAATTTTGATGGTTTTTCCATTGATACCTGTGAAAATCTACGCCTCATTATTAATTAATGACTTGTCTGGATACTTTCGGTAATTATCCATAGATACTAAGAATATTTGTTTTGTTGTGATAAAAATAAGTTAATGGTAAAAAGAACCCTTCTTGTATCTATATAAGAGAAGCTGTTAATGCATTTTAACTTCTAGTTAGATGAGAGTTTTCGTTACGTTTAGTTTTGTTGCTTATATGACTAAGTGTTAAAAGTTCAATTTTGCCTAAAAGTAGTTACAGTGAGAAATATTAGTGATAAACTTTTGCTTATATCAAAATTAGTGACGATTAAATACAAAATGGGTGGAAAGGACATTTCTGAAGCAAAAAAAGGCGCAATTATAGCCCTACTCAACGAACAAAGGCACTCCTACAGAGAAATAGCTGCAAAAGTGGGTGTAAGTGCGTCAACTGTGTCCACGATGAACACAAAAATTGTCACTGGAGAAGATGTTTTGTTGACAAATCGAAAAAATTGTAAAGGTATTCGCAAAACTTCTGTCCGGGATGACCGTGCCATTGTCCGAGCTGCTGTTGAGGAACGACGGAGCACCAATCGAGAGTTAACAAGGAAGTTGAGGACTCGAGACATCAACATATCGGCAAGAACAGTAAGAAGAAGATGCAGAGAAGCCGCTTTATTTTGCAGACGACCAGTAAAAAAGCCACGACTGACTCCACGCATGAAATTAAAACGTTTGCTGTGGGCACGATTGCATGAGAGTTACACTATGACTGATTGGAATAAGGTTTGTGTAAAAAAGTTATACCAATGAAGTTTTAAAATATGTTATCGAGCCAGTCGAGTAAATTGAAAAATTTCAAATATTTTAGGTCATTTTTAGCGACGAATGTAGGCTAGAGGCAATGACAGAGTCATACCGTTTTGTACGAAGAAGGACTAAGGAGCGTTTCAATGAAGATTGCGTGCAAAAAACTGTCAAACACCCACCAGCAGTTATGGTTTGGAGTTGCATCAGCGCCGAGGGACCACGTCCTGTTTATTTTATAGAGGGTACTTTGCGAAAGGAGCAGTATAAAAATATTTTAAAGGACATTTTGCTGCCATATGTACGCTCCCTACCTTTGCCCAATTCAGAATATACTTTCATGCAAGATGGCGCGCCATGCCACACTGCCAGATTTATCACCAATTTCTTGGATGAATCGGAACTTTCTATCCTTCCCTGGCCCCGGAATTCTCCGGACCTTAATCCCATCGAAAATTGCTGGGCTCTTCTAAAATCTAAAGTGTACGCTCGACCGAATACTTCCCTGCAAATTTTGAAGCAAAATATTATAAATATTTGGCAAAATGACAAAGATCTAAGAGAAATGATGACCAATTGTATCAGGAGTTTACCAACTCTAATAAGACAAGTCATTATTAATAAGGGGAATGTGACTAAATATTAAAAATTGGACATTCCTACAAATACAAAATATATTATACTTTACCTAAACACTTCATTTTATATTGTTTTATTTTTTTTCGCGACAAAACCATTACAATTTAGAAAATCTAAAATTTGTTGCTTGTGCCAAGTTCAATGGCCACATACTGTATATAAAATTGTAAGTTTGGTTATTGTTGCTCAATCACGGCTAAACGCTGTAACCGATTAGTTTCATTTTTTGGGTGAAGGTACTACATGTCCTGGCCCAACATATAGGCTACTTTTTATACGCGAATTTCAAAATCGGACTTTGCCAAAGCGTTTGACAAAATGTCCCATAATGTACTGCTGTCGAAACTCGATAGACCAAGCGTAGCTAACCCAATCCTTGTATGGATCTCTAGCTATCTCAGTAATCGTAAACAACTTGTACATATCGGTGGTTGTAGCTCGCGTGAGTTTAATGTAACGTCTGGCGTGCCTCGGGGCTCACATCTGGGACCTCTGTTGTTTATAATCTTTATTAATGATCTCAAATCAGTTTTGAAATTCTCCGATATTTTATTATATGCGGATGACGCCAAAATATATTGTGATATCAATTCTTTAAATGATGCAGAAGATTTACAAGCTGATCTCGACGCTGTTTACTCTTGGTGTAATTCAAAACAAATGTTTCTTAACATCTCTAAATGTTCAGTAGTTAGATATACACACAAAAAACGACCGTTTTTTTCGATTACAAATTGGATAATTGTGTTCTCGTGGTGAAGGAGGAGATCAAGGACTTTGGGAGTCACTTTTTCGAGTAATGGGTCTTTCAAATCGCACATTGAAAAAACAAACAACAAGGCTTTGAGAGTTTTGGGTTTTATTAATAGAAACTCACAAATTTATAAGTATCCATCAACATATCTTCTACTGTTCAACACATTAGTTCGACCTATTCACGAGTATGCCTCCCCAGTCTGGACTCCTCACATTTTAGCTTGTGTAAAACTACTTGAATCGGTACAGTCTAAGTTTATGCGTAAGCTTGCTTTCATAAACTGGACCCCACTGCAATTTGATTGTCATGATTACTCTGAGATAAAGAGTCAGTACGGCATAAAATCATTAGATAGTCGAAGGAAAATCGCGGATCTAATTTTCTTTTACGAAATTTTGCACGGTGCAATTGATTGCCCCGATTTGCTGGGTCAAATTGAGTTTCGCGTTCCTTCGAGAGATACGCGTTTTCAACAACTATTCGCGACACGTTATCTTCGTATTGCTCTCGCTAACAATCAATGTATATCTCGTATGTGTAAACTTGGTAACGAAATTTCTCATCATGTCGACTTTTTTTATACTAGTCTCACAATGTTCATTCAATTCATACGTTCTTATTTCTCTACTTAACTATTGCTATTGTTTTTCATTGAATTATTTATTGTCTTTCTTTAATTTACCTTTCACTGGATGTATGAATTTGTCTATAATTTGTTTATAATTTGTGTAAAAGAACTTATCTGTGATGTAAATGCGACATAATTATAAAGTCAGAGATGCTATATGAAATGTATATAGGGAGTATTCCCGTCTAATGAATGAATAAATAAATAAATAAATAAATAAATAAATAAATAAAATAGCAGATCCAAGATGGCGGCCAAAATTTGAAAATATCAACGGATTGGTATGAAAATTGGTATTTGGGGGTTTTTAGTTGTCCTTATTGCGAATCTATATTCGAAATTTGGAAATTCAAGATGGCGGATTCAATATAGCGCCTTAAATTTTTGTACACCGGGTAAAAACGGGGAAGACATCACGTTTAGACGCTGGATTCGATCATATTCATTTTTTGGCTGAAGTTACTACATATTTCGGCCCAATATATAGAATACTTTTTCGCGAATTTTAAAATGGCGTACCCAAGATTGCGGCCAAAAATTGAAAATATCAAGGGATTGGCCTGAAAATAGGGATTTTGGAGGTTGTTAGATGTCCTTATTGCGAATCTATGTTTGAAATTTAGAAATCAAAAATTTTGTACAACGGGTGAAACCGGTAACCCATCACGCCTAAACGCTGGATCCGATCATATTCATTTTTTAAGTTAAGGTACAACATATTCCGGCCCAACATAAAGGCTACTTTTTTTGCGAATTTGAAAATAGCAGATCCAAAATGGCGCCCTAAAATTGAAAATATCAAGGGATTGGCAGGAAAAGTGGTATTTTGGAGGTTTTTAGACGTTCTCATTGTGAATCTATGTTCGAAATTTGAGAATCAAGATAACGGACCAAATACGGCGCGCGGCCAAAATATTTGCACACCGGGTGAAACCGGGTAACCCAGCTAGTATTTCATATTTTGAGAAAATAGTTTATTTTTGAAAGACTAAAGTAGTCGTTTTCTGACTATTTTACATAAATTTTTTCATGAACATATTTTACGCAATGAAGGATGACTTAAAACGAATCCTCATACCTAATTGGGATTATATTCTCGTTTTTTTTTCTCTGGCTTATTCATCGTTCTAGAACAAAAACGGGGTTTCTACAAAACAGGGCAACAATAGAACATTTTTAAATTACTTTCGCAAATTAAAATCTACGCAAAAATGTTGCTAAATAAACTATTTTTATATAAGTCAATATTTTTAATTTCACTTTTTCAGTCCAGTAAAGTCACATGCAAATGATTTCATTCTAAAAAATACGAAAAGTTTATTAAGTATGCTTGCTTAAACTGTCCGCATTGCTCAGGTCTTGTTTATTTAATATACAAACGCGACTTCAAATTGAAATGGTGTTTGCTTTTAAATTTACATTGCATAACTTATTTGAAAGAGGCAGCTACAAAATTCCAATCCTAATTACACTTTTGATAGTCCCAGAAGCTAACTCCTTTTTTTAAATATTTTGAATCGTATGAGTCCAAGGATTTCAATTAAGTCAATGCAATTAGTGACGAAGACGAGTTCAATTATATTATTGATTGAAATTCGTCATAATATCTCTTTAGTTTGTTTAAAAACAATTTATTTTTGTTTAGAATTATCACTTTTAACTAATTGAAAAGTTAATCAAGAATAAAGAACATTCTTAGGAATTGTGAAATTTTTAGAAATATATTATGCATAATTATTTAAAGATAAATCAGTTATTGCATCTTTTTTAAAGGATAAAACAAATGTAAAATACTCGTGTAAGTCTGAATTTAAATGACTCAATGTATGGCCCTTACCGCAATATCTTCACCTATTTGAATATTATTTGAGAAATCTTGCAGATAACTTTGTGATAAAATATAAAATAAATAAAGCTGCAAGTCGTTAAATCCAAAGGAAGAGAGATAAAACGATAAGATTGAGAAAAGGCCCCAGATATGAACGCATATCGCATATTGAAGAAATTCAAAGAAATGAGTGATAATATCGGCGATGTTGGGACATGAGACCCCGCAACCACCGAAGCAAACGAAGAAGATTACAATGTTTATTTAGTTTTTTTAAGTGGCTTTACCTATCCACCCTCGCAGGCCCCTTTTAGCTGTTAAGAAGCAAGTAAGCATAAGAACTACATTTTTTTAAGAACTCTAAACGGTGATGTGGTGGTTAGCTAAATATCTTGAAAGGTGTGCCCGGCGAGAAATGTTATCTTAGAATTGCAGCAGAAGCGTCTTAACATTTAACAACTAGATATCTTAGAAAAGTTATCTCCATTATTGAACAATGCACGCGATTCAAAGTAGCGTTGTACTGGTTTAAAAAAAGCAACGCACAACAACTGTACAGAGAGTTACGACGTTTTGTTACTTTATTTTTATTTACATATTTCTTTTTACTTTTACTGCCCCATCGGCGAGGTAGCGGAAACATCTTGATCTTTTTGAGAATATTCTTCAAGAGATAGTAGCACTTGAGACAATCTCCCAGACAGGCCGCAGTGTGTATTTGGAGACGATAAAAAATTAGTGACTAAATATTTCTAAAACTTAAGAATTGGCTGCGATATTAAAATAATATAACAGCACTTTTGCTCCTATCAGTCAAAATTCGGAAATATATATTTTGAATACTTGCTGCAATCGCTCCGCAATTTGATATAGCAAACGGACACCTAAAAAGGCGAAAAAGGAAAATAAAATACAAAACTAATAAGGGACGATTTTCCTAAAATTTTTGTTGACTCAATCTCAGCTAAAAGTAATCTTAAAAACCACGTGAGCATGAGAAAATAATCACATGTGTCGACAGGCTGAAATTCACTTAAGAAATGATCAACTCTGCACAGTTTATTAGTCTGCAGGTGAAAGGGTATCAGATACTTTAAGATTTCCGACAATCTAAGAAAGAATCATAAAAATTCGTTTACTTTTTTCATCTTTTCAATTTATGCATTTTGTGCATGCACATAATAACACAGACAATAAAAATTATGGATATGTGATTTGAACTGCTTGCCCGTCTAATTATAAACAAAATAAACTAATCAAAAAATCAATTTAAAGAAATAAATTTTAGTCCCAACATTTAAAATTAATATCTCAAACCAGTAAATAATTGTGAGAAAAAATTTCTATAAAGTATCGTGTAATATATTGTGACAATTTTTTTAAATTTATTCTTCATGAATATAACCATGGTGTACTCGTTACGTTTAACTGTTTTTCAACTGTTCGTAATGTTATTTAATATTTGGATATGCCACGGTAAGAAATGTTTGGAAATTTGTTTAAACTAAGTTTAATTAATCATAGTATTTCCTTTCAATTTGACAACAAAAACAGTTTTTATAGAGATCACTAAGATTATTGTTTCGTTAAATTTAAATATATGTATGCCATTTAGTTGTTAAAATAATATAAAATAATTTCTTATCTGTTCAAGGAGAAATATTCACACACTTAAGCCAATGCTGTAAAGATGGGACAAAATGGGCTAAAGATAAGGCACATTGCGAAAATTATCAATATGCAAATGAAGATATACCACCAATATATCGTGGTTTATGCCTTTCAACATTTGGTATGTGCTGTGAAAAGGAATTGGGCAATCAAGAGTGCATTGCTGGGCGAAATGCAGCTAAGGCTAGTTCAAATTGCGAAGGTAATAAACAATTTAATACAACATTTTACACAAACTGCTGTAAGGCTTGTCAAATTGGCTTGGCTGTTGCTGCAAGTGGAAACAATTGTTCATCAACATATTTGGCATACTTTGCTCATGACGAATCATACACTCTGTGCTGTAACGATATTTCAGAGGATGATAATACATTTATTTTGGCTGAAAATGGTTCGAAAACACTACTATAAAATTTCAAAAGTGAAGTTTCTGTATTATTATCGTTTTTTAGATGATATATGTTCAAAGGTACAAAATTTATGCTCGCATATCTGCGAAAACACCAAAGATTCATACATCTGCAAATGCAGGGAAGGATATAAGCTTGATGACAATCATGTAACGTGCTCATTAATCCATAACAGCTCCGAAGAAGAGGATGAAGATTTTGAAGAGAACGACCATGAGTAATATGCCCTAGTTTTATTGTTTAAAGTGGTAAAAAGAAATTCAGTTTCTCATAATTTTGTCATAGGTGCAAAATTGGCTTTATCAGAAATAGTCGGACGTTGCATTGTGAAGATATCGATGAATGCCTTATGGGTACCTCATTTTGTAGAAAGGATCAGCATTGTTTTAATATTCCAGGAAGCTATAAATGTTTGGATATTCGTTCAGCTGAGTGTGATAAAGGCTTTCAATTTAACACAAGAACCGAGGAATGTCAAGGTTTTTGTTTATTTTTATTTTATTTAAATAGATTTTTTCCTCCTTCTCCATTTTACAAAGATATATACCAATTCCTTTTCAGATACAGAATTTTGGAGTTATTCTTTCTCCTTTTTTTTTGAAAAATTTCAATTCATATTCTTGTAGCGGGTATGAATACATACGTGTATAGTCGTTAGGCTATCAATAAAAGGACTATGGTATATGAATGGACATAACGAAACTATAAGAGTTACTTGTTTAGCTACGGAATTCTAAAACTCTAATATTTTAAAAAGACTCCTTAAACATATCTAGCTCTTTAGGAAGTTAAAAATTGGAACTGGTCTCAAAGAAAACAATAAAAATTGTCCAAAAGGGACCCTGTCAATCCTCACGGGGCTTCAGGTCACAAGGAATAATCGCCGAGTATGCGATCACCCGGTATATGTATGACGTGGTTTAAAAAAAAACAACCTGGGAGGGTCTATCGAGGGCACAGACTACAAATTGATTTTCGTAACTCTTTTGCTAAACTATGATAAGTAAAGTTTAATGAAGTAAACACAAAAATTTAGTATCAAAAAAATTAAGAGAAAAATAAGCTTTCGGATTTCAAATAAAAACCTTTTTCAAGAAAAATACTCTCCTAGTCGAAAAAAAATCCCTGATTTATGGAATTTTGGGCAAACTAAGAATGTTCTGCTTTTCAGAAAATATAAAAACGGAGTGCCTCCCCAAGGACCAGTTTGTCTCGATAAAGCAGAATATTAGCTTTACCCCTAAAACAAATTTATAATTTCTAAAATGTTTCACAAAATAAACAAACTTGTTATCCTTTCATATAAAAAATAATATTTAGAAAGAAAAAACATTGTCTTCAAATCTTTGTGTGCATGTATCAACTTAACTAAAAATTAAAAATAACATTTTGTTGTTACTTTAAAGAAAAAAGCATTAAAGAACAATATACAAAATTATTGATATTTCAATTTTTCCAATATCCCTTCAGTTATTTTTTGAAGTTGGTGCCAGCAAAAGCAAGAAAAACAAAGAAATAATTTTAGAAAGTACATATTGTAAATATTTAGGTATCAATAATTTTCATGTTATCCTTTAATACCTTCTCTCCAAAGTGGTAAAAATATTATTTTCAACTTTTTAGTTTAACATACGGGAAATGTTTTGAAGCCGGTTTTTATTTCTTTGTAAAAATCCTTTTATTTTTTCAATTTTTATTGGTATGTAACTGTAGCTTGTTTGTATTTAGTATGAGTAGGCCTTCTAAACGTTAATGATGCAAGAGACGATTGTTAATAAAAATTGATCCCCAATTTTCTTCAAATTTAAATGGAAACATCCTCGAGAAATTGCTTATTCAATAAAAACGAACTTCTAAAACGGTTTCACAATTGGCGAGGGAATCGTGTAACATACACAGAGAAAAACACGATCGCATTGTGAATCTCCTTTTTTATTAAGTAATTTAAAAATAAAATCAGGGTAATTCCTGAGGGAATGTTTTGAGGTACATATTTATTTCTTATTTCAAAGACATTGATGAATGCGATGATGGACCATGTGATAATGAATATACTTGCGTAAATTATCCTGGAAATTATGAATGCCGTAGGAGTACATCATCACAAGTACTTGATAAAACTCCAACTTCCTCATACCACTTAGAACCCTGTGGTCCTGGGTACCGCTTTAAGCACAATAAATGCATTGGTAAGTACCAATTACATATACATAGTAATGAATTTGACCGAATATATTGAGTTAAATTAGATATCGACGAGTGTTTAACCGATAAGAATGCATGCGACAGTAATCAAATCTGTGTAAATGAACAAGGTGCCTACCACTGTGATTGCAAAATAGGTTTCAAAATGGAAGCGACGTACAATGCATGTGTTGGTTAGTAAATATTTTATGGACTGATTTATTGTAGAAATAATTGCTACTAATATTTAAAACTAGACATCAACGAGTGCCAGGTTAATTTGCATAATTGTCTACCAAGCCAACGCTGCGACAATACCATTGGATCATACTCGTGTATGAGGCTAACAAATTGCGGCACAGGCTACACTTTAAATGCTCAAACAGGAAAATGTGAAGGTAAAATAGTGTAATCTTGAACTATCTGAAACATATTCACAAGTTCAAATAAGGAAAAGTAAATAGAAAATACATTTAGATGATAACGAATGTCTTCTTGGTAAACACGATTGTCCGGTGGGATATCAATGTCGAAATACAGAAGGCTCATTTAGATGCGACAGAAATCGTGGTAGTCGATTTACAACACGTTTAACAACTTCAACAACAACAAAGAGACCGTCAACAACGCAATCCACAATTCTATCGACAACAACGCCAGCGCCTAAAACAATATCAACAACATACTATAGTTCGCTACAATACAATACAACAACAATTGCAGCATCTACTCCAAAGTACATACCATCAAAGATCCGATTCAATTTACCATCATATGATCAATATGCATCTTATCAAACTCGAAATAATCAAGAATATCTACCGGCCTCAACAACTCAAATATTTAGGCCAGATACCTTATGTGGGTATGGTTTTCACAGAAACAGAATGGGGGCATGCGTAGGTATTTTTATCGTGTTCATTTTGAAAATTATGTTTTACAACGCGTAAAATCTATTCAGATATTGATGAATGTCAATTATCTGGTGCTTGTGGTTCACATCAACGTTGTATCAATACGAATGGATCTTATAAATGCGAAAATTTATTAATTTGCTCCGGCGGTTATCAATCATCTCCCGATGGCACATCTTGCGTTGGTAGGATTTTTAGATCATACTTCAAACATATTTTTAAAATGTTCTGTACCTTCTATAGTAATAATGTTTTTCAAATTCAGATATTAACGAGTGTGAAACAGGTGATCATAATTGTGGCGCCGATGAATTATGCCGCAACAGAATAGGCGGTTACGTCTGCTCGTGTCCAGCTGGTCATATTTTATCTAGTGGAAATCGTTGTGTCGATATCAACGAATGCGAATATCACCGAAAGCAAGTTTGCTCGATTAATTCAAATTGCGTTAACACAATCGGTTCATACTATTGCGAATGTAAGCCGGGCTTCAAGAAACAAAATGATAATGATAAAAGTTGCGTCGACATCGACGAATGCAAAGAAATGTCAGGAATGTGTGAACAGGAATGCATAAATTTTTGGGGATCTTTCAGATGCGCATGTAATCGAGGTTATGAATTGAATGCAAATAATAGATCTTGCGACGATATAAACGAATGTGAAGTTCACAAGTCATATAATCTCTGCATGGGCTTTTGCAATAATATTCAAGGGTCATATGAATGCTCGTGTCCGCCAGGATATGAGTTGGGGGTAGACAAAAATTCGTGCAGAGATATTGATGAATGTTCAATACAAAATACCTGCTCGGGAAGAAATGAAATTTGCACAAATATACGAGGAAGCTATAGATGCAATGTCATTCAATGCCCCTACGGATATACCCTTGATCAGGATCAGAAAAAGTATACTTATATACCATGAAACGCTGAGGTCCTAGTACGATATATATTTTCTATATTTATAGCCGCTGCCGCCTCATAAACCACATTTGCGAAGGGGAAGAATGCTTCCAAAAACCATCTACATACACTTATAACTTCATCACTTTGGTATCAAAAATGCTAATACCACCACAGGGCCGAACACTTTTTACTCTGCGTGGACCAGCGTGGTATGAAAATATTGATTTTGACCTAAAAATTTCAAAAATTTCAGCGCTACCAAATATTGCAAAAGCAACGGACCAATACTTTTCGTAAGCCATATTTGCCACATGAAAAGAACATATGAATATATTTATCAATTTATTTTATATCTCAAGAACAAACAAAATGCACCATCAGGTACAACTGAACCTCATGAGAAGCTTAGAAGGTCCTCAGGATATTGAACTAGAATTAAGCATGACTGTCTTCATGAATGGTCAACCGCGAGGAAAAAGTATAGCCAAAATTTTCATAATCGTATCAGAATATTCATTTTAGATAGAGATATAAAACTTAAGTTGTATTAGCACTTGCCCAATATTGTTCAGAAAACAAAAGATAAAATAAATAAAAATAATAAAGTACGGATTTCTATATTTTTTTCTATTTTAACAATCATTTAAAAAAACGGAATCGCATTGACTTGGTATGGCATTTATTTTAAGACAGTTCGGTAAAAAATGTTTCTGGTACCTTCTTTTGCTAGTACATAATGATTTTGTGGTTGAACTTGACAATTGGTTTGAAATTAGCGACCCCGAAAATCCCCATGTACGAAGCTTAGTGAAAATCGTATAAACTTCAAAATGTAACAGTTCAACATCTTCGATTATTTTCTGAAAATCGGATTGTAATTAACGAGCCTGAAAATACTCATGTGCCAAGCTTGGTGGAAAACACAAAAACTATAATTTGAGAGCCGCCATCTAAAATTCTATCCCTTAAGGGTGGATTTTTTAAAACAAAAAAACAACAAGAACTTAGTATATGTTTATCCCCGGGTGGCAAACTCTCTCCGTACCAAATTTCTTAAAAATCTAATCAGCAGTTTATACATAAAAACCGGACAGACAAACAAATGTTCGCATTTACATATAATATTATCAACGATAAATACATATTTAAATAAATAAAAATAATGCAGGTAATTGCATTACTTTCTTATAATTGCAGAAATAAAGATTGTAAAAGAAAACAGTTGGACTCATATATTACTTACAGCTTTATTTTTTAAAATATAATATCTTATATTATTTGGTCGCAATATAGAACAAAATTTTAATTTTATCGTCGTTGTACATATAAAGCATTTTTATAATAAGCCGCCATATATATATTTTGTTTTTATTATTTTAACTTTGTGATCTGGCAAACTAGTTAACAATTATACGTATTTTATCATCACTTTAGGGGTCCAAAGATAATGAGCTTTTTTAATTTAGGCCGATTTGAAGATTGTCCTCTATTAACAAGAACTATCTAACGATGTTTCATTGATTTTTACTAAACAAATTTCAACACTATCGTATAAGGCATGCAAAACCCTGAATGCTGTTTAAGAACAAAATTGTAAAATCATGATATTTTTTTTTATTAAGTACATTAAAAACAAGTAATGTGACTTGTAATGATTTGTATAAAAAAAAAAAACAAAAAATCAAATTCACTAAATATGAACTTTTTAAGGTTATTAAGTATCACTATGTTTCGTTATTTTTGAATGGAATACATTTTTGAGTAAATTCTTAAGTTTGTTCAATCACTGTTATTTTAAATTTACAGGAAAATATAACAGTCATCCAGGTGGTCTTACTATTGTGCGATCAAAAATCTAATCAGTAGTTTGAAATTGCATGCAAAATGGTATTGTACTAAAATACTTATAAACGTTTTTATATAACACTAAATAAAATTTATTAAATTATTTTTTTGTTGTTGTGGTGTGTCACCTTTAAGTAATTTTGATTTCTCCCTATGGGGTCTTTTGCTTCTCTTCAATTCGCTTCCGGCGTTTATTAAGAAGGGCATTATTAGAATGGTCAAGAGGTTTAATATGCATCTGCAACAAAGTAGTCATAAATAAAAAACAAAACAATATTATTCGCATCTTTACACAAAACTACTACCTGATCGTAGTCTACTCGCATTGTTGCTAACGATCTAGTCATTTCTTCCTGTACTTCTGGCCATGTCTCACCGCCTTCCTTTAAAACACGTCCCGTATGAAGAGGTGTTTGTGGAACAGTGGTGTATTGCTAAAATATTTTGGTTTTGTATAAGCAACATTATATTATCTTGATTTTTATTTCTAGGTTACCGCAATCCATTTATTTCTCATAACATCTTCGATAGCTAAACGTTTATTGGGATCAACAATTAGCATGCCTTTAATAAGATCCTTAGCAGATTGACTAACATTTTTCCATTCGGGATTTGGAAAATCATATTGTCCAGTACGAATACGTTTTTTCATGCCCGGTGAAATAGCTAGGCCATGATTACTGTAGAAGGGCGGGAAACCACACAACAAGATGTACATAATTACACCCAGCGACCAAATATCACAGCTTTTATCGTACTTTTCAGGCCCCAGAACTTCCGGAGCAACGTAGTACGGTGTATAGCATGGTGTTTGCAATGTATCTTTAACAAATGTCTCCTTTGCAAATCCAAAATCGGTCAACTTAAGAATGGCATTTGCTTGCGGCGTTGTATAAAGTAAATTTTCTGGCTTTAAGTCCCTATGAGCAATATTCATACTGTGCAAGTAATGAACAGCAACACATATCTCGTGCATTATTTGAGCAGCCTCTGTAAAAGGCATTAAATTATTCCTTCAACTTTAATTGTTATATGTAAATATGAATTTTCGTGAATACATTTGTAGAAAATTTAATGAATAATAAGCTTGATCAATAATTTCCCTATCGATCGACTTAACTTTCCCTTAATTTTGCAGGGTAACAGAGTGTAACTGTGTTGCAATTGAAAAGAAAGAAAGAAAGATTTTTAACAAATTTTATTACCCCTTTCAGTAAAAGCACCATCTTGTCTATCCTGTATCCTCTGAAAGAGTTCACCTCCTTCCATGCTGTTAATATGAATATGAATAACTTAAATTATTACTTTATTCTTTATTATTTGTGCAATGTGCGTACCATTCCATTACCACCAGCAAACATTTATTCCCACTGTAGCTATTCTCATACACATCAATAATGTTGACGATATTCTGACACCCACTCACCCTCCAGTGGAGATCAACTTCCCTTCTGGCCTTTGGATTATCCAAAAGGACCTATTTTATGGAAAAAATATCAATTGTCCGGAAAACTATTTCGAATCTTTATTGCTCTGATTTTAAAACGCATTTTTTTCAAAATTCTACAATTTTTTATATCTGCGTTTTCGAAAAATAATAATAATAATAATCTGTGCAGTTGGGCTATCATTTCATAATTAATTTTTGTACTCTATATGTTAAGTTTTCATTCTTTTACCTTAAGGGCATATTTATTTCCACTACGTTTACTGGTGCATTGCACAACTTTTCCATTAATGCCCAGTCCCAGAACAGTTGCAGATATATCATAGCCGTCCGTGATAGATGTTGTTTTAGGAATTCTCATGTTAGTAGATGGTATCCCGGGTGGATGCACCATTCCACTTTTACCCTTTGGATCGTTCATTTTAAACATCACTCAAAAATTTTCAAATACTTTGGGCTCCTCCTTTTTTTTCAAAAATTAAAATAAAAACATACAATCAATAGAGTTAAATCGATCTGTTTGCTTATAGTTGAAATTATTTTAACATCGTTTAACGAAGAATCGAGTTATAGTTGAGAAGTTCTATTATGCGATATCACTTCATCTAATGTATTTCGATCACTCGTGCATTTTCTTATCAATGAAATTGTCTTAATCATTTAATTTCTATTTAGTTCCTTTTCTTGCCTCTTTTCTGGAGCGTTAGTATGCTAAATAACTATATAAGGAAATATATTGAGCCAGGTAAAGCTCGAAATTAACAGGTAAAACACGTCGTTCTGTTGTCACATACATTTAAGAAAAAGAGATTCTTCTGCCTGAGCAGACTATTAGCGGTCTCGCTTACTTAATCAAAATTTTGTGGGCATCTTGTTTCAAGAAAAAAGGTATAAAATACAGCGCTTCCATGTAAGAGTAGATTTCTGTGAATAAAATATTGGATGACGACAAATTGTGATTTTTCGACATTCCTTAAAAACAGGGAAAATGATCACGATATAAATTCATTTTTCCGCGAATAGTTATAAGTTCAAATGTAAGCTTTTTACCTGCCCAGATAGTTGATAGATAATTATTGTGGTATAACCTCTTCACTTCTTTCACCCTTCTCCGTTATAATAAAAACTAGGAGGGTGTCACTATAATTATTTGCTCAGCGATTTTGTTAAAATTGTTTTACGTGAAGAACATAAAATAATAAATAAATGCGGGCTATATACATTTATAATATATATCACATTTTTTAATTTTACATAATTATTAAAGTATCAAGTCTATCGAATTTCATTCAATATATAATATACAAGGAATTCACGCGTCGAGGTAGCTTAGCAGCCTCAGGTATTTTTCTATATTATGATTTATACCAAAAACATTTAAACGATCCCAAAATTTCAGATTCTCCTAACACTGATACCATATATTTGTAATTTTAAGCACTTTATAAAATAAAATTGTTTAGCAATCTATAGTTATTTGGTCTAGACGTAAACGGGAATAAAAGTAACTAGTCCGAATATCATACGAAAATGTGAGTAATTCTAATCTGACCCAGCGGGAAATTGTCAAAAACTGTTTTTATGCGGCATACATAGCGTTTCACGTATAAAAGGTATACCCGCTTACTTGAGCAGAAAATGTCATCTTATATTTTACATAACGAGAATTTATGAACCAGCCCCACAAGAGTCTTATTATTTCGAATTTCCCTTTTTTCGTAAATATAAAATTGAATTAAAATTCATTTGAATTTTAAAACACGTGGAAACGAATTTTGACGGCCTAAGCAATGATTGCTGATAATTTTATTATTTATTTTCGAAAGATTCTTGAAAAGCGCGGTCAATTTAATATAAGAACAAACTAAAACGGAGTGGTTGTATTCAGAAAAAATTTGGGCATTTCTGTACTTATAACTAGAGGAATTGTAGTAGTTTAGAAGTGACATTTTCCAGGCGACTCTTAATTTTTACAATG
Organism: Tolmerus cingulatus; assembly: GCA_959613345.1. Taxonomy (NCBI): domain Eukaryota; kingdom Metazoa; phylum Arthropoda; class Insecta; order Diptera; family Asilidae; genus Tolmerus; species Tolmerus cingulatus. The sequence continues at coordinate 13,208,912 of OY390712.1, read as the reverse complement.
TTTATTACTGAAGAAGTTGAATAAATAAGAAAATTAGTATTTGAAATATTGTAATTACGAATTTCAGAACTAATAAAACACTATGACTTGTTTTGGAATTGATCATATCTAAAGTTTTCTTGCAAAACTTTCGCGGTCCCCTATCCATTCTTCATAGAAATGTACCGCCACTAAAAATTAAGGTAAGACTAAAAATGTGAGATTTTGAAACGTAAACAAACTGGAAAATCTAACTTTAAACTTAATTTTACTATTTAGATAAAATATGGCGTCAAATATATTTATCGGCATTTCCTTTAAAAACATTTATAAAATATAAAATAAGAGTCTAACTCCCCTGAAAAATGATTTCCCATCGACATAACGCCGATTGTTTTTACGGAAGGGTACGCAGAACTTCATACTAAAAATTAGCTCTATTAATAAAAGTAATCAACAAATTGTCTTGTACTATAGGAAGTAACATCCCCTAAGTGCAGTGTATAATCCTTATTTATTTAAAACGCGGCTAAAAGCCTTATTTAGGCACATGAAGAAATTATTAAACAAGGCGAAGCCATATTAAGATGACACCCCCTTTGCCCTTTCACCACGTTACGATTAGCAAGCTACTTGCCCGTGCAGAGGTTTTCCATGATATAGCCTCCCTTTTTTCGTTTGTTTCTGCATGAAATAAACAAAACGGAAAAAAATGACAATCATTTTGGTATAGCCACAAAACAATCTGAGACCACAAACTTTTTTAAAGCTGTATGTGAAATCTCTTTCGAACATCATTTTAATCACAATGAAAGTTGGGATAAGATAGATAAGTGTGCGATTTTATTGAATTATCACTTGAAATGTTCAGGTACCGCACTTTGAGTAGAAATTTAATATTGAAATAATATATGTTTTATACAGAAGACTTTTTATTGGTTAATCTAAAATACATAAATACTTTTTATTCGATTAAAAGTAAACGAAATTCAGTACATTAATTCATTAACCACTGTCCTTATTGCTTGATATTGAAATCCCAAAGTGATGCTTTGTAATTAGAGCCATTCTTTTTAAAGCACTTTAAGGCCGTTCTCCAATGCACAAACCAACCAAACAACCAAAGTGCTAAAATGGGAAAATTACCCTGTAAAAAAAATTGTGCTGAAAAATGCCACAAAACCGTCTTAAGGGAATGACGATCCTTTAAACACAAGTGCCATTTTAGGCTTGATGTTTGTCATAACGTAGGTTTCACTTAGTTTTCATTTCTGAAAAAAGAAGTCAAATGCAGCGCAATTTTTGAAGTAGCTGCGAAATATGTACTGTAAATATAAGATTAAGTAATTTTTCATAGAATCACTATACATTTAAGTCATTAGTTACAAAATGTTGTGATTTGTGAAATTTAAAGGCTGTCATTACCTCTAGTACAATAATTTGCTGATTGAGCGACTAGTACTATGTGTTTAGAACGCATACATCACTGACATATATACTGAACTGCTACCTCGCATCTACAAATGGTACGAGTTTTAACTTAGGCTCAAACCTTTTTGACAAATTATGTCAATTAAAATGCTCAAAAATCCGGCACAATTAAGATTAAGCATAACTAAATAAGACATAATTAAATTGTCAATTACCGATTTCTGTTATATTTAGCTTAATTTTTAGTTTTTTCATAAAAAACTCCCGAGCATTAAACCGCCGGGTATCTAAAGGGGACCGAGACGGATATAAATGTTATTGTTGCTATTTTTGTCTAACGTTCATATTTCTCGTATATGCCAACATAATATAAAAGTTTCGACACTAATTGCCGTAGCCCTCTATCGGTCATCGTTAAACTATCGAAACAGCTGATTGTAACCGAAAATAAAATGAGACGTCTAGCGACCGTTCTTGCGAATTGGCGCACTTTTTGTAAACATTATTATTGAGAGTGCGTGTGGAAATAGCAAATAATGTTTTTTGTGCATTATTTGTATATAATAATTAAATCTGTTTTTTTCAAAACAAATTAATTAAATAATTCGATGAAAAAACAGTGTTGTGTGGAAGATTACATTCAGGCTATAAGGAAGGGAAAATACAAATTTTCAGGTATGTTAATGTACTGAGTTGTTAAAATATTGAGATTAGTATTTAAAGAAAAAACATAACTCTGAGGTTTCCTACGGACGCAAAGCATCGGAAAGAATAGTGCACAGCACTTAAAATAAACGTAAGTGAAATAATAAAGTGAAGGTTTAGGTATTCTGCGTAGAAGATAAATTGAAGGTAATTGTTGGAAAAATTATTTTTTTGTGGTAAAATGAATCTGATCGCAGCTGCGCCATCTTCATTCGAATATTGGAATGAGGCTTTATTAAGTTGTCCGCCTGCGGTATCTAAGGGGGAGCGAGATACTTAGATTTGGGCCGAAAATTCATACCACTTCTAAAGTGAGTTTTTGTAAAAAGTTAGCACGGTTAACACGTTGGGGAACGCCCTTTAAAGGCAGTTCGCTCGGATCAATCAACCACGAATCAACCAAAATCGCCTCATCGCGTCCCACATTCATATCGGCCTCATATTCCTTCTCGCTCATGTTTTTGTCGACCGTGCTAACTTTTTCATGTGTGCGTGTAACCACATAATACTAGTCGCCCATTCAGCAAATTATTGTACTAGAGGTAGGGACAGCATTCAAATTTCACAAATCACAACATTTTGTAATTAATGACTTAAAGGTATAGTGATTCTATGAAAAATTACTTGATCTTATATTTACAGTACATATTTCGCAACTACTTCAAAAATTGCGCTGCATTTGACTTCACTATTGAGAAATGAAAACTAAGTGTCAACTACATTATGACAAACATCAAGCTTAAAATGGCGCCTCCGATGAAAGGATTATTATACCTTTAAGACGGTTTTGTGGCATTTTTCAGCACAACTACAGGCAAGGATATGTGTTTGACACGATAATTTCGCCAGTTAACTCTTGGTTGGTTGGGCTGCGCATTGGAGAACAGCCTTAATGCTGTAAATAAATTGGATTGAACTGTAGTTTTGATGTGGGATCTTCGAAAACTAAGATTTCCCTTTCAGAATTCATAATTTTATTAGAATATAATAAGATATTTTAAATGGTATTATTAAGTTAATAAATGCATGATGACGTCAAATATAATTTCTAAAATTTCGATTGAATAAAATATTGTATGACTACAATTCGTAAGTTCCAATTGCTGCCATATTGATGGGAAGTAATAAATTCATGCAATGGGGAATATGTCATTTATTTTCGAAAATAGGCGTGAGTAAATGAGACAAGTAGTTTGCTCAAGATATTCCATTTCCAATACCAAAATCGCTGGAGTGAAAAGTTGAAATATAAGAAATTCATTTCGGCAGAAGTAGGGTAGGTAGAGAACACTTGTGTGGATTTTCTGAATTCACAGTTTCGTTCTTAGAACGATGGTGGCGAAATGATCTTGGCTTGTGGTGTTTTTTTCGTAGCCGTGTGTCGTCTGCAAAAGATCGTCAGATAAATAAGTTTTTGTCTAATAAACAAACAAGCGGATTGGATTAAACGTTGTTCTTATATCTTTTCTTCTTCGCCACATATAAATAGGAAAATAAGGTGTTTATGCACATGATTTTTTGCAGACATTAAAGAACAAGAAATTTGATATTTTGGAGACTGTTCAGACAGTAGTGTGAATAAAATATTTCGTAAGGAAATTTCCCAATGTTTGGCTGCCAAGCAACAGAATATTTAAGAAGTGGTTTCTTTTTTTTGTTCCTTGTAGATAAATCGAAACGTAACACTTCCACCATTTATGCAAAATAAAACAAGTTGATATTCTCCATTTTTTGCCTTTATGAAATAAAAAAGGAATAGTGCGTATATTTTTATTTTAAGAACTGTTTTTTAAGTCAAATGGTAGGAGCGAAAAGGATTTTTAAGATTTCAGAGGACTTTCTTTGTGCGATATATATATATATCTTTTTTTTGTATTTGTGCAAGTGTGCGTGATTGTATATAAAGATATACACATGATAATTTTGTGGTGAAAACGTGTGCACGACGGGATAACTTCGAGTTGTAGCATAGAAAGAAAAATATCGGATCTTTTTTTAAAAATTTCGGTCTTTCAACAGAAATGCTATGAGCAAATTTCCGTAAAGTTCTATAAGAAATTCTATTGAACATTTTAGAAAGTTTTGTGATGACAAAAAACGTTTGTGATCACAACCCTGGATATTTGTTATAAAAATAATCGAAATGTAGGGAGTAGTTTTCCTTTTTTTTGAATTAATATATATGCATATTAAAAACATTTTTCGTTTTCTAAATATGAGCCTGCAAGTCTTTTGTGAACACTTCCCAATAAGTTTGTGTGATATGAACTTGTTTACTGCGGTGTTGGAGAGAGATGGATTAAATTAAAGAAATAATAAAAAGAGGAGCAATATTTTTCTTTTGAATGGTAACTAAGCACAGAAATAAACGATTCGCCCTTTTTTAAATTGTTCAAGCCTTTCAATTCATTTTGGTGGGTGAATTTCGTACATTTTTTTTCATACAATTTAATAAAAAGATCAGCTAACCCACGTTGCTTGAAGTGGGTATTTTATATTTTATTTGTTCATGTGATGCTCTCTGTTTCAGAGATTTAATTTAAAAAACATTTCTTCCTCTAAGTTTATTCCGTTTAAAAAAAAGATTTTTTTATACATTTGCAAACATAAAAAATATTTGATTATAACAAACTCGAGCTTGAAAATTTTAGAACAGTGTACAAGTTCGAAGGTTTATATACTGTGAGCGTAATTATAGTTATCGTGTAAAGAGTTTCCATCTAAAATAATAAGTCAAATTGAAACAATTTGCTATTATCTATAGCAGTCAATGTTACTTCTATTTAAATATTGCAATTCTACGCAACTTTCAAAGACCAAGTGTAGCAAATTATGTTGTGATACCTCTACTGAAGTTCCTTTAAGCAAAACAAGGACAATTTGAGAAAAACGAATCGAACGAAATTCACTTTCAGAAATACTAGAAAGAAAATACTTCTATTTTGCAGTACAACACAAAGAAAAAAAATAAACAGAATTTCATATTTAAATGGGATAAGTGGGATTATCAAATAAATTATACAAAGTATTGAACCGATTATTTTTATCGATCAAACTACTTCTGATAATAATGCTGGAGATATTTTTGATTTCAAATAGTATATTTTTGTCCATATTTCAAAAGTATTATATCCCAAATCCCAGGGTATTGAGTTAAATACCCAGAGAGACCGTATACCTTAAGGCAGTAAGAATGAATAAAATCATTTAGCCCTGCCTAGTCGAGGGTTTATACTCCCATGTAAATGGATACTTTAGACTGTATAAGTGTGTTCCAATCCTGATAATTCAAAGAAAGAAAAGTAACTTACTTCACCTAAAAGTGTCCTTTCACCTATGTTTGTATACCCCTACATATTTTGATTTTTTTCCAAAGTAATTACGCAATAGAGGTGATTAACTTTGTACTTAGCTGCTCTAATGTTTGTTTTAAAATGAAAAAATCTTTCTTTAGTACTCATTTTAAGAAACAAATAATGTAATTAATTTAAATTTTATAAAATTCGTAGAATTTAATATCATATATAAAAATGTGCATATTTTTCGAAATTTCTTTTGCAGGTGAGTGAGACCAAAACACCATACAGACTATTATTAGAAGAAAACAAAGAACAAATATAAGGAGAAGGCAATCTGGAAAAAGATGGAGTTAAAACAATTAAAAGAGGAATAATCGAACATCTGCAAAAATTAGTAGAACATTCAACTAAGACTTGCTGTGATATTCAGGGACATATTGAACACTTAAGTATTACTAATTTTACAACAAGAAAAAAATTACAAATAGAACATTCAAAAAAACCGAATTGCGATTAAAAGCGAAGAATTAAAGTAAAAAAAGAATGATGGGTTATCCGATAAAAGAAATAATTGTTCCTGACCGGCAATGAGCTATAGCAATATAAGCTCGAATTTTTTAGCAAATCATCAACAGCAACAACAAACAATTTTCGATGTACGTAAAAACAGTTTGGAGGAAAGTAGAAACTATCAACTGACAGTGGATGGTAATGTTGTTGAAAGCAAAACTGGCCAAACGACGATTATAAGGAGTGGCAATAGTGGCGGAAAACAGTATCAACAACTTTCGCAAGGAAATGATCATTTGGTCAAGCATCAACATATCCATGAATCAGTTGCAACAACAGCGATCAGCGAGAGTAGCAACAATAGTACTAGTATCAGCAAATCTTACAAAAATTTGTTAAGTTTCAACATTTTGAGCGGAATATGTGGTCGCCGGTCGTTTAGTAATCTTCGAAAATATAACACATCTGGAAGTTCGGCGGAAACAACACCAACTTCATCATCACGTTCATCAATTTCTTTGACGTCCCTAGCGAATACTCAACAAAATTTTGATCTAATCGATTATTACTATAATTCAAATTGTAACCTAAGCAACAACAGCAGCTGCAGTGAGTTGTATGATAAGGCGTTTAAGAAGCTCGATAAAAATTATTTCTACAAGAACACCTCAACAGCATCTCTATTCGATGTTTCCTTTAATGTTTCCAACAATCTACAGGACAAAGAACAGCAGCATACGAAAAAATTGGGCAAGGGTTCAAGGCTCCAATCGATATCATCGTCCCAGTTATTATCATTTAAAAAATATTCAACAAGCGAAAAGTCAACACAGTTGCCCTCATCAACACTGTCGCTTTCATCGTTATCAGACCAGGTGCAGTTCCCATTGCAACATTCTGGCTTCTTCCATCCAACAACTGGCCGGATATCCGAGACAGACTCATCTGACCAGTCAGTGTCGCCGGTTGTTTCCCTATCGTCATCCTCGCCAATTCAAACTTCAACCGCAAAAGCAGCGGAAACATCAACAACAGTACTCTCATCTACCTATCAACTTACAGATAAATGTAATCAATCGGTGCCATATCAACATTTCTTTGATGAATGCGAGGAACATTCACGATCAAGAGCAGCACCACAAGCCCCATCTCAATTACTTTGTCAACAAAGCTCAACAGGTGCAACGAATAGGCGACATCCCTTCGAAATATATCCAAACGTTGTCAATGAGAATCGAGACTTTGGACAGACAAATAGACGTAAAACAAATGATATACAACAAAGAATTGCAACAAGCAGTAGCACAAATTTTGACGAAATGTTGAGGTCCTCGCAACAGGGTCTACCAGGGGCTAAGCCATCAACAATAAAAAAGAGCTCGATATTACCAAATAAAATATCAATTGATTGTAACAACATAATTGACCAACAAAAGGGAAATTTTAGTTCATTACGTCCGAGTTGTTGTTCGACAAGTGTTGAACATTTACTGTCTGGACATAAACAAAACTTAACCACATTACTGCCACACATTTTGAATAATAATAGAAACAGTAGTAGAAATTGCACGAGTAGTAGCAGTAGCAATAGTAGTAACAATCAATTAGTTAATTGTAAAATGGTCGGAAGTACGCAACATCAGCAGCAGCAACAACAGCAACAACAACAGCATCAAATACAGCAGTTGAATAAAAATAGTGGTGGTGATCTACCAGTTACGAATGGGATTGCTGGTAGCGCAAATAACGTATCAGGTGGGCAACAGTTTTTGAGTAATCACCATCATCATCCATCTGCAGCGCCCGTACAAAATGTTGGTAATGCAACAGCTGTGTCCTCTAATTTGGTATCAGCAACTTGTATGGCGTCATCACAATTGGCACAGACCTCAGTCGGTAAATTGATGGGTTTTCAGTTAATTATAAATGTATAACTTTTTTTGTAATTTGCTACTTTTTTCAGCATCATCAGTGATAGGTGCAACATCTGCAGGATCAGTGGTGGCACTACAATCAGTGGGCGGTGGTGCGACCTCGTCGAATACAACATCATCATCATCAGTTTCAAATAGTTTGGTTAGGACTGATACAAAGGGTTATTTTTACCATGAACAAATTATAATGTCTGGCCAACAAAAAAGTGCGATGAGTGAGAGACTGAAACCGCTTGTAGTATCGCCACAGCAGGTGATGGTCCTCTATATGCACAAATTAACCCCATATGAACGCAACGAAATTCTTACGTATCCCCAAATTTATTTTATTGGAGCTAATGCGAAAAAACGGCCAGGAATCTTTGGACCTAATAACTCCGACTATGACAACGAACAAGGTTCCTACATTCACATACCTCACGATCATGTCGCGTATCGTTACGAAGTCCTTAAGATAATTGGCAAGGGTAGTTTTGGTCAGGTGGTAAAGGCATACGATCATAAGACTCATGAGCACGTCGCTCTTAAAATGGTCCGTAACGAAAAACGATTTCATCGTCAGGCACAGGAAGAGATCAGGATTCTGCACCATCTTAGAAAGCAAGATAAGTACAATACGATGAACATTATTCACATGTACGACTACTTTACGTTTCGAAATCATATGTGCATCACTTTTGAGCTGCTTAACATCAACCTTTATGAACTGATTAAGAAAAATGGGTTCAACGGGTTCAGCCTACAGTTGGTGAGAAAATTTGCACATTCACTTCTGCAGTGTCTGGACGCTTTGTACAAAAACAAAATCATCCATTGTGATATGAAACCGGAAAATGTTCTACTTAAGCAACAGGGAAGATCCGGTATAAAGGTAGGACATCAACTATCTTATCTTTGGTTCGTCGTTAAATATTCAATTTTTCTAAAAATAATTTCTGTAGGACATAAGTAATGTTTTGCAGTCGTATGTTTAAAAAACGGGGTATAATTTTGAAAAACCCTTTAAGAAACCTCATAATGATTTTAAATTCCCCATTCAGCGATTCCTCACTTAATGTGTATATATTTTATTTTTCATCCCCAATTTTCATATAGAGGATGCAGGTTTCATTTTTTTTTCAAAATATTACGCATCTTTATAGCGGGTATAATTATGAATTTATGAAATTTCAGTACTATCGTCCTGAATAAAATGACTGCGACACGGACGGACAGACGGACACGGAGAGACTGCAAGCAAAGACTTTATAACTATAAAGATGTCGCACGCCGAACAAATTCTGTGGACACGAAAAATTTGGATAGGTCGTAGCGCTGCGACCTATGTGCAGCAAAAAGGTGCTGCAGATTTCGCCGAGTCCTACTGCAGCCAAATAGCTGCTGCGGCGGCGCTGGCCCTGCGGTGGGCTTGTTTGCTTCGCTGCTGTTCTGCGCAAGGGGCTTGTGGGTCTGTTCTACCGGAAGCGAGAGGGATGAATTTTTCTAGGAATCCCCTGAGTTGCGGGCTCTTCGCATTCAATTAATGAAATATCCTCAAGGGAAAATGGCACACGAGCAGATTCATGGGTTTGATTTATAATCTAATGAAATTCAGATTTTTGTTTATTTTAGGTGTTTGTCATTGTCTTAAGGAATTATTGAAACAATTATGTTAGATTGTAGATGTTTCATGCAGAAACAATAACAGATTTTGACGTGTCCTTGTGAGACATTAATTTTTGCTAAAAATTATTCAAAAAATTCAGACTTCGGAAGCCTATATGCCCCAACTGATTTGTTTTTCAATATTTGTAAGATACACATTGCAGTATTTTATGATATATTTAAACATGCTAGAGAAATAAAAAATATCAAAATGGTTATGAGTAGTAAATGCTTCGAAATAACTAAACAGCATGAACAGTTTGAAAAATGGTTCGACCAGTCAAATTTTTGTTTTGAACATCGATGTAAAGCGTTAGATTTTTTGCTGTTAGTTTTACTTCGTAAGCATTGCCGTTGGACTCTTCTAAATACAAACATAATAAATTAAGAATATTGAATTCATAAAATTGTTTTATAAATTCGTATTTTTATATTATAGTGCAATAGGATGTTTTTTTATATATAAAACTAAAATGGAGGGGATACAAAATGGTTAATCTGTTTTTATATTATGCAATATTTTTAATAAAATTCGGTACACATCTTTAACAAGTGCAATACAAATGTGTTCAGTCGTTTCCTTCATATATTATGACTTGCACCGGCCCTAACACCTGATGTTGCAAGTAGAGAAAAATTGTAGGCCCGTGCAGATGAGCGTCAATTAAGTTGCGAAACTGACAGCTTTTTAATTTTTCATATCTACTTTACATTTTCACACCTTTTTCGTATACATATGTATAAAATAAAGATTTCTCTACTTTTCTTTAAGCTTTAACAACTATATGAATTTAATTAACTTTTTCTAATCAATCAAAAATAATTCTTTAGTAAATCGAAATTTAAAAAAAAATATCTAACATAATTGTTTCAATAATTCCTTAAGACAATAAAAAACACCTAAAACAAACAAAAATCTGAATTTCATTAGATTATAAATCAAACCCATGAATCTGCTCGTGTGCCATTTTCCCTTGAGGATATTTCATTAATTGAATGCGAAGAGCCCGCAACTCAGGGGATTCCTAGAAAAATTCATCCCTCTCGCTTCCGGTAGAACAGACCCACAAGCCCCTTGCGCAGAACAGCAGCGAAGCAAACAAGCCCACCGCAGGGCCAGCGCCGCCGCAGCAGCTATTTGGCTGCAGTAGGACTCGGCGAAATCTGCAGCACCTTTTTGTGCTGCACATAGGTCGCAGCGCTTCGACCTATCCAAATTTTTCGTGTCCACAGAATTTGTTCGGCGTGCGACATCTTTATAGTTATAAAGTCTTTGCTGCAAGGCTTCCTTGTTTTGTTACGGAATCCTAAAAATCACAGGGCCCCTACATATAAAATAGATTCTTGTACCATATCCTAGTCTTTATGCAATTCAGGAAACGAAGAAATTTCCCAAAAGGATAAATTTTCGCTTAAAAAGTTCTCTAGCAGCGTTACAAATTATACTTTCTAAAATGTTGTCCAGTGTAAGCGAACATGTTACTAAAGACTTTATAACTATCAATATGTCGTAGCTCGATCAAATTCTGTGGACAAAATTTCAATAGAACGTACCGTTATGTCCTGTGCGCAGCAAAAACGATGTATCAAATTTCGTGGAGTTAAATGTGGCCAAATAGCTGCTGCGGCAGCGCTGGCTCTGGGGTGGGTTTGTTGACTCCTTTGTTGTTCTGCGCAAAGGGCTTCTGGGACTTTCTTACCGTGAACACGAAGGGATTGGATTTTTCCAGGAATCCTCTTAGTTCTATACTCTGCTCAACTCAATGAATGAAACCTTCAACGGAAAAGCGCCAACAAGTAAAATCATCAAGTTTGAATTATTTAAGGAAATTCACATTGTTTGTGTTTTATATGCTCTTCGTTGATATAAAAAAAACTATTAAAATAATAATTTGTGTAAAGTTTTTAGAATTTCGATATGCTGCAAATTTAGTTTTCAAACTATGTTGTTTAGTTATTTTGCTGTTCATAACCAATTTGATATTTTTTGTTTTCTTAGAATGTTTAGATACATCATAAAATACTGCAAAATTCGTATTGAAAAATAAATCAAACTAAATAGAATTTCGAAGTCTGCATTTTTTAATGATTGTTAACAAAAATTAGTGTTTAAGAAGGACCGATTTTTTCTTGTGTTTGTATAAAACATCTACAATCAATATAATCAATTAAATTTTCTTGAAGAATATTTGAATAATCAAATTTCAGTTGTTAAGAACTCACATTGCTGATAAATTCATTGTCAAATCAAATTGTATATCGATTTTGAGACATTTTCCTTTGAAAATTTCATCTTGAATTGACCAGAGTACGTATTGAGATGATTCCTAGAAAAATGCAATCCTTTCACGCTTCACGGTAAGAATTTCCCACAAGCCCCTTGCGCAACAGCAACCCTGTCAAGTCCACCCCACTGACAGCGCTGCCGTAGCAGCTATTTAACTGCATTTGTCTCGACGAAATCTGCTGCATCGAATTTGCTGCGCATAGGAAATACTGCTACGTGACGGATTATTTTGAAAGAAATTGACTTTTGTAGTAACACTTTTTCTATGTACCATAAAAAGTATGCAAATTATTATGAATTTCAAAACTGGATTTCGCCTATGCATCAAATAGAAAAATTAAATATAAAATCATGAGAATTTAAAAAATGTCTGTTGTTTTTAATTGTTATTTTTACCCGTCTTGGAAGAAAAATTGAGTTCTTATGTGAAAAATAAAGATCATTTTCACGAAAAATGCTTCTTTGGTCGTGACTATTATGTGTTATTTATGAAATGTTGAGCAAACTAAGTAAACACGTCTTGCTTTCAGGAAAAAATAAAATGAGGGTACCTCCCAATGGAACATTTTGAGATACAGGGTATCAAAATTACCCTGAGTAAAATATTAGTCTGAAAATGAACTTACAATTTCTAAAATGTTCCCCAGAATAAGTTAAAAACTAAAATCAGGGACCTAACCCCATGGAATACTTATTTTGAGTAGCGCGGTTTAGAATTTGACTTTGTTCATATGCGCATGTTTAAATAGTATTTTGCAAGAAAATTAAAAAGTGATCCTCTTTTTTCTTTCAGGTAATTGATTTTGGTTCGTCATGCTATGAACACCAACGAGTGTACACCTATATTCAATCAAGATTCTACCGGGCGCCCGAAGTTATATTGGGTGCTAAATATGGAATGGCTATAGATATGTGGTCGCTTGGGTGCATACTAGCTGAGTTGTTGTCTGGACATGCTCTATTTCCCGGCGAGGATGAGGCTGACCAATTAGCATGCATTATAGAAGTTCTAGGAATGCCGCCAAAAAATGTTTTGGTAACCTCAAAACGTGCAAAGATATTTTTCAATGCAAAAGGTTTCCCACGGTATTGTGTTGCAACAACTCTCGAAGATGGAAAAATCGTTTTGAGCGGTGGTCAGTCACGTCGTGGTAAGCCCCGCGGACCACCTGGATCGAAAAACCTTGTAAAAGCTCTTGAAGGCTGCCAAGATCCACTTTTTCTTAATTTTATACGGGGCTGTCTTGAATGGGATCCCGAGAAACGTATGACACCGGCGGCTGCTCTTAAGCATCCATGGCTTCGTAGGAGATTGCCGCGGCCACCAAACTCGGAGCAAGGAAGCTCAAGTGGTGGAGGGGGTGGCGGAAGTGCGGGCGGTGGGGATACAAATAATGGTCCAGCTGTCGCAGCATCAAGCGATGCAACTAGCAGTATTACCTCAGGTGCCGTAAATGACCGATGGACTATTGTTAATAATTCAACAGCTGCTGCTGCAGCAGTAACAACGTCATCGATGTCATCGTTAATATCGAAAACTGGTTCGATTGGTCCAGCAACTGTTATGGCTGGAAGCACAGGTGCTGCTGCAGCTATCGTAGCTGCCACATCTGCAGCAGGAACAATCAATTGCAGTAATCAGTTTAACTGCACCTCATCACGTAGTAGCAGCAGTAAAACCACGTACAGCAATAGTCAGTACAATATCTCCCTAAATAATGATAGTCTGGTTGCAACCGTGAATGGAAGTGGTAATCAAAATATAAATACCCCTAACAAATCACAGCAGCAGCGACATCATCACCATCACCATCATCATCATCATCATCATCAAATTTCAACTTTAACAGGTAACAGTAGTACTAATGGTAGCAGTAGTAATCTTAACTATAGTAATCTAAGTAGCTGTAATCAGGGTGGTCTGGCGGCTGGTGGAGGTGGAGGAGGCGTTAGTGGTGGTGCCCCCCTACCACCGCTCCCATTGGGCAGCAGTAGTACCAGCAACAGCAACGGCTACTGCAACAGCAGTTCTAGTAATTTAAGTAGTAGCAACATAGATATTGTAGGCCATTCAACATCCTCAGCTAAGAGTCAAACTCTTACTTGTGTTAAGTATTACTCAAAAGCCACTGATAATCAACTTAAGTATACTACGCATAGCTTTCACACTGCCTCCGGCTCCGAATCTATATTATCCCGTGATGAAATGTCCATTAAAGCGAAGCAGACGTAGCTAAAGTTTTTTAGGTGCTTTATTCTGTACGGTATGCAATTTGTAGATCACGGTGTAACCTGTTGATCGCTCTCATTATTATCATCATCATCATTGCTGTTTATAATTAAAATTATAAATTTGTAATTTCCAAAATGATGAAGTCACAAAAGCATTCGAGGATGAATGGTGGCTATGTAGGTTATAATCACATCGTTCAACAACTCATAAAACTAAATTACCGAATTTTTCACAAATTTAAAAGACAAAAAACAATTTAAAAAAATTATTTGCCAGACTTTTATTCCTTTCTCTAATATTTTGTTGAACAGTGTAAGTAAAGAAACTAGTATACTATAGAATTTTTATTTAATTATTTTCTTTTTCTTTAATTTTTTTTGAAAGAAAATTACATTTGTGTTTTGTGGAATATTATTTTAAAAGTTGTCAACGCTTTTTAGAGCACTATCGATTGGACCCGAGAGGAAATATCGTGAAGATCGAGAGAAAAAGACAAAATTCTATCGATACACAAATTGTGAAAAGATTCAGAAGAGTACCTTCTTCGGACATCTATGTGATTGATGATATCGATATGCAAGCTATCTAGGCTAGGCACATACAGCCATCGAAATTAATTTTTTAAATAATTTTTTACTTATATAGTTTTATTATTTGAATTTTACTGAAATTAATTTCGATTTTTAATCCATTTTATTTTCTTATGTATGTGTGTTTTACTGAAATGTCGTAGACAAATATAAAGAAAATTAATTGACAGAAATACATTAAAAGAACAATGAAAAACACAACTAGAATTTTTTATCTTTGCCAACGCCCTATATCTCTTCCATTCTTAACAAAGTTTTTTGGTAGACAGGAATCCTACAGTAGGTTATATGATATCTTTGCCTCATAAGAAAGATATTTGCTTACATGTTAAATGATTATCAAATGCTGTTATTGATAAGTCAAAAATAAGTCGAGTGCTTTTGTTTTGATATTGTGGAATATTTATCTCAATAAAACAAAGTACCAAACAATCATGAGTAAAACGTTTATAATGAAAGCGATCAACATGATATTTATATATTTGTTACCAGAATATTGCAATTTATATACATACACTTGCGGTCATAAAAACCGCACCACTTGAAATTCATAAGAAAAAATTGAATAAAAGGATATCTACTTTTCCGAATGGAATAATTCTTTACTACAATAATCAATAGTAACTCGTACACAGTTTGACAGAATTTCGTTTGCCTACTGCCTTTTGTTTGGAAGAAATTTAAAAAAAAGTTTAACTATCAATTTTCATACTTTATTATTATTTACATGTTTATTACATTAGTTATGAAACTAGCGGATAATTTGGAATACTTTTTATTTATACATAACTTACACTTAATTTAAATTATATGTACAGTGTTCAGTACCGCGTTGCTCCCCCTTTGGCCGCAATAACCGCTTCGATCCTAGAAGGCATTGAGTCCACCAATATTTTAATGATGTCGTCCGTTATTTCGTTCCTCCACACAAGATCCAGCACTTGATTTAGCTTCCTTTTGCTCTCCGGTTTGTGTTCTGCTACTTTCCGTTTCATAACATGCCATAGATGCTCGATGGGATTCATATCGGGCGAATTCGCTGGCCAGTCGAGTCTCTGAATTCCAAGATCAGAAAATATTTTTTCGAGCTGGAAAAAAAAGAGGATACAATTTTTTGTTTTTTTTATTTGAAAATGAAGAAGACATATGGCAGTTTATATGCCGTACTATACTTACCGATTTGGCACGATGGCAAGGTGCAGAATCATCTTGGAAAATGACTTCTTCAGTAAACGAAAGATGCTCCTCCATGGCTGGTATCAAAAATTGCTTTATGACTTCCCCGTACTTCTGAGCGTTCATGGTTCCATCAACGAAGTGCAAAGGACCTAGAATGTAGAAAGAAAAACATCCCCAGACCATTTGACTTTGAGGAAACTTCACCGTTCTAATTGTGCATTCATCCTTAAACCTTTCTCCTGCTGAACGTCGCACGTATGGCAAATTGTCCGCGCACAACAAGTTGAATTTGCTTTCATCGGACCAAATCACATGTCGCCAGTCTTCCTGCGTCCAATTTTTGTACTTCTTCGCCCATGCTAGACGAGCCGCCTTCATTTTCTTTGTCAACATGGGTTTTTTCGCTGGTCGTCTTCCATAAAGTCCCATTTCTCGTAGCCTTCTACGGATTGTTTCAACGCTAAGATCGACTTGATGATAGTCCCTCAGCTCTGTCCTCAAACGGACAGCGGATTTGAAGCGATCCTTCAAACTCATCCGTCGTAAGGCCTTGTCCGTCCTTGCATTTGTCTTTCGTTTCCTTCCAGATCCTTTCGTCCTCTCCAGAGGGTCCAAATTCTCTTTTTTTTTTCACTAAGCGAACGATAGTTGAATGGCTGCACCCTATTGTAGTCGCTATCTGACGATACGACAGACCTTGATCTACCAAAGTCAAAATTTCGACTTTTTGGTCTCGGGTCAACTGCTTGTATTTTCCGGCCATTTCACTTTTTTCACTTTATCGTTATCACCACTGAACTTGAACTGAATATCCTTTCACCGAAAGGGTTGCTTTTATACCCCCTTAGAGCAGGTCAAATTATTGCATCCCTCCCCCTACCCTACCTCCTTCAATTATGGGCATTATTGAAACTACCTGCGTGGTGCGGTTTTTATGACCGCAAGTGTATATGTATGCTATACAAGTTGCAAAAAAAAGGCTTAATTGGAGACGGAACTTGAAGAATTCATATGTAAATTTATGAGTATTTCATTCATCCAACCAAAAGACTGATCTTGTTTTAAATATTCGTATATCCTGAACTATATTTTCAAAGAGCGAACTGACTAATTAACAACTTTTGAATTTTTACATTTTTGACACCGATAGTCGGAAATTAAAGTGCTATATTTTATTTGGTGAATGCTCAACACATTAGGGCTTTTTTTCAACATTCTGAAAAGATTTGTCTGAAGGGTCCTTGAGCGAAACTCTTAAGCCTATAATTGTCGGTTTTAAGATACAATTTTATAGGAAATCTGCAAGCTAGTAGGAATGAAGCTTTTCCAAATGTCATTTAATATGCATTTTTTATAAGAACATAAAATTAAAATATTTATGTAGGTAAGTAACCTCAAATGCTTCCAATTGCGTGTTTAAGTACGTCTCAATTTCCTTTTTAATTCGCCGCAAATGGCAAATTAATTGCAGAAATCGAGCAGGCAAAAATAGAATGAATGAAATACGATCGACAAAAAATATATATATATGTATATATATATATATATTTGCACGTTCTTTCTTCAAGCAAAGCCTTGCAATTTTTGCTTTTATTCCCTTGAGTATCTTGAATTTCTTGTATTTGTTAATGTTCTTTTATATTTAGAGAAACCTTTATTAAAATCTCAAAACGTGTTCTAAGAGGTTTCTTTACATGTGTTGTAAATAATGTAAATTTAAAATCATGAAATTATAGAACATAAACCAACAAGATAATTTGTATAAAAGAAACTTAGATAACACTAAAAGAAACTGAAAATTTATTGGCGCTTGCATGATTTTTTCGCCTCTACTTTAAAGCCATACTGAAACATTCTATTTGATGAACTGACTGTGAAAATCTGATCTATTTTCCATTCTTTCTTTTTTTTAATTAAATGCGAAACTTTTGATGATCTTCATCTATTACTAATATATTGCACCATGATACAATTTGAGAGATCTCAGAACAAATAATAACTTTGATTTTAAAGTAGTTTGTGAAAGTTTCACCAGTTTCGTGGGCGGAGTGTAAATAAAAGTGGTTCTTATACATTTTTAAATTTGATTAATTTAAATTAATTTTGTGAACCCAATACATTTTCAAATTTAAGAGCTGAACGCTCGAAAGCATCCTATTTAAAAACCTCACAATCATTGAAATGGGTTTGAATTTGGAATTGACGAAATTAAAACAATATTTATGTTCCTATAGGGTTTATTTAGAACCGGGAAAGAACATTTTTACTAGTGTCGAAAGAGTAGTCTGAAATTACATTTCCTTTTTGAAATATCTTACTGATTTCAGTTTTGCTTTTTTTTGTTGGTCCAACGAAACTTCTTACATAAGTGAAAAAATAAGTAGGAAAAATGAGACCCTTTCAACATTCAAGAAAAGATTATCTTTATCTATAAAACAATTTATAAACAACAAATATTTAAACGAGAACATAATAAACAAGATACAGTTAAGAAATAATTTGTAAGGGAAAAGAAATAATTAAGTGAATTTTGATCGTAAAGTTAGAAGTTAATTTAATTAATAGGGTATATTATAACTAAAAAGTGTAAATGAGCTTTCTTTCAATGTGATATTACCAGAAAAGAATTATAAATATTAATTAAACCTACACTAAGGGGAAAAACTGACAAATAGTAAAACGCATAAAATCCAATGTACGAAAAATGTAATAAATAAATATATTGGAGAGGCACAATGCAATTTTGTAATTGAAATGCAAATGAAATCACAAGTCAAATTCAGCGTTTTTAAAGCATGCTTATTTATGTACTTATATTTATTTTCCTATAATTTTGTTGTTCAACTTATTAGTTTTGTGATCCATTAAACTTTTTAACATTTCCTCTTACAAATTATTAGAGTATTTTACGCAAGTTTCTTCCCAAGGCATATTATTTTTAAGGAATCCAAAAACAAATTACAGTAATGGAGCTTGATATAAAAAAAAATACAAAGTAAAAAATAAATAATGCTACAACACCTTTTTTTTCCTATTTGTAATATAATTACATATCAAGCTAATTATATATTGTTTAATTCCGCTTATATAAATTAATATTAATCAGAATTTAGATGTAAAATTTTATTTTTTATATTCTAAATAAACGCAGTGGGTGAATATAGTTTTTAGCCAGCTTATTTGAAGGAAAGAAAAATTATTGATTTGTGTGAACGATTTTTCCCCTTTCTCGAGTAGTGAAAATGACAATTATAAATTCGACAGCAAGTATAAAACACAATGCATAAAAATAACTACAAAGTAAAAATCAAATTCAAAAACATTTCCTTTGCCCAATTTATTTAAGTAAGTGAAGTAAATAGCAATTAAAAAATTAAGGAAAACTACGACAAAAGGAACTACAAAACACTGTCAGTAGCTACGATTAGGCTGCATGCAAGTCTCTAGTATTTTTTTACTGTTTTTCTAGACCTCATAGTTTAATTTGATTTTCAATTCATATTAAGAGAAAACAAAAGAAAAAGTAAAATGTTAGTAAAAAAATCATTATTTTGTCTTAATATAAAAGCGTGATAATACTGTAATAAATGAAGAAGAAGAAAAGCAAAACTAGATACTAAGAGTATAGTGAAGGAATGGCATAGTGAATAGCTATAAAAATAATTAAAAATTAGTGCAGACATAAATAAAATAAAATTACAACATAAAAGAATGTAACTAAATTAACTTTTCTTTGTAAAATAAAGACGTTAGAATTATAGCATAGCGATAATATATAAAAGCTGAAAGAGAGAGAGAGAGAATGAGATTATTACAATATGTGGTGACAATTATTGAATATAGTAAAAGGAAAAAAAATTAAAAAATAGTTGAATAATAAATATAATACTAAACCAACAGCAGCAAAACCATTATAAAATATGTACTTGACGCTGGTAAAAGAACATTAAACATGTTTGAACACAATTTTATCTCACAATGTTTTAAATGCATAATTGTTTTTTCAATATTTTCATAATAACTGTATATTGAGATTATTTAAAGTCTTCTTCCATGCGACGATGAAGAGAAATGTAATAAAAGAATGAAAAAATATGTAGACATTGTGTTTCATTTTATCTAAATAACTTAAAAATGTCTGCCAGAAATAACTAGACTACATTTTCTCCAATGCGAGACTAAGCAGAAAAAAAAATGTTTGAAAAAAAGTAAAACCGTTTCCAAGAAATACCAAGTCCTAAAAAGTATTAAGTAATTATTATAAAAGTCCTCTGCTATTACTTTCAACACTAAATACTAAGATTTTCCTAGATTTTCAAAGTCGGTGTGAAAACCTAAGTTATGCATATTAATCTAATACAAAATAATTAAGGCAATCAGATTCCCTTGATTACCTTGTATTGGATTAATATCAGTGAGATTTTCACACCGACTTCAAACATCTAGGAAAGTCTTGTATAATGTGGAAAGTAGTAGCAGAAAACATTTAATATAAATATTTCATACTTTTTAGGGCTTCGAAATTTTTGGAATTAGCTTTATTTTTTTAAATATTTTTTTTGTATTTCATTCCTTTTAGTGTTATATTTTTTCATATAATTTCATCGATATTTACTGACAATAAATCGTCATTTTGACTCCACTCAAGAGCATACAATGTACAGTTAATAACCCTTAAATAAGGCACACAATCATTTTGCTTTTTATCATTTCTGTTTCGATTTATGTACCTCTTTGTTGTGACGGCCCTTGTCCCGTCAGGTTTTTCATATATATCATAGAATCCCCGGAGAATCTTAGACTGTCCCACTAAAAAAGAATCATCAAAATCGATCCACGCGTTCAATAGTTATGCACAAACAGATACATAAAAACTAAAAAAAAAAAAACGGGTCGAATTGCTAACTTCCTCGGTTTTTTGGAAGTCGGTTAATAATTTGAATATTGATGAACGAATATAAATTGAGTATTTTCCAAATTAAATGAAAATTCTCTGAATACCTAGTCTAGCTATCTTCAGATTTTTAGAATCGCCACCCCTACAAATTGATACATTTATCTCCCTCATATTTAAGATGATCTTAATGGCTAAAAATTGGTCTGGCTAAACTAATTTAATAATAATAGTAACGTGATATTCTTGAAAAATTTATAAATCAAAACTTTTAAGGTTTTTGTCCTTGCTTAATATTTAAACTACAGAAGCTTTTGAAGGACCTTGGGACATAATTTTTTGGATCACAACCATGATGTCCTAAAACATGGTCTATGGCTCCGGAAACTGGAACCCATATTTTTTAGCGCCCCTGGTAGTGAGAAGCTGGAAGTCATTTATTTTATTCTACCTTATTACTTGGGTTTGTTATATTATATCTTTATGTTTTATTTATTTAATTTTCCCCCGATGAGAAACGACTTCGAACGAAAAACAATAAATAATCTATGTAGATCGGCAGAAACAGAAAATATCCCTAAGGAAATAACGTATGTAAGTAGCTCTCCCTTTAAGACGTTTATTTTAGAGTGCAATTCGCATACATAGAAAGGATATTTGCATGATTCTCATTGGTTTTCATCAAAGAAGGGTGGGATAATTTAAAGGAAGGATTCCGAAGGTATGTAGAACATTTTGAATACTGATTGAAAGGAGACGGCAAAGGAAGAAATATGCGGTGTGATCAAACACAGAAGGATCATGCGCTCTAGGTTTCTGGTATGACCCTCCATGTAATCAAAATAAAAGCAATACACACCATAGTTTTTTTTCGATTTAGGCGCAGGGTTTTAGCGGAAAAGGGCATGCTGCTTGCTGCTGGTAAAACAAAATAAGTCCCTTACCACTATTCAAGGTATGTTATGTAGTTTTAGGCACATACATATGTATATACCTGCCTGCCTGGGTACCTGGGGCTCTGAAGATGAAAGCTACAGAGAAACTTCCCTTCCGGGGCACACTTGCGCATGGAATCCCTCCGTCCCTGAGTCGTGCGTAGCGCGGATGTTCAAACAATTGTCGTTTTAACACCCCCTCTGCATCTCACCCTTTCCCACCTGTAATATGCTAATGAAAAAAAAACTGGGGGTAAATCTGGTAGGTGCGGAGCAAAATCCAGAGAGGAAAGGCATTTCCCAATTATGGTTCCTCTGGTGTGCGGCGTTGGCAATAACACGACGGACTGACCCAGTGGGTGTGGGAGAGGTTTCTTCTTCGAAAAAAAAAAAAAATGAAATAAATAAGTAAATGGAAAAAGAATGATCCATTCGTCCAAGACGGGCTATGAAGAAAAGAGGGAAAATTTGGAGCAGTGAGAAGGAACAGGAGCAGCACCACGATATTCCCGTTTTTATGTATATTGAAATCAAAGAGACGCGGCCGCATTTTTTTTCCTTTATAGTAAATATTTTTCCATCTCACCCTGGTTGGCTGTTTAATCGTATTACGATCAGGCGATGTAAGCATTTCCCTGACCAGGACTCATTTTAAGCTCCCTTTTCGCGAACTTTACTCCCTGATTTTTTCTTTGTCCTTTCCGTCCAGTACCCAGGACAAAGACGGTTTGAATTCGATTGAAAAAAATATTTTTCGTTAGTATTTCTCCACGTTTTTCCCTTTTCTTTCACTGCTTTTAAAAATTTGATGCGTTAGCTCTATCCTTTTCTTTAGACAGGGAGGATGCAGATGAGAAAAAGCACCATATCTTGTTCTAGGATTAAAAGCCCTATATAAATGGACCGCGTGCATTCTCAAAGAGTGGGCGGGCGCAGTCAGATATCCCTTCAATCGTAAATTGAGAAATAAACCCACGTGTGTAACAAACATTGCGGTGACTTATTTTGACATTGAAAGAGAGTTTCGAAAAGTGTACAACAAAATGACCTTTTTCACTTTTTCTAGAGTTTTTTCATTTATTTAAAAACACCCCACATTTTATACAAACCTTCTCGCTCTTATTCAAATCGTCTTAGAAATTATTATACTATTAAATTATTTTTCTAATTAGCTTTTAAATATTTTGTAATTTTGTTTTCCAGGTAGCTAAATACATATGTATATCGTCATTTTATTTACTACAGAATGAATATTTATCAAGATCCATTGCCTGCAAGAAGGATGAGAGAAGAACATAATTTTTATGAAAATGTGAGTAAATGGGACTCTATGCACATTAGAGCAAGCCTACTGCGCCAAAAATTATTCGTCGATGTCATTTTAAATTTCTGTAACTATGAAGGAAAATCAGAGGCTTTGCAAATGACAGAAAAACACGATATAGAAAGACAAGGCATGATGCTCGATTTTGACATTTACTGGCTGGGTGGACTGTGACGTCGAGCGTATGTTTGGCCTCGAAAATTGAATTCGGGTCTTTGGGAAACCTGTGATGTTTTATTGGGTTTTTTCAGAGATGGCAACGCACAACTGCACACTTCACCATTTTCCTGTCACAAATGTGTATCTTTCACTTATAAAAGAAGATTAAATACAAAAAGTTTTTGCGCTTTAAAGCATATGACTTCATTGATAAATGAAAACGCAAGTGATACTTACGGTATGACACGCATCAAAACCTAATATGGCGCTGGTGAAAAATCGAGCATCATACCTTGTCTTTCTATACCGTGGTTCAAAATAGTTTTGCATTAAAGGACGGAATGGCTGAAAAATATCGAAGTAACTAACATCATGCTTATTAAAGTTGTTCAGAGGTTTGAAAGATATTGATTTGTAAATCGCTATATTGTTACGTTTTTATTGGCTCGCTTTCTTCTTTGTCTGTTTGTCTGTACAAAATTTGAAATCGATTTTTCGAATACTTCCGTTTATTAGATCATGCTTAGATTTAGCACACATCTTTAGTTCGGATGACAATACAGTATAGTATGATCAATATTCCGGAAGATCTATATGGTGGACTTTTTTCAAAAATTAAATTCTGCATGAAAAAGCGAAGGTAAATCCGAGATGATAAAAAAAAAATTGGCAACCGCCAATTAAGTTGTCTTTGTTATTGTTTGTAAAATTTTGGAAATTTTGGTGCATTAGTGAGAATTTCTACGCTGGTCAACGAGACAGCCAAACAAGATATCGGTGTGATCGTTTATCAAATTATGTAAAATAAATTTGGCTTGCTTCTTTATTTAATCTTTCAGAAAAATAGAAATTACACAGTCTGATATATTATTAATAAATTTAGGTAACAGTTTACCGCATACATCTGTGATATCATAATGTCAAGATTTGAACATCTTCGATCGATTCTAAAAAGCATAAATTAATTATTTCAATAGAAAAGCATTTGTAATATACCACGTTTTCGCAACAACTACAAAGTATAAAATAATTTCTCCTAGCTCCATATAGATTTATAGCCCCATACATATTCGTAACCCGATTCCAATTGTTCTGAAAATTTGTGATTGTGAATTTGTAACAACTATGAAAATGTTTGTAAAATCAAAACGAAAAACGTGGATGCATGCTCTAGGTGATAAATCATTCGCAATGTAATTAAATTGTGCTCCCCACGTTTTTCGTTTTAATTTTACAAACATTTTCATAATTATTACAAATTTTCAGTATTATCTGAACAGGGTTAGGAATATGTATGGGGCTCGGAGAAATTATTTTATACTTTGTAGGTGTTTCAAAACCTAGTATATTAAAAATGTTTTTTATTGAAATAATTATTTTTAAAAATATATTTAAAAGACATCTTCCCCCGACTTCAAAATTAATGAACTTCCAAAATATGATATTTGTGTGGCTTCAATCTCATATCTTACACATACTGGAAAAATCTTTAAAAAGAAAATAAATATTCCAAAACACAAAAAATTCAAAAGTGAATGCAAAGAAAAAATAAACCGAATTAAAGAAGAAAACAAGGCGAAAAGAATTGAATAATAACAATCCTAACGAGATTAACAAGGCCTCAGTGATGTTTCAAGCTGTGGACCTGCAATGTAAGGCAAAGGCAGGCGACCACGGAAACATGAAAATCACCTCCTCCAGATGAAGGTGCCCAACGGGTAGGACGATGATGATCGACGGTAGTGCGTCGCGTCGTTGTAGCCTTCGCTGGACCGCGGTGGGTACCTTGCGATTAAAATACCTGTATTTCACACTTACAGGTAGGGATGCAAGTAGTCTCAATCGATGTAAAAATGATTTTAGCCTCGGGTTCGCCAATTCTGAGCCTCAAAAGGGATTTGACGAATGGATTCTCGTACCTTCATTGAGGTACACAACATTTTTTTTATTTTTATCAGGTAGGCATTACTTTTTTTTAATTTTTGTTGCGTGACGAAAATTGTTGGAATGATGAATGTTAAGCAAATAAATAATTGCTTAGAAATATGCATCTAGTTAGGTGTGTAAATATCAATAATTTCGATTTTACAAATTTCGGTGATCGTACCAGATGAAAAATTAAATGAATGCAGTAATTGAAATTTGCACATTCTAAGCAGAATTTGAAAAATTATGAAAATGGTCATTATGCCTGTAAGAAATTTGTTCTTCCACTTTATCTAATATTTTGTATGATATGAATAAATAAGGTACAGCTTAAAGAAAGTCGTTATCTTGACGCCAGTCCAAAAGTTGTAAGATGCCAACAATTGGACTGTTGTTGTTCACGCCTATTTTAACAATTTACGTTTAACATTGAAAAGGTCCTTTTATACCTTCCCGGAAACTTTTGATTGTTCCTTTAGGCCTTAGAATGCTTCCAATGATCTTCCACAAAGTTGTTTGGCCAACAGAGGTTCACAGTTCAAATACAGAATCAAAAATAAAAAGAAAAAAAATTATTGGAAAAAAAATTAAAAGAAAAAGACGGAACAAAGCATTTGAGAAAACAAGGCTACAGTCCAGACCCTATTATCTGAGGAAGATTTATGTCTTTACGACGGCAGTTGAATTCTTAACAGAATGAAGAAGCGTTCCAACGTACATCGCGAGTTTTAATTCATTCGTTTCCAAGTGGCGACGAAGGCGCATGAGAGGAACATAGTCGCACCAAACGTGAAATGAACGATATTTAATTGCATACTTTTATATATATATATATTTATATTTATGTATGTACACTATATATAGATTTTTTTTTCTTTTTAAGAACACATGTAGCTTCTTTCTCTGTATGATTAATTGTTTTCCACATTGATGGGGAGAGCGATTGAATTTGTTCCTCTACACATGATCTCCAATTACTAAACTACGCTTTCTACGAACGTTACCATTGTAACTTTTATTTGCAGGCGGTATGAAGGCTGATCGGCTTAAGTAATGCCTTCCCTAGCGTCTTCAGACGGGGAAATTTAAATAAAGCCCTTACTAACTTCAGGATAGGCTTTGAACGATTTTTGAGTGTATTTCCTCTGAGAATTTTAAATATATGGAATTTTCTGTAAGATCGGTCTTAAGAGGGAATTTATCCAATGCTCTATCGCACGGTCAAAAGCATACGTTCGCGATTTAACAAAAAAATTTGTTCGTAATCCCTTTAGTTTCCTTTTTCATTTCGACAAAAATTTCGAAATTTCTTGGAAGGTAAATAAAGAAGGTTATTTATAAAGGATAAAAAATGGCTCTCCTTACTTCTCCATGAAAATATTTTTTTTTATTATTTCTAAGTTTTTTTCATTCTCAGCATACCTTACCCATTTATCACAGTCATACAGGGTAAATATAACGAGGTGCTAAAGAATATTTTGGCGTGCTAAGCAGTTGAACGATGTTTTGCGGGGAGAAACGCTGTTGTGCGGCGGCACGACGGTTTCAGGTAGACGCAATTTTTTGTTAAGTTGGTTGACATGTAAGGCTCTAACCATTCGTGCTCTCTGCGAATGGTGATCTTGAGGCCATGGTTTTCTGCTGCTTGTGCGTTTCATCTTATCGAATACCCCGCTAGCGAACATTCTACACCCACGCGAAACATCTTGCTGACAAAAAATACACTCCAAAGAAAGCAAAATGATTAATAACAAGTGCACACGATCTTCTAGTGCTTCAAAATGATGTCTTTGTAAAACAAATCGTTCCTTTTTCTCCTCCAGGGTTAGTTTTAGCCAACCAATATCTCATTCAGTCGAAGATTTTCGACATCACGAAAAATTGTCTTATTCTTATAATTTTGTTTTCTTATCTTTTACCGTCACCTCTTTTTCCCACACAATATCTAGCATAATGATCTTGGTAGGCCTATGCACTGTCCATGGTTAAGATATTCGGTAGCCTTGGACCTTAAGATGTGGTGTCTGGTCGTCTTCCAGCAACTCAGCGGCACCAGCCGTGTCCTGCGTCTGAGTCTGCCTTGCTAGCCGTTTGCTAACGTTGGGGCTTGACTGCGCCTGAGGCTGTGACGGGTGTCGCATCGCACTTATGTTTTTATTCTGCTCGCCAGCTATTTCTCGCTTTAATTAACCGAAGCCGGACAATATTCATGTTGCTGTCGTTAAGATGCTCGTTAGTCAGTCCCTCGTTAATTTTGCTGTTGTCGCTTCTCCGTCTTTTATTGTCTGCCTTCCAGACAGATCATTTTGTACGCTTGTTTTTCGAAAAGAATACGATCGGGCACACAGCGCTTTTGCTTCTTTATTTTCTTTATCTTATTCTTGTTCTTCATTGCATATGTATATACTTACATATATATATAAATATATACCTTATGTGCTCTCTGCATATTCGTTTTCTCTCGTTGGTTGGGATTACTTTTCTTTTCGTTATCTTTCTTCTTTCAATTTTTTTGGCTTGTGTTTTTCTGTATTGTGTCGAACTTAATATTTTTTTTTTGTGTTTGAAATCAGATGATGTCATTGTTAGGGAATCCTCTCAAATTTGAAAATTTAAGTTACAACTTTGGGGATACATTTTCGTTTCTTGATCAATTATTTTCGTTTTCTAATTTTAAAATAGTGGAGTTGCACCACTTTCAAAAACAAGGGCTCATATCATAATGAAAAATTATGGTACAAAATACTAAAAACTATCTTTTGTTGTCATAATCTCCTTATAAACAATTCAAGAGAAAACAGAACATAATCGAATATCATTCATATTAAAAACTATATTATTTTTCGTATGTCAAGTCTATAACAAGTACAACGAATTTTACAGCAAAACAAAAATGGCATATTTTATACCAATAAATTTTTTTTGTATTTTAAATACTTATGCCTAATACTAATTTGTCTACTATTTATATCTTATTTTATCCTTTAAGTTTAAAAATCACCCACTTTCTCTATAACCATAATCCAAAATTGTTTGTCCACGAAGCTGCCATGGCTGTTGCTACTGTTTAATGTTGTTGCATCTTTCAATATTATTTTACGCAGAGCTCACTAGCAAACAATAACCTTTTTTTTCGACTTGTTCATCTTACTTTTTTTTCCGTGCACGTTTTTCCTTGAATCTCATTTCCTTAAAGAGGTGAAGAGCACATTATGACTTAACTAACAGAGCGCTAACAACAGCGATTAGGTAGAATGATAGGTAGGCACAGGTTGGTATAGGTATGGCAGGTATGGCAATGCACCCAAGAAAAGGGTAAAAATGAAAGGCGGAGAAGAACAGGAGGTTGAAAAAGCATCTGAAGCATCGTACCCATCATCACCTTTATCAGCTTCAAAAGTACCAACAGCGTCTGTACTACCGCTAGGTGAGTGTAAAAGCCTGTAGGTTCGCTACGGTGATGGCACAGGTAGGTTGGTTTCAAATAAAAAAGGTTTACTGGTGTGTTTGATTTATCAGTGTGAAACAAATGCCACACTATAGGCACAGACAATAACCTGTGTGTCTGTGACATAGGTATGCTGCAGATAACAACGCGCAATGGTATTACGTGGCATGGGGGAAGCACCTGAGATAGAAGGAGTAAGAGAAAATTTCGTTCTGTATTTTCTTTTATACCAAAAAGTCATGCATGGCTGTGTAAAGAGATGTAAGTATGTATGTAAATACTCCACTCGCATAAAAGCCATAAACGTCTTAGTTCCTAATCAAAGGGCTCTGATCGGTACAATATATTTATTATTACCGTATGTATGCCTCTTTTTGATATCAAAAAATAAATTTTAGGCATTTGAAATTTTTATTTTATATAATTTTTGCTCAAATCTACAACTTGAGGTCGAAAAAATAAATCACAAGTTAACTTATTGGCTATGTTGAAAATAAAATCACAATAATCTTTTAATTAATTGCTCGGTAAGCGAAGTTCAGTACTTATTAAAGGATGGTTCGAATTTTCATCAACCTAATGAAAAACTACAAGTCAACTCGATGATGAGACGCGACACAACAAGTTTTGCCGCTACTGCAGTAATGATAATAATTAAAAGCAGCAACATTGGGGTCTTTGCAGAGCAATAGTCGTCTGCCCCGAAACGTGATATAGGCTTTGTTTACAACAATGAAAGAAGAAGAACAACTCTGCTCTGGTGCAGATATTATAAAAGTTTATGTTGAATACGGCAGAAGCACAGTCACAGTATTACCACCGTGAACCACGCTCAGTTGAATTAATGGATAAATGCTTCAAAGATATATTCAATCGGCTCATCCTCCACCTTCTTTCTACTAGATTTTAGTATTAGTGTAAAACTGAAGGCGGGCGGGAAGACTCCGTGTTTTTTTCATGTCGACATGAAATCTGGGCGGGGGTGGTATGTAGCGAAAGAGGTGGGTATACATCAGATTTTTATTTTTACGATTTTTTTCCTTTCATGTTCATGTTTTTGATATGAAGAGAAATTTTGTGTATTTAAACAAGAAGATGAAGAAGAAGAGGGATTTATTTCTTTTTTATAAACATTTGTATAAATAGGGGAAATGTGCCAATCTCCTTAAGGGGCTCAAGCGAAAGAGATCACTACTGTGGGTAGCGCATTTCATATGCATATAAATGGGTTGGTACAAACTTTTCCTCGTTTATGTGTGGCTGGGTATATCTACATTTGCGCGCATATGGATAATACCACTATTGCCCCATTACTGTCATCGTTCAGCGCAAAGCATGTGGTATCAGTTATTTGAGGTATGTAGGCTTTAATACAGTCGTATATACCCTTTAAAAAACAGCATAAAGAACGTTTGATTGTTTTGTTTTTTTAAATGAAATTTTTCCGGGGAGTTAAGGTATATTTTGCTCTCGCTTTTTCAGTATCCCCTCCACTAAATGATCTTAAAGTAGATATGATTCTGTTCGTTTCTTGTTGTATATACCTCTCTTTCTATCCGCGACACACAACTTATAAATAGGGTATGTGTTCTGTGTATATATTTTTATTTTTTTTGTTTTTTTAAAAGATATGTACTTAAAAACACCCACCTCCTCAATCAGAATCCCCATCTCAGAAAATTGAGCTTCTACGATAAAGAACCCCAGGAATAAAACAAAAATAAATAAAAAATATAACGAAAATGAAAAACTCCTCTGGTTTCTGAAGAAGGAGATCCGATAATGTGACGATATGCGGTAGAGGCTCATCATAGGAGCAGCGCATTTACCCTGCCTTTGGTACCCAACTGTAGTACGTTTTGAGACCGCTTTTATGCCAAAAGGCACAAGTAAAGCCGACCCGACCCAACCGGGCTACCACCAGTGTTAGCTGGCAAGCAAGCAAGAAGAGCGCCAAGTTTCCGCTTTTGGGAACCAGTTTTACATTGGCCGCTGCTCGTAAACTTTGTAAAACGAGAGTGGGGCCCGTCGCCGCGCGCTGGCTTTTTATTGTCACCTACGACGATCATACCGTCTCCTACTTTTAGGGGTCTATACATTTTTAATAAAGCGCAAAAATTGTACCCTCTTTTTTTCGGATTATATCAGCGGTATCTCCATCGCTCTGAATCTGTTTGAGCGCCGTCGTCGTGTTGTTTCTTGTTGTTGTTGACGGACGAACCAACCGAACTTCGGCGTTGTTGGGTTGGTCGTCGGCTTAGTCGCCCGTCGCTGCCGCCGTTTCTCGTGCGGTCGTTGCAAACACAGACAGCCAAACGATTATAGTCAAAATCAGTGTCATAATAGTTTTAAAAATAAAATATCCCTCGTGTTTCGAGGGGTTTTTGGTTGCATCAAAAATAAAAATAAAACAATTATTTTTGTTATCTTGTGTCTTTTTGCTGACTATCGTTGGCGGCCGTATGTCGCATTGCTACAACCGTTTGACTTCTTTAAAAAGCTCTTAACCGTATTTGTTGTCGTTTACTGTTTTCGTTTTACGTCGTCGTCGTCGTCGTCGCCGCCGCCGTCGTTGTACAGTCGTCGCCGCCGTCGTCGCCGTCGCACGATACTGTCAACGTTGTTGCCCGCCCTCACATGCCGTCGCCGTTTTGTTAACCGCCGTTTAAGACTTATTGGTACCGTATCTAATTCTAATAATAAAAACCAAAAACCTTTTGCTGTCCAAATCCTATCCTGCAAAAATTCTTTATTTAAAACAAAATTTAATTGATTCATTTATCGTCATTCTAAAGTGATGATGCTGTTTTGGTTCTCACTCTACAGCATCTTGTTTTTGTTGTTGATGTTGGTTGCTGCTGTTTTCATTATAGTTTGAAGTATATAGTGGTTCGGCAATATCGAAGTAGTTTTAAACATCTAATTTTGCTAGTATTGCTGGTATTAAAAGACGTTTAACAAATTTTTTTTTTTTTTTTTTTGGAATATTCAGTAGTGATTTGACTTTTCGTCGTAAGTTATCAAAGTAAGTTATGCAAAAGGTTTTATTACTGTCCTGATAATTTTTTTCTAATCAACCACACACCTGTTCATCATCATTCAACTTAGTCATCATAATTCATCATTAACAGAATCATGAAGCCACTGTCAGAGTGGTCTTCTGTATTTTAACTTTCCTCGCAACAATTTATTGTGTGGTCGCGTGTGATACCCTTTGAAATAATAAAAAATGAAAGTAGAGCCAATATCTAAACATTTGAAAAAAGATCACATTTTTCCAAAAAAATCACTATCTGACTACTACAAAACTATTATTACTATTATTACTTTCCTTGTTAAATTTAATTGCGCCAAAAATTGTGAACAAATTGTTGATAGTGTTTTAGGAAGTGATTTATGTGAAAAATAAATGAAAAATTGGTGTTTGTTCTGTAAGCCTTTCTCGGCTTGCAAACTAGCAAACATCAAAAAGTAAATAGTATGAAAACAACTAAGAGTGATTTTTTGTTTCATCGAATTTGAGGAATGAAATCCTAGCCAACTAAATAGCAAATATTTGTTTTCCATGTGCACAAAAGCTATTTGCTATATTTACAAGTGTTCGCTGCTCCAAGTCATTAAATTTCATGATGAAATGAAATGAAAATTTGTTCTAAAAGTCAATAAATAAAACATAACATCAAAGAAAAAGTGCTCTTTAATGATTATAAAGTGTTTTGTTTCAATAAAAAAAAAAATAATAATAATTATAATAATAAGAAGAAGAAATGCAGTGCAACAAGTGCTTTTCGAACTTTCGGATTTGATTTTTAATTTTTGTTTTTTGTATAATCTGGTTTAAAAAGATGTAAATATTATAGTAAAAAGCGGACACCATATATTCTGCAGAGGAGAAAAGTAATTTCCTAAAATTATTATCTTTATAATTTTGGAAAACTCGTATTTGGTTTTGTTTTCAAAAGCTTCCCTGCTGATTCTTTTAAATCACCTTCGAAATTTATTCCAATTTTTCAAAATTGTATTTTGTTAATAGAGAAATAGAGATTTTGTAGCTAGAAATTCGTTTTTATTTAAAAATAAATGAAATCATACCGCTGTTTTGGGCCATCAACAAATTTTCACGATAAATGCAAAATGCCGTCGGTAAATGTTTATTTTGAGAATGATTTAGTTGATTGAATGTTACATGCGTTTATCTTTTAATTTTTTTTCATCTCACTAGTTTTAAATGGGCCTCCAAATAATTCTATTGGAATAATCTCATTTTGCTTATTAGCGGGCGTAGGCACTCTGCTTTTAATTCACTGATTTTAAAAATTAGGTATTTTCAATACAATGCATTGTAACTGAAAACTGAAACTTTGGTATGCAAAATTATTTTCGCTGTGTTTTGATTGAA
The DNA here is from genome assembly GCA_959613345.1 of Tolmerus cingulatus. NCBI lineage: Eukaryota > Metazoa > Arthropoda > Insecta > Diptera > Asilidae > Tolmerus > Tolmerus cingulatus. The sequence continues at coordinate 13,176,036 of OY390712.1, read as the reverse complement.
CAAAATAGATATAATATTCTAGATTCCGATAATCTTTCCTCAATTATTTTGGCATTTTTTGCACAAAGGATTTTTCAAGTGAAAGGTTTCAATGCATTCAGGTAGAAAAAGAGCCAAAGAAAATGCTTACAATATTCCTGGAACTCGCCATGCGGGTACGGTTTTTTTACTTATCGGGGTTCCGTGGTATTAACCAAGACGTTCTGATGTGTGTGTTAATTGGAATATTACCTGCTTACTATTCCTTAAAAGGGCCTTTGTCAAAATACCGATAGAAAACTAGGGGCCAGCAAGAGACTCTTACAGAAAAACCAAAATAAAACTCGAATGCAACTATTCGCTTCAAAAATCTATCTTCCTTTGGGATAATTTTTAGGTTTAAATTAAACTTTATATTTATAAAGTTTTCGGATAAAGATCTAGAGAGAAACTTGAGGGCATTAAGAAAGATCAAGGTACCATAATGTGGAATTTTGAAAAACTTATAACTGGACCAAACAAAAATTGAAATTTGGTTATAAATAGTAAATTTGTGAAAGAACACCAAAACAAATATGTATATAGGAACAGTGCGAGTTTTGTGAAGAAGGGCTTGATTCGTGATTCCTCGTGGAGAGTCCGTGATTAAAAAAAAGCAATAATGCCATTAATCACTTCCTGAAAATTTGAAAGATTTGATAGTGCCGAAATTTTAGTGTGTATTTATATAATTTGTGTTATGGAGACAAAACTTATAAGAAGATACAAGCCTAATGCTGTTAGTGGATCTATTTGCATTGGCGTCAAAAGTGTTAGATTAATGTTAAATAGTGCGAAATGAAGCGATCTTTGGTTGGATATATTTGTAACCATACTGTTTGTATTTATATTTTAAATTGTTTGTTGTATTTTTCTTCGACAATAAGCACTAATACTATTAATATAAAGAAAGAGGTATTCTGTGATTTGTCAGGTTTTCCTTTTCAGAATGATTTCTAGGGAAGAAGGTTAAAATAATAACAAAAAATCCGTCTCTCAGTATTTTTGAAATTTCCAGATAAATATTATTCAATTTACAACAACAACAACAACGTATAAACCAAATGCCACTTGGGTTAAGATTTTCTCTTTGCGACGTATTTCTATTGACTGAGAATTAGACTTTTACAAAATGCAGTCAATATGTAGTAACAAGTAGTCTAAATGCATGTCCATATTGTTTTTGTTTTAAAATTAGACAGTTCTCAAATTGAAATAGATGTGCCTAAGAATGTACCGAACATAAAGAAATCTGTTTTCATGGTCTGTGTTTGGTGCATTTGATTTTAAGAGGATGAAAACGGTATTTTAAGAAGTATTTATGAATGTGATCACCTCGTCTTATTCGTAAGGATCATACGAACTATTTATCAATTATAATTTTAAAGTGGGTCGTCTCATGTGTTAGGTCACAAAAATCAATTTTTTTTCATGAATCACATCTAAAATATGTCTAATATATGTAAGTTAAAGTGCTTTTCGAAATTCGAAGCCGTTGACAAGTTACAACAGTAAATCGAAGCAGTTATATGAAACGCGCCGAGCTCGCTCAGCGCTGGTTTTAGCATGGATTGTTACCTGGCTCGTTTATTTACTAAACACAACAATTCAGGAGTCAGAACTGTTTCCAAATCCATTCTAACATTTGTGTATGTATGTTCTCTATGGTCCAGGCTAAGCAGATTGATGGTAGGACGAAGATGAATTATACAATAACTTTCAAACGCGTTTTTCTCGAAACATGATTTTGTCGAACTGCTGCCATGATATCTCAAGAATGAGTTAATACATTCTGCTCAAATTTCTACAGCACCTTCAGTACATCTATTAACACAAAGTGAGCTAAAATAATCAAGATTGCTTCGTTAGTTTTTTCTTTACCAGCTTAATAGACCTTAAAAAAATACGAAAAATTCAATTTATTTTTTTAAACGTAAACAAAAAATTTATTTCTGGAATTCTGAGTTCATTTTAGTTTATAGCCCCAACACAATTAAAATTACGTTTGGTTTTTTGATTTCGGAGAAGCAGAACGGCTGGCATCACGGCAGCAGCGGAGACACTCTTTTTTTATAAGTGTTCCTATTAGGGGGTGTGTCTTAAATTATATTCGATGTATCGATTTGAAAAAATTTACAAAGTTAGTTTAAATGTTAACAAAAACCATACATGATTTATAAATTATTTTATTTTAATGATTTTTGAAAAAAAAAATCTCCAAAATAGCTTCAATAATTAATAATTAGCTACAGTAGATATTTAATATAAAATTGGTTGGTATTTTGACTATAAAGAAAATGTTCTTATGTTGTTTGATGTTCTATTTATATGAGGGTTCTATGTATTGCGCTTATTTCACATTTTAGATAATTTTATTAGTTTGCAATAATTGAAATAATAAACTTGAAATCAGCCTTTGATTCTCTGAGTCATAGCTAGGCAAGTTCTTAGTTCCTTGTCGAGTTCTAATGTTTTTTTCTTTTGGTGTCATTCTATACATAAAAAATTCTTCTAACAAGAATTCTTTGTTTTATATTCTTTGTTCCTTTCAAACCTCGGGGAGTACATTGAAAATGTCTTTTATTTAAACTTGATTGTTTTTTCAGTTGTATCTGTCTATTTTAAGAATTTGTCAAATTTTTGAGGAAGTACGAATAAAAAATCGTAAAAGAAAAAAGAGTTTTCCATACTGAAAATAATGTTTCTTTTTTATATTTTGTTGATATCTGGTTCTATAATTAGGTAGAATTTCTTGGTCGTCTTACTACAATTCCTTTTCTTAACACTAAATGTTTAAATGGCTGATTAAACCTCATAAAACCTTAGTTTTTGTAGTATATCTTCAAAAAGTAAAATATTCACATACGTATAATTATTTTCCTAAGTGAAAAAGTTAGCATACCTGTGTAGTGGTTTATTTTTTATTCGAAAAATCTTTAGGGACAAATTTAGTTCTGCCTCTTTTGACTGGCTCTGATGATTTCGTAGTACATTTTTACGGTTAAATTTAAAATCAATAAAGCTTATATTGATTTAAAATATTTAAAGCAACTATGCCAATGATAGATCCAATTTCAAGAATATATGATTTGACTTGTGGATTCATTAATTGTGGTCAGCATATGGTATCGACCTTTTGCGTGCAAGGAAAAGTCAACAGGTACAGCGATAGAATTAAGAAGGAAATCTAGTTCTTAGTATGTCCAGTTTTAGTTTCAGACTTACATATTTAAATTAAATACGTAACGAACTTTTGGCATTTTCTGAACGGATAATGCAAATTTAATCGATTTAAAATGCTGTCAAGCGATGGTTGTCCTCTTTTTAGCCCTGCCCCATTCTTTGAAGCAACAGAAATTAGGATGTTTTAAGAAAAGGTGGGTTATATATTTTTACATGGGAAATAAAGTGAATAGCAGTGCTTTAAGACTTTCTATTGTTTAAATTGTTTCATTTTGCGTGAGCAAAGTACAGAACCAGGAAATTACCTCAATTTAGGTAAAACAAACAGCGAAAATATTGACCTACCCATACTCCAGTCGTGGAAATAATTTTAAAAAGTCTTCAATTTGAATACTTTTATTGCCACCTTCGATATTCTCCGCTAAAGGAACGAACGGTTATTGTACAAAAATGCAAATTATCAAACATGAAATTAAGAAGAAAATGAAGAAATTGTGATCTTGTGACATTCCTTCTTTGTCCTCTTATATTTCAAGCAGTTTTGTTCCCTTAGCGATTTTAAATTTTAAGTTTATTCTTTTAGAAATGAAAAGACAAATCGCTTGTTGTGATGTAAATATGTACCATATAAATATTTTTAAAAATAAAGAATTTTTCTTTGGTTCTTATCCGGCAATTAAATTTTCTGGAATTTAAGAGACCTTTTTTTATTATGTTTAGATTCATAATTTTAAGCAGTTTGATTTCAAAATAATTATTTTTGAACTGTACTATATTTAGGTATACAAGCAAGAATCGAATACGGTCTAAAACTGACAGAGGTATAACAGATATCAGAAATAGTTAATAAATATCTTATTTAACAGTACTACATGAAATTGTGAAATTTCAATCTAATCAACAGCTTAAAAATACTCCCTATCGGTTAAAAAAAGCAAATCAACTTAAGTACCGTGAATTTTCTTCGGCATGTAGGATAAAAGAGAGAAAAAGCTGAGTCACAATTTTTATATGGAAAGACTGAACTCGATCTCATTTTGGTACTCAGTTTACTATACAAAATCGATTCTGATATTGATTCCATACGGTTTGTATTTTGTTAACAATTAAAAATTAGTTATTACCAGACAAGGCAGACGTTTTGCAGCAACTCCATATTTTGCCGAAAACATGAAACTTTTGAAATGTTTCCTTCCATTGATTTCCTGTAACTGAAATAATAAGAAAGAATAAATCTATAAAAATTATGGCCTAAAAAAAATGGTATTCGAAATGTCAATTATGGCAATATTGTTGGTCACTGAAATGAAAAAGTGTTGTAGTAGAAACTGTACCCTTTTGATTCTTAAGTTGTGGTTGTTCTTATTCTTTAAAGCCTAAAGTAAATATTCCTAAAAAAGAAGACGTATAATCAAAATGTAGAATCCAATACATACATTGCAAGGAGGGTCTACAAAAAAAGGTAGACCTCGAAAGTTAGTCCTTTTTTCTTAGAAAACCCTTAAACTGAATTTTATGAAGACTCTGCTGGTGATTGAAGATAAAAAAAGTAAGAAAATACGAAATGCTATCAATTATTGTGCTGGCTAATAAGCACAAGCATAAGCAGAAAAACGAGAAAAAGTAAATGATTTTTTTTATTGTTTATTTTGTTACTGGGACTCGCCTGGATATTTGTAGGTTTACAAAGATTTACTTTGCACAGGTAAAAACATGTTTCTTACTCCTCCGGAGATCCTCCGGAGGTGTCGTAAATATCTAGGAATTAAGAAGTCTTTCTAATGGAGTGTAGTAGCATTTGAGAATTTTTTTTAATGAAAATTCTTTTACGTTGGTCTCAGTTCCCTAGCCACTCAAACGTGGTCCTTTATTTGTTTTAGAGCAGATATTGCCACTTTATTTGAGTGATATTAGAAATTAAGGTACCAAGATATTAGAAATTAAGGAAGACCGAGTTTTAGATTATTGCCGTTGCTTTGCCACCAAAAGACAAAACAAAATAAACTACAACAAAACATAATAAATCGCCACATGATGACAAGTAGTAAAGCGATATATCGTTTTGAGTAGATATCAGAATATTACATTGTTTGTTGTGCAATGGTTTAATTGCTATAATACATTTGCTTCTCCGATAAAGTTAAAACTTGCAGAATTTTTTGATGTAGAATTGTGGAATATTTCGGCTTCTATCATATGTCTGATAGGAAATCAACACTTTCAGTGATAAAATAGCATTCTTTTTTAGTTTTACAGATATTTAAATGATTAATTTAACGACCTTCAAAGTGCCTCAAGCTTTACAGTATAAATATGCATATTTACAATTCATGACATCAAAAACCCTTGTGTACATTTTGGTTAGAAATTCAATACAAATTATTTAAGATCATTCTAAGCCACTATATTGCATTCCCAAAATTTATTACTAAATGGTAAATCAGCGATCTCCGATATTATTATTTATTAAAATAAAATATGTGAGACAAATAACCTTTTCAAGTTAATGCTTCGCCTGCGAGTTGTGTTTTTAAATTTTTATTTTGTATGGGCTCTTTGTGCATGAGGGAATTACATATGTATAATTAAAATAGAGTCGTATTTTCTTTCTATTTATTTTCAGATGAAAAGAAAAACAAAAATCAGCCAATTTGGAGCAGTGATACATTTTATTATTTTATAAACAAAATCAAAATTTTTTCAGAACTAGTAAAAAGAATTTGATATAATGTGATTTGAGTAAAAACATCAACAGCAACATATAATAAACATAAAACCTGATTCTAACTGCACCACAACATTTTCCGAAATAATAATTTAACTTTTCTTTCCATTTTGTCGATCCTTTTTTTTCTATAAAAATTGAAACAAATAAACAAATAGTATAATTTAATAAAAATAACATTTAAATTCAATCGGTAGTGTAAATTTGTAAAAAAAATAATTAATGTTTGTTTTTTGTTTAAGGTCTGCCAAGTTCCCGATAAAGCTTCGATTTTAAGTAGACTAGAAGAAAATAACAAAGTTACGCAAAAACATAAATATTCTTTTATTTTTCCAGTGCAAAATAAGAATTTAATGCAAAATACGAGTGAGACGAAAATATTACTTGCAATAAAAATACACAACAAAAATCCAAGTATTTATAAAAAAATCGTTAGTGTTGCCAAAATTTGAATAATCACTGTGTGTTAAAAAAAGTAAAGATAATATATATGATTAAAAAAGTGTGATAAAGGAACGATATCGAAAGTGCATGACGAGAATAATTTTTATGTGTGTGCTTTTTTTCAAGGTAATAAAAAATAGTAATTTATTATTAAAATATTAATTCCAAATGTGATGTAAAATTTTTTAAGATATCTTATAAAGTATAAGTTAAAGTAATTGAGTGCAAGCGAATAAATGATGTATTAGTGAGTTAGTAAAGCCATAAGGAAATCTAAAAACGGGATACCATATATTTACAAAAAAAAAATAATAATAATGCATAATTACTTCAAAAAGTGATATATGTAAATCAGCAACATTTTTTGAAAATAAATGTTGATAAAGGTAACCACAAGGTTTAGAAGAAGAAGAAAAGAGATATAAAATAGTAATTCATAAAATAATAAAAACAAATTATATAAGATATAAATGCAGGCAAAATGCCACACAATAGTCACAACTCTCACACAAGTCACACCGGTTCATCCGGTGATGATTTGGGCAGCACCGATGAGGTGAAAATTTTTAAAGATGAAGGAGATCGTGAAGATGAGAAAATCTCATCAGAGAATTTATTGGAGGAGAAGTCTAGTTTAATAGATCTTACTGAAAGTGAGGTGAGTTGATTCCAAATTTTAAAAAAAAATTACATTATAAAAATCAAAAATTTCTAATAATTAGATTTAAATTGCGCGTTTTTATTTTCTATTTTAGGAGAAGAGCGGGAAAGGTGTGTCAAGACAGGATCACAGCCCTGTGTTTGGTGAGATATGTTCATTTTCTTTACAAATAATATTTAAAAAGTATAGTTAAGCTATTTTTAATAAGCTTTGGCGGGTTCTAGCTAAGAATCGGTTTATACCGTCCCTTTCCATTTACAAAGTCAGGTTTTCTTTTGCCTTTGCAGAATGCCTTCAAGTTTGAGAACAAATATTTTTGTACAAAACGAGTATTTCTAAGAAATAGATCGTTTTGTTTTCTCTTAATCAGTTTTGGTAACCTTCGCAAGCACAACCTGCTCGATAATTTTGATTTGTTTGGGATCGATCAACCATAAAAACATACAACAAAAGAAATTTAATCATGATCAAATTCAATTTATCCTTGAATATTAAATAAGAGAATTGAGTAAAAATTGCAATGACAAAATAGTGTTCACATCGCGAAGAAAAAGAAGAATAAGAAAAAGAAGAGGAAGAAGAAGAAGACGGAAAAAAAGATCTTTTTAAATTTGTAAAGCTTGAAATGCAGATCTCAAACATAAAGGAAGGTAAATAGAGCAGCGCGCATGTTTTTAATAAGATTAAAGCAAAAAAATAACAATGCAGAAGTATGCTCAAACGTGAAAAAAATAATAAAAATGAAATATAGCAACCATAACATTTCCCTCCGTTTTACTTCCTAACATCGTTGTCTACTTTACCAGTGCCTGACATTTGCACGGATGCTCCTGCTGCTGGACTTTTTCTGCTGCAGCCTCTTCAGCCAGCCATTGTCACTGCCTACTACCGACCTAAGAATCCTCCTACAATTGAATTACTTTTCTCCACCGATGAACCAAGCGGAAATCTTATTTATTTGCTCATCAATTAGCATCGCCTCATTTATTCGTTTCTTAGACATCAGATGATGGGTACGCTCTTGTCTTGTTTTGACTCCTTTGGTGTTTGTTAAGTCTCTGTCGGATAGGGACTAATTTAAGTGGGAGGGGTATGCTGTTCCAAGAAAATAGTAGTTTTATTTTCAAAATTTTGCATTTTTATTAACTGATAGAGTGTGATAAACATTTAAAAAATTGCAAAATTAAGACATATTTTGAAGCGGTATGATAGCTCGATTCCAGAAAGAATAACTTTTGACTGATTTTTTTTTCCATTTTAAACAGGTAAAGTGGAACCCCATGCATCTAGTTTTAATATGGGATATTTAGTCTCACCATACACCTATACAAATGGAGCTGGCGGTGGATTACCGGTGTCAATGGTAAGTAAATAAAATTATAATAAATATTTTTGTATTATATTAAAACTGTAATAAAAACAATTTTCGGAAACCTTATGTTACTTTATTACTTTACTATGCAATGTGAACAACTTTGCTCCCGATGTCTTCTTAAAGGTGGCATTAGTAGGATTGGTTGAAATAAATCAATTATTGATGACAATCATATCATTTTCGACATTTGTAAACATAACCCAACATTAATATTAGTTGATTTGTGTCTGGATATTGAAGTTAATTTCAATGGATAATGTCAGATTATAAGCCGAATTCTCGTCATTTGCGGGAAGTTTTACTTTTTTATTTTAATTTGAAAAAAACTGCGGCTGAGGCTTAGTGAATGCTCACAAGTGCTTATGGTGTGATAGTGTCGCAAATTTTGGAAACAAAAACGGCGGGAGCAAAGTTGTACACCTCATATGTACATGAATTAAGCACATAAATTCGACGACCTATCCTGAACAAAATCGCTTGTCAAAATTGAAATAACTCCTTGGCAGAATTACTTTTTTGCGAAGTGATCCTGAAACTGATAATGAAATTATGTAGAGAAGTAAAGTTTTTATTGAGTGATTTAAAAAGGAAAGGTTCGACTATCGAGGAATGGTTTAACTTTTTTTTTTAAATACATATTATACATATATGCATGCTTTAACACGTTCCCGCCGGCGACCGAATTTGTTGTTCTCGGCATCTGGCGGCTCTGTAACTCCAAGATTGTTTCATCGGACGGCGCTGTTGTAACCGTAATTGCATCTCGCTCAGTGAGAGCTGCCGACTATGCCTGCGTTAGATGTAAACTATTTCTCTCCTTTTTGCTCAGAAAACCGTTACTAGCATTCTCAGAAAACCGTCATCAGGCATTCATATATTCGGTAGAAATTGCCAATGAGCGTTATGTAATTACGTTCAGAACAAAGACACTGGTGAAACCTGCTACATGTAATGTAAAAGTCATCAAGCTAATATTTGATGTTTTGAGTCGTATATTTCCTGTTATAGTTATTGTGCTCCTTATTGTGAGATTTTTATGAAAGTAATATACTTATAAGTTTTTATAAAATTTATGTTTAAATTATTTCCTGTGTTTATTACAACTAATTAGAATGTCAACAAGGGGTTTAGAAATGAATGATACATCAGATGAATCTACAGATATATTTTATGTAAGGAAAAGGAGCCAACCTATCAATTACACTTCAGATGATGATATAGTAGAACTGGAAGCTAATTCTGGCGATTTACCATGCAACGAGAGTAATTTACATTTTGATATGAATTTACAAAGTCAGGGTGAAGAATGGAGGACAATTCAAAGAATAGGAATAGAAGGCACCGTTCCACAACATGAAAATATGCAAGAGGCGGACCTTCTACTAAGAAATATTGATTGCGATGATCCTTTTGAACTCTACAAATTATTTGCAAACGATAATATTCTTCAAGTAATGATTGAAGAAACAAATAAATATGCCATACAATGTGGGTTTAGCGCAAACAGAAGAAAACATGAGTTATCGTGGGAACCTGTTACAATAAGTGAGATGAAAGCTTTTATTGCGATATTATTAATTATGGGCATAGTACAGATGCCAGACATTAGATTATACTGGTCCGAAAATAATATGTATGGAAACGAACGCATAAAAAATATTATGAAACGAGATCGCTTTTTAGCTATTTTGAAATGCCTACATTTCAGCGATAATACCACATGTATAACCGAGGACCCGTTGAACAAAATTAGCAAAATCGTGGCAGAATTCAAAAATACATTCAAAAATGTCCTAAAACCTAGAAAAACTGTTGTTATAGACGAAACTATGATTCCGTGGCGTGGACGTCTACGATTTCGCCAATATATCAAAGGGAAACGCCATAAATATGGTATAAAAGTATACAAATTATGTTTACCAGGCGGTTATACCTATGATTTCGATATTTATGCCGGAAAAAGTATGAACGCTTCAACGTATGGACATGGGTATGATGTTGTATTGAAATTGATGGATGGCTTATTATTCGAACAGCGGGTTTTGTATACAGACAGCTTCTACTCCAGTATACCTCTCGCTCGATCGCTACTGCAAAAAGGGACATATTTTTGTGGTACAATTCAACTTAATCGGAAATTTTTACCATTGAACAAACACAAAAAACAAAAACGTGGTGAAATTAGAAGTTCAGAAAATTCTTCTGGCATAAAATTCGTCCAATGGACCGATAAAAGAACAGTGTCTATGATAACGAGTTGCCCAAACCATAATTGCGAGTTTATTGAAGGAAGATCTACAAAATACAAACCTGATCTTGTTTTCGACTATAATGATGCGAAGAAAGGAGTCGATTTATCTGATCAAATGGCATCGTATTATAGTAGTCTCAGAAAGACTATAAAATGGTACAAAAAAGTTGTTATTCAAATAATTAGCGGTACAGCGCTTGTAAACGCATATTACATGCATAAGCAATGGGGTACTCGAAAAATGAGTTTATTAAAATTCAGGGAATCAATTATCAACGGATTATTAGCAGATGAAGAAATTCCGCCAATAAACATAACCAGGGACAAAAAACATTTTATGGAAAAATTTGTGGGCCCAGCAAAAAACACCCGCAAACGTTGTAGGGAATGTTATAAACAATTATCTGAAGAAATGGGCGCGTCTATAGCTGCAAAAAAAGCTAAAAGAGTAACAACATTTTGTGGTGCTTGTGAAAATCAACCACCTCTGTGCTTACCTTGTTTCAAGAAAACTCATGAAAATAAATAATTTTTTTTAATGTAATGAACAATACTTACTAATATATATGCTTATATGCCGCTTAAATAGTTTTAATTCAGTTCATTTACAAACTTTTTTCTTTTCATTAGCAAAAACTGCACATTTAATTGATTTCTTTCTTTGTACCACTAGTGGTACATGCCGCCCGATGAGACAATTGCGTATGTACCACCAATGGTACAAGCCGTCCAATGGGACAGGCCTCAATGTACCACTAGTGGTACATGCCGGCGGGAACGTGTTAATTCCTGCCTTAATACCCCACAAGAAACACAAACAGAAAAATGAAAATTAAACAAGATGCATAGAGGTATACATAAAAAAAACAAACAAAAAATTAGGAAAAAATAAAATAAGGGACACATGTTCATTGAGTTTCCTCTGCAAATACTTAGAAACCATAGTGCAGCAAAGGAAAGGGTACCGCGAGATGCTTTTCATGTTCTCTTTATATATGAAATGTGCGCTGATGTGCATCTATGACTTCAAGGAAACATTTTTGGTTTGGATATTTTGGGTAGAACAACTGTAAAAACATTTATGAGAAAACATCGTATTCTATCTGAAAAAGACGTGCATGCATCCGCCGGGCGTCACACGCAATGTTTTTTTTGATGATGAATTTGCCTCTACGGATTATTTTATGCGATTCGCACGGAGAGGGGAAGGTGTTGGGAACCCAAAGAAATCGATGCATGATTCCATTTCCAAAAGTAAAAACTAAAGCAAAAGTATCGCCTCTATATGTTTTTCTCTGATTGAACAACCTACTGGAGGATAAGGTGGATATTCAAAAAGTGTAATTTTCCTTTACACATTTTTTAGAGTATTTTGCTTTGAACCTTAAAGTCGATTCTTCAATAGGCTGATGACAGTATTCATCACATAAAAACTGAACTTGGCTTTGATAAAAAAACTGACGAATAAGTAGTTGATAAGTTTATTCAACTGATAGCTATTTTAAATCGTAGTCAAGTTGTTTATTGAGACGATTTTACTCTGATGATTGAGAAATTAGCTCCCAATATGATAAGTTTATTTATTTGTTGTTAGGTAATGCGAAAAAATCTTTGGGCATTCGATGACATATACCATACGTAAAATATCACCGAAGAAATGAGGTATTCCTCAGAATGTGTGTGCTCGAAAATTTCAATTTGAAATATTTTTGCAGATCGCATGTGGATTTATTGCATATAGAGCTCGAAGAGAGAAGAATAAAATTATAAATGTCAAACATGCATTTGTGTGATATTTTACTTATCATGTTTTTGTTTCACATAAAGTATGTGAAACTAAAACAGAAATATTTGAAATTCAATTCTCTGAACGGGGTATATAATTACACAAAGGCGGGGATACACTGGTGCAGACATTTTTATGGTAAAAAAATAACGTGAAAAGCGAATAGTGCAAAAACACATACAAAAAGTCTAAGAAAACCATTTCAAAGTAAAATAGAAGTACCAAGAGAATTATATTGTACTTCAGATACTCTGTACCATTCCTTCATTTAGACATTTCTCATACATATTATGATTATTAGGAAGGACTCTATGTTGTAGAACAAGTTTAGTTTAGAGAAATTTAGTAAGAATACTCTTGCACATGCACTGTAAAGCCCATAGCGGCTACTTCTGATCATAATTGGCAAATTGAATCATAATCATAATCGCATTGAAAAATTCCTTCTTTGTACACACTTATGTATGTACATAAGTATATGAAATTTTCATTTTACTTAAATTTTATGGTGTTTATCAATATTGGGTCTCTGAGTATTGAATTTTATGATATATTTACTTTTCAAATGTCTCATTTAAAGACTAATTGTAAGATGTGAAGTATCATAGTTACATTTAGCACAAGAAAATTATGTTCATGAGAGAAAGACATCTATGTAAAAGGCGGTATTGATTACCACGAAGCGACAAAGGCGACGATGATTATGACTACATCAACGGTGGTAGCACTGCGGTCGCGATGAACGGCGACAGAATATTTAAACACGTTTCTTTTATAGAAACAAAAACATAAAAAAAAAATTGGAAAACGAATTAGAGTGTATATTCTACTGTGAGGTTGAATGACGTCATAAAGGATGACTGAAATAAATGTTAATTATAATTATGGAAAGGGTAAATGATTGGGTGCAGGGGACAGGGTGTTCCAAGAGATGAATTCACTTAAAAAAGCCCGATAGAAACATTGCTGAATAGTATTAAAATTTGATTTTGTTTTGCCTAGTCCTGCGTACCGTGTTGTCAACACGTGTCAGTAGTGCAGTATATCTACGGTAACAAGAGGAAGATTCTTTTACATATAATGTTCTTTTTATTTCTGTCTTTTTCTCCAATAAACGTCGGACCGTTTTCTTAGGTCTTTACTGTCAATCGTTATACTTATATATAGAGTTAATTATGGGGTTTCTTTAAAACATGTGTGCGCATAACACATGCTCTTCTCTCTTGTCAATTTGATGTAATTTTTGCATTTGTTTTTATATTTTGCGGAAATTGTATAGATTCATCGTATTTTGCTAAGTAATATGATATTGGGGTGTTTGTAGATCTTTGGTTAGTTTTCATTTTATTCAAATCAAAGATGGCTTGAAATTTTTCTTTACACTCAATTCGATTTTGAATAAATTACGTACATAATATATAATAGATCAACTTGCAACAATTATTTCTTAAGCGCCACTTGTCGCTGTAGGTATGTAATTGGAAAGGACAGAAAGTATTAGGTTGTCCCATAAGTTTCTTCGCTTTTTTTTGATGCGAAATGAATTCACGATCTTTGTTGTTTAAGGTTGATTTATTATGTTATATATGAACCATTCTGTTCTATAACCTTCTTCCATCTCTGAGCCTCATTATGCTCTCTTTCCAAAATTGTTGAGGCTTACTTTCAAAATATTCATTTAGATGCGTTTTTGATTGGGACGTTCTAACTCACCCTGACCGATTAGTACTTATTTCTCTCTTTAAAAAATTCTCTCCGTGGTAAATCTTAAAAATCCATAAGCTAAATAAAAACGCACCTAGATGAATATTTTGAAAGTAAGCCTCAACAATTTTGGAAAGAAGGCATAATGAGGCTGAGAGATGGAAGAAGGTTATAGAACAGAACGGTTCATATATAAAATAATAAATCAATCTTAAACAAAAAATATCGTGTATTCATTTCGCATCAAAAAAAGGGAAGAAACTTATAGGACAACCTAATATTACATTTTTAATAAATAAAATTATATATTCAAATGGGAAGGAAAAATGTGGGTATCACCAACTTTTCAATTAGCAAGAAATATTTCACCCTGTTCAGACTTCAGAGCAAAAGCACTCTATCTTTAAATCAGCATTCGTCCACGTTACAGCCCTTACGAAAATGCTTAACGATCAAAATGACGTGAAGAAGATAACTGGGTATAAACAGACGGATATTTTTCAATACTGCATTGATGAACAATACATATAGATGCTGTCATTGTCGTCAACAGTTGTCGAATACTAGAAATTGGCTTGTCGTAAATTACAGGCAACTTACAACTTGTCGATTGTTCTCATTTTATCGTATTTAACATCAAATTATGCGATATATAAAAATGCCGAAATACTTGATAAACTAGAGGGGTTCTTCCAGGGTCAGGGCGACGTACTATGGTTGTTGGGAACAATTGTCAATTTTATTTTTTTAAACGAGGGGTAAGCCCACCCAATTAAAAATAGTAAAGGCCCTTCTCGACAGCGTGGCGACGGACGGCGGCATTATAAAGATGATGACGATGAATGACAAAATAGTTAACAATTTCGTCTAGCAGAGGGTATTTTTCCATTTTTGCGATGTAAGATTTTTTTTATGTGGAATTATACCCTAACCTATGTGACTGGGACGAAATGACAGCAGCATGAACCGGGTGTGCGTGAGCAATAGCGAATTATAAAGGGATGAGTTACATTCATAATGAAAGGTTTAAACCTATATATGGGTTTTAAAAAAAGGATTCAATTCTTTTCATAATTACTTCACTCACGCACTTGTGAAATGTTTTTGATCTATTCGAATGTAAAAGATTATTTTATGGAAATATTTCCAGAGCAAAAAGAAAAATACGTTCAATTAGGCACATAGGCCTTTATGCCCTTTAAAGCAAAGCAAAATATAAAAGAAATAATTTAGGGACATTTTTAAATGCAAGTTTTATTATAATTTATCAATTTTTTTGTTACTTTCACATATTACATTCCGAAATATAGTGCGCATATTTAGGTAAATCTCAAGTATATAAAAGTTTTCTGATTTGCGCAGTAAGGACAGAAGACGCACCAGTGTGGTTATTTTATATTTAAATTAAAGAAAAAAAAGTGGTGCAAAGGGCTACTTCCAGTAATAACATGACCCTCTGGTTGAACGTGAAACCTGTAATGATATAGTCAGGACCCTCGTTGAAAATTGCATGTATTTACAAGTGATAATTGAAAGGGTGGCATGTACTCTTATCACACTGCAATAGTAGTACACGCAATTTAAAACAAAAATAATAGGTAAATACCGAATACAGCGAACTGCAGCTGCCCCTTTTTAGAGTATACGAATTAAATACTTTCTGTGTAACTATCGCTTCTTCGCTGAAATCTGCATTGTTAGTTACGGTGAAAGAAAGCTAATTTTCGAGTACAGTCAGAATTATATAATAGGAATTGGTTAGCTAGTTCTGGCTATTTTACTTTTCATTTTCATATTAGGTCATTTTCTTAAAAGATCTTAAATCGAAACCGCTTATTTAAGTCACCACACAGTGCGGATTGGAAGTAGATAATTAGAATGATCAGTAATGACGAAATAATTAGTCTTATCATTTTTGATAAGCATTATAAAAATAACAGACAGCACCACAGAACCCGGCTCAATCATTGGGGTTGCGATGATCGGAGTTTTGTACATTGGACGACCGGAATAACCTCTGACCAGTCCTAACCAAACCATCAAGCGAATTATCGACCTTTCCTAACGCATTCATTCCAGTGTCCTGACCAGCCCCCATTTCTTTGTAGCTGTCCCACAGAGGTAAGGTACACTCCCATAAAACTAAACTTCCATATTTTTTTTCCTAGGCTTAAAGGAATTTTGTGAGATCAGACAAAAGTGCGTCTTCTGGAAAGAAGAAATTGTTGGCTTATGTTCTCACGAAAACACGTCTTAAGCACTGCAATCGTTGTTTCCATTATCGTTATAAGACATCTCATTATCGCTTACTCCATGTTTATCAAAAATAGCTGAAAAAAATTACTTCGGAACTTGTGTCGCTCGGATTTGATTGACTACCGGAAAGGACCCTTAGCCCCACTACCCATCATTTAGACAAAAATATACCAATGATGCACATGTTTAATTCCATAGCATATTATTCTATCACGCAAAACAGGACATCAATTTAGGGTGGTTCTGATGTGTTGAATGCTATTCATGCTGCAGATCCTCCTCCCACCTTTTGATTTAGTGCAAGCCTCATCAAAATAGTAAATTATTGGCGGACATGAATTCATTTTTATAATGATAATGGTGAAAATAATCATTTGGCAACATCAATACATTTTAGGTACCTATAAATTATTTAGATTTGCATTTCGAATTTTGAAAGTCACACTTTTGGTGACGTAATAATGTTAATATTGCAGGAATGAGAAAATATTTGTCTTTATTGTATTTATTTTATATGTATATTTATCAGATAAATGAAAAAGAATAAGGAAATCAATTGGTTGAGACTATTCTGCTCGTCGAGTATTGTAATTATTAAGCATTGTAATAAGCTAATGGAGGGTATTGACAAAAACGAAACAAAAAATAACACAAAAGTGAAAATAACACGGAGTTAGTATTCGATGTTTCAAAGTATCGTCTCATCGGCATCATCAACACCCATTTAAGTATCGAAGCAATGAAGAAGGGAACGATTCAAAGTATAAAAAAGGTACTATCAGTATATTATCATTCAAAGAAGGTACAGATTTGAATTCAGAAAACTTCGTGCATAACACATAATGTAAAAAAAATTAAATGAACATATGAAATAAAATAAGACGAAAAGCCACAGGAACAGAGAGAGAGGCTAAAAGAAAATAAGAAACGACGAGGTTTTTCAGAAACACTCAGAAAAATCCTACTTGAGCTTATGGCCGTTTTTAAGTTTTTGACTGCCTACCTAACTACTTACATATTTATTGTCTGTTGAAATAAATCGTTTTTTTGCATTATTTTTTAAATATTTTATTTTTGTCTTCTGCTCGGTTGCTGGATTCTCGGGCATGTTTATCCTTTCCAGGTAGCTGTCTTGCAGTAGCTACTTCTGTTGATAATAATGCTTATTCAAAAGATTATTGGATATACATATGCAGTTTAGCATCGCTTTCGCGATTGTATAAACCAGAAACTGCTTATTATTACGATAATAATCAAAAACAGAAAACAAATCTAAACAGACACTTTACTCGAGAAAAAATCATCCACATAAATATTAATAGCATCAGAATGTTATATGTGCGACAAAAAGAAATAAAAAAAAGCTGGCAAAAAATGTCATCGTGCTGCGATATATCGATACCAAAAGTGTCAAATCAAATTGTTATACTTTTAATAACACACAATATCTTTTATATGCGGGATAGGACAGTGTCTTCGTTGTTGCTGTATTCCTTTACATCAGCAGTGCTGATAAGCCCTGAATTCATGGTTTAAGCCACGGTAAGGCTGATTTTGCGCTGCATATGCCTGTTCGTTTTAGTCTCTCCTCAGGGAAAAAGGTCCAATCGTTTCAGTATAAAAACTTTATTATTAATGACTCCAAAACTGTCATAACTATAAAATTAGACCGGAAAAATTTTCGGTCGATAAGGTGAGCCCGACAAAGCAAAAAAAGGAAAAGTATACAAACGTCGAAAACGTACTTGACCGTATCGAAGTGGAATTTTATCAGCCTACTTGATCATACACCGCTCTGACACCTTTCTACAAAATTCCAAGAGATATTCTCTTTTTTCTGTATTAAAAAAATTTAATGTCTTTCATTTAACATCGTATGATACACCTACATATGTATCTGTTTCTCCCGTTCCGATTTTTATCAAAATTTTTTTTACCTTAAAAGTCGATTGGTTTCTGTCAACGTATCTTGATAAATAACGTATATCGAAACGCTTCAGAAATTATTTCTATTTCTCCTTAACAAACATTGAATGTAGGTTTTGGTAGTATTTCTAATATACCAATGAGCAATTTATAAGTTTTCACGACAAAGATTATTTGAAATGTTAATATAAATCGTTATTTTAACAACTTTTATACATAAATATAGTTGGGTATTAAATGGAATAAATAAGAGTGGGCAATCATTACACTAGCGTTAAACGGAAATCTTATTTACTTTTTAGAAAAATTAGCTTAAACGGGAATGCAGTAAGAAGTATCGATTGATTCCTAAGAGATCCATCAAGTAAAGGGCATACAGTGATTCTTAGAATTTCTCACACCATGACTAGAAAGTTAATCATCTTAAAGTCAGGGCGGAGGCCGATTATAAAAAAAGGCAACAGTTGTAGTCAGCGCTGAGCTATTTATACTTAAGGAAAATTACAAAAACATCATCAAGTAGAGGTTGTTTCTGGCTGATCACTCTTCAGACATTGTCTCCATTCTTACCCGACGTGTACGAAGAAGAGGCCCCATTATATTCTCCCGTAGTGTGTATGGGTCTTTGCCTTCTTATTTTATTGATGGGTGCCCTGTTAGTTGTTTTCAGAAGAAAGAAATTCAATTTTTTCGTAATATAGTTTTTGTTGTTGTTAGTACAGCCGTAGCCTTGTTTTTTCAAAGAATTTACTTTTGCGTATTTTTCTCTTACGACGGTTATCGTCGCTGCCTGTATCTTCTTGTGCATCAGAGTGGATATACTCCCTATTGGTCAGGTTATGGTCAAAAGATATGGTCTTGCCTTGTGTTCGTGTAAAATAACAAGGAAGGTAAAATGAATAAAATAATTTGTTATATGTTAAGAAAAGAGGCTGAGATAAGGTGAAGTAAGAAAAAAAGAAAGATGATTCCTCATCTTCTTCAGGCCAGTTATTTATACTTCACCTTGCTAACTGTCTAATCTTATTAGCTCCCTCTTCTTCCACTATGTAAGGATCAATTTGTTTTCTTTCCAGTGTTATTTTTTGCGTTGTCCACATGTTTCGAAAAGTTTTTTTTATTAAATTTTGATTTTTCGATGATTATAACGAAAACCGATTAAGTGCAAAATGCGTTGCAGCAACTGGTTAAAGCAATTATTTACATAATTTTGGCCTGTCAATTATCAGCTAGTTACTGAGGAGGGTAATTTTCTCTTGAATGAAAACTCGAAATCATATGGTTAATCGTTGAAGAACGAATTTGTTACGGCTTGGTTAAAGGAAAGGTAAAAATAAGGCGGACATATGATACCTAAATATATTTTTTTTAAAGCAAAATTCACCATTTGGAAATTAAGTAATTAAAATTTATACATTTTTGTGATATTGATATCAGAAAGGAGTTTCTCTGCCTAAGTTGAATATTCGAAGAAATAGGAAAAAGTGTTAGGAAAGCGAAACTTATTTTCTGTAATAGCTTCAAATGTAAAATGATATAGGGATATGGCTAGTATATAATTATGTGTATGTATATACGCATATTATCTTTATGACACAATCACTCTTCGTAGGATTTCGTTGGTGTTTGTCGTTACTGAGCAATCCAATCTTCCATTTTTCCTCTATAGGGACAGGGTACAAAGGGTAGCTGGAGTATAATGAATGATAAAACGTTAAAAGCCCCAATTGAAAGAAAATTTCCCATTTCTTCAAAAGTTTAGAAGCGATGATCAACGACGACGATGACAACTACTATAATATTATAGGTGGTCTTTTACATAAATATATATGTATATACACATATATATATTTCTATATAATGCAGAAAGAAATTGCTGTTGAAGTTTATTTCTCCGTAGAATTGAATTCAATTTTCTAAATAAACTACAGAGGAGGAAATTTCCTTATATTCAGAAAATAAAGTTAGATAGCAAAATATATTTACTCCGATAAAGCGCCTTTTAATCGGAAAGGATATTAATAATCATTTTTAATTTTTCGTTTGAATTAGTTGGTCATTTTGACAGTAGGTATATACAATAATTAAAGAAAGCATGCTATGCAAAAAGTAATCATTATGAAGCAGGTACAACGAGTGACACCCACTAATTATTACATAAGCAGTAGGAAATTACCTCGTCTTTTGAAAATGAAAATAATTTCGAGGCATTCAATATAGTTGGTCCCTTAATCTGAATAAAGGGCGTGTAGACCTCTTAAACGTTTTTCAAACTGTATCGTTATACCTTAGTATTATAGGCGATAATTTTCTCTCTAGCTAAAATTAAAATTAATGGTTTATAGGGATAGGTATGATAGTTTAGTTCAGGCAATAACCATGATTGTGGTTGAGGGTCAAATGACAGAGAGGATACACATTTTGCGTGACGTAAATCATGTAAATATTTGATTTGGATTAATAACCACCTTTTCATATAATAGGGTATAGGGTTTCATTATCAGTTGGTTAAACCAGGCTATGGCTAAAAGACTAGTTAATCATATGAAAATATTATTTTCTGTGTCAATATTTTAGTTATAAATATTGAAGAAATTAAAAGGTAATCTTTATTAGATTAAACAATCAAAGTATAGCTGCATAGCTTCATTCAAAGAAACAAAATGAATAGGTTTGTAGTGTTTCCGCATTGACCGAATCGCCAATTATTTGCTTCTACACTTCTTTATTATCTATTTCCTGGAGTAGTCATGAAACTGCGTCAATTAAATTACCAGTGATGACACGCTTCAAATGACCTTTTCCTTGTGAGGAAAAGGGAAGTGTGTCCTGTTTACCTTTCTTTGTCCACCCCAAACTCATTCCGATAGATGAGGATACCTCCGCCGTCCAGTGAGGTCATTATTAGTAGTGCCAAGGCAGATAAACTGATATCCTTCCAACATTACGCACGGATACCTATCGAATACATTCGATACTCAGTTATTTCATTATTTTAGTATGCAACAGGTCAAAAGTAGTCCTTCGGACGTTGTTAAAGCTTTTCTTTTTTCAGCTCCAGAAAGGTTCTTTCCTTATATATATATATATTTGTGACTTCTTTTAAGCAAAATATACAAAGTCTCGTTTGCAGGATGTTTGCTACATGCCTTTTATTCTTCCATCCTTCTTTTCGGGGTTGAATGCGAGGAGCATGAAGGGAAACCATGGCCGAAAGAAATTAGATCTCCGCAAGATTAGAGTTTTCCTTTTCCTTAATCAGGCTATAGTGTATCATCAAATAACATTTGAAATGAAATGAACGAATCGAAAAAATTCTTTTAGATGTATTGTTTTTCTTTACTTCTCTAACGCACTCTTCCTGGTCGAGGTCAGCCCATTTTGACTCTTCAGTATCCATTCAATTACATTACCTACATATTATATATCCAATTCCATAAAAGCTTCTTCACAACGTCTCATGAAGGAATGAAAGATTTTTCAGAGGAGGGGACTGTGTAACAATAGGTTAGAAAATCGTGAATGCTATCCTAAAATAAGGATAAGCATGTTTGTCCTTCAAACACATTTAAGAAGATCTTGTCCAGTTCATTAATTAAATTGTTTATTGGACACATTGAGAGCGGTAGCAAGAAAATATTGTTAGTTTGAACATTTTTCTAATTCACAAACATACCCGGCCTTTGGTAATTGTTTAGATATTTAATTTCGTTAATTTTGGTGAGGCAAAACAATAATACCAATTTATAAAATTAAAAACTATTTTAAACATAAACATGCATTCAACTTCAAATAAAGTATTAAAATCCTCAGATTTTTTTCCCACTAAACAAATCCCATAACACAAAATTTGCCTATCTTATAGCTCTAGTCCCCGCTCATTCTGTAGAATGTTCGCATTCTTACAAATTGTATCTTCTTGTGTATCAATAGAATTTTCTTCTATTGTATGAAGCAAGCTATTTACTTTTACATTTTGTTGTCATATTTCTTTTAGAGGATTGTTGTTTTCATATTTTTCTCTACCTATAAAATATTAAGAAAAGAAATCTACGTTAAAATGTTTGCCACATTTAAGGTGATGAAATAACTAAGGTGAAAATCTCTAACAGATGTAGTAGTACTAACTCCAATGCCAAAGCATATGAACTCAGATGAAAAGAAGCATGTTAATGTGAGGGGGAATATATGACGGAAAAAAGAAAAATGTATCCGCAGATTTTTCATATTTACTTCACGGATAATCTTTGGGCATGAGGGGCTTCATAAACAGATTACAGGGGATTTCCGTCAAAAGGAGAAAAAATAAAAGAGCGCAAAACCAAAGAAAAAAAAACCGGAAGAAAAATATACGGAAAAATAAAAAATGATTGAGAATGAGCTGATTATTGTGTCATAGTATCTGTTTTGCAAGAAGATTAATCCAGATAATACGAATTATGTGAAAAACTTATTTATTGTGATAATAACGTTCAATCGGCATTGAGCTAGAGGGATGGGGTAGGATGTCAACAATTATACATTGTATTTTAAAATAAATCATTTTTAGCTTAATGTCGCAATAAAATGAACAATTTACTTAATTGAGTTCTGGTACGTAATATATTACATATTTTTGTTTAAAGAAAATCTCCCATCTTAAAAATTTGATTATACTCTCTCCGGCCATTAGTTACTCATAACTTTACAAATAATTATCGACCTAGTTATATGCATAGATTTGAATCACAGATGTGCATCAAAGTTGACTGGGAATTACATCAATAGAGTCCTAAACTGTGAAATTCACGAAAATAGTTTTACTCGGTTTCTAGTAATCGTAACATTATTCCCCTTCCCATTTCTTCTGTCAGAATAAGGAGATGAAAACGTGTTTTTGAGTGCTTTCTTTTATTTTTTCTTTTACTTAAACTTCAATAAAACGCCAACGACAACGACGACGACACACGTTTTGAGATCATGGTCTCAAGTTAGTCTCATGGTTGCGGTGTGGCCGTCGACGTGTGTCACCTTCTTTGCCATCATTTCTATTTATCATCTTTTCTTTTTTTTGTACTGCACACCCCCGCGCACACTACATTGAATATAATGTAGGTGAAGCGAACCGAGAGAGATACCATTAAGCATCTAAAACGTTTTAGAAGCTCCCTAAATTGATCTGAATTGATCCAAGTGCCCCGTAATTACGTTGTCTGCTAATTAAATTATTAAAAAATAAAAAACAACCAGGAAATAAACACGCTTCGAAGAAGTGATAGCTTAACAATTTTAAAAGCAGGAATAAGCAATAGAAAGATTTTTTAAAGACAAATAAACTGAACGTTACATTATATGTTGGAAAGGGAGTTTAAAAGCAGCCTTTTTCTGTAATTCACTTCATCTGCATACATATGTATGTAATGTATATTAATTGTTCAATGTTTGGTTCCCCATTTTTCCAAAGTTGTAAGTGTGCCGAAAGATGAAGAAATTTCAAAGCAACAACATTCTCATCCAAGAGAAATAAACCCTAATGTGCAATTGACACAGCGAAAACTTGATCATGAATTAATTATTAACGATATTCAAATTGCATATTTAGCCTCATCCATTCATCTACTTTGATTGAACTTTTAATATAAAATTAAGGCCAAATTCACTCGAGGCTAGTTCTCAGAGTTAGCGACACGAGCAGAAAATATCGAATTCAGCTTACTTACTTAGGTGCAGACTTTCAGTATATTTTAATTGATTGCAATGAAACTCATTTAAATTACTTTTATTATTTATTATTATGCATAAATCCGTCTGAAGGGATTTTTATTCAGTGACGCGGGTAGAGAGTTCAGACTTTCCAATTTTATTATATGTACATACATATGTATTTTCATAACTCAACGACTACATGTTTCCTTCAAAAAGCTCACAATAAACCGATAATTTGTTAGCGTAAAATAAATGATCAATAAATCCTCTGAAAATATTCTTTATATGCCTAAGGCCATTCCCTTCTGTGTAGTTAGAAATGGCTCAAAGAAGCTGGAACAAAATAAAAATAGTGGTGCACTCGAACCACGAGCTAAGTAACGTCCGATCATTTTAAACTGTTATACTATACAAACCAGAGCAAGAGAGGAAATGTTGACAAAAACAAACTTGCCACTGATATTGATCCATGGGCAGCAGGAAAGAAAATTGGCAACAGTACATTTTCATACAAGGAAAAATAAATAAAAATGTTGAAACTTACTTGAACTGGAGTCTTCAGAATCTCTGAATTACATATGTAATAAGTCCCGAAAAGCCTTAATTTTGATTGCGAGAACGCTTTATCATGCTCAAAACCTTCTGTCTCGCATTTATAATCTAACGATATAACGCTTTTGTGCACATCCCCATCGCAAAAAAATGTTGCATATTTTCGATTTACTAATTTTCGCGATTAATAAGACTTTTAATAAAGCCACGAGATACTTGAACGAAGAACTGAATTTTAACTGGATTTTTGTGATTCTAACCGTGGGTATAAATACTAAAATATTTTAATTGAATTCTTTTATCAACGAGACGCGTGCTTAGAGAGACGGCGACTGATTAGAAATGCCGGCCGGAAGCAAAGAAAATGCAGCCGTTTTACTGCAGCACCTTATAAAGATTTAAGAGATCACATTTTTTGAGTATTGATATGTGTTCCATTGCTCGGGCGGGGTTTTCAAAACACGAGAAGTAGTTAAATTATCTAAACTGCCGATGTAAAGTAGTTTTACCAATTCTCTTGGATTTCTTTCAGAAGAAAGTTAATTCTACGCAATAAGACTATGATTTTCTTAATTCTTATACACTGAGTGAAATTTTTGTTTATATTGAACGAAAAACTGGTGTAATTTAAACGTTTTCACGTTCAAAATGGCGCCAACCGCACAAATTCTTAATTCAAAAACCCCAGCGCATTTAATATGAACACGGAAAATTTTGACTGATTAAATGTGTATGTATATGAAACAATTTCACGTTTATATTAAAAAAAAAGCGTTCAATAGATTAAAACTTTTGATTTTCTACTTAAACGCACTCGTGTTTAAATCGAAGGTTCACGTTTTTAATTTTAAATGCGAGACGTTTGTTTTAAACGCTAGCGCATTTAATAATCTGAACGCGCCTGTATTCAAGTAGAATATTCTCCCGTTTATTTTAAAAACAATATATATTTAAATCGAAAGTAATGCATTTTCGAATTGAATGCCAATTTAAAAGTGTTAATATTTAATTCAAATGATAATATTAGCTGAAATAAATGTTTATAGCGTTTGATTTTTCATGATTGAGAACCGCTGGTGCATGTCAGATAACTTTTTTCAGAAAGGAGAAAAATAAAACATTATATAACAAAAATATATTTACAGTCCCTGACCAATGAATTAGACGCACCGACTAAAATAATGAGAATTTTAAAAAGGCGCCTGTTTTCTTTTCGAATTAATCGTTCTAGACATTTGGTTTTTTTAAATTGTCCAATGTTAGCATTCTAAGAACTTTTTTATAACTGGAAAAACCTAAAACGGTTGCAGGTAGGCATGTAAGTTGCATTTAACTAAGATGATAATTTTTTTGCGTTCATTTCTGAGTTTGCAAGTAACGGGTTAAGTCGTACTTTTATTGTTTATACAAGTGTTTCTTAACAAGTTAGTGAACTTTGTCTAAAGAGTGTGTGGAAAAATATTTACGTGATATTACGTGAAAAAGTGCATTATTGTTGAAAGTTAACTGTTTTAAAGTTAATATTGTTCTAATTGAGAAAACTTTAGAAAATGGGTCGCGCAAAGGACATAAATCCCCAACAAAAGAGTGTAATGGTGAATTTAATTAAAGCTGGAGAATTGTCCAATCGAGAAATAGCAAGATTGTGCAAAGTTTCTGCCTCTACAGTTGATAGAGTGGCTAGACAATTAGCCAGAGGATACTCTGGTAGCGAAAGTCAAAGAAGAAACTGCCGAAAAGCACGTATGACATCATCAAGAGAGGATCGGAAAATTATCTCTATAGCCGTCCAACATCGTAGAGCATCAGCTCGTGCCCTAACAACCACCCTTAAGGACACGGGAATTGAGATATCGACGACAACATTGCGCCGAAGATTATGGCAAGCTGGGTTAAAATGTAGGCGTCCGGCAGAAAAGCCCAGGCTGACCAAGATCATGAAAAAAAGGCGACTTATTTGGGCTAGAATGCATCAACACTTCACAGTTGATGATTGGAAAAAGGTATATTTCATTCTTTTTCTTTAAATAATAATTTAATCAACATTTTCCAAATGACAAAAGATTTATCCAATTTTTGTGTTCATATAGGTCATCTTTAGCGACGAATGCCGCTTGGAAGCGGTGACAGAGATGACTCAATTTGTTAGGAGGAAAACTAACGAACGTTACAATGAGGACTGTACCATAAGAACCATCAAACACCCTCCTTCAATCATGATTTGGAGCTGCATTAGCGATCAAAGCCCTGGACCTATTTATTTTGTTGAAGGAACAATGAGGCAACAGCAATTTAAAACCGTGTTGTCAGACGTTTTGCTACCGTATCTAAATGCACAACTATACCTACGATCCCACTTCATATTCATGCAGGATGGAGCACCATGCCATACTGCAAAAACAATAACCAAATTCTTCGAGGAAGAAAATCTGGAGGTGCTTCCCTGGCCTGGCAATTCTCCGGACCTAAACCCAATAGAGAATTGCTGGGCTTACTTAAAATCAAAAGTATATCAACGACAAAACCCTAACATAAATGTCCTGAAGGAAAATATCACGGATATTTGGAATAATGACGACGGTTTAAAAGCTGCTATACAGTCTTGTATTTCGAGCATGCCGAGGAGGATCAGCAAAGTTATTAAAAATAAAGGATCTTGCATTGATTATTGATAAATGTTGTTATTATTCTTAAGAAAAATAAGTATCAATATCATTAAAAATTTAAAACTAAAAAAATGCGGCAGGATTTATTCAAACTTTTACTATTTCACTAATTTTCTGAAAAATTTGCTTGTGCGTCTAATTCATTGGTTAGGGACTGTATTTCACTTTTCATTTTAAAAAGCAAACTAAATAATACATTATATTTTGTTTACATATGTGCATAAACGAAATGGAACATTTTATAAGGGAGCATTAAATCCTTTTTACATATAATGGGAGAGCAAAGAAATGATATCATTTGAGCCGTATATTTTAAAGTGACCGAAGTTCAGTTTTTGTTTGTTTTTTTTACAAACAACCGCATAACATTAATTTTAGTCTATTGTTATTATTAAACCCAGTTTTTGAAAAATAAACTTTCGGCACTACTAAAATAAACGGTCCTCACATCTTATATAACCATATACATATGTATATATGTATGTATATTATCTATACAATACATAGACTGAATAAAAAAAAGTGTTCGGGCATATACTGCATATACTATACATATCGTTTCATTGAAATGTTTTGATTTCTATTGATATTATATTGTTTTATTTCTCACAAATCGTTTTCCATTTGATAAAGAATATATATGTATTGGAACACTAGTGAAATATCCAATTTCAAGTAAAAGCAAATCATTTGTATTGAAACCTATTCCATAACTTTGATAATGCTCATTAAATTTATTAACTTTTATTTCATTACATAATATAAACAATTCTTTTTCCGGAGTGATAACAAATTCAGTAATTTTAAATAGCCGCATAGATTTATTTTTAAAGTGAGTCAAATACATTATTTTATTATGTTATTCCTTTTATAGTACACTTTCTGGCATGTATACTGAGGACAAGTCTATATTATCTTTAATTGGAATGTTAGAATATTGTTGAATATGGTAAATATTTCGGAGCTCGGATTCAACAAAATGAATATTAGATGGGAACCCTTTATTTTCATTAATAAAATTGGGAAAGGACAGACAATACTTTAAATATAATGAAAATGCAATATTTTTTCTCGAAGTTATAATATTTGCATATTTTTTGAGATTCTTATATTTACTTTTAAAGCGAAAACACCATAAATATTTTAATGGCCCACTCTTTTCTATAATTGTAGGATAATGCACCAAAAAGTAATGTTTTGGTTTCAGTGAACCGCATAAATAAATGTAAAGTTTATGATGATCAGCTATTAAACATTTCAAAAAATTAATATCTTCATTAGAAAATTCGTTGAACAGAACATGATCAATTATTTTAAGCAAAGAACAAACAAGGTGCCAAAATTTATTAAGTGGTGGCACTAGACCCCCTATTAGCAGAGGTAAAAAATGGTCAAAGTTCCACATTTCGCGTGCTGACATTTTTAATCTGTAGAGGTTTAAGCAACTAGCTCGATAGGGAGTGACACTTTTCCAATTTCAGTGGTACCATAAGCAAAAGTTTTCTTTCTATAATTTAAACTATCAAGAGATATTTTTTTTTTCTATCAAAGCTAATAAAATTTGGCATATTTCGTAATGACAGATCCCTTCAAATATGTCATGCATAATGTCAGCTGTGAAATTATCGGTCACATGAAAAAAATGAATATCATTAAAAATACAAGATTCTTTTAAACCAGTTAATTTGTGGTCGTTTATATCAAGATCAATGTGGTATTGTTTCAAATCTCTAATCGATTTACTATATTCTACACGGTCCTTTTGCAATTGAGTCTTGGTTCTGTTATAGAGCCAGCAAAATCTATCACAATTGAAAGATTTATTGAAACCAAACAAAGATTTCACACCTAAATTGTCAAATTGTCCCCAAGAAACGCGCCCAGAACAAAATGAACATTGATAATTCCTTCTTCGGTTTTAATTAATTTAATTTTAATTTATAATACCAGCAACAAATATGTAGTTCAAATTTGATAAAAGATGTGACGGAATAGTGGGGAAAGTGTGATAAATACCACAAAGAGTATCCTGAGAAGAGTGACTTCCCAGCGCATTATTTACTTCGAAGTCGTCCACATAAACTAAATAAGGTATAACTACTTCTAATACAAGAAAACTGTTAGTTTTATTTGTAAATAGTTCACCGTTAACAAAATTGTAATAATTATTTTGCGTTTTTAAGAAGGCCATGTTGTCTAATGTAGCTTTTAATACTCCGGGAAGCTCAAACAATTTTCTTATTTGAAATATGATTGGTAAAAAATATGCTTTAACACTAACTCCTGCTAAAGTTGCAACTCCGTTTTTTGCTACTTCACGGATTTGGTTATCTATTGTGTGACTATTGTGTGACAAAAAGGAAAGTTGAATAAATCTTGTACATACATATATTGCATAAACTTGTAATCAGATTTGATATTTCTAAAAGGGTCCGAACAGTTATGTAAAGCTTGTTGCACATTTTCAAAGGTAGATGGTTCAAGATAAACTGAATTGGTAGTAATCTTGAAAATATCAGTTAGGCAATTCTTAATTTGGGAAACTCCCTGTTGGATTTTAATTACATCTTTTCTACTTAAGTTAGCTTTTGAAAAGAGTTAAAGTGAAAATTATGTTACAATATTAGACAAATTTTTGAAGCATACATTGGTATCACTAATGTTTTGACAAGAATGTTCCAGTGATATGCTTTTCAAAAGCAAATTTTTAGCACAATTCTCTTCAAAACCATTATTATATACTTCATATCTCTAATATGCTTGCATAGGCAAAGAAACGGTATTATGTATAATAGAAGGATGAGTTCTAAGTATGTGTTTTTTAAAGGCTTTTCTGCTTGAAAATATCTGAGAATATTTTGATTAAGCACATCTGTAAGTTCCGAATGTAGGAATTTTGTGAATATCTTTTAAATGATTAACCAGATCGGATGCGGAATTTAAACGTAATTTGCAACTGAATCAATTGTACATTTTGAATATATTAAAATACTATTAATAAATTTAATAGTTAAGAAGTTTTAGTAAGTTTTAAATATGTAGTTCATACAACGTATAATATAAGGTATAAAGAGATTTAAGTATTATAGCCAAAATAAAATTACATATGTTGTATATATTCTATTTTGAACTGTTCGTCAAAAATGATACAAGTCCTGAGACTTTTGGAATAGTTTTTTCGCTCTCAGTAGAGATGCCGTAAAAATATTTTTGTAAAAAATTCCAAACCATTGAGGAATGATTGGGGTATTCTAAATTTAAAACATGAAATACCTTGAAGCAGTTGTCTAGACAGGAAAGAAACGTTGGAAATTTAAATTTTACGCCATCGAAATAAACGTAAAATTCCGTGAGCGTCGTGATGGTTTGCCCCACAGCGACAATTAAAGGTTTCAATCTTTCTTTGCTCACGTAAAATTTCTGCCTTATGTCTTCCAATGCCGGTTCAAAGTCGTAGATATTTGCTATATGCAAAACAAGAAATTCCTTCCCCTCTTTTATGGTTACCCTTATTTTTTCTGTCCTAGGCCCTTCTTCGTTGTCCAAGCGGGTCGAAGGTGGTAATACCGCGTTTAGCAAAATTAAAATTGCACATTATCGCAAGTCTAAAAATATAGGATTAAGAATACTTCAAAACATTTGCTTGTACTCAATTACTTTCGTCGATATTTTCGTTAGTAATTCTTTTAAAATGTATTTGCGATTCTGTATCACGTATATTTTCTTTAAAGAACGGAATAATATGCTTAGTAAATCCGTCCCACTTTTCCAAGAGAAGAGCAGATTTTTCCGGATGAAGTAAAGAGAAGTCGATATCAATCTAAAGAAAAATTACAGATTAATTTTGAAATTTGTATATGTTATAACTTCGAATTACCAAATATGCACCAAGATCGCCATGTTTAAATAAAGGCCATTCTTTGCGTTCTGGGAAAGAGTTTGATCCACCTCTTGATTCAACTTTTCACTAATGTCCTTTATTGTGATTGATGTTTGAGTGCAATGCTTTAATTTATTTTGTAAATTAAAATAACGATCGTGTAGTTTGCCTTTTGGATGTTTGCATTCCCGACTTCTTGGCACATAGTAAGTGTTCTGAAAGTTCGAAAGATACATAATTATAATAAAATTTCACGGGGACATTTTTATTATACCTGGTTTTCACTTGGGAAAGTTTCAATAATTTTCTTGCTTAAAAACTTAAGCTCCGAAGTTTGTAGCTTGGCTTGTTTAGACACAACTGAATCAATCAA
The DNA here is from genome assembly GCA_959613345.1 of Tolmerus cingulatus. Classification (NCBI taxonomy): domain Eukaryota; kingdom Metazoa; phylum Arthropoda; class Insecta; order Diptera; family Asilidae; genus Tolmerus; species Tolmerus cingulatus. Next base: position 13,144,551 of record OY390712.1, on the reverse strand, counting down.
GCAATTTGACAAAATTTGCTGATGCGTTGGAGATAAATATTTATTCGTATTGTAGTAATCAAGAACGGCTTTTCCTTTGACAGTCTGTTCTAAGATATTGTATAAATTAAACTGTAAAAAGTCAGTCTGGAATATACAAAATAATGATGGTGACTATATGATTTGTCTTACATTCACAAGTGAAAGGTTGCTTGTACTGCATGAAGTAGATGATGAAAGGCTACTCAAAAATTGCTGAGTTTCACCGACCCATTTAATGACATCAGACCCTACAGAAACTTTGTCGGCTTCTTGACCAAGCTGTAGATACATGTAAACAAAGTTATAGTAATTACAAAGGTATTTTGTCCAGAATGGAATAAAAACAATGCCTGTTAAACACATACATATTTATCTCAAATAAATATATGGTGTAGTTGTACCTGCTCTTTTTTCCAGTATAGCTTTTCTCGAAATTTAGCTTTTATTCCAATTTGGGAAAAAGATGGAAATAATTGTAAGATATCACGCTTATTTAAAAGAGGTAGTTCGCCAAAGCCTATGCCGGCTTCTAAAAAGTTAAAATCGATATTTTTAAAAATATATATTTCCCATAGGAATATAAAAATTATTTTTAAAAGTTAATCTGTAATCTGTATTTGAAAATCTTGTATACCTTTTAAAGTGATATAAACGCTATCTAGATTCCATGATTTAAGAAGGTTATATAACTCCAAATCTTGAATCCCTCCACCATTCTAGTAAATAATGGTTGCGGCAAAGTGAAAAACAAAATAATAAAAATTAACCTATGCAGTTTTCTTTGCAAGTGCAACCAGATGAAAAGTAAAATTAGTCCTGATCAACACAACCGTTATCGCGCTTCTCAACACTCAAATGGTTAACATAACACAATTTTGGCATATAACCAGCACTCAAACGGTTAATGCGGCAGGCAGAAATGTTCTTTATCCCGCAACTTTTCAAAAACCGACTGAAAAATAAATTATTCTTCAAAGCCAAGTTGATTATTTAAAGAATTAAATTATCGGTCTATTGAAAATCGGTAACAACGACGAGTTACAGTTTTATTGAATCTTTTATTTTGCGTAAATAAAATTAAAGACGCTGGAGTAAACAACTATTGGAGCACAAATTGTTAATCCAAAGAAAAAAACTATTAAACCGAAAAAATAACCATAAAGAGTTGGAACTAATTTTTTCAAAGAACGGAGGAAAGTCATGTAGATCAGGCACTAAGCACATATTTCAACGGCACGATAAAGAGCTACAGTAACTTAGACTTACTTTATATAGTATGTATGAATCACTGCATTTTCAATCTGAATTTAAGCACTTTTAAACAAACGAATCCTTTCAGTGGAACGGTCACTAACGTAACGCACAGCTAAAGAACAACTCATCCGTATTCCTCCGCCGACAAAAAATTCGCTTTAAATGCAAACGCATTTTAAATAACTGTAAACACATTCGATCTAAATGCGCGCGCGTTTAAACTCAGTTTTTTTTCAGCATTACGGCAAAAACAGTGCTGGAAGGGAACAAAATGAAACATGACTGAATCAGTCTGCTGCAAGGTACAGTAAAAGGGAAAATTAGATATTATTCGTGAACGGGAAAAACTTCGAATAGGTTTGCACCTATTTTGAGCGCGAAAACATTCAATAGCGTCTTTGATTTAAACTGTTAAATAGTTGAATCAAATATTTATATATTCAAATTGAATATGAAATTGTAAATGTGTCTGATATTTAAATTGAAAATGAAATACATTTGAGCTGAACATTTCTCCCTTTATTTTAAAAATTAAAATAGTTAAACGAACAATAATCTACTTTTAAGACTAACGCTTTACCGCATTTATTATAAATGCGTTTTTCCGTTCACGCGTTTTGTAAAAAATATTTGATCTGAGCATTTTTGTATTCAATTCAACAATATTCGTTTGACTTGAACGCAAACTTAATAAATATATGCTTAAACGCGCTGGGTCTTTAATCTAAATACGCTGATTTCTCTCAGTGTAAGTATCGGAAATCGGGAACCGTTAATCGGGAATTAGGAACGGGAAGTCGTGAAACCCGACACTGGAAAAGGGGATTCATCAAATCATAACGTAAAATCAGAAGCAACGAACGTTGTTTAAAATGCTTTTGTATAAAACCAGTATTTTTATGATATGAATGAACTATGGAAAAATAACATTTTGTCTAATTGTTTTATTTGTTTAAATATCAGAAATTAGATCAATTTAATAAGTAGCTTTTGCCATGAATCTGGCACTCAAATCTACGCGGATGTTTGAATTTATATTAAAATATTAATCCTAAAATTTTAAATAAATAGGAAAATTTACCAAAATTACTTTTGCTTAATTTATGTGGTTTTTTGTTTTTTAAAAAAACTATTGATTTTGTGAGCCTGAATCAAAACAGCCTTGTATCGTTACAACTAGGAGAATAATACTTTCTTTGGTTTCAGCTGCTCTATATATTCAATTTCTTCATGTTTTAGTCAAGTTTCGCAGGGACTTCTGTAAAGTTTTACGCTTCATTTTTAAAGATCAAAGCAAAGTCTCCCGAAGGACCCATAGGGCGAAGAAACGTATCTTATATCAACAGTGCAGCATGCAGGCAGACCTTCCGTCTCCAGTAGCTGCGGCTGTAGAACTGCACAAAACTGAGTTTGACTCCTTTGCCAACTAGAAAAATCAAAAAAAGGGAAGGGAAATATTCCTAACTCCTTACCTTTAACGAGGCATTAAATATGCAAGCGTATACCACCGGTGATGACGTCGAAACAAATATGAGAAAAAACATTATTATTTCCAGACGTAGCAGCACAAAATAAAATTGCAAACGATAAAAAACAATAATGCAAAAAAATACAAAGAAATTCTAAAAGCCTGCGAGCAATTGCTAGGAAGAAAAAGAGCTTTCTCTCTGGGTGCGCACGGAATATTCCAGAAAGAAATGTGAATGTGAAAAGATTGCAAATCAAAAAAACAGGAATCATGGGATGGAAAAAAGTTTTTTCCCAACAGGATATAATGCATGTATGCGTGTAAAATTAAGTTCTCTTGAACAAAAGCACAGTACGTGCACCGGCGTCAGTATTAACAAAAATCAAAAACAGAAATGTATGAGCATGCAAGACAAAAAAAGTCAAAATAATCTAGAAATTCCTGTAAAATTAAAAAAACCCTTTGACACATTTGGACATGGACCCATGGTACCTAGTAAAACACAAAGTTTCTAAAGATGAACAAAAGTTTGGACCGTGTTTACTTTTTAAAAGGCACTCCTCCGAACGCCTTCCTTTCCTTTGAAATAATTAGGTATGAAATAGGAAAAGATTGAGGGGTTTAGGAGGGATGCACTAAAATGCACTTGACGCGGCCCCCACTTAAAATTGAACTACTTCCTTATGCAAGAAGATACAAAACTACTTAGAAAAAGAAAATAATATTCTAAAATATTTTATCATATTTTTCTTTAATGAGAAAATTAATTTTGCTAGAGCTGAAAATGGTAAATAAGATATAACACCATATCATAACCACAAAATATTCTACAATAAAAGTAAACTTCATAGAAAAGGAAGCAAGTTCTTAAAAATGTACCCAGAAAAATATTTGTCTTAGATAAATCTTATGTGTACCCTTTTTTCTGCTTGATTTATTTCATTTTGTATGTTTCTTACTCAAGAAAAATGTTGTCCTTTTCTTTGTATCCTTAAGACCGTATGGTCTAGCAGGACATACGCTTGAAAAATAAGGAATAAAACCAAAATAAAAGCAAAAAGAGCTAAAACACACAAGCAGGAGAGAAATGTACACAAATTTCTAAAAGGATTTTAAAAAAAGAATCAACAAAAATTGTCGCACTGGACTGAACGCCCTACGTATAGTTTGAGGTTAGGGATAAAAGTTGACATACTGATTTTGAAAGTAATCTAGGGAGTGGACAACAGTAGAAAATAGCAATTTAATCCTAAACTCACTAAAAACTCGAAAATTCTTAACCTTTAATATAATATATACATGTATGTACATATATAAAACAATAATATAAGCTTAGATATGTACGTTACGTGTGTTTAGTACATACATACATATGTATATCCAAAGTTGAGACAAACTGAAACACGCGTTGTTCGCTGAAAAGAGTTTAGAACGAATGGCGTCGTTCGTTGAATTTTTAGGGCTCCCCCTCTCTATAGAAATAGAAAAATGGAAGAATTGAGGAGGTAAATAAAAACAACTCTACCAAATGAACAAAACCCAAGTACTAACCACGAGGGAAGTCCAATTATTCTACCATTTTTGTTGTTTTTGCTGTCGCTGCCATTGCGGTTTGGTGGAGTATAGTCGTCATTGTGTCACGGTGATTATGCTCCTTTTTCAATTTTAGACGATAGTGACAAACACAGGGATTTTCGGGTTTTTTTTCAGTCAAAATCTCTTAATTAGAGAATTAGGGTGATAATTTTCAGGTTTCATGCTTAAGTATATGGTAACATTTGCCATTGTCACTTTCAGCTTTCAAGTTATATTAGAGTTTGTTTTTTTCTTTTCATAAAGAAAAACGAGAAAGTCGGGCGACCTCAGACCAGTTAGAATACGTGAATTTTTATCGGACGAAAAAGTAAATCAAATAAAAAATAATCATTGGTGCTGTTCCGATGTAGACGAGGACAATATCAACAGTCGAGGCATATGTATACACTCATCACAGGCACCGTAATCACCACAACCCCTCGTAAAAAAAAAAACAAAACGAAAAAAGATCAAAGAAAATTGTTGGAATATAAATTATTGTGGGTGATGATGGAAAAAATTTGGGGGTTGGGGGCTTTGTCGATGTTCTGTTATCTCCACCCCAGGTCTCTTCTGTCCTTTGTCACTTGTTCTTGTTCGTCATTCCCGCACTCGACCCTCAGCACCATCATCACTGAGAAATGGAAATGACAGAAAAATTTCATTTTTTTTTACGAGACGTAGCTTCATCTCGGGCTCTATCCTTAAGTTTTTTTATATGTATTTAGCACAATTTTGTTTGTGGGTTTGCTCATTTAAAGCAATTAGTTTAAAAATAGCTATTGAAATATTCTCTAAATTAGAAAATTACCAGATGATGTCGACATGTCCTTGTGGGAACAATACCTAAGCTTTAATTTAATTTAATTTCAATTTGCTACTGTAAAGTAGGAGTCAGTAAATTTTGGGTTTTTATCAGCACTATCTAAAGATGATAGTCTTCTTAGTTTTACTATTAGCGGCCACCTTCTCTCAAAAAATACATACATATGTATGTATATTCATAAAATACTTTTGTAAAACGGGCCCTGTGAGATGTTCGAATTAATTAAATCACTAAAATAATTAAAAACTATACTTAAATGGAAAAAGATGGAAGAAAATTCTGAGTGTTTTTAAATTTGAATTTTGTTTGGGCTGGATTGGTCAAAGGAATTTAAAAAAAGATCATTTTCGTAAAAAGATTTCTTTAACTGCAGTCTATGGACTATACTTAATCAATTGAAAATAAAATAAATAAAAATTTATGTACTTTGATCGCATTTGTTGCTCAGGGAAATTAAAAAAAAGATATATATATATATATGTATATAGTGAGAAGGTGAAGATTTGTGTATTTGGATTTGTCCTGAACATCTTTGTGATAATATTATCCCAAAAATTGGAGCAACTAAAATCCACAACACTTTATAGGAAAAACAGAAACAACATTACTGCAATAAGAACAGTGTAAAACGCAACTCCAGTAAAAATAACATCGAGAACAGAGCTAAAACTTTGTTTTAATAGAAAGGACGATTCGGATGAGATGGGGTTAGATGGGTTATGGGTGGGTTTATGGAGAGGGTTCGGATAGGATGCTGTAGTATACGATTTTTGTTGGGTAGTCAGAATGGGCTGGTAATAGAGGGCAAATTCAAAAGAGGGCTGCGAATCGCAAGAGAAACGACGGGCCCAGCCCTCCTCCACATAGCCTTGCCATGGCTTGTGCCTGCAATCATCGATCGTTTCCTACGGTCCAACGAAAATTCGATTGAAAATTATTTAACACCCCATCTAGATCTGGTTGTGCAAATATACGCCCGGGTAGTACAACGCTATAGGGGATGAAATGTACAGAAACAAGGGATATAGCTCCGGTTTTATATACAAATCTAAATAGAGATATTTATATTTATAGCGAACCATTCCGGAACGGTCGGGACCAGGGTCGATTTTGAGCGTTTTACAACACAGTACGGCTGAACCGTCGCGCGCCAATTCATCCCCCCAGCCGAAAAAAGATGCTATATAGTCTCTCTTGGCAGGGAATATCCATCCCAGACCAGACCCCTTTTGAAATATTACATGCACTGTTTTACCCTGGTGTATAAACCCACCCACCTACGTATACTTTACTTTCTGTCCTTTTCGTGCCAATTACTTCAGGGTGTTTCGGGAAGGCTGTGTACAGGCTTAAGTCAGAGCGATATTTTGTAGTGGGGTGCGAGGGTGGGTTTTCCAATTTTATATCCTACGGATACATCTCCCGTTATCCCCTTTGGATGGTAGCTGATTTTACTGTAAGAGAAACTCCAGAGGGGGTTGGCATAAACGCAGAAATGTCATGGCGAACATCAATGTCAATCTTTTAGAATTATAGCTTCAACGTTTTTGCTCAAAAAACGTCTTGTTCCTCCCACGGAATTGGTATGATGGCACAGTCCTAGACAACCTCTTTAGGATAGTTAAAAGAATAACATAGTACATGTAAATGCATATATGTACAGTTGTGTGTAAAAATATAAGACCATCATGAAATTTTTGCTGCATTCAGTTTATCTCAATCTTTTACACAAAAAAATTCGACTCGAGTTCTTAAAATTTATTTTTGATAAAATAAATACACCTTCAGGTTCACAATATAAAATAAGTCATTGTCATTAAATCTATCTATCTAAAAAAAAAAGCTTTTCGTCCATCAAGTGCTGGGTAAAATGATAAGACCATATATCTTTTTAAAATTTAACCTTTGAAATAATAACCTTTTGAGCGAATACAATCGGTAATTCTTCGAGGCAAGGATTCAAATAAGTTCTCAAGCATTTCCTGTGGTAAGCTTAGCCATTCTTCCTCCAAGACATTCTTCAATTCCTCCACTGTTGTTGGCTTTCTCTTTGCAGTTCTTTCCCCTAAGACCTTCCAAACATTCTCAATAATATTCAGGCCCGGGCTACAGGCAGGCCATGGCAAAACAGTAATATTATTGGTATGGAACCAATTCATTGTCCTCTGAGCTTCGTGAGGACGACCATTGTCCTGTTGGAAAATGGCTCCTATTAAATTACTTTCCACCGCCATATTGCCGCTGAGGATTGAGGCAAGCTAGATCGAATTTTTCTGTTGGAAGGCGGCGAACTTTTACTTGATGATTGGGCATCAGTTGAAAACTACTTTCATCCGAAAATAGGACTTTTTTCCAATCATGAACTGTCCAATTTCGTCTGGCAATGCACCACTCAAGCCTTGCCTTTGCGTGCCTTCTTGTAAGATAAACCTTTTTAGTAGCTGTTCTTTTCTTCAAATTTTCTTTGCAAAGGACTCTTCGTACGTGGCTAGAAGAAATCTCTACGCCGCTGGCATCCGCTAGTTGTCGTGAAATTTCGGTACTGCTGGCTGTTCGGTTAAGTTTTGTTATTTTTATAAGTTTACTTCAAACCCTGGGTGTCACTTTTCTTGGCCGTCCTGTCGATTTTGTTTGTTCAACGGAGCCAGTTTCGATATATCGTTTTATAGTATGGTGAACGCAAGTTTTGCTTACACCTACTAACTCAGCGATCCGTCTTTCGACCACGCCGTTTTTGTGCAGTCCTATTACCTATATTTTCTTTTTTTTATGATTCATTATTTTTTAAAACTTTATTGGCTTACCTCACATAATTTCGCAAAATCAACCGATTTTTTACCCATCATAAGATATTGACTAACACTTTAATCGCAATGAATGTTTTATTCAGAAATAACGAAATGCAAAATGCATCGAACAATTCCGACAATATCACTTTAGGTAACGGGATATTTGCCTAACAGAGTTGCCAGTTATTTCCGAAATGGATGGATGTTATTTCAAAAGTTAAATAGTAAATTGTATGATGGTCTTATCATTTTACACAGGAGTTGATGGAAAAAAAGTTTATTAAATTTTTAGATATTGTTGTTTTCAATTTTTTATTGTGAACCTGAAGTTGTATTTCATTTGTTAGAAGTAAATTTTAAAAACTACATTCGAATTTTTTCTGTATGAAGTTGAGGAAAACTGGATATACCAAAAATTTCATCATGGTCTTATATTTTTACACATAACTGTATATATATATACAGAAAGAAGTTTGCAGGCATTCCTACTTTATATTTTAATAGTTTGTGTTTTAAATAAAACAATTTTTCTTCAGCTCAGAAGTACACTAAATTTAACAGAATATTAATATGTAAGTACATTGATTTCTGCGTAGTAAAACTAAATTATAACGTAAACTTAAAAAACCTTCTTTATATACAGATGGAAAAAGTGTGAAAACTTATTATATAAAGAATACAAAGTGGTTGTTTTTAATAGCAAATATTATTTTTCTGTTAATATAGCCTGGCCTTTCGTTCCAATTATAGATTTATATTTTCTGGGCATATAGTCTACTAACTATTCACAAAGCGTAACACGAATGTTATTCTATTCTAGGGAATTTCCTCGAAGAGATTTGTTTATTTGTAATTTTGTGCAGTTTACGTTGCCGCTTTATATGCTCCTACAAGTACTCTATTAGATTCTCCATTTTGCTCTCAATTTAAATTATTTCTCCCACACCCAACTACATAGAAAAATAACCCCACAACATTATCGAATCTCCGCCATGTTTAACAGTGGGAATTTGAATCGAATATTTATAATTTTCCATCGCTGTTAAACCGTTAGAAATCTTGTCCACGAAACACGATCTTTTGAAAACTGAACTCTTTTGCGAACGTTTATATTTACATGGCAAAAAAAGTTTATTCACTTTAGATCGTCCAAATAACCCGCTTTCCATTAACCTATTTGTTATCGTCCTGTCCGGTACTTCTGCTATGTACATATGTATATCATGTTCATTTAATTCGGTGCTTATTTCGGTTGCTTGGTTCCTTCTTTAAAACTCGCTGAATAATACGATCCACATGTTCAGAAATTTTCCTTAGTCTCCCAGATTTCGATGCTGGTAATACATTTCCTTATTCCATATATTTTTTAATACGATTTTGGATTTTGCTCCTCATGCCAGGTTTGAATTTTGTCAAATATCAATTTGTTTCTCCCATTTTGAAACATTGGTATTATTTTTTCTTTAAAATCGATTGAAAAATGTTTACATTTAGACATTTAGGTGATTAATTTTAACAGCAAATGAACTTTCGTGTCTTATCGCTTAAACGCTTAAATAAGTAAAAAAAAGAATACTATACTATACTTATTTGAAGCCGTAGCGTTCATGTGTCTATACCTTTTTCTATTGGTACGGTCATGTAACTTCAAGAACAGTGCAGTGTATACAAAATTTTGATTGCATTTTTTTTGTGATTTTTTCTTTTGTTGCGTGTATTATTCGAATGATTTTTATTTTAAATTTTAAAATAATAAATTGTAAAACCCTTAAATATAGAGATTATTTGTGTGTGTACATAAGTTGCGTTTGTTATTTCATATATAAGGAAATCAGCCAAAGAACTGCAGAATATCAGGTGTATACAAAATTTTGACGCTCACTGTATATACGGATAAAATATATAAGGATAATACAAAAGCGTTAAAATAAAAAGAAGAAGACAGATAAATGCAATAAAGCAATAATAAAAATATCGAGAGGACTGGACACATAATAACATCATAAATATGAAATTTTTTCCTCAACAGAAAATTCTTTCAAACTTTTTCCGCTATACCTATACATATATTACTTAATGCTGCAGACGCATATAGGACTGAACTTATTATAAGAAAAGAATATGAAAATTATAGCGATCTTTTTATGTTTATAGAAATCAAAGAAAACGTGTGATCTATGGCCGATAAGATAAATGAGGTAAAAACCTTAGTCCTCCGTTGTAGCGAGAGTCGTAAAGTCATCCTAAGAAACGCAATCGAAATATCGTCGAAGTTTTTTTATGTTTCCTGAAATCCTTGCAGAGTCTCATTTCTATTAAATTTAACAACATTAATTTCGTTTATTATAAAAAAAGCACAGGTATTTGGATTTGTAAAAAGTAAGCTTCAGTTTTGGTTCGTTTTACCAGTGCTTTTTCAATAATGATAATATCTCTTAGACACATTTCTTAAAACAAAAGATTTTTGATGTGTTGACTGACCATTTAAGCTACTATTTGACTCTGAGCCAAGTACCAGTCAAATTAACCTCAAGATGGGCCAAACGTTCTCTTTCTCAGTTGTTACCGGGAAAAATCTCCTTTTTCTGGGTGCGGCCGTGAGGTTATCATAGGCAAAAGGGTTGTACAATTTTGAAGTCAAGTTACGAAGACAACTGTTGGAACTGACTACAGTAGTTTTATGAATGTTCTCGCCCAAAACTATTGCAGTATTTTTCATCCTTGCATGTATATGGTGGGATTCAACCCTTCTAGACCTCCTATATGTTTTTACTCCAATAGCAACAGCAAGGAAAGTTTGCAGCAGCAATCGCAATATATATATAACTAATATATATATATATATTGTTCAAATATATATTATTGTATTTCCTGCAGACTACTCCCTGAGGATGAAAAATTGTTTACTGCTGCTGATAATGAATGAAAGAAAATTCTCTCTCATTATTGCACTATGATTGCATAGAGCACTATACATGCATGCATTAAAACCCCTATTATGCATCTACCCACCCACCAGTGCATTTCAAGAAACCCCGCGGCGAGGTAGATCACTCCTGAATAATTGTTGGCATCAATCCGTCCTTTCCATTGTCCTTAGCTGATGTTCCTACTGCGCTTCGTCCATTGTTTTGCCTATTGTTGCCATTTTTTTTCAATTCACAATATCCCTCCCCATTCGTTTTACGTACTGTACACGAGCACGTAGGTATCTAAACTTGTATACAGGTGTATATTTTATAATTATCTTTTTTGTTTTTGTAGCTGATACACTTGCTACTTACTGTTTGGTGTTGTAGTTTGAATTGTTTGAGACTGCAATTCACTTTTGTGTACAAAAAATGAAAGAGACTAGCATTCCATTGTTTAATGGCGTGTATAGGGTTCTTTTACTTTTGTTGCTTTGCTTTCTTATAAAAAACGTAATAAAAGAATAAAACAATGAAAACTATAATATGTTCTGGAAGCGTATTGTCATTTCAGGGATTCCTTTTGAATTATTTTATAGAAAATAAATTTAACATTAAACATTTAATGACTTTTGATAAATTTTATACTTCATAAACATTTTAGTAAGCTCTTTAAGGCCTCCAAAATTAATTTAAATATCTTTACAACTTAGTGAAATATAGTAAATATTTGTACATATGCAATATAATTGTAAAATGCAGGTAACATTTCTTTGCATATCAAATACCGAAACAAAAAATTGTATTAACGGAATATTTTTAAGGTATGTAGATACATCCAACGACTAGGTAGCATAGGTCTAGTGTTCTTTACTTGTACTGTTTCTTTTCTATAAAGGAAGAAAGTATGCACAACGGTATTATAAATGTCATCCCCAAAGAGGAGGTTGTAGAGTTGGTATTTCATACTCCATATGTTGGAATGCTTAAATCAAATGCAATGAGGCTTATTGTCGCTTTCGCAACAAGTTAAGACAATGAAATTTACAACCAAACTTTTCCTTCGGTCCCTCCGCCCACACTACACCCTTTCAAGAACAAAATTTCAAAGTAAAAACGAAAATACATACATAAATAAATATATATAGTATTTTTACGTTTTTAAAATACTTTTAAACTACTCGGTACGGGATAATGTACTTGAGAAAAAAAATTACGAACAAATAAGTCCACTTTGCACAAATTTCGGTTACATTGAGAAACAAATCTTGATAAGTTATCAAACTGATTTTGGTTATATATAAAAAAAACAAAAAATGAAATTAAGACTATAAGAACAATAAATTCAAGTTCTAAAATCAACATTTAAAACAGAAAAGAGAAAAATAAAACCAACAGCGACACGGAAAATAAAGCAAAAGAGAAAATTCCAAAAAGATCATAAGTATTACATGAAGTAATAAATAAACAGCGCTCACAACAAGGAGGCGAAATTACTGATAACAAGAGTTCGTTGTTAAATTGAACCATTTAGTCGGGCGGCAAAGATCAAAAAGCACAAAATTTATTGTTTATACAGTCCACATGGTGCATAATGGCAGCGGCAAGATCTATTTCTAGACGGGCAGGGTGCCCGGGGGTTCCGATCCCCCCATAGCCCTTTGAGTAAACGAGTAGACAAGTGAGGCTTACTTTACGTTTCGCCTAAGTCAGCAGCAGCAGCCGTATTAAGCAAACTAAGCAAAAAGTAAATCTTCACCGCTCTTAGTTTTTTAAATGCTACATACATATATCTACATGTTAAAAGATAGAAACGAAATATGCCACCATAGCAGGAAATATACATATGTATGCATTTGGAAAACCTGCGTCAGACCGAATATACCATACGTTTTACATATTCCGAGAAGAGCATAACGCTGCTGACTTTTTATTTCGGTTTAATTTTTATTAATGCTCGAATTATTTATAGGTCACTAATGTATTAAAAAACGCTTTAATGATATTTAAGGTATTCACGACTTCAAATTCCGACAAAATTTGAAACTAGTCGTGATACACTGACTTGATTATCTTTATAACATTCTAACAACAAATACTAGGATAAAATTTAATTTATAATAATCTAAAGCAAAGCTATACTTTTTGTACATTTATTTGATCTACATACATATACATATATACATATGTAGTTCATTCAGTTCAGAAGATTTGTGAAAAGACGTCACGCATACTCCAAATTTAGTCTAAAAGTAAAACAAGAGTAGAGTACCAAAATCCTCGCATATCACAGCTTATGCTTTGAATTAATACATCTAATTTACTTTTGATATCATTATCATGGGCCTCAGCTAAAAACCTGTACATCGAAACGTTTAAAAAATATTCAAGTATTTATCAGAGTTTCACACTAGTGTCAGCTAACCACAAAAATCGATTAATCAAAATTCATTTTTGACCATATCGAGGCCGCCTTGATGTTTTTTTTTTTGAGTTGTGTATGACATTTCAGATTATCTCCAGCACGTATAATCGGTTTTTCGATTTTTCTTCTTATGCACAGTTTCCTTGAGTGGAATATTTGATAAGAAATTGAATGAGTTCGAATTTTGGTCTCTTTAAATGCTTGCAAGCAACAATAGAATATAATTCGATATTTGTTTTAATTGATAAGCTGAATTTATAATGCACACTTGTGTTCTAGTTTTACATATTAACAGAAAGTAGTGATTGGGACTGGTGTAAATTTTTGTGTTTTTACTTTTTTTTTTATTTACATTGATTTGAAATAATATTTCCATAGATTGTAAAATTATTTATGAAGACAAATGCTTTTTCAGACTCCTATTTATTTATTTTAAATGTTTCGTTCTTTAAAGAAAACTTGCTTGTAGTTCACGCAATTTATTAAAGCTGAGCACAATCTACACACGTGCTATGATTGAAAGTTTTAACGAAAGATAGATGAAATAATATAAACATTGCATTTCCATTCAAATCAGCGTGAGCAACATGTGCAAGGAAAACACATTTTTGTTTGTTAATTGTACTATTGAAGTTCTTTCTATATCCAATTTCTCCTCATTCCGTGGAATATTTTTTAAAAAATTTCCTCTAGGGTATAAATAACACATGCCAATGAAAGACAAAAATAAAATATCGAGAAAAAAACAACAGCTTTCAATTTGCACTCATATGGCACAAATTGAATTTATTAGCGGCGTGTGGCGATATCCTTTTTCGTGCTTTCATGCCATCCGCATCACGGTCAGTGTTGGAGAGACCCTGTGGGGATGGAATTTGTGTATTTTACACATTTTTTTTTCATTCACGCTTTGTTTAAATTTTTTTTAATGTTTGCCTCTGCGAGCTGAATTATACATGTTGACATTTGTGGCCGAGAACCGCATGCTGCCTACATATGTTTGCGGAACGCGTTACAATTTGATGGTGTTTGGCTACTTTAAAACTCATGAGATTTTAATGCCAATAACATTACATACGATGCAGTCATGCATTTTATTTATATTTCTACACAAATAAACCACACAGAGTACCACAATTGTAAGAATAATTATAAAATTTCATAAAAGTATGTCATGTATTGGTTATTTTAATAGTGTGAGAACATTTTCTAAAAAGATTTTCACTTTAAACTAGGTAAGTACTTTGAGTACTAATAAAAATTACATAGCTATCTCTGATTTTTTGCATTCCTGATGTGAATAGTATGAGTGTTCATTTAAAACTGATGTTCATATTTATGATTAAACTAATTAATTTGGTCAACGCAACTTTAATATTTGGTTAAAAGAAAAGTAATTAATATTGCACATATTTAGTTTGTAAATAAACTAAAGTTATAAAATGGCTAGATATATATATATATAAGTGCTTTAGGCTAGGCATTCGTTTTACGAACGCAATTAAGAATTATCGCACTGTCGTAAAATTAAAGTGCCATTAATATTAAAATCTGCTTGGTGCAAATTGAAAGAAGAATTTAAGAAACTCAAAGATATGTTTAAAATTAAATACGCATAGTTTTAACTTCCAAGTTTAAAGTATCGAAGACTTTTACTTAATACCAAGTACATATTTGGTAATTTATGTGTCGTATGCCTTCCTAGGTGCGGAGGGTAGATGACAGCGTTAAAAATATCCAACCAAATTTTAGGTAGAGTTGACGACAAAGGCATCTGCAGCGTCAGAATTTTTATGTGGGAGACTCCATTGAAAATCTACAATCAGCGAATGAGCGTATCTACGACATACCCGAAACGAGCCTTTTGCTTCACATATCGGAGAGGTAGTTTCTATTTGAGGGAGTGGAAAATGTATGCTTGCGTTTTTACAGATGGCCCAAACGCGGTAACATTCTGACGAGATATACTCTACGGGCTTTTTGGAGGGAGATTTTCAGTCTGTGTGTGGGGCTTTGGTTTAGCGAATGTAAAATACGTGTGACATTTGTTTTTGGAATTGAGAACACAGGTAAGAGAGTAGATAAGTTATATGTACCACCAATCGTGCGTTTAATGCTGTTGGTATGGGAAGGAGGTAGCCCTCGGTACATGTTAATCAACATCACTGTCATTCTGTTCCATCTTGCTTTTGTATTCATTGCGTTTCAGAAATTCTGCACAACTCCCCATCGTTCCGTGAAATGTTTTTCCAGAGGGATGGAAATAATGTTAACCAAATTCGAGCGCGATTGAGGAACGCTATAAAATAAAAGAAAATAATGCATATATTTTTGGATTAATTTCAATATTAGAAAAGGGTAATGAAAATGAATCAATCTGTTTCCCATACAAACAATTTTCTGTAGTTATTTTTGAGCACATACTCTCTATTTTGTATAAAAAAATTGTTTATATGTACAACCCAATTGTAAAATGTAAAAAACAAAACGTAAAAATAAATAAACGAAAAAGTATTTCAAATACTGCTGACAAAATTGGATAAATATCAGTTTTTTTTTTTTTTGTATGTTGAGTAGATTGAGTGGAAAATAACTTTATAGATTTGTTTTTATGCATTTTCTTTAGAAGGTAATGGAAACCATAATAAAGGGTTTTCCAATAGGGACTTGACAACTTTGAATTCAATTTGTGAACGCACCCTTTCACTAATCATCGAACTGTCACCGTCAATTTATTCAGTAAACTTAACATTTTCATCATGGTAAAGTACACGAACGAACAACGTCTGCAAATTATAAAAATTTACTACAGAAATTCGGAGTCGGTGACCGCTACTTTAAGAGCATTAACTCCGATTATCGGTCGTAATTCTCGCCCTAGTAGACAGGCAGTAACAAGTTTAGTGCAAAAATTTGAGTCTACATATTCGTTGTGTGATGTTGCCGTGCCAATGAGACAACGGGTTGGTCGAAGTGTCGAAAATATCGCTGCCGTTGAAACGTCCGTAGCAAATGATCCAAAGCAATCAATTCCACAGCGTTCTCAAGAGTTGGGCATCGCCCAGACCACTTTATGGCGAATTTTGCGTAAGGATCTTGGTTTACACCCATACAAGATCAAGCTGACTCAAGAATTGAAGCCGATGGACCATTTGCAGCGACGTACGTTCTCCGATTGGGCTCTGGAAAAGATGCGCCAAGATGATCAATTTCATCGCAAAATCATCTTCAGTGACGAAGCTCATTTTTGGCTCAATGGGTTCGTCAATAAGCAAAATATGCGTTATTGGTCGGGTGAAAATCCACATGTGCTTCATGAAACACCACTTCATCCACAAAAAATAACTGTTTGGTGCGGTTTGCATGCCGGCGGCGTCATAGGGCCATATTTTTTCGTCGACGATAATGATCGTCACGTTACTGTGAATGGTAATCATTATCGCGCCATGATTACCGATTATTTGTGTCCCGAATTGGAAGATATGGACTTGGACAACAAGTGGTTTCAACAGGACGGTGCCACAAGCCAC
Organism: Tolmerus cingulatus; assembly: GCA_959613345.1. Lineage (NCBI taxonomy): Eukaryota > Metazoa > Arthropoda > Insecta > Diptera > Asilidae > Tolmerus > Tolmerus cingulatus. The sequence goes on along the minus strand of OY390712.1, from coordinate 13,127,754 downwards.
ACAGCACACGTTACAATCGATTTATTGAAGAGTAAGTTTGATGAGCGTGTTATCTCAAGAAATGGACCAGTCGATTGGCCGCCTCGTTCGTGCGATTTAACGCGTCTAGATTTTTTTCTTTGGGGTTACGTGAAGTCATTGGTCTATGCCAACAAGCCGACGACGTTGGAAGAGCTCAGAGCCAACATTTAACGCGAAATAGCAGCCGTTTCGGCCGAAATGTGTGGCCGAGTCATCGAAAATTAGGTCCAACGAATCGACCGCTGCAAACGTGCCCGCGGTGGCCATATGAACGAAGTCGAGTTCCATTCATAAATGTTTTGATTGTATTTCAACCCGATAGTAAAGTTTTTGAAATATCTCAAATGGTTTGCATTTTATTTTGAAAAAAAGTTGTCAAGTCCTTATTGGAAAACCCTTTATATTGCTATTTCGGGTTTGCCTTTAATCGGTTGAAAATTTGTTATTAATTAGAAACAGTGTGCAATTCAGTTTATTGCGTCTGTAAATAGAGTACAATTTATTTGCAAATTAAAATTAATTTTACAGTGTTTTACGTTAAGAATACATATATCAGCTGTGATATATTAACAATTTATAACATAATTTCTCGTGAGATATAGCAAGGTGGGCAAAAATTAACAATATCACTAAAAAAACAATCTTGATTGCTGCAATATTCATCCTCGCTACTCTTTCGTCATTAATGAAAAGTAACTCGGTTAAAATTACTTATTAATTATGCGTATTTAAAAAATCGTCAAATAATTTTGCTGTTTATTTATTTATTTCAGTGAGACATTCAATATCTACATATGAGTTTACAAAGCAAAACAAAACGGGAATCAGAATTTTAATGTAGACTAGAAAATTATGTTATCTTAGATGTTGGTAGAATTCTATAGAAAATCATAGAAAGAAACGAATCAGAGAAATAAATCCATTAAACATGAGAGAACAGTATATTGAACGCTTTTTGGAAATACTTTGCTTCATAAATGAACTTCTCTTGTGTCTCCCGGTTTACGATTTTTGTTTCTAAATAATCGATTTTATACTGTAACTACGCCGTTGCGCATTTACTGAGAAAATGGAAAATGGTTTATTATTATTATATTTATACATATGTATGTAAATACATTTCAAGTTATGATGAATAAGTAGGGAAATATTTTTAAACGGAAAATAAAACTTTTGGAATTGGTTTTGTATTTAAAAGTAAATCGATACATACGAAAGGGTTCTCTTCAGTTTGTGTTCAGGCTGATTGGCATTTTAAAAATGTGTAGTTACCGGAAGGAGTCTATGGAGCAAACTTTCGAAGAGGAAATGGTCGATTCTTTTGAAACTTACTCAAGTTAAATTCTTTTGAAACTTATTCAAGTTAAAATTCTTTTCTATATCATTTCTACAACAAATTTTATTCTGCGTTCATCTATTAAGGGAAGGGACCTGATATTGGAACGTAAAAAAATTGCTTGTATGATCCGCAGTTACGCTATGTCTATTTCATTTTATACATATAATAAGATAATAAAGTGAAAAAGTACGTATTTAGAATTCAATATTAAAAATAATTATTATTATTATATTTCAGGCAAACAAAATGGGCCTTTCACCATTTTTCTGCCATAATGGCGATCCACTTACGACACCTCCACCTGCACACTGTGGTATACCTCCCTATCAGCTGGATCCGAAGGCGATGGGTAAGTGTACAAACATGGTATCATACTTTTTATGCAGGTATTTTTATGTGATGATTTGAAAAGGATGTAAAAGAAAACAGTCTAATATGCAAGCTAAGAGCCGTATAACTACGGAATTGGGGCCTATTAAAAGAAAATTATTTGTAAATGTATTATACCTGGAAGAGATGTACTCCCTCACCGTCTTTTTTTGCCTCTCCATCGCTTACTTCGTGCTGTTTTTAATTCAAAAATGTTTTCTGAAGTTGGTGTTGAAGAACGAACGAACTGTAACAGGGATTGCGACGATGGCGATGTGAACGACAGCATGCATTAGCCTTGCCGGGAACCTCTTAAAACCCTACTCCTTCCTCCCTACTCTACACAAAAGTGCTTACTGTTTTTTTCATGAATGTCTGAAGAGCCTCAATTTCTATTTTATTTCGACTTACAAAATGTGCAAGAAGTTAATAAACGCCACTCGTGAAATATAGCAGACAAAAATATATATATCATAGAAAAGCCTTTTGAAGCAAATGACCCAAATTAGTTTCATTTAGATCGGTTTCACCTCCACCGATGTTTGCAAAAGAAAAATCTTTTCCTTTTCTTATGCAAATTTTTTCAATGTTTTACCCTCGACTCAATTGAACGTTTCGATTCGATTTTCTCTCGTTTTCTTTGCCCCATTTTACGTTTTTTTGTACATTTTTTTCTTGCATAGCAAATTGTGTATACCTCAGTAAATCTTGCATCCTTGAAAAAGATTGCTTCAGCATTGATACACTCCTCTTTTAGGAAATAAAGGATAAAAATAACAAAATAAAGAATGAATTGAAATGACGACGAAAAGGTAGTTACTTTCTTGCGCATCATTTGCTTTCAAGATTTTCATTGCGAATGGACCGAGGAACTGTACGACAACAACAGCAAAGGAGCAGCATATTGAGATATGCTACTTTTACTTGATGCCTTTACCGTATATAGGAAATACATCTCTTTCTGAACTTTTACAGCCTGTTTTATGACCATTATAAATGGTAAATTGAATTTCAGCGATTTTTATTCATTGGGTATGAGAAAATTGGTCTTCATCGTCTCGTTATACCGTTATATGTTGCGGAATGTGAAACACTCTCAGCCACACAGTGCTAAAACGCATAAAAAATAACAAATTTGTGTTCTGCTTTACTAAGATTTTAATTCGATTACGTTATTTGGCGATAATAATAAATATTATTGTAATCGGGCTTACCAATTTCTATAAATTCTAATAGCACTCGAATATCGCCTTTTTTCTACCCAAGCGAATAGTACCAATTTCAGCAGAGGAGCGATTTAGATTGAAATTCCCTTCTAGGAAATGTACTTACACTATCAAAATAACCAGTAGTGCTAAAAAAAGAACCAGTAATACTATATCTGACAAAGATTTAAAAGCTTAAATCTATGTATGCAGATAAAAGCGAATATATATACATATATGTGTTTAATGCGAATGGACTTCTACACCTTAAATGATCATTTCATTTTCATCATGTATTATTTAAATTAAAGGAAATGTAATACACATTATTTATTGATGCGTGGTAGCGCACCTTGAGGATTCGCTGGAACGATATATTTGAGATATATTAATTTTTTGTAATCGTTTAAAGGATTGCTTTTCTGTTCTAGATTAGTTAAAATTTTGGTCCCCTGACGATAGCTACATATCCATCATATAGTTCCAGAAACCAAAGGATTAGGACAAATGGTATATCGAAATCCCTCTAATGTGGTTTAATTCAGCTAAGCACTCTATATATACCCTGTCGAGTCGACAATTAAACAAAATTGCACTTAAAAGGGATAAATTGAAAAGGGATATTGAGCGCACCAGTAAAATATCGAGGAGACTTGCAAAACCCTATGAGAGGAGGGGAAGAATTTAGCCCGACAGACGGGACAAATATTTTTTTTCCCCGTGATTTCCACTTGATAATCAGAAGGACTCACATATGGCCACGCTTATTAGGTCAGACGACATAAAAAAAAACGTTAAAAGATGTATAAGGAAAAAACGCTATAGAGGATAAAAGAAGATTGTAGTTGGAAAGGAAACGATTTTAATCCCCTTCCTGTTCAAACCCCGTACGGATCAGTGACAACCAGGGTGTCTGTTCTGGGGTTATCTAGACCTCTGGCTAAATCCTTTCCTAGTTCTCTTCCTGCATCTAAAATGGCGAGGAGGCCTTTCTCCTTAAGATCGCTTTGTCGACATTCCTCTAACATTGGCAACATTGTCATCATCATCAGCACATCATAGAAAATTTAAAAAAAAGAGGCGAGCCAGATTATCCTGGCAACTAATTGAAAATTGAAATCGATTTTAAATTTTTTTTTTGTATCAAATCTTGAAGTGCGAGGAGTACATGCTTATTTTGTATTTCAAGTGGATGTGCCAGTCAACGAGGGATTGATTGAATAGGATGGTTAAAAAGACGTTTGCAAGGGTTCGGGGGTTTTGAACGGATGGGTCCCCTCCCGCACCCGGGAATTAAATGAAAATTATATGACGAAGTAAGCACTGCACGCATGCTGAAACGGATAATCCCCATGTCAACAGGGGCGCTCACAGAGAAAGGGTGCTCTAGGGTGATGCTCTGTTCCCGGTATGAAATCATGATGATGATGATGACGATGGTGCTAGCGGTGATTATCAAGTGTTTGCATGTATCACTCCAAACAGGACCGCCAAGAGTACTAGTAGCTGCTGATGAATGCGGTTTTCCTTTCATTAATTTTTTTAATGCCCGTTTTCTCCTCTATACCAAAGAGTGAAATTGTTAATCAACTTCATATTACTAAATTTGTCATCTGCTTTTAGATTTTTTTTTTATATTATGTAATTACTGGTCAGATGCTGTTTTGATTTGAGTGAGCGGCAATATCATTTTAGAAATATAGCAAAAGTGTAAATAGTTTTAAAAGTTCAATTTAAAGAAGTGGTTTCGATTGAAGATCTTTATAAAAATACCCGTGTACTATCCAAAGTTAACAATAAATGCAAAAACTTTGAGCTAGCTAACTAATTTCTATCAATTCTGCTAATACCCAAACATCGGCCTTCTTCTACTGCAGATAGTGAACATTTCAGCGAAGGAGCGGTTTAGCTTGAAAATAGAATATGTTTTTATAATATGAAAATACAGTAATCAATGCATAAAAAACCGGAGCTAATTAATTTTTATTAACTCTGATAGTGCCCGAAAATCGATTTTCTTCGACTACCACGGATCGTGCGTAATGCGTATATCTATGTATATATTACATTTTTTTCTCTGTAGAGCTGCAATATTAAATAGTCGCCATTAACCTGGACAAAATCAGGAATGGAAAAATATCCTGGAAAAAAGGGTAATTGAGAACACTGCACCTAGTCTTATAGTGCAGCCTAACATTACAACTTTACTTGCCTTCACAAGACCCTGTCGATGGTTCTAGTACTTGAGTCGATATTTAAAACGAGGGTCACGTTCACCCCTCTGTATTTTTAGTTCCTATCTTATATCAGTGAGTGCAAACAAATACGGTTTGTAGACACAGCGCAATAGCCTGGCATGTTTTCGTTGTTGATAAATTTTATTTATTTATTTCGTTTTTAGTATGCCGCGGATATATCATTCGGGTCCAAGGAAGTTATACTTCGTGAAAGGAATATAAGTTTGATTTCTAGAAAATTGCAAAAAGAAAGTTGCATAGTGTCCTGCATTCTGAAACCAAGCGTTTTTGTGTGCCATTCATATAAAAAAGTATGCAGCTATAGGAAAAGAAATTCAATTTCTTTTTGTACGTGCACATATATGATATGCATGTTTGCCAGAGTACTATTTTATATATGCAGAACTACAAAAACGATAAATAGATGACGTTGATATCACTTTGGATGACAATAATGATGGTGACGGTGGTTACTTCCCAGACATGGACAGAAACCAAATGATAATGAATAAGGATGCGCACATACATTCAATAAGGATTTATTTTCACGGATTAGATAGACTAGAATAGAATGGGGAAATTGTTGGATAAAAGAAGGGAATACTGGTTGCACTCTACTGCTGACGCTGTCACATATAATACCTGCGCCCCTGGGGTTCAACTTCCATTTTATTTATATATTTTTTTTTTCTTCTGTTTTCAACGTTTATAACTGCGGATACTGCAGTCTCTGCATAAAGCCCCCGTTTTTTTGCTGTTTAACTGTAAAGTGAAGCGTAAAGGACAGTTTTGTTCAATGGAAAAGAATACGGTCGAGAAACAAACCCTCATGTTTGAGGATAAGATTTAAAATTCAATTTCAAGCGATTTTCTAGTTTTTATATTTACTTCAGTCAGCAGCAGAGGTAGAAATATTGGAAGGGTGGAAACGTTGTAATACAATTTAAGTAGCAGTATAAAGCAAGTAAATGTCGCTATAGTAAAAGTTTAAAAAATATAAAATGTTAGTTTTTCTAAATGGAGTAGTTGGCAAGCATTATTTCAGGCATACATGAATTCTCAAACTCAGGCACGCAACAAAAGAATGTAAACATACGACAAAACTGAAAAAAAAGAACTCCTTCAGGGCTTTTCCCTCCTTTTTGTATTATTCTCTTCATAAATTTTAACCACATACGTACTTGTTTATACTGCACATATCGCAGTGCTTAAGTGGTGTCGTATGTATGCACGAAATGTGAATATGGGAAACAACATAAAGAGAATCTCGCACTCCAGTGGTCCTGAATGTTGAAGGTAAAAAAAATAATGAGAGAAGAATAAGATGAAAAAAAGCCATCTCCACCCACCATTTGGCGGTATAATTAAAAACTCAAGTAATTCCTTTCATGCAAATGCTTCCCTCTTCCTTTCTCGCTCATTTTTCTGTATGTTCGTTATCTCGCTACCATTATTGGTTTTTTTTCCCGTTGTATTATTTCAAAAAAATATATTGATAAATATAAGTAAAGAATTTATAGTTGAAAATACAGCAATACACATGCAAAACTATAAATACGTTTCCTAAAGAGCTAATAGCATTAGTGTACCTTGCTCAAACATATTTTTTTCGCATTTTTATGACTAGATTTTAAGTATACGCATTACATATTACATATATGTACATAGTTCTTCTAGGCAAGCACACCTTTTTATGTAGATTAAACGTTTTAAAATACCACACAGCGTATTCAATTGCGTATATCTGTATGCCTTTAAAAAGCATAAATAAAAAGTAAGAAAAAATAACAATAATTGCCATATTTTCCTATTGTCTCTCAGTGTTTTTTGCATAAAGATTTTCGCCGTTGTAAAGTGCTTTCAGTTGTTTCGGTATACCACTCTTTGAACTAGCAAAATGCTATAGTGCCGCTCTACTGCTAAGTGCGATATGTGGTGATTTTATGTAAAATTGCTATTAGTCCTTCTCCCCCTGTTATAACGTCTTTGAGTAGACTTAAGAGGGAAAGACATGACAAAATAATTACAACAAAAAATCTCCTATTGGAGCAAGAGATAATGACAACAATAGATATGAAAACTTAATTAAAATATAATTTCCAGGTATGTATATTTCTATAACGCATGTCAACCTTTTTGGCCGGTCTAATTTTGCAAATCTACATATGTGAAATTTTATAACAAATCGACCACATACTTTATTAGTGGTAACATAGCGTATAACTATTACAAAAATTATCGGCTCAAGGTTCATTACTATTAATGATCAGTTTACCTAGGGCACTTTAAATTTGGCGCACACTCCTTTCAATCCCAAAGGCGCTTAAAATACGTGAATATATATATATGTCTATGTTTTTTAGTGGTGAAATTTTTTACGGAAACCAACGCGGTTAACACTCAACTATTATTGCTAATTGCATTGAAAACAAGCATCACAAAAGCTGGTAAGGTCCTGACGTCGTCATGCATGACACGTGCTTCTACTCACCAGGAATTTTTTTAAGGGCTTCATAGCAGAAGGGTGTGTGCCTTCACAACTTTTCGGCACTTTTGGTCCGTGTAGTAAAACGATATGAAAAAGATAGGGTTAGATCTTATGGGGCTTCTTTTAAAAAGATAGACAATAAGTAAATCCCATTTTGACGTTTTGAATATATTTTTTATGTCAGCGAGTCAACCCATGTGTTATAACCTTAAATGAATCTAACTGCCAATATATCACCGACTTACAAATCAAATAAAAAAATTAATTGAATAAAACTGAAAATAAATATGTAAAGTTTGGGGTGTGTGATTAAACTGCCTGAAGCGATTTGAACCCGCACTGCTGCATTCAGAAAGGGGTAATTTTAACATCCCTAATGAGTGCGGATCCACAAAAACCAACAATGGATCCCACCGAAATATATGGTACACCTACAAAATACATATATGTGGTAGAAAGAAGCAGCAATTGTTACAAATATCATCGGTTTTCAGTTACACCGTCGCCGTCAGGACTTGAAACCTTTTTAAAATATTTTTTTTTTATCTCTTACTACTTCCATACCAATTTAACCCTTTCAGTGCCTACCCAGAGGGGTAGAAACAAAATCTTAAGAAATATTGTAAATCTTTTAGGGAATTATCAGTGACATGAATTGCAAATGTATTAAAGCCCTGTCGTTTCAATCTGCTTCTGATAGGTTAAAATTTGTCACAAGTCCTTAAGATCTCTGGTGTAACTGCTGTCTAATTATCGCAGAAATGAATTAAAATGCCAATTAGCACGTTTAATGCCTGAAAGGGGGCGCTTCACTCGGAAGCCATCACGTCAATTTGGGGAAGGGAGCGAGGAAGTTTCACTAGGAGAGTATCGTCTCTTAAACAGATCAGCAGCTTCCCTGCCATCATTCATGTTGCAGAGCTTTTATGTAATGGAAAATTGCGAAATAATTATCTGCGTTTAAAAATATCCTTGTAAATTATGTTGTATTTTAGCTCTCGCTTAATGCACAATTTAACCAAACTCATGTAAATGTATGCGACAAAATCGTTAACTATGTGACATGCTATAAAACAGAATAATTTGAATATTTAAGATCACAAATTCCTTGATCAATTCTTTTATTCCTTCGAGTATGTAGTTGAAGCTTATCAAATCATTTGATTACAGAGAGGAACTTATCCTACTTAGAAAATAGATATCCAATCCATATCTTGCAACAACTGCAATTTATCCGTTCTGTCCTTATACCCTTTTGAATTACGTACCCTTCCTGTTCATACAGAGTAAGTGGGACACTCCTAAAAAGCGTAAAAATTGCCTAAATGAAATTAAACACTAGCAAAGGGTTTAAATCCCTTTAGATGTTTCATTTGGTTCGACGTGTAGCATTGCAATATTGTCATTATTCTTCACTGATCTGCAGGTAATGTATTATATATTTTCACCCTTTGTATTAAACTTATGTTTTTTGTTTTTTTTTCGTAAGACGAGACTGTCATTTGATCTTTGAATTTTAAATTGGGGTTTAAAAACCAACTATTTCAGCAAAACATTTAAGAAATAGATTGTTAAAGTTAAGTTAATATTCGCCTCTCCTTTTCTTTGAAAATCTCCTATATCTTTAATTCCTTCTTACTCACATGAAACTATTCAGTTTTTGTCTAGAATCATCTTTCGATAGTCCATTAAAATATAAAGCTTACACTAACAACAAGAGGCATAAAAAATAATAAATGAGAGCAGCAGGCAGATGTAGTTCTTAGAATATGTCTTCGTCCTATGTAAAGATTTTTATGGAAAATATCTTTTAAAATTTGTCCTTATTGTTACCCCATAGAAATCTTTTGTCACAAGCATTACGTACATACATATTTTTCTACTGAAAAGGACCTAGCTATACATTTGTTTATTTTTTTTATATTTTTATTGTAGAACTGCATAAACGGTTTCCATGAGGTAAAACAGAGATATGTGGAGGAGACGGTTTTTGGGAAGTCATAAATATTACTAGAAAATATCCTTGATGCTTTCTTTGGGTTCAGTATACTATTTTCTAAAGTTTTTACCATCCTGTCGTGTGGCCTTATAAGGTCCATAAATCTCCTAAACGAGGCAGTGTATTCTAAAAGCCTCATCAGAATCTGGAGTTCCGGGAGCAGGACATGACAAAAGGCGAAATTCACGAGAAGAAGGGTAGTATCCTTAAAATATAATGCGGATGGTATCCTTTTGTGCATGGCACGCAATTCGAGTAATCCATACAGGAAAATCATGTTGTCGATGAGGAGAGTTCAATTATTGTCATCCAATAGACCGCAAAAATATGATCCCTTCCCCCTGTTACTTTTTTTTATTTTTTTGCTGCACAGCTTAGCTATGGTGTTCGCTGCCGGTAATATCCTTGTAATACATTTCAATCCCCATCTGACATCATCTATGGGACTAATGGCCGTGAACGATAATGATTTGATGTCCTTTTTATTGCGCTCTCATTATTACTATGATTACATGTGATGTGATGTTTCATTATTGCTAAATACTTCGGTTGATGATGAAAACGATGACGATGATGGTGCTGCCATTCCCGCATACGTGACAACAAACAGGGGTAGGGACATCAGGCGAGCTCGCATTCCAGTGTGAAGGAGGGCGAAATCTAAGTAAGTAGATGCCCAGGAAGGGTGGAGTGAGGCTCTGCTGTGATTTGCAGTGCAGGATGCGAAAAACAGTCATGGGAGGGGAAAAATTACATGGATGGGAGGATGGATAGATTTCCTTCCCTTTTTTATTTAATTCACCCATTTTATCCTTGTTATAGCGTTGACTCCTTTTGTTCTTTTGTTACTGTCATTTGTTGTGATTCTGTATCCTTTCTTTGTCCTCCGTATAAGAATGTGGGGAATTATATTCAATGTTTATTAGGATTAATTTGTGTTATTATAATTCATTAACTTGGTAAGTATTTTACCCGAAGTTGCCTTTTTTTCACTATATGTATCTTGGGTGCAGCACACACAATTTTCGCTCGTAAGGAAGAAAAACGAGGCAATGTGAATCAGGCCATTGGAACATAATTCCAACGGCTAAAAAGTAACAAAAATTTATCGCATATGCCCGCAAGTCCTTGTTGGCTTTAAAACCCTTTTTTTCTGCATATTTGTTTCCATTTTCCTTAGACCGAGGAGTCAAGCATACAAAGAGAGGTAAAAATCAAAATATTGCAATTTTTTAAAGATTGCACTCGTGAGGGGTTGGTGGCCTCTAAGCAAGCCCATTAATTCAAACCTTGTTCATTGTTGTTGCCGCTGCTGTTACTGTTTTTGCATGTCGTATGCTCTGTAAACTGCCTCAACATCTTAGCCTTGGTCATCGCCTGTCGGCTTATTTTTGTTTTATCTTTTCTTAACTTTTTTTAGAACATACATTTTTCGCTCCTTGGGTCTCTTCTTGAATTGCTTCGATGTTTCTTTTTTTATGTTCCACTCTTTTTTTTATCTATTTAGTATTTTTTTTAGTGTCTCTTACTTCGATTCATTTTCGTTTGTCTTTCTCCAAGAGCCGTTATTGTTAATTAACATCAATAATTCAGTTCTCAGAATTTTGTAAGCGATGCGTGTTGAACTAATTACTAGACTGTGAATATACGTTCTTTATTTCTTGTTTTATGATGAGAGTTTACTGAAGGCGCGCGGTATTTTATGTTCTTTAGATTTCTTGTTCCTTTTCTCTTAACCATAAAGTGTGTAAAGATCAACAATTATTATTATTCTTTGTTTTTAAAAAAAAAACTGTTCGTGTCTAAATTTTCGTTTAGGTAAAATTTCTATCCGAAGCCACTTATTCATTAACATTATTATCTTCGTCTAATCATCAACCCTCATATGCAGAAATATGCAAATCTTATGTACCAAAAAGAGAAAAATATCCTCGAAAGACAACAAAAAAAAGAGACACGATACAATAATTACTACTTCAATTTTGAAGTATTGTATACAGAAGAGTGAAGTGGATCTTGCATTGCTCCAGAGAACCCCTTCTTGAAAATTAGCTAACTTCAATTTACTAAAGATCTTCTTATGAAAGAATGCAGAAAAAATCTCAGAAGAAAAATAAAATAAAAATAAACCAAAGGCTGGCGATGACACACAATGCCTATCAACATGTTACAAGGTGTGGACCAAAAGGAAGGATTACGGGGTTTTTGTATAAGTATTGCAGTACGTGTCTAGGGATATGTGGCTGCTGTTTCAAATATGCTTTTCAAGAAAAATGCCCCAACGTCTCCCGCCTTTTGGAGGTAAAGTACTTACAGCTCATCACGATTCCACCCACCTTCTTAAGATGTTGTTATCATTAATGGAGTTAGGAGTGTACCGTATAATTTAGACGAATATTTATTTGACAGTAATGCAAATTAAGTTGTGTGCCTATGGATATCGAACTACAAGCCAGCGAAAAAAATTTATTAAGGTATAATAATAAAACTGTTTAGCTCATGGATCTAAAAAATATTTTTTTTAAAGATTAAAAATAATTATATCTCAGCTTCCTGAGTACAATAGTTTGGTACTGTTATTTTTAAGATACCTAAAGGTGGATAAATTTACGTTATTCATTTCACTGAGCTACTAGTCTTAGTACTAATTTATTGCGTATAGAAACCATTTTCTTAGGCTAAACTGAACTAAAGAAACTACATAATTAATTACGAATAATATGCAAAACTTCAATACCACGTTAGGGTGAAGGGAAAGGTCGGCATTTTACAGAAATGAAAAAATGTTTGCAAGCTCCTGTGCATGTTGTGAAAATTCACGAAAGGAAATTCAGTTGGTGGCCAAAATGTGCACTGTAAAACATGAATAAATGGTGAAGTACAGCGTTTGGGGAGAAAATGCACAAAATATACACCTTCGTCCACATGCAGAGCATGGACGTAAAAACCGAAAACTGCAGAGGCGGGCGTTTGCCCTTTTGATTTTCATTTGATTCATTAATCAAACCAAGGTATCATTTGCTAATTTCATACCATTTACACTTTTGCTTAAAAGTTATTTGAATTTACTTTTTTTATAGCACTTTTACGGAAATTTTTATTCTGCGCTTGAAAAACCAGGAAGAAAATTGGAAGTAAATTTGAAGTAAAATATAACACTTTTATCTCTAAAATAGTAAAATAAATGAGATTACGGATTGATACCTGTATTTGTAATACAATATGAATTTTTAAATTTATGAAGTTATATAGTTAAAACCTTCTAAGTCCTCCATTTCTCCAAATCTCTGGCCCAACGTTTGAAGTACTTTACAACGCCTTGCAAATACAGGAAAAAAATTTATGATGAGGTAAAAATACAAAAATTATTTTGTATGTAATTATGGTCGCGTTATAACTTCAGTTGAGGTGAGTTGAATACAATTATTTAATTGCGACTTTCTTAAATGCACTTTGGTAGGAGCGAGGCAACATTCACCATGAATAAAATAGGGTTAGGATGGAAGGGGAGGGGCACCCCGTAGAAAATTGTGAAATTACAGCCAACAATAAATTCTCAACATTCAGGTTGTAGTGTGAGTTGCATATTGTTAAAAAAAATGCATGCGAAAAGGTGAAAAAAAATTAAAATATGATTTTATTCAATGAGAAATGCAGACAAAAGTCGAAGGTAAAATAATTTCAGAAGGAAAGAATCTGGTTTGGAGGTATGGATGCAAAGTGAATTTTAAGCTCTTCAGGGGCAGATGTAAAAAAAAAATTAATTTTACCCCCTTCATTTGAGTGAGGGGGTGGATGATGATGATGATGATGATGATGATGATGATGATGATGATGATGATGATGATGATGATGAAGCGGTGGGTGTTAGTTTAAATGTGATAAATTTTAATTGCTTCGATCTGTTTTCAACAAAACCCAGCCCCGTCGTTATCGCTCCTAAAGAAGCGGAACCAATTCAGCCATTCCACTGCCGAAAAGAGAGATCCCTTCAGTGTAAATATTTGATGTGGCACCGCTTTTCCCTCCTAATTGGGCTGTCAAAAATCAACTTTTATAGTTGACCCATCGCCCCTCATTACTGCCTGTATGTGGTTACCTCTTGATATTATGAACTTGACTCTTTTATTTTTATCTTGTTGTTATATCCTACACTAAATAAAATAAGACACCTGAGTGCCCTTGATAATGGAACTAGTGTCTTCAATGCGAGCCACAAAAGGCGATATAGACTGGTGCCCCACATATTGCATGCTAAACTAGGCACGATAGCACCATTAGCCCTTAAAGACACAACAATGAAAGTGGTTATGGGTAAATGTTTTTTTTTTTTTTTTATTATATATCCCTCCGAATCAGATTAATATTGCCGTGTACCTCAAAGCCTAGGGGTACGGCGATTATGACGATCACCCCTCCAGCCCTTAGGCTGGATATATTAAGCGAAGATAATGACGATTATGAGATGGTTAAACCCTTCGAAGGTATGAAAATATAATTTATTACCGAGTATTGCGGGTTGTTCTCTTACAAATATGTTTATGCTATGGAATAATTCGTAATTGTTATTTGGGAAGGGAACCAATTGATCATTTCCCTTTTTTGGTCACCACAGGTGCCAGCCGAACATTATTTTTTATTTCTTTTAAAACATAAGCAGAACCTTTGATGTACATTCATCATGTCTCCATTGGGCCTTTCGGTGACTGCAGCTAAGTTAGTTGTGAGTTTAGTGAGACAGTCTAGAGCCCCGGAATGAAAAAATTTAGTATTGGATGAAAAAGGAATATTTAGTGGCTTCATGCCTTTGTAAATTTTTTCTATATGCTCTTGTTTTATGTTTGCACAAAAGAAGATACTTTCCCCTCAGTTTAGACTATTATCCTACTCGAAGTTTTTTTTCAGGTTTTTATTTGTGATAAACTAATATAATCCGTACAAAATTATTTTTGGGGTGAATTTGTACTAATTTTTTTTATTTTGGTTTGCACATTTCCACCCTTGTGTCCTCGCAATGAAAAATGAAAACCAGAAATCACTCAATTGTTTTGTTGGCCATTATTGTCCCAGCGGTGATGGTATTAGGGTTTCTGAATGAATAGTCTCGATATAATCCCTGTAAAACTTTTTCAAAGGTTCTATCCCATCGAATTCTATATGTAATTTTCTGCGTTTGCGGGATTTTAAGTGTAATTCGCTTAAAACGGAGTACAGGGAAAAGGGAAAAACAAAAACCACTATATAGATTCCAAATGTGAGGCATTCTTTTAAATATACAAGGTTTCAGCTCATTACATGAATTTTATTCCTTACAAGCTCGAGGGGAGGAAATACTTTTTTTATTCATTCCAATTAACGTAAGTCGACTTATGTTAGATATATTTATTTATTCTGTACGATTTGCTTGTTACAACATGCAATAGAAATATGTATGAGTGGAAGGGAGCATTCTTTAGGAGTTGCAAGTATTATGTTTTTTTTTATAATTTCTCTGTTGTATCAGACACCTATAATATTTCAAGCGTATTTAATTGAAAATATCCGTTTGAAATAACTAATCAATTAAAACTTGGGGAGAGTTTTAGATCAGAATAAAATAAAGCATTATTATATACAATAAAATAATAAATATATTATGTATATAAACCAATAAACGACTAAACTTTTTTACATTTTCAGGGTTAACAAGACCTGCGATATATCCATTTCCCGCCAGTCAATATCCATATTCCATGTTGAGTCCGGATATGTCACAAGTAGCGTCATGGTGAGTTGAATTTTTTAAACTAATTTTTGACTTGTATTTTTCAATATTGTTATAATATTTCATTATAAACAAAATTAAACGTTTAGACTTTTGGACATTATCAAACTTTTATACTTAGAAACATACGTTCTACATTGTCATAGCGTCGAAAGTTTTCTTTAAATGAACTTATGAGATATTGCCGGAAATTGCTACAGTCTATGGCTAATTTGTATAAAATGCAATTTATCTTTGAAAACTGCTTGGAATAAAACAGGCGAATGAGATGGAAGGAGCAATCTTCAAAAGTTTTTGATACGCGACAATAAGCTGCTTTTAAAACATGCATGCAGCATTCTAAGTTAATTTATTTTGATTTCCTTCGGAGGTTAATTGGACAAAAGAAAAAACACTCAACCGGAAAATTGATACCGGAGGAAATTACCTTGAGTATGTGCAATTTGAGAAAAAGGAAGTCTTGTAAGAAACAAGGGGAAAAGTAGAGAATGTTTTTATCCTGATATTGATGTGTTCTCTTTTAGATATTTTTATGTTCTTTTGTAGTTTAATTTTGACGGTGAACATCAATCGGCATATTTTACATTTGAAAAACACTTAGTAAGTTTAGAAAAACCAATATGTATAATTTAAATATTGAAATTTAAATCAAATGAGAGTGTGCAATTTAAAACGTATTAAAAAAAAGAAATAAATTAAATAAAAAATTAAATGAAGGCTTCTTATGCCGGGTTTCGATTTCACTATTAAAACACGTTCTACCAGCTGAAACAGCGATCGCCTCCGAGCTTTTCGTTTATAATTTTCCTGCAGTTTATTTTTCGAGACTTTTTTCAATTTCTACACATTTTGGATGCGGAACGTGTGCTGTGCCCATTTTAAAATGCGTAAAGCGTCATCAAGGCAGTTAAAATACTTCACAGATAAAAAACGAAAAATAAATAGAGAGAAAGCACATGCACCGACAAACAAATATACTTGGAAGAATAATAACAGTAATGTCTATAAGGAGCCTTAAATGAAAAAGACCGCACTCCTACGTAATGGCTTAGAAGTAGTTATAAGCCTACAATTTGCATTCACTCTTTGATCACGACGTGAAATTTAATCAAAAAAATATAAAGGCTGTGAAAAAGTTACCAATAACACACCTGTATCAAATCAGTAACGAGTTCGTACAAAGAAATTTCCACGCATACCAGTTTTGTGAATTCTTTGAGCTTTGTCCTTACTTATTGGATGAATTACTTTTTCTAGTTTTAATGAAGACCCAATTTTGGTTAAAAAGAAATGAATAATATTAAGATTAATAATATCTACTTATACTGTTAACTATTGCAGAACTGGAACAGATTGCGCAAAGATAATATTTATGTACATATCTTATCATCCCCTTCTCTCCTAAATATGTATTTTGTATTGTATTATGTTACGAAATTGTATGAGCCTCTAATTGTATTGAATAATTTTTAGTTTATGTGATTGTCACCATCGGTGATGTAATATGCTAAGCAATATTTCATTAATTAAAAATTGTGGGTTGCAGCAACTGAGCCAAAAAGATGTTGAAAAAATTATATTCTACCGGCCAAATTTGGTATGTCAAAAGCAACACCGCCTCCTTGCATTTATCCAAGCCAAATTTAGTTGTCTAATTGGATAGCAATTAATTGTTAAAACTCTACAGTGGTCGCTTGTGAGCTCTTGGGCTACAAAATACTTCTGGTAGGTGGTACGCTCGCAAAATTTAATTTGTGATCTGTTTCAATCACCTGGCGCAAAACAAAATAGAAAATAAACGCAGGAATGAGCAAAAGCATTACCACCACCCACGTTTGAATTAAAATACTATAAAGCGATGCAATGTTTTGAAATCTGAGTGTGCACCTCATAACTGCCGTAATTGATTATGTATGTACGTCAAGTTGCTAGCTAAGTTCGCATTGCAGTGTCAGTTACATAAGTATAATGATATTAATATTTTCTTTAATATTTTAATTTGGTTTTTGATCTTTCTCCCACAATTTTCTCAGATATAAATGCTTTACGGTATTGCCTGCTAGAAGATTGATAAAATCGGTTTCATAGGTTAGGAGTTAAGCTTGTCTAAAGTATTTTTTACAAACTTTTTGAATAAAGTTGGATAAAGGAGGCAGATTAAACAGATGGAAATAACTTACACAAATATTTGTGCTTGATTTTCTCCAGTGTAAGATATTCTCTGGCTAGTAGCACAGATTTTAACATTTGGTTTTCTTACAACTACCTACTACTAGAAATATTTTGTTTTGTATGATCAGGACAAATCGTGCAATTGCTTTTTGAAGATGATATACCATTAAAACACTGTTAATTTAGTTAACAGACTCCAAGTTTAATATGGTCACTATAATTATGCAAACTTGCTTAAGAGGGTATTCTGGACTAGAAATTTTTAAAATTTTTTTTATATATTTTCTTATAGTGAATACTTTTAAGAATATGCTGTCCAAAGGACATTTTAAAATTCCAATAATTGGGAAAGTTACAGCTATTTTAACGACGCAACAACTAGACCAGTCCTACTGGAGCTACTATACCCTGAAATGTTTAAACGCGTTTATCTCGAAACCACTTTTTTCAAGTCTATTGACACGATATCTCAAGTTCTCTTGATATAACTCATTATGGTCGGTACCACGATCGTTAAAAAAAACATTTTTTTACTATTTTTAAGAAATTAATAACCGGAAAGAAATAATGAGAAAATGCAAATTTTTTTTCAAACAGTTGCCATTTTGCGAAAAAAAAATTTTTTTTTCGTCGAGACATACACGATAACGAAACTTTTACTAATTAAGATCAATTTTTTTTTTTCCCCGATCATTAGATCATCTAAATCGTGTCAACCAGGACACATGGTTTTGTTTTAAGGCCTCACTTCACCACCCTGTAATTTCCAAAATTGACGACATTTTTGTTTAAATGTTTTTTTATTTTCATTCGTTATCTTATAAATAAATATTGGCCAAGAATCCGATACTAAAAATATGTTACGTTTGTTTTTAAACTGAATTCCAAAAAACCGTCAAATTTGGTTTTCTAGACCAGAATACCTACCCCCTTAAGAGGTTTGAAGGTGAATGGTTTTTATTTTTTAGTTGTTGTTTTTGAATTTTTTAATCATGTTTTTAAATATATTTGACTATTTAATTAAAAAAATATAGTTGTCTTTGTATTTCCAGGCATACTCCATCAGTGTACTCAGCAGCGTCTAGTTTTAGAAGTCCATACCCATCTTCATTACCCATTAATACAACGTTAGCAAGGTAAGTCATTTAAGTTATGGTAAAACATATAAACAGTAAAATAAAAAAAAATCAGCCATGTTAATTCTTATGTTTTAACTTTTATTTCAGTGATTTTCCGTTTCGTTTCTCACCAAGTCTGTTGCCTTCGGTTCATACGCCACCACATCATGTATTAAATTCGCATCCGGCTATAGTAACGCCAGGACCTAAACAGGAAATTGGTCAAGACAACTCTAATCACAGATATGGAAGGTATGTAAAGAGTTTTTTTATTTTAATTATGTTGTATTTGAAAAAGTTCCTTTGTATATAATAATATTTGTAAAGGATAACGTATACGAAATTTCACCATTAAGTCTTAAGGCGAACATTAAATGATTTTTCATTTAAATCAACATTTAATTTTAATGAGATTCAATATTGTACGCTCTTTTATATGTAGAAAAAGCCTTAAGGAAGGAAAAAAAATGACGTCTGAAAAAAAATGAAGGAAGAAAGTTCAGCCCCTTTTTATAGTTGGAGTATTTTTCCTGAATAAAGCGAAAGCCACCTCCCATTCAAGCGCGGGCATGTAATCAAACTCTGGTGAGATGAAAATTGCTCCAGGATTTTCTAGCGAAGTATTGTGGTGTATTGTAAGACTATCCCATCTACGCTTACACCATCACCGGCATTTTGGGACATGCGCGCCGAAATGCTATAGTCCCTTCACCTATTTTAATGCATATTTTACAAGAGGGTGCTACTAAAATTTTCTCTATCGACCACTAGGCGGACACACTCAAATTCAGTGTCCCTTGTAAAGTACATAGATTCACATTTTTAGCGACAGGTATATAATTCCGTTTTTGGGACAGATATTTGGTTATTGTCCTGGGTAAATATCCAAAACCTAAACCTTAATTTCTGTAATAAACACTTCCTTTTAGAAAAGTATAAAATCAAGGATCAAAGTAACGACTATTGAGAGTACTTTTTTAATTCTGAAGTTTTTCAATGAAAGTAAACTTTTTCAAGCTTTATGGTCCTAAAGCTTTGCCTTTACTTATTATGTTTTAAACCATCTATGCTTTCTTAGATATTAGTGCGCTTGCGTTGCTACTGTTATAAAAGGATACAATAAAATTTGTGGTTTTAAAATTTTCGACGTAGTTTAATATTCCTGCTCTGTGAAGAACTCAAAATGAAGGAGGAAGAGGTCGTCGGAGAGATAGACATAGAAGCAAGAAGAGAGCAACGTTTTAAGAAGTTTTAGTCCTAAGCTTTTCTTTCTTTTCTTGCCAAGTATGGCGTTTATATACCATGGCAGAGTGGCGATTCTTTTTATCAAATTCCCTAAAGGCCTTGGCTGACCTATTTTTTACATTATTAACCATCTCCTCCCACTTATTTTTTAATTTTGAAATGAATTAGTAGTACTCAGAAATATGGCTCAAAACTTACAGACTGCTTTACGAACGGATTTAATGGCAACACTCTTCTAAGAATATTATTTTAGAGCTTTTAGGAGCTTATGTTGTTCAAATACTTTTCGAGCAAATTTTCCATTGCGGAAAATGGTTTGTCGACGTTTTTTTCATATCCTTTAATAATAGTAAGCAGCCGCATCTATATATGAATATCTAAATACATGTCTATATATATATTAACTTTGCCAGAATATACAGGAGCACAATTATTATCCTTGTATGTATGCTATAAATGCATCGAAGCTTAAACATTTTGTTTTCGCTTGTTGAGCTCACATAATGTTTCTTGTTCATCTGAGCGCGCTATCTTCTAGCGCTCGCATCAAATGTATGCGTCATCTTCGACCGTTTATACATCACAACATAATTAATATAAAAATATTGTGGACTAAAAATAAAACGAAGGAAGAGGATAACAATAACAAACAAATTGAAATATGGCGAAACAAAATGTGTATTCTTGATAAATGTATAAAAATTGCAACATATAACATTGTGTGAAAAGAATATCTCATGTAATTAATTTTTGCTAAATTATCGGGATTTGTAATATTGCCGCATTGTCAGTAATTGTAAGTGCTAGCTTCCGTGCTGTGAGTGTATTTCCTTGTATTTTTTTTTCTGTGAACCACTGTTTCGTGTAAATTGTATTCATGCTTGGGAGCCCATTTTTTCCCTTAAGACTTGTATGCTCTGTTTTCATTCAGTGAACGTGTAACCGTTTAATAAAAGTAATAAGAAAGTTTATAACAAAAATTGGGAAAATAAATTCCTGATTCCGTGTTTTTTTTTCAAAGTCTTGGTCATGTAAAAATTGTGAAAAAAGTGTTTTTGTGCCTCTCGTATTTCCTCGTCATCAGAAAAATGTGTTAACAAAAACAAGGACTTACCACCCCAAAAAATATTTTGGCTTTGTGGTTGTGAATAAAATGCATAAAGAAAGCATACAAGTGCCGAATAAATCCAAACAACTTGTAAATTTTCGTCAACTTAACCAAAAGTTCTAGATATTAAACATCTTCCTTGGAAACTAACTGCAGAAGCTGTTCTTGAACTACAATTGAAATGCGTAACAAAACTCAAAAATTATGTTCCCTAACCCTAAAAACCGGTTAAGTACCTTACGATATAAAATCGTTCTGTTTACTTAACGCTGAAAATAATTGGATCCTTTACTTATTAATTCGTTTAATATCTTAAAACGTTAAATTGGAGTTGAAAGCCAATATTACAAATTTTGAAACGGCATTTAATCCAGGTTTCTATTGTTAATCAGTAATTGGTTTTTCGGATTGCAGACCAATTTTTATAAAATTCGTTACTTTCTTAGTACACGAGTAGCATCGCTAAAAACATAAAATATATCTTCATTATTTTTCGTGGCAAACCTGTTTCACTTAAAAATAAAATAAATCAGTATACCCTCATGAAATCTTTAGAATTCTTACCAAATAGGAGAACACCCCCAAAGGGAGTAATACCAAAAAAGGTAGGTATGCCTGATATGAACCCTTCATTCTTTTAAATAGTTGGTATTAAAATACACAAGAAAGCTAATATCAAAAAAGAACAGGGAATTCACAAATGTCCTCTTCTCTTTTTCAGGCTCTTTCAAGTTAAAGCCCTTTTTTGCGCAAGTATAACAAATACACTTGCGATGGCAAACATTACACATACAGACAATAAATATGCATATATATATGCATATATATATGCATATATATATATATATATAATGCATAACTGTCAGAATTATCTCGCAACTCAAAGTATTCATAGAATGGCTTCCAGGATAATCTTCTGCAATGAAAATAAAAACAAGGTATTTCTGCTAGGTCCTTTTCATTCCCTTTCGTCCTTATGGCTTGTCATACCCATACTATGCCTTGTTAATATGAAGAGAGGAAATACTTTTCAAAAATATACTAAAGAAAGAAGGTTGCTAATTTCTTTAAGATTTTGGACAAATCACTTTTCAAAATTTATTAACCCTTTGCATTATGAAGTCACCTCTGGCGTGACAAAACTATTTTTCCCTAAAACTCTGTCTGGCGCTACACTTCATATATAAAACAAATTAGTGGGAAGCAGTTTTATTTAAAAAATGCTTTGAAATTATGTGTATGTACATAAATGTCTTGTATTATACATTTCTCAGCATAATAATGTTAGTATTCCTTATCAAATGTTCGATTTTCGACAAGGCGAGAAACCCCGTGGAAGACCCTCAACATCAGACCACAAAAACTGATTAGATGATAAATTACATATACTAATGGCAGATCCTCAAGGCAAACATAATGATTACCTAGTATGTTGAAATCGAAAAATAAAAGGTGGAAGGCGAACAACAGCCTACTTTTGTGAAACTTGCGACAGGAAACCATTTTTACATGTAGGACATTGTTTTAAAAAGTACAATAATATAAATAAAAATAAACTGAAAATTCGTATTTTGATACTATACATTCTTTATAAACAATCGTTTTGTTAATAAAACAAACTTTAAATAACTGCAAGCAATTACTTCATACCTAAAATGTGATATCAAAACCAGAAAAATTAAATCAGAGTTGACCGAGAACAAACTAGAAAAACAATTATAGTGCAAAGGGTTAAATGGGAATTAAATGAGCCAACACTTTTATTTTTGAATGAGATATAACATATTTGCTTGCATGTAAATATCTGATTTTTTAATTTCAAATAAATTGCGTTAAGGATAAAAATATATTTCGCCCTATCGCAATATTTTATACATCAATTACAAAATGGTTTTTATTGTAAAATTCAATGTATTTCTTTGGGCTGTGTCCATTGTAAATTTAGCATTATCTTATCACAAAATACAAATCAGGTCAGATTCATGCTTTATTTTATTTGCGGTCTGTTAAACGAAAACAAAATTGCCGAACATAAGGAAGGGTGGGATATCATCTAAACAATAAATAAATACTGCATGATTCCTTCTATAATTCTCCTGCTTTATTTACCTAATATTGTGAATCCCTTCTAGTAGTATGTTATTTTGCATCATGCTCAATATTATTACGCTCAACTCTTTCAATCTCCACAATGGGATATACCAAATCCGTATGCAAGAAAGAAACAAGAATAAAGATTCATCAAATTTTCTATTTCAATACAAAATTTCTATTTCAACATAAAATGTAATTCCTTCAACTATCGCAGCTGTATAACCGTCATTCGGAAATATTATAAGTATAATTTTCATAATGTTCACTTATTTATTTGATGTTTCTCCTTTCCCAGTATATTCTTGTTAAAACAATTTCTGTTACAATTATTTACACCATACCAAATGCGCATTTACTTCATATATGTATATGTAAATATTTTACAATGTACGCAACTCTTCTCTAAATTTCCTTGAAAATAACATAAATAATGTATTGCACACCTATAATGCGTATATAAAGAGATAATTTTTTTTTTTTCAATTTGTTTTGTCAATGTTGCGGCGTTTAGATTTTTTCATGAGACATTTGTGGAGTTGATCTACATAGTATAAGGGGAAAAGGTAATCCCTGCAATAATAGCAGATATCAGTGCAACAAATTTCTTAATATCTCCCTAGCCATTTCATCAACGCCCACATCTTTCCTTTATCGCGCCGCTCATCATCATTCCCTCATCGTTGTATGCAGTCAACCATTCGTTATTCGTTCCCCTGCCATCGAAGCCCCTATTTTACTATGCCCTACTTAGTCAGTTTTTCGGTTGATACTACACAGCATTTCAAGCATTCAGGTTGCTGAACCACCACCCTCAAACGTTTCTTTATGCTGTGCAACCCTAGATTCTAGAAGATTGGAACATCATCACCAACGTAATCCCCAACAGAGTATCCACTTTTTGTTTTATATATATATATGTATATATTTCTATCCCTCTTACGCATTTTCTTCTCCCTCATCTGAAATTATTTTATGTTGGCAATTCGCGTTCTGCCTTTGATGTTATAAATGTATTCTGTTTTGTGATGGTTGCCGGAGATGGAGGACTGGTGGAGCTGATATGATATTTGTGCTGTATGCTGTTGATGACAATGATGATGATGATGATGATGATGATGATGATGATGATGATGATGATGATGATGATGATGATGATGATGATGATAATGATGATGTTCCTGCGCCCGACATTTATCCCTTCCCCTGCCCATTGTTTCTCCTTTTCATCGTAGATATAGGCTAGATACACGGTCTAGTCTGTTTGTTGCTTTCTGTTGCTGACTTGCTTACATTTTACTCGATTTACTTCCCTTCAAGATCCATCGTCATCATCACGCAGAGTATACTCCGCTGTTTTGTACCCTTTATTTAAAGTAATGGTGACACTCACCCTTATTCCACACTCCGACGGAGAACTTGTCCGACGTAAACTGTACGATACGACGTAACATTTTTTCGTATTCCGCACTACGAAGGGATCTCGTGAAAGCACTGCCAATCGGAGTCTTTTCGATTCACTCCGAAAAGCAGCTGTTAAGTGTCAAAAAAATATTAAAATAAGTGATTGAAGTGAATTTATAAAGCAAAAGGTGGCCAAAGTGTGTTAAAGAAAGTGTTTAAAAAAAAAATCTGAATTAAAGGGTACCTACGCATGTTTATCAAGCTATCGTGGGTCCGGGTCGAGGCCATAAAACCCAGAAATGCAGGCAAACAAAGGATATTGGGGAAACGAAAATTCGTTAAAACCCAAATCCTGCGCAACCACTTTATTACAGTTTGTTGCGGTTTTCTGTTTTTTTATTTCTTACCTAACTTAGGGCACAATTACATTGTTATGCAAAACAATAACAACCATTACAGTACGAAACTTAAATTAGTGTTTATCCTTCATTTCATTTAGTGGAACATAAAAAGCTAATCCTGATTTTCCCCTTTCATAAAACAGTAGAAATAACTGACATCGCAACAAATTACAATTCAATTTATTGAAAATAATTTAAAAAACGATCAAACTTGGGTACATGCTAGTGTGGAAAACTAAAGCAACATTTTAGTTGCCTCCCTAGTACTTTCCATGATAGTCCTTATTTTGAATAATCCCAGCACAACTTCGTGGCATAGACCCTATTAACTACATAATAGTAGATTTAGCTATGCTTTCCTACTCTTTTTTTCCCGTGTTTTCATTGATTACGCTTTATTTCTAAAACGACCGTTATTTAAGGATCCTGAAAAGATTTTCAATGAGATTCAAATTTGATAATTGAGACAGTCAATCAAGAACTTGAATCCCATTATCATTAACCAGCTTTGATGTGTGTTTCCGGTAATAAAACACTATTTAAGTGGCAAGTTTAAATTCTCCGACACACTAATCGCGTCGGAGATTTTCTCCCGAAAATCGTGTGTACGTCGGAGTGCGGAATATCAAAAAGTTACGAAAGTAGAAATTCGGAGTGCGAGTTACGATGCGGAAGATTTCGGTCATTACGTCGGAGTGTGGAATACGACACGGAGAACTTCGGAGAAATCTTACGTTCCGTCGGAGTGTGGAATAAGGGTGATTCTCACGACTCAAACATCTATAATGAAATTTTATTGCATGAATGTTACCTTTGCTTGCTTACTTACTTAAATTTGCACTTTAAGTCTTGCCACCAAGCCCCTATTTTTAGTATGAAACCAAGAAAACCCTTTACGTGGTAAAGCCGAATAGGAGCGGGGGAGTGAGTCTAGTGGCATCCTCTATTGGGTTTCTTTCTCTCCTGCTCTCACTAACTCGTGTTCTCTTTTAATAAAACTACCCCATCACTGTGCGCCCGCTTATGTCTCTTCTCAGTTATATTTGTATATTTTCGAACATAATAAAACCTTATCTCTCCAGAGTGAGTGAATGATCCTATGGTGTAGTTGTTATATTCCCACCCGAAAAAAGCATTTTCCCATTTTCTTCTGTTTTTCCCTCGATTTGAAACACAAATAATAAATAAATGGAAACGAAATGCGCTTGAGACACTTCTCCCATCCATCAAAACTTAGTTCGGCTTCTATCTTTGGCAGTAAGGGTATGTTCACACGGGTCTCCTACAACACAAATTCCGAAATCATATACAATCTTAATCACCCAATTTAATATACATATGAAACTAAAGGAACTAATTTAGAATAAAATTGAATAAATACTTAAATATGATTTCAAGACCAACTATCCTTGAGGCAAAAGAATACGGTTAATAATAATGACGCATTTAAAGTATAAAAAATTGTATAAGTTCTACTACCGACCAGAAACCTTTTCATAGTGCGATTTGATTTAAGTACGGCTATCGTGCTATTTTGAAAACGTTTTCTGAAAATTTACAAAAATAAGATAAATTTCCTCATGTCTCAAGAGTGCTTGTTTACAAAATAAGTGGTTGGTGTAAGTGACACAATTTTAATGTGCGGTCAGGCGTGCCAAAAACCAAAAGACAGAGAAAATATACAAACAAGGCGATTTTTCCATCGTTTTTTTCCAACGACACCCTGGCAACAACAGCACAACAACACAATTCCAAATGTAGACAAATTTTTGTATACATGGCTACAGGAAAAAGATAGTGTGCTTTTGTGTCCACAATAAAGTGGTGCATGTGGAAAAACCTGTGGATTGTGTTTACATCGGGAATAAAAAGAAGAATGATAATTTTATATATAGTAATTTATTTGTGTGCCTATTCAATTATAGGAAAAATAGTGGGTTAAACGGCTCTAGTGTAGGGTTCTTGTTTTCATACACTTCTAGTCAGTGAAATGAAATTGTTATTTATTACTATCATAAATTAATTAATTTTCATTCTTTTATACATTTCTTAGTAAATTTCTGAAAAGTTGCTAATTAAGCTAATTGAAAAATCTTTAGCACAGCTGGAAAATAAGCTTTTACTATTTTTTGAAAATTCCTATTCATTTATTAAATTTTTCTTTTATCATGCACTGAGAATCCTACATTTTAATTTACCAAAAGCTTAGTTGCTTATCTTGAATGTTTTGTAAATTAAATTGTTTGCCTTCCTTATTCATTGCGTAAATTGAAAATACCCATTGCAGGAGGAAAGAGATGTGGAATATTAATGAAGAAAAGTAAAGATCAATAAGTTCCTGAAGGAACGAATACGATTTATTTAAACGCAAAAAAAGATATATAAGATAGATAGCATGGGATGCAGTAGCATTTACTTATATTAATACTTTAGATAGGATCGATATTATAGGGGTAAATAGGAATAAATATGTTCAAAACATATGCTACAATTGCAATTGCTTCACTTCCTGAATATGTCGTATGTTTCTTATGATGTATGTGGCTAGATATTATATATTTCAACATGAGTGTGCCTGATATACCTACTACTTAACGATTTTACACCTACGTGGAGTGACTGAAATTGGGTGAGAATGGTGATACTAAAGAAAGTATAACTATAAAGATTTTGCAAAGGCCCCAACAAATTTTGTACCAACATTTTTGACGATTTTTATGTTTTCTCCCTTTGGTGATACGGATCGATATGAATGTACTGAATTGTACTTTTCCTCTTGATGCTCGAGAGGACTCCTTTTGGGGGGTAAGGTTAGATTACCCTTTTCGGGTATTTCAGCATCCCCTTTCCCGAAAATTGTCCTCTAGATCTATTCTATTCTTTTATGCACTGCTGGGGTCTCACAACAGCTTCCTCAAAATTTTGGGCCCCGGCAACATTTTATCCTAACACCGCAGCCACTTGAAGCTCCAGAGGACCTTTCTGGAGTAGGTAAATATTACAAAGATCTCTATAAAATTTTAGGGCTAACGAGTTTTTTTATTTTAGTGAATCTTTCGTTTATTTCGTTAAATGAAAATTAAGACAAGTTCAGTTAGTCTTGTAAAAAATAAAATCACAATGAAAAAAACTGATTTTATCAGGTTTTAGAATAGTAAACAATTTTACGACTACCCAGATTTAATTTTTGTTTGTTTGTAAAGCAGATCATGTTCCGCGAGCCTCTTTAAAACTTTTGGATATGCCAGATTTTTTTTTTTTTTTATAATTCTGAAGCCTCTTGAAGAGCAGAAGGAAAATGCATAAAAAAAATATAACATCTAGTTAAATGGGATGCACCGCACTCGATGTTGCTATTAGAAAGATCATGAGGCTGGCACACAGAAATTGCAATGGTAATAATGCACTAAATATTTGATGGCGTACACTTTTCATGGGTATAGGAAAAGAAGGTTCACTTATACATTGTATAGAATTGTCTCATTATGAAACAAAAAATGAAAAGAAAAAGTTATTTATCAATACGAATGTTTTGGGATTGGATGGTTACCATAATATGATACATGACATTGAAGTAAAAATCAATCAAATGTTATATTTATTAGACCCAGAAACAAACGTGAATGAATCCTTAAAGCATAAGATAATGGGACAGTTCTTAGGCTGGAATATTTTTCGATATAGTATGTACTATATATTTTAACTTCTAGGAAGTAATTGACAAAATTTTCTCACAATGTTTATGAAATTGTGAGGATATCTTATTAATTGTCCAGGAAATACTTCCTTTTAATGAAGTATTTTTTTTTAGGAACTAATAAATTGGCTGAAGCATTAAGATGTGTACATGCATATGACGGCGTTGAATAAAGTAGAAGTTTTTTTATATTTTTCGCGTCAATAAAAAATAAATTAAAGATGACTATATTAATATAAAAGTGCTGTAAATAATCGTGAAGAGCATAAAATAAACCGGATATGGAAAAATTAATAAACAAAATCCGGAGGACGTATAGAAAGATGTAAAGTGGAAATAAATAAAAGTGTAAAAGAAAAATATTCTCTTCATCCTATACAAATATGTGATTTGATGTGATATTGTGTTTCTTATTTAAAAAAAAAAAAGAGAAAAATGATAATAAAAAACGGTTTTTGAAATCATTGTGTCATTACCAAAAGTTAAATATGTTGAAACACTTTGAGGTAAAAAAATAATTAAAGGGAAAGTCTATTTAGCAACAAAAACAAGACAAACTATATTTATTGTAAAACTAAAACACAGAAAGACAATGCAGTCAAAATAAAATGGAACGAGCTTAAAATATAAAATAAAAATGTATGGCAACTGAAAACTTTGTAAAAGGTAACTTTTGTAGTGGGTTTGCTGTAAAGGATGACAAATTTTTAACGGACGTTAATTTTGCGTATATGTTTAATCTAAAAGTATACACGAAAAATCAAAATCATCGTTTCGATTTTGTAAAGCGATGGAAAATTGTAATGAACCGCTAAACCTTTCAGTTAAAAAGCGACCAGTTGCTGTAGTTCCTCCTTCGTCGTCACAAACAACAAATTTCTATAATATCAATAACAATAATAACAATAATAATAGTATAAATAGTTCAAATAATAGTTTGCAAACAACAAATAATCAATATTTGTTTAACAATAATTTATCAACGGAACAAGGGCAAAGCGTCAATTCATCAATAATTCAACAGCAGCAACAATTGAATCAGCAACAGTACCAAAATAGTTTAAAAATTGAAGAATCTGAAATTAGTTCGAACGATAGGACGCCTTCACCAACATATATCAATACGGATGATAAATTAACTACTACAAAAAAAAATCAACATCAGTTACAGCAACAACAGCATCATCATCAGCAGCTGCAACAGCAAGATCAACAACAACATCGCAACCAAGATAATACCCTAAACGATTTATTACTGCTTAAGCAACAACATCAGCAACAGTTGAATCAACTCAGTGCAACTGGAGACGCTTCGCAGTCAGGGGTTCTACTATCATTTACAGAAACAACATCAAATTTCAGTGGATTCGAGCAGAATTTAACTGACGATTTAAATTCAGATATACCAACGTACATCAATCCATTAGCAAATTTTTTGGATCAACATCAATCACTCGATATTGCTAAAATGAATTTGGAGAGGTACTTGAAGCTTACCAATCAATTTTTACAGCAAACTGCAATTGCAGCTGCTGCTGCCCGATCTACAACATCAAATGCATCAAACACACCTGATGCAATTAGTTCATTAATACATACAAATATTCTCACAAATAAAATAGCAACAAATAATTTAATTGCAATTATCAACAAACTGTTGGAACAAAATATTATGTCTGAATATTATTTTAAACGAGGAGTTGGACTACAAGGGCAGACGATAGGAAACTCGCTTAATGCAGACATTAGCAGTCACGTGAATCAAATTCATCAACACCACCAACAGCAGCTGCAGCAACAGCAACAAATGCATCAGCGACAGAGGCAATCATCACCACTGCAGCAGCAGCAGCAGCAACATATTCAACAACAACAGCAACATCATCAAAGAATCGTTAATTCATCAATAAATCACAAGACGACTTTGGATGACTTAAGTTTCGGCCAAAAATCGAATAGAACCCCTCTGGACATCGCATCGGACAGCAGCACCGCGACGAATTTGTCAAACAGTGAAACCCTTCTGCAAACGCTGCATGGTTTTAAGGCTCTAGCTGTTGCCGCTGCAAGTGCTGCTGTAGTCGAGCCCTTCGATTTGAGTCAAAGGTTTCCAAAAAATAAAATTACATTTTTTTAATATTTCGTTTGCTTTGCTTAAATACATTGGACAAATTTTAACTCCATGCCAATTTTTCGTTTAATAGAAAAATAGACCGTGACTCGCCGGTGGTGCACGAGGTCTGATAGAAGAGCCTTTCGTTCAAAGTGCAAAAATCAAAAATAATTCTTCACACCGTTTATTTTCATTACACATTTTTTTGTTCAAATTTTGCTTTGTGCATAGACAAGGCTTAAGAGTCTCTCAGGTTGACTTATTTCAAATTTATTGGTAATTTAAAATTCATCTAGCCGTGTTCTCGATTGGAAATTTAAATATTTATGTATAATATCTGAAAAATAATGTTCGCCTTACAAAAGTTTTTGTAAATGGATTTATATTTATTATTTTTGTTTTTTTACTTTTTATTGGTTTGTGTGTAGTTTTTATTTAAAAAATATCAAAATATTCGACACTCTGTTACAAAGAATAATCCTTTTTTCTACCGGTTTCTATTTATAGAAGTCTGGATCAGAAAAATTCACCTAGTGTACAACCTGATTGTAAAGATAATTCAAATGAAAAAAAGAAACCACATATCAAAAAACCATTAAATGCATTTATGTTATATATGAAAGAGATGCGAGCTAAGGTTGTTGCAGAATGTACACTTAAGGAATCAGCAGCTATAAACCAAATATTAGGAAGAAGGGTAAGTTTATCAGTTTTATTATATTTTTACGCTAATTTTCTTCTACCAAATTATTCCTTGCCTTTAATTATGAACTAATTAAAAAGCTACAAAAAAAATTTAATTAAAAACGATATTTTTCTATATTAAGTAATATCCGATCAGGCAAGATGTAGAGCATGGATTTTTAATAAAAGTGCTCAGCTTAAAGCAAATACAAGAAATACTGAAATAGTTTCAACTAAATATACTATTTTTTAATTTTTTTTTATTTTTTTTTTATTTTTTTGAAGGAAAAGAGAAGGAATTTTCATACTGTCTAGGATTTGTTTTTCTGTTTTCATCAAATTGTTCGTGAATTTTAAATAGCTTGTTAATTGTGAGTTATTTTCAAAAATTTAAAATAAAGCTTTTCGATAGCTTTTCATCCAAAAATGGTGTGAATTTTTTTTCTAAATATTTTTGCAAATACATTTCGTGCCATGTGTTCATCTACTTTATGTTTTTAATTATTGTTTTTGCTTTTCTTAAAAAAAATTTAAAAAATAAAGGTTAGGTTAAAAAGCTCTTGCAAAAATATTTACAAGAAAATATATGTATATGATATAAATAAAACTAATTTTTTTCTAATACGAACAAACGGAAGAAAAAACAAAGAAACAAATAATGAAGAGATATAAAAATTATAACAGAGAAATAAATAAAAGAAACAAAAAAACTTTTATAGTGGCATGAACTGACGAGAGAAGAACAGAGTAAATATTATGAAAAAGCAAGACAAGAACGTCAATTACATATGGAATTGTATCCGGGGTGGAGCGCACGCGACAACTACGGTTACGTTTCGAAGAAAAAGAAACGCAAAAAAGACAGATCGCCCGCGGATTCGGGAGGTATTGCAAATATTTTTTTACCTATGTTTTTTTTTGTTTTTTTAAAAATGTATATTAATTTTTTTAATTATAAATACTACAAATCTTATAAGTATTTGAATATTATGTTATTAACAAAAGCTGAAAAAATATTACTTTTCAAAATATAGTAAAAGAAAAACTTAAAATGAAAGAAGAGAAAAATATTTATATATGGATAAAAAGTCAGAGGAATTAGTGTTAGGAATACCTATATAAAAACACTTCGTCATAAAGCTTGTAAACCGTTCTAATTCATGAATTCCTTGCTTCCCATCATCAACCTTTGCTCGTTGTGCGTCCTCTTGTGTCATTTTTTAATTACGAATAAAAAAACATATAAGTAAAATATTTGATAGAAACGGTATTCGTACAAATTAGGTAAATCAACAAGTGAGAAACAGATAAAAACATAACTTTCCATTCGATCAGTGAAATTATTATCCAAATCTGGGATCGGTGCATTAATTTGCCTAGGGTTTGGAGTCTCGAAGAATTTGCCGTAGCCTAATTTTTTATTTGAGGACAAGTTGATGAATTACGGGAAGTCACATAAATTTGAAAAAATGAAGAAAATTATTTTGTTCGCACCGCATAAATAAAATTAGAATTCCATCTGCAAAAATAAAAGATAAAATACAGAAAAAGTTCGATTAAAAATCGAAAATCTAATTTTGTTTTACATGGAATCAAGGTACGCACACACATGACATTTGATTTATATGTGGAATTCATGAAACGCAACACATCCATTACATTATTTATTATTGAGTGTAATTTTTGAAAAATGGTATACAATTATTTATTTAATTTTGTATTTCTATTAATTTCGATTCCAAATTGTTTAAAAAACTTAATTAGACTGAAAGCATAAAAAGCGAAATATCCGCAAAGGAAAAAAATGGAACAATATATTTCAAATTTAGTTGCTTGTTAATTTATTTCGTTATCAAAAAACAAAATCTATAAGAGTACCAACAGAAGTATCTTAACTTATTTTAGGTACAAAATATATCTAAATAAAATCAATCGGCCCAATATTTTTGTTTTTGCAATTTTTTAGTTTAATTTGTTTTTCGTTTCATTAGACTTTGTCAAATAAAGGAAAAATAACTTTAAAACAAATATTCGCAGTTTAGCATTTTTTAATTATCTATTATTTTATTCATTGACACTTTTCCGTTTCATTTTTTTAATAAAAATATAAGAAAATTTAGTACCACCACGATTCTGTTTAATTTATATAAAATTTGAAGGAAATTATATTAATTTCGAAGAAAAAGGGGAGAAAAAAATGAATAAAAATTATGGTAACAGAAATAAAATTAAAACTTGGAAGCGACGTAATCGTGAGGATCTTTATCTTATATAAATATTTTGTTTGCTGCACTAGATGTTAGCTTAAAAAAAAAACAAAAAAAAGGAAAACTATTCAATTTAATTGGACTAAGAGAAAAATGTGGATTAATTTT
The DNA here is from genome assembly GCA_959613345.1 of Tolmerus cingulatus. Lineage (NCBI taxonomy): Eukaryota > Metazoa > Arthropoda > Insecta > Diptera > Asilidae > Tolmerus > Tolmerus cingulatus. The sequence goes on along the minus strand of OY390712.1, from coordinate 13,093,924 downwards.
GTGTAAATTTAATCAAAAATAGAAATTTCAATTAATTTCTACTTTGCCGTATAATGTCTATTATTATTTTGCTAGATTTATAACTTCGCTGTGTGCGTAAACGAGTTACATTAATATTGTTTTGTTTCTTTTTTTTGTTTTTTGTTTTTAATTATATATTCCACTTCAGGTAAGTAAATTTCTCAACATTTTGGACTTAACCAAAAAGTACAGGTAAAACAACTGTACAAATTTTAAACAAAATTATCAACCAATGTAATTTTGTATTTTAAAACCGAATCAATATTTTGACCAACTGAATTATTGTAACAAAATTAAATGGGACTCTTCTTTAATCTACTACATTATTAGATAATTATTTTACGTTTTTGGAACATATTCTCCACAAATCTTAAGATTTTTATATTGGCTAGGATGTAAAAGAGAAAGCAAAATTCTCATTGTAAATGTTAAGCTATAATTTATTTTATATGGCTTAAATCAAATTCATTCAAAATTCTTCGGGATAACACTAGCTTTCTAACACTATTTTCTCTAAAGCCAGTATTATTAAGCTGTCACACTCCACGCGCTTACTTAACTCTTTTATAGTATATTGTGCAACAAGGGCTGTAGTAAGTAGCCGATTACGCACGCTGGCAGCAGTAGTTTCGATGCAGCGTAAAGAATCGGCTACGCACCGCCCGAGTTGCACATTCTATTTTTCCACACAAGTGAGGCGGTGGGGGGTTCCCAAGGGAGGGTGCGGAGCCCCCCCCCCCCAAAAAAGAAAGGGGGGTGAAAAGAACTAAAATTTTTTTAAATTTAAAAAATGAATTTATATTTAAATAAATAATTACATACACTTAAAAAAAATGGAAATTTAATTATTGTTTTCGTTTGTTTTTATGATTATTGAAAACAGTGAACAATTATGAAAATGGAAATGGATATTTTTTTCGTCACCTTCGATAATATATTCTGAGTTTCGAATTCATATAATGCGGTACGAATAATCGCGTTATAGGAAACTCGACTATATTGTAAACAAGTAGGTAGTGGGAAGGGTTATGTGTGCATTTTTCAAATAAATGTGCCTGACTACCTGGAAATTATTGAAAACACAAATTTTTTTCCTAAATACTTAGAAAAAAGATCATTAAGCAATAAAGATTTGTTCGTAACGAAACCTTTATGATATTTTAGGCCAGAACACATGTGCAAAGATCCGTACTTTCCCAGCGGGAAAAGAAGCGCTTCAAAAGGGAAAATGAAGCGCTTACTTGTAAGCTCGATGCGCTTACTGTTCGTAAGATACTTCATTTCATTTTAGCATTGCATGTCCGCGGACGTAAGCGCTTCGATATAGCTGCAAGCGAGCGCTCTTTCTGCGCTGGGGAATAAGGGAAAGAGAAGCATGCGGTTCTAAAGCTTTTCAAAAGCTTTAATAATATGCATCGAGCATATTAGTAAGCACTTCGTAATGCCTTTTGCATATAATTCTTAATGAGGAACTTACCGTTACTTTTCTTAAAATAAAAACACTTTTTAAACAACACTATCCGCACGAGTTCACTGCTTAAACGAAACTGCGATGATGACTTAATTCCTGATGAAATGTGTGCATGCATATGCACGACAAGATGCGTTCTACGATAAAGACTGCTTCTTCTAAGCTTCTGTTGTAAGCGCTTGTCATTTTTCCCGCTGGGAAGCGACTTACCAACCGCAAATGTGTGCGTTTTAGGGGCACTTACCGCTCATGCGTGTGAAAAAGTAATTTACGAATTCCGTGTACACATTTTTGCAAAAAGTTGAGGTTATTATTTGCAATAAATTGTTACTCAATATTATTTATTTCTAAAAATTAGAAACGAAATTTTCTTTATTATATTCCTGCAATGAATGGTCCCTGCATATATTAGCCACTGTAAAAGTTCACTGGACTGATTGGAATCAGCATACACAATTTTTTGAAAATAGAGGAAAAAGGAAATAGTTAAGAATTATTAATAGCAAAATAATAATAGACGATGAAAATACGACAACAAAATATTTAATGTTATAAAATTATTTTTAAATGAATAAACTAAATAAATATTTAAATAAATACGCATGCGCCCGAAACCGTTGTACGATCAGTCAATAAATATTTAATTTTAATGAAAAGTATTACACTTAATTTTCGCTTTTAAGAAATTTGCTTAAACATATAAATAATAAACTACTTGTTGAGGTGTCAGTATTGTGTTTTGTTGTATTTTGTTTACAAATTTTCCAATCTAATGCGCATGCATTTTTTAAATAAAGTAATAATTGCCGGAATCACTATGATATAAAGAGCAAATGAAGTGTTTAGATTTTTTTATGATACTGAAAATAAAAGAGCAGTACCTTTACCATAAATTAATCCTACATTAAAGCAAGCCCTTTTTTGAAAATGGTTTCAGTTTTTTATAAATTATAGATTTCATTGTTATTGATTAATAATATAAAAGAAAAATCGTTCAATTGGTTCACAACTTAAAAAACGCTTTTTTTATTGCCCGCCCATTTAATCAGTACTTTTTCTCACTTAGAGTCATGTTTAAAAATTACATTTTGTTTAAAAGATCTAATAAAATATATTAAATAAAACATGTCTCAGGCTCTTTTATATTCAAGAAATTCAGTCAAGAAATATTTTTATATTTTCAGAAAAGAAAAAAATGCCACTATCTCATATTAATTTTTGTTCAAATTTGATTTCATTGAATCGAATTTCTTAAAAATCATATTTCTTTAAAAAAAACGAAATGAACAAGAATCAGTTTTGGGAATTCCTCCCTTTTTTGTCAGACAATAAATATCGATAATAATATACTTATGTTTTTTTCAAATTATCATTAAAATTTGAATGAAAAAAAGACACCTATTTTTTATTGTTGAAATAATTATAAATTGTATAATATAATCCTCAATAAAATCATACAGTGGCATGCACTTGGCCGTGAAGAGCAGGCAAAATATTATGAACTAGCTAGACGCGAACGACAGTTACATATGCAAATGTATCCAGATTGGAGTTCGCGGACGAATGCATCTCGTGGAAAGAAGAGGAAAAGAAAACAAGATACCAGCGATGGAGGTAGAATAAATCAAAAATTTTATAAAATTTTGATACAAAAAACAATTTATATATTTCTTACTTTTATTAATATTTTTATTCTTTTCGTTATAATTTTAATTTTCTACTCATGACGCATATACTCATTTATCGCTCTAATTTTGTTGATTTAAAAATAATTGCATATATGTATATACGTAATTTATATATGTATATATGAAAAGCTCTATAAAAAAGTACTTATATTAGTGCTCTTAAAAAAACAAAAGAAAAAACAATGAGACTGAAATTAAAATTGAAACAAGAAGTTACAAAAAAATATCACAGATTGTAGCAAAATATACTAAGCAAGATAAAAATAACAACATAATACATTTTTTTGTTGTTGCGAAAGTTTAAATCGTTACTTGAACAACAAAGATATTAATTAATCGAAAAATCAACTTCTCGGATTTTTATTTATATCGTTCTTCTATAGTTTGCTAAAATACTTTGGTTTTTATTTTAGAATTTTTTTGCGATATACTTTCTTTTAGTAATACTTATTACATTTTTAAAAATGCAAAGCAAAAATTGGGCTCAACTTTGATTTTATCTGATATCACATTTTAAAAGTAGTAAAGAAAAGAGAATTGATTTCCTTACAACATATAAAACCCCTTAATATGAGACTTTATAAATAATATCATTATATGAAACCCAATCCCCAAAGAAATGAAACAAAATACAATTTCGTCCTACAAAAAGAACATTGTTAATAATTTGTTTTCCTTATTTTTAGTAATAGATAATAAAAATTGCGTTAAACACTTTGTTTTTATCAAAAAATTATAAATGCAATTTGTATTACTCTGAATATCTCTAAAAACCGCTTAAGTTAATTTTTATCGATAAAAAAGAAAAATTTTTGAATGAAGTAGAAAAAATTTCAACTCGTACAAATCATATCCTAATATTTATTCAAAAGGTAAAAGCAATGGTCTGTTGTTCGGTGTATTTTAATTGGACATTTCTTGTCAATATCATCAAAAATATTATCTTTGACAAATGCTACCATAATTCATAAATTATTCTTTGCAAAAAAACAATACTTATGCAGCCGGCATTAATCTTATAGGATGGTAAGATTTTTATTTAATATAAGCATATATTTTTTGAATTTTTTTATATTAGGTTCTAAATTGTTATTCATTTTTAAATTAGGGGATTTCACTTTCAAATTTTCGAAAGTAATTTTGAAAGTATTAATAAACTTTATTAATACTCAATTTTATTATTTTGCTTCTTTAACTCTTTTAGAATTTTTAAAGGTAATAAAATTTCAATTGTTGAAGCCTTCTGCATGTATAACAAATTTGAAGCAAAATGGGATATTTCACCAATAAAAACTACATATCTCAACAAAGATAAGTAATTTTCTTACTGTCACAACTTCTTCATACAAAGTTGTTTTGTTATCTACGAACATTTTCCAGATGAAAATTGCATTTATGAATTATATCGATATAAAACAGATCACTGCTTTTGTCATACATACGTATATTTTATTTATTTGTATAATTTAATTATTCGAAATTTAAAAGAAAAGCATTGTAAGGAATTTTTTGCACTTTATACACGGTGAAATTCTTTTTAATGCTTGCGAGTTAATTATTTTAATTTTAAAATGAATTTATAGACTTGAAGAAAAAATACGAATACAAAAATCAAAAACTGAGAAAAACCAAAAAAATGCATACATTGATTTTTGAATATTTTTCTTTTCTTTTATATTACTTTACCCAATTAACCATATGAAATACATACGTGATGCATGCATTAATATAACTTATAGTTTGTTTTATATTTGACTATATATTTTTAAATTTTTTATACTGCATACATATATTTTCAACTAAAAACAAATTTGTCTAAAATAATTTTTTTCTTTTATCTTTCACCTTTTATTCGAAAAAATATACAAAAATGACATGAACTCACCTTGAACACAAAAACAAAACAAAACAAAAATGCAAAAATATTACACCAACAAAATCACAATATGCAGGTAACAACATGAAGAAGTGTCGTGCCAGATTTGGTTTGGATCAACAAAATCAATGGTGCAAGCCTTGCAGGTATGTTATATTTTTTAATTTTATTTATTTAAAAGAAAAAAAAATTTTTTTTAAAAAAAAAGGATAAATATTTGTTTACTACATTGTTGCTTCTAAATATTATTATGTTTATTTCTTTTGGTGTCATTTTTTGATTATATCCTTTACTACTCTTTAGTTCTTTAAGAGAAAAATTATTGTTGTTTGAATAACACAATTATTTTGGTTTTATTTTAAATAATAGTCATACTTGTCTTATCATTTTTTAACATTGTTACTATTTTTTTTACTTTTCTTTTATTTGAAGTCCTTAGCTATACAATGCAAGGATTTTAGCAACGATTCAAATGCACTAGAAGAAAAAAAAGCATTACGACTTCTTAATTGTCCTAAATTTTCAAACTAAAGCACATGTATCCTCTTTTTAAAATTATATAAAAAGTCTTTGAAACAAATAGGATTCAATCTGTGACTAAACTTTAATTAACTCTAATCCTTCTCTTAATTTTATTAATAATCATTTTCAATTCTATTCTTTGATAATTTTACAATTCTGTGATTCAATAATGCCGTTTTAAGTCTACATTGAGATAAAATTGTATCTCTTTAAATCATATTTGGGTTCTACAAGTAGTTGCTGAAAGAATGGGTAATATAAAAAGTCTCCGCGTTTTTTTGGTACATTTTTTAACAAAAATTTTCTTTATTGAAAATCAATTTTAGTCAAGTACATATTGAAAATTTGGAAATTTTTTTTTTAGTAGCTTCACTATTCCATCGGTATAGAACTTCTGTGATTTAAGGTCTTTCTCCAATTCACGGACCAACCAACCGAAGTGCTGAACTAGGGAAATTATCATGTAAAACACATATCCTTGCCTGTAGTTGTGCTGAAAAATGCCACAAAACCGTCTCAAAAGTTGCCTAATCTAATGCGTACAGTACATATTTCGCAACTACTTCAATAATTGCGCTGCATTTGACTTCACTATTGGGAAATGAAAACTAAGTGAAACCTACGTTATGACACGCATTAAGTCTACAATGGCGCTTGTGATAAAAGGATTATCATACCTTTAAGACGGTTTTGTGGCATTTTTCTGCACAACTACAGGCAAGGATATGTGTTTTACACGATAATTTTCCCAGTTCAACATTTCCGTTGGTTAGGTATCGTGCTTGGTTGTTCAGTCCTTTGGAGAACGGCCTTTATCGTCGAAAAACTTGGCCAAGTGATTTTCAGTGGCACTTCGGTTTGCCAATTTTTTACCATCAAGAGAGTTTTGTCGAGACTGAAACAAATGGTAGTTAGACGGTGCAAGGTCCGGGCTATACGGTGGATGCATCAAAACTTCCAAACCAAATTCTCTTAATTTGTTCAGAGTTATTAAAAATATGTGTGTGGCGACGCATTGTCATGGTGGGACAGAACTCTTTTTCTGTTGACCAATTCTGGTTGCTCTTTCTAGATTGCTTCGTTCAAACGCTCGACTTGTGCACAGTACACGGCCGAATTGATGGTTTCGCCAGGTCGCAGCAGCTCATAATGGACAATTCCCTTCCAATCTCACCAAACACTCAACATAACCTTCTTTGCCGACAATCCAGGTTTTGAAATTGTTTGTGGAGAGTCACCAGCCGTTGACCATTATGGCATGCGTTCGATATTTTCATATTTCACCCATTTTTTTATCGCCTGTAATGATTAGCTTCAACAATTGTCCGATTTCGTTGCGTTTCAGTATCCTTTCACTGATAGTAATTCGGTCAATCAAATTTCTTTGCGTTAATTCATGTGGCACCCAAATATCCAGAATCTTATTTTAGTCTGCTCTTTTCAAATGATTCCAAACTGTCATGTGGTTGATGTTAGTGCATGCGCTATTTCCTGCCAGCTTGCGTGCCGGTCTTGCAAAATTTTATAGACGTTTTCAGTGACTGGCCGACCAGAGCGAGGTGTATCTTTGATATCGAAATTTTCGGAACGGAATCGAGCATACTTCTGTTCTGTGTCCTTCGTTCACTCACGGCATTCTTATCGTATACTTCACAAATTTATCGGCATGTTTTTGCAGCGTTTTTACATTTTTTATAGTAAAAAAGTAACACATAACGTATATCTTTAAAAATGTCACTCATTTTCAAATCAACAGAACTTATACGAGCAACGAATTAGAAAATTATCTTTACAAAAAATGTAAGTAAATGTTCGTATGAGACAATCGATTCAGTGCTGCCCGATATATAGGGATCAACACCATCTAGTGACAAAAAACCGTGGAGGCTTTTTATATCACCAATTTATTTTGACGATATTTCTTTAAGGATGTGCCTTTTTGAAGACCTTGTTTGCTAAGAGTAGTATACTCTGCCAAACTCTTTCGAGGTTTCTTCTTATTTAGAAACTGCGCTTGACATAAAAATTGGATTCAAATTATTATTTCTTAAAAATATTTCCTACATTACATTTAATAGTTACTATTACTTTCTTTGCGCACAATCTGAAAAAGAGATTTTCCTATTAATTAACATTTACAGTATTTTATTTCTCTGTGGAAAGACGTATATAAATTGATAAATTCTAAGGCTTTAAATTTAATTTATTTTGGAAATGAGTATGTTATTATATTCCTAATTTATTTTATAATGTCTGTTGAATTAAAAGAAAAAAACAGGCATAGAATTCGTTTTAAAATACTTCAAATACAACTAAAAGAAAATGATTTTTACAAACAGTTTACAACCTTTTAATACTTTTAAGCATTCCTTTTTACATATTTATTTATTCAAAAACATATAATTTTCCAATCTTACCTTTATTGTCATCATATGAGACAATATAAGTGTAAATAACATATATAATGTATTTTAATCGTATTTAGGATGAGGATTTATTAATGAAGCGTACTTGGGTCGAAAAAATGTATTCTGTTCTTTAGATCCTAAGTATTTTTCAGAGTTTTAATTATTGTTTTGAATCATTTTAATTAAAATTACTACATTATACATAAAACACTTATAAATTAAAAAGCTTTCTAATTAATTGTAGAAACGAATTTATTTTCCTTGCAATTAAAATTTGAAGTTTTAGAAAAAACCTTGTTTGAAAATTAGAAAAACAAAATCTACATATTATACCTTAAATATGCACAACAAATGCAAAAAAAGTCAAAAAAATTGGTTGAGAACTAGTACTGGTTTTTAATAATTAATGTATTCTTTCGGTAGAACAATCAAATGTTAAATCGTAGTATTTGTATTCATCCCCAAAACGTTATTTCTCGAAAAAAGTAAAGCTCAGAAAGAGTTGAGCTTCAAAAAAGTATTTTAATTTGTAATTACCACCGTTTTTTCTCCTTTAATTTCGTTTTTAATTTTGGTCATAATTGTAAAAGAAAGTGCTAGTGCGAAAAGATGTTAATAAATTTATGATTAAGAATGTAGTTATCAAAAAATCGTTTTATTTTAGCCGACGATAAATTTTTGTAAAATATTGTCTCATTCAGGAAATGTGTCATTCCACAAAGAAAAACCAAGAATTAATGGGGTATAGATATTTTTATATTTGTATTTTTTATTTGTCGTATCTTAGCGCTTGTTATAATTTTTCTCATTCCCATTTTTTTTCCTTAAGTTGAATATAAGTAAGCGAATTATGCATCCAGTCTTGTACTAAAGCTAACTTTTAAAATTTCAAAAAAAATTTTGTAAGAATCATTTTTCCTTTAAAATTTCATATTTGTTCAATTAGAAAAACAACTTCACGCTATCCATTTTGCGTTTTTCGTGCATTGCAGTTTTCATAAGCGCACTATTGATACAAAAACTACAAAAATAGGTTATGCTAAAGAAAACTTTTAATAACCCTTTGAGATAGAGACACTTTTTTTCTTATTTTTGAAAGTTTGTTTAGTTTAAAAAATAAATTCAATTAAGCTTTCGTAGGTATATTGAAAACTATAAAAATTAAAACTGCAGTAATAGGGCATACGACATGAAAAATTCTTTGAGTTTTAATTTTAAATATAATATTTAAATTATTCACAGACATGTATTTTTTGAAGTTTTGTTGGTTTTATTCTTATTTTTGTTCTACTAAATACTTTAAAATTTGTTTAGTATATGTTTAAACATTAATAACCAGTTAAAAACGAAGAAACACATTAATCAGAAGCATCAACTGAATTTTTATATTAGAACGTTATAAATGCAAAACAATACTATTATTACTTATAAATTATTCACCTTTATTCAGTTTATTTTTCTTGTTTGTAAAACAAAGTATTATATTTTATTTTAAACAAATACTCTATCATTTATTTTCGTCCTGGGAAGGTATATTTTTCTTTTTTGTTATTATATTGTCTCTGTTTGGGTCATTTTATTAAGTTAAAGAATTTAAACGTTACTGAAATTATTTTAAATTGCAAAAAAAGAATATCTAATTAAAACCTAGTACATGGATACATACATACAAAATATTTTTTAAATCGTTTTGGGAGAATTTTTGAAACATCGAAATTTCGATGTTGTTAAATAGTAATAACATTTTGTTGTTTAGATCGAGGTGCCATTTTGCCAAATAGGAACGAAAATGACAATACTTAGAGATAGAAAATTTTACTTATTTAGTTTATCTTATTTTAAAATTTGCGTTTTTGTCCCAAAATATTGATTAGTGCGCTTCAGATTTCAGCTCTTTGTGGTCTGGGCCACCTTTTATGCAGTTCTGAATAATCCGTGGTGCCAAGGTCCAAGGTGTTTCGATTCTAATTTGGCCCCATTCATTTTTTTAACCAGTGGCGTGGTTTGAAACGTAATACATAAAATACACTACCTTATAAAAAATATTTTTTTAAAAAACATATTTATTAACTAGTCGAAAAACAATGCTCTGCGAAAATTATAATTTTAGAATTATACATAATTTGTGTAGTAGGCCTAATACTCAGACACATTTTCTGAACTGATTCTGTAGATATTAATTTCAAATATTTTGTGTTAAAGTATTCAAATATAGAGACTTAATTCCTTTGCTTTAACACTAGGATTTTTGCAATTTATGATCTTTTCTGTACAGCCTAAAGTAAGTAAAAGTGAAACATCTCAAGATACTATTAATGATGGATTTATATACGTCTTTTTCATGATAAAACAAAATAATGAATCCGTTATATTATCTTTTTTAATTAGAGAATAAAGTAAAATGTTTTCCTTTCATTCGTTTATCTGTAAATTTAATTCAGATTTTTTAAAAACAGTGAATATAAGAAATTAAATTTCCCACTTTTAACCATTTAATAATATTAAATAATAATTTTGTTTATATTTACTTTTTTTCTCATTTCTGTTTCGTTTTAATCCATTTGAATAAATGTTTTTGTTTTTATTTTAAAATTAAAAAAAGAAGTATAAACGAAAATATTTTAACTTATAAAAATACTCGTTAATTTTAATGCTTACAAACAACATGTCAACTTTATTAAAAAAAACAAAATACATAATTATTCCGGAAAAAAATTATGAAAAAAACCAATAACTCCAAAAAACGACAATGACAACAACCAGCCCTGGTTTACCAGTGATGCCAACAACAGCACCAGGTACGGGAGTACTTCTGCAAAATTCATCATCGTCATCGTCATCATCGACGTCATCAAATCACCTTCAAGTAATTGGATCATCTGGTGTGACGCAAAACTCTAGTCAAGGTCCTAATGGGGGTGGACCACAGCAACCATCACCACAAGCGCCAACATATGTTAATTTGTAAAAAAAATAACTTTAAATGTATAATAATTGGATAAAACAGAGAGAGAGAGATAGAACGAGACGATGAAGAAGACAATGACGTATGCAGTAGAAAAAAAGAGAGATAAAGAACAATATGAGATTCGAGTCTTACAAGTAATTTATTGAGTCAACATATAACTTAAACATTCAAAATTGGCAACAAATATCTTTAATGGCAGGAATTTTACAGTTTCTTCATGTAATTTTGAGAGCAAGAAAAAGTGAAAGAAAAAGATGGAAATCAAAATCACTTAAAACAACTGGATATAAAAAACAAAATCTGAGACGTGGTTATAATTTATTTTTCAAAAAAGAAGAGTTTTTTTATACAACAAGAGTGAAGGGTGATACAGGCCAAGGTCACCAAATTATAGACGGTTGAGACATCAGCAAAAACAAAGAGTGACATACAAGCAATCAAAATAAATAATAGGAAAAAAAGTTTTGAAGATTATGTTTGTAGAAAATATGAAATATTATAACACCTGCGAACTCTCGAAATCTGCCCTTTTCTTCTAAGCATCTTTTTGGTCCTCTACAAAAATAAAACAGATTCGAATCAGCGATGGCTGACACGACAATTGGACTTAATTTTTATGACAAACAAATTGTGTATGATATATTCTCAATATTTCCTAAAACTCTACTGTTTTTTTAATTGTTGTTCGATGTTTCTGATTGATGTTTTTTTCGTTTTACTTGATATAATAATATTTACTGTTCATATTAAAAACATTGTTTTTTTTTTTTTAAATTGTATTTGTTGTGGAAAATTTGTATCACCTACTTTTACCGCTATGGTCTTTAATTAATTTAATTATGTTGGTTTTTACGTTTTTACACTATATTAAATTTAGTTTGCTGAGAATTACCAAAAAAATAACCTCTTTCACGTTTATTTATTAATTACTGTAAAATTTCCTTCCTCTTTTTCTCTTTAACTCTATTTATTGTGGCTTAAGCGTATTTTGTTTTGTTTAATTAAGCCTTAAGTTATTCGTTTTTTTAATTACGTGTGAAAAAAAACAACTCACCAAAAAAATTAAACCTCCATATAATTTTTCCAAACAAATTGGGAGGAGGTGAAATTTAAATTTATATTTGCTGTTATGATTTTTGGAATGTTTCTTGAAAAAGAAAAAAATTTGGTGCATGACTCGTTAAGTTAGTATTACATTTATATATCAAGCAAAATGCTGCCCTGCGTTTTTGGCTGGTTTATTTTATTTAATCTTGAAAAGCGACTTTTTGTTCATGATTTTCCAAAGCCTGTAAAACTTGGTTGAAGGCTAATCGTGTGTAATTTGTTAGTTCTATTAAAACAGCTGAGCAAGTAATAGCTTCGTTATGCACACATAGAATTTCAAAAGACGTATGTCTGAAATTAATTTTTATTATTTTGTCTTTTATGACAATTTTATTTTCAGTATGCATTTGAGCACTGTCAAATTGGTAGAAATTTTAATGCTTAAAAAACAGCTCTACTTTTCAATTTACTATTTCGTCAGGTTGCGTGACTCTTCACTAGAAATTTGTCCCACACCTGCCTGAATAGAACGCAATTATTCAGCCAAAAATTAAATTTAAATGCAGTCCTAGAATAGGTTAAATTTTTTAAAATTTTTCAGTTCCTAGAGTTCTTCAGAACTTCAAAGAAGTTGCTCCCAGAATTTAATCGAAATAAGTTCAATTTACATATACTTCAATTTCGATTTTACAGTGCTCAAAAATATTGCGAGAAAAACGAGTGTTTTATAAATGTTTTTACAGCATTGTAATACATGCATGGTTGTGAAAATTATTTATCTTTTTAAAGTAATTAATACTCGAAATATTTTGTTTTTTAGCATTTTACAGCAAATAATGATTAAATTTAAGTAAAAGTTATAGTTTTAAAGAATTCAACATTTCTATTCTAATATATCTTTTTTCTCTTGAATTTTCCTAAAAAATATAGACGCAAAAAGAAATGCATAAGATATATGGAAGTTGAAGGTGAAGAAAATACAACAGATATGGACAATCATGTTAGTGATGATAACCTTGGCAGCTGTGGTAGTGTCGATGAAGCTAAAACTGAAGATGATACAGAATCACTTAATCAATCACTATCAAGTCCTGGATGCTTGAGTGGCTTATCAAGCCTGCAAAGTCCATCAACAAGTCTTGCTAGCCCGTTGAATCTTTTAACTAGTCCATCAACTCCCAATACAATAAATAGCAGTCAAGAACAGCATCATTCACACCATCAACATCAACAGCAGCAGCAGCAGCATCCTCTCTTTTCAGAAAATTCACAAAACGGTAGCAATATAAATAATAGTCAACAATTAAGCAATTTAGATAGACATAGGAAACCTTTAGGGAGTAGCCTTAGCAATATTAATAATAATAACAACAATAGCAATAACAGTGATTTAAATGCCAATGGAGGTCCAAACAAGAGTGCCATGACAACAACATCATCGACTTCAAATACATCAGCAACTACCACAACTACTGTGCCATCTATTTTAACGTTAACCGGGCAGGTTAATAAGTCTGAAAAAATTATACAGCACGGTACGGGACAAACGCTGCAATTAACAAGTCGACTGGGCCCCCAAATTGGGCATAGTATAAGTGATAAAACATCGCCACAACAACAACAACAGCATCCCGGTCTAGATATGCTTACACCATCCTCAGTTTCAGCAACCTCGAATAACTCAATTCTATGCACTGAATCGCCAAGGACGTCATCTTTAGGTCCATCTGTTGTACAAGACGATAAAATGTCCAAGCGTCTACCTCAATTGGTTGGCGAGAGGACGACTATTGAAAAGTTGATGTCTTCCCAGAGAAGTTGCAATCATCAACAACAAAATTTTAGCAGTTCTGTGCAATCATCAACACCGACAGCAGGTGGAGTATTTTCGTCGGATATGTTTTTTGAAAAAACAATTCGAAATCCAGTCGGTGCAAATCCAAGAGATGTTAATAATCCTCTTAGTATAAATCAATTAACAAAACGTGATTATACGGTTAATAGTAATTCCCCATCAACGATACAAAATCAAGGTTTGCATCAACAGCATTCCCATCATCAACAAAATCAACAGCATCATTTACATATGATTAATGCTGCTAGTCCATCGTCAACAATCTCTTCGTCTTCCACATCATCATCATCATTATCATCATCGTCAATGATATCGAACGATATACAACCAACATCTGGTTATACACATTTGCCAACAGCAACTGTTGTCTCATCAACAGATGTATCTTGTCATCAATTTAGTACACCAGCCCTTACCCAAACATCAAGTGCACATCAACAGCAGCAGCATCATCAGCATTATCAATTGACTGCATCAGCAGCTGCTACAACAGCTGTGTCCCCAGTACAACAACTTCAACAACACCAACAGCAAAATCATCAGCAACACCATCATTCGCTGGCACTTAGTCAACATTTACAACAATTTACTCACCATTTTCCAACGGGTTCAACAAATCAAAATAGTGCGACAAAATCAACAACACCTAGTATAGCAACAACAGCACCATCAACACATCATAGGACAACGGATAATGGTGATAATGGAGCCATTAGTGTCACATAACAGTGTATTGCCACGGAACTATCTTCAATGGTACCGCTAAGTAATCATATGTGCTGTTTATAATTCGAACTGTAATTATTTAGAGTTAAATCGTTTGCATAGGTATTGTTAAGATGAAAAAGAAATTCAGCAAATATACCAATTATGTTTAGAAGAACAAGAAGAAGAAGTTAATACAGGGCATCAAAAAGAGTTAAAGCTTGCTTTCTTAAACTTTTTATTTATTCAAAATATCTGACAACAGCCGTAAACTTAAAATAAACAAATTGTATTTTGATTTTCTCGGTAGAATTTTACTTAAAATATCTAATCTCAAAACAGTTGGTATTTGATGATTTTCATTGCTTCTTTTGTTATCATTCTGGGCTTTGTTATGCTATAAAAGAAAAAAAAACAACTAGTTTGAATCAAATCTCAAAACCAACATCTAAACACACATAAATATATTAATATATTTCTAGAATTTGTTTATTCCATTTCTCCTACTATGATACCACAACCTGTTGAAAAAAAACCATGCTTATGCATCCAATTTTGTTTTTACTTTTAAAGCTAAAATTAAATCTCAAGATCTAAATTTTAAATTATAAGCTCATTGGCGTGGTATGTCCGCAAGGTGCCATTTCATTTTATATAATTTTTCTTTCTTTCAAAAAGTTAAAATGTTGTTCCATCACATCTTTTCTTTAACCAAATATTAACCGGTGAAAATCTAATATGAAATTTACACTCATCTCGACAGTGAACCTTTTGCTTTTTTATACAAAGAAAAATAATCTTTAATATAATATCCAAAAAACAAATTGAGGACTGAATTGTGTGCCACTTTGTTGTGTAATTTCTAAGTGAATAAATTAAAAGAATCACAATGGCACAGTAAACAAACTACAAACTATTCTTAAACTTTAAAGTATTTGGATAAACAATATAAGGAAATTAGAGACGAATCGAATTTTTTAAGTTACACGAAACTAAAAACATTTTGAAATAAAAAATATAAGCAATTGAAGCCAAATTAATAAAAAAGTTCAATTTCCGTAATTATTTTTATGTTTAGCGGAGTGCTGACGTTGGTTACACTACAGGGAATTGAAACGAATTAAATGCAAATATTTTTGGTTAGATGCAAAATTTGAATCTGGAAACTATAAAATTAATCTGGGTTTTTTTTCCAATATAGTCTGATCGCTAACGGAGTATCTCTTGACATTGCTGTCAATTACCTATTCAAATTTAACTATCTGATTTCGTTTTTGTGCATGAAATATTGAGATCTCAATATAAACTTTGTGAAAAATGTAAAAAGAAAACAAAATAAATATAATACAAAAGAACAACAACAAAAAATATACATATATATAAAAAAAATAAGGAAATAAAAATTATGGATACAGCCCTAAAATAATATCCCAAAATTGCGTAAATATGTTTTTCAGTATCAAAACAGCACACGCGTTTTGGGATACAAATTATTGATATAAAGCAGAAAATCAAATATGAACACAGTAACAAAACCACAAAATAAAAACATTAATAACATTAGTACTAATAACAATTTTGCAGTCGAAAAAAAAAGAATTAAAAGAAATAAATAACAATCGTTTAAGATCAATTCTTGTGGTGATGTATGTAAAGTGCATATGTGGAATGCTTTCTATTAATAATGTTGTTAAATAATGTGAGTTGTATAAATAATAAATGTAGTAGTATAATTAATATGAGAGATTTAAAAGGAACGAGAACACAAAATGAGATGAGCATTTCTTTTGTAACGAATTTGAACGAGTAAAGTAGAGAACAAAAAAATAATTGATCAAGTATATAATTAAGTTTAAATTAAAATGGAATGCAATTTGTAGAACAAAAAGTATATGTATGTATATATATATACTATATGTATGTATAGATCTGAGAAGACAGTTTTTTACTATATATAAATATATTAGGCGCAAAGAATGAAAAAAGAAAATGCCAAACTAGGTGTTAAGTTTATAAATAATGACTTATAATAACTGTGCATGATCGAAAAAATAACAGCTGATTATTTTTGATGGCAAGCAAACAAAACACATAACAAGCAAACATTTTTTTCAAAAATGAACAAACCGAAACACTATATGAATGTCTAAATACTTTTTTGATCCATTTTTTTCTTTTGAAAGAGGTAAAAGCGATTGCTTGAAAATGGTTTTAACCAAATACAGAATGAAGGTCGAAAATTCTACGCGAAGATATATTCGCGCCAGAAACCGTCTAAGAGATTGCTTCTACTACATTTTTTTTGGATAAAAATGCTCGGGAATTTCCTAGCACAATATTTACTACCTTAGTCTGTATTCCCAAAACTGATAAATTTTTAGCAATGATAGTTTTCATTCATTTAATTTTTTCTTCTACTTTTTCTTTTGGTTTTAAAATTGGCTTTAAATTTATAAAATTATATTTTCTAAATCAACTAACGTAAAATATAAAACGCAAACCAAACAATCAACAATTGAATTCTGTGTTTATTTTTTTACTTAAAGAAAAATCAAATTTTTTTCTATTTATATATATATATATATATATAGAGAGAGAGAGAGATAAAAAAAAAATATATATATCATTTTCCCCTTTTGTTATAAATAATTTTTGTTCCTTGATAATTTTAATATATGCCCAAAATATGTGTTTTTTCGCGTAAGACGAAAATTTTCTGCTAGGGGTAGAATGAATGCAGAAGAAACCGACCCAAACATAAATTGACATTTACTATGAAGATTATGTTGTACACAATGTAGAGGAAATGAAATTCTTATGTTTAATGCGCAGTTATTGCTATTTCACTTTGCCTTTTTTACATTTTGTATTAATAAATTTATTTCTGTTTAAAATATTCAAATAAAAACAAAAACAAGTTTAACTACTTTATGTTTCCAAAAGTATTAATGAAGACATTACCTTATTTAATTCTACAACCTCTTTCAAAAGAAAACAAAAAGGAAATACCAATTAGAAAAATATTTCTAATAAATTAATAAAATATATACAAACAACATAATTAATTCGACTTTTGCGTCTTCTCAATTTGGAACCGAGGTAAATAGAAAAGGAAAAAAAACATTAAGAACTCTCACTCAAAATTTGTCCAACCTGATCCGGAAAATCCTACACTTGCGTCTATGTCAAAATTTTCATTTGTTTAATTTTTGGAAACTACTTTTTCCTTACACAAGATTACATTACCAAATTACAGAATTTTTAGTAAATCTATTCAACAAGGCAACATTATTTCTACGACTTCTATAGAGCCTTAAAATTTCGGGTAAGCATAAATTTCGTAAAATTCCCATTGCTCCGCCAAAAAAGCAAAAAGAAAACAACGTTCTCTATAAAATGAATTACATCAATGAAGGTAAGTTTTTGAAAATTGCGACAACAAAATACAAAAAGTCGCTGTGTTACAAGAAAAGTACCAGAGACCGCGGCACATTACCAAAATATCACAAAAAAAATGAGAGAATAAATACATGTATTTCTCCTTTGAAGAAAAGTTTCACTATAATGAACACTAAAAGCTACACGCATATAAGAAAAAAAAGTTGTTTATTAAACGAATTTTTGAGTGATTCAAAAATGACTAAGCCAAAATCAGAAATAGTATCCAAATAAGACTTTAGCAAGAAAAACGATATACAAATATAGGCCATTTGAAATATCCTCTATTGAATATAGAGAAAACATAAACATTTAAGAAAAGCATTCATTTCAAACAAAACTGCGGGGCGAAGATTTAAAATTGAAAATAGACATAAAATCCAGAGTACTTTTTCTGCGTTAAAAGAAAAAAAAGACGAGCATGAAAATTTATTAAAATTACTATATTTGCATGACAAAATAAATTAATGAAGGAGAAAATTTTAAAAAATGAAGCAAGAGTAGACGATAAGAATCAAAGAAAATGTACGTTAATGTTGTGAATAACATTAGAAAAGATAAAAAAAGGAAATAAAAAAAGCCATATACAAACACAAAAATAAAAGAAAGAGATAATTATGAGCGTGCTTTTAATAAATGCCCAGACAATCCCAGCCCAGCTTTCTTAATCCCCATAACATATGTATATTTCTTAAAAATTATTAAACTATATAAATACCTTTGAAATTATATTATAAAAATGAGTTTTAAATATCTCAAAAAAAAGATTTAACTAGATATGTTAGAAGAATTAATATGGTTCAAGAATTTCCCCAAATAATATCGCAAAAAGTACTTTTTCAAAATCAAATGAAAGAAAACAACGTGTAAAACGAGTTGTGTTTTGTAATTAGTGCACAAATGTTATTGCATCTTGCATGCTGCTCTTTATTAATGTTCTCCTCAGTTTCCGCACATTTATTTTGCATTCGGTCTAAGCGGAGTGGCGCTTTCCTTGTTAAAAATAGAGCAAATTTCAAAAATTCGTCTTAAGAGTGTGTGTGGAGATGTTTTCCTGGGCACGACTTTTGCTAACCGGTCCTGGCCCGGGTTTCTTTCTGTTCTTTAATTATTTGGGTAAAAACAGAAAGTCGTCTGATCTACGGCAACGTTCTTTTTGAGTAGAAGGGGCGGAGTCTTTCCCTCCTCTGATCTCGTTAAATAGAACAAGAATAAATATAATCATACTGACAATTTTCGGAAAACTCATGCATGTGAAAAAGCTTGGTCGGGGATGTTTACAAGTTGCGTACATAACGTGCCATCTTTTACATGTATCCGAGACTTAAGATTTTCAAATATTTTTCGTATATAGAGTCCACACTAGGTAAAAGAGGCCTATTCATTTTGTTCTCGGCCTGTACAACCATCTCGTTCCTTTTTTAAATTTACATTTAATACTAATAGCTACTAAGAAATAGACAGATGTTGGGAGAGGAAGAAGGTACTACAAAGATACTACAATTAGCTCAAAATGAAAATGTTAAAAACAGAAAATTTTAAAGTGGGAAAAATAAGAGAAAATAGTCGGAAAATATATCCTCATTCCCAACTGAAGGGAAAATTCTGAAATGAGTCTAGAGTTGGACGCTTAACGATACGTAACTCTTGGAAAATGTTTTTTTAAAAAAGTACTTCTCGTTCCACAATAAAAATAGAAAAGTTTAAAAAATCTTTATTAAAATAAAGCAATTGAATTGTATAGATATATAATTGCTTTTTTCTTCAAAATTTAAGCAGTAAAACTACCTAAAATAGTTACAAAGTTTATCTTGTGAATTGGTGTTCATGATTTTTATAGAGAAAATAAAAAATAATGAATATAATCGTTGCTGAAAAATCGTACAATTTTTGGAAAAATAAGTGAAATTCAAGAGGTTTAAGAATGCAGGAAGTCATCAATTTCCAGGACAATAAATTATAACTTTTGTATTTCTAATGCGTGAGACAAAGGATAGTATTATAACCCAAGAAAACTAAAGATAAAAATCGGATCAAGGAGAGAAGGCGGACTTTTCTATTTTAAAATAAATAAATTCAATGATCGCATTCAAAAAGAATGATGTGATGAAATTTCGAGAAATTAATTATACGCGCCATAAAAATATATGATATTTTTTACAAAATATTCTAACGATATTCTATTTTTTTTCTTATTTCTGTTTGTTATCAGTATTTTGATGAAACTATGATATATAAATAAATAAACAAGCCATTTGATTCTCTGAAATGTCCTATTCAACGTTGTTAATTTCAATAATTTTATATGACATAGAAAATGTACTTATACTACGAAAGTTGTCCTCATCTGAATAAAGAATGTTTCCAAAATGCTTAATGGAATTATTTAGCTGCTTAATACTATTTGTTCCAAAAATTGTGACTGAAAAATAAAACAAATAATAATTTTTACTAAAATAAAAATAATGTGAAAGGTGATGTTAGCTTTTATTTCTGTTTAATAGGATAACAAATCAGGATAGCAAGAGCGTATAATAAGTATAAGTAAAACAATTTATGTGAATTTATTTGAGAACGTGAAATTCCGTGCGCTAACATAAGTAGTACAAAACGTGTAAATGCACTGAATATTCGGCACACTTATTAAACAACTGCAAAAAATTGGAAAAGGTAAGCTTACATTATTTTAATGAAATCAGATTTCATGTCACAAACGGTTTAATTAATTTAAAATGTGACTCAAGAAATTACAACTAAAAGATCCGGGGACAAACTAATTATAAATTGTATTATCTCTATTTGAGCCATCCGAACCGTGCCGAAAATATATCATCATTTCAGAGAAATTGTTTTTTAATGATCGATTGAAACAGGTGGCCGGCACAATTTTGTATCTTTGCAGAATTAAATTTTATTTTTAAAAGCAACTGAGTGATGTTCTCTATGTAAAAAAACAATATTTTTTTTCGATATAAAAATACCTTCACATAACATATCTTCCTCACAATTTTACGTACATGGAAAATAAGATACATGAGCTTTCCCGAAGAATGAAAGAAATTAAAAAAATTAATTTGAAACAAACAACGAACTTTATTTTATATTCAAAGGCTAGTCAAAATTCAGTTTTCCAGTACTTTTAGTCTTACTTTTACTCCCAAAGTAATATCCAAACAAATAATCGAAAACTTTTCAAAGTATATCTTTTTTTCTTTCTGTATTAGCTATTTCCTTTTATTAAAAAAGGCAAACTTATTCTTAATACGCAACATTGAAACGCAACACTTTCACAAAATAAATTCGAGTTTTCCAAAATGGAAGTAGCCGAAACCAACTCTGGAATTCAAAAAAGTTCAACAACGATGGCAGAAAATTCACAGGAGGTAAGTATTAAAGCGAGAAAGTCTTAATTAATTCAAAATTCTTCTATTGAAGAAATTTGGGTTAGTGCGTAAAAAACGTCTTCATTAAATTGGAACGCACTTTGCATTTTGTGCTTTTTGCTGGAAAAAAAAACCTTTTTACCCCAAGCAATTTTTCTAACTCAACGTTTGGTAGAAGTTGTTGTTCAGTATTTTATCAACATTTTTCTCCCTTAAAAACACCACTTCAAAAACATCAGGTCAGTGTTGAAAAGACTGCTACTGGCGTTATAGAGCAGGCTGTTAGCAGTCAACGCACGGTTGAACAGAGTCTCGAGAAAAGTGTTCAACAAGAATCATCATCAACCCAGGTTGTCCAAAAATCAGTTTCATCATCAGTGTCGGTGAGTTCCTCACAACGTAAAGTAGCAACATCAAGTTCATCAGTTAAAAGTAGCATTAGCACTGAAATCGAAGACATTGAATTTTTAAAAACAATTGAATTTTAATTAAGCAGACTGATTTGCAATCAAATATAAGTCAAAAAAACAAAAATTATAATGCATAACAATTGCCTAAATAACAATGAGCTCAATAAAGTGCTTAATAATGCTATTTTTTCCTTGTTATATTTCACATAAAAGTCTGTTTTGAACTGTTAATTGTGTGGAAGTATTATTTGTTTTATTCATTTATTCTTATTTAATATATGTATATGTATAACTTTTTATTTAT
This sequence comes from Tolmerus cingulatus, assembly GCA_959613345.1. NCBI lineage: Eukaryota > Metazoa > Arthropoda > Insecta > Diptera > Asilidae > Tolmerus > Tolmerus cingulatus. The sequence continues at coordinate 13,071,828 of OY390712.1, read as the reverse complement.
TTATTGTTAGAAACTACAAAATTTTCCCAGCTTTTATTAGTAATGGTATTTATTAATGTTTCATTTTCGCTGCAGTAGTCAATTTGAAATTTGTAAAACTGATTTAAGTTAAAGGGAGCAATACTTCTACGCACAATTTTGTTCTCTTGCTTTTTATTTCAGAAAAACGCATTAATCCAACACTTAATCCTAGTTTTGAATACAAAGCAATATTTTTTGGGGAGATGTTGCGAAAAAGCAGTCCTTGGCAGATATCATCTCTATAGACATTTTGAATATAACAAGAATTTTTGTTCTTGTTTTTTGATAGTGTTTATTGACGTCAACTTCTATCAAAACTCATAACTCATTTTCGTTAAGCTTATTAATAATAATTTCAACTGGAGTTTTACTCTCGCTCTTAACAGAAAGTAAGACATGGGAAACATTTTAATTAATTAACATAAATAGCAGCCTACCGGCCTGGGAGCGCAAATAATGAGACAATTTTATATTAATTTTATTTCGTGATTGATTTTAGGATCTTTATGTTATATTTTCGGATAAAATGTTTAGAAGAAAATTGAAGAACAATTTGCTCATAAAAATTTAATCATTTCCTCTTGAAATCAACATTTGTTGCTTTTCTTTTCGAGAAAATAAATTGAAAAGGAACCAGATGTGCCATGTGCGTCGTACATAATAAATTTGTAGTTTCCTCGAATTGAGCACACTTCCCGAAATTTAGACAATTCATTTTCACGTATTGGTTTTTCTATTTTTAAAACATTTTATACCCAGCCAGCCAAACAGGAAAACTACACAACTCTAAGACCAGCCCACCAAAAGGCGTGAGAAATGCATTCTTTTTACAATGAAAACATGAAACAACTCATCATTTTTTCGTCTTATTGTTTAAAATTAAATTTTTTAAAATATGTTATTTTATTTTTTCGGAAAACAGTAAATTTGGAATTTTTCTATTTGGTAAGAGAAATCTTGCATAGTTTTTTCGTTTTATATTCTATTTATAAATAATTTCTTTTTGGGAGAGAAGAAGAGCCTAAGTAAGACTGACATAATTTTATGTTGGCATATCAAAAATAAACACGACCTGCATTTCATTGGAATAAAAGAACTCTTAATCAGTTTATCAAAAAGCAATGTAAATAAAAACAGGATTAGTTTTAAATTTTCATGCAAACCAATAAAAGTTTTGAAAGAAAACACTATTCCTGTGTTGTCTTAACGCGTTTATTTATTTATTTATTTTGTTTATTTAATTCAACTAACATTTTAGACACAACCAATCTTCACAAAAATTGTTTTAAGATAAAGGAAAAAATAAAAAAGTAGTATGTTACAAAAATGTGTAATTGAGTAATATAGAACTAAAATTTTAAACAGAGACAATTCAGTCGAAAAATGATGCTTAACAGTCGTCCTACTTTGTAAAGTTTACACTAATAAAACATTTGTGAACACTAGATACCACGATGAATTGTTAAACAACAAAAATAAGATTTTTCATTTTAAAACTTGTTTTATCGGCTGTTTTACATTCTAATTGTAGCTGATTTCTTACAAAAAAGTTTTATTTGATTAGAATTATAAGTTTCTTTTTAGCTTATTCTTTCGTTTTCTTCTCTAAATCTCTCTTTGTCTATTTAGTAAAATTATTTCCATTAAACAAAATTACAAGTAGTGCTTAATTCTCTTCAAATTTAACTTTGTGCTTAGTATGGTTTTAATTTATTCTTTCTTGAGGTGCAAATAAATAAATACATTGAGAAAAACTTAAGATATGTTGTTTCAATTTCAGTTTTATTAAAATAATATACAGAAAAGAGGGAAATCTCTGTAAATAAAAATTTGTTTGCCCTGTTTTGCAATGCTATCTTACCCGCTTACTAAATTTGCTTTTTTATATTTTTACGTTCTGAAAAGACCTGATTTATATTGCTTCTTTGAAGATTCGAAAATGTATTTATTTTGATTACCTGTGTATTTTTAAAGGTTCTATATTACTCATTAGGAGGAAATTTAGCTTGTAAAGACTACTATTGCGATATGATTTTGTTACAAAGCCTAAACAATATTTTTTTAGTTTTTGCAATACACTCCTATAGCTACTAATTTGTTTTTCAATTTTTGTATGAAATGTTGGAATAAGTTTTGTGAAGGAGAAAATCACGCTGTCCTTCTCTGCCTAAGTAAATGATCATAAACAGTTAAATTATGCTAATGAAAAATGTGTGCGCTATCCCGTTTTTAATGTTTCATTTGAAAGCCCGAAAACGATTTGACAGGCCAACTTAGGCATTTCAATGGAGAACATGAAGTTTAAATGAGGCATATTCAGTACATATTTTAGTGGTCTAGCCACAATACATGCCATAATTCAATTTCCGTTTTATTCCGAAATTGTTTCCAAAAATAATTTTAATCTTTCTTGGCAAAAAACGTTTATAGGGGTTAGAGCAATTATATATAAGAAAACTTTATTCTTTAAAATTATTGCGTTTTGCATTTATTGATATTTCTTTGTTTTGTTGAGATATTTTGCTTTTATTTCCCTAACAATTAACTTAAACCCCTTAAAGTTCTTAACACAAAACTTTAGTATGTACAAATTAAAATAAAATAGAAAATATCGCGATCTCAAAAAGCTGTTGCTGGATGCTATAAATAAAAATTTGCTCATCAATTGCTTGCAGTGCCGCTCAGCTTCCTCATCTTACTGAAATTCACCATAATAATTTTTGCGAAGTTAAGATTGCTTTTCGTAACCCAGCGTTGGTCTAAAAAAGAAAAAGTTGGTCTCATCTACGATTTTAATGCCTTTTAAATTTTGTTGTATTGGTTTGGCTATAAGAACAACTTTTCTGAACATAACTTTTAATTAGCAATGTAGTCAAAGCTACGATTACTTCACCTGTATCTCAACCAGGATCAAAAATCTTTTATTTATTGGTTTTTTTGGAAAGTTTTCTCGAACCAAAACTTATTATGCAGTACCACATTTATATGAAGCTCGTTATTTTTCCTCCAATGTCTATAGCACCATTAATTTTACTGATTTTTTAAATCTTGAATTCTTACCTCATGTAAGTAAACATTGTGAAGCCTCTTGGAGCAATTATCTTGCTTCTATAAAAATCTATCTTTAAACAGAACTGTGGCGGTGACCTTATATCATTCAAACATTTGTGGCATTGAAATCGATGATGAAGACAAAATAATTAGCAATTACACAAAAACAATCTTCCTATTGTGTAAATTCAGGACGAAAAACCGACCGTGAAAGAAGAAATTGAAGACAAAGAGGCTGTAACTTTGCACCCAAACGAAAATGATGAAGGAACAACAACATTCAAGAAAGTGGAATTCTCTGATAAACGAGAAGAAGTTCAATTAAAAGATATTGGTGAAAATGATGAAGATGAAGTTGAAGAAGAAATTATTGAAATTGAAGGAAGCGAATCTGGTGAAGAGATTGAAGTTGTAAAAACTATTGTACTCAAAAAACAGGACACAAAAATAACACAGCCAGAAATTAAAGAAGACAAAACAGTAATTAAAGAAAAACCTGTTGAAACAATAGTCGCAATTTCAGAAGAGGTTAAAGAAGATAGTAAGGAAGATGTTAAAGAAGAGACCCAATCAGTACAGGTAACAATTAAAGCAAAACCACCAATAGGAAAAGAGGAAGAGCAGGTAATTGTAGAAACACAACAAAAAGACAATGAAGATCTACTGCCACAGAACAAAACTCTAATTAAAGAGTCTGTGCGTACAGTAGTTAAAACGTGTACAACACAAGAAACACATAAATTAGAAGCGCCGCTTCAAAATGTAGAGAATCAAAGAGGTATTTCTCAACAGGAAGAATTTAAAGAAGACGTTAAGCTACTACCACAAATGATACAACAAGGACAAAAAGAGGACCCTAAACAAGAACCAAAGATACCATCACAACCAATTCAACAAGAACAGAAGCCACAAAGTCAAACTAAACAGTCCAAACCTCAACAATCAAATCAACAACAGCAAATTTATGAAGAACAACATGTTGAACAACAGCAGCAACAAATTCCTGAAAGTGAATTACAGTATTCAGAACACCAACCAAAGTTACAACAAATTTATCAGCCACAAAACGAAATCAAACAGGAAAATATCAAAAATACGTTAAAGGAAATTATTTCCGATATTGATCGTGTTATTGAACAGGAGGAGAAATCTTCACGTATCATTTCAAAGTCAACAACACAGCAACAAACAAATGACGGGGCCGGCTACACAACAACAAGCCAACTCTATGAAAGAAGTGAATTTAAGGTGGGTCAACGTTTTTTAAAAAATATTATTTATATTTTACATCATTTTAATTTGAAGTCAATGCACAATACTTCCTTTTAATTATAACATTGCCGGTAATTTTCCTTCTATTCCTTGTCAATAATATCTACATGGCCACTATAATTTATCGACTTTATAGTGAAAGGTGTATTTTTGACATTTTAATTTTTTCCCTGAAGCATCTGAAATGCTATATTTTATTGTCTGTAGTTGGATAGAATTTGGATAGACTTTTAGCTATGACTCATAATTATACCTTTCACTTTTATTAATATGTATAAAATGAAAACGAATAATTCTAAATTGAAATTATGAAATTAATATAAAAACATCAATATAAATAATTAAAAGGAGCCAGCTGGATATACAACAATTCAAAAACAAACGACAACTAAAGTTATGACAGCACCTCCAACAGCACCAAATATTAACAGCTACATTTCAAAAGCTCATCGTTCAATGTCATTGCCGTCACCGCAAGAAATTCAACACGAGGTACATAGCAACATCATTATGTACTACCCGTAATACAACACAATAAAAAAAAATAAAAGAGAGCGAAAGCAAAAATTTAGTTCTTTTGGGCTTTTATGCAATGCTATAGAATTTAAGCAGCCACAAGAACGAGAATTATTGGCACAATTCCTTAGTTTATTTATAGAAGATCAAATGTTCGTCTTCTTTACAAAACATAAACGTTAGAATTTTTGATTGCTTGCTTCATTCTCTTCTGTATTTTTTCTCTAGTTATGCTTCTTTAATTATATATATAATTTTTGGCTTTTGCGAGTGATAATAACAACGGTGTACAAATATAGTTTGACTACGAACAAGTTATAAAATTAATAGCATTAGAAAAACCAACTAAATAATTTTCAACTCTTTGTAAAGATAATCCAAAAATATACCCATTTTGGCAATGATTACAAAATTTCGAATTGATTTTCTTTTTGGCAAAATACCCTTTTCAAATCCAATTATGGTGTGATCGAAAGACTCTTTGGCACTCGCTGTTCGAGTAATTTATTAGACGTAATTTCGAATTACATTACATGAAACATATGATTTCTAAGAAAATGCCGAATAATAAACAAAATACAATTCCAACATAATTTTATCAAGTTCTATTAAAAGTGCAGATTTCGCGAAAATTAGATTATCAGTAGCTTGTAAGTTTTTGTTTTTGATACATACTATAACATTTTATAAAAAGACCATAAAACTTGCTCCGGTAAAATAATTGCCTCGAAATACAATGAAATGCCGTGTCCCTAAAAATAATTGCAATATTCTCCCCTTTCCTCCTTCATCTTGTCTTCCTACCCCTGCAAATATATTTTGAGTACGGCCAACGATTATATCATTTTGACCGAGATATCTGAAATACAAAAATCAGAAGATGATGTATGTATTTTTCCCATTAAATGTTTTTGGAAAGATTCCAAATCCGATCTTTTTTACTTGCTCCCATTAAATATAGTAATTTCAATTATTGCCCGCACGTATTAATCGGCAAATACTTTTTCTATCAGTTTAATAGTGAGCACATTTACATATAATATTTTCAATACTTTTATTTCATTCCACTATAATGGCTGTTCCCCTCCTTTTATTTGTTTAGAAAATCTCTTTGTAGGCAACCCAAGCCTACGTATTTTCAAAGGGGAGTACTTAAGTGTAATTATTTTCTCGAATGCCCGTATGAAAATTTTGAGAAAAATACAATCTTGCCGAAAATCTTTAGAAGTCAGACTGAGTAAAAAGATAATGTAAAAAATATATATATATATACTGTATAAACATAAATAGAAAAACGAAACGCGTGTGCGGATCATCGAGTAAAACCCGAAAAACATTCGTATCTTGTATAAAAATCGCTTCAATCGAAAATAGCACTAAAGGAAAAATGTCTTCAAATACAATTGCTACGGTTTTTTCACTAGTTTTCGATTACATTTAGCATCGGTTGTGCGCGCTCGTTACATAGGCAAAAATAATTTAAACTAGATATAATAATAATAATAAATACCAAAAATATTAGAAATAGCGTCCCAGATTTCGCGCAAAAATGACAGTATATAAATAACATAACATACATAATAGGGGAATTCGTCTTGAAATAATTAATTTAATTTTCCTTCCATATTTTCTATTGTCAAAGTGAACTATTTATTTAAGACATTTTATAAATTCAAGGAGTAAAATATTTGTTCAATTTCTAATCTCATTGAGGATTTTATTTGAATTACTTCTTACGAAAAATAATTCTAAAAATTCAAGATATTAAAGCTTTTGTGAGGAAGAGGGACAATTTTTCTTAAAAGATTTCCCCGGAAATAAAATAAAAATTATAAAGAAAATAGTATTGAAGATGCATTCAATGCAAAAAAGTGCCAGCGAATTACCTCTACCCTCCGCCTCGGCCCATTGTGCATATAATAACTACAGCAACAGCTGCCTACAAAAATCAAAATCCCTAGGCAATTGCAGTGTAGAAAAGAAACGTGGTTTCAAACCGAGTGATAGACACGATCCAGCCAAAAGGGAATTTTTAATTCATTTAAGCAAACAAATTTGGCAAAAGGTACCATCCGTAAGAAGTGCACCTTTTGTGTCCTGCTGTGTTTTTGTACAAAGCTAGGAATTATATCAAATCAATATTTTTCCTATTGAAAAGTTTTCCTTTTTTTGTAATCATTATTTCTCTAACACTCGCTTTAAGTGCATTTGTCTTTTCTCTCACTAAAGCTCCAATATATTTTAACCCTTTAATAGGAATTCGAAACGAAGAATGTTGATCTTCAAAAGATATTTACACCAGCCACAGATGCAGGTGAAATTATACCAAAAAACCGTAAGTATATTTATATTTAAGTATATTTAGTCCTTAAGTCTTCTTCTGATTTAAGTATTCATTATTTGGCTTATTTATCTAAAAGTAAACTTGTAACAGTCAGGAAAAAAGCTTTTTCCATTTTATTATTAGTGATTTAGGATAGTATGAGGATATTTTTTCTGAGTGCAATTTTGTTTGTAAACATAATTATATTGTAGATGTTAAGCAAAAATTATTTTCCTTCTGCTCAAAAAAATAAATGTTTTACATTTAGGAAAATTATATGCTTCCTCTGCGTTTTATTCACCTTCCCTCCATCCCACGGTGGAGGATCAGGTTGAGTTAGCACGCAGGATATCTCACTCACTAAGTGATATTAGTAATCAGCAGTCAAAGGGCCAGTCAATGTATGTAAACCGCAAAAAGCGTTCAGTCAAATGGGAACATGAAGGAGAAGGTTAGCAATGTTTGACTACGGCATCATTTTAAAACCAATTAATTTAATACTACAGGCAGAGCTGAAATACAAGAGTACAATGGTTATACCGAGGAAACAAAGGAAAACGGATATACGAGTAAAACATCATCATCATCTGTTCACCATGATAAAGTCCCTTTAAGGCTAGTTATGAATCCCCGAGGGCAAATCCGCGACTTTTCTTCAATGCGTCAAGAGGATTTTAACACTGAGGCTGGACTTTTATCGCCAGACAAGTGTGCGGAACTCGTATCAGCCCTGCACGCTCCTACAGGAAAAGGTTTTTATTTTTTATTTTCTTCGAATTGTTCAATAGGGTTAATATTAAGAAGACATTTAGACTCGAAAGTTAAATTGAAATTGAAATAGAACTAATGCGAAAATTAAATGGAATTCAATCGAAGTTAGGAAAATCAAAACCTATATTATTCTTATCATACTCTAGGAGCTGAATTGTTCGCCAAGCGTCGCAAGAAGTCTGAAAAATGGATTGTCGATGAATCAAATGCAGCCACCCATAGTCCTGGTGGCGGATATGCTTATGGTCCACTTAAGTCAATTTCACCGATTGTTCCAGCATATTCAGAAGTTGGAGTTCAGCGTGTACAATTGAATATGCATCAGGATCAAGTGCAGGATAAATATGCCCAGCCAAGGCTAAAATTAGTCAAAACTCCTTGGGAAGCTGCCCTCGAAACAGGGAACGCAAGTAGCGCTTTCCAAGATATACAATCAGCGAAAGCAAGATCATCTGGTTTTCCTGGAAGTGGTTCTTATGACTATAGTACTCAGAATTATTCTACAGCACCGTCCTACTATAAGTCTGAGTCATGCCATGAGCCAGAATCGCAGGTAAAAATTAATTATATGTAAATTTTGAATTTATTTCTATAACTAAACCTTTATCAAAATAGAAAATCTTTCCAAAACAATCATATGGACTACCATCAAGTCAGAGAGAATTGGCCTATAAGCCTAGTGTTCCCCAGGGATGGAATGCGCCTCCACTAATCCTGCCATCAGGTAAATTATCATGTTATATTTGTAAATATTTATGTAGATTCTACTTTTAAAAGATATCACGAAAATAAAACATAAGAAAACTAAAATAAAATTCATTGTGCATTTGTGCAGAAAATACCTCAATCGCACCAGTCGCTTCTGCTTATGCTTCTTCTAATACACAAAGTAATAGCTATTATTTAGAAAATAATAAAACTGATATATCTGCTGCTACTGCTTCATCAGCTATTATTAATAAGATTGAATCATTAAAATCATCACCATCTCAGGCCAAGAATGAATCACAAATTATTGATGATGCGTATGGGATTCATACAGAAAATTTTGGTCAAACGTATGAAAATGAAATAATTCAATTTATGGAGCGTACAAAATTACAACAAAATAGCCAAAAATTTGAGAAATACGATACCTTAGTGCAGCAGAATTTTGTGAATTGTATGGCAAAATCACCAGAGTTAATGATTTCAGAAGCTAAATCTAACTACGCCCGGTACGACAGTGCGGTCAATGAATTAAAAATGGCTTTTATTGATGAGCAGAATTCGATTATAAAAAAGCATAAAAATGTTTCCGCGCAAAAACAAGAAAGTTTCATTCAGGTAAATTTGCGGAATGTCGAGAAAGATACTGAGAACCAATCAAGACTTCTCCGCAAACCAGATGATGAGTATGGGGAGGAATATATTAAAATTCCTGTAAAGCAATTGATTTCTTCATTCGAAAACCAAAAAAGCCCCATCTTACGACAAAAGTCATATGAGAAACTAAAATATGTTTTGAAGAAATCCCCTGAAAAAGATGTGATCGATTCCAATAATGAAGAAAACAGAAGATTTAGCAAAGATTCTCTCAATGAAGATCTCCACCGTACTCAAGATGAGCACGAAAACTTTGAAACATTAAACGGACAAGGCAAGAATATTTAATGATACAAAAACAAAAGATCAAGCATGTTTTAGAAAATGACCACTATTCAGAATCTAGCAGTTGCTTGTTTTAACACATTATGCCCACCCTAACACAAATATAATATCACTAAGGATGTCGAAACCCATTTAATAATAGTAATACATTTTTGTCAAAAGATACTTTTACTTCGAATTACGGGAAAAGAATTATTTAAATTACCATTTGCTTTTTCAGTGAAACCAAAAAATCGACTTGTAAATCCTACTGATAAAAAATGTCTTATTTTCTATTATATACAGCGCTTTATGTGCCACCGCAGATACCACTAGATAGCTATGTGCCTCCATCGACGGAAGAATATTTGCCGCAGGGTACCAGATCATCAACAAGCTACCAAGCTTCGTCAAATTATCAAACAATATCGTTAAATCAGCAGTCAATTTATCAATCGTCGTCCTCGTTCCCAACTTATCAAACAACGCCGCTACAGAACAAATCGCAGTCCCAATCTTTTCCGCTATCCCTTCAAGTGAAACCGTCTGCTTTCAGCTATTCAATGGCACCCCTGAGACAGATAACAACCCACTTGGTATCGCATCAGGGCCCCAAAGCGACTGGGCCTACAAAAGCCTTTGATCCATCACCTCTTCCATACGAGAAATTAGCGAAATTCGAGCAACCGAATCCATACGATCCCTACACGTCCTCCTATCCTCCACCGCGACGCTTAGCGCCACCTCGTCAGACAAAGGTGCGTAACTTATCCTCGACGCCTATCCTATCCCCGCAACCCCAACAGTTTCCTACTACTGCTAGCAACTACTACACCCCAAGTGATGATAGTTACTCTTACGGATCTGCTCCAAGTTCACGGGTATCGGTCGATTTGTCGCAGTGTCAAAACTACAACACCGCTGCGCGTGGGTGGAACCAAATGCGAGACTATTATCGACCGATTACCTTCAATAAACCCCGAACTGAGTTGCCCTACTCCGATTTTTAATACCATTTTCGTCGAAAAAATGAAAACCATATTATAAAAATGGTATCCAAAACAAAAATTGGGTACTTCAAAAACCTCCAAAATCTCAATAAAAGCTTAAAATTATACGATTCATATATTTCTCAAAAAAAAGGATTGTTGCTTAAGCCCTCAACGAAATATCGAATTCTGATCCACTAACAAGCGCCCGAGCCAGCTGCCTTTCTCTCATAACATAAATAATAGTACGATTTATTTACATATCTTTGATTTATGATGTTAGTTCATTTAATTTGTTTTACTCGTTTTCATTATTCTTAAAAAGAATATTATATAACATTATATTGCAAACCAAAGCCGTTTTGATCGCATTAAAAAATAGTAGCTTTTAAGTTTGTAAATTTTCTCGAAAATGACAATGACCACCCCTATTAGCCATTTTTATATCACATAAAAGGTAAATTTTAAGAAATTTGTGTTAACTATTTGTTCGGATCTATACATTTTGTTCAATATAAAAATAAAGTATACCAAAAAAATGTAATGCATTTAACTGGGCAAAAATTAGTGGAGTCAAAGATACACTAGTAAAAAGAAACAAAAATTAGGTCTACATTTACTAAATACTTAGTAGGATTCCAGCCTGCCTCCTTTTGGTTATAATAAAAAATATGTAGGTTTATTAACTTTAATAGAAATGCGAACCTTTAGGGATTTAAGAAAACAAATAAAAAAAACCGGTGCCCCGGGCCACGGCGCTTCGCGCCGTGGCGATTATCCCGTGACAACGTATCTGATATTTATATTTTTCGTTTGGTATTACATGCACACTGATTCAACTATACTAATTTAGAATTCCTACTTTTCGTATATTTTAGGTGCATTCATTCTTTATGATTTCGACATTTTATTGTTGAATTCGTTCTCCACCAATACATACTCACCGAGCGCCGCTGTGCGGCGCTCATAGCCACTACTACATACAGCGTAAGCCACGCCCACTCACACGGTTATGCGACACTTTTGCGTTCGGACATCTGGCTACGAGTAATCGTTTTAATAGACGTTGTCACGTCAAAAAATACCGCTAGAGCAAAAGTTTTAAACGCAGGCACCCAAATATGGCTTAACTCTCATTGAATTTCGAATCATACGTTACCTCGCAGCGAAAGGGTCCCAGTCAGCCATTCAATCACATAAAGACAACTATTTTGGTTTTTGTTTTTCAATACTTTTACTGAGTCAGTTAAGTACAACGTTTGATATATGGTAATTTCCCTTTCCGCATTGAGAGTGTTCATAAGATACTCAATTTCGAAATCCCATCAGCCTTTTCATCTCCATAGGAACTTTTATAACAGTTTGTAAAGAGTAAGTTTTCAGTTTTATTTAATAAAAGAGATCAAACAAACACAACTGTTTCACAGCGGGCTGTATCAGATATGTAAAATTAAAATGTGATAAGGTTTTCTTGTTCGTTATGTGTGGATAATTTCTCGAAAATCAACTTAAACGTACTATCATCTTGCAGGCTAAGCTCTTCAGCAGATGTATTTTTATCAAAATCATTATTTAACATTTCATCTGTATCTTCTAGGCAGTTACTTAAAGGATTGTAATAGTATTAAGGAAAACGAAGAATAATTTCTTCATTCAAAATCAAGCACAACTGCGGCAGTAGAACAAACTTTATTTCTCCATGCTTACGATTAGGACACCCGTTTCGTCGAGCGGGTCACTTCTCACGGGCCGTCACAATAACCGAAAGAACCAATCTGAAAATAGGTTAAAACACACTATGAGCACTCTAACGTGGAAAGCTCCTACTCAGCATCGAAATCGTTGTATTACGTTGGCAAAATACCTTGAAAACAAGTTAAACTAAATGATTTCGAGATACCCAGCGTGATGAGAAAATGGAGGCGCCACACTCACCTCCTTTAATCCCGGCATCCCCCGGAAACAGTGGAAAAACATAGGGTTACACCGACCGTGTTCTCCGTTCCGGCACGGTTTACACCAACCTTTCGGATGCCCTACTGGGACTCTCACTCTCCCCGACATTCCCCGGAAAATGAAGGGCAATTCTGGGTTACACCAGCCGTGTTCTCTTCAATCCGGCGCGGCTTAAACCAGCATTTCAAATGTCATACGGGGCCCACGCTTCCAACCTCCAAAATAAAACACTTTAAATTTGGAAACCAACGATTTCGTTACTAAAACTACGCATAGTGTAAAACATGCCACACATAAAACCATTCCCAGCAGAATACTCAGTGATCACTCACCCTAGCTCCAAAATAGTGCACCTTCAACTTTTCCAACACTACAATGTCGTTTAGCACACTCAACGAATAACACTCTAATGTCTATTACTACTTTTCACTTTCAATAATCTACCGCACTTTAACCCTCTAACTGGCAAAACTGTAAAAATAAAATTAAAACTTCGGGAATTTTTTTCCTAATTAACTATGACATAAGAAACGAGGAAAAAGTATGCTCGAATCAATTATGCGTTTTGTTTCGCCTTCAGGTAAGAACAGGTAAATGCTGCCTTAAGGCACTCTTGCCTGTTTGGAATAATTTTTATTCAAAAGAGAGGGAATAACAAATAACAATTTTAAATTATTTTCTATGGTGATAATAATAAAAGCAATTTTTGGTGTTTGAGTAGCATAAATGAAGGCTCAATTTTTCACAAATACATTGCGTTTTAGAAGATTTGCAGCTTTTGCACTTCTTTTTGCCACCTTCTTTCCCTAACCACACTGGGAAGTAGTCATATTTGTCAAACTCAGTTAAAAATTTTTCTTAGGATCTAAATACCAGATTAAGAAACGGCTATGATAAAAAAAAAATACTCCTGTTGAGTAAACGCGATTTAAGCAATAGCTGCCTCCAGGCAGCCTTCCCAGTTAGAGGGTTAAAATACTCCAATAGCTCCGACCGTTCACTTTAGAATGAGCGGCCCTTATAGCATGTTGAAACATCTGCCCAACAAATCTTCATGCGGAATCAAGTTTGAGTCTCGCATGCAATTTTACGATCCCATTAAAAGTGCTAACCCGAACCCTCAGAAAGGGCTGCGCTCATAATTAGTCACTGCGCCGAATCTCAGCTCTCAGGCCTCAGAACAAAGACTCAAAGGCATGCAACGGCCAAAACAACCCCGAGTTGTTCACTCAGGTGTCCCAAAACCTATATGTTTCTCGCTAGCCTACGCAATCCTTTCAGGCGGAAACGAACTCTAAGTTTCTACGCAAGCAAAATGAATATTCTCTTACAGGACTAAAATGGAATAAATCCATAGACATTGATTTGGTCAATAATCGATTATAGTCATTAACAGAGGGACTTTTATTATTTCCACCTTTCGCCCGTATTTGAGCAAATAGGTTTTCAATTACATCTTGGTTGAGACGTTTCATTACACGTTACAATTTCGACCGCCAAGCGCTTGACGGACAAAATTGCACTTCGCCCTTCCCTGCAATTCCAATATGAAGGCGGACTTGCACCTTTCTGTTGAGGATAAAGGCTCGTCCGCCGAAGCCAAAGAATATGGAACCTAGTTACAAAGAATGTTCACTCTAATTTTGCGACGCAATTTAACCCCTCTATGGTTACTTTTCAGCAAAATAAAACAAAAAATTTGCCAATTAGTCGAAAAGAGAGCTGGTTCCAGTTCCAAATTCTCGTTTAAATTGCCTAATAAGCAAGAAGGGCGGCAGCAGGTACAAGTGCCGACAAACACTACGCAACAAGAGTTCACCTATTACTTTGCGTATCGGCGAAGCACTGGGTTTCTCTGTCATTGAATTGGTGTCGATACGCAAGGCTTTTCAAATAGGAACTGCCGAAATTCGAAGTCCTGCCTCACACATTGAAGGGGTTCACATATAAGTTTGTTTACGTTTTCCCATCATAGGCTTTCCTTATGCGTATCGGCGGCGAATGCTAATCAAATGCGATTGTATGCCGATACGTAGCGGTAGCTCGTTCGATTCAAAGGACAGGCCCAGCGGGAAAAGAAGCGCTTCAAAAGGGAAAATGAAGCGCTTACTTGTAAGCTCGATGCGCTTACTGTTCGTAAGATACTTCATTTCATTTTAGCATTGCATGTCCGCGGACGTAAGCGCTTCGATATAGCTGCAAGCGAGCGCTCTTTCTGCGCTGGGGAATAAGGGAAAGAGAAGCATGCGGTTCTAAAGCTTTTCAAAAGCTTTAATAATATGCATTGAGCATATTAGTAAGCGCTTCTTAATGCCTTTTGAAGCACTCCAAAGCAGAGGCTGAATTCAAGAAGCCCAGTTTCTGCAACCGAATTCTTTCTTTAGCAATTTGGGCTTGTTAAATGAAATTGTGCAGTGTGACAAATAAATAAAAACACTTTTTAAACAACACTATCCGCACGAGTTCACTGCTTAAACGAAACTGCGATGATGACTTAATTCCTGATGAAATGTGTGCATGCATATGCACGACAAGATTCGTTCTACGAAAAAGACTGCTTCTTCTAAGCTTCTGTTGTAAGCGCTTGTCATTTTTCCCGCTGGGGGGTGATTGATTTCGATTGTGTGTTACTTGAATTTCTGTGTAGTGTAGGTTCCATAGTCTTTGCTCAGAACATTTTCGAGCTGGGGTACGGTTTACAACATCTTTGTGATTATATGATCTTTACCTAAGGGATTTAAGCAAACATATAGCATTATCGGCGGATCACATCTTCCTCGCTTAGCAGGACGCTTCAATAGACCCGCTGTCCTCCCTCATAATCTAGTCTTAAATGTTAATTAAACTAAATAACATAAGGTTATTTTTTAAGTCTGTAGCTTGCATTAAGCGAAATAAATAGGTTAAATTAAACACCGATACCCTAAACCACTAGAAATTACTAACAAATTGGCAAACGGCTGGATACCATGTAAAAGTTGTCACATTTCAGACGAAAAATAATATACAGTAATGTTTCTTGGAGAAGTCGTTCAATATAAATTTTTCGATTTTGAACCAATTCTGTGTTTCCATACAAAAAACCGGCAGAATGAAGGATCAATGCTAAATTTTGAGCTTTGAAATTGCCAGTTTAACGCGACCATTCTCATTTGTTTGTTGGCGGATTGGGTCGTAATAAGTACCATTGAGAACTTAACTTTTTAGCAGAGTAAAAACTTTACGATGTGTTTCAAAGGTCTTACAAAGTCTTTTCTGGATTTACCTCCATCAAATTTTCGATTGTGATTTTCAGGCTGAAGAATCGAGTTTAAAAAGAATATCCCAACGAGCGATTAGCATATCCCTGTTTAGATTCCAGCAAAACATCCTGTATATGTATGTACTACATATATAAATAATTTAAAGAATAAATAAATACACAAAATGTCAACAGCTTCGCACTCAAAAATATACATGAAAAGTTTTGACAATTCTTGAGAAAACACTTGCATGATTTCTCCATTCATATTTTTTAATTATTTTCTGCTGTAAGTACTTTTAATAGGGTTAAATTATATGGCCACAACTGTACCTACTCTTAAAACTTCATCAAAGGTTTAGTCGGGGGGATATTTATGATGTTTCCAAGGTTTCACCAAACAAAGCGTAGAACATAATTCAACTTTATTACCTATGTAGTGAAAGAGTTTTTCATGAAGTAATTTTTCGATATTACAATAGAAAAGGCAACAATTAAATTATTAAAAATGGGTAATAATTGTTGTGTTAGCAGTGAAGATGATCATCAGTTTGAACAGAGGTGAGTCAGCAATTTCTACTTTGTAATTATATTGTCTTTGAAATTGTTAAAAAGTAAGGGAACATTTTCGAGGAAAATAATATGTGAAAAATAGAAAAACTTTCAACATCCTTCTCCTTGGATTATCCGGTGCTGGGAAAACCGAAATTGGGTACAAGCTGATCAACACCATTCGCAAAGACTACTCGAGGACAAATGGGGTTCGTACTTTCAAAAGGAGAATTGATGATATTAACTTAAATATAACTGAAATTGGAGGCAGTGAGCAGATGCAAAAGATCTGGAGCCATTACTTTGTAAAGGTATGTTTAAAATAGTATCGAGTATTTGCTGTTGTGATGATAATGTGCACTGAGAAAAAAAGTGCTGGTAAATTAAAAAAAAGAGTTGGCTTCTTTCACTTGTCTACCAAGAACATAATTTAGGATAACCAAAATTATATTGAAATAACCAAAACAACTAGTCTTTAACAAAGCCATAAAAGCGCATTGTTTCATATAACCAAAATTTGAGTTGGTTAATTTGGATTAAGTTTTTTAAGTTATTTACAATAGTGCTACTGGTTGTTTTGGCGGTATGAAGGCATTTTCCAAGAAGATTTTCAGTCTGAGCCGCTCTTCCGCTACTGTAAAAGAATGCCGATTTTAGGATACTATCAGCATTAGTAAAAATTAGTTAATTAGCCCTGAGTTCTTGCATTTATTGTTGAGTTTTTATGAATATTGTTAACTGTTGGGGCATTTTATAAGAAAATGTTCAATCTAAACCAGTAGTTTAAATAAAAGTTGGTTTTTTAATGCTACAAACCTATCAAGTATTTTGTAAATGTAAACTTTAATCTTAATACTATTTAGCAGTGCTCTTTTTAGTGAGATTCCTAATTCAAATATATATGTATATGTAGGAACCTAACCAGAGACAGCTCCTCATCGTCTTCGGCGGAATCGCCTTAAAACTAACCACAGCCTTAGATGCTTTATTGTAGCGTCGCGTTTTTTTTGCTCTATCACAGTTGCCTATCACAGTTGTCTAACACAATCAATAGCCAGCCTTCAGTAGTTGCGGTCGGGTTGACAGTCAATAGTCAGCTTTCAGTAGTCTCAGTAGTCAATTTCAGTAGTTTTCAATTGTAGTCTGCAGTGAATATTATACCTATTTTATATACTCTTATGATCACTAAATTAAATGAATTCAATAACCCAAAACGCATATATTTATATTTATTTATATATATATATATATATAAGAAAATAAAGAAAAAGTATAACTTTTTTAGGCAATGGGCCTTATCTACACAATAGATGTATCAGCGCATTATTCACAGCTCAGGCGATCGTTGGATATATTAAATGAGATCCTTCATGATAAATATATGGCTGGAAAGCCAGTCATCTTCTTTGCAACTAAAATTGATGAAATGTCCGAGGATCTGACATTTTTTGACCTAAATGAAATTCTCGGTTTAGAGTGTTTAGCAAATCAGTGTCGGTCCTACATGCAACTTGAAACTGTAGCACTCACTGACATAAAAATATTGTACACTAGCCTGAATTGGATTATAGCTCAAATACGCGAAAATTACCAAATAATTTTAAATCGTATTGAATTCGATACTGAAGACGCTAAAGAAAATAGATTTCCAGTCGCATCCTACAAAGAAAGAAGTCTTATCCGGAGTGCAAGAATGGCTATATATATGGTAATATTTTATCTACATTGAGAAAAAAAAACACTGGTAAAAATATCCAAAAATTAGGTTTATATTTACTAAATACTTGGCAGATTTTCAGTATCCAGTGTCGTTCATTCTAAAACTATTAACATTGTAAACTTCAATACACAGTAAAAAAATCTTTACAAAATTAAATTTTGGTAACTAATGTTCATCGCTCAACATGTAAAATTACACTCCAAACATTTATTTAGTTTTTCTTTGTGTAAAAGTGTCCACTTTGACTATGGATTGGATTCGAACCCGCGATCCTTGGCATTTTCGTCGCTGCGCTAACAGCTGTTCTTACCTAAATCTTTAAAGCTATTTTTGTTCTAATAAAATGAGATAAATATATAAAATTACATTCTGAAATGTAATTCTCCATATCGTAAATGTTTGTTGTAAATTTCAAATTATTTTATACTGTGTAGAAAGGAACGCTAGTTTTTCAGATACTCCAACTAAGGGTCAATTTAAGAATTCTATATTTACTTAAGAAAATATATAAAAACAATTTCCGCCAGACCAATATTTTTAAATACCGGTGTCCTAAATTTGCTATAGCCTAACAATCAGCTGAAATTGCCAAACTCCTTCTTAAATGACGGAAAATTTCAAAAGAATAACCAGCAGCAATGTCAGCTAACTTAAAATATGAAGCTAAAATTAATTGGCCAGTTAAGATTTCAAATCTTTTCATAAAATGTTCCCATACATATAATCAATAATGAATGCACAAAATCTGCACTAGTTAACTAATTTCTATCTGTTCTTATAGTACGCCAAAAAAGGCATTCTTCTATCGCAGCGGATAGTGTCATTTAATTGAAGAAAAATTAGACAAGCAATTACGTTTAATTTACTAGTATTTTTTTTCTCAATGTGCTTATAAATTTTATACTAGTTTGCTTTTACGCTACATACTTAGATAGGCAACAGAGCTCAAATTCGGCCCCATTCAACTCCAGCAGCAGCCCTTCGTCGTACCAAAAGGGTTGCACGAACAACCACTAAAAGGGTTCGAGTTCAAGATCATAGTAAGTATCGAGGAAAAATTAAAAATTGTCTGTATCATTTATTTACATTTTTTTTACAGATTCAAACGTGCGTTTCAAAGATAATTACTTCTTGTAATTTAAAATGGCTTTAAAAAACAACGTTTTTTTATTAATGTTCATGACAAGTATGTACCAACGGATTTATAGCGAATGTACCACGGAAGAAATTATAAAAATTAAAAAAAATGTGTATATTTCATTTGCTTTAAATACAAAACACGGAGTCTAAAATATCCATATTTTGCAACCATGTTTTACAAGCAGCCACAAATTGAGAAGTGGGCGAGAAGTAGCCTTTGTATTAAAATGCAGGCGAAACTCAGACAAAATCTGAGAATTTCCAACGTGTAATAGCCATATTAGATTATAATGTTAATTTGTGTAAAATGCTTAGCATTAAATATGAAAAGGGAGGGAAATCATTTTTGGATGCTTTCTAAAGAAATGCTAGACTAATCAAATTATCGAACTTTTAATTTTCTCTCTAAATAATTTTTAGTTTCCTTTATTATTCGCCTTTTACTAAATAGTTTGAGAAGAAAATTTATTTCGTCCTCTTGGCATCACTGAGGGTTAAGTTGTAGTATATATTACGCAGGTTGATTCAGGCGTCATTTAATACATCATAGATCTAAATGTATGAAATATTTTTGGCATGCACAATTTAGCCGGAAAGTGAAAAATACAAAGAAGCAAAATCATCTAACCAAAATATCGATGGGAATACTTTTTATCAAATGAAAGAGAAAACAAATTCCGACAACAATAAAATATGTGTTTAAAGCTTTTTCATATGATTATCAAATTGAGTAGATAGGCAAATTAATTTTTCTATTGCTTTAGTACACACCCTAGACGAATGATTTCGTGTGACTCTTTATGACGTGTTTCCACGAAGGCAATACATAAAGTAAAATTTGTTGTTTCCAATTGCATGGATGTAACACACTTACAATACAATGTTGCTAAGCTCATTCATCGTGTTCTCGCAGTTTTATTGGGAGCAAGAGCACTTAAACCGAATCTCTGAAATAAAACTAACCTAGTAAAATTCCCCTTATTTTATGAACACGGAGTTATCTTTTTAGCTAAAATGTATTTCCCTATATAAACTGGAAGTATATTAGATGATTGTTTGTATTATTTTGTATATAAGGTACTCATTTTGTATATACGTTAAGGCTGACGAAAGCAGTCAATCCAACAATCATGATCACCATCATCGCAAGCTATGAAACCAGTCTCTGAAACTCACGGCCATGAATTTAACAACTTTGTAAGGAAGCTCACGCGATTTTTTTTTGTAAATTATATACAAAAGAAAATCAAATAAAATAACATTTGAAAATTCAATCAGTGCGCAGCAAAGTTAAATTATCGAATCAATTTTGCACATATATTATGAGTTTAAAAACAAAGTATTTTTTTTACTCGAATGTTTATTTAATAATTTTTTTGAAAAATATATGTGAAATTTAAAAAAATCGTTCGTTTAAATTTATGAATATTGTTAATGTGAGATGATGGTTCTATTCAAGTTTATCTGTTCAAACATATTTTTAGAATGTGAAGTTTTAATAAAGTAGCATTTGAGTGTACTTATATGTGGAATAACTACGAAATAGCCGGTAAATACTTTTTTTCAAAGCATCTCATTATTCACATACTTTTCACACTTTAATTTTAAGTGAACAGGTGGTAAAGTGGTATTACTTTTAATTATTTTTTTTATCTTGCGAATTTTTACGTTCAAGAGTTATATTTTCTTATTCTTTTGCATCTAAGCCTAATTCAAACGTATTTTTTGAATGTCTTATACAAAGTGAAAATTCTACTGAAGCTGAAATGCACGTAAAGGAGATAATAACAAAGATTTAACAAAAATCTATCGTTTGTATATAACAGAAGAAGAATCAGCTTATATGTACGTCCCGCTAGCATATATATATTTATACATTATTATTTGCACGCATACATGTACAGGCAGAATAAAAAAAAGGTATATTTACTACGTGTCTTCTCCGTATTAGTTCCTCATGTTTCAAGGAATTGCGTTTCTTTATTTTCTCTTCTTGCCAAAGCTTGAAGTTGTACAACAACAAATTTTAGTTTTGCCTTTAATCACGAGAGTTTTGAGGTGCACACGCTTTGGTTTCAATTTAACCGAGTTTAATAGGTTAGGTAAGGAAATAGAATACATAAAAAATAATTAATAATAACGACATGCTGTTCTTTATTTCAATATTACAAATGTTCATACTTTTACAATTCAGGTGACACGAAGTAAAAATATGAGCCAAAATAATAGTTTTTTAAATCAAACCTCAAAAATTGAAAACTGAAGTGAAAAATTGACTAGATATTGTATAGGGCATTTTAAAATTTAGACGGTACAAAGATTAAAGTAAAGATGTACTTCTAAGATTAATCTAATTTTAGCCTTCTTCTTCATATGGACTTTATGTATATTTATTATGAAAAGAAATGGCAACCCTAAACTTGTCATTTTGGAGGATTAATTGTTTGAAGTACATATTTCTAATTTTGATTACCCCGGATCCGTGAATATACTCAACAAGGGAGAGGGAAGATTTCTTATTTTAAACAGGAATCGCTTTAGGTACCATAAAGTCCTGTGGGTATGCAGAAAGGTAGAAATCAGAATCCATCTACCGTTCAACCTACCCAAAAACAGCTCGCCCTTGCAAAATTGGCACACACACATACGCACATATATATATATACACACACACACACAAGTATCACGTTCTCATGCATCTTACCGTCTAAAATAATTCCTAAATAGGTATCCTCCATATACCCAAAGTATGAAGTAAATTTAGAAGAAAATCCTATGGTATAAAAAAATTTGCTTCCCTACCACGGGGTTCATATTTTTTATTTTGTTTGCTGTTTCAAAATAGTTTGATAATCCGTTGTACAAAACAAAGTTTGTGAAATATCTTAAGGTTTCATTATAAAAGAACAGTCAACGAAGCGTACAACGCAATACGTAATCCCTTGCAATATCAGTCACGATTTATCAGGTTTAATTTTTTCACATTTTTTTAGAAAACGCATAGTATGTTATCGAAAATATACTGAAAGATAATTGGTGACTTTTTTTTAAAGCTTTCGCTCACTAAGTTCCCGACAAATTAAAGATGACTTTCACTGGTGCAATACATTAGTAATCAGCAATTTATCTCCTTTTTTTGACTTAAAGGTATTAAAAATAAATCATACCTGAAAAAAAACAGAAATGTAAGAGAAAGAAAAAATACAGAGATACCTTCATGCAGGAAAGAATCAACTTAGGTACCACAAACCGGTTATCCAAACCTGCTCTCTTTTAACATTCATTTCACGCCGATACTTTCTTACCTGTAACTCGATACGGTTCATACCATTTTAAAAGAATTTTGTTTCTAAAGTAAAAAGTTCAAAATAATTAAATATAATAAGTGCGAAACAAATATGTTGTGATCTTTTAACCTAGTGGCATAAAAAATGTATGGTTTACCTAATTCTTTTTTCATCCACTTACCCCATTAATTTTACGTTTATAGCTCGCAACATGATAGAAATAACAACATAAAAAAGAACAACAAGCATGTGCAGGTTGAATAACTAAATTTCTCAACAGACCTTTTGGAATAAAAGGTAATAAATAATAATTTATTCTCGGATATGGGAACAATTATAGTGACATTGATAATATTTGATAATAACCAGTGTTTAATTAAACAAAACATTTTTAAATAAATTAAAGTGCGTCCAAAACTTAAAGAAAGACAGAAGTACGTAGTCATAAAAAATACATTAAGTGATAAAAATATATATTAAATTAATATTTTGTTTTAGTTCTCGTTTCTTTTTAATACTTAAATATTTTTTTAATCGTAATCATTCCGCGTGAAGAAAATAAAGCTACTTAATTAATATTTGTAATAAAATAAAACAATTGCGTGAAACAAAATTTAAGTAATTAATCAAAAGTCAATCAACGAAGCTTAATAATGTATGGAAAATCGAAAAATTCTACAGTGCCCTCGGATGCACAAGCGAGGGAGAAGTAAGTATACATATTTTTATTGAAATCATTCTTTTTTTGGGAGATATGGGGAGAAAAAAAATCGTTTTGAAAATTTGATCTTAGTTTTTTAGCTTTGTCGGCAGTGATAACTTCGCTACCAATTTTTAATATGTCTAAGAAAGCTTCTTTCGAGACTTCTTTTTTTCCAAATCTCTCAGAAAGATAAGATACTCGTCAAAACTGTTTGCTCTACAACTGAATTTTTAGTTTTTTTTATTGGAACACTGGTACACCTTATGTATTTTTGGGAAAGCTGATTTAGTTCTACATCCTGCCGGGTATTTTTATGTTTTTATGTACTAACAATAGAGGCAAAAGTATTGCGCGGTGTTTAACCTCTTCCTGTCTTATGCTACCTGTGCACTCTGCACTAAACTGCCGACTCGCAACATTCTACCTGTGTGCGAGTTTCTTCCCTTGTTTTAACTGTTGTCTAACATTCTGCTAATGAATTTTTGCGCATATCATTTGACAGTTGTTGTCAGCATTAGCAAAAGTTGTTTACCTAAAATATGAAGACTGTATTACAATAAATAATATTATAGGGTCCTATTCTTTAGTTTTTTCGAACCGAATCGAAAAGAACTTTGCCAAAGTCCTCTTTGTTCAGAACTTCGTTAATGAAGTTTCTAAAACTCAAAAAATTTATTGTAGCTTGCCTTTGGCTTCAATTAATTTTTTTCGCTACTTTGGACGAAAGATTCTGTAATAGGGTGAATATACATATCAGTAATTCTAATTAAGGTGTATTTGCTCTTGTAAATTGAAACAAAAATAAAATATGTATTGCAAAATTCAAATTGCAAGAATCTAATGACAAATCCTTTTTTAATGGGTGGTTATGACATAAAAGAAACCTATTATTAAAATGTCAACTCTTTAGGTGCAACAGTTTCGTTCTTGAGTTGTCTGTCAGTCCCAGAACTGTTTTGTAAGTATACATATATGGACTTTGTTGTTTCAAAAGGTGATTTTTAAAGATCTTTTCAACTCAACGCGAACGAAGTCAAGAATAGGGGTCAATTTTTTCGGTTATTACTATCATACTAATGAAGCATGTTCGGTTGGATTTCTAAGTGATATCTAATAACTGAGGAGATTGTAAAATGCATGTTAACATTGCTGAACACCATGTACAGTTAAATCGAAGAAGATCTAAAAGATCGTCAACTATAATAAGCCTAAAAACCAAGATCAAAAACATTACTTTGCTAATAATATTAGAAGCCGAAATTTGAAACTTAATCAGTAGATTTTCTTAGTGTAACAGCAAGTAGGATAATTTTATTGAGGATTCTCAAATGAACATAAACTTTAGCTCATTAATTGGGGATAGAGAGTCTTTATAATCAGCATGAAATATTGAAATTTAAGTTATCATGTAATTTTTTCGGATTTGTTCGTTTAGCCACAGTAAGGTTTTCTCCGTTTGAATATTAATTTCCTTTTATAACTATAGACTCGCTCTGTACGTGTACGAATATTTATTACACGTTGGCGCCCAGAAAGCAGCACAAACCTTCCTCTCTGAAGTGAGTATTTAATTTCATATTTTTTACTTCTTTGAATTTTGTACTACGACCTTTAACTACTTGCAGATCCGATGGGAAAAGAATATTACGCTCGGTGAACCGCCTGGGTTTTTACACACATGGTGGTGGTAATTACTTTGTTTTTGTAATCTCTCTTCTAAATTATTTATTTATTTACTTAATTTTTGTACACAACAAACATTTTAGTGTATTTTGGGATCTGTACTGTGCAGCACCTGAAAGAAGAGATCAGTGTGATCATTCATCTGAGGCCAAAGCATTCCATGATTATGTGAGTATTAATTACAAGTAATTAAAATTTTTTACCGAGGTGATAAAGTCCGGTTTAAATCTTTAGACTTACTTCTAAAAATTCATATATTAATTAAAAATTATAATTTTCAGGGTTTTGTTAGTTCGGGTTACGGCGTAAATGGAATCGGAGGGCATGTGAGTAAACAATTTAACCATGTTTTTATTTAATTAAAAAATGAAGAACACTAGAATTTGTCGCTCATTCATTTAAACAGGAAAATTAATAGAAAGTATTCAGGTAGCTTCATAAATCTTTATCTCATCCTTCTCACTCATTAATGATAAAAAAAACATTAATCAAATTTGCTTGCCATAATGCGGCGTTTATATATTATTTTTGCAATAGTTCAACTAAATATATAATAAAACTTATTGATATTATGTTAGTTAAAAGTGATTTTTGCAAAAGTAGAAGAAAAGGAAATAAAAAAATAAAAAATCACAAATCAATAGATAAACCATAAATTTTAATAATGACTTTAAAAATAAACATAAGAATACCGGACCAGCACCAAGCCCTCTTGGACAGTTACCACCAAATGAAGGGATGCCGGGTGGTCCCATGGCACCTAATTTCTTTCCTGTAAGTTATTTAAAAAACATGTTTTCAATTGTTCTATATTTTATTTTTGTTATATAAAATGTATAAGAAATCAAACTATCTACTACACCTAGAAGTTAATTTCGTTAGGAAATAAAAGAAAAGTATAAGAAAACAGAACAGGTTGTTCTCAGCTATTGTGAAAAAAGTACAGTACCAACAGTTATTAGTATACCAACAGAAAGTCATTGTTTAGGTTTTTGATTGTTTGTCAAAAACTAGAACCTCTGCAAACATAATTGTATTATTAGTAGTTTAGTGTACTTAATAATACAAGATTTTCTCGTTTATTTATCGTTTTATTTATTCTCTTTTTTAAAATTTCAAAAGTATCGATTCTTATTTTGTAATTCTTTTACCTAAATCATTGATGTTTTATTACTTTTATTTTTTGGCTTCCATTGTATATTTTATATACCTGCTAACTGAGAGCCATCACGTTTTATCATCTCAATTTTTTCATCTTTTCTTCGTTACTTTGATATATTTAAAAATAATAAAAATTAAAACAATTGCAAATTCGTTTTAAATTTATACTGAAAAGTGAATTCCTTCGCGTGTACACGTGGAAATTTAGAAGTATACTTTTAAAGTAAAAATGCTTTTTTCCAATTCACTAGTGAGTTTAAGATAATTCACAAATAGTTTAGGACGTATTTATTTTTCTGCTTTCTTAAAACCTCACATCATCACAGCATGACGTCATCAATACTCACAATTTGAATAAAGATAATTTTATTAATCAATCACAAATAAAAGCTGCAATTTTTGTTTTGTTTTTTTTCTTTAAGTGAAACTACATCGTTTTATACATTTTGTAGTTTTCTGTAAGGAATTCAATAAAATTTCCCACAAAGTTTGAAATTCTGATATTGTATTTTTATTTACAATTCAAAGGCAGAAGCTTTAAAGAAAAGATAAATAATATTAAAAACGGCTATGATTGTAATAGAGAATAACGGAAAAAAACTGATGTTGATAATTGTACATATTCATATGTCCGTATTATCTTTTTCGTTGTATTTTGCATAATTTTGCTTGCTCCAGTAGTTATAATTTTATATGTTAGTTCATTAATTTCTATATATAATGGTTACAAAATTACAGGTTTTCGGACTTATTTTAGATTTTGTCAGCATTACAGAATTTTTGTATTTTTCTAAGGATCCATTCTATCAGGTGGAAATAGATTGGGATGTAATTTGCATTTTTGAAGAAGAATCAAGACGAAAACAGATAATATTTTAGATAATTTTTTTTTCAATTGAAGATGGACCTCAGACTCTTCTTTTTTACCATCTCAGCCATATTTAATTTTGAAACTATGAAAAGTTCTAACAAAACAGCGAAAACACTTCTATTTAAATTTTTTGAAAACTTCTTTCTCAACAATTTCTAAGACTTTTATAAAAGTGCAATACAATAAAAGTAGGATGTATTTCTATTAACCAAAATTATGTAGCTCAATTGTAATTTTACTTATTTTTATTTAAACTTTCTTCATTTCCACAATTCTTTGGGTCTTGTTTAGTTCATTCGTTAGGTTTTGGCTCTTGACTGTTTTTTACTTTTTCTTTTTTTAAATATTTATAAATTGTTGTACATTTTTAGAATGAAAGAACACGATAAAATGGTTTTGTTGTCTATTTTTTGTTGTTGAGTATACATTTTCTTTGCTTTTTGTTGGTTGTTATTTATTGTGTTTTCAGAATTCCACTATGCGGCCATCACCGCCAACCCATCCATCCAGTCAGCAGTCCCCACATCCTCAGCCTCCGCCTTCGCAAATGATGCCCGGTCAGGTTAGTAGTTATGGACAAACAAAAAATACCATTTTGATCTTAAGTTGATAGTTGAAATCGAGAAATAATTTTAAGCCATATTTCTTCTACTTAAGAAACTTGTTTTCAAATTCAGAAAAACAACGAAAATTTATTTATTCTCTTTAATTCCTTTGATGGTTATAGACAGAAAATTTACAAACGGAAATTAAAAGAGAAGAAAAGTCTTGTGGGAAATTTTTTTTATAAAACTTATTTTCACTAAAAGAGAAAAGTCCATTTAATTGATTAGAAAAGAAATATACGCAGCTTTATCAGTAAAAAGAAAGATTAGGTTTATTAACAAAACTCTGTCATTTATTCATTTTTGTATACGTTTTCATAATTTTGTACATCTTGCCTATGCAGTTTGTTAGCATCATCAGAAGATACAAGTATTTGGATTAAAACCAAATTCTTATGTCATTTATTCATTTGACAAATAAATAAATTTTTGTGTGCATAAACTTCATTAATCCATAAGAGATATGTTTTGATTGTGTTTTAAACTTTTTTTTATTTATGTATTAGACTGTCTTATAATAGATCTTGGTTATTACGTGCTTCTTTCAACATTACTCATAAAATTTGACTAACTAAAAATTGTTGATAACAAATTTTCATACTTAATCTTTTTTTGTGGTATTTTTTTAAGTTTTAATTTTAATAATTTACATTTGTCTCTGAAAATTTGTTGCAAACATTTTTATTTTATGTTGTTTCTCATTTTTGTAACAATTTTTCTTGGAAACAAAAATGCGGTTCCTATTTCTCAGGGTATATTTTTTTCTGAAACTTATTACAATTAGTAACTTGAAAAGAGAAAATTACTTCATAAATTATCATAATTGAAATAAAACTAAAAAAAACCAACAGCCATTTATGGGGGCGCCTAGGTATCCATCGGGACCCAGGCCCAGCGTTAGGATGCCACAGGGAATCGGAAATGATTTCAATGGAGTGAGTTATATTAAAATTTTCATTAATATATTTTTAGTAAAAACGAATTGAATTGTGATTTCCCTGTTGTATTTTTTAATTAATTTCACTACGTTTGAATCACGTTTATTTTAGTTATTCATTTTCCTCTTATAACTTTCAATTCATTTTTTCGCTTCATGTTTGCTTCAATTTAATTTTTACATGAATGTTTAGTGTTTTTGTATTAATTTTTTTTTTGTTTGACCAATTTGGCGTTCGTCTCTTTAACATTTTGCGTTGGGTTTGTTAAGTTTATTATTTCTAAATCTGGAAATATCTGAATTAAGGGGGTAGATACCTGTAAACATTCAAATTTTGCTTGATTTTCATTAATTTTTTTTTAAATGGAGGAGTTATTATATATTTTTTTAAAATTAGCATGTGATTTATTTATACTTTAAAATAATACGAAAATTTGTTTTTATTTTAATTGTTAAAAATGGCGGATGTACACTAACTTCTTCCGGGAAGGTCGCAGTGAGACGCCTAAATCTGCTGACATTGTAGCTTCGGTTCTATTGATATGAAAGTGAAACACCAAAATTTGTTTCGTTTATTAATAGCATAATTTCCATATGAACCTAAAAATGACTGAAAAAAAAATTTTTTTCGTAAAATAAAACACTTGAAAAAAAATTGAATTTTTTATCGAATTTTTCTATTGTTTTTGCTTCGAAAAAATTATTTTTTAAACAAATTTTTAAAAACATGTAGGTTCATATCATAAATAATGCTATTAAAAAGATAGGTGCAAAATTTCAGGAAGATCGATCAATAACTTTTTGAGTTATCGTGTCAGCAAATTCTAAAAATATGGTTATGAGAAAAACGCGTTTAAAGTTTAAATACTGGAAGATTGAATGATTATAGTGACTTACCAATTAATCAGCGATTCCAGCACCGTATACTGGTCCTTGTGTAGCTTCGTATAGCTCATTTTGTTCAGTAAGTTGCTCTTGACGTGCTTAACGAAATTGAAATTTTCAACAATACAAAGGCTAAAAGATAAAGGAATTTAAGAGACAAGTAAAGAGAGCCGACCGCTTACTATGCCTGTGTCAGCGCTCGATCGCAAACAATAGAGGCGTCACGGTTAATACGCTATAATATAAGAAATACTTGAAATCACTTTTCAAAATTTTTGTGACATTCTTAAAGGATCATACTAACATTTTATGACAAAAAAAAAATTGTTCAAAATTTTACAGGTATCTTCCCCCGTCAGTTATATCTGACCAACATACGTTAACATATGTATATAGATAAACCAAATAGAAAGAATGAGAAAATTTAGGTCGAATCTTGTGCGTCACAAGGCACTAAAATAAATTTTCTTAATTTTGGTTTAATTGTTTGCGCATTCCAATATTATATGTTTTCACATGTTTCTAACATTTGAATGTAGTATCGGTTATTTATTTTTATTTATTATGCTTCTTACTGTTAACATTTTGTAGTGTTTTTAACTTTCTTTGGTAATTTTTGTTTCCATAATATAAATAATATAATGTAAATTTCGGCTTACTAAAGTAATTTTGTTAAATATTTTATAGCCTCCAGGACAGCCGATGATGCCAAACAGTATGGACCCAACAAGACAAGGTATTCTTAAAATCTTTGCAAGATATGTAAATTTCTCTTAGAATTATTTTCTCACACCTTATTTGTAGTATTTTCAAAACTACTTTTGTACAAGTTACTCGATAACATTACAAAAATTCTGATTTTAAAAATACAGGTTAAATTGTAGGTATAGTTTTGTCTTTCATATAAAACTTTAGTTTGCTTTTGATTTTGTTTTATTGAGTAATGTTCCTCAAGCAAAAATAATATTTTAATTTTTTTTTTCGTATTAATAACATAAAAGTTATATAATTATAACGAGGAAACAAGATTTTCTATCTGCTTTAACTTTCATAGTAGAAGAAATTTTTAAAACTAATTTTGTTTTAGACAGTTATATTCAGATTTACTTAGAGATAAATAAAAGCGCGTTTAAATATATTTGCCTTCGAAAAAATATACTCTTAAAGAAAGTTGTGCATTTGTTTCAAATCCAAATTCCTCGTTATTAAGAGTTTTACATAAAAATGTAGATTTTGTTTTTACACGTAACAATTTTTGGCATAGTGTTTTGAATTTATTAGTGACGACGAAATAAGTAGAGAATTTTGTCCATTTCCATATAGTAACTTATCAAGAAAATAATCATAATATTATAGTACTCACAAGAATTAGTCAAATATATATTATTATAGCATAAATTAGAAAACCAGTAGACTCTAAGGTTCGATCGAATAATACCTAAAAGGTCATTTTTCTTTTTAACTATTTTGTTTATAGTATCCTATTATTTTTTATGTTGATGTTATGTTAAGATTTATTAACTCTGATAAATTTTAAGATTGTTTACACGTTTAATTGTTGATTTTTTTTTCATAAATTTATCCCTTCAATACAGGTGAAGCTGGAGATTTTGTAGCGTGGCAAGGTAGGCAAATAATGTCGCTTGTCAGCTACTATTGACTATTTATAAATCTTTCCCTCTAATATCTTTGTCATGTCTGTTTTCTGAAAAGTTTTACTTTTAAATCCTTCGTACGTTTTTTGTTATTTATTTTACATTCGTTACACTCTATAGGTACTTTTACTTTTGTTTATCCAAAATATAACCGTTTTCCTTTGCTTTTAAACGTGTATTTACAATATCTACCGCTCTATTTCCTTTTTAAATAAACAAAACATACAAGAAGCATTAGGCAATCAATCCTGTGGTGGTCGTTTTTTTTACTTATTTATTAATATTTGATATAATTTTACACTTCCTAAATTTATTTTTACAAACATAATCTTATCTTCGATGTGAAGTTTAAATTTAGAAAAATTTAAAACGGTTATGTCGCGAAGATAAGAAGAATCCTGGCGTTTTAATAATTATAATTTATTTAATCACTAATTTTGGAGACTTATTATACAATAGAAGAAAACGTCCTTGGCACGCTAGCCTGTTCTCCAGCTTCGAAAATATGACTCACGTTTCCCAAAATTATAAAAAATATCAGTGAAAAACCACCACCGGATTAAGGAAAATACTAAACATATACATACATAATACATAAAAAATGCTTATATATATATATAAATATATTATTCAAAATTATAATCCTTTTGTAAATTTTACACATATCCTCTAACTGGGTTTTCCCTTTCACTTAATACGAAAAATTTAAATTTTCCATTTAATAATTGTTTTTTAACTCCAAAAGATTATAATTTATAATAATGTACTTTGCATACGCACAAAAAGTATTGAGTGTACTTTGGCAAATTGTCTGGAAGTAGTTTTCTTTTTAAATTGCAATTACAGTCATGATAGCAAAAATTATTAGGCATCAATAAAGAAAGGCAATATAAGAGAAGAATAAATTTTAGGAACGCTTTTTTTTCCTGATATCTGGCTTTGTTTCACCAGCGTCTAAGATCAAAAAATTTATTTATGATAGGTAACCAAAAAAGAAAAATGAAACATTATTAAATTTTCGTTATGCTTCAAAATGTTCATTTTCAACTAATTCTAACAATTCCATATATATTATATTATATTGCAGATATAAAATCAAAAAAATGAAATAAGAATAATACACTTGTAAATAACCACCTTGAAAATCAGATACATTTTGTTAATTCTGTTTAATATTTGTTATTTTGTAATTTTAAAATCTAAGTATTCTTCTTCGTGTTTAAGTGCCGAATTTTTTGTGTGTAAAACGATAGTAAATCTATCTAATAATTTAATAAAAGTTGCAACATCGGTACTTAAAACAGGTTTGACTTAAGAATGACTAACAAATATGATAGCAATTTCCACTTTATTTCTTATTTTCTATTTATTTTTGCCGCAATTGTTGCTAACGAAACTTTTGGCTAACATGAATTATGGTTGGGAGTGTCTTCAAATCTCAATAAATTATAAATACATACATATTATACAGGGTGTCTCGTTACGAAATGTTCAAATATATGTCAATCGAGGCATGATCGAACGATCCTGAAGTTCTGATTAACGTTCGTGAGGAGAACATCCTCTCAAATGTGCAGTTTAAAAGTTGCGTGTCTTGTTTAATCGAAGAATAGAATTTTGCTGTGACGTTTTTATGAAATTCCTTCTAATTGAACATGATGAGTGTGTAGAAATTGCATAAAACTGCCAGAACTTAATTTCAGGGGATCTTTTCACAAACGCGGATTGGAAGCACCCTGTACATACATATATATAAGAAAAAAGTTAATAAAACAATTTCTTAATAATATTTTTCTTTATTTATCTCCTTCAAGGTGGACCACCCGGAATGGGTCCCATGAACCCGCGCATGAATCCTCCGCGTGGACCCGGTATGGGTCCCATGGGTCCTGGGACTTATGGGCCCGGCATGCGAGGACCCCCACCAAATAGTAGTTTAGCACCTGGCG
The DNA here is from genome assembly GCA_959613345.1 of Tolmerus cingulatus. Classification (NCBI taxonomy): domain Eukaryota; kingdom Metazoa; phylum Arthropoda; class Insecta; order Diptera; family Asilidae; genus Tolmerus; species Tolmerus cingulatus. The sequence continues at coordinate 13,038,911 of OY390712.1, read as the reverse complement.
GTCCAGGAATGCCACCCATGGGAATGGCGGGTGGTAGACCACAGTGGCAACCCAACACATCTACGGTAAGGGTATTATTCTAGCTTACGAATTTTGCTGTACTAAGTTCTTTCGCATTTCCAGCCAATGAATTATTCCTCTTCATCACCGGGTAACTATGGGGTATGATAATTTTTTTCTTAAGTATAAAATAGCCGCATATGTTATTATTTGTATTTTCTTTCCGTTTAAATTTTTCAGGGACCTCCGGGATCTAGTGGGCCTCCCGGACCTGGTACTCCTATTATGCCCTCTCCCCAAGGTATGATTTTGGGAAAAAATAAATTGTTCTAAAGTTTATAATTTAGTAGTTTTATAGTTCATTTTCTACAGAATATATATAACAAATATATTAATATATACATATAATAAATTATTCAATTTCTATCTTATAGACTCTTCAAATTCTGGAGGTGAAAATATGTACACGTTAATGAAACCTGTTCCGAGTGGTAATATGGGTGGGGTAAGTGCTTTTAATATTGAAAATTTAGATTGAAAATCGTTTTAGAAAACGTCCTCATACTATCCAAAATCACTAATAAATGAAAAACATGAGAGCTAACAAATTTATGTTAGTTATGGTAGTACCCGAAACTTGGCTTTCTTCAATTGCAGCGGATAGAGTAGATTTCCGTGGGCGACAGGTTTATATTAAAACATTTTTTAGAAAATGTCCGCTATTATCGAAGCAACCAGTAACACGATTCTAGTCAACATAAAAACTCAAGTTAAAATTAAACAATTAATTTTGGTTATAGTAAGTAAATAATCCGTTTTTAAGGTTTTGTTGAAGAAACTTGTTATTTTTGCAGCTCTAATATAATTTTGGTTACATTAAACGTTTTTGGTAGATAATAAAAATTTGAATATATGCGCTATTTTTTTCAGGAATTTCCAATGGGGGGTGGACCAGACGGTGGTCCAATGGGCCCTATGGGTCCAAATACAATGGGACCTGTACTTAATGGTGATGGTTTAGATGGTATGAAAAATTCTCCAGCTAATGGTGGACCTGGAACGCCTAGAGAAGACTCGGGTAGCGGAATGGGCGATTACAATTTAGGAGGCTTCGGTGGTCCAGGAGAAAACGTAAGTAAAATTTTTCGCTTCATATTTTGACTTTACTATGTAGCAAAAAAAAAAAAATACATTGTTTAAAGTGCGTTATAAGTCGATTTGCTGAAAAGTTTTGATGGTATTAGAGAACCTAATAAAAATGTATTTACAAAAAATTTAAAAAATAGAAAGTAATTATATGATCATCCTCATATTCACCATTTCGTTTATATTTCGTAAAATGAAATAAAATGTAGTTTTCTGTTGTATATAACAAAGCAGACAATTTTTTCTTCAAACAAAAACATTTCGGCGGAAATTGGTACAAAATATGTAAAATAACTTTTACTTATAAAGTTCACGTTTTAAATTGTTTGATTTTCAATAAATCAATGTTTTTCATTTGTTTTTTATTATCACTTTTTTGCTTTATTTGGTAACTAACGATTATAGACCTATTGGGTTTCGTAAGAGAAGAGAATCAATACAGCTTTCTTTTCTTATTTTATTATTTATTTTCGTACTTTTTATCGTCTTTTTAATGCAATTTTTAAATGAATCATTTTCTGTTGCTGTTAGAGAAAACACTATATTTTTTATACTATAGTTTACAATTTCTTATGATTGTCGCTCTTTAAATAATTTAACTTTTATATATTCATAGTTTCCTTACTGTAATGTACTGTCCCTGCAAACATAATTTTCCGTATTTAACTTGTAAACACCTTTTTAAAAAAACCAATTTAAAGACGCAAATTTAGAACCTCAATTTTAGTGTCAGAGCTTTTATTCACTTTATAAGTAAGTGCCAAGATTCAATCTTACTGAAATTGATTATTTCAATTCTGGGTTAAGATGTTTGCAGATTGGATGAATTTTATCAGTATTATGTGCCTTCAGCTTAAATTGCTATGTTTATTTAAATTTTTCAATTTTTATTTTTACTTCGAGATAATTTGGAAACCTATTGCTTCTCTTTCTAACTTACGCTCATTCATTCTGAGTTTGATTTCCCGTTAATTTACTTTCTTCTTTATAAAAATTATAACTTAACTTCATAGTGCTTCCTTTATATTTTACATTAACTAATTTTATTTCTTGTGGCATGTGTTTATTTGTTTCTTTATTAATATTGTGATAGAAAACCTGGTTATGTTGCTAATTTACAATGCACAGTAAAAATTTCTTGTAAAATTACATTAAAGAATACGGACAAGTACAATTTTATTTATTTATAAATAAAATTATTAAAAGAACGAATATAATTAATAGGAAAAAACAAATGAAAAAGGAACTGCTCATTTAATCGCCTATAGTTTTTTTTCCGTAAATATATTTTGTTTTGCTCATTTGGTTTTGTTTTTAAGTTTATTTACATTTTTTTAGTTTTAAAAACTAGTTTACAATTTACTATTGTTATTTTTTTAAACAAATAAATATTCGAGGGATGGGGGCTTTTATTTAAGTTACAAAAATTGATTACATGTTTTACTTATTTTTCCAATTTTAAATTTAAATTTTCTTATAACGATGATGCGTACAGAAGCAATTAAATTCCTAATTTCTATCCTTTTTTTGAGATGGTAGCTAATTTGTCCAATGTTATATGACGCCTAATTTTTCTACTTTTTGTTTGTTAGTTTTACAATTTATCTTTTGATTTTAATTTATTCGTTTACTTCGAAAAAAGAGAGAAAGAGGGCGAGAGAGTAATGGAGAGGAGAAAAATCTTTTGTTGTGGAAGTAAATGCTGTCTATTAATTACAATGCAAAGTTTTATATATATTTTTTTCTTTTAAATTTTGGCTCTATCAGTATAATTTTTCGCTTAGTCGGAATTTAAAATTTTGGAATTTCTTTAATTTTTAGAATATCTTGTAAATCAATCGGGGAAAAAAATATTTATATATTGCTTAGATTGAGTATATTATAATAAAAAATCGCACAACACGGTAAACACTTTGTCATTTATTTTTCGTGTTTTTCAATTTCGTTGAATAATTTTGATTTAATTTTCTTCTAATTGTGTTTTGTCTCTTCCTTTTAAGTTCTCTAGGTTTTGCACATGCTTTTCCTTAATTGATTTTGTTTTTATAATTAATTCAATTCGAAATATTGTGTTTAATTAAATTGGTCCGTATAAACGTCTTCAAATTTTCTTAACCTTATATTTTTAAAATAGAAAGAAAAAACAATAAGTCGCCCGTCCCTTTCGATGTTTTTTGTTAATATTATATTAAAATACATGTAATTGCAATTACTTTTTTAAAAATATTGAAAAATGGTTGCACAATTTTGATTTTGTATTTTCTTTATTTTCATTCCGGATTTGAAGAAAAACGAAAAAGAAAACAAACGAAGAGAGCTATAGGCGCCGCGCAGTGTCTTGCAAAATTAATAATTATTAGAAATAATTTTTCTTGAATTGATGTTTCTCTTTTTATTTATCTTTATATCTGTGTGTAACTTAATTACTTTGCCGTTTTCTAATCGCAAAACTTGTAAGTCTTTATTTGCTCTTTGTTTTATTTTTTAATCAATTTTAAGTCTGTTATTTTGTTAATCTAACTACTTGGTTTTGTATGTTTTTTATTTGTTTCCTTTTAATACAATTGCTGAGGTAGCTTAGAGCAATTGAAAGGAAGGATACCATAGTTCAGCTTTTATTTGTTCTTAAAACTTTGTTTTCTGTTTTTTTATGTTTTCCGATGTAATATTGAATTTTCTGAAGGTTTGTGTATGATTTTTTTAATAATAAAGAAAACGCAATTTAATTTGTTTAATTCAAAACGAAAATACATTAGAGTAATTAAAAATTTGGTACAAACAAGTTAATAGCGCAATCGAATAAAATCATTATAAGTCAAAAACACAAATAAGAAAAAAATAGAAAAAAAAATATTAGTAAGTCAAGTAAAACAAAAAATATTGGCAAATTTTGGAACAAATTTTTTAAATTTGCAGGACCAAACTGAGTCGGCAGCTATCCTCAAAATTAAGGAAAGCATGCAGGAAGAGGCGAAACGATTCGAGAAAGATTCAGATCATCCTGATTACTTTATGCAATAACATCCTTTTCCCAAAGGCTAAATTTTAAACAGAAAGAAATCGTATCACTTTTTTAAAATAACTATATAAGTAATTTATATGAAAGAAAAGAAAACCAATATTATTTAACGAGAGAACGTACTAAAATAAATCTAAAGCAAATTTTGACAAAGGATTTGAAATAAATTCGAATTAAATATAATATGAAATTATAGAACTTCGTATGGGAAAACACTGTAAAGAACTGAAAGAACAAATTTAAATTAACTTAGTCTCTTGTTCCTTTTTTAATTTATGAAATTAATTGAATTATAATAATTAAAACCATCACACAGCTATATTATTCGCCTGAAGTATTTAGTGGGATTATTAAATTTGGATTTTTCTTTTACTCTTCGTTGCTTATTTTATTTTATTATTTATTTTAGTTTTCTTTTATAAATAAATGACAAAATTTGCTTCGTAAATAGCCAAACTGTTACATCGTAGAACATTTTCTAATTTGATTTTCGAATTGAATTTGAATTGTTTGGATTCGTAGTAGTTGATCATTTATTAAAATTCGTCACATTAATAAAATAGGAGAAGAACCTTGTGAGCATCGACCGACAAAGCATTAACATTGAACAAGAAATTTTGATGTCACAATTTAAATTTGCTTGTTTGTTTTATTAAATTTTATCTAATTTCTACTTAATATCTTTAAAGGTATTATGGTTTAATTAGTTCCAATTATCAAGTTTCGGGTAATGAGCAAGTTCTCTGGATTCAATTGCTAAAGTACGTGACATATCTCAAGATGTTTTTGTTCTTTTTTTTTTTTGTATGCTTTTAACAATATTAGGTTGTCCGAAAAGCTCTGCAGCGTTTTTTCAAAAAACAACAAAGTATAGTATATCAGATTGTTAATATTTTTTATTCTTCAAAGTATTGTCCACTTTCTTCGGCGACCTTTGCCCATCTTCCTGCTCGTTTGAAAATCCTGTCCGTGTAGATTTGTGATGGATTGGAGTCGGAAAATTCATCGAGGTTTTCGAGGTTTTGTAATGATTTCTCAGCTTTAAATTCGATAAACCACCTTGGTTCGGACCGCTGAGTCATCTACGGGTCACCTTCACAAACCATTTGCTTGGATAATGTTTCGGAGATACAACATTTCAGCGCTTATTTTTTGGACGATATAAAAAACACTTTTACTTCCGCTGGAGCTGTTCTGATAGCTGCAGTAAAATGTCTTCTTTAGAACAATAGCAATATGTCGTATGCTTTCTAGGTGTACGGTTCCATAGGCGCCGCTCCAGCAAACCCATGTTGAAAATCCTCAGAATGTCTTGGATTATCCAATATTCTGCTGATAATAATAATTTGGCCGTTTCTCAGTAAATATTCTTTCATAAAAGTAATGAGTGTATAATTTGCAATTTAAAATATCACAACTCAGCAGATATGGTAAGAAAATAATATAAAATTATCCTTATGTTTTTATAATCACTCTCGAAAAATGAAAATATTCTTTGAAAATACTATGAAAAATGAAAATATTACGACTTTTCAATTATAATGCACACATAATTTGCTTTAGAATTTATTTAAGTTACCGACAAAAGATAAATGTTTGTTTTTTGCCTCTAAGCTTTATACTCGATTTTAAGTAGCAGTTGCAATTAATTAAAATTACATATTTAAAGAAATAAAAACAAACAAGAAAACTATTCACAACAAAAGATATTAAGGCAAGAGAAAGTGTAGATAGAAAAAAATATGTAGCATATTTCGAAGCGATCTCTGTATAATTTTACCATCAAATACATAATTTGCGGTTTTATTTTATAGAAATTGTATTTTAATTTTTTAGATTTTATCTTCCTTTTTATTATTGTTTTGATTTATTTGATCATAAACATATAGGAGTTAATATAATATTTATTTTTGTTCGACGCATCCAAAATATGCATCACTTTCCTCTTTTTAATACAATAGATGCAGAAGAAATCCTGTAACATATTTCTTTATTTCTCTATTTTGCCCCTAATTTTAATACACTTTATTCTTTTGTTTCTCTTTTTTCAGTTATGGAAGTAATATTGTACGGAAAGTGATATTATAGAGAAATATTGAAGTGCCCTTTTTTATAACAAACTTATTTTTTTAAGTTATTTTTCTTTTACCATTTTTTTATAAGTTTTTCTTTTATTAATAGATTTGTAGACATTCTATAGAAAGTGGAATAATTGTCATTGTATTAAGACCTTTCTCTACAAACAAAAAGAAAATTGAAAATAAAGCAAAAATGAAAAAAATTTAATCAGAGAAAATTAAGGTTCCAATTTATTTACCCTAGTTGACATAATTATTTATAAAAGCCAGGAGTACTCGTATTGAAATGAACTTGAAATCCTCTTAGGGAATATTATTATAATTTTTACATAAGGGAAAAAATTGGTTGTCTGTAAAGTAGGTTTACGGACGATAATTTTACGTGATAACGTCATAAGAAAACATTGATGAAAAATTGCATACTTTTATGAACTGAATTGAATTATTATCACTGAATTGTCATTATTTTGTATAATACAAAGAAGGAGTTACAGTTGACAAAACAGTTCACGGTGTAGGTTGTGTGCTGCCGCTGTCTCTCTTCTACTCGGACGCATCGGCCGATGGAATGGAAGAGAGATAGATGCTTCACAAGCCGAACGCTTAGGCCGATCGTGCCTCTCCATCGCTTGTTCTGCGCTCTCGCTTGCATGCACGGCTCAGGCGGAACGTGACTATTCTATTTATAAGACGTTATCATGTCAAAACAAAATTACAACGTACACTGAATAATCAAATATCGATTATTTTCTGCTTAGAGTTATCATGTTAGAATGTCAAAGTTATCACATAATTTTTAAATTTTAACAACGCAATGAATGTTAATGTTATTTAAATTTTAAATTAAATCGTAGCAAGGAACAATTTATTTGAATTCAAAAGCATAAATATGTAAACAGCGAAATGATCAAACAGTCAAATGCAATATTGATTAAGTCGAATAATAGAAAATATTTGGTGAATTAATTTTCATTTGATAGATCGATCCCCAATCTATTGAAATTTATCATTTCATGTTATCAAATTTTAGATTATTATTAATTTAAATTATAACGTCTACGAGGCATACTGATTTTATCTATCCAAAATAAACTCAAGAGCAACATTTTGGACACACCATGATTAACCACATTGGATAAAAAAAAGAAAGGAAAAGAAAAAAACATAGCAACCCAATGAAAATGGACTGAATTATATGACGTAATCAAATTATTTAATCAAGGATATTTTTACGTAGGGTATAAAGCATGTATATAAAATATATTATTTTAGAACTTACTGTATTATTTTGGAAAATAAAATATATAAAACGCATCAGATTTAAATGTGAATAAAAAATTGAAGCCTCACTATTGAAAGTAATAGAAAAATAGGCAGTATTTACAATATTAGAAAAAAACAAAAATATTGTTCTTTATAAATATCGCATATTTAGAACTATGCCACAGTTTTAAAGCTAAATTAAATTGAAGTTGAACATGTAAAACAAGCAAACAAAAAGCATCCAAATAATACTTTTTTTTTATGTTCTGTAAATTTAGTAAATAAAAGATCTTTTGAAAAATGAGTGTTATCTAAATGAACGGTCAGGTTTGAAACACCTGAACTAAAAAGCAGTCATCAGCACACTTCTAATTTGTACTGTATTTAAAATTTGTATACAACAAAGTTTTGAAATAGGTGTTTTCATGTTGAAACGATAGACACCAAACATAGAAAAGAAACAAATCCGTGAAAATGTGTTATAAGACATCATGAGTTAAAATCTAGCTATTAAATTAAGAAATCTAACCATAATAAAATATATTCAAAGAAAAGAAAGCAAATTTGTAAGTTTTTGTAAATATTTAATTTAAAAAAAAACATACATTATACTGAAAAAATCTTAACACCCAAAACGCTTTTGTGAGGTATAAAGTGAGAAAATTATATCCGAAAAATGAAATGTAAACTTTTACGCTAAAGTTTGGATGGCAGTTTTGAGAGCACCTCGCGAAACATATGAGAGGGAGAGAGATAGAGGAAGAGGACAGGAGAAAAGCTAGAGATTTAAACAAAAAATGAATTTGAAACTGAAACGAGAATTTGAAAAGCCGAGCATTAAATAAAAAAATATATTTAAAAGTAAAACTAATGGTTTCTTTCATAATCCTTCTCATTTCCAAGCAAATTACCTTTCCTACCTTATTTAAACTGGTGCTAGTAAACTTCAGAAAACTGGTTTGTTGCTCTTTTCTACCCAAAAGGTAGTTTAATGCAATCAATATTAAGTTGAAAAAATCCAGACGACTAATTACTTCAACATTCGCTTTTAATTTTCAGCATTTCAGCCAATTGTGTCAATAACTTTGTGATTTTTAGCATATCTTTAAACTATTCCGCAGTTTAGAGTACTTTAAAATATTTGCTCTCGTGGTGTTTGTTTTAGAAGTTTCTTTAATTGCCGGCTTAGTTCAATTTAAATTAACAAAATTAATTTGGTTATTATAACAAAAACATGCTAGACTGAAAACCTGCCAAATTGATCGGTGTATTGAATCCAGGCATTTTTTTCAAGGAGGATTTTCAAGCGTGACTTTAAGGAATGCAAAAATAACAAAATTTAACCAATTCAAGTGAGACCACGTTCCCATACATTTTGTATTTTATTCCCCATACGTTTTGCATACTATTGTATTTTACGTTTTCAGGGCTTTTGTTGTTACTAAATCCTTAGATTCAGTAAAAATCTTACATATAGGAGCAAATGAATTTCTCTGAGTAAGAATGGATTAGGAACAGCATCTGCTTTCTTTAGTAGGATATAATCTATAAGCATACATTAGCGTTGCTATATTTAAATTTAGCCATGAAACAGCGTGAGCTATCAAGATAAATTCGTTGTGTTCCTAGAATTGCCTTTATGTATATATGTATGTATTTCTATTTGCTTTTTTATACGTTGGTTTTCTTTCTAAAAATTGAGTGAAACTTCATAACTTCATAGGTCAGTCTGTTATGTGTTTAAGTATTGTTTTGTATAAGCATATATACATATATATATTTTATTATTTTTTTTTTTTTCGAGGAAAATTACGAGTATTCGTCAGAGTTTATATTTATCTATTAGAATGAATGAAAAGAGGCACGATGACCATATGCAAATAGGATGAGTTTTACACAAATTAAGAGAAACTAAGGAATCAGCACAAAATCTCATCCTAGAGCTAAATTTTCTTCATGACGACTTAATACCATTTGAATATATATAGAAGATAAAATAAAATATTCATACACATTGTGACATTGAACAGATTGTTTATGATAATAATGACGATAGTAATTAAAGCGTGATTTGAGTTTTGGCAACATGTTTCTCTGCGGGTTCTTGGGCGTCTCGGCGCTTCTATAAATATTTTTGGCGGGAAATTCATCGTTGTTTTTCGTTGCCTGTGTCGCTATATCGTCACTAAGTTTTAAGTGTCTTCGCAAGAGTCCACTATGTCTTATGGTATATTGCCGAAAAGAAAAAACGATCAAATAGACAGATTTTGAAATATAAAGATCATATAAGTAAAGTAAATTTTATATATGTGAAACTGAGAAATTGACAGTGCGATAGACATGGCTAATACTAGCAATTTTAAACTTAGCCTTAGACTGTATTACCTGACTGGTCGCTACCTCTTCGTCACCCCCACCCTTGCTGGATGGCGACCATGTGGTCTAGATCATCTTTATTCATTTACTTAGTATGTATATATTTTTTAGACTTTTAACCTCTTAACTCTTGTTCTCTTGTCAATTTATTTTTTATAATCAATCGTCTTTGTTGTTCTTTAGTTGCTTGATTTTTATATGTATTTTATTCCCCTCGAAAAAAATTCTCTATTTTATTATTATCCATAATTTTTTGAAATTTCTTATTATTCTCTACTTGTTCCTGTTATTTAATATTAAATAGAGACTAAAATGTTTTAGTTGAAATGCTAGTGAACTAATATATCCAGCTTAATTGTGATATGTTTTAAGTTATAAGTTATCGCAGGCAAATCGTTATTATTCGTCTTCGAGCAAAATCGTGTGCTCCTTTCTGTCGGACAAAAAATTGAATCGAGAATAGTAAAAAACTATACAAATTATAAAAAATCTACAAAATACTGAAGAGTAAATAATAAAATCTCGACGTTGAAAAGTGAACCAAAAAGGTATAATAAACTAAATTATATGATTTCGTACTTAATGTTAAGGCTTTTGTGGTTTACGTTCTTTTTTTCACTTTGATGTAGAATAACTCTTTGTCCGTCTTGGATACAGAGATATCATTGAATAAAATGTGATCAAAGCGAATAAAACCAATTTATATAGAAGAAAAGATATATGAAAGAAATAATATTCAAAATCAACAAATTGTTTTGGCATATCCTTCTTCTATTTCCGGTAATATCATTGGGTCAAAAAACGTCAATAAAGTGAAAGCATCATGTTTTTTTAGCATATTATTCGAGTCTATTTTCATCTAAATATCTAAGAAAAATTATTCCCATATAAATAAATATATTAGATTTGTGGGATATTGAATTACTTTTCTACGAAGTAAGTTCTTGATTTCGCAAAATATTATTTGATTTTAAAAAAAAATAGTTTGATCTCCCAAGCCAAACTAATAGTTGAACCCAAAACCGTTTAGTTCTCAAAAACCTTTTTAAAAAAAATATTCAAATCTCTTAACAAATTTTCGAAGTACCAGATTAAAATTGAGCGAATAATAATAAAGGCTAATTTCTTTACATAACTTTCACAGCTGCGATACCTACGCTTTGTTAATACGAAAATCAGTGATGTAAACTTCCATAGTATGTCATAAACTTGTTTTGAGGTAAACTGTATTAAAAACACTAAAACATATTGAATGGATACGTTAAAATGGCACAAATAAAAACTATCTCATTAAAACTATTATAAATAAAAATATACAAGTAAAAAGAAGAGTTTAAAATGTGATTAGCTATATAAACATTTCATTAAAAATGTAATGAGAATGAGGCCAAGTAAACTATTAAAAAAGCGAAGTACATCTTTAGAGCAAAAAAGCAGGCTGAAAATTTGATGTTTTACATGAACACATCAAGAGACCAAAAGAAAACTTTGTAAACAAGGTAAGTATAAAACAATTATATTTATTATATTTTTAGAACCAAAAGAGCAAATGAAGCATTGCAAAAAAAATTTTATAGAAAATATAAAAAATATATAAATTCTATAGAATTTACTTAGAATTAAATCTTAATGAGATTGTTTTCTTCATATCAAATACTCACTGTGAGCTATTCATAATTTAAATAATAATGTAGGTAGAACATGGTGCCTCTATTGTTTGAAATAGCAAAATAAGACTAATATCATTTTATTTGTTTGCTTAGGATTTTACGCCAATTTCTTTACAATAGAACTAAAATTGATAAAACAAGTTAAAAGTTTGAGAATGATGAATCTGAAAAGGTTACTTTCACACATCGTGGTTTGAAAGGAGTTTCTATTTGATTGGGAGAGGAATCCAAATATTTTTTTAAGTGTATCTGAATTTGGGCTGCATCTTATATATAAAATTCTAGGCAGAAAAAAACACGTAAAATTCACAAACAACTTTTTAACTGGTGTTTATATTTGGCTCGCAATATTTTTTGAACCACAGTAAAATCGAAAAACGAAGAACACACCCACCTCGTTTAAAAATATACTCTCTGACCTTCCAGGTCATGTGAATCCTATGGGCCTATTTTATTTAGAAAGATGAAAACATATGTATTGCTTTATTTTATAACTATTATGAATTGAGTTTAAAAAATGATAACCGAAAACTCAATAGTTTTTAGAAGATTTTCATGATTTTGGGCATTTAAATGATCCAGAAAACTTTACGGAATTTGTTCTTATAAACCGTAAAAAATATTAAAAAACTTTTAGAATATTCAACTTTTGCTCATCCAGAGTTCATTTTGAACTGAAAGTTTTCGTCGACAAAACTTTTAAAGATACAATTTTTAAGTTTAAATCCACAATGCCCGGTGGCGGTGAGGTTTTTTCGCGGCTTCTTAAATAATTTGTTATGTGTTTTTGCTTTTGCAGTAGATATGATCACCGCCGCAGCCGCCACCATCATTAGCGCACGTATTTTGGCTGATGCGATCAGGGGCTAGATTTTGGGAACATTTTCGCTTTGAGAAAACTTTTGAAGAAAAAGCAACAAAAATACCGTCTATATATTTTTTAAAGTATATATGTGAATGTATATATCAAAGTACACAATTTTATTGCTCTTCCCAAGGAGAATTCGAGAAAATTTTATAATAATAACATTTTTCCTTGTATTAATACGCATAAGGCGCCTACTCTATGGCGGGAAGGAAAATTTTTTATTAAAATTCCGGCAACCGCAGCAGCACCAGCCGGAATAAGATACCTTTTTTATTTTGTATACTTCTTTTATATACAACATATATATATACATATATACTTAAATACATATATATTTATTTATTTATTTATATAATATATAAGCTTATGTAAAGATAGTATATAAAAGAAATTAATATAACATTAGTTTTTCAAATATCACATGTCAAGCATAATTGAATCTCGAAAACTTTAAAATGTAGAACATAGTAAGCAAGAAATTAATTTTTAGAATTATATTATTTATAAATTTTAGGTTGTGATTATTCCGACTTTTACTGCTCCGGCGCTGCTACGTTTCCGGCGATTTTTATAACGTGTAAAAGTTTTGTCGCAATAATTCGATTCAATTCAATTTCAATTTACCTCGAATCCATTCCAATTGCAATTAATAAAAAAATGAAATGTAAGATAAGAAATTGACCAACATTTATTCTCAGGTAGTGATTTTAGTATGAATAGAATGTTTAATTTTATTTCAATTTCGTCAAGCTTTGCATATTTTGTAAGGGAAAGTGTAATGTGAAACAATTGTTTATTCATCGTGCTCTTGGAATTTTTACTTCATCAAAGAAAAATTGTGAAAAAAATGTGAATGAGATAAAATAATGAAAATAGTAAATAAAATAAAATAAATAAATGAAATAAAAAGTAAAAATAAATAATAATGAAAACATTTTGAAAATTTAAATGTCTTATTCCTTAAAGGTGAATGTAAAAATGAGGCAAGGCAATATATAAAAATAATTCGCACCTTGTTCACGTGATCCCAAGTGGAAGTTTTTGACAGTAATCTTGATGTGAGGAGGTAACATTATTATTATTTCTTTTTTCCTGATTTCGGTTGCGCGTGCTAAACTTCTTCTTATAGTACTCAAACTCTTTTTTGATTTAATAACATTCAAATCACTTGACTTTACACTTCAAACATAAAACCGACGAAGGAAATATTTCAGAAAGTAACCAACATTCGATTTTAAACAAATTAATTAAATAAATGGAGCTTAGAAATACCTATGCACCAAGCTAAAAACAAAATATAATTAAAGAAAATATTTAAAACAAAAATTGTGTATAAGTTATTCAAAATTGTTATTAAATATATGACCTTGACACATGGCAATTACTTAAATTACTATCACAAAATCTAATTTTATACTTGTGCGTCGCCTTCAGCATATTTTAATGTATTTTTTCATTAGGGGGCGTTTCCCTCTCTAAATTCGTCTTCCTTGTTATTTTGGAGAACTATTTATTTGCATACCTGTATAAAATTAATAGAACTTAATTTAAAATAAATAAAAATTATGAGGACTGCTTAAAAAATATATGTTTTGCAGTTATGTGATTTGAAAACGATTTGAAAATGTAACAGAACCAATCAAATTACAAAAGCTGAGTACGGTGCAACCCACATGTATTTAAGATACAAAATACTTGTGAGTATTACTTTGACTTAATTAAGAACTCATCCTTTATTCATTCATTTTCTTACCACGACAAAAATCAGCATTACTTTAAAAGTCTCATAAATGAAAATTGGGCGGCTAATTAAAAAATTTCATAATCGCATACTGACTGAATTTTCTGAACAGGTTTATTCAAAAGTATTCAAATACTTTTATATCATTTTTTAAAAATTACATTTTCGCACAACTTTGCACTTTTCTTTCATTAGTTAGCTGTCTATTCTCTGAATGAAAAATGGAATGTAAAAAAAAAGTGAAATGCACCTCTGTCCTTCCTCAAAAGTCCGCATCTTGTACTTTAGAATTCCAAGAAAATCTACCTACATGCTCCAGGGTTTGTTTTTTTAAATTGCAGCTATATTCTTGGTATAATATATGATGCAGACTGTTTTTTACACTTTAGTATTCTGTGAATTCGATCAAAATTTGCCATCCGATTCCAAAATTTCGTGTCACACTTTTATAATGTTAAAAAAATCTAGGAAATATTCCCTAAATGAAAAACTATAACCAAGCATTTTAATGGCCGATTGGCTTGGTTTGAATATGAAAATACCATGAAGACCCCATACCAATTTAATTTATTAAAAACCAGGCCGCAGTTTACCTGCGGAAAACATAAACAAAAAGCTTCATCAGGTGCAACGTGGGCAGATGTTTGGTATAATATAAGTATGTTCTTCTTGACAACAAACTTGATTTCGGACTTCATATTGATTCTCTAATAAATATGTAATAGTAATTCTGTTTTAGGCTTCATTAGGCGCAGATCTAAGGAACTATGCGACCCTTACGTCTTAAAGTTATTATACGTTCGGCTAGTTAGATCTATTCTAGAATATGCTAGTGCGGTATGGTCTCCCTATTATGCATGCCACATTTCTCAATTCGAAGCAGTATAAAAACGTTTCCTTCGTTTTGCTTTAAAAAGTTTACTGTCGGACAATTCTCAAGAACTCGCACCTTACCTGAATAGGCTGAAGTTGTTGAATTTACAGACATTGAAGCACCGACGTGAGATTTCCAATAACCTTTTTATGCATCAATTGTTAATTGGCGAAATTGATTGTCCTGAGTTGCTTTCTTCGCTTCATATCAACATTAAACCTTATCATCTCCGAAATACCGACATTTTACAAAATCTAACTCATCGAACCAGCTATAGTAGGTCTGATCCTACTAACTCATTAATAACTGTTTACAACAGAAATTAGTCTTTGCTAGACTTTAATGAAAATAAATTACAAATTAAAAATAAGTATATTTTTTCATGCACTTATCCTACTGTACACTCAGGGCGGTTGTCTATTGGCTTAAATAAATAAATAAATAAATAAATAAATAAAAGAAAATAACATATGTTGTTTGATTATGAAAGATTCTTCATAGCCAAGGCAAAGAATTGCATTTGTTTCGCGGAACTTTGAATTAACTTTTACAAGGAATTTACAATGACAAAACATGAAAGTGGAGAGCTTTCAGGCTATTCCAGATAGTGTTTGTCTCTATCTATTTAATATTGATAAGCACTACAATTATTACTTTTCCTTACCTTCGGTATGTATTGGTATCTCACTTTCAACCGTTGGATATGAGTACAAGTAAAATTGCATCCACACATTCCCTCTACAACAATTGCTTATTCACAACTGAATAATCCATAAGTGTCCATGATTTTACATGTTAATTTCAAAAACTTGATTGAGCGATTTATATTGGATGTAGCATTCAGTAAGCTTCGGCAAGAAAACTTTTCATAAAAATAAAGTTCCTCTTCAAATTTATATTACAGAATTTTAACTAATTTTAAATTATTACAACGAAATTTTATCAATGAGCTAATGGGCTATTAAGCTTTAAAATTTGAAGGATTAGAATAGTTTACCGATCAATTTTCATAAGGCGCTATAAGCTGATCTACTCAAAGAATTTACCTAAAGAGTAAAATTATTTTCTGAACTTTTCCCTTATTATTTTTAATTTAAATTGTGTCTCAATTTTTTTAGCCATTGTGTATTTTCACGTGAATCTAAAAATACCACACGTAGTAACGGACGCTTGGCATTTCAGCTGAATTTTATGATTTTATACAAACGCACAATGCACACATATCTCCAACATGATTTTACAATAGTATCCTTCCCCCCTTTGGTTTCTGTAAGAATTTTGATCCCCCCACCACCCTCTTTAATTAGACATTGAATTAAATACATCGGTTTATTAAAAATTAAAATTGTTAATTTGGAAAAACCCAAATTTCTCTGTATCTACATATGTATTTCACGGACGCCAGACGTACCCTGCAGCTGGAATTATCATATCATGTACAGTCCCTAACCAATGAATTAGACGCACAAGCAAATTTTTCAGAAAATTAGTGAAATAGTAAAAGTTCGAATAAATCCTGCCACATTTTTTTAGTTTTAAATTTTTAATGATATTGATACTTATTTTTCTTAAGAATAATAACAACATTTATCAATAATCAATGCAAGATCCTTTATTTTTAATAACTTTGCTGATCCTCCTCGGCATGCTCGAAATACAAGACTGTATAGCAGCTTTTAAACCGTCGTCATTATTCCAAATATCCGTGATATTTTCCTTCAGGACATTTATGTTAGGGTTTTGTCGTTGATATACTTTTGATTTTAAGTAAGCCCAACAATTCTCTATTGGGTTTAGGTCCGGAGAATTGCCAGGCCAGGGAAGCACCTCCAGATTTTCTTCCTCGAAGAATTTGGTCATTGTTTTTGCAGTATGGCATGGTGCTCCATCCTGCATGAATATGAAGTGGGATCGTAGGTATAGTTGTGCATTTAGATACGGTAGCAAAACGTCTGACAACACGGTTTTATATTGCTATTGCCTCATTGTTCCTTCAACAAAATAAATAGGTCCAGGGCTTTGATCGCTAATGCAGCTCCAAATCATGATTGAAGGAGGGTGTTTGATGGTTCTTATGGTACAGTCCTCATTGTAACGTTCGTTAGTTTTCCTCCTAACAAATTGAGTCATCTCTGTCACCGCTTCCAAGCGGCATTCGTCGCTAAAGATGACCTATATGAACACAAAAATTGGATAAATCTTTTGTCATTTGGAAAATGTTGATTAAATTATTATTTAAAGAAAAAGAATGAAATATACCTTTTTCCAATCATCAACTGTGAAGTGTTGATGCATTCTAGCCCAAATAAGTCGCCTTTTTTTCATGATCTTGGTCAGCCTGGGCTTTTCTGCCGGACGCCTACATTTTAACCCAGCTTGCCATAATCTTCGGCGCAATGTTGTCGTCGATATCTCAATTCCCGTGTCCTTAAGGGTGGTTGTTAGGGCACGAGCTGATGCTCTACGATGTTGGACGGCTATAGAGATAATTTTCCGATCCTCTCTTGATGATGTCATACGTGCTTTTCGGCAGTTTCTTCTTTGACTTTCGCTACCAGAGTATCCTCTGGCTAATTGTCTAGCCACTCTATCAACTGTAGAGGCAGAAACTTTGCACAATCTTGCTATTTCTCGATTGGGCAATTCTCCAGCTTTAATTAAATTCACCATTACACTCTTTTGTTGGGGATTTATGTCCTTTGCGCGACCCATTTTCTAAAGTTTTCTCAATTAGAACAATATTAACTTTAAAACAGTCAACTTTCAACAATAATGCACTTTTTCACGTAATATCACGTAAATATTTTTCCACACACTCTTTAAACAAAGTTCACTAATTAACTTGTTAAGAAACACTTGTATAAACAATAAAAGTACGACTTAACCCGTTACTTGCAAACTCAGAAATGAACGCACAAAAATTATCATCTTAGTTAAATGCAACTTACATGCCTACCTGCAACCGTTTTAGGTTTTTCCAGTTATAAAAAGGTTCTTAGAATGCTAACATTGGACAATTTAAAAAAACCAAATGTCTAGAACGATTAATTCGAAAAGAAAACAGGCGCCTTTTTAAAATTCTCATTATTTTAGTCGGTGCGTCTAATTCATTGGTCAGGGACTGTATATATGTATGTATATAAAATCAAAAGTTGGTTTGTTTGGTTGTTGCTCAATCACGCCTAAACGCTGCATCAGATTACTTTCATTTTTTGGGTGAAAGTACTACATGTTCCGGCCCAACATATAGGCTACCTTTTATACGCGAATTTTAAAATGGCGGACCTAAGATGGCGCCCCAAAATTGAAAATATCAAGGGATTGGCAGGAAAATTGGTATTTTTGGGGTTTTTAGATGTACTTATTGTGAATCTATGTTCAAAATTTAAGAATCAAGATGACAGGCCCAATTCGTCGCGCGGCCAAAATATTTGTACACCGGGTGAAACCAGGTAACCCAGCTAGTAGTAAATATTTTTATTCGTTGTGGGCTGTAAGAAAGGAAAAACCCAATATTAGAAAATGAATGGGCTTTAATATGAGGCGTTATGGCTTCATGGAATAATACCAAATCAAATGCCTAAATTTCTAAAAACAGACTATCACATTATACTTCTGAAAATAAAATTAATTTAACTAGATACATCTTGTATATCAATTGGGATATCAAGTTTTAGGCATAGTAAAAGCAATGCACTGTAGGTAATATCATCTTTTATGTTTTGGTTGCTCTTGATATCATCTAATCCTGGAACTCATTATTAAAACCGATAAAAATACAAAACCTTAACCAGCAAAACAAAACAAAAAAACAGAAGATTTTTCATAATATTTTCAGTTGTTCTACAACAATGACTGACTAACTTCGGAGTGGTCTTTGCACAGAATTTTTCTACGGCAAATGCCTAAACAAAACAAAAAACATATCCTAAATAATTTGCTGGTGATTATCTGGCTATCTTAAAATAGAGGAAGGAAGCTAAGAACGACCTAACCTAAGAAATATTATTACATAAACAAATCAGAAACTTGCTGCCATGGATGATCGAAAAAAGCCTGAAAGTAGTAGGTATAGTACTGGAAAAGGGAAGCCAATTCGAAGGTCTCGTCCCTTGTGTACAGAAAATATTCTAGCTGAAGAAATAAAAGTTGAACCAACACCGTCATCACTATCGCCATCAACTTCGGCTAAGACTACAACCGTTTCGATTGAGATGGGTCGAAAATCGGTTCGTGATAAAGATAAGAAAAAGCGAGGTCCAGTTAAAGAAAGATGGCTGTTGACCCGCAAAACATGGAAGTATATGACCGATGCTGGACGAAGACTTATACCAGAAGCAGCTCAAAATCATCCTGAAGATGTACCAAAAATAGAACAATATTTTCAGCATATTTGTAGATCGGAGCCACGTTTCCTTCTCTGGCGGAGAAAATGGTCTTATCCGGGCGCTAGGGCAACCTCAAGAAAATCACAATGGCGAGGTCGAGGTACAATACCTAACGGTATACGTTTAGGTCCCGACCCGCCCGATGAACAGAGTCAAAATGCTGACCTTATAATTGTAATGCTCAAAAACTATTTGAATCTTAATGAGGAGAAAAAGACAACGATGCTATTGGGATCGAAGACAGTGCGGCCAGATCAGACCGAGTCACCATCATCTCAACGGCCAGGTCAATTGTTTATGTCAACATCGAGTCAAACCATTTTGACAACAAGCCTAGTAAAACCCCAAACCTCCACCAAAATACCACGTTGTATGGAAATTAATGCCGAAATTGATGAGCTCTTAGAAAGGCTTAGATCTTACAGTAAGAGCTGTAATAGATCAATTTTGTCCCCGGACATGATTAATATCAATATCTTTGAGAATAAAGCACTCCTTAAAAAAATTTACATTGAACTAAAGAAACAGCAGCTTCATCGAATTTTGGGAAGACATTCCTCAGTACCACCAAATCTACCCCACTCGTCGTCTTTGTCCACGCTGTGGCATTATCGTCCTAACAGAAGTGGTAGCAGAAGAGTTGATGTTACTATAACTTCAGAAACGAGGTTACTCAATGAATCATGCAGTTTAACTGCAGCCGCTATAAGAAAAGAACTCACCAAACCGCCTCCACCACCAGAAAAGAAATGTTCAACTTCAGGAACTCAAACAGATTTTATACCGCTTCATGCGTTACAACGAATGGCTAAGCAATATGAGATTCAAAAAAAGGAAGAAGACAAATTTAATAGGCAAACGGACGAGGAAAGCGATAAAAGTACCAGCCACCAAATGCAGCAACATTCCAGGCGTAAAAGTAGCATTGATAATGAAGATGTTTCCCAATCGGTTAGCGATACTATCAAACGTTATCTAAGAATGGCGCGAAAAAAGAGTGTTGCCGATGATCCTGCCAACCGATTTAAACGTGTCAACTATGATCGAAATTTACGTAATATAAAAGCAAAAGGTGAAATTAATCCACCAGGAATGGACGATGGTTCTTCAAAAGCGACCCAAACCCTGGACGCATGGCCAATTATTGCAATTGATTTTATTCGAGGGAATGATAGCCGCAAACTCCTCGAAGATGCCCATGCAGATTGGCTAAGCACTCTACAGAAACGTATCCGGCAAAAGATGGAATACGAAGAGCATATTACACAACAAGAACAGCAACGCGACGAACATGAACAGCATCAAACTACTGAAGAAAAGAACCATTCCACCAATCCACCACCGTCACCTCAACACCAACCACAATCTACTGGCATTTTTCATTCTGGGACACAATTTTTATCCAACTTATGGCATGGACATCATCACAGTGGACAAGACTGTAGGAAATTAATTAATATTTTTAATTGTCAATAGAAAAATGAATGCTTCATTTGCTTCTATATTGTTTCATTTTTATGACAGAAAACTTGTTTAATGTGCTTTTTCACAAAATTAATTTTTAGCCCAACAGCAACTGCACCAACAATCATCGCCACCGGGAACAATGCAGAAATCAAAATCATCTTCAAACGTTGGCCAATTTGTGTCAAAAAAAATATGGAGAACACGATCAAAAAGTCAGACTAGGACATGCTCACCTTCAAAACCTGAATGGACCCCTCAGGTATGTGGATCTAGAAGCCCCTAACATTTTTAAAATGCCTTAGAAATATGTGACAGGAAACATTAACATAATATAATACAATACATATTTTTTTACAAACTGGGGATATTTATTTACACTGAGAAAAAAAACACTGGTAAAAAGATTAAAAAAGTTAGTATATGTATATTTACCAAATATTTAGCAGCTTTTCAGGCTACCATATTTTTTTTATAAAATAAAAATTAATTTGTAAATTTTAATGGAAAGGAAATCCATCAGTGTTTAAAGAAATATAAAACCAGAGCAAAAATTTTAAGCCCGGCGTCGTTTTAACTTTTTTAATAAAAGTAGGCAGGAAACTGAGTTTCTGAACTTCGGACAACCAAGTGATTAGATTTAAGTTGATTTTCCAGAAATTGTCAGCTAACTACCAACAAGGAATCTTAATCATATTTTAGTTACATCTCACAAGGCCCTCTGTAGAACAGTTCGATTGGTTTGATAAAACGGAAGTAATAGCCTACCCTCAAAGGCAACCTTATGGAAATTCGGAATTGTTTTGGAAGCCTCTCAGTGCGGAAGCAAAGTGCTGACACTCGTATAAAACTAACAAAATCGTTGCCATTACGCGATTGGTGGTTGGCCGGCTGAAACTCTCTCGTTGCGTAGTAATGTACAGTTCACAACTGAAGTACTGACGTGAGTCAGTGTGAATATGTCTAGATTGAATCGAATTGAATTTGAATTGACTACTTTGCATGGAAAATGACTGACTTGAAAATTGCTGGAGTTTTGCTCAAACTTAAAAATTATGTTAACCAGAAAAATTGAACCACTGGCTTAAATTAAACACAACTTTTATAATTTTAATTTTAGTAGACAGGCTCTTCAGGGCTTTTAAGGGAACAACATATAAAACAAATACCGCCAGATTAAACATTTTAAATGTCGAGTTCTAAATAGAGGTTAGAGTAAATAGCAAATAAAAATCACCAAGAAATTGGCAAACTCTTCATTTAACTGCTGAAACTACAAAAGATAATTGCGGTTGTAATAAACTATATAAAACCAAGTTAAAATTGGATAACTAACATCTTGACTATAGCAAACAATCTGTTTATAGGGCTTTATTGTAATAACCATGTAGTTTTGATTGTTTCAACGTAATTTTGATAATACTAAACTCCGTTTTTAACAGCAAAGTTAAACAAGTTTTTTTTTTAAAAAATTTACCAGTAATTTTTTTCTCAGTTTATTTTGAAAAATAATAGCAAATAGTATATAAGAAAAAAATAAATAAATGTTCAGGGTAATTGCATGTGGACATCAGCTACCGGCAAAACACTTATCCTTACCGAGACTCATCTTCAAGATTTAACAGATGTTGAGCGGAAAGTTTTACATCGGGTAGCTATTGAAAAGATAAATCAACTGAACATTGGAGTAAGTGTCAACGCGCCAGGAGGTTTGTTTTCAAAATATAAATTGTATTGATCGATCGATTTGAAAAAAACAAAACAAAAATTTTTTATTTTTCTTTACTTTAAAAACCAAAACACATAACAAAAAATACACAAATTCGAAACAAATAAACAAACTATGACTTTTTGCGACGACATGTCGATGATTTTTGAATGATGGGATTTTTGGGGAATTAGATGCCTCAAGTGCACCAAGAAAACCGCAGAAGCGTCGTCCTCTTCTTATAAAGAGAAAGGCATTAACTACTGGATTTTTTGATTCTGGGAAAAAAAGTACCAAAGGTATTTGCAAATGAAAAAAAGGGTATCAAAGTTAATACAAATAGTGTTAATTAGGTGGTGAGGCTGCAGGCCTTGTATTCGGTGTAAGTCTAGAAAAGTGCGTTGATAATGATAACCGCTTAAGCAAGGATAATGTATCGTCGTCAGATAGAAATTCTAGTAATTCAGTTACGTCCCTCCTGGGTGCCTCACCAAAGGTATATTTAACGATTCTTAAAATCGAATAAATTCTTACCCAAAAGATGAACAACTTTTATTTTATGTAGATTGGATCATGTGAAAGTCTACCGCTACGCTCTAGCTACCCAGGTCCAGACAATCCTAGCATCTTACTGGCAGCCCCAGGCGCAAAAACAGATGGCCGTAGAACAAGTCAAGATGATGAAGATTTATGTGGAAAAATAAGCCGTGGTAATGTGCAACAGGTCCCAGCTCTCGTCCTCGCATGCATCAAACATTTGGAGGAACATGGACTACACACCGTCGGAATATTTCGCGTGAGCACCTCCAAAAAGAGGGTTCGAAAGGTAGATGAATATTTTCTACTAAATAATTTTTGGACTTCATTAGTATTTGGCTTATATTTGCGGCTTTATTAACTGTTTTTTAGTTAAAGGAGGACTTTGATCGCGGTGAAATCACAAGCCTTGATCCTGATATATGCCCACATGATGTTGCAACAATTTTAAAAGAATATTTTAGAGATCTCCCAGAGCCGCTTATTTGTCGAAATTTATATAAAGCTTTCGTTAAAACACAAAGTAAGTAACCTGAACTTGAAATATTGGCTTGAATATTATTACTTTTTTTTTTTAGAGATTCGCAATCGGCGACTACAGCTAGAGGCTCTATCCCATTTAGTGCAGTTACTACCAGTTGCCCATAGTGACACGCTTTATGCCGTACTAAACTTTCTCGCAAAAATAGTTCGTGCTTCAGATGACATCACATCATGTGATGGTACAATACTATTAATTGGCAACAAAATGGATAGTAACAATTTAGCAACAGTATTTGCTCCAAATATTCTTAGATGCACAATACCGGGCCAAGGTACCACCGAGATGGAAATTGATGATCAAATTGATGTCATTAATGTGATAAGGTACGAGTGGGGCACAATTTGATTTCAAAATATTTAAAAAAACATTTATTCTCTACATCAAGGACCATGATAGATCACTATGAAGATCTATTTAAAATACCAGCCGACTTGCTGGACGAAGTCTATACCAACATGATTGACATTTTTCCACAGCAACTAGATTATTTGTGTGAGCGGCGTGACGTACATGAAAAGTGAGTTAAATTTGTTTTAATATAAAAGAATTAATGTAACTTTCCGGCAGTGATGGTTGGGATAGCGCGGCGTCAAATACAACAATAAGTTCACCTCCTCCTGTACCACGATCTCAAGATTATGTAGCCTTGCTGCAATTTAATTCAAACGAAAGATTGCGAAGCAATGATCACGCGAAACGTGTGATTTATTCAAGGGAGGATTTCACACATGAGAATGCAGCAAAAGGAGATGCAAATGGGAATGAGTTCACCAACAGAAGGTTTGTAACTCTTTTATTTCTGGGGGCAACTAATCTCTAACACAGCTGAGAAAAAAATGGTAAAAATAACACTATCCGCTACGGTAGAAAAATGCGAATTTTCGGAAATTAGTTAACTAGCTCAAATTTTTCGCATTAATTAATTATTTTGGGTAGTATAAAGGATGTTTCTAAAAATATTTTTAATCTTAACAAAGTTGTCGTTTTAGCGCAACTACCCACACAAAACTACAGTTGATTTTAAATTTTATTTGCAGGCGAGACAGAATGAGCAAAATGAAATATGTTGAAAGTGAACAGGAAATGGTTAGAAGGCGTCGTAGGGATCGCTCAGTCGAAGAAAACAGTAATAGAAATTCGTCGTCAATATCAAATAATTCCGGTGTTAACACAAGTGCGATACCAAAACATGTGGTACAACATCAACAACATAATTTAAGTACGAATGGTAGGGGTAGTGGAAATAGCGGTAGTTATGGTGATGGCACTCATTCCATAGGCGCGATGGCTATTCTGCAGAATAGTCCACGTCGAAGTTCGTTAAGTGATAATTGTCCTCGCAGGCTATCAACGCCGTTTGTTCTCCATGAGGCTGGCATTGTAACGGCCAGCCTTAAAATTCCTGTCCATATACAGAGCACAACAACGAATATTTTTCAAAAAACTACAACTTCATCATCATCAACTTCTGGACCATTCGGAACGAGCGGTGTACAATCAGATGGAAAAGAAAATTGTACAACAACAGCAGGTATAGCCACAAGTAGGGGCAACATTCAGTTGGATCTTTCTGATATTCCTTTTATTGAAGATAGTGAAGTTTTGAAAGAGATAAGTTTGCGAAAATGTCGTAATTATATTCTTTCAGGACAATTTCGGCAATCACCCATAACTGGAACACTATCATTTGGCGGACAAAAAGATTCTATCGGATCAACTGCTTATCAAATTCCAATATCATATGAGGGTCGAATATTAAATACCTCAACGGGCTCCTCAGCGACAACACCAGATTCAACAACAAGTCGATCATCATCCTTTAATATCCCGGCATTAGTATCGACAACAACTACGAAACGGCCCGATACTGTGGTAAGAGAGATGCAGAAAAAGCAAACTTCATCACTTGGGTTCACAACAAACAGCGATCACTTGGGATTAGATCATTTTATATCGATCCAAAGAATTGGGGGAGGTGCCGGACATACAGAACCAAAACTAACACCGAGCATTACAAATATCGGTGGGGCAGTTCTAAAGTCGAAAACAGCAGATTTTGAACGAATGCTTATACAAAGTAAAAAACATCAAAGTGGCGAAGGGGGAGCAGGAGATGATACCGCGAAAAATTTAACACAGGATAATAATAACCATTTGGTTACTGATAGTGAAAGTGGAAGTCAAACTGGAGAAATTTCAGGATATCGCTCCAGACGATCCTCCCAAGGACCAATCTATAAGCGACAGGAGCTTATATCAAGCGCAAAGCGTTCCTCAAAGTAGAAAAATGTTGGTTATGGGTTTTGTGTGCTGACAAGGGTTTGAAAAAATAAAGTGAAAAGCTAGTCAATCTTCAACCTTATTGTAGTATAAGCCACTCAATCCACTATTACTATCAGAGAATGGGAGTTAAGGTCAAATGATGTTTATATGTTCTAAAAATGGTATGTTACGTGTTAAAACAGGGGTTTCAGGGGGCAGCGTAATGAGATATTTAACTAATCATTAAAACTACCAAAAGTATATTTCATAGATCAATAAACAGCAGAGCATGAAACAAATATTCTATAATAAAATTGGCTCCATGAAACAAATATTCTAAATCGGATCAATAGAACACATTCTAAATAACGACAAAATGCTCCCCTCTTTGCAGTCCCTAGCATCTATACAAAACAACAATTTATTTTTGTGTAAACGTTTACTTTATAAAATAAGCATTGTATCGCAAATATGCGTACATAAAAAAACATGAACAAATATTAAAATGTAATTAAAAAAATTGAAAATATATATCAAACGCATTTTTTTTTTTGGATCAAACTTTTATTATTAGAGTATTCCTTACCATTTATTTCATAGGTATTACGGAGATTAAATGCTTCCAGTCCACAGTGCCCCATTAGGGGCAAATAAAAACAATAATAATGAAGCCGTTCGGATTTTTTTACATTTTTAACATTTTTTTACATAATTTATTGCTACATTTTTTGTCTTACACAGAAAAATTTTTATTTATACATCACTTTAACCTTTGGTATCATTTATTCCAAAAATTGTATTTTAGGTAATAATTGTTTTCCCCATCAGTTATCATAATAATAATATAATAATATTAATATTAAAATTAAGTGCCAAAAATTGTTGCCCAATTTTATCAATTTTATTTTACTTAATTTTTACCACCCGCCGTAAATCATTTATTAGCTTTATGGTTACCCTATAAATTTTAAACAGAATCAAAACGAAATGCGACAAGTTCTTTCATTGGAAAACTTGTAAGAACATATGTTGGAGTTTTTATAAAATTATTAAGTTTGGGTTCGATTTTTTGGGTAACAAATTGACTAGATTGGTTGCTTTTATTATTCATAAACAAATATGTTTGCCCTAAACTGCGTAGCTTTATATAATGTTTAAAAAAAATTATATTACATAATAGGCGATGCAGAAAATAAAATGCAATCCTTTTATAGAACATTACACGATATATGGAACAATATTGGAAACATGTCGTACCGATTTAACTTAAACTAAAATATAATTTTGGGTCATATTAAAAATAAATAGGGTATGGGTAAAAGGCAAATACATTTACATATACGTGTATAGATTTTTTATATTTTATTTTATTATTTTTCAACGGAATCTTATTCGTAAATTGCTGTTTAATTAATTCATAGTGGCGATTCAGTTATATTATTATTTCTTTAATTCTTAAAAACAAAAATTTAGGCCCAATAAAATCTTACTGTATGCGGGAAGTGATATTAAAATGACTCCTTCAAAACAAGTTAAAAAAAACAAGTACAGACAATAAAAATAAAATAAATAAGTCGGTAATATTACATTATCGGTTTCAATAAATTTATTTGGTTTTTCATTTTAATAAGTGTAAAGAAAAATAAATGTATTCAGGATTAGTGATATGAAGCACTATTTTAAGGAGATTCCACAGAAATAAAAATGGCTGGAGGGAGACGGGGAAAAGAGATGGAAATTTAAAAAAGAAAATTGTTTTTAACCCCGCATATAAGGGTAATCGATATCCCGAAGTGGAACAAAAGTCTCTTTAATTGCTTGCGGTGATGTCCATCTCAAAATGTAGTGCGGTCCACCAGCTTTGTCATTTGTTCCTGAAACGCAAAAATTTCATTTACATTTTCTTCCTTTTTCGTAGTTGTTTGACCTTAGCGAAAAAAAAAAATTAATAGAAGCGCCTTTACATCGCGCAAACATTGAAAATGAACGTATAGAAATGCAAATATTGAATGAATAATACAAACCCTCAAAAGATCAAAAATATGTGCTATTGGCTGCCAAATGTTCTAATTTTCTAATAGTCTCAAATAATTTTTAGAAGTTATTTGTGCAAGACGTGATATGGCCCAACATACCCATCATAATCTTGGGGTCTCATTGCAATCAGTAGTTAAAAGAAAAACTCACGGAAGCTGTTATCGCGCGATAATTGAAATTGGTTAAAATGTTTACCTCGATTTTATGGAAATAAGAATTTAACCTTTCAGACAAAAGACAATGCCACACAACGGTCACGAGTGCGAGCGCTTGTTACTGGCGCCTAACCAAATCATTTTACTCCATCAAGGGTCTAAAGCAAAGAATATGGAACCTAGTTACAAAGAATGGCTATGGCTATGGCTACTTTTCAGCAAAATAAAACACAAAACTTACCCATTAGTCGAAAAGAGAGTTGATTCCAGTTCCAAATACTTGTTTAAATTTCCTAATAAGCAAGAAGGACGGCACCAGTTACAAATGCCGACACACCTACGAAACAAGAACTGCCGAAATTCGAAGTCTTGCCCCACACATTGAAGGGTTTACGTTATTTCACCATAGGTTTTTCTTATGCTTACCGGAGGCGAATTCAAAAGCAAATGCGACTGTATGTCGATGCGCGCGGCGATCAGGTAGCTTTAAAGGACAGGGCCCTTCATTCCGAATGAGTTTTTACTGAATGTATACTAAATGGTTGCATATTAGATCAATTACTTTTTAATTGTTCTGTGAATAACTAAAAATATTGCTCGAAATATACAGTGAATTGATAATTAATTTTTGCATAAAGGACCACTGATTCAAAATTTGTGCGTTCATATTTTTTCGGGACCCTGTAGCTCTGTATCTATTCCTCTAAATTCCGCCCCGCCTCGTCATTTTGTCTCTCGTTTCCACCAGAATGCTTAAGCATGCTACCGACTTGTAGCAAAATCGTGGGGTTGGGAGGAATAACGGTACCAAGGTCACGAAAAATGAAAAGCTAAATTGCATTATTGAACCTTTGAAGATAAAGCCTAATTTTTGGTTAGTCGAGCTGTGGAGGCGGAAAAAAACACACTCTGTAAGGGTATATAAATAATATAACTGTAATTGAAATTTAATAATTAATAAAGTTCATTTTCATTATAATGTTTTTGTGTTTAATATAACTTTATTCAAAAATTGAACAATCTTCAATTTTTTGTGCACAACCCCAAATTTTTGTTAACACCGTGTTTTAAAGAGGCACCAAAACATTGTGATGCCACTTAGTATTTTTTGACAGTTCACTGAGAGGTGCCCGGTGCTTCTTCCGTCTCGCTTATTCAATGTCTCTCTTTCTATGAATACCCGCATTTTTACTACGCTCACGTGCAGGGCTTTTACACTGTACAGCGTTTCCATAGGCTTTATCTTCAAAGGAATGAATATTTTGTGTAACGTAGGCTCCATAGCCTTTGATCTAAAAGACGTTCTCCAATGCGCAGAACACCCAACCAAGAACATACCAAAATCGCGCTATCGCGTTCCGCTATTAAGAACCCACATACTCTTTCTCGCTCGTATTTTGGTCGACCTGGCTAATTTTTTCATTTGTGCATGTTAACCACATAGTACTAGTTACATATTCAGCAACGTTTTGCACTATACAAGTGACAGTAATCAAATTTCACAAATCAGAAAATTTTTTATCTAATAACTTACAGGTATAGTGATTCAATGAAAAATTATTTAATCTAATATTTGCAGTACATATTACACAACTATTTCAATGATTGATTTGTACTCAACTTTACTATTGAGAAATGAAAGCCAAGTGGCACTTACGTCATGGCACGCATCAAAACTAAAATGGCGCTTGTGAAAAAAGGAACGTTAGACCTTGTTTTCCTATACCGTGCAATAAAGTAGTTGTAAAAAGATCTTTTGACATATTTTAGCACAATTACAGCCAGGTGTTTTACCCGAGAATACCACCAGTTCAGCACTTTGGTTGGGTTGTTCGTGATCGTGATCGTTCGGCGCATTGAAGAACGGGCATAAATAACTTCTAATCAAAATCTCTGAACTTAAAACTTTGAAATGTTCATTTAACATAAGAATCGCTAAGAATTTGATAGAACTTGGCCGAAGCCAAAATAAATATAAAGTGAGCTTTTTTCTTCTGCGATGCCCGTTTAAAAATAAAATAATTACTGGTATACTACCTGCACCCAATTATATGTCGCTTTATTCTGATTTCTATTATGTCGAATCGAAAAAGTTTATTATGTTAAAAAAGTGGTTTCTAGCCATAAAATTTGAGACTGAACCGCAATTTAAAAGAGATATGATAATTATATTGGCGAAAGGAGAATTATGAAAAACACAAAAAAAGTGTATAAAACAACTTTAGAAATTACCAGATAAACGACCACCTCCAAAGGGCTGTTGTCCTACGACGGATCCTGTTGATTTATCATTGATGTAGAAATTACCAGCAGTCATCTTAAATTCATCTAACGCCAAATGCAAAAATGACCTTAACATAAAATAGATAAATATGTCTTTTAAATTATTTAAGTAACTATTTCCTACTCATCCTGTGCGAAAACAGCTCCAGTGAGGGCGAATTTTGTTGATGAATTAACAAGTTCCATTGCCTTTTTAATATCGTTATCCTTATAGACAAATATCGATAGTATTGGTCCAAATATTTCCTCACGCATTATTTTATCCAGTGGATCTTTGGTAACAACAATTGTTGGATCAATGAAATATCCGGTCTTATCCGAGTAAGAGCCACCCCCAACAATTTCAAGATTATTGCTGCTTTTCGCGTGTTCAATATACGAAGTGATTCGCTTAAATGCCTTATCATCAATTACAGCTCCAGTAAATGTTGAAAAATCGGTAACATCACCAATTTTCAATGCTTTACGTTTCTCAAGGAGACCCTCTTTAACCTAATTAAAAAGTTCTTCATATAACTTTTAAAACAAAACAAAATTGTAGTGAACTCACATTTGGCCAGAGTGACTCTGGAACATACATTCGAGAACATGCCGAACATTTTTGTCCGCAAAATTCAAATGCTGAGCGGATTGTTGATGTGACAACAGTCTCCATGTTCGCTGATGGATGAACAAAGTGATAATTTTTTCCACCACATTCCCCAACTAAACGTGGAAAATTATTATATTTATCGATATTTTCGCCAACCTGCCGCCATAATCGATTAAATGTCCTGAAAAGATTCGAACCACATGATTTATCCCATATTTCTCGAAAGGAAATGCCCATTTTCATTTAAGGTTAAAAACTGGCTAATATACAATTCAAAATATATTTTGGATCAAAAATGAGCATTCCCCTTCATCGTCAGTGAGCAGCAAATATTTTTGATACATAAGATATAAATATTTAGCTGGCTAAAAGAAGTGTTTGTTCGAATAAATATAAATAATTACGGGACGGATCCAGTGAAGTTAATACCAGCAAGGAATGGTGATGCTGTTATTGTATCTCCAAAAACTGGTCCATCAGCAGGTACAAAATTTACAACACCTGGTGGGACACCTGCCTCTCGCATGATTTTAAAAATAGTCCAATTTGATAGTAGTGCTGTGTCAGATGGTTTCCAAAGAACTGCATTACCCATGAGTGCTGGTGTATAAGATAAATTTCCGCCAATTGCTGTGAAATTGAAGGGGCTCACAGCAGCTATAAAACCGTCAATACCACGGTAGCGCATTGAATTTTTTGTAACTTTTGCATTCTCACTAATTGGCTGGTATTTTGCGCACTCCTTAAGGAAATATGCATTCATTCTAAATTA
The DNA here is from genome assembly GCA_959613345.1 of Tolmerus cingulatus. Taxonomy (NCBI): domain Eukaryota; kingdom Metazoa; phylum Arthropoda; class Insecta; order Diptera; family Asilidae; genus Tolmerus; species Tolmerus cingulatus. Next base: position 13,007,134 of record OY390712.1, on the reverse strand, counting down.
CAAAAAAAAAATTTATTACAACTATCACAGCATCATTAATTAAAAATAAATGATTTTTTTTATAAATGCAATTTTCAAGAGTACAATTTTTTTTTTTAAACACGTAGTGGATTGTAGGGTTTTATCTAATGACTCGGAAATAGTAAGGGATTTCTAAGGAAATAGAAGGGTCTAATAAAAACCCAGGTTATGCCGAGATAATGAGGTACTAGTGGTGTAGATGAAACCAAATATGAAGCTCTATAGAGCAAGATGATTTACATACCTAATAAAATCGATTAATTCAGCAGCTGAATCGATTTCAGCTTGTATCACAGTTTTCGATTGGCCAAGCATTGTAGCAGCATTCAATTCCTGACGATATTCATTACTCATTAAATCAGCAGCACGATCCCAAATACGTAAACGTTCACTAATTGTTGTTTTATCCCATTTCCTCTGTGTTGCAACAGCCGTGTCAATAGCCGATTGAACAGTTTTCGCATCAGCATAATAAAATTTTGCCAATTTGTGCGAATGGTTATGTGGCATTACTTGATATCGAATATCGTTTGTCCGGACTTCTTTATCACCAATTACAATCGGTACTTCTTGGCATTTTGATGCTGTACGCTGAAGAGCCTCTTCGAGATTCTTACGTTCTTTGGAACCTTTGGTATAAGTTAAAACAGGCTCATTTTTTATACCAAAATCGTTTAAAGTTAGCTCGGGCAAAACGCTGCCAATGCATCGTTCACCACATCTAAAAATTTATGGATGAAATTAATTAATTATGTAATACTCGGTTATTCAATTAATTTATTTAATTCGTATAACACAAAATTTCACCACTAAATGGTAAGAAAACTGATTACATAATGTTATTTGAGAAATTGTTTTCTTACGAATATTAAAGAGAATTTATAACATTTTGCCTCAAATAGTTTTTTCATCACTTTACTAGGAAACCCTTACAAAAATAATTTGTTTTAAAATACAATACTAGCGCGGTTTATAAATAAACGCATTACATAGATTTTATTTATTTTTTTTGAAAAAGAAAAATAATATAAGTGTGAATATTTTTCTTTCGACGATTTCTAGATAAATATTAGATGAAATGGAATTACATTACATGCGAAATTGACTTACCTCTGAATGGAAATGGTTTTTATATTGTTTCGAAATAGAGACAACATTTTTAACCAGCTTTCGTTCCCGTCTTATTCTATTGTTTTAATTTATCTTTGGAGAACTCCTACAGGAAATTGAAATGCTGTATTGAAACCACAAATTACAAAAGGATAATTGTAAAATATGCACTACCTCTATTAATATAGTGCGTTATAACTTTCGTGAACAACTTTTTATTAATTCGTTTCTCCTGTTACTATTTTTAACAAATTGTTTGCAGATTCCACTTGTCCTTGTTAGTTATCGTATAAACAAATCCAACCAACGAACAATTCAACTAGCGGTAGGCGACTAACGACTTTCAATTGATCTTACAAAATGCAAGTTAGATCGACTGGTAATACTACACAATCACTGTATTTGTCGACAACTAGAGCAAATTTGTATTATTTGGTGCGTTTGTTTGTTTCTAGGAACTATTTCTTTATATATTTTTTTAAACAATCTTACATAAAGTTTATATTAATTGCAGTACCCTTTTATAGTAATTTCTTTTTAGGTGTAACACAGCACCAAATTTGATAATTTAAAAGAAATTCTTGTGAGATGATTGAGATTTTTTCCTTTATGAAAAATTAATAAATAATAATTATATTATGAAAAAATAAGTATTTAAAAAATAATTTGCACCTAAAAGGAGTGCATAGAATGTTAAGCTTTTATTTTATAAAATCAACGACATTACAACTTCTGCTTTCGTTGGCGAATTTTTCACGATATTATATCTACCGCTTACGTAACTCGACAAAAAAAAACAAAATCAAATAAAAGTGAAATAGCCAAATAGAAACAAATGATTGTTAAAATTCCGCGACGTATTTTCTTATTTAATTCCATGCCTATTTTAACAAATTGTTTTTCATTTTCCTTCTACATCCTCCATTCAATGCTAGCTATCCCTATGAGAATTTCTTTTAAACTTTCACACTATCGATACCTCTAAACAAACTAAAAAAATTTCCATAAGCCGATTTTGGGGCTTGAAAAAACACACTTAGAAGTGCAACACACCACACTATCGAAATACCCTCTTCTTTGAATTATGCTCAATATCTGAATTTGCAGAATCTCCTAAGCCAAATTCAACAGAGAAACATCTGACGAGCCCAGTGCTACGCAACGATAAAACCTGCCTCGTGAATATAGGAAAAGATGGTTTTGTTTAGTGGCACGGATACAGAGCATGTGTGGCACCTTTGATTTTCGGATGTCGTCACGGCAGCCCTAGTCGAGAGTGAAAAATTGTATCTACCACTATATGTATAAAAGTGGAATTCAAAATACCAACAGCATTTTTTTTTTATCCATGAGATATGATGATATTAAGTGAAATGTAACTACCTCAGCATTTAATTGATTTGCATTTAATGGCTAGGAGAGAAGATTTAGATACTATAAATGAAAAATTTACAAGTAGAGGCATTGCCAGAAGCCTTTGCATAATTTTATCCAATTTTTAAGATTTCATTGTTAATAATTTCCATTGTAGGAATGCAGTTTAGAAAAGAAAGTTGTCGTTAAAATAAATAAATAATATTTATTTAAAAAACATATTTTATATTGAGTGGAGTGAAAGATATGTTTATGTATTTGTTTTTGTTTAGACTGGCAACATATCTAAAAGTTCTTTTATATAAAGGTTTTGTCGATACAGAGAGGAAAGCATAAAAAAGGGAAAAAGCATAATGCACTTAAAAAGAAAAATTAAAAGCAATTATTGGAGTGGTTTTCGTAAAAAATAATCTTCAACGTCAACTCAACTTATCTATGCTTTTTTCGTTACATTATAATACCTATAAAAATAGATAAAAAGATACTTATGCAACTCATATTTGAAAATATTAAATTATTTTAGTATTATGTACTTTGGTATTGTTCTAGATGAATGTACTTTTATACAATAGGTGGAAGATTTGGTTTTATTAAAATTATTAATTTTTTGTAAGAAAAGCGTTAACTAAATAATAATAAAACGAAACCATAGGAACCCAACTTGAAGATAATTTTGAGCTGAATCAATAATATATTGTACTTTGTTCTAAATGCATATGCTTAATGTTAAAATGTTGATAATAATTTATCCTCTACATATCTTCACCTGCTAAACTGGTCCAAGGGAATCAAATTGGGGGTATACCCAAAACAAGCAAATGAATTTTTAATATCATAAACGAACACTATGTGGAAATAAGAATGGTATAAAAGCAATGTAAAACACGACGTCTTTCATATCATACTTTAGCTGAATTAGTTAGCCAGTTTTTAAAAGAAACAACTAACTTTTAAAAGTCAGCACCATTTTAATTTTTAGTACGGACATATATATATCTGCAGCTGCAAGTTTTCTATTTCAATTGAAGTTTTGCAGTAGAGAAAACATAGTTTTTGCATTATGTACATAAACAATAGATGCTATGTACTATGGAGGCATGCGCTCTTTCACGGTGTTACAATAAATTGCATTCAATCATTCTTCAGTTGATGGAGAAGACAAAGAATATTTTCTTATGGACAAACTCTACCCATATTTTCACCTAATATTGTGTAGTGTATAATTTTAAAGGTATCTTTTATTGGAAAGCTTGAAGATGAAACGCTCGAAATAATTTTTTGGTGAAATTTTTTGCGATGGTGTGCAATTTATTACTTAAAACATGACCTTGAGCTTGATAATTGATAGTGTTTCCACTGTTTTCTTAATTATTTAAAGGAAATAATTTAAATTAATTATCAATTTTACTTTGGTTTTGGTTAGTATGGAAGTGAAAAATAAAAAAAACATCAGCTTAGAAGTTTTTACTCGTACCACAAAAGTAAAAACAAGTATTTCAGGTAACAACTAAATAATTATTATAGAAAAATATGCCTTGCCGTGTATCTCGAAAAAAGGTCTAAGAAACTTCGCACTAATCTTGAGATTTCATTCAATCAAGGTGTGTGGATTGAAGGAAGATTAACAAAAGAAAGAAAAAAATCTATAAGACGGCAAGCAAAGAAGATGTGAGGCGTACGGCTTTTTGTAGCTTTTTAGTGCGGTAGTGTTTCCAGTCGATGACGGTGTGCTTGACGAAAATAAAAAATTTCGACTAAATATGCTTTTGCGGAAAATGCTCTAAACATTTTGTTTACTTTATACTAAACAATAAACGATACATTTACCCTACGTTTGAATTACTTATAAGACGGAAATTCCAGAGATCTAAAACTGTTTTTCGAAAATATCCACGCCGCATAAAATCCAGAGTAAACAAAACGTCTTAAAGAAAGTGGATTCGGATCCAGAATTTTTGGGTATAGTGGAAGTTTACATGTTTTACTAGTTTATGTTTTTCGGTTACAATGAGTATTTCCCCAGTGTGCAATTATTTATTTACTGAAGTTACAAAAATAACAATTTTTAAGTTCAAAGCTTTAAAATGTGACCTCGCTTCAGAAAAAAAAGTACCCGACTTATTTATATAAATTTTATCAGCCAAACGAGTTAATTTTACGTCACACATAATTTTTCTTGTCATTGTTTTCGCTTTTCCTTTCCTTTCGTTCTTGAGTAACCAGTTTTTAATCTCAATATATACAATAAAATCATTGCATTTCTGCACATTCTTAATTTTGTTACCCCCTCAAGGCCTGTAAGAATGTAACCAAAAAATATTATTTAATTTTACACAATTTCAGAACACCTGTGATATCTTCAAATTTACTGGGAAATGATAAAGAAATAAAAATGGTATATGAACCATCCGCTTTTGGACAACATATTATTCATTATGAAGAAGTGGAGACAATGGTATTAAATATTGTTTTTTAAATTTAAAAAATAAAAACAATACTGTTGCCTTGACATGGGTCAAAACGAGAAAGCTTTTCGGGAAAACGACGTCCTACTGAATTCATTTTTCATAAGTAAAAAGAAATTTCATGTACTATTGCACTATAATAGGCTCGTCTGGGAGAAAGAGAATACAAAAGAGAGTAAGTATGATTTTGTATTATTTCATTGTTTACTTAGCTGTCAAAGATTGTGACATTGTTCTGCTGTGATTAATTTGGTTGCAATCTAATCTTACTAAGATAAAATTGAGTATGTGTTTTATTATAAGAATAAAAGACTCATGTATCGTTTAAAAGTTCTTATCTAGCTCATATGCACTTGTATGCTAATTTTTTAATTTTAGGTAAGACCAGCTTATCGATAAGTGATATAATTGCTGTGAAAGTCTCAAGACGTCGGAAATTTTATAGGCATCGATCATTTCAAAATATTCAACATAACCCCGGAAATGGTGGTAGCGATGAAGAAGGGGTATCAGGATCATTGGAAGCTTCTACAGAAGCCATTGATGTGGATACTGAAAGAGAAGCCTTTTTTCTTAACGTCTACTATGCTAAGCGTATGAAAAATTCTAGAAAAAGTCTAAATAGATGGAGAAAAAATGTTGTCACCCTGTATAACACTGATCATCGAATAATTCAACTGTGGTTTGAGACACTGTCGTATCTCATTGAGGACCAGAAACGTCCCAAAAGGATATTAATGTTTATTAACCCGTATGGGGGTCGAAAGCAGGCTTTAGTTCTTTACGAAAAGCATGCCAAGCCTCTTTTTCAACTGGCCTGTGTTGACGTAAGCTGTGTTATATCTCAGCGTGCGAATCAAATTTGTGACATTATTATGAGCCAATCATTAGACCAATACGATGCAATTTGCTGTGTTGGCGGTGATGGCACATTTGCGGAAGTTTTCAATGGTTTAATATTTCGCACAATTAAGGAGCTAGGTATGGACACGTTGCGGCCAGGATACATTCCTAAACCGAAATTACCAATTGGTATTATACCAGCTGGGAGCACCGACACTGTATCATATTGCCTATATGGCACGACTGACGTTAAAACGGCTGTTATACACATAATTCTTGGACAAAAACGCGGCCTAGATTTATCTAGCGTATGTAACAGCAAAGGATTGATCCGGCTCTTTGCTAGCGTTATGTCCTACGGATATCTAGGCGATGTCGCATTTGAAAGCGAAAAATTCCGATGGATGGGTCCAAAGAGGTATGATTATTCAGGTGCGTTAAGAAACTTTATGTTCATTCAATTTAAAATGAAATTAATTTAATATTTTCGAAAAGGTTTCAAAAAATTAATCGCTAACAATGGCTATGAAGGCGAATTAATATTTCAGACACAAGAAGATTCATCTGAAACTGATAATAAAGATATGCGATGTTATGCTGATTGTGTGCGATGCACGAAAAGTCAAAAAAATAATATATCTACAGGAATTAAACCACTCAATTGTAAAAACAACAATGCTAGTACAGATAGCATTGATTGTATTCTAATGTCGCCTGATATTGAAGTGGACAGAGCTCTACCTGGAACGCAGGACACCAATTGGAAAATTGTTCGAGGACAATTTTTTATGATAAGCGGAGCAAACATATCTTGTTCATGTTCTCGAAGTCCGAATGGTTTTTCACAATATGGACATCTTGGTGATGGTTTTATTGATGTAATCGTAGTCCGACATACCACATTTTTCAACAATATCCGTCTGTTGTTGACTATGGTCAGTCGGAATAATGACATTGTAAGTTGTATAAAGAACATATAGTTTTCAGATACAAAATTTAGTACACGCAATTTGATATCATTACAGCGAAATCTACCATTTGTCGAACTGCATCGAACAAAAAAATTTTATTTTCGATCGCAAAAACCTCTGATAGATGGCAACAGTATTAATGGATCATGCCAACCAATCAGCGCTACTGATAATAAAACCAGTCAATGGAATTGTGATGGTGAAATTATACATGATTCTGATGTTCTTATAAGGTAAACTTCACTCATCTAGAGGACAAATGAATTTAATCATTCTAATAATTTCCCCGCCACAATGAAATAGTTCACATTGTCAGCTCATCGATGTTTTCACAAGAGGGCCATATCCTATGGATGAAAGTAATAGCACAACTGGATGCTGCAGTTTTTGCAAATCTTAAGAATGGTAAAACTTATTATGAAAAGAGGGTTTTAATATTTTGCTTATATAGTCCTTTTTAAATGGGGGGAAGTGGTTTATCTTAAACATAAAGTTACGCTAAGACTTAAATTTAGGTATGCTCTAGCCCATGATATGTTCTATTTACCTATTAATAAAAATTAAAACAAAAACAACGATGGAATGGGAAAAAAATTTAGGGCAGAACTGGTAGGTAAATATATTTTGAGGGAAAATACAAATAGTAGAAAGGCTTTACAATTAAATTATTAAATTGTAACCAATATTCATATTATTTATAAGAAAAAACACTGATATCCAGAAAAAGGCTAAATGTGATTCAAAACTTTGCATTAAATATAAAAGCAAAATATGTTGATACGAAGAAAAGAAAAAAATTAGTTATTTTTAAATAGTTGGGTGCGTTCATAGAGTTAAGTTAAAAAATAAGTTAAGCAAAACGTTAAACTAAACATAATACTCCTAAAAACAAAACCAATGCTCAAAGTCACCGACAGTTTGATTAGTTCAAAAATTAAAATGCAAAATACATTCCATTATGTTGGTTTCATTCCGTTTAATTTAAATCTTTCAATAGATATAATTGTATAACAACATTTTGTTTATGGTATAATATGTAATAAGTGCGAGAAATTAAGCAGACAGGACTTTCAAAAAAGTAATTATGGTGCTGTTTGAAATGTTTAAAATGGAGCTTAAATAGTTCTTTGGTATAAGCATTTTTTGTATCAAAAATAAATCAATAAATATGGTAAAGAAATTATCGGTTTTTGAATTTACGATTTAAATGGTCGTAAGCACTCTATCCAGTAATTAGTGAGCAAGATATTTGGAAACTCATGGAGATTACAAAATTGTTATATTCGTTCAAAGGATATATCAACTGTTCAGAAAATTCAAGAATTTCCCTTGGTTGAAAATATTTCTGATACCTTCTGGTAACTCGAAATTTCTTCTGACAATACAACTAAAGCATTTGTATTGCGCGCCACGCGAGTTCCCATCGCATGGCTAGTTACAATTACTTCAAGAAAATATTATAAGGAAAGCCATTTCTTAAGATGAACCAAGAAACCACTCTCCAATTGAGAGTGGGACATTCACATGTTGACTTTTTTTTTTTTTTAAGAGGAGCAGCAGCACATGGTGTATTGTAGGATGAAAGAAAAATCTTTGATTTGTGTGGTTGTTAGAATTTTGTTAAATGGTCATATGTTAGCGTAAATTATAAATCGTTTAGTCACATGGTGTGCTAAATATTTGTAACAAAATGTGAAGGATTTTTCGACCGAGAAATATTTTTCTTGTTGATGACCAATACTGCGTCTGGCACCTTTCAGTATAGATAGTAGAAAGTTGGGAGTGTTAAGTTCGTTATTCCGGAGAGTGCTTTATTACTATAGAAGAGTGTATCAAAAGCTTCTATATGACATTTTGTTTTATTCTTTTTCTGATCCGAAAGTACTTTTCATTTTGCTATCATCAAGAGTATAAAATTTCTACGCACTCGTTTCCATATTCTTATAATGTTAGAGGAGTTAGAATCTAGTCAAAGAGGAATTTACTGAAAGAAACCATTAAAGAATTTTGTTACTGTCTAAACGCATGTAATTTGCCACTAAGGAGTGGGAAATTTTTGTCTCATAAGGCTTCTTACCGGATCGATTAATTGCCGTTTACTGTTCGAATCGCTTAGAACAATAAAATTCCATTTCTGTTCAGTTCATTTCGTTTCTTCGTTTCGAAGTAGTGCCAGAAAATTGAGATATTTAAGAAATAGTTCAGGGAAATACACACTTCGCTCGAGGCTCTTTCAAAATTACATTTTAATTTGTGACAGCGTGTAACAAAATTTCCCATAAGTCACAAATCTACCCGAAGTGTGTTTATTAATCAGAGACGGCTGCTTAACACGTGGTTTATCGATTATAGTACCTTAAGAGTATTTTAACCACGCGCCAATTTCAAAATAAAATTAATACCGCAAGGAAGTGAAGTGAATTTGCTGTGATTTTTAATTAAAATATAAAATGAGTGAAATTGTTTCTGCGATGTCCAATTATGTCGATGATGAATTAAAAGATGGTCTATCCTGTGAGGAGCTTTTCTCGTCAACTGAAGGACTCACTTATAAGTACGACATGACAATAAGTTATTATTTAAATTTTAAAAAAATCATACAAAACATTTTTTTCAGTGACTTTTTAATTCTTCCGGGTTATATTGATTTTACTGCTGAAGAAGTTGATTTATCCTCGCCTCTGACAAAGAGTATAACTTTAAAGGCACCTTTAGTGTCCTCGCCAATGGACACGGTTACTGAAGCTGATATGGCAGTTGCTATGGCCGTAAGCTCAATTTTTGAATTCTAGAACTAGACAAATATGAAAACGTAAATTATTTTTAAGTCTCTGAAGAAATTTTAAAAATTATTTAACTCAAATGTGCATATACCTTTTAATATTTCTGGGAAATTGTTCAGGGCATCACCAGAAATTACACGATTTGAAAATGCCAACTGGAATGAATTTTGTTAACCGCTGCCATATTAATGCCAACCTTCATTAGCTTTAAAGAAAATGATGAAAATCCAATTAAATTTTTGAAGCAGTTTTTTAAAATGAGTTACAATTCGATTATAATTTAATTTTTCAGCTCTGCGGTGGAATTGGTATAATTCACAATAATTGCTCTCCTGAGTACCAAGCCAATGAGGTACATAAAGTAAAGAAATACAAGCATGGTTTCATTAGAGATCCATCGGTAATGGCACCAACAAATACTGTGGCCGATGTACTTGATGCGAAACGTAAAAATGGTTTCACAGGATATCCAATAACCGAAAATGGTAAACTTGGTGAAAGGCTTCTTGGTATTGTAACGTCACGTGATATTGATTTTCGCGAAAATCAACTTGATATTGCATTGGGTGATATAATGACAAAAGTTGAAAATATGATAACAGCACCAAATGGTGTAACTCTACAAGAGGCAAATAACATACTTGAAAAAAGTAAAAAAGGGAAATTGCCAATTGTTAATGAAGCTGGGGAATTGGTTGCATTAATAGCGAGGACTGATTTAAAAAAGGCCAGAAGTTATCCAAATGCATCAAAAGATAGTAACAAACAGCTCCTTGTTGGAGCTGCTATAGGTACAAGACCTGAAGATAAGGATAGGCTTAAATTACTTGTCGCAAACGGCGTGGATGTAATCGTTTTAGATTCATCTCAAGGAAATTCTATTTATCAAGTGGATATGATTAAATATATTAAACAGACATATCCAATACTTCAGGTCATTGGAGGCAATGGTATGTTAATTTAAATCTTATTTTAATATCTAAAACTCCTTTTCTAACAGTTGTCACAAGAGCTCAGGCTAGAAATCTTATTCAAGCTGGAGTTGATGGACTTCGTGTAGGAATGGGAAGTGGTTCTATTTGCATAACCCAAGAAGTTATGGCATGTGGTTGTCCTCAAGCAACAGCGGTTTACCAAGTGTCAACATATGCTAAAAATTATGGCATACCTGTGATAGCAGACGGAGGAATACAATCTATAGGGCATATAGTTAAAGCAATAGCACTGGGTGCTTCTGCAGTTATGATGGGGTCCTTATTGGCTGGAACTTCAGAAGCGCCTGGTGAATATTTCTTCTCGGATGGTGTACGACTTAAAAAATATCGCGGTATGGGTAGTCTTGAAGCAATGGAACGTAAAGATGCCAAGGGAGCTGCAATGAGCCGATACTACCATAACGAAATCGATAAACTTCGTGTGGCACAGGGTGTCAGCGGTAGCATAGTTGATAAAGGATCAGCTCTCAGATTTTTACCATACTTAGAATGTGGCCTTCAGCATAGCTGTCAGGATATTGGAGCCAGATCTATATCGGAACTAAGGTATCGGAAAAGTCTTTTTTGATTCTCATACATATATATATATAATCATTTTAAATTTTTCAGACGTATGATTTATACTGGAGAACTTCGATTCATGAAGCGTACACATTCAGCTCAGCTTGAGGGGAATGTTCATGGTTTGTTTTCTTATGAAAAACGACTTTTCTAACAGACGACCAATTATTACCAACAACAGCATCAGAGTGATGTTAATAAAATTACACACGCAAAACAATTATACAAAAATTCCTTAGAGTATAGTTATAATAACATTCAATTTAGCTCGTTTAGATAAAACTGCGGGCTGTTTCTTTCTTCTTCTAGGGGATTCGTACTGCAGACAAAACTTTTTGCTTTATTTTATTTTTTAATTTAAGCCCATCCTTTTATTCTAGTCTCGAAATAGAAGAATATTTTTTGATTCCATGCCAGTTTTTTTTTAATATCGGTCAAAAATTTTTCAGCATGTACAAGAATTGATACGAAAACTGCGATTTTACACGAAGCGTTTTGATAATATCCGTAAGTTAATTTCACCACCAAAGTTCTACTGAGAAAAACCCAAAATATAATATATAATTTTGTCCATAACGGGAACAACATTATTTATTTTTCTCCAGTTTCTTTTTAACAGGCAAACTCAGTACTTAAAATGTTATATATATACACATATATATATATATAACCATGACTATGCACATGCAAGAATGGAAGAAAAGGATATACCATACATATTCATCTCAATTTTATTATTATTTTTGTTTTACGTTACAGACGAATGTGTTTGTTAGCTGATTTTAATTATTTTTTTGATCCCCAAAAATAATAAAAATAAATAATATATGATAACACATTATTAAAGTCCTCTTTTGAAAGAAACCAATTTTTTTAATTTAACGGATGTAAAATATCGAAATAGAACAATTAAAATTGGGAAAAAGTAATTTTTGTAAATGCAAAAAAAATTCTGCCATTTATATGAAAACAACATGTAATGTACAAAAAAAACGAAAAATAATTGCTTAATAAAACTAATAAATTTAATTTATGATTTTTTCTTTGTTTTGTCGAAAAATATTACGATAATTTAATTGTCTGCAAAATCAGTGATTTAAAAGAATACGAGATGTAAAACATATTCGTAAAATAATATATGTTTAGAATTGCAAAAGTAATTATACCAATGAAATTAAATTATATTGTAATGATTTTTGTAGTTCACGGAGTCACTGAGTAATGCAAATTAGTTAATTAAGAAATTCTTTATTATATATGTATGTAAATGTAGTAACTTTAAAATAAACGAGCAGTATCTTAAAAAAATGTTTTTAATGCGGTTCTATACATAGTAATCTTAAAAATATGAATTTAAAATTTTCATCTGAACTAATATCCTAAGCAAAACTTAAAAATAAATATTTATTTTGGGTAATTTCTAAGCTTTTCCTTCAGTCATCAAATCTTGCAACCTTGAAAACATATTCATTATAATGTTTTATCTGAAAGTCATTTTTCTGATAAAAGTCAATGCAAATTTCCCCGAGGAGGAATTTGAAATGACTGTGGCTTCAAAAAAAAACAGTTAGCAAGATCTGGTACTACTAAAACTGCTATATACAACATAATGTAGTTAACTAATTGGGAGCTGAGTACATATATATAAAATTTGTTGGAAGTTGTGAAGTTGCCGTTAAATAAAGTCTTGCATTTTAACCTGAGTTTAGGCAAAGAATATGGAACCTAGTAACGTAGGCTCCATAGTCTAGGTAGGTAGGTTTGGGATGGGACAAATAACAGCATTGAAAACGTTCAGGTATAGCCTTGGAACATAAAATAAGTAAGGAACGACTACGACGTGTAAAATCCCTGTACGAGAATGACAATTTTCCTGTAGAAGACGACACGGGGGTATACCCATATATTTTAGGAATTAGTAGTTCGGCGTGTAATCGAACAAGAGAACTGTCAAGTAAATTTTTGAGGGTTTGGGTTTTGGATTACCCAAAGCAAAGAAAGTATAACCATAAAGAACTTGCATCCAGTACAAGTCTGCCTTTACGAAATTCTTGCTTCAAAGGGCCTTGTGCGGTCGGCGCAAGGGGGTTTGTACAGGGGAAATCTTGTGTTCAGCTGAATGCTGTAGATTCTGCGGACTGCGATAGTGAGATTGCTGAGAATATTCTCTCCGATGTTTGAGCGGGTGCATGAGACGGGTAAAATTCATAAAATTCACGCAGCCCAGCTGAGCCTTTGCTCATTGAGAGGAGCTGAACCAAAGATTATCTATTTCTATAAGATCCCAGTAGGAAAAAGAAGGGCTGAGAAGAAGTGATAGAACTGCTTCTCAACAACCCGAACCCCTTCCCGGCTCGATTCTTTTACTTCTTGTTTTTTACACACGACGGGATTGGAGGCAAGGCCTTCCACTTTCGCTTCCACAATAACTAGGGATAGAATTAGTTATTAAGAACTAATGGAATAATCACTAATGCGAAACGACTATTACAAGAAGTTCTAGGTAAGCCATTCTGCGTTCGCTTGCACAATAACCAAGGATAGAAGAAGTTACTATAACATAAAGAACTAATCACTTATGCGGAATCACTATTATAATAAGTGCAAGGTAAGCACTTCTGCTTTCGGTTCCACAGTAACCAAGGATGGAAGGAGTTCATATAACATAACGACATAATCACTTATGCGGAATCACTATTATAATAAGTGCAAGGTAAGCGCTTCTGTTGTTGCATCTGCAATAATACGGGATGGAAGATGACATACAAAATTAATTGAATATTAATTATATTTGGAATAACCTGAGCGAACTGCAAGTCTCAATTTTTATATGGGAACACCAAACTGGATCTAAATGTGCATTTCTGTTTCCCGTATAATAATTAAGACTGGGATTTTTGTCACTGATTTGCTATCTGAGCCATCATTTGAACTAATTGAAAAGGATATGAAACGTTTCAGGTTTAGGATGTTTACTGAAGTTATAAATAAGTTTTTTTTTAATTATTTTAATTCATCATATCATTATTCTTATACATATTAGGATGACATGAAACACACATTTTAATTTATGTCATTCATAATAACATATGTATATTACTTCAAATTATTAGAATTCATTTTGGCTATCGCATTATGCATTACAGAAATGTAATGTATGTATTTTATACATATGATTTTAAAAACACAAAATTATTTAATTCATAACAAATAACCTAGTCTAACAGTTGTGTTTACTATTTGTAAGCAACATTTCGCATATTTGAAAACAAAAAATTATCATGCATTTCATATTTACATTATGTACCTGAATGAAACCTATAAGAAGTTATTTCAAATATTTTTAAATATTGAAATCAATGAAGTGCGAGAAGTTGCTTTAAATTTTACATTACAAAGGTATGCTTAAATATACATTATATTGCGGTATTAATTCCGCTTTTGCTTATTTTCTAAACACTTCAGTTTATGTAATTTGTTTTTGTGTAATTTGAAGCCCTTTTTTAATTCCTTGATGTAGTTGTCTCTAGTAATTAAGTCTTTCTCCACTGCTTCTGTAAAATTACAGTGAAATTTAGATGGCATTGTACGGATATATAATTGATTATGAACTTACTATAAAAAACTTCATTTGTAAGTTGAAAAGCCTTAAAAGCCTCTTTTTGTTGTACCCCATTATAGTTGAAATTAAGAATGATTTCTCTATCCAGCAATTTGTTGAGATTCCTGGCTAAACCACCTCCTCCAATAATCGTTTGAATAACGATTACCTTTAAAAAAAGAATACAAACAATAATATGTAAGATTTCAAGAATTTCACCAATGTAATTATTATTTCGAGCGGTGCGTTTAAAAAACCTGATTTGAATTTTTATATATGCGTTTGTATGTAATAATTATGTAGTTTTGTTTCATTGATGTATTCATACAAACTTACCAATTCATTTTCATCTAAATTATTGATTTCCGTTTCGAATTTCTGCAGCGAGTCCTTCGACGTTAGGGGAAACAACTTCGCAACTTCTTCGTTAATCCTCCGCTGCCTTTGCATCTGTCGCAGAGAAATCTTTATCTCTGCTAACTCCTGAACAATAAATTCATTGTGAAGTTTCACCATGTCTTTCAATTCCTTTACTTCATGCTGTAAAGCTGGAAAACAAAGAGGTTACTACTATCATAACTATCAACGATGCTTAAGAGAACGTTAAAGATACATTACCTTGTTGCCATGAGGGTTGAGGAGGCGAGTACAATGCTTCGCCAATAGCAGCATTCATGCGCCGAAGTGCTCCAGGGATTTGTTCCGGTATGTCGTCCTGCATTTTTTTTTGATGATTTTAACATAAATTGTGGCCGTGGCCGTGGCAGACTGCAGATTGGGCGCACCGTCCAAGCGCTGCCCCTTTTATACTTTTTTTTTGGACACATACGCATTATCACTTTTTACAGTAACAAAGGATCATAAACTGTCTCCAGCTAACCCTTCCTAGGATCGCTCACGAGACAAAGAGTAATTAGAAAATATCCGTGCATTGCTGATGCAGGGATCTCAAAAACAAAGGATCATGAAATTTCGCACCTATCCCAAAGGCGCAATTTAACCAGATGTGCTGTTCGCCACAAAGGATAACCATTTGGCTGAGGATCTGTCAAACGAAAAATTGAGGATGCGCTCATGCATCTAATATTTACTTTCCGGCTAGAGAACCGTCCCAAATCCATTAGCATGTGCACCTATTTGTCTTTCAAGGGACTCACTTTTCACGCCGTTACAACTAGCTCACAGAAAACAAGTCTTAACATGCATCATATCATAAAGCTTCAGTTTCTCTCGCTACAAGAGTTTGAATAATTTGCATTTACACTTTAGATCGATTAGCAATTATGCAGCATAGGTATTAAGACATTCGTGTTATCGCACGGTAAACTGATCATTTTATACGCGATGTTTTTTATTTCAAATACTTCGTGTTCCATTAATTCAGAGTTTAAGTCTCCTGAACAAATTCCTAGTGCAGCCATAGATTGCACTGGTTCTTCGAAAAAATTTTTTAAATTTCCGACACGCACACCTTTTATCATTCCCTCATTTTCATCTAAAAATCCTATTATTTTTACGGGAATAAATGGTTTTATGCAACAGAAGTTATCTGGCGCACTTAATTTCAAAAGGTAATCATTACCCTGGAATGCTATTATCTTCCCATACCGATTCCGTTTAAATCCTGTTCGCTGCTCTTGTTGCACTACTTCTTTTCCTGCGTATTTGTTGTTAATTTGTTCCAGGATCTTTGACGGCTTACGAATTTTCCTCTTTAAGTCTTGCATAAAATTCTCAAAATCATACGCTGTGAAACCACTTATTACACCCATATTCTTCACCGAATCAGTCAAGTGGAGAAGACTGTGAACATTAAATGTTACACTATTTTCTCCAAAAATTATTGGGAAATTTTCTACAAATAGCTTAAGCATCTCATTTGCTACACTTAAATTTGCTTCAAATTTTGTAGGCGTTGACAGCAGTCTGTATGCTGCGTGCAATAATAAGAATTGGTAATAACAATCACCGTTTAATATGTTTTTTAATGCAACTGGCCCAGTGTAGAGGGCGAATTGGCGAAATTCCGTTGCTTTCCACCTTAAAATCTCATCTACAGATCGCGGTTTCCTCTGAAATTCTTTTGGAATAAATGAAGCAAGAGATGTAAGGTTTGTTGACAATTCATATTTCATAGCTGCAGTTAATTTATGGGTACTCTTCCCATTCAATATATGCAGCAACATCTTGCGAGTGACACCTAGATCTACCAAGTGCATTGGATCTAGGGGAAACTGCGTAATCATTTTAATACCAATTTCCTCCAATTTGCTGAATACATTTTTATGCAAAGTTTTGTGGAAATCCAGTTGCTTCCTATTTGAAAAGTCCTCATCCGTTCGTAAAGCTGATGATCTCGTGCTGAAAGTGGTTACATTATTTATGCGAGTACCTATCTGGTAACATTTGCAACACCCAACACACGCATTGTGTCCAACGATGCTGCACATGAATGACCGTGCTGGCGTATCACACACAAAACATCTTATTGCTAATCTTAATTTTTCGTTATGCAATATGATTCCACTTTCAAACAGTCTTTTAAGTTCTTCTGTTAAATCATGTAAATAAATATCAACATTATATGGTTTCTTTGTACCGAGATATGAACCTATCAAAAATACACTACTTTTTATATTCACAATTCTGCCCATGATGGGCCACAAATTTTGGGAACTACTCTTGTATAGTGGCAATCCATCTACACCAATGTCTAATATTATTTCTGTTTTGTTTATGATTAAATTTATCGGCAGTTGTTTCAATTGTTTTTCGATACCCAAATGAATATATTTTCCGGGAGGCACAGTACGAATTACTGGCTTGTTATTTGCAGTTTTCATCAGTCCCTTAAGGCTAAGTGGAACATCCAGCCCTTCAGACTTCAATATTTTCAGAAGCGATTCTACGGTCTCCCTTGAAGGATTGAGTTCCCTATACCACTTTCTTAATTTGTCCGTCAAATTGTTTTCCCCAACATAATTAGTTGCAGTATGTGACACATTTGGAAGTTCATGCTCAATTTCACTAAAATTAGCACTTTCTTCAAAAACACTGCTTATATTATCACTACTTTGAGCACCTGCACTGCACTCCCGTAGCTTACTTAACACTTTTTGTTTTTCTTTGGCAATTAATCGGTGAAGATTACTTCTGCTGCTGCCTTTTCTATTCATTTCGATTTCCACGTGTACTGCACGTTATGAACAATTTTTAATTTATTCACTAACAATTTAAACAACTATCATGCGCACTGGTCTATTCCAGACTGAATTTATCCCACGATACTGAATCCTCATATAACAGGAAAACATTTTTTTCCGCCGAATTCTTTTAATCATTACCTACCTAGATTCTCAGAAAACAAGGATTTCAAGCGTTCCCAAAGCCATTAACGCAGAGGCAAGCGCATCGCGACCCTCATTAAAACATATTATTTTTAGGTCGAACTGTTTTAGTCATTACCCACTATATTTTCAGGAAGCAAGGATTTCAAAGGTACCTCCCGAACCATTAACGTAGATGCCAGCGCATAAAGATGCCGAAATCATCATAAGAAAAAACCATTTTTAGATCGAACTGTTTTAGTCATTACCCACTAGATTCTCAGGAAGCAAGGATTTCAAAGGTACCTCCCGAACCATTAACGTAGATGCAAGCGCATAAGGATGCCGGAATCATATCATAACAAAAGACCATTTTTAGCTCGAACTCTTTTAGTCATTGCCCACTCGATTCTCAATAAGCAAGGATTTCAGCAGTTCCAGTAGGAAGCATTCTAGAGACAATATCGGAAGTGCTTAGAAGCAATTATATCATGCCTTCCTAGGGGAACGCCTTGCTACATTTCCTACTGGGATGTGACACTCTCTATACAATCGCAAAGCTCTAACCCATATGCAATTCTGAAAACGGGATCGAGAAAAAGTTCGCCTTAGTTAAGGCAGTAAAGCACTACTGCCTACAATTCCTTATCTAAATTATAATAAGAGCGAACGAGACAAAGATAGGCGAGCTCAAATGCTCACCGACAGCGCTTACACTGTAAGCAATAAATTGAGCTTTTTTTTCACACGCGTTTTTAAATGGCGCGATGAAACTCAAGTAAGTGTTCGTGAAAGCACGCGGGCTGGTATTAGTGCCACCGCTTGCAATGTTCCCGGTATAGGAAAAGTCAGAATTGGAGAAGGGAGAAGAGGCAGGTAGCACAAACCGGGGTGAGTTTGTTTACAATTTTTTCATGCTGCACTTTTAAACGGCGCGGTGAAGTTGACACTTCTCGCGTTATCAGAGAGTACAGGGTGAGCTTGATTTTCTTCAAGAAGTTTTACAACGTGAGAAATTTATTTGAAAAGTTTTGCGATTTGAGATATTTTGTCTTAAATCAAAACGTGAATTTTGTGCAATTTAGTTTGTTTTAACTAAAATGGGTAGACATCACATAGTGTGTTTGGTGTGCGGATGTGACAAAGACAAGTATCCGGAATTAAGGTTTTTTGGCTTTCCGAAAGACAAAGAAAGGTTGGTAAAATATTTTAAATATCTAGTACAGTAGGAATTCGATTATTTATGCCCTCGATTATTTTTATAATATATTCTATAATTTAAACAGAAAATAAAATATGTTCTGAAATCAGGGATCATAACGAAAACAGTGTTTATTTAAAAGTCGTTATTTATTTAACTTATAGTGATTTCAATTGCTTCTAAATTTTCATTAAAGGTATTTGTCGTTTACAATCATCCATATGAAATGATTTATATGATTATGATTATTATTTGTGATCAGGACAAATAAAACTTATTTGATAATTTGCATAAATGACTGAGAAAATATAAGTCGTTTCATATGGATGATTGTAAAATTTATAAAAAATGTTTTTGTTCAGAGAAACTTCAATTGATACTTAGTCCGTATTGCGCGCAAATTGAAAATTGTTATCAGCCAGTATGCTGCATAAATTATCAAGTAGTGACAATTTAGAAGTAACTTAAATCACTACAAGTTAAATGTAATCGTTTAATTTGGATTTTTTATGTAATTATCAAATATAAATACTCTAATATCAATTTTTATTTAACAATTACGAAATTTGCGATACAACTAGTCATAACCAAAATCATTCATAAGCTGCACAAAGCATCAATTGATCCTTTAATGCGACGTGCAATTATATTGATTTTTTAAACGAAAATGTGAAGCATAATTAGAATCCTATGTTTAAATATATTACAGGAGGAAGATTTGGTTAGCGAATATTAACAAAACTGGCCTGATTAATGCAAAAATTTCAAAGGATGTCTGCATATGTGACAAACATTTCCCTCATAGCATGATTGGGAAGTCAGGAAAACGGCTGCTGTCCTATGCGGAACCATATAAAGTCAGCGAAATTCCTTCTACGGAACAGATTAGTATTTCAGAAAATATTCTGTTAGTTCCTCCAAGAAGTGCTGAAGGTACGTGAAAAAATAAATCATATTAAGGGAAATTGATAATTAATAATATAATTGCATAGGTACGGAAATTGGTCTAATTAGCAATGAGGGCTTAATTGACCAAATACCTGGAACTTCAACTGAAGGGTTAACGGCAGAACCACGTGGAACTTCAGCTGAAGGGTTTATGGACCAAATACCTGGAACTTCAGCTGAAGGGTTTATGGCCGAACTACCTGGCACTTCTACTGACGGCAATAAATCATTGACATTTTCAACAACTCATAAATCTACCCAAACGACGACTATCAACATTAATGAGATGGAAATTGAAGAATTAAGAGAAGAATGCCAAAAATTAAGGAAAGACAATACGGAATTGAGGAAACAGCAGGACAGCAATAAGCTTTACATGGAAAGAACGAGACGCCTTTTGCCAGAAGAATTAGCACGTATAGTGGAGAGCCACATTAGCAACCTACATCATAGCCCTCAAGGACGCAGGTACTCTATAGAATTTAAGAAATTTTGTCTAAGCATATATTTCGTCGCACCATCAGCGTATTCATTTTTGTCCAAAAATATGAACTTACCTTCGAAACGAACTTTGTTGAGGTTCGTGAAAAATTGGCCCTTTGGCCCCGGGCTGCATGAATCCCTTTTCAATGCACTAAAGTTGAAATTAGAACCTTTGCCAGACTTTGCTAAAAATTGCGTGATATGCTTAGATGAAATATCTCTAAAAACCAATTTATTTTTCAGCAAGGGACAAAATAAGATAATAGGTTTAGAGGACTATGGCGATCGCAGAACAAGGCTACCTGCAAAATATGCAATAGCTGTGTTGGTCAGAGGCATTACACACCGGTATCATCATTTAGTAGGTTATTATTTTGTCAATAGTCCTTGTAGTGCCAAAATTTTAAAAAATTTAATATTTGAATGTTTACAGAAACTAGAAAAAATTAATATGAAACCCCGAGTCGTGATTTCAGATCAAGGAGCAAATTTTATAGCGGTTACTAAGCTGTTAGGGATTTCTGTAGATAAGCCTTATTTTTCATTTAGTTCATCCAAAGTTTATTATTTATTTGATACGCCGCATTTGTTAAAATCGTTTAGAAATAATTTTATGAAATATAATATCATTTACGAAAACGGGAAAACGGCAAAATGGGCAGACATAGTTCACTTATATACTGTAGATAAAAAAAATAATATTAAAGCGGCTCCGAAATTAAGTAACGAACACATTTACCCAAATTCTTTTCAAAAAATGCGCGTAAAGTTAGCTGCACAAATCTTAAGTGCTACTGTGGCAAGTGCTTTATACACACTTGCCAGTGGAAATGCCGCTTCTTCCACAGCAATTAATACCGCCGAAGTAGTAGAACGTATAGATAAGTTATTTGACATTTTTAATTCTAACAAATTTAATGAACCCAAAGTATTTCGACGGCCGTTTTTTGGGACAGAAGACCAGTTAAATTTTTTAAATGAAAGTAAGATATTTATAAATAGTATGTCGTTTTTTGACGGTTCAAAAAATGTTACCACCAAACTTCGGTTTTTAAAAGGTTGGTTGCAAAACATAAATGTGTTACTTCAGTTACATTCCGAATTAAAGCGCGAAAATATTTCGTTTCTTTTAACGCGTAATTTAAATCAAGACATACTAGAAAATACATTTGGTATTTTACGGAAACGAGGAGGAAATACCAGATCATTAACTCCTTTCCAATTTTCGTGCGCGTTCAAAAAATCATTTAGCGTAAGATACATGGAAAATATAACAACATCTGGTAATTGCGAGCCAACTGGCCATATAGAACTACCAAATGTTGTTATAAATCCACTTTACGATATTCCAACTCCGCAGATTCAACTAGCTAGCGATAAAATAATTTTAGACTCAGATTATAAAACACTCGATTTTATAGGGCAAAATGCTTTCTATTACTTCGGCGGTTGGTTATTAAAAAAACATAGAGAAAATCATAATTGTTCCGCGGAAATAGTCACTGAGGAAACTTCATCTTCAGTGTTTTTAGGTTTCAAAGAGTATGAGAATGCTCATTTAGTTAGGCCTTCAGCAGAGTTTATGAGTACTTTGGATAAATTGGAAACTAAATTTTGTCATAATTTTAACAATATTTGTATAGAGAGTAACATAGAGCAGAAATTTTACGACATTTTAAAAGAAGATTTTAATTACTTTTGTTGCGAGGACCAAGATAAAATATATTTAATTCGATTATATATTAGAGTAAGAATTTATAGTATAATAAAAAATTTTAACAGAAATGTAAAGCAATTTGATAATAGAAATAAGATGTTAAGTGTAATGCACTTATAAATTGTAATAATTTTGTACGATACTATTTATTTGATTTATTAAACGAGGAGGTTTTTTATGCCTAACAGCTTTTTCCTCCTAACAAAAACTTATGTATTTTTATTTAAACTACCCACAATCATAGGTACCAACATCGGAGCAAGCGCGGACTACCATGAGATTTAAACAATATCTCTATTTTTCCCACAATCAGATCTGTAACAGATTTATCATGAAATTGTACATTAAATTGAAATTTATGAGCAGTAACTAGTATCAAACACTTCTTATTTCCTTAAAATAAAATTTAATTACTTTCATTTATATCCATTTTGCATCAACAAATTAATTCCCAACATTGTTCGATTCCATTTTTGAAGTTTGCATATTTAAAAATCAAAGCAATTTAATATGCTTTTTAATTTAATGAACAACTTACAAACTAACCTGATCGAAATTTGATTTTAAAAAAACTCAGATAATATGAAAGTAATATTTTATTTTACAATAATATGAGAGTAAGAATTTTTCTAACAATTTAGATAATTTAAGAATAAACACGAATTCTTAATGAGAAATGCAATGAATTTCATGAAAAATTGTAAAATATAAAGAGGCACCCTGTAGAAGTGTTTCAATTCCTGTTCCATTTCCACTCAAATTTTTATCCCTTTCTTGCGCATGCCTTCCTTATTACTATCTACTTCTTGCAAAATTCTCAAGTTCGTTTGGATAACTGTACCAAGGTCGAATTTTGATAAGGAAAAACGTCACGAGTGTCACATCTTGTTATAGATAATCTTTGAGCTGAACTACTTGAGTTGTCCCTGTGCCTCAAGAATTCCTAGAACCTGAATTTATTTTTATAAAATATTTTTCCGTGACGAGCTGCTCCTTATGCGCGAATTTTATCTTGAATTAATGAATGTAATTTCAAAGATTTCGGTATTTTTTATTCAAAGTGTTGTATTTTTTCATATAATAATCAACATTTTGAATATTTTTCAAACATGATGCGCAGCAATTTTCTATGGGAGACGAAGATCTGCGTCTTTTAGGCTCAGGCTCCTCAAAATTAAAATTGTCTACTTGCATTTCTACACTATTTTCTGCAGCTGTTAAAAACAGAGTCGGTACAGCTTCAGACTTCAATCTTCTTTTCCCAAGATATTCATCCGCGAAATGCAAATTACATAATCTAAATTTTCTCTCACCTTCTTCTCGAAAATTGCAATTCTCGCGCCATATCTGACCAAGCAATGAGTCAGGAGGTGGGAATTCAAATAAGCGCACATTATTTATCCTTCTAGACTTACCTCAATGCGGTAAACTACATTTTAATCCAGATTTCCTTGAATCCATAACTAACGATAAAGAAAAAACAAGAAAAAAGCAAAAACAAAAGAGAAATCCAATAAAAAAACCAAAATATTCAGGTATAAAAATAAAAGTTCAGTTCAATTATATTTATATATTTATATGAAATTATATTTATTATTATATATACTATACTATACTAAAATTATACGACTATAATGTACAATGTGCATACATAAATTCAAAATTTTATTAAGGTATAGCGACAGTGGTAGCTAGACAAAATCAAAAGCATAAAATTGCGTTAGCGAAAAAACAATCCGCTCATTCAAAAGACAGAGTGAACGAAAACGCATCGATGGGGCATGGGTTTCGCAGCCGCAGAACGCAGGCCAAAGCGACGATGGTGAGCGCTCGCGCAGCGACAACGACGAGTCGATTGCTTTGCTGTGCTCAGCCCCTTGCTGCACACATACCGTCCACGTTCCGAAAAGTGTTCAGTGAGCCAAGTGTGTGAACTAATTCGAGAAAAATTAGAGAGAGCCAAGAACTTGAACGGCTGAAAAGCAGCTCGCAACACACGACTCGGGTTCTATGGGGTCGGCTCACGATATGCTGAATGCTGAGTTTTATCTCTGGGGTTCTTATATAGCGACCCCAGTCGAAAATTTTCGTACAAATTTCTTGTGCGGCTTGCAAGTTCTTTATGGTTATACTTTCTTTGCCCAAAGTCAGTGGTGTTGTCCAAAAAGTCAGTGGTGTTGTCTAAAAAGTAAAAATTCGCGGAATATGGGGGGATTTATTTTTAATTTTTGTTCTGCCCCTCGCTATATTACCCTAAAATTTCAGCTTGCACTGAGCCTTTAATCAAAATATGAGTGTTTAACACAAGAAAAATTGTAGGACGCGAAAGCTCAGCCGTTCCATATTGTTCTTGGGGTATTGGAGCAATTCATAACAATGCATTTCTTATAAGAGTTTGTGATTTCTTAGAGGTTGTTTAACGATGTAGAAATTTATTGCTGACGAATCTGAATGTTAGGAAATTCCGAACTACTTTAAAGTAAATTTCCTTTGTAGAAACCCAAATAAGATCGGACCAGGTCAGTGGATCCATATAAACACACTCACATTTTTGTTTAATGTGTTCGTCTAGTTTCTCCGTTTTACTGAACTGAATTTTTAAAGAACAAAACTCCAGGTTTTTCGATTGATATTGAACGTCAA
Organism: Tolmerus cingulatus; assembly: GCA_959613345.1. Lineage (NCBI taxonomy): Eukaryota > Metazoa > Arthropoda > Insecta > Diptera > Asilidae > Tolmerus > Tolmerus cingulatus. Next base: position 12,982,092 of record OY390712.1, on the reverse strand, counting down.
ACCCCCGCAAAAGTTCAGTGGGTTGCCTAGCGTTGTACAATGCAGTGATAGTGAAACTTATAGTAATTGGTGGTGTGATTGTTTGGTGGCTCCCCGTGTGAAACAGTAAATTTTTAAGTCCATCAGATGAGAACTTTTTGCCATTTTTTATCAAATTAATTTGACGATCCATTTTTTATCTCCTAGATTACATTTGAATGGGTACGACATTCATCCGAATTTAAACTTTATGTTAAATTATCCTCTTAAGCACTTTGGTGTCTGATTACAATAAACAGAATTCAGTGCGCTAAATAAAAGTTTCATATTTTTATAGTCTGAAATGAATACCGCGAATTTATCATTATTTAATTAGATACATTAACAGAGTTATTTGATGGTTATAGCGTATCACCTCTTCTGTTTGATTATTTCATTTTCACTTGATTTTTATTCAAAACGTGAATTATGCCTCTAAAGGCCGAACAAAAAATAAACTTCATTTCGGGAGTGTATTTTGTTGTGTGCTTCAAGAATGTAAATGAGTGAGAAAACTATTTGCAAAAATCAATCAAAACTAACTATGATCATATAAAAAATGGTCCAATAACTTTATTATCGCATTCCTTCTGGAAGTTATTCTATAAATCTTTTCGCAAAACAATTAGAAATTTGCCTTTTTTCTAAATTTTTTTTTATAATTCTGCCTATATTAACAAGTAAATTCTAACATTTCTTCTTTAGTTAAAGCAATTAGAACGATTTTCTTATAGTTCAAGAAGAACAATTAAGAATAGTAAGAAATTTCCCATTTAATTTTCGTATTTTATGTTTTTCCTGTAATTAAGAAAATTATCACAACATTTTATCATTTATCAAACTGCTGGAACAAAATTCTTTACGACTCCGGATCTGAGATGAAATGAGTTTTTTCATTTGACTGAAAACCACGTGACTAAAATCATTGAAACGTGGAGGCAAGATTGCTTTGTAAAGAGGTATAAAGCATATCATTATAAAATAATTTGAAACACTGCGGTTGAATATAACATTCTTGAAGATTCTTTCGATCAGGGAATTTAAATAGGAAATTGTATCGTAATATTATGCTTTACAGTATACATATATATGTATATAATATTAAATGAGCTCCATTAATCTCATATTCAATTTTTACACATTATTTAAATAAAATATTATCACATTTCTAACCAATATGCATAATGTTTTCAGAGAACTCTATTTAACTAGACAATTTAAGGTCACGATCCTTTGTCATATTTTAATTCCAAGAGCTTTTCTTTGTCCCTTAATTTTTTTTGTTCATATATTCAATAAAAGAAAAAAGAAAAAAGAAAAATGAGTGAACAAGTAGTAACTATAAATTTGTACGATTCACCGTCGACTGGTTCCACTACTGGTATAACGGTTGGAACTAAATCAAACTCAACAGCGGTTTCAGATAGCCCAGTTACAGATCCAGGATCCGGAACTAAGGTAAGTTTTAAATATTTAATTCATACCACATCCTCACATTTTTATCTATACTTTATTTTAAATATTTTAATACTTGCGCCTTAAATATACAATTTTTAAGAACGGGTTACATGTATTCGTCTTTTAATTGAATATTTCTTTTCAATTTGTCTCAAATTTTAAAAAAGGTATAAGGAAACTCAATCATTTTTAATACAAATATCTATAAATCGGTTAAAAATCATGTAGGTTTACCGAATTACGACAGTACATTTTTTAAAAGGAAATTTTTAAGCTGAAATTAGTGCCCAACTTAATGGGCCCATATTTGGGTAGAAATAGTAATTCATAAGCACATCATTCTTATTTTGCAGTTCTGCAATTTTAATGGTTCTATTTTTGTTAATTGTAATTTTGCTTGTTAACAGTGAAAATTAGCTTAAATTTATTCCCAAGACGTGTGCTGGATATGAATATTTAAATTATATTTACTGAAAGCTTAAAAGATTCTTCATTATCATATCTTTACATGATTCCTTGCCGCATCGTTTGTAGCTCATTTAAGATTTTATTTGATAAATTTTCCGAAGGATTTATTAATCACATTTTATATTTTTTGAAATAACGTAGCAGTCTACGTCTTTTGGATTTTGAGATTACCAAAACGTTTGCATAAGTTACACTCTTAAGAATTATACGACTTGAAATTTAATCCCTTTACCTTTTTACGTTGAAAGTTTTATTTAAATTGCTCTTTTTAGTTCCAATTATAATTATCTTTCGTATTTCCAAAAAAGAACAAAACAAAAATATTTTCTGTGTATTATTTTTAGGGCATACTTTCAACAAGTTCATTAAGGGGAGAACGTGCAAGATTGGTAAGGGATGCATTTCTCCCGCCATTTTAATTTAATTTAAAAGATAAAATTATGTAAGAAAAATTTCAAATTAGTCAGAAAACTTAATATTTAAAATACAGAAAACAATTTAAAATAATTCATCATTTACGCTCTATTGGCGTTTATAATTTTCTAGTTATTGTCTCATTTTTCAAAGTGGACTAGTTAGAAAGAAAAACGTACAGCAGAGCTTTGCACTCTATTAATATTTTATTTCTGTTCAAATATTAATTTTCCTTAAATGCTTTCTACCATAATATGCATATTAATAATATTAACACATTTTACTTTAATTCCTCAAAAAAAATTGTGACCTATATTTCTTGTACAATATTATTTGCTTCAATATTTTTCTGCTAGTGTAATGTCCTACAGTAAAATTAAGCTAAATACAACTTATTTTTCTTGCCCTAAACGAGCGATCCTTTTGTTTTCAGAAAATAAAGAAAGTCGCCGTGATTTTGTTGCGTGATTTTGCATACTAATGGCTTTCGTGTGAATTCATTTAAGGCCGCGTGGCTTGAAAATTACATAATCCAAGGAGTTTTTCTCAAAAAGAGCAAATAGGTTACAAGGTAGCATACCAGTTTTTATTGACATATATAATTTGTTTAATACATGCAAAAAATATCAAAAAAGTACTAGGAAGTGCTGCCTTGTAATTATCGTTAAACTTTTCCTTATATGTTAATAAAAATGGATAATTTAGGCTCGATCTAATTTAATAAAATGTAAATAAAATGTTTGAGGAGGTGTGTCTTGTTTATCTATTTTTTTCCAATTTTGTTTATCGCCTTGGTCAAATCCTCTGAAAATAAAGGGAGGGTAGGTCTGGAAAAGCTAGCTTGAGTTTAAAAGAGTACTTAAATATTTGCGACTCCCGCGATATTTTCAAGTGTTATTTTCTTCTGCTAATTAATCGCGACCTTTTTATACTCTGTGTAATTCGTGTGGCACTGTATTTTCGGCTGTTTGTGGACTGGGCTGGCTACTAACTATACTAAGCAGTCGGTTTTTTCGCATTGTGTGAAATTATCTTTTTGTTTTTTACCGCGGATTTACTTTTGAATTTGTGTTATTTCATCTTTTGTTGCCAAAAGCGTACCCAGTGGTGCAGAATTTTCAAAAATCTTTTTTTGATTTTAAATTTTTCGAAAGTATAGTTTTTCGAGAATATTCTGTTGAATTTTTCTAATGATATTTCCAGAATTTTAAGATTTACAGCCTTTTTAGTGGGTAGCGAACGGTTGGTCCGACTCATGAATGGATATATTGTTCGCTGTAATGCAGTTGCTTGGGTCTCATTTATCTTGAAAGTACTTTTTTCTGCACGGCTATAGGCAAAAGAAAACAAAAAAAACTATTCATCCGAATCCTCTCAAATTTCAATATGTTATTCAGTGCACCAGTAGCTATGGTCGGGACCACCAAAAATTGGTTATTTTAATAACTTCTTATTTTTTACTTATAACTTTGCCGTCCGCACGTCTTGTAAAAATGTCCTTGCTTGTCGCCATCCGTTTTCGAGGTTATCAGGAGATTATAAATGTTCAAGTTTTACTAATCTCATCGTTAGCTCTCATGAGTTTTTAATCCTGCCACTGTACCGTTTAGTACACCACTGTGATGTCGCCGGCCTTTGAGCGCGACACCACTGTGGCATCGTCAGACGGCAAAGTGTTAAAAATACTAATGCAAAAAATAGTCTGGTTTTAGGTACTCAAATTTCAAGAACGCGCTATTTTGTCAGCAACATTTGTTTCTCACTTTTTCCGGTTTCGGCGTTAACTGCATTCCTTATAAATTATTAATTTTTTTTTTTTTTATGTTAAGTAAAACTCAATACCTCACCAGCCGGCAAGCACCATTTTTTTGAGGGGGTCAAATTCACCGTAATTTTTTAAATAATTAGTATTGTGTTTTGGTTAATATAAAAATATTTGCGTATGCTGTTTAAATATTATAATATACCTCCAAAGTCTAAATATCATTGTTCATTATTTTCACTTTCAAAAATATCCTAAAAATGCCGTAAATTCACGGGTGCTAGACCACCCGCTGCTCGTAATATTGAAATTCTGGAGTAAGAAGGCTTGCAAATCTTTCTATGCTCAAAGATAACAGAAATAATAAAACGTACTAAATATTTTTTTGGCGTTAAAAATGAAAGATGCGATGTCTGGCCGACATGATTAGAATTGCTTTTAAAATATCTCCAGAAACGCTGAGCAAAAACAGGTTAAAAGGACCAACAGTTAAATTTGAATTTACCAAATATTTACATACTTCGCAAGTTTTCAAACTCCCGATTTTTTAAATTTTGTTGACTTTACTGGAAATGAAACAAGCTTCTGGGATTTTGTAATTTAAGGAAACTAATAAAATATATGTATACCGCGAAAGTAAAAATGTTGAACACCGGTGCCTTAAAAATTACCTGAAACCAGTAGTACCGCTATAATTAATTTATAAAATCAAATTAACATTAAATGCGCGGTATAGTTTTAAGATCTTTGCAGGAAACATTCTTATGCTATCCGAATTTCCCTATAACTGCAAAAACTACGAGCTAGTGAAATAATTTTTATCATTTCTGATAGTACCCAAAGATACCAAAGCGGATAGTGCAGACTTTAGTAGGCAAGGGTTTTTTATTTTAAAATCGTCCGTGATTACCATGATCGTGATTTTAACTGATATTTTCTTAATTTTTGCTAAGCATGTTATACTTTCCAATTTTCGATAACATCCAATTATTTATATAAATATTAATAAATGAATTGATAGTGTAACCAATAAAAAATATTTTGGTGTTTTTGCTTGAGTGTCATGTTTAAGCTCATTATTTGTTTTAAAAATCATCATTACTTACATATCATAAGACAGTACTATTTACTTTCACTTATAATTTATTTTATTTGAATTGATTCGCTTAATACATGCTACATTCAGGTAGAAAACTTTATCCTCAACGGCCCCCTAATGCATGTAATGCGAAATTAGAATTTAAAAATAATATTTTGTATGTCTTCAGTTCCGTTTATAACTATATAGTTTTAGTATAATTATTTTATCGTGATCGATTTATTTTATGTTGCGTACTGAGACTTTTGTTAATCCACTTTTTATAACGCTCTGCTATAATTTTTGTGTGTGACATTTTTTGCAAAATAAATAAATATATATATGTACTTTATTGAAATTTTTGGTTTTTAGTTTTATTTCAGTTTTAATTTTATGTTTAAAAATTTTGTTTAATATGTTCACTTTCTCATTTAACTTCTACAAAAAACAAAAATAATAATAAAAGGAAACTAAACAGTCTGGTGCTCTTAAGAAGACAAATCGTTATCGCAGCAGGTCCTTGTCAGCATCGTCGACAGATTCGTATAGTTCCGGTGAGTGTTCTTCGTTTTAATTATGTTTTATATTCTAAATATTTGTTTTAACTGACATTTCCAGCTTCCTATACTGGTAGTAGTTCTGAAGATGATGATGTTTCTCCACGTGAAAAAGTTCAAAAAAATTCAAAAGGTAGCTCTGATTTTTGCGTACGTAACATAAATCAACATGCGTTCGGCCGCCGAGAAATTGAAATTGCTGAACAAGGTATGTTTTCAAAAGCATAACCTTGCACTGGTACTTTGAATTATTGTTTTTTAAATAACATTTTAGAAATGCCAGGTATTGTGGCATTACGAAAACGTGCAAGTGACGATAAACCGCTGAAAAATGCAAAAATCGTTGGTTGCACACATATCAATGCACAAACTGCAGTTTTAATAGAAACATTAGTTGAGCTTGGTGCATTAATACGATGGGCTGCATGCAACATATATTCAACGCAGGTGAGCTTTAATTTAAAATATTTTTAAATATTAAACTATCTCATATTGTCCTTTTATTAGAACGAGGTTGCTGCAGCCCTAGCAGAAGCAGGATATCCAATATTTGCATGGCGTGGAGAAACTGAAGAAGATTTTTGGTGGTGCATCGATAAATGTGTTAATGCAGAAAATTGGCAACCAAATATGATACTTGATGATGGTGGCGATGCAACACATTTAATGCTGAAAAAATATCCAGCTATGTTTAAAATGGTCAAAGGTATTGTTGAAGAAAGCGTTACTGGTGTACATAGACTTTATCAGCTATCCAAATCTGGCAAATTAACTGTTCCTGCAATGAATGTTAATGATTCGGTTACGAAAACAAAATTTGATAATTTGTATAGTTGCAAGGAATCGATAATTGATAGGTAAGATTTAACAATTTTGTATTAAATATAAAAACATAAATCGACACTTCTTATATTTACACAAAAACAAAATAGCTTAAAACGTTCAACTGATGTAATGTTTGGCGGTAAACAGGTTGTAATTTGTGGATATGGAGAAGTTGGGAAGGGATGCTCGCAAGCCCTTAAAGGACTGGGCTGCATTGTCTACATCACAGAAATTGATCCAATTTGTGCGCTTCAAGCCAGGTAAATTCTTTCTATATAAAAGACTGTAAGTACAATATTTTATTGCAAAAATAAAACTTTTCCAGCATGGACGGGTTTCGTGTCGTTAAACTTAATGAGGTTATAAGAAATGTTGATATCGTAGTTACAGCAACAGGTAATAAAAATGTTGTTAATCGTGAGCATATGGATAAAATGAAAAATGGCTGCATTGTATGTAATATGGGCCACTCAAACACTGAAATCGATGTTGTAAGTATAATAAAGCGTTATTTCATGTTTACTCTAAATTTTTATTTTATTTTGTTACTGCCTTGACAAAAATTATAAAAATTTCCTAGAATAGCTTAAGAACGCCCGATTTGACATGGGAAAAGGTGCGGTCACAGGTTGATCACATTATATGGCCTGATAGTAAAAGAATAATCCTTTTGGCTGAAGGACGTTTAGTGAATTTATCATGTTCAAGTATACCATCATTTGTCGTATCGGTAACTTCCGCAACTCAGGCTTTAGCACTTATTGAGTTATTCAATGCTCCACTGGGACGTTATAAGTCCGATGTATATCTTCTTCCAAAAAAAATGGGTAAGAATCATTAGAAATTGTACCGAAAATCGGATTAATCGATTTTTCTTTTAAAATCATTGCAGACGAATACGTCGCAAGTCTTCATTTACCAACATTCGATGCACATCTGACTGAACTAACCGATGAACAAGCCAAATATATGGGTTTAAATAAAGCTGGACCTTTTAAACCAAATTACTATAGGTAAATTTCATTTAAAAGACAGAAGAGTTCTCCAATGATTGCAAAAATTAAATAGCTGAAAACTTTTGTACTTAAGTTCTTTTCGTTCTACTATTTCAGGTACTAAAAAGCAGCCATCAGTTCAGTACTTTTTTTTGATTTTTCAAAACAAATAAAAGAAAAGTTCCAGGGAAAAATATTCAAAAAAAAAAAACATATACACACCCAAGCATAAAGTTAATTAAATTTTTTTTTAAAGATTTTGAAAGCAGGGTCAAAATTTTTTTTACAAGGTATTTTTCGAATTTGTAATTTTGTTATCCTGCAAATACACCGCACGGTATATCATGGCAAAATACAAAAATAAGCAATAACAACACAATGGAGAAACTTGCAACATTACCAAAATATAAAATAGTGTAAATAAAGTATTTACTTATTAAAATCACCATTATCGTTACAGTTTCTACATTAAAAATAAAAGAGAAAGCATTATAAGATTTGTATAACTCACAGCGCTTAACAGCAAAACTAGTAAGCTGGGCCTAAAATTGACTATTTTGTCTTTTGATTATATGGGTATTATGAAAAAAGTATTTCTTTTCTATTTTAAAACGAATTTAAGAACATTAAAATAAATTTAGTTATCGATATTTTTTGGTATCTTTTTGAACTTTGGAACAGAGAAACATGTCTTATTTTCATTTCAACTCGCTAAATTTCGGTTGAGTAAGTGTACCTAATATAAAAATAAATGAAAAAAAACTCAGGTGAGAAGTAAACAGGCTTAAGCTCTGGAAAAACCTAGAACAGGAAAATTAAGAAAATTATAGAAACGGAAACCTAAATATGCAAAATTTAATTAACTACTTTGATTAATATGGAAAAACAATGAAATGTTTACATAGTGTGTAAAAGAGTAAACAACCAGTTTTGTAGTATTTAAATGAAAAATATATTCGTTCATAGTTTCTGTTTGTTTTATTTTTTCCATTTTATTTATTAAATTTTGATGTTTACAATTTTCATTTTACAGACAAGTGTACTAATTTATCAAACTAATTAGTTTTAAGGACCAATTACACAAATTTAATTCAAAAAGGATTCTTACAAATAAATTAAAACCAACTTCAAAACTTCACCAATATGTATAAACTTAAATTAAAAATTTAAAAATATTATTTTTTATCACTTTAAAAAAAAAAACTCTTAAAGACAATGTGTAAAATGTTTGATATTGAAATATTTACAATATCTACCCCTCAAAGATATTTCTTTGCTTGTTGGCTGGCACCGATTCCAAAAATAACTAATTAAATATTGTAAATATTTAAGTATTAAAAATGTTATATATTTTGCTTATTGAAAGATTAACAGAGCACAATTTCAATTTATTTAAAGAGTTACAAACAGAATGAGAAAAAACAAATTACAAGTCAGATTCGGAATAGTCAACGGTTCCTAGATAAAACTTAAGGTTCGGTTCTCAACTAGTGGGAATATTTCAAAGTGATTTAAATGTCAAATGCCAACATTGCTTTAGTGCTCTTTTCTTTAAAATAATTAAAAATGTTATTGGTAACTTCTTAGTTTAAATTTATACATAAAGGCATAGTTTTGAAGTCGGTTTTATTTTTTTGTAAAATATATTCTATTTTTCAAATATTAGTATTAAGTAATTGTAGCTTGTTTGTATTTAGTATGGGTAACCGCATTAAAAGGAGCTGCTCAAATAAAATAGTGCCTTTTAGAGGTATCTAGTGACGAAAGGAACTATCGTTAAAAAAACAAAACTAGGTCCCTGATTTTCTCCAAATAGCATATGCAATAAAAAAAACGAATCATTAAAACATGCACAAAGAAAACAAACAACATAAAAAAACAAGAATCAGTCGACTTAAAAGTCTCGTCAATTTTTTAAATCGGTCAGAAATGGATTGGATCAGTCTTAAGGTATTTAAGACTAGATCTTTTAAATGCTGCTTTGGCCCAATAAATTCAATCGGTCTTGAAACCCTGGTAAACATATGTTGCGCGAATTGAGTCTACTAATAAAAGTAAAAAAACGTTTGAGCATCACGCTAGTCATTAGTATGCAAACTAATATCTGATTACAGTCCCTATGCGCCGTAATCACATTTTTATGCCTGATCTGAGTTTGTTTCGCTCAAGATAGTCTGGGCCAGTGATAGAGCGGTCAGATCAACCGCAGTTCGTTCGAAGCCGCCAAGTTCAAGTGATTTCCGTCCAGCAAAAAAGAGTTTCTCCTTCTATCATAAGATCGCCCCATCCCCATGAGGTTGCAGTAGCAAGACGCACGTTTGCCCCACAAGTACCAAAATTGATAACTATAGTGTTCAACCAGTAGGAAAAGCGTTTTATTTTCAAAGAACGTCTGAATAGTAACCAAGGGCGTCTTCATCATCTAGTGGTCAGTTAAAAGTGGAGAGGGTCTTTAAGCGGCATGGAGGGTCAATTCACTCACTTCACAGAAGAGTTAGAGCTCGAAGACGCCGTGCGTTGTCAGAAGGTGAGCCATTAGTTGATAATTTAGTTCAAAATTTAATTGAAATCAACCAGCAACAACCTAAAAAGTTGTTTGGTTATCTTTTCAACACATCTAATTTGGCTATCCTGTGCCGGCCGGCTGGTTACTTGCTCATCAATTGGCGAGACAATTGAGAAAGACGCTGCAAATGAGACACTTTATAATTAAAATGTAAATCTTAAGTGGTCGATTTAAGAATGTTGGACTCTGCTGGAGCATATTGCTGGTAGGGGCAAGATGCATGCTATAGTTTTGTTTTCGTATCATTCTAATTTTACGCAAAAAATATGGATTAATTAAATTAAGAAACATTCCCTGATAACGTGGACGTGCTTTGAGCAGTTTCTCAATTGGCGATTCGTTATCACGGGTAATCGGTGAACTTGACCACAGCGTACTACCCCTAATACGCTGCATAGTGTTTTTAATTTACTGATTAATATCAATTTTAGTTATACTTTGATTTACTGATTTTTTGTTTTGTTTTTAACTACTATTAGATAAAAGATATTCTACGAATTCTGACTGTCAGTGATGATACCGCTCACAGAATCGCCCAGGTGTTCCGCAATGAAATGGATCTCGCATTGAATGAAAAATCATCATCGCTTCAAATGGAAAATACTTACATTCCTGAACTACCAAATGGTTCCGAAGAGGGCGTCTATCTCGCTTTAGATTTAGGTGGAACGAATTTTCGCGTAATATTAATGGAGTTGCGCAACAGCATTGTCGTGAGGGAGGAAGTAAAACACTATCATATTCCAGATGCCCTAAGGGTTGGATGCGGTGACACACTATTTGACTACTTAGCTGAGTGTGTAGACAATTTTGTGCAGGAACAGAAAATGACCGATGATGAAATTATCATGGGATTTACCTTTTCCTTTCCAATGAAACAGCACAGCTTGGATTCAGGATGTTTGGTGACATGGACAAAATCGTTTAATTGTCCATCAATTGTTAACCAAGATGTGGTGCGAAAGTTGAGGGAATCCCTTAAGAAATTCGGTCGAAGTAATATACAGGTTTTAGCAATTTTAAACGATACCACGGGTACCCTGATGCAGGGTGCTCAAATAGACAGAAACACTCGAATTGGTATTGTTGTGGGAACTGGGACAAATGCTTGCTATATGGAAAACGCTGATCGGGTGAAGCACTGGGAGATCCAGCGGCATGGAGAGGAGCATGTGATAATAGATGTTGAGTGGGGCGCCTTTGGGGACAATGGTGCCTTAGATTTTATTAAAACCGAATTTGATCGAATTGTGGACAATGGTTCACTACTGAAAAAATCATTTACATTCGAAAAGTATATAGCTGGAAAATATCTTGGCGAGTTATGTCGTGTAATTATGAAGAGTCTAGCAGATCAAGGTCTATTTATTGCTGGGAGTGATCTTCAGAAATTTCCAGCTCCTTGGACATTTGGGTCAGACAATGTTTCTTTGATAGAACAGTATGTCCGAACCCAGAAAAAAATAAAGAACAAAATTTATTTTAATATTTATTTTTACAGAGACACCCTGGAAGGTACCGATCATCGTCTTAAAGAAATTTTCAAGAAATATGGGTACACTTTCAAAAAAGATTATACTATTGATGATATACGAATCTTACGCTACATTTGTGGGCTCATTTCGAAACGTGCCGGACTACTTTTAGCAATAACAACTTCAGTCCTTCTAGAGCGAATGGTTGAAGAAGAAATTACAGTGGCTATCGATGGGTCCGTCTATAAGCATCACTCCCGACTAAGACAGTGGCTCCACTATTATACGAACAAATTTGTCCCACAAAAAAAAGTACGAAAATATATTGATTTTAATTGATTTGATTCATGAGATTTCAAAATTTTAATAAAAACATTTTCTTATCGCTTTAACTTAGAGCAAATTTATGCTAACTGAGGACGGTAGTGGAAAAGGTGCAGCTCTAGTTGCAGCAATCGCGAAAAGGTTGCTTCATCAAAGGGATTAATGACTCTGTGGCTGCGAAAATTAGTTTTAAAAGTTTCAAACTTTTATTTTATTAAAACAAAAAATGTAAAACAAAATTAATAAAAATATTGAAATCAATTTATTTTTCATTTGAAACAATTAATTTATAAGGGCAGAAGCTCTTCCGCATTAATGTCATCGTCCGAATCCCTACTTTGATACCTCGAAACTTGCCCAGTGCGAGGCCTTTCAGCTGGTGGTCCCAAAGGGTCTGTATAGAGTTTGTCTAGTTTTTGTTATAGTTAAACCCGCATAAGTTATGTGTCTTTTAATTTAAAACATTATATGAATCTACCTTTATTTATTCTTCCAAGATATCCTCCGGAACCTACACCTCCTTCTTTCCGCTCACTGTAAGAATGATTAGTAACAGATGCCTTTTTAGCCGATGAGAAAGGCGTTGAAAGTGATTCTAAGAATGAGACATAGAAAATTATATGTCATAGTTGTTTATTTTGTTTGGTTTTAAATATTCCGAATTAAACGAAATGTAAGGGATTTTATGTTATAATATGTAATAAAAGTACTATCACATACCCGTCATAGTAGTCCGATTTTGAGTCGATATCATTTTTCGCGTTTGCAAAGCTCGATCGACCCTTGAATATTCGTTAACATACTTTTCGTAGTGGTCTATCATACCGACAGACTTTGATACGTGCATTAGAACCCTTAGGCATGCAACATTGCTAGGGAATTGTGCGTAAATTTTTTCAAAAAGTTCTAGATATTTCCTTGAATTATAAGCATATCGATAACAGCTGGCGACACGTAACATTAAACTAGCATCAGTTGGATTTGAGAGAACAGCCCTTTCGTAATAAAATATCGCCTTTTCAACAACTTGCAATTTAATATAGTATGATCCAATCGATGAGGCGATACCAACATCACAAGGATTAATGCGATATGCCTCGTTATAGTATTCATTAGCCTCTTGCCTATCGCTAAAATTCTCGTAAATTTCACCGATTTTTTGAAAAAGTTTAGGATCCATTTGCTGGCATAAACTGACTATTTTTAAAAATGAATCAACGGCGGCACTTGTTCTTCCAAACTGCTCTTCAAGAGTTGCCACTTGATAAAAGATGTGTGTGTGCTTAACATGGGAGAGAGTTTGTCTTATTTTATTGAATATGGCTTCAGATCTCTGGTAATCACCAAGCTTTTTCATGACCAAACCTAAGTTATACATTGCTTCAAAAGAGGACATATCTAGAGTTAAGGCGGTCTCAAGGTACTCTTTTGCGATTTCAAAATCATTCGTAAGATAGGCAACAACACCACTGTTTATAAATGCAGCAGGATTATAATTATCGATTTCCCTACATTTTTCAGAGTATTTTGCCGCACTCTCTAAGTCGCCGAGCTAAAGATTTTAAGAGAATTTATTAGATCTCTTAATAAGGCGAATTAAATTGAAATAAATTACGTATATAAAGATGAACGTTAGATTTATTACAGCACTTCCCGTCATGGGACTATCTTTTTTCTCGTAGAACCTTAGAGTATCAATAGCCTGTGCAACCTCATTTTGTTTGAGATAGACTAGAGCCTTGTTCAGTTCTAGTTCATTAGCAAGTGACGCAAAGTTTGACGATTTTATCACCTCAATGCACCAAGTGTATCCTTTAAATGGAATATAGATGTTTTTAAAATATATAATTTGAATGCACCTGTGAAAAATACCTTCATTGTATGTTTCCTCAATAACAGACGAAATTAAGTCGACTACCATAAGAATGCCTTTTTCCGCGAATCTGATTTTTGCAAAAATATATTTTGCTAAAGAGTCGCTCTTGATTGCTTCAAAAACGAATTGATTTGCCTGGATCATATCATAATCGGTTTCAGCCAGAATATCATCGTCATGGTCCAGTTGAATATCGATAAGGGATCGAAATGCGTTCTTTATTTTTTCGACATCTCCCATCGCATAGTAGCATAAAACTAAGTGCATTCCGCTCTGAATATCCGCCTTTTCGGACATAATAAATTCAAAGCTCGCCGCAGCATCCGAATACTCGCCCATTTTTATGAAAAGAAGCCCTATATTGTGGGTAATTTTAAGCCGTAGTTCCTTATGATTATTCGGAACATAATCAAGAGCCATACGATACATTTTAATCGCCTTCGAAAATATGCCCATATGGAAATAAATGTTCCCCATATTTACTTTAAGGCGATTCACATTTGGGAACATCTTGTTCTTAGTCATAACTGTGTAAGTGTTAAGGGTCTCAACGTGCATCTCATTTTTTGTGTATTGATGGGCCAAATTGAAAAAAACTGAACAAGTTAGATCAAAATTGTGAGAAGATGCTTCACCATTTTGATCCCGCAGACGTAGAAGTGTCCGATCAAGGGTTGATGCCTCTTTCGCTTTGCTGAGGGCAAGAGCATAATTTCCATGAGGTCCAGTGCTTTCGAGGATTGACTGTTCAAGAATCGATATTATTTTTAATTCGAGGTTTTTGTACTTTTCTTCAGGTCTATAGTGAAGTATCAATAAAACAATATAAATAAATGAAATACGAATAGATAAAAATTTGTCTTTATATCATATTACTCGATAAATCTCCTCTCATATGTAAACTGCGATTTTTTGGTTTTTGACTCTAGGATCGGATCGAAAAATCTTCCAGCCTCAGAAGTGTACCCCACAGCCCGAATAGCAGTTGAGGGCCTAGCAAGCTGATTATCAGCTGTTTTAAGGTGGTTACCACTGTTGATTAATTGGTCGCGCTAACAAACAAAAATTTCATAATTTTATACCAAAAAATTATAAAATTATATTTTACCGAAAAAGGTATTGAAGAAGATTCAAATGCAGTAGTAGCTCTAATTCCGCCAGTACCAATAAACCCTTGCTCATTAAAACCTTCTGAGTCCATTTCATAGAAGAGAGTCTCAATCGTTGGCTGAAAGCCACTGTAGACGTCATCGTCATCCACAAAATTATGTCCCATTTTTTCGAACGGGTACACTATTTCGCTGGGGATGCTATGTTTGGTTAAACAACAAAGGACTCTTTTGGCAAAGCTATCTCACAATGGTATCTAGTGAATAACTCAGGCCAACAACAAAGAAACTTTAAAATAATGCGTAGACAGGTTTCTCTATCTAAAGGCACAAATTTGTAATCGAGTATGCACAAAAACCGCAGCTAAACGTTTTTACTTTCACTTGTCGAATGCGACACGACGTGTAAAACGAAGCAAAAAAGATCAAAACAAATGAGGAACACAGTTGCACCTTAGCAACGCATTTTCTTAAAGCCTTCTAAGTCTGTTTGGCCACACATAGGTAGTCATGGTAACAAAAGGGGCAATAAATTCATTTTGGGAAAAATTTCTTATCTACAATAAACAGGCCTATGTAAATTTCCCTATTAGTTTTCTTATAGCTTGATGATTGAGAGAGGGGTAGAGAATTGCTACAGGATTTATAATATCTTTCAAGAAGCTTTTTAAACATACATATTTATAAAATTAAGAAAACAATTCAAAAAATATATTTTAAACTTGTAAGTTTTAAAGAAGTTTAACCCATTTCGATCTACTATCCAGTGTTACTGGACACTATACACAGTCTAATATAGCCAATGGACGGCAAAGGTTTATTAATAAACTTTGAGCGACATACCGTAAGTGAAACTTGTTTAGAGTAAGATTGATGAAATGAGTGAGATTTTAAAATAAAAATAATATTACACAGGACCACAGAGTAACAGAAAAACTCATAATTATACAGCGGAGCACCGAAAAGGCGCCAACTCGCAAATACATTAGCATTAACATATTGTTAGAGAGCGTTTAAATCTTCAAAAATGTTAATGTCCAAAACCAATTTGTCTTTCTAAGATTTCTTAGATTAAAATACTAATGAAATTAAAAATTTAAAAAACCCCCGACACAAAATAATAGAAAAAATAATTACCAAGTTTTAAGTTTTCATTTCGTTAGTTAATATTCCTCATTCCCTTTCAATATAGTGAACATTATTCTACTATTCAAGCCCTTTCATTGGATACCCATATTTAGGGAGTTGTGAAAAAATAAAGTTGTTCGCCATTTTGTGGTGGCGGCCATCTTGGATTTGAAATATTTCATAGTGTATAGTATTGTACTACTCAAGCCCTTTTATTTGATACCTATATTGAGAGTGTGTAAAAAAATATGTAATCCGTCATTTTATGGCGGCGGCCATCTTGGACCGATTTCCATCAAACATAGCTAAGAACACTCCCGACTAATTCATCTTTCAACCAAAAAAAAAACAAAATCAAAATCGGTTCATGCGTTTGGGAGGTATACCACAGACAGAAACGTCAAACATTATAACACCCCGTCGTTTTTGCGTCGGGGTTAAAACGAAAATGTACATACATGGTGGTTTACTTCGATCTACAACCAAAGTTTTGAATGGATTGCAAGGAATTAATATTAAAACGAAATATCTTCTAACTACGGCAACACAAAAGACAAAATCAAATATATCGCTTATATACTCTAGTAAAAGTACTAAATAATGCAACGGTCAACCGGTGCGTGCTACACTCGTTGACTGTAATTAGGACCCAAAGAAAACTATGCGTTTGGGAGCCGCGCGTTCGGACGACTACGGGAATACAAATTAGGGAATCACGTTGTTCAGCTTGCTTTTCCTTGTACCACTTTATTTCGTCCACAAAATGTGCGCCACCCTAATTTGAACTATAGTTACATATTTACTAAAAGTGTTTAAAAAATTTGACAACGTACCTAAGAAAAAAGAACTAAAAATTAAGTACACATTTACCAAATATTTTACAGGTTTTTGGTTAAAAGAGTAAAATTAATTTTCTTCACTTTAATAGAATGGAAACCCTTAAGCGATGTAAGGAAATATAAAACAATATCTCCAAGGCAAAAAGGTTAAACACCGGCACCCTAACGTATCGTGCTTTTCACTGTTTTAACATTAGAAGTACGAGTACTCAATTTTTTCCTTGAGTGATTTATAATTTTTAAGGTTAATAATAATAATAATAATTACGGCATAATCAGAAATCGTTTTCAATTTATGATTATATGTAAATCAAAATTTGAAGATACATTAGACGTTTGAGTGCTGTTAGTTCTATTTAGTGTGGAAAACAGGTAAGGGAAAAGGGAAAATAATCCCATACTATCCACAGTCAGCAATAAATGAAAAATACTGGAGCTAGCTAATTAATTTCTATCAATTCTTATAGTACCCGAAAATTGGCATTCATCATACCATTTTTCCGGCTTTGTTCATAGTAACGTGTCCTTTTTGTTGCTTCAACCTAGTTTTGATTGCACTAAACTGCCTGTAAAACAGTCTAGCAAGCCAGTTATTTAAATTTGCCAGCATTTATTTCTTGGTGTATTTTTTATCTTAGGAGTTGCCAAGAATAGAATTGAGATAAGATTAAAAACTATGCAAACCAAATAATGGTGAATTCTTCAAATATAAGTCCATTTAACATTTGTGAGTAACCTAGGCGTAGTGCAGTATAATTTATGTTTTAGTCGCCGAAGACGATGATGTTAACACGCAACGAGCAGAAAAGAAGGACGGCGACAACAGTGATGAGCAAATTAAAATAGAAGTGAGTGAGTGGGTTTCTGGGGCACAAGAAGGTATCTTTTGATTATTCATGCCACTATCTTCGAGAACTTCACTGCTGTTGGGATGTTAGGAAACGGAATTAATTAGGTCATGATTACCTTAACCCAAAAAGACAAAGACAAATTTTTCATTGATCTCGGAATTTTAGCTCCACTAGTTCCAAATAGAATTTTAAGTTATTAAAACAGGAAAGCTTTGCTAATTCTAAGAAGACGAATAAATGAGACACTTTATTCTCAACTACTATATATTGAACACATGAAAATGTCAAGAACTAGCGAAAACTGGATGTCACGCATTAGAGAGACTAAAAGGGATAGACAGTAATCATTGCTCCCAATCATCAAAATACATAGGTCGAAGAAATCTAAAAACATTTAATATCACTCAACCGCCTAAACCCAGCTCACCTGACCACGTTAGCTAGCTGGTTAAATTAAAACATTAAACGTTAAAGCTTTTATGGCATCATCAAGTAGATCTCCATGCGGATGTTGGACAAAATAAAATTTTTCTTGAATGGGTCATAGCAGCCGAGAAGAGAAGAAGCAAAGTTATTCTGTTCAATTGCGGCTTTTTCGTAATACGTATAATAATTATAAGATACTCTAAAAACTGATGCATAGTAAGAAATCTTTACTAGGAAGAGAGAAAGAATATTAAAAATTATACCTGCTCCATTTTGAATGACTGACGGTTGACGATTTCAATTTTTTTTACTGACGGTATATTGAAGAGTAGAGATGTTAAGGAGAGAGAAGAAAAGTTGAGAGATTTCAGCGAAAGTGGGGTCTTTAAGAACCTGCTGCAGAAGATAATGACAAAAGAGGCAGGTAGGGTACCGTAATTTTAGCACCAATAAGTAAGAGGGAGAAACGGTCAAAATCTTTTCATACTCACAGACAAAGACGAAGATGACGACGACGGTCTGCGAAAAAATAGGCGAAGAAGTTGAAAAAGAAGAAAAGTAGGGAGACCCCTCTGAAGATGCAGACCAAAACGTTTACTTGCTTATTTTGAGGGGATAAGGAAAGCGTACCTGATCCAATAAAATCACCAATATTGGCAGCTTGCTCGTGCCAATAATCGTGCTCTTGTGAAAATATCTGCGATACCACTAGCTCACGGCTATTTAGCGTGGAAATTATTTTTAAAGGCAACAAATTGGATTTTGTAAGTTGTACTACTGTCTTTTCCTGTCTCTCTTTTTCGGCCCAAAGTGGTATGAAGAAAAGAAATATACCAACGCAACACGACGCTCCATCCATTCGTTTCTCCATCAGGCATTGGGCTGCTATTGTGTTGTGGTGGGTTCCAAACCTGTGGTCCCCCGTCGCATATTTTATACCACCAAAGAGATCCAACCAAATACTTTGGTGAAGTTGTAGAGTATGCACCACCGTCTTCGCGGTTGCGAGTCTTGTTGTTTCATTTAGAGTTTCTTAAGTTGGACACAGGACGATGGCTTTCAGTTACAAGAGTTACAGTCGATTGGAACGGTTTGAAAAAATTGCGGACTTTAAAGAGTAGGGTAAACCTCCGTTTTGTATAGTTAGTCTCCAGATATAGACAAACATTTTAGTAATTCGCCAGAGATCTTTGGCTGTGCATCGTCCGGTGCATATATGCAGCACGATAGTTGCTGTAGTAAAATCCACAATACCCTCGGGGGTGGAGTGAATTAAGAAGAAGGTACCCTAACGAAATACAAAAGAAATATATACAAATATATTCAAATACCGAAATATTGACAAAAATGCAATTACCTTAAAAAACATATTTTGTTCTTGATTAAAATTGAGTTTATTGTTTATGGTTTAACATTCTTTTATTTCTTGTTGTTTTGTGATCGTATGTCTACGCCAACCGCAGTGTTTGGGCGTTCGTGACGAGAAAATAACGTTTGAAAAGTATTATTGACATTTTGTTTTTATCTATATATCAATCAAAAGGATAAAAATTTAAAATACAAGGATTTGTGTAGACGTTTTATGTGTTGTAAGACCTTTCGAAAGGTCAGACTATTATTTTTTGTAATTGCTGAAAACATATACCTACATATCATCGAAAACCTTTTTATGCTGTTGCAGTATTAAAATTAGGGCACAGAAATTAAAAACAGGAGGAAATCAAGCATGCTGCAACCGCGCTTTAGGGAGCACCACAGTAGCACACCTTGGGCAGTCTTGGTGGCATTGTGCAGTCTTGTGCTACTTATACAATCAGCAGCAGCACAATATTCAGATGGTAAGTGGAAGTCTTAAACTATTACTATTTTTTATTTAACTATATTTAGCCAAAACACAATATACTTCCGTATTAAGAATGACGGACTAGCACCCAAAAAATCCAACATATCATTTTCTATTCCTGTTTTTGGTATAAAAATATCGGATATTTTACCTAATTTCACAATTTCGCACTAAGCCAAACAACGTCTAACTAGTTTCCTCGCCCATTACCTCGACAAAAGTTTTGTGTCTCATTTGAATATCTCAAGTTTTCGAGAATCCGCCGACAGTAACTAGATGTCCTTCAAAACAGCCTCGGTGGCATAAAAATAAATCTAACGATATCTGATTTTTGTGCTGGGAAAAAAGAAAATATATAAATAAAAATAATGCTGGTGCCCCATGTGATCAAAAAATAAATCTCAGCATTGGAATGTATTTTCAGGGCCCACACTCTTTCTTTACCGCAGGGTTAAAAGAAAGTTTACTTTACCATCGTTTAACTATTTTCCTGTGAGAGATAAACCACGATTTTTGCTAATGTACTCCAACTAATCACGCCGAGAGAAAATGCTTAAAATAATGATAATCAATAGGCACGACATGGCATCCAGGTGTTCAGTCTTAAGAATATTTTGAATTTAGTTTTGTATTATCTGATCAATATCCAATACCGATTCGATTTTTCTGTTTATATGGTAGCTAGCTTCCATACTCAAAATGAAGAAGAAATTGAGGCGCATATAATTAATATTTGAGTCCGACAAGTGTTTTGAAAAAATTGAAACTGAGGTCACTGAAGGTATGCAGCTTATGGCCTAATAATTGAAAGGTCTCACTGAGTAAACCTTTTGCACTTTATTACCGGGCACAAGCCTTGCAACATGCCGGACATTATGCAGAATTAATAAGGAAAAAATATATGTTTTTTTTTTCTTTTCATTCTTTGCGCAATAGCTGGTCGACTTTCTTTAAAAATTCGACCTGATTTTAATTTCTGCTTGACACACGTGACTCAATCCGAAAAGTCAGCACCTTAAAATCATCTCTGGCTTTATGTCACAAGGTATCGGGAAGGTGCCTTCACTATGTCTCAAAAAACACTTTTGTTTTTCTTAATTTGGTTTCGATACCTCTTACGATAATATTTCATGCTGTGGTGCAGAACTTAAATCTACGCACTTCTATGAATATTTTTAAGTTAATTAGATAGGATTCTTTTTGCGCCATAGATAGAATATTATTTATGCTTCATACAAAGTATACCGAACAGGGTCTCAAATACATCAGGGGAATTAAATAAGATTTCTTAAAATTGTCCAAACCTTCCGCGATTCTCATATAAAAGGTGTCCATGTATTAAATTTTTTGGGGACAAAATTATTCAACAGTAGGCGAGAAAATGATCACGTAACAGATAATGTAACGCTTGCTGTGGATCGCTGGCTTTCCGTCGTATTAATGTTATGTTAAAAAGGTGCAGGGGAAAATGTTTTGTGCCTTGTTACAAGTTTTAACTAATCCGACAATGCAATCTTCGCCCGATGTGCGGCACGGCACGGTGTGTCTTTGGCAGAGGCACACAATTAAAAATTCACGCGAAAAGACATGAAGCAGTGAAGCCGATCGAAGCAGAACACTGGAAGGTGAGGTGAGGAGTTTGTTGTGCCTGCTTACTAGTCACATACTTACACAATATATCCGTTTAATAAACACCATCGGGATGGTCGTGTTGTGACACCTGCAGCCCGAAGCCTTCCATCACTAAATTTACATTTTTATCACGATTTTTTTTTGTTATAATGGACCTACATATGTATAGTATTACTGTCCCTAAATGGTTACTAATGTTTTCCGGGGTCACATCAGTTTTTAGGAAATATCTTGTAGTTTTTATTCGCTTTTCATTCATCTTAATTTTTAAGAGTTTGTATTAACATGTACAGTTGGATTAAAAATAATAATACTACATATTAAAAATATCTATATTTTGATATATTCAAATAAACATAACGTTAATATTCTCCGAACAGCAGTGCAAGGAGACTGGACTGAAGTTTCTGAAAATATGCCTAATTCTCTTTTTACACGAATTTGATTTAACACGAGTTAATAAGGAAAACAAATTCTCCTTTTACACGAATTGTTTTGTTTCAACACGATTTTCAATATTCTATGAATGTTTATTGAATCTCATAGAGCAAATACAGCGAGATTTTTCGACTCGTGTACGAAGTGTTTAAATTAGTCTCAGGAAAAATCTCTGAGACTCGGTAGATTTTGCTCTCGGCCGTGTACGAGGTTAGGTTATTTGTTTGGGATCACCTAATTCTCTTTTTACACGAATTTGTTGGAAACGCATCTATTGTGTAAAAAGAGAATTAGGTGGACATTAAATTTTTTAGAGACTTTTTTCAAAATATGTTTTTTGTTTTCAAAGTGGCGTGAGGTATGCAACAAACACTGTTTTGAAGCGATAGAGAGAGAGAGCAACTTTTCGATCGAAGATATTTCTTTAAATATTCAATTTGGTTATGCCATAGTAACTATTTGTATTTAAATAAATATAATAAGAACAATCGCCGGTGAAACGCAAACCCTTTACAGAAAGCCATATCTAAAATTGGTTAAACAGTGTTGGGGCTACTTGGCAACATTCGAGAGCACAAATAAAGAAACACCCTCTCACTCTAAACACATATAGATACACATGTATACCTTCTCCATTCGGTCGCGGGTAAAAATACTAAATAATAATTCGAAATCTCCCAAAACGTTTACAGGTATATCATATCACATATAACATTTCCATTCATTTTATTATTTTATTTAAAACGACAAACATGAACAAAAATAACACGAAACAAAACCAATAAGCCAATTCAAGGATATTACAGGGTGGCTTTTTGCTTATCTCCGCTAAAGAAGCGGTCGACTACAGTGAATGCAAAAATTCCACCTGCCCCTCCTCCGAAGCCACCTGTGCTTGTTCGTACCCTTGTTTGCGAAATACCAATTTATTTCGCACAATTCTTTTTAACAATTAATAAATTAAAGAGTTGTTTAACAAACAAAAAACATAGCAAAACTATCAAGTAGTAGTGAAGGTGCGGTGCGGTAGGTTATGATACCTGCGTTTGCATACCATGAATTCCTTGGAAACCCACTAGAAACCCCTTGACTTTTCATTTCTCTTGCGTTCTTCGTTTTGTATTACGTTTTCTTATTTTACTTATCTAAACCACCTACTGATCTTTTCCGGATAATTTTGTTTGCTTTAAAAATGTCTAGAGTTTGAAATGCATTACTAATTAATTTTCTGCGTCAACTTGAACTAGTGTTGCCGGCGCTGGTGTGTAAAGAACTTCTGTCCCAATTTTTTTATGTTGGTGCCCTCTTGTCCGATATTTTCCGGCAACGAGCTCACACTTAACTGTTTCCTTTCTATCGTAATATACATATATTACGGTAAACCCACGCCTCAAACCGGGCTTACAGCCGCAATCCAACATTCGTTTGTCTGACATAATTTTGAGATTTTTTTTAAGCCTTAAGCGCCACGAAAAACTTAATTAATATTTTGCCACGTTAGAAGTAGCTTTTTATTACTCTCAAAACAAAAATTTAACCCTCAAAGAATGTTTCCAATAATCTTTGTAAAAGATGGAGTAATTAATCTTTACTATATACACTCATATATAGCCATCGAATTTAAAAACATAATAGTTAGGAATGTTTCCTTTAAAAATGTCTATTTTTAAAAGGTCAAAAATTGGCTAATATCATTTACACCGCTGGCAATTGCTATATATAGCAAGAGAAGGTAGGTAACATTGCAGAATGATTAAATCATCAGAGTTTTACCTCATCATTATATCTATTCTCATTAAAAAGACATTTTTAATGTTGTGTATCTAGAACTTCATTGAGCTAATATAATTCGTGGGCTACCCTCAAATTGCCTCCTTAATCATATTGAGAATTTAAAAAATCTCAGTAAGTTAACCTCCTAGCTGGCAAAACTAACTAGGTTGAAAACGTGCAAGAAATTTAAATATTTTTCTGATCCAGGTCGTGCTGTCTGGATGCTTTCCATTATCTAAATTAGGTTTAGAATGATTTTAGAGTGTTCTGAAATATTGTTTCTACTTTAATATAACAATGTTATACTAATATGTATAAGTTTGATATTCTTGATATAAACTCTAATATAAGTATCGTTAAGATCAACTCTATTGGAGCAAATAAATTTGAATTTTATATACCTAAAACTCAAAGTGCTCAAGTATAATTTTTTTAGCTGTTACTTGAGGTGTAGCTTTATGCAGAATTTTGTTAGTTTTACAATTATGCGACTTTTGTCTTACGAGAGCTAGTGGTGGAGATCGGACACGGAAGCGGTATGCAAACAGAGAAATACACGTTGGCTGGTTAGGTGGGCATAGCACAACGGAGACATGTTGAAGATCTTTTCTGTGCCGACACAATTCGTGTGTAGTGTAACACACACAGTGTCTGACTTTGTAAAAGGTAATTTTTCCTTTTCTCAACTTTTCTTCAGTGTCATTGAATGGTAATGCTGGCGCATATACTATGGAATGCTTGCAAACAAATTCTCCTGTTTTCTTTATTTTCTTTTTCTTTGTTTTTGCTTCATACAAGAGTGTCGACATACCAGGCCTTATGCCGCTACTTGTGACAATTTAAGTATATGGTATGTGCACATTTGCAAATTACAACATAATTGAAAATTCCATTGTTGTTTTGTAGTTTGAAAATTTTCTCATTAAAATGTTCTCTCTTTTTATATAGTGTTTTATATAGTACATGACATCGAACCATAAGTAAGGTGAAACCTCCAAGTGCACCACCCTGAGGATGATAATCTCCCAAGTGCAGCATGTATTTTTAGGCTATATGCATATCACAAAAGGTTTGGTTTCAAATTGTGCGTGCACCTTTCGATTTTTTATGTGTAAAAAGAAAGTCAATTTCGAGCACTGCTAATAAAACAATTTTAAGGGCCTTATTTTATAGAAGTGGTTAGGGATGGTTGATATTTGTAACGTTGAATTTATAATAATAAAAATAGTATAGTAAAAATCGCAACAATCCAAATCGATGCACCTATATACATACACATGTATAATTTATAAATTTTTATACATACCCAAAAAATCGTTTTAATTTTGAGGACTTGCATATACTGTGAAAGAATCAGGCTTTAAAGTGGATGACCTTTCGTATTTAAATTCCATCTTTGCTCTGTTGTTATTCATCGCCAAGTTACCTTTCCACTGCAGTTCTAAAAACAAGTTGTTCTTGTGGCAAGTTCCAGATTCATTCAATTCGCTGCAATATTATAAAACTTGTTTCGAATTAAAAATACTTAGGCTTATTCCATTTTAATTAAAAACTGTCTTGTTTTGTATGCAGCGCGCCAAAACTCACTTTTAAGACCGCCTAAGAATTGTAAGCAATATTTCTTACTTCTTAAGAAATAGAAAAATCTGGTAAGACCAAGTTTAGATGCTGGAATAGAAGATAGAGGGTAAAGACGTCACAATCACCGTTTCTGCTTAAATAATTACAATAGTGATACATAACCAGCGCGATTGATTTAATTAACATTTAAATCTTATCTTTTTCTTAATTTAATATTCTAACGGAGTAAAAGGTTAGGTACATACTTTTTCCGTTTTTCTATAAGCCTCGAAGGTCTCTTGCGCTATTTCTATGCTGTTATCACTAGTAAAATACGATCAAGTTCAAAGATTCTTTGTAAATTATGAAGCCCAGATTAAAGGTCTACTTATTTATTATTATTGGTTTTTAGTCTTTTCCGCTTCAAACTGCGATTATAATTTTTGTTATACTTATGCGTTTTATCAAAGAAAAGAAAGTAGGTTGGTTGTTGCAGACTCAAATACAGTATTAACCTACAGTAAAAACCTACTAAGATTACGTAAATCAATATGTAGAAGCAGACAGGCTTCTAAAGCCAACTTATACCATGTTAATGGGTTTACGATGAAGAAAAAGTGGTAGCAGCAGGAGCAAAACTTGTATTGGCACTACCTAGAACCATCTTTAATTGAGCGGGAAAAAAATTAAAAATATGGCAAGAATATAATAAAAACAGCAACCGGATTATTACCAGCCGCTGGATTTCAATTCTTCTGATTAGAGCAAAGCAACTTAATTACAAGCTGTAAACAGAATTTTACCTGAGACCCACCCCACAGTCAGGCTGATTGACCACTCATTATCTTTTATGAGCACCCTGATCTCCTTGGATTGGTGCATAGTGAGGAGTTGGGAGGCCCCACCGTTTAATAAAATTATAAACGACTAACTGGGTTACCCGGTTTCACCCGGTGTACAAATCATCTTAATTCTCAAATTATGAATATAAATTCGCAATAAGGACAACTAAAAACCTTCAAAATACCAATTTTCCTGCCAATCCCTTGATATTCTCAATTTTAGGGCGCCATCTCGGATCTGCAATTTTCAAATTCGCAAAAAACATAACCTATATGTTGGACCAGAATATGCAGTATCTTAATTTAAAAAATGAATACTATCGGATCCAGCATTTAGGCCTGATGGGCTACTCCGTTTCATTCGCTGTACAACAATTTTAATCGCCTTATTGAATCCAACATTTTTATTTCCAAATTTCAAACATAGATTCGCAATAAGGACATCTACCGCCCTCTTCCAACTTTCACTTTCCGAGGGGGCTTTCCCTGACCTCTGGAAAAATTCTTATATTACCCCAATTCACAAGAAAGGTTGCAAAAGCGATATTACAAATTATCGTCCTATCGCCAAACTTTCCTGCATTCCCAAACTATTCGAAAGTCTCATCTATGATTCTATGTCATTCCACTCCAAGTCCATTATATCATCAGTTCAACACGGGTTTTTCAAAGGCCGATCTACATCTACCAACTTAACAACCTTCGTGTCACGCACCCTTTCAGCCATGAAAGGCGGTGCCGAAGTTGATGTTATTGCCACCGACTTCAGTAAAGCTTTTGATAAAATTTCTCATAAGATGATAACCTTTAAACTCAACCGCCTTGGCTTTCCTCCTCGCCTCATTTCATGGATTAACTCCTACCTTGATGGCCGCCATTATATGGTTCGCTTCGACTCCTCGATTTCTAATCCCTTCGTATCCCATTCCGGCGTGCCTCAGGGCAGCCACCTCGGTCCCCTGCTTTTCATACTAGCCATCAATGATGTGGTTAACGTTGTGAACCACTCTGACATTTTAATTTACGCTGACGACATGAAGATCTCCAAACAAATCTCCAACACATCCGACTCCTTCCTTCTTCAAAGCGTCCTGAACAACTTCTCTACCTGGTGTTCTAAAAACTTTCTCGACCTCAATGTTTCCAAATGCCAATCGATCACCTTCTCCCGTAAACGTTCCTCCATCCTTCCCAGATCCTATCTGCTTTCAGGAGAATCCATACCTTCGGTCACCTCTCTTCGCGATCTTGGCGTTATCTGTGATAGTGAGCTTAATTTCCGTTCCCATTTCGATCACATCATCAGTAGTGCCAATTCTGCTCTAGGCTTCGTTAAACGTTGGTCAAAGGAATTCTCCAACCCTTATGTAACTAAATCTCTCTACATCTTTTTCGTTAGGCCCATTCTTGAGTATGCTAGTCAGGTCTGGTCACCTTCCCAATCTTCAATCATCAACAGAATTGAATCAGTTCAACGCAGATTCATTCGCTTCGCATTGCGTGACCTTCTCTGGACAGATCGGCTCAACCTCCCTCTATATGAAAGTCGCCTTCAACTTATCAACCTTCAGCCCCTTTCCTTGCGTCGTGATGTCGCCGATATTACCTTCGTCCATCAAGTCCTGTCTGGTTCCATTGACTGTCCCGAGTTCCTACACAGCATATCCCTTAAAACTAACCCTCGGAATGTTAGATCTTTCCCCACATTTCACCTTGATAGTCATCGTACTAATTATGGTCACTTCGAACCCTTCACAAGAATGTTGCGTAAGGCCAACAGCTCTACTGTTTTCGACTTCCACATTGACAAAACATCCCTCAAGCAAGCTCTTTATTCGCCGAACCCACCCCCTAACTAATCCTTCCATCCCCCTTATATTTGTCTGTTTTCGTTGTTTAGTTTAGTCTAGTTTTTAGTTTAAGTTTTAAGTCACATATTGTAGCTTGTATTAAGCGAACCGAATAAATAAATAAATAAATAAATCTAACAACCCCCAAAATACCTCTTTTCATACCAATCCCTTAATATTTTCAAGTTTTGGCCGCCATCTTGGGTTCGCCATTTTAAAATTCGCGAAAAAGTATCCTATATATGCGGCCGGAATATGTAGAACCTCCACCCAAAAAATGAATATGATCGAATCCACCGTCTAAGCGTGATGGGTTGCACAGTTTTATCCCGTGTACAAAAATTTTGGGTGCCATATTGAATCCGCCATTTTGAGTTTCCAAGTTTTGAACATATATTCGCAATTAAAATATCTAAAAACCCCTAAATACCAATTTTCACGCCAATCACTTACTATTTAACATTTGTGGCCACCATCTTGGTTCCGTCATTCTGAAATTAGAGAATATAAGGCAACCTATACATATGCTTGGCCGCAATATGAAGTATATTCACCCCAAAAATAAATATAGTCCGATCCAACATTCAGGCGTTATGGGTTACCCGGTTTTACCCAGTGTACACAAATTTGCGTCACCTTTTAGGGTCCGCCAGTTTGAATTTCCAAACTTTGATAGTAAATTCAAAATTACCTCAAAATATCCATAGTACTACTTTTCATTTAAATTCCCTGAAGTTGGAAAATTAGTGTACGAGAAATTGAATCCGCCACCTTTCAGTGCAAATTTCGAACATGGACTCGCAAGAAGGGTATCCAAAAACCCCCAAACACCAATTTTATGGCAATCCCTTCATATTTTCAAATTTTTGCCATCATATTAGGTCCGCCATTTTGAAATTCGTAAATTAAAAGTAGCCTATATTTTGGGCCGGAATATGTGGTACCTTCACCCAAAAAATGAATAAGCTCAGATTCAGCGCCTAGGCGTGACGGGCTACCCAGTTTCGCACGATTTACCAAAATTTTGGCCGCCATATTGAATTTTCAAATTTCGAAAATAGATTCGCAATAAGGACGACTAAAAACCCCCCAAATACCAATTTCCATGCCAATCCGTTGATATTTTCAATTTTGGACCGCCATCTTGGGTCCACCATTTTGAAAATCATCAATAAAAAGAAGCCCATATGTTGGGCCGGAACATGTAGTACCTTTATGCAAAAAATGAAAATGATTGGATTCAACGTTTAGACTAGATGGATTACCTGGTGTTCAAACATTTTAGTCGCCATATTGAATCCGCCATTTTGAATTTCCAAATTTCGAACATAGATTCGCAACAAAGACATTCAAAAGCACACAAGTACTAAGTTTCATGGAAATCGCTTGATATTTTCAATTTCTGGCCGCCATCTTGGGTCCGCCATTTTGAAACCCGCGAATAAAAAATAGCCTATATGTTGGGCCGGAATATGTAGTACCTTCACCCAAAAAATGAATACGATCGGACTTGACGTTTAGGCGTGATTAAGCAACAAACAAACAAACAAACAAACCAACTTTCGTTTTTATATATATACATAATAGTCAGCAAAGTAAAACATCTCGAACCCAATGATTTCTATCTTGTAGGACAATCTTTCAGTGTAATCTACAAAATGCCCTTGAAGACCGTGTTGACTCTCTTTGTAGTATGCTTTTGATTTATGGCTAACTCACTGACTTTCTTCTATTGTTATTGTTTCAGTCGCAAGTGAAGGGCATTCCTCAACTCTTTTGTTTCTTCTTATCTGTCCGGCGCTGTGGTTGTATCGACTCCAATTGGTACGAGTTTTCTACCAGATCGTAAAAATTTGATAAGATTAAACAAGGGACCGTAGATGTAATTCAAATGAAGGTCTTGCCGTGGTGGTACCTAAAAAAAAAGTTTTATGAAAAGACGAAAACAATTACAAGTACGAAAGAGAATGGTGAAAAGTATGAATGCTAAATCTTTTAACTAATACTTATTATGGTGATGGTTTTATAAAGTCTAAAATTTTAATCCGGTTAAGCAGATTCTTAGTTGGCACTCTGATGGTGGAATATTGTTTATATCTTGGTCCTGCCAATCAGTGCGACTTCTAGAGGCATTTACGATTGTAATACAAAAATACACTTATTTAAAAATGTCTTATAAAAACTTTTCCGAAATGTCATTAAAGGGGGGTATAAAGCATAAGAACACGTAATTTTGTCAGCGAAAATGTTGTTAATTAATCCCTTGCCTGCGCATGCGCGACCCGTTCTGAACAATTTCGTTTCGGAGGCGTTTTTTTTTTGTTTTTTATTTATTTACTCTTTTTCTATAAAGGGGTTTTGGACATAATTTTCTTTCAGGCTCATTGCGACTTCCTTTTGTATGGAACTTCATTTACACCCTATGGTTGCCCAATCGGACGAATATTGTTCAACAGTCTTTCCTTACTTTTATTTTCTTTCGTACGCTCGGTGATAGGTGATTAACAACTAACGTTTTTCTGAAACTTACTAAGAGAAGGTTGAGGAATGCGCGATGCGCTTGATTTTTATTTTGCTTCGTATAGTAGCATATCCATTAACCATTTTTTATTTGTCGCAAGCAAGTCAAATTGACAATTTGGCAAATAGTTTTAGATATTTTAACTTTCCTGCAATGTTATTTACACTATTTGTCCGTTTAATTAGAAAAGTTGGCCTTATTCCGGTTGTCACCTCACTTCCGTGACAAACCTGACAGCGTTGTCACCTCACTTCGCATTAGGTATTCTCGTTGCCGGATGACGTGAGTCGCAAATGAAGTGAGTCCTGCATTTAGAATCGATGGCTATGACGTTTGAAATTTTAAAAATTTACACGTAAAATATCATGTATCATGTATATACATATATAAAATCGAAAGTTGGTTTGTTTGTTTGTTTGTTTGTTGCTCAATCAC
Source organism: Tolmerus cingulatus (assembly GCA_959613345.1). Taxonomy (NCBI): domain Eukaryota; kingdom Metazoa; phylum Arthropoda; class Insecta; order Diptera; family Asilidae; genus Tolmerus; species Tolmerus cingulatus. The sequence goes on along the minus strand of OY390712.1, from coordinate 12,951,029 downwards.
GCCTAAACGCCGAGACCGATCATTTTCATTTCTTGGGTGAAGGTACTACATGTTCCGGCCCAACATATAGGCTATTTTTTATTCACGAGTTTCAAAATGGCGGACCCAAGATGGCGGCCAGAAATTGAAAATATCAAGCGATTTCCATGAAACTTGGCATTTAGGTGCTTTGGGATGTCGTTATTACGAGTCTACATTCGAAAATTGGAAATTCAAAATGGCGGAATCAATATGGCGACTAAAATGTTTGAACACTAGGTAATCCATCACGCCTAAACGGTGGATCCAGTCATTTTCATTTTTTGGATAAAGGTACTACATGTTCCTGCCCAACATATGGGCTTATTTTTATTCATAATTTTCAAAATGGCGGACCCCAGATGGCTGTCCAAAATTGAAAATATCAACAGATTGGCATGGAAATTGGTATTTGGCGGATTCAATATGGCGGCCAAAAGTTTGGTACATCGGGTGAAACTGGGTAGCCCGTCACGCCTAGACGCTGAATCCGAGCTTATTCATTTTTTGGGTGCAAGTACCACATATTCTGGCCCAAAATAAAGGCTAATTTTTATTCACGAATTCCAAAATGGCGGACCTAATATGATGGCAAAAATTTGAAAATATGAAGAGATTGCCATAAAATTGGTATTTGAGGGATTTGGATACCCTTCTTGAGAATACATGTTCGAAATTTGCAGTGAGATGTGGCGGATTCAATATGGCGTACACTAATTTTCGAACTTCAGGGAATTTAAATGAAAAATAGTACTATGGATAATTTGAGGTAATTTCGAATTTACTATCAAAGTTTGAAAATTCAAAATGGCGGCGCCTACACTGTGATGCAAATTTGTATACACTGGGTGAAACCGGTTAACCCATAACGCCTGAATATTGGATCGGACTTTATTTATTTTTGGGGTGAATATACTTCATACTGCGGCCAAACATATGTATAGGCTGCCTTTTATTCGCTAATTTCAAAAAGACGGAACCAAGATGGTGGCCAAAAATGTTAAATAGTAAGGGATTGATGTGAAAATTGGTATTTAGGGGTTTTAGATTTTCTTACTGCGAATATATATTCGAAACTTGCTAATTCAAGATGGCGGATCCAATATGGCGCCCAAAATGTTTGTGCACGGGGTAAAACCGGGCAACCCCATTACGCTTAGACGTTGGATTTGATCATATTCAATTTTTGGGTGAAGGTTCTACATATTTCGGTCCAATATATAGGATACTTTTTCGCGAATTTGAAAATGGCGAATCCAAGATGGCGGCCAAAAATTGAAAATATCAAGAGATTGGTATGAAAATACGTATTTTAGGGGTTGTTAGATGTCCTTATTGCCAATCTATTTTTGAAATTTGGAAATCAAAATGTCGGATTCAATTGTTGTACAGCGAGTGAAACCGGGTAACCCATCACACCTAAACGCTGGATCCGATCATATTCATTTCTTAACTTAGGTACTACATATTCCGGTCCAACATATAAGTTACTATTTTTGGTGAAAGTGAGTAAGAGAGAAGTCTAAATTTGAACTTAAGACGAAGACTGAGAGATAGTTCAAATCTCTTGGATATGCCGGATATATATGTATATATGTAAAAGAAAATCGATTTTTATTTCTCTTCTTTTAATTGTTCTTTCGTCAACGAACGAGTACCGTGATTGCAATTCAAATAAAAAGTAATAACTTCAAATGTGTGAAAACATGAAGAAAAAATTATTTTGCTTTTTCAAGCAATTTTAGCTTCTTGTTATATTCCAAAAACTTCCCCTGGAGTTTTATTTGTTCCGCTCTTTGGTTTTCTTTTTTCTCTTAAAATATTTTATTAGTTTAAGTTTTTCTTCTTTTAACTCACAAATTTTGTTTAAACTTTTGGACAGTCCGTCCATTTGTTTTATATACCAGAAACCATCAGCTTAATTCAAGCTACAGAGAATAAATTAATCTCTTGCCTGAAAGTGGATATCATCTGGTCTGGTGGTTAGTACTCCTATTCACCCATCCAACGCAAGCAAAATAATTGTTAAGGGATTTCTTTAGTATGTACTTAGTATTTTTGTAATAAACAAATCAGCATGCTTATGAACATTCAAACACATGCGATTAAGAGGTTTGTAAAAGGCATAGTCGTGGAGTTCGAAATCAAGAATAGGGAAACATTCCTTAAGTTACGGGGATTAGGATTTGGGACTACCCGGGTTCTTTAGGAAGGGGAATCTATATTCCCAATGAGCAATTGGTATACAAATATGATATCCGCCACGAGACGGCGTTCTTCTAACGAACGTATATTAAGCAAGGAGCAACTGTCTTTGTATGGAGGAAGGTTGTGGAGATTTTCCCACGGCAGGCCACCCAAAGCGAACCTAAGAAACCTTTTTTAGATAGACTCAATTCTAATGGTGTGCCTGGCATAGTATGGTGACCAGACTTGACTACCATATTCTAGAATAGGTCTAACAATAAATATGTATAGCTGTTTAAAAGTAGCTATGATATTAAATTCACGGGCCTACCTTTTTACGAAGCCAAGCAAGGCTGATGCTATGAAAGCCGTATAATTAATATTCTCAATAAAGTCGAGCTTTTTATCTAGGAAAATGCCAAGATCACGCACATCGTAGGGGTTGTTGCCCCCACTGTCAGCAGTGCAAAGCATGTCTGGAGGAATGTAGCAATACGCTAAAAATAAAGAGTGTTTGTCATCGTCAATTTTGGGACATATTTGTTCCGTAGGTTTTATTTAATAAAACTGTATACAAGTTGTTGAAATAAAATGCAAAATAAAATATAATAATAAAAAGAGACCACTACAAATCTGACTTGAGGCACACACTCTGACGCCTATTAAGGCAATAAATTATAATACTGAATGGAGAAAATACCCTTATTTCAGATACAAATTATTTAACATCCGTTACAGGGCCTAAGCAGAACTGGGATCAATTTATGATTCTTGTTAAATCATACAACAGAGTCGCTAAGCAATTCTGCGAATAGTTGAAAGCATAAAATGCAATATAGCTGTGGCATGTGGCAGGAGTTCCAAAAACATAAAATCAAATTCTATGAATTTCCCACCCAGAGGGAAATAAAATAAACTCTTTGTCTCAGCACAGCTCGTCGTCCTCATGACGAAAACTAAAAGATCAGAAATCGGTAAGAGCTCGAACCGTGCACAAGCTGTCTTGTGTTATATTATATAAGTCAGAGATAGTGTGTCTAAAACAATTATGTAATGTAGGATAAATTGAGATAATTGTTATTTTATAATGTAAATCATTAAATATTAAGCGGATGTAAAATATTGAAATAAACATTTTTCAGAAATAGTGTAGCAAATAGCTGTGGTTTATTTGTACACGACAATATTGCTTCGAGTTTAGGGTGCTTAGAAAATTCCGGCAAAGAAAAGTTGCTGCAGCGTAGATCATTCTTGCAGGCGATTAGGACCTCACCACCTCGACCTTCGGAGTTAAGATATCTATCTCTAAGGAAGACTTGAAACGAAGAGTCAAAGAGCTCCGCATCATAGAAGCCGTCAATGAAGCCAAGTTTCACTTAGAGCAATGATATCACAAGTACAAGTAAGGGATGATTGATAAAAGGATCTTGCTTTAGTTCTTAAACCCCTGACATTTTGGTAATACAGGGAAATCGTCCGGAAATTATCTAGTTTTTTGATGAGCCCGGATCACTAGAAATAATACAAATATAAAATATCTGTAAGGTAATTCGTGTGTTTTTCGAGTAATTCCTTTCTAAAACCTCTCTGCCTTTCTTTCGTCTCTCTTCATTTATTGGGCGTATTTTAAAGGAGTACGCCCACGCCGTGGCAGAATCTCCTCCTGTTGCACTTCTTGCTGTACCACGTCTGGATTTTGCTCTTCGAGATCAACCACCGAAGAGAGTTCAGGAGGTTCATCTGTGGTTGCAGTTGCAGTAAGTTGTGGGATTCCAAAGGTTCGTCCAGGCAGACATACTTGCTCCATTTTCAATCAATTAACAATAGTCTCCTTCACGGGAAAAAGGTATTGTAATTTATTCGGCTCAACGCCAGTGGCGCTTCTCTCCCTTTTATTACGAGGGAGCTTTCTTTCAATTTTTAATTTTAAGTCACTCCACACCTACATTATCAGGTTAATAATTTTAGTTTTATGTATTTACTTAAACATTTACCTTCTGCCAAGCCATCGCCCTACGTATAGGAGGACGTAAGCTATTCATAGATGTTGTCACCTCTTTCCAGACATCGCTGTACCTCCCTCTGTCGCTGTTAAAACCTACCGGCAAATTTGAGACCCCGAGCGACGTCGGCATTTTCCTTCATTATGCCAACTAAACGCTCGAATTGTCTCTTATTTGTTATTTTGTTCTATAATTAATTATTTTAACAATATGAATAATTATTCGATGTGAAATAACATATCTACTCACATCTTTTCACTCTCCGTGACTGGGTCTCACTTTATTTATGACTGCGACTAAAATTGTCACTTCGTAACGGTATACGCCGACTCCAAGTGACAACGAGAATATCGCGAAATTCGATATTTGTCGGTGAATACCGATAATTCTCACTTTTTGTGACAACGAGAATACCGGGTTGCTTAGACTCACGCCACATAGCAAGTGACGTGACAACGAGAATAAGGCCCGGTATTGATCTAGAAAGCAGCTTGACTAAACCACCGACCTTGCTGGGGGCAAATGCATCAAATATCAATGGAAAATTCACGACCACTTGTTGTAGTATATTAATTGTGGTTAAGGGAATTTTTTGGCTTCATTTGTTTTTAGTTTTGAAGTTTTAAACATTTTACGATTAATTAAAATGCCAACGTCTACTCAGACAATATTACAAATAATTTCTGTTTTCTTGGGCTTTTTCAAATATAAGGAATTTCAATAAATACATTTTTAAATGACCAATTTTTAGATATTTTTCTTAATGGTGTGGCGATTTTTACATGATTTTTTGAGCCTTTTCGTGCACAACTATACATATCTATTTTTAAGTAATTGCAAAATTATCAATATAAAACGAAATACAAAAATACAAATAGAAAATATCGAAAATTATACCTGATCAAATTTGATCAACATACCGTCACGAAAGAAACAAAAAAAAAAGCCCAGTATTTTTATGATTATGAATTTATTACTTCCTCGAAAGACGGACATACGCTGCTTAACGGATGGTCCGTGAGAAACCTCCAGTCATTTTTTTAGGAATAAATAAAAATATTACAGAAGGTGAACTGCATAAACGACCGGACAGATTATGGTGATCATTTGCTCAGGCTATCCCCAAGGAAAAAGTGTTATTGGATTAAAATCATATGAAGTCGCTCTCTTATGACCTTTGAGTGATCTTGCAGAAACCTAAACGTTATTGATTTACCAAATATGTCACATTTTTAGTCGTTTCTTTTGAATAGCTGATTTCTAAAATTTTATTAAATTGAAGGTGGAAATTTTTGAATCTACAAGTATTTGTAGGTGTAGGTAGATTCATAGTTCTTTTTTCAGAAGAACTTGGGAAAATCATAGAAATTCCTAGTAATCATGTTAGCAACAAATATTAACTCAGCTAATTGTGCATACGCATTTCCAAGTCTGTCGCACTATACTAAAATTTCCAATGAAAAAATTTCACCTCTTCTTATGATCAAAAGAAGGGAAAACGTAAATAAGTAAATATAAAAAAATAAAATAACGAAAAAGGCAAAGAGAAAGAGATTCAGCACAAACAACCCACAAATAGCCGTTCGACGAATATCGGGAGGAGTGTGGCATCGATGCCACTACACTCTATTCCTTTGCCGTCGCGCCCCGCATAGATGGAGCTTATCCGGTTTTATCTGTCTGACTTAGCGCATTGTGACGACGATGAAGGGGGAACTTTCACTGAATTTTTATTTTTTTTTTCAAAATATTCGTTCATACTTAGTTTTGCCAAGTATACATACGAGCGGTACATGCATTCCAATTTGTTTATCGAACGAGGGTAAAGTGGAACATTGCCCTATCAACAGATTAGAACAACTTACTATTTCACTTTCGAAATATTTTTAAAATACAATTTTCCGCCTAAACAAACGAAAAAGAGTTGTTTTAATATTAGCAAACTTGAAATGACAAATATACACATGTAGTATAAAATATAAAACATTGAATGCAATACAAAAACGAAAATATATTATGTTGTCTTTCGTAAGGAATGATTTTAATTCACTTTTGGCAAAAATTCTTTCTTTTTATGAATTATAATAAGATTCTAAAATATGGTTAGGCATTGGGTTGAACACACTTGTCATTTTTAAGTAAAACGAATTAATTAGTTCATATTTTTGACAGCGTTTTCTTGACTTAATTTAGAGTGGCCTCCTTTACTTTGAATGACACTAAAAATTCTGCTGGGCATTGGATTTATTAGATTTTTTGGGCATTCCGGATTATCTTGCTGGAAAACTACATACACAACTATCCAGATGACTGACCAAAACGTCTTTCAAGAGATCTGTGTACATCTGAATGTTCATTCGAGTACAGTTATGAAGCAGCTAGGAAGCTTTTCCTTACAGGTTAATGCACTCCAAACTATAACGCTACGACCATCGAAATTACGCTTTGATCTGACAATGTCGTAGTTTTTCAAATTATGCCAGTAGCAACTGTAGGAATCTGGGTTATCCAAATTGAATTTTTTTCATCCGAAAAATTTACTTATTCCCACTTGAGTTTTTTTTTTGCATTTTATATTTGGGGAAGTCCTTAGAACACGCGCAATGTTTCGAGGTGTTACATTAAGCTTTAATTTGTCCTTAATTTGTCTTGATAGCCGATTTGTCATTGCCTTATGTCGAATTTGGCCTTTTTCACGTACGGATAATTTTGTATTATCCTTCGTTGGAGGCTTAATATTTGTTTTTTCAAGAAATTCCTGATTACGCATTCAGGCCAACCAATTTTATTAGCAATTTGCCTAGTGGAATAATCTTTTTCTTTCACCAAATTAATAGCAAGCTGCTCCATCTCTTTTAAACGTTTGGTAGAAGACATTGTTGCAAAAACAATGCACACTAATACTATATTGTACACAAACCCTTAGCGAAAATTCTTTAATGTTATTTAAAACAAAATTTCCAAAAAAATTTCAATTTTGTTTTTAAAAGGCGACGAAAGTCGCATCTCATACTGACCCCCATTCACATTTTTCCGCTTTTCTCTTAAAATAGTACCGTTGATTACATTATTTTTGTTAACGAGTTTTGCTTATCTATAAACTGAGAGAAAAATGTGTTAAATCTAATCAAAATACTCTTTGAATTAAACATTTTTATTGGCGAAAGTCTACCGTGTTGGATTCGTGTTTAATTTGAAAATGTTTGTATTAAAATGACACTTCGGGAAATTACGTTTAATTTAAAAGAAACGTAGTTAATTTAAAACGAATGTCATATAGAACCATTTTAAATTAAAAACATCAATTTAATTTTGTAATTCAATTAAAAAGCAATTTTCTCAATTCAAAATGAAATTTCTTTGAATTGAAAATGTTATTTTTTAAATTAAAAATGCTTTTTTTTAAATTTGGAAAGGTATTTGTTTAATCCGAAAATTTTATTTTTAATTTAAAATTTAATTGTTTCGAATTGAAACAAATTTTTTGAAATTTAACATTTAATTTCTTAAAAATGAAAATGATGTTTTTAAATGTTAAAGTATCCATCTTTAAATTGAAAATTAACTTTTTAGTTTTAAGACTGTATTTATTTAAATTAAAAATAATTGTATTTCAGAATATTGATAAAATACTGTTTATATTAAAATTTTCGTGTTGAAATTATTTTTGAGTTCAAAATGTTATTGCTTTAGTTGTTTAAATGTGAATACTTCTAAAATGAAAATGAATCCGATTGAAGCATCGATATTTTGAGTAATAATAATGTTCCTACTTCAACGACGCTAAAATACATATTGTCATTTTGAAATTGTTCACATTTAAACAACTAAAGGAATAACATTTTTAACTCAAAAATAATTTCAACGCGAAAATTTTAATATAAACATTATTTTATCAATATGCTGAAACACAATTATTTTTAATTTAAATAAATACAATTTTCAATACAAAGACTTAATATGTAATTTAATCGTTTTTATATTATAAAATATCTATTAAAAATGTTTGAATATACTCATGGGAAATCCAAAGGCATAACAATAATTTTTCTTTTTCTACTCTTTATTACAAGATAATGTTTGAATGAGCTGAAAACTTATAAATTTTCCACATATATGGTATATAAAAGAGAACTTAAACTCATTATTTAAGTAGTGAAACTACTTCATATTACATATTTTTACACTCATAAAGATATAAAATATGAACTGCCATAACAAGAACAGTTAAAGCAATGGTACTTATAGATGACAAAGCACCTAAAGATGACACGAAACGAACATTATTTAATAGAATTTGGCACTTTTTGTTTCACAAGTTATTGTCTATACCAAAGTAACAGCTTATGAAACAAAAAGCACCAAATTTTAAATAATTTTATTATTTTTAAATTTTTAAACTCTTTTTCGTTTTATGCCATTTGTTAGTACCAATGTCTTATATTTATTAGCGACTAATGCAATTATGCAAAAACATTATTAAAATCCAGAGACTTTAGGTATATTAAACCTACCATTATTAATATTATATATGCTTATTGGGACACTTGTAAAATATGAAAGCGGTTTAATTTCAATTGTATCAATTGTACTTCCTACTTCATATGGTTGAAAATGACTATCAAAATATTTTATTTTAATTGGAGAATATAGTACAAATATTTCATTATTGTCATATAAAAACAATTTTACTTTGAATAACTTGTATACATATAGGCTCTGTACGAAATAATAAATAACTCCCGGCTTCCTTTCGTGGCATAGAACTTTTAGCGTGTAGCTGAAGAGATAAAAATAGAGCTTTCTTTTTTAAACTCTCAACTGCTTGCAAACCTTCAATAGTTTGTAGATCATTACATGGGAGTCCTTGGTAAGAAATACAATTATTCCTTAAATCTCTAGTTTTGAAGGTGATAGGGGCAATGCAGGCACTATGATAAGAATTTGAAGATAATAATGGGTTAGTTTCAGCTTCAACATTTCTATTAATATTTGATTTGGTAGATTGGTAATGTTTTAAAAGATGTCGTTTATGTACACATATTAGAGAAAAGTTGTTTACAGTCAATTTCGGGCACATTCTTAAATACTTCTTTGAGAAATTAAATGATTATACTTTAAATGCTTTATTAGTACATTAATATGAATATAGGTTTTTGCGCACCTGAAGCATTGATACATTGTAAAATTTTTGAGTCAGAGAGGGTAATCCCTCAATTTAATCTTCGAAAGATAAATTCTAGTTAAAGATATATATCTGCGTGTGTAGTAGGTAATGGATAAATGAAGAATTAAGTATATATATATCAAGAAATGTAATGTAAACAAAAGAATCGTATGTTTCAAAACCAAAATATACTTTTGAGGTCCCGGACAGAGATGAGACCCTCAAAATGCTCGTCGTCACAACTCTGCCGACTCTGCGACGGACACAGGTACTATAAGTATTTTCGTCCCTAAATGGGAAACGTTAAAATGATAGTAGTTCTAGCAGATTCTATAATTCTTTGGAAAAATTCTCTCATTAGTCAATATGGCTTGTTAAATGTTTAAAGTGATTCGAGAAAAAATCTTATTCTTCATAAACAATATTTTGAGAAAATATAACGAGTGCAATTATCTTCCCACAGATTAACTCACTCGTACTACCACGATGACGAGTAAGTCAACAGTACAAATAGTTTTTAATTATTCATAAAATTTAAAATTGATGAGAGCTTTGCAGATTTAACGCCATATTCAGTACTAATATTATAAAAATATTTTTGAATAAAAATCCAAGGTAATTGACAAACTTTTGGGTATTTTAAAGCAAAGATATGGTAAATTTTGAATGATATATCTAAGCAATCAATAAACGAGTTGAGCTTATAAAGAGTTTTATCAAAGCATACGAAGGTAAGATGATATTTCATCTGACGAACATCCCTCAACAATAATAAATGGTTGGATAGTTAAATTATTATAATAGTACTTGCTAATTAATTCCTCGACTTTCCTATTTAAATCGATTGATGAAAGTTTTCAAATGAAGCTGTCGTGAGCATCTTGAATAGTTGCCTTCTTTTGGTTATTGCCTGTAGGATCCTTAAATCGTGCTGATGGTGGAAGGATGTAGTTCAGTAATGCTGTAAGGATGTAATTTACCCCATCTAATGAAATTTGAGTTAGTAGATCACTCAAGTTACAGAATAAAACTAATTATTTTCTTACTGCTATTTTTGGTATGCCTGGCCAGCTGCAACAACTCTTTTCCTAAACAACTTTGTAAGTTTTCTTGGTAATAACGTATTATACTTTCTTTAAAAGTATTCCATTTCACTTGCATTAAGTTGCACATAAGTTTGAAATCAATATTAATCTGAAAATTTAAAGAGTAAGTTTAAAGTCAAGTTAAATTATATTCATATAAGGATCTCACTAATTCTGGTGCTCTGCAGTCCTTAAGTTTTGGTCAAGCGTCAATGAATTCGAATTTTTTAAAGTGTATTAGATCCTTGTGACGTAACAAATATGTTTTTTTCCACTTATTACACGTTTCCGCCCAATCAGAATTTTGCCTTCGAAGATCAGCTTTAATAATTATCAAATCCTTCTTATCGTACGGAAGTTGTAGAGTAGTTTCAATAGTTTCAAGTCCAATTTCTTCGGATTGTACAAATGCCGACTCTAATTTTCGTTTTTTTACTTTTGAATTGTGATATTTGGAGTGTAATTTTCCACCAGGATTTTATTTCGGTTGCCGATAATAATAATACTCCTAAAAATATGAGACAAAGACTATAGGAAACACGTAGAAAAATATTCTTAATTTTACCGAAATTTGTTTTTCGTTTGGAAATGAAGCAATTATCTCATCAATAATGTGTACAAAATCACGAGGTTGTAATACAATTTACTACAAATTATGTCCTCCACTATAATCTGAATTAATTCATTTCTTTGTGTGTCTGTGAATTGGTTTAATAATACTGAATTAAATGCTTGCCTTTTGATGTCTCATTTAGTAAAGAAATTAAAGCCTATAGAAAATCAAAACTACTATACAAATTTCTGTATTCCGACGCCTAAACATATAATTTACCTTAATACTTGATGAAGATTGTGATGAAAGTGGCGAAACCTGTGTTCTACACCATTCTGAGACTACTGAATTCATTGAGATAGTGTCATGATCAAGTCCGTACTAAAGTGCAATATAAATATTATTTGTCATTAATATTGACATAAAAAATAATTGTTAAATAGACAATATTAAAAATGTAGCCCAACGCAAAATAAATAAATTGCTAAAAAGACACCTCTTTTTTTATCCAAGCAAAGAGCTTTTCTCGAAACTCTACCCGATAACCTATTGGTTTTATGACTTGCACAATATCTTCATTTTTTAAATACTTCAGGCATCGGAATGTTACTCCAGCAGCTAAAATAAAAAGAGGGATATGTGCCGTTAATTTGAAAACAGAGAAGGCCCTTTTTTGAAATAGTTTACGGGGTTCCAATTTGTATTATATACATATGTATATGTAAGTAGTGTTACGCATAAAACGTTTAAAAACATAAAAGGAACAAAAGTTAATTTGGAATTGTAGAATCCTTCAAATATTTTTCGACACGCATTTGTCTCCTTGCCTCGATTTAAACAAAACTATGCTGAGTCCGGCATGTGCCTTTATCCAAACAGTAATTATTAATAATAATTATAAACTTACATATTAGGTCTTCATATAAGATCTCAAGGTCGAAATTTTTGAGCAATTCTAGAAGCTTCGGATCCTCTTCATTTAATTCTTGTAGAATTTCTATTTCTCCAAATTCCGAAGCAGTTGAAGCATCACACTGCATAATTCAATTTCTTGGCAAACTTCACTTCACTCCAAAAACTATTTAAAAAAATGTATAAAACACAGCGTACTTTTTACTTCGCGGTAAGTTGAAGGCGGTGCGTCGTTCTTTGCACGACTAAACATGATGCAATTTGGTGTGCATGTGTGAACTGAGCAGTAAAGGAAATATCGCAGTGTTGCCACATAACATCATAGCAGTCGGAATACGTACACTTTTAAATTGAAAGTTAACATACTTTCATTTAAAAATAGTTTCTTTAAACTTAAAGTAGGATGCATTCTTATTTTACCTTATTAAATATCGAAATGTACATAATCACTTTAAAGCTAACTGCTGTACCTATTGAATTTTACATAAATTATTCTTAATTTCAAAGTGTTTTTTGTTACATTTAATTAAAAACTTCGTACAATACAGTTTAAAGTCGTTTTAAACTTAAATACCGTTTCCCTTAAATTTTATAATATGAAACTTCTATCCGTATAATATCAAACACTTAAAATTAAAAACAATGTGATAAATTTGAGATAAATTCTTAACAATTTCCCCATATTAAAGTGTTTGTATTTAAATTAATAACAAAATCTTTAAAGACCTGAGCTTCAAGTCGGTTTTAAATTAAACAAGATTTCATTTTATTTTTACAGTGTGAAAATTCTCTCGGTGTATTACATAAACCCTCAAATTGAAAACAAATTTTTTGAATTTAAAAAAAAATTCAATCAATTTCGAATTAAATCTTAGTTTATAATAATCTCATTTAATTTTAAAATATTTGCTTAATACTTATACAATACATAAAACTGAATAGGGAACATAACACTGCATACGAAACATAACACGTAAAATATATGTATACTTAATATTTACCTGAAAGTACAAAAAACTTTAAATATCTTAACAGAAAACATAGCACTGCATAAAACATAAACATAAAATATGAAGCACAGAATAGTGAATACAAAATGTAACACAAATAATTTATTGAAAACTTACCAGAAGCACTAAATAGTAAAAATCACAACTTTTAAAACATATCACCGCACAAAACACAAACACTAAATACTATATTAGACAGAGAAAACTGAGTACAAACTGAAAAATGAAAAATACATATATTAAATTGACTACTTATCGGAAACAAGAACCATGCAAAAATTACAACACAAAATATGCATAACACTCAAAAAAAACACCACAATCAAATATTAATCACAAAATCTTAACGCAATGATCAATTACAGATTTATTTGGAGAATTTCATGACTAGGATCCATGAATTACTAAAATAGTATTGAGCGTTTTCGAATTATGGCCCGATCTTTGTAATGCGGTAGACACTCACAGATGTCTGCTTCAGAAACAAACTACCGATTTTTTTAGGAATCCAAAATCAACAATTAATTTCTTAATTCATTAATTGGATAATACAATTTTTGAATCTGTCCCATTACTGATTTTTTGACATTCGGAAATTTCAGGCCAAAGTGCATTATTTTGCCTATTTAATCTCTCTGTATTGTTATATTTTATAATTCTTATATGGATATAATATGAATATGCAGCCTCTGCGGACCGGTCAGATTACGTGTGAATCGGATCGCATCATCCGTCTCGGCCAATCAATCTGCACCTATTTATCGATTGCAACTTGAAATGCCTCTCATCAAATTGCAATGCAGTTCCGTAACTGTTATTTAGCGAGGTTGAAAATAGAAGGAAAATAAAAACAAAGTCAAACAAAAAAAAATAAATAGAAATCAAAACAAGAAATGATCGCATCACCATGCACTGGAACTGGGGCTATTTCAATTACATTTACCTTTACCTGTTTGACTACCTGTCACGATCTTCGCGGTCCACCTCTTCGCGTTCGGCGTGGCAAGGTGGACACTTGAGAAGCCTCTGCCGGATGACCATTAATTAAAATTGGATTTAATTCTGGCGTATAGCGGAATTAACTTGTTCGCCGGCATTCCGTTAAGTGTAGCGCGGTCTTCTTCTTCATTTTATTCCTTAACGTACGCGAGAACCTGTTACTTGACTGAATTTTTTTTTAGCCAGTTAGAAGTTATCTGCTAGATATCTATAGAAAGATATTGTAGATAACACGAAAAAGCTAAAGATGCATCAGATGCTGGGTACACAAGTTCATGTTACAGAGGTCTGCACGTAATCATATCTAACTAGTCAAGTTTATTTCATACAAAAATCCACTCGTTTTTTAAAATATATCTTCACAATTCATCCCTTTTAAAGAATCATTTTGAAAAAACCAAGTGAAAATTAAAGGACCGGTTTAAATTTAAGATCATTTTAGAAAATATCCTCATGCTATATATATCAAAACTCAACAATAAATATAAAACTTTTGAGCTAGAAACTAATTTTTATCAATTCTGATAATAACTCTAAAAACAGCATTTTTTACCACAGCGGTTAGTGCAGAATTCAGCAGAGGAGCGATATTAATTTAAAATCGTTTCAGGTAATGCCCTCATATATAGTATGTATGTACTATCTAGCTAATAATTCTAATTAATTTCTTTCAATTCTGATAGTACCCGAAAATCTGCGTTCTTCATTTTCATTGGTTCTTTCTATGAACAGAATATAACATATCTTTCGAGTTTTCGAAAAAACATTATAATGGAAATAATTTTGGCTTAAGTTTTATTTTTTTCATTTTCCTATTTATTTTCCAGCTGAACCGTATATTGTGGAACCAACCCCGGCGCTGAGACTCAACGACGATGGTATGTAATATGTGCCAATCGGACAGCCATTTATATTTCCTGTCCTTATTTATTAATTTGATGGGGAGGGAAGATACTTCATCGATTGTATTTAATTCACTTACTTTCCTTTTAAAATAGTCTGGGATTGTTTTTTGTAAAAATGTTTAAAAACACTATGTTTTCGAATTTCTCTCAAATAATGCTCAGAAAAGCGAAGTTTGTGATTTTGTAAATAATAAATTACAAAACGGCTCTTTTTGTAAATATTAAAAATGTTTTAAATTCCCAAAAATAAATGAAAACAATATTGTCTCACAACTTCCATGTATTGCTAACATATTTTTCTCTTTTTTTCTGCTTTCTCTCTATCAACCTCTGATTTGATGTAAATAAAATTAAACTGAAAATATAAAACAAACTGAAACTATGACTGGCGCGTCGGATCAGATCTAACAACTGTCCTGCTGGTCAACAACAATAACCGAGCTGCTGCCCATGGAAGATACTTGAACGTGAAGCCAGCCGTTGGTCTGTTGACCTCAACGGCTCGAACCTTTATCCAGGAAGGTGTGACCACCGAGTATGCGACACAGGTACTCGGCACAACCCTGGATAATGGCCGGCTGTATGCCCAACTTCTGAAAAAGAGTTCCCGGGTACTTTACGATAAGGACCATGATAATAAGGGCACTGGCAACACGGTATCTGGTCAGAGAGCCCTTTTCAATCCGCAGCGGTCACTTCTTCAGAGTCACAATGACCTCGTTGCGGACCAAGACTGGCAACTTATTGATGATCACCTCCTGGGAAACCCTAAATCTAATCTGAACACGTTTGTTCGAAATACAGATTTTATTGCACCTGTCGAAATTCCTAAAGGGGCCCTGCTAGTCTTCCCTACAAAAAGTTACGTTCACGGGGAAGCTGAACAAAAGTCTGATTCAAATAATAAGGAGATTGTGATGGAATCTCATAAAATACAACATACAAATGAATCGTTCTCAATATCGAGTAGTAGCTCCTCTTCGTCGTTCATAAACAACAGACTAAAAGGGCTTAATATTGCAGCCGAGAAGGTTCAACCTCCCGGCTATCTTCCGACGTTCACTGTTAAGAACGTCTTTGCGCCGAGTGGATTTTCTTGGGATTCAAACAGTGGGACTAAGATGCAGTACAAAGACAAAGAAGAAATGGAACGTATGCCTGAAAAATTCGAGTTTCGATCACCAAAGTTTTTATACCAAAAATTAAAAGATGATGAACGAATGCTCTCGACTGTGACGTATTATGGGTTTGCAGATTTCACGACAATCGTTGGGGACACAGTTATTGTATTCTCCCCGAGCACGAGTGTTCACAGCCTTAACCCGGAGCATATTACGTCAATAAAGGGTGAAGCAACTCTTGGAGCTAAAGATATTTCGTACGTTACTCATGTACCAATTACAATAGTCCAGGATTTGATAGACCCCATGTTTACCTTACAAACAGTGGCTACTTTAAACCCCTTTGAGGCTGATGAACAGATTGACGATGATGAAATAAATCTAGAAAACCCTTTAATGGATAATCAGAATGAACCAATTGATGAGAGCCGAGATCTAGTAGGTGAAACTGTATCTCAGGCTGAACAAAATGAAGAAGAAGATCAAGATGCTGAACAGGAACAAACAACTCCTCTACAGGAGGAACAGACGACGCTTTCCAGCATGACAGATACTCACGAATCAAACGAAGAAGAAAAGGTTCAACGAAGTGAGCTAGAGTCTTCCATGACCACCACCGAGGACAGTATGAGTAGTAGTGAGATAACACCAAGTGTCGCCAAGAATAGCATCGAAATAAAAATGCTTACGACACCGTCGAACGAGGATATTCTCAAGATTTATGCATCCTTGACCAGTGCTGAAGCAGCTAAAAAGATGGCAGCTGAGGAGTCTCAAAAAATTATAAAAGAAGAAGATGTAACTAAGAAGAAGGAATTTCAAAAAACTATTTCCGAAGAAACGAAAAATTCAGTTGCAGTTGTGGAACCTGAAATAAAAATTTTTGGGGGAGCTACAACAATTTTCTTTGAGGATGACCCTTTCCAAGCGTTTGAATCAACTAAAGTCGAGTATCAAAGTAAAATTCAGTCCACTTTAACAACCGAAGTAACTCCAGAAACAAACACAATGGGCGATATTATAAATCAAACTGATGATGGTACTGAAGCTGCCCCAATCGACAAGGAATCCACAACGAATGCGCCAATTCCCGAGAGTGAGGCAAACGAAGAGGACAAATTGTCTGAAGCCTTAACAGAAAGAAAAACAGACGAGACTGCTGCTACACCCAAAAATGAGGAGGGTTCACAATCTCAGGTAGATTGCACAAAATCTTCTGAAGTAGTGTATCTGCAGCAGCCGAAAACTCTCACCTATCTGACTACTTATTTCATTCCCGGAGATGACGAGGAAACGTCCACATCAATTGAGTCAAATATTGTAACTACATTTGATATTGTGTCTTCAACCAAATATCTCGATTGTCTCACAGAGAGAACCATTGAGCCAACTAGAACTGCCCGAGTTGAGATTTTCAGCACAGAAGGACTTGTTGACATGGTAATAGAAAAGCCAGTTCACATTGAGGACCTAAAAAATGTTAACAGTAACGAAAATGAAAAAGACACATCAATGACAACTGATTCAGCAACTGATTCAATTGCTGAAGAGACGACTGTCACTGAGAAGGAAATTATGGCATCGACCGAAAAATCTACAACTATTATCGGTAGTGAGACCCACGAGGAAGATGATGCTGCTGAAGAAGATGACGAGGAGGAGGTAGATGAGCAGGAACAGGAGAATGATGGTCAACAATCCGGTGAAGAGATTGAGCTAATTTATAAGACCTTATATACAACTTATACATATCTAACCACGTTCTTCCATGATTCGACGACAAGCATATCAAGCCGTAAGGAAATTGTAACAAATGTTGTTACTTCAACAGTAAGCCCATCGATGCTTCGTCAAGATTTTGATGTAACAGACATTCTTTCGAGTATGACAATTCAGCCAATTGGAATGCTATTGTACGATAATGAAGTTGCTCCAGAGACATCTGTTGGCATTGGTAGGCCGACGACAAAATTTGTAGTTCCACAAAGTGACCTTGTACAAATTGATGATATCCTGCGGGAGGAGGTGAATACGGAAATACCGGATATTGCTTCCAGCGCAGTCAAAACACTCTACACCACATATACTTATTATACGACAATATTTGTTGATGGGGAAACGGAGATTATGAGCCGCACTGAGGTCCACAGAAATTACATTCCAGGTAGTGCACAAGAGGGGAATGCAACAATACGTCCTAGTGTTATTGTAGACACGGCAATTTCAGACGATGATAACGTCGTGCTGGACATAAGACCGACAGCAAGCTATGAAACTATCCAAAGATCAGCTGCTGTTCTATTACCAGAAAGCTCCTCGATAGAGCAAAAGGTCTCTGAAGAAGAGAGTGATGTAGGAAAACTTCACATGAGTTATAGCACTCTAACAAGGGCAAGAGACTCCGTAGAAGAAGGTAATAACCTTGCTCCTACCGAAAAGAATGAAGTTGTTACAATGGTAACCGATGTCAGGACAAGTAGCTCGGACGGTGACCGCCAAATTATAGAAAGTATTAACAAACAGTGGAACGGACTATTTGAAGACCAAATTAGTTCTGAAAGCAATACTGAAGACATTTTACCATCGCCAACTCTTCTCTTACAAACAAGCTTTACGACATTTACATTCTACACAACAATGTATAGTGGCACTGCAACAAATGTCGTTAGTAGACTAGAGACAGTCACCAATGTTGTGAAAGAAACTCTCCAGCCAACACAAACGATCAATTCGAACGATGCTACCTTGCCTATTACCTACTTCACTACATTTACATATTGGACGACCTTGGCTAAGGATAGTAAAATAAGGACAATAAGTCGAGAGGAGATTGTTTCTAATGTCGTTCAGCCCAGCACACTCCTAGCAGGAGTAGAACAAGTCAATTCAACAAACATTTTAACGGTGGAAGATGCGACAGAGTCCATCAACAACGCAGGGACGATTACAGAAGCTTTCGCAAGTATATATGAAGAAACTATCCATTTAGCGACTACATCATCGCCGGCGACTGTTGATCCGACAACTTTTTTCACGACTTATACCTATTTTACCACTTCTTATATGGGAGATGAAACGATTATCAATAGTCGATTTGAAACGGTTACTAACATTATAACGCCTACTGTGATTATAGCAGCTCGAGCAATTGATGTAAACGCCGCTGATTTTAATCGAATTGATGATCGGGATGAGAAAAAGGGTCTAGAAAAATTAGACCCAATCTACATAACACCTACTGGCTTGCCAACAATTTTAGGTGAGAAAAAGTCTTCTACATTGACTAATACAACAATAGGAGAAGAGCCGGGTACCACCCCAAAGTCCGAAGAGATTACGAGTAGTATTCTAGTGCTTAATAAGGGCAAGATTGTTGATGCAGATGGCATAAGCACGATTTTCTATACCACTCAAACAATAGCTACACAAATCGACGGGACATACACAGAACTGACACAAAAAGCGTCATCAATTAACATTGATGAAATCAAAAAGGCCTTGGTTCCCACGGACCCCACCTTATCAGCGAAGCCTCATAAAACGGGACTGGTGCGACTAATTGAGGGAACAATGATAGCAAATAGAACCACTACCTTATACCAATCAAAGGTGATTGGAACAGTGATTGAGAGTCGATACGCTCAGATTATAGAAAGTACGTCGAGCTTCCTTATAGAGAAAACATTGCCACCGTCTACTGGGGTGCTAGGAATATCTCCAACGAGCACACAATTGCCAGGATATGCAGAGTCCCTTCAGACAGCATTCTCACCTACCCCAACAGCTGAAGTTATAGAAGGATCTATAAGTGACGAAAAAGATCAAGAAACTCAAACCGAAATTTTGGCTGATGATGAGGAGGAGGAGAGTGGTGTAGATGAAAATGGGCGTCCAAGATCACGACTGACTTTTTCGACTCGTAAGAGAACATTCACGCCAGTAATAAGACCTTTTGCTTCAAGGAATCGTCCTCAATTCGCACCAAAGCGAAAGAATCTCACTCCTAGCAGTGCTACAATTATAACAAGGTCAGATTTCACACCTACAATTACGGCTACACCGGCAATAAAGCCTGATATTTCGAGGGGACGATTTAGTAGTGTAAGAAAGAGCAGTGCTGCAATACTTTCTTCCTCTGGAAGTGTGGCCGGCAGCTCGCGAAGATTCTCACGCCCTAGAAGTAGCGCTTCAGCAGGATTTGCATCATCATCAGCATTTCCAGGAGGTTCCAGGAACCGAGGAGGAGGGTCATCATCCCGTGCTCAAATTCAACCTACGTCGTCATACTTTGGCGCAAGCTCCCGTCGAGTTGGAAATGTAGGTTCACGTAGTAGTTCATCATCTGGACGATTCTCGAGCGTTTATTTAGGAAATTCTAGGTTAAAAATCAAACCCACAGCATCTTCCGCTTTCGATCCGGTTGCCCAAAACACAAATTTATACACGACTGAAGAAACTGAAAATGAGGAAGACTCATCAACTCCAAATATTGAAGACATCAGCGAAGAAGATGATCCAGATGCCGCTGAAAATGCTCGCAGAAATCAAAATCCCCTGCTAAGATTTAGGCGTCCACAAATAGTTCCAAACAAGGCATCTGGTCGATTAGGTCAGATTTCTACAAGACGTAACCCTCTAACACAGCGAGTTAAGACGACCACAGCAACTACGACGACGACGACAACAAGTAAGCCACGTCCTCGAGCATTCCAAAGACCTCCAATAATAACATTTCAGCAAAATCGTCGTCCTCAAAACAACCTTTTCCCACCTAGAGGACTCTTCAAGCCGCAAACGATAAATCAGGATCTTGAAGAGGAGAACAAAAAGCTTGAAGACGAAAGCGATTTCGCTGATGATTTAGATGCGGAAGGCGGTGACTACGATGATGATGAAGGCGATGAAGAGGACGACGAGGAAGAAGATATTGAGGGGCAGCGTAGAAGGCGAGATTCAAATATCAGAAATAGCAAACGCTCTAAGCGGCAAGCCGATTATGGTAGCCGAAATTTTAGAAATCGCTTCCGACGCCCAGCAGTTGCAAAAAATATTGCCGAGGAGCGAATAGACAATACCCCTGCAAATGAGGAACATCCCCCACTAAAAACGCGAACAACAGGTCGTTATACGACTAGAAATCTTCAGAAAAGCAGCCCTACCCACACGACTAACTCCAGAATTCGTCCGACAAAACCATCGTCAACAAGTCGAGCACAGTTTACTCTACGTGAAAAAGATACAGTGACGAAACCGTCACGTACTAGCAATTTTCGTCGCCCTACAACTAGCGGAAACCTTTCAACCCGAAGGACTGCAACAACAGTTGGTAGGCCGAAGGCTCCCCGCCTTAAAAGTTATACGAACTCCGTAACCGAATCGACTTATAGTCCTCGCAGCACTAGCGGTAGAACACGACAGACAACGAGCAGAGGCCGTTCCACTACCCGTTCTCGTACTAGAATAACTGAATTCCAGCCAAATGATCCGGTCATCCCTAGTTTTGATGGAACGATCACTGTGACCCATCACATTCCCACTGAAATAACAATACCGGTTGTAAATGGAGGCGTGACTGAATACAAAAATATTGTTACAGCAAAAATTAGTACAGAAATAGTCGGACCGAATCAGTATAATACACTGGTAAGCCGTAATGGAAATTCTGTGCTTGTTCTTTCACGAGAGGATAGCGTTGTGAATAATAATGGTGCCACAGAAGTGACCCAATTCATCTTGCATGAAACTCCTACCACGAGCATTATATTTACCCCCACTTCCATTCGCGGAAGGAGGACATCTTTTTCTCATATAATTCCATCCACTGTGTATGAAGTAGAAAATGTCGTCTCAACTGTTCAGCCCCAAATCGCTGCCAACGCCCCCTTAGCAAATATTTTACTATCTCAACTTCTTCTTGGAAATATAGGACTGCAGCAACAGAATTTTAATCCCCTCTTAGGGTTAGGAGCTGCACAATCAGCTGTTCCTGGTACTCCAACAACTGAATTTAAAACTCGTACTACGACCTATGTCACGACAGTTACAAATGAAATGTCTACTGTAATCCCCCTTACGTTCCGCGGTAAGGAGATTCTGACTACAATAGTTGATAGTAGGGTAAATGTTATAACAGCAACTGAATTTCTCACTGATACTATCGTTGTAACCCACACCCAGCCAGCTGTTCAACAAGTTAACAGCCTATTGCTGCCCCTACTTCTCCAACAGCAAGGTTTAGCTCAGCAAAACCCGCTGGCCCTACAAAATTCGGCTTTGCCGCAACTGGGTGATTTAGGAGGGCAGCAATTACTTTTTCCGGACTCCTTCCAGGAAATCGATACAAATCGAATCCACAAAGCCACAAATTTAGATGAATTTCAAAGTTCTAAAGATGGCGACGATTTTCCTGATCAAGAAGCCTACCGGAATAAGCAGGAACAACAGGTTCAACCGGCTACGCACCACCGGAAACGGCATAGAAAAGGTCCTAAACATTCCGCTGTAACGACTCAATCGTCCCCTTCATTCGATACAAGCGTTATAACCCTATATGTGTCCGGTCGTAGACCAGGAGAGTTTAGCACAGTACTTTCAACAATCGTTAATTCAGGAGAAAGTTCTCTACATAAAAGAGAAGTTGAAATGCCTGTAGAAAAATCTGCTGCAGTAACCTATGCCGATATGTACAGCGCTGATGAGAGCGAAATTAAGGAGTACCTTTTACCAGCAACAAATGAAATCACCTCAAGCCAGCAAGTTGTTGAAACGGAAAGCCTTGAAAGTATTATTGGTGATGTTAGTCAGTGGTATCAGATATCATCGGCGACCGCGAGTGATCATACAAATAAGCTTAATAAGTCAGCAGACCTTTCGAAAGGTGACAGTATCAAAAGTAGTGTAATGGCAGAGAGAAGTTCAGTAAAGTCTGAATATTTTTTAGTTTAAAGGACCTTGATGAGGCCACCCCACTCATACCAAAGGTCAAAACTATATATTTTCTTAACTGCATATCATTTGGGGACGATCCGTCTTATACAATAGCAACAGCAATAACAGCATTCAACACTGGTAGTAGCGCGAGCGACCCAATACCGAGCAGCAGCAATAATGACAACCCTAAGCATAACAATAGTAATTTAAGGATAATTCTGATATTAGAAAACGAGAAAAACGAACTTAATTGTAGATTTAGTCATATAAATAGCATTAGGCGTAGACGTAACGTTGTAGACTTAAATGATATTTATGAGAATACTGATGCTAAAGTGGCACCCAGGCCAAACATTAGAAAAGTAAAAAAATTAGTGCGAAAACGACCGATATTGAACTTAAACAGCAACAGTAAAACAACACCTATCCTTGCTGAAACTGACACAGCAACAACAACACCAGCACTTATTGGCGTTGCTGCTGAGCCGACTAAACGACGTCGAATTATTATAAAACGACGCAAACATATTTTGACTACTAGAACTGAGTCAGAAATCTTGCCAAGTTACGATAGTAATAACGATTCCCAAGAACAAAATCTTGATTACGAAACTACTTTAACAGAAACAACACTCACAACAACTTCTTCTTCAACTTCTACAACCACGGAAAAACCAACAATAACAGACGAATCTATAGCAGAAGAACTCACTACGACTATGGCTCTAACGGAAATAACAACAGATTTTTCAGAAGTTTTAAATAATGATAGTGTTGCTGAAACAACAGCACTAATGTCAAAAAGCCCAGAAATCACAACTTTCCCTCCTAAAGCGTCAACATCAGAATCTGTAAGTTCTAATAAAAAGAAGAAAAAAGCGAGAAGACGAAATCGTTACCATAGCGCAAAGAAAAAACTAATTATAACAAATTCGGAAATTAAGCTTACCACTACTACCACTCCGACCTTGCCTGGGATTTCACCGACTCGAAAATTTAAGAATAACTCAACGGGTAGACGGGGTAAATCGAGAAGGCTTGGGAACAAATTACGCGGGCGAACAACAAAGCCATCGATTCAGCCAGCACCTGTAGTTGTATTAAAGGCAACTTCAACCGAATATTATACAACTGTTGAACTAGAGACCCGACAACGTACTTATACATATGTTGTTGATCGTGTCCACGATAGTGAACATCTTGTCCAATCATCAACATTGGTACGTGAACAGATCGTGACTGTGACAAGGACGCTGACCAAACTTAACGAAATTTTATTGACTGTACCGGTTGTGAAGACATCATCAACTCACATTTTCAATATACCTTCAACCACCTCTACTCTTTCTACTATCATCAGTGCTACAGATGACCCCGTAGTTGTAAATTAAAAGCAAACATTTCTTAATTCCCAACAAAAATCCCAACGACTACAAGGTGAGTTTTTCTTTTGTAATTTTGAATTTGAAAACAAAAAACCTTTTTCTTGCTTGTAATTCGTAGACGCTGGACGGCTACTATTATTCTTCTAACAGCCTACCCCATTCTACTACTGCTTATAACAACCACGCCCACTTAAACTAAAAAAAATGAAGAAATAAGAAAATCTTCTATATTTCTTGTCTAAATTTCTTCGTGTGGTGCAGGCGACATCTTTACACCATAAATCTCCCAAAGTCTTTTCACCGTGTCTTGCGGGCAGATTAGAGACTGCCGCAAATCCAAAAATTATACTCCTAAAAATTTTTTTCGCTGCGTTTAAGAAGACATCTTTATTGTCCAACAACAACCATACAACAAGGATCAGCAACACCTCCCGTCTTAATGTACAGTCCTCCTACCAACAATTTCATCGAACAGCCGTTACTTACTTTTCTTTCCGTCTGTCTATCGTTTATAATTTTTTTTTCAATTATTATTTACTTTTTTAATTGTTTATTATATGTAGAAAGTGTAAATATTTACGACGCACAAATCTATGAAATATAGACTTTAAATAGCTCTCCTGATCTTTAAGTTCGAGCCTACCTTTCACTTCATCCCTCTGAAAACACAAAATTCAGATTCAATCTGCTGATGCAAAGACCATCCGCTGACTTCCGAAAAAATGCAAAAGAAAACAAAAACACTAAACTCGTCAACCTCCTCCCCTCAACCAGAATTAGTAAGAAAGAGCGTCCTTCCATCAGCAGTAGGTGAACGTGAAAGTGAAACATGGACACACTTCTTACCTATGGATCCCACCCACATCCTAGAGGAGTATGCTTCATCCGACGAAACCAATTATCCTTACGAAGAAGAGGGACGGCACTTCTTAGGCTTTGACTTGGACACTCCTCGGGAGAAAAATATTGAAGAAAGTGCCAACGGCTACTCTTTAACAGCGACATCGACTGCTATTGGTGACAAAGCCAGATATAATTTGGCAACACGAATTATGTCGAACGGGGTTGAAGTTATAGTCGCCAGCGACAAGGCTAAGATGACACAGAAGCAGAGCATTTTCAGAATTCTACCAAGCAACTTATACCGACCACTTACCCTGGCACCGAGTACCCTCAAAGATCAAATGATTTTAGTTATGCCCTCTGAGTTGAAGGTTTGTTTTACACCCCAACGCCCCTATCCCATAAATTGAAACCTTCTCACACCAAAGGAATATCTTTTTCAGGACAATTTTACAATACCCATAAACCCTAACCAATTTGTGACTAAGACATGTCTCACGACATACACCTACCGAACAACATACCTCCAGAATAAAACTACAACCGTTGAAACCCGGGAGCAGATTATATCAAATATTGCCACCGAAGGGAGGAACTATCTCAAAATTTCTCCAACTGCATCATTTGGCGTAACGCTTTCACGTGTAAGTTTATATTCCTAGAGAGGTTTTCACTTTTGTGTAATTAAATTAATTATATATCCATAAGAGGAAAATATTACGTACAAATTTAAATTGAAATGCTGAAATGTTAGGGATTCTTATACGAAAACATTTTTCGTTTATCGAAAAGGTGGCAATCATTATCAAAGTATTTACATACATAGCTTTTTAAATCAGGAAATATTTTTCTACTCTTTATAGACCCCTGAATTAGCTACAGGTGTCTTCCACACAACGTATACCTATCTAAATACAATGTTGGACAGTGAGCAGCCAATTGTCTTATCATCACGGTACACAATAACAAACACAATAACCGGCCCAGATGACTATATATCTCTTCTTCAGCCCTCTGAGGAGGTTACACCTATTTACGAAACAAACACCTATTATAGTAAAATTTTAATAACAAAGACCATAAAAGACAGTAACATTCACAAAGTAGTGAGCACTACTAATGTCCTTACCCAGGTGATAGTTACTGAATCCCTTTTACCGAAAAGCATGTCAGCAATGATCTCGTACGCCGCTTATGACGTAGATGAGACTGCTGCAGTCAAAGGACCAGTAAAAGACTTGCTCAAGACACAGTATGTGACCTACACATACTACAACACCGTTGTGGATGATGAAGGCAGCTTAAGTATACAGACAATTGTCTCTGCTTCACCGGATATTGTCACGGAAAAATTCTTTCTGTACAAGCAGAAACCTTCAGTGGAGGCTCTACTGGCAACCACTGAAGACCATCACCTGGAAGATGTAATCCAGCCAACGATATTTACTAACCATCACGTTTATTCGACAGCCCTGGCAACAAATAGCATTAACATTTTTAATCCTGTGGAAGTTGAGGGCGAATCAGGGGGTGGTCAGAAGACAATTCACGTTTATGCAACTAAAACATACCTCACTACATTTACTTATTTCACGACACTTCTGCAAAACAAAAATAAAAGTAAAATTTTCTCGACTGAGGTGAGCTCGCATACGAGGGTTATTGAGAATGGTATAACTGAATCGATTCCGAATTATCTGCTTGATTCAAAACTGCTCGAAAGGTTCAGCCAGGAACTGAACAATCCAAATGGCAAGTATGAAACTATATCTAAAGCCACCCTTCTCGGGGGTCAAAATCTCGAAGTGACTGCGATAAATGTTCTTAAGCCCCTAGCAGTTATTAAGGCAGCGAATAGTGGAAACGCCCACAAAATAATTGGTAGCTCCGTTCTACACATTGTTCAGCAGGGCACTCCTGTTTCATCGGTTGCCCACATAATCGATCCTATGGTACCAGAGATGGAAAATAGCATTCTTGAGGAAGTAAACAATTCGGAAGTAGCAGAATCTGAGTTGAACGATGAATTGTACGCTGATGAGTACACCGATTCTTCTAAAGTGCAATTCCAAGGAACTAATAGTACAAAAAACGCTGCAGATAAGGCCGACCTCCCTATGAATAATTTAATTGGATCGCTCAATTTTAAGGGCCTTACAGTTCTACGACCAGTCATTAATGCAATGGCCGATTTGATACACAATAATTTTGGAGGTTCCAAACCGAACAAACGGAATGTGAGTACTATAATTAAACATCAATACCATTTTGAAAAACTTCCTCATCCCCACGAAAATATAAATTTTACAAAGGAAGAAGATATTATACATGAAACAGATCAATCGCACAGATTGCCTATTTACATCCCTGTGAGGGATGAAGATGGAGGGAACAGCCATTGGTATGATTATTATCATCATCAGAATCAAGGGGAAATTTATAGCCAGCCAGATCCAGCTACCTTGCATATTTCTCCACCTGAGAAATGGCAGATGGAGGATGAAAAATTGAATCGTAATAATAAACTTGAATTCTCTTTGAGTAAGCCAACACATGAAACCCCCCTTCTTAATGGTGGAATACCTATTAGTCCGGGGGAGGTGATAACTGCCAACTCAGATGTTATTGTCGGAAAACCCGGTGGTACTCGTCCTAGAGTGCCCTTTAATACCAAACAAAAAGATATAATTAGTACAGGAGGACCCACAACATTTCTAAAAGGAAAGGGAGAAATCAAACCGAATATGATACCATTAAATCGGTACCAGGGCCAAAGAACAGGAGCGGATAAGCATTTTAACAATTTTATAAGACCACCTCCACCATTAGCTTCACCTCAACAATATTTGCAAAACCAAGCTGTAACCTATCAAGGGCTACGAATAACCCCCGGGCAGCATCGCAATTCCTTCCAGCCCCATGGGCATAGTTCAGCAAGAATTCCACTACTTTACCCCACACCCCAACCTGCTGGGAATATTCTAGAGCCAAATAAGGGTTTAATTGTCAACAATGAAATTATCGAAATTAAACGAATCCCAGAAGTATACAGCACCGACTTACCTTCTATCGAAATTGGCTATCAACATCATCATGTACAGAAAATTATAAGCACTGAAAAGCCCATGCTAGTCAATATCCAACCGTCGCAGGTGGCTAATGTGGTGATACCCCACGGAAATGCAAATTCTGTTCTTATAATTGAAAGCACAGCTGAGCTGCACAAAAATGGACACTATTTTGATGAGCCAGCTCCATATCCCGAGAAAGTGGGACATAATAATAATAATAATAAATTAATTTCTGCCGCTTCCTATAACAAGCCAGTTTTAAATAATCAGCAGATAAATTTAGATTCTCATGTTCTCAGCCACAACGTAGATATTCATGTTCCACCCATAACTTTTAAGAAAGAGAATGATTTTCCTCATTCAACCCCCATCCGGGGACATATCCAAAAAAATGGACCAATTCACATGGCGCACGTAAACATTCCGGCGACTGATCTTGAAATTGAGGTCAAACTGACTCCTCACCATGTCTCTCTTCCGAACAGCTACCTTCAGGCACAGAATCATCAACTCGGGCTCGGAATGGGACATAATCATTTGCAGGGCCAAAGTCTAGTCTTAGAAGCGGGAGAACAAAATCCCCTCACTAAAGACATTGATTTATCTGCTTCCTCCTCTGTGGGTATTATCCCGCATGAGCGAGCAGAAGAAAAGCCATATAATACATCAAAAATTCACAGAAATCAGGAAAACAGTGTTGTATTTCTTCCACCTCCCGTCTCATACAGAAACAAGCAGTATGCATCAGGATTAGAATTTGGAAGCTACACAAAGCCTCAGAGTACCCACCTACACTATAGCAACCTGCCAAAAAGGCGGCCAACCGGATTCCATTTTAGTCAAATAAAAAAGCCTACGGCTATCAAGTCCAGCCCAATTATTCCAGTCCATGTAGCTGGGGATATTCCGCAACACGTCTACCACACCTCAGCAAAACCACGACCAATAGCAGAAACAGAAAACTTTAACTTATCCACACACAAAACTATTTACTATATTTCCAATCCCATTCAAGTAGCACCTAATCCAGCTAAAGATACAGGAAATCATTCTGAAAATTCCAAGGCATCGATTCATGAAAGCACTAGCTATGACCGTGAAGAGGATGATGGCGATTTCGTTGACGATTATGCAGAGGGTGAAGTAGGGCAGAAATCAAACTCACTACCTGTCCTCCCTGGACAATATCTGGTCAATCGACTTGAGCCCAGTTTGATACGAAAAGGGAGCAATATTCCACTCAAGAACAACACGACTTTATCAAATTCGCATCTCACAACTCCATCAGTGCAATCGAAGGGATATCCCTATTTTATGTTAACAGCAATAAACAATCTTGGCAAGAACAATTTTACAATTATACCCAATATACCTCTTTCTCCTTTACCTGGACGTCCTTTTACTGCTTTGCCGGGCCAGACTGTGCCCTCTCTTGCACCCTCCCGACACAACGAGCACATATCCTTGAGACAAAGGGTGAAATTTAAAAAACCTCTTCATATGTCTTCCTTTCACAATATTAATAGCTCCCACCACCTAACTTCCAGCCATGAGGTATCATTATTAATTGATACCGACACTCAGTCTAAAAGAGACGTTATAAATCTCAGCCAAACTGAAACCCCCTTCAATCCGAAGTACACAATTGTCAAGACGACAACAAATAAAAGCAGTGCTAACCTCCAAAATAAGTTTCAAATTAACACAGAAAAAGAGTCCGGAGAGGAAATTTTCGATTTTAAGGAAAGTATTTATCCGCACAATTTGGGGGTAGTTAAAAAGTTGGAAGAGGGTGGAGCTAGTAGTGCAACAACTGTAAAAATAACGTCAATTTCCACCACCCACAGAACGCCGACAACCCATAAGAAACCCACCGCTATTATGACAACATTTTCATACGTTTCGAAACCTTCTGTGAATATGAAACCTCCACCGCCCGTTCAGCCAGTTCGGAAGGTAGAGGTAGTGGGGTTAAGTCCTCCACCTCCACCGGTATCAATGTCTCCACCATCATTCAAAAATTCAGGAAGTCTAGCGCCACAACATCCACAATTCCCCTCACAACCAACGCCGCCCGCACCATCGAGCTCCTCAAAAGAGCAGCATAAACAGAAGGAGCAGCAAAATTATGTTTTTCAGGACATTTCGAGCACAATAGAAGAAAGTACTACTAGTTCACCAACAAAAAGGCCCAGCGAATTATCCCACAGCTACACCCAGAAACCAACAACATCAGCTAATATGATCTTGATGCCCGAAATTATGATAGTGCCTCTAGAAGAAACAAGGGTGACCACACCATCTGGTCCAAAATATGTTATTGGAAGAGAGACTACACCGGCTAGTATAACAACACAACGTCCCAAAGAGATCACTAAGTCATCTCCGCAAAAGGTTGAGGTACAACATCCAAAGTTTGCAACCAAGCAGAAAAACGAAATGTTCCATCCAGGGCAACGCATCCCATATGAGATCATAATTATGGGCTCGGAGCTTGAAGAGCCCAACCATAGCAGAATAGCGAATTCAAATATACGCCAGCAGCACCCTACACTTTTGAGTATATCAACGAAAACTAGACTGGTTAGCAAAATTGTTCTTCCAACTAAATATGTAACGAATACAAAAACCTTAACCGTAACTACCACAAAAACAACGGTGGTGAAGAGTCAGGGTATGCCGTCTACGCGCACATTAATTTTTACAAAAACTAAGACTTCAACAATTGTTGATACAATTACTCAAACAGCTACGGAGACCGCAACTGAGACTGCAACTCAGATCCAAATTCACACCCTACTTCAGCCAACTAAAGTAATAATAAGTTCACCACCTGAGATCCGAACCGCTATAACAACTGTTTACACTCTGCCCGAGTACCAAAACTACCCAGTTTTCTCCTCAACAAATGACAAGGCACCAATTCCGAAAAAACCCGACGAGGATAATGATGACATGATTCTGTTCGTTGAAGATCCTGAAGGAGGCCTGGATGAATTAATTATTAATTATGACGACCTTAATAAAACGACAACTACAGAAGAAACTTCAGCCAATACTAGGCCGAAACCATCACCTCCCGAAAGGCAAAAACCTACACTTAAAAAGCCCGACCAGCCTCATCCACTAGTCACAGAAAATGAAAGCGTATTTGTTGTAATGACGGATAAGAAAAATGCGCCCGGTTTAATCAGAATAAATTCATCTAATTTCGAAACAATTGATGATCCTGACTACGATCTGCCCAGTAGAGATGAAGATCCTGAGAGCAGTGGACCAAATCACGTCCTGCTAGGGGGAATCCTTATCGCTACACCCCCCAAGCAGACCAAGGATCCAGATGAACACCATTTGAGGGGCTCCTCCACTGAATGTAGGCCTGATTGCAAAGCGGCCAGAAACGAACTCTGCCAAAGAATTGAGGGCACAATGAAATGTGTCTGTCGTCCAGGGTTCGCTAGAATGTTCCCAGACCGACCTTGCAAACGTAAATTAATTCAACTTTAATTTGTTAATTTTTCGTTTCTTAACAGTGTTCAATTTTTTTCAGCTACCTACACGTATTCCTTAACGATACCAATCTATAGATTCGGAAAGGAGCGCATTCTTTTCGACACAAAGCTTGTTGACCCAGAATCCGATGAATTCCAACACTGGGCTTGGGTTACCCATGATGCCCTGGACCGGATGGTTATGCAATCTGATTTTAGGGATGTCTACCATGGCGTTCACATAACCGGATTTGAGCGAGATTCAAAAGATAATGGTGTAGTCGGAAATTTTTACTTGCAGGTCTTACTAATTTAATTAATTTTAATAGTTCAACAAAAACACTACAAGGCCCAAAAATTTCTTAAACGTTTAGTAGTATTCCGTACAAAATTTACACTATGACCTTATGGAAACAGAATCAAATGCCGGAATAACCTCGTTTTTGCGAATATCCCAACAAAAATATATTTTTCTAAATAGAAAATGCTTATGTACCTTAACAGGAAACTGCAAAAAAAAAAAACAATAGGGGTATTCACGTCATGCCCTCGTAGACCTCGTATTTCTCGTAACTGGGGAAAATCGTGTAAAAATTACGAGGCTCGTACAATTTCCTATACATTTTTACTCTACGCGCCCTCGTTAAATTTGCGAACCTAAATAGTCGCGCAAAATTGTCCTCGTAAATTTATACCTCGTAATTCTCAATTTCTGTCAAACACAGCTGTTTTGCATAACGATGACTTTTTACTTAATCGATGGAAATAGTAAATTTAAAGATGAACGTGAATAAATATGGAATGTCTCTACTATAGGAAATTATTTAAATACATTTATTTTTCTTATAAGGATCCTCAAAAAAGAAAAAGACGTAAAGTCACCGCACATCGTTGGAGCAGTAGGGAAACGACCGAATTGCTTGAAAGGGTTGTAGATTTGATTAAAGATGACCCGGCATAATCTCTGTAATTTGAATCCATATAAAACATAATTGTCAGAAATTGACAGTTCAAGTTCCGATTCTCTCGTTCACGAAGAGTTTACGAGAATTGTTAAAAAGTACGTTCGCGCCATCTTGTTTACGAGACCTAAAATTTACAAGCCCTAGTAACTTTACAAAATGACGTGAATACCCCTATTAATAAATTTAATTTCAAAAGCACTTAAAGAGAAAATTGAAATCTGAGAATTTTTTTTAAAAAAGCAAAACTAAGATCAAATATTTTTCGATTTAAAA
Organism: Tolmerus cingulatus; assembly: GCA_959613345.1. Classification (NCBI taxonomy): domain Eukaryota; kingdom Metazoa; phylum Arthropoda; class Insecta; order Diptera; family Asilidae; genus Tolmerus; species Tolmerus cingulatus. The sequence continues at coordinate 12,918,111 of OY390712.1, read as the reverse complement.
GTGTATCTGTTAAATGGGTGCATGAAATTGTTTTCCTCATTGCGCTCTGCACTCCCGAATCGCGCTTAGCAACCGAATTAAAAATTAAATCACCTAATTTTTTCTCTCCCGAATTAAAACGCCCTAATATTTTGCATTCGTCCAAGATTTTATTTTCGGATTAATACGCCCGAATTTTTGCTATCAAATTAAAACACCCACAATTTTATATCCCAAGCCTCTCCTACATCCTTTCAAATCTTCCGCAGTTTTATTTCAAAATTAAATTTTTACCCACGACGAAACGGAGAAGGTATATGCGTTTCGGGTGAGAGGTTGTTTGTTTGTTTGTTTGTGTGTGCAAAAGAATGTTACCATTTTTCTCCAAAACGGTTTGACCGATTTAGATGGGGTTTTTTATAAAAAGTTTGTGATTGAAGAGTATTTTCTAGAAACTAAAAGAGATTTTTCGAAATTAAGTAATAAAGGGGATAACTGCAAGAATATTTATTCCCAAAAAAAGCATTTTCTACAAAAACAAACAAAAACGGCTGACTCAAAGAGAGCTTTTCACGAAGTAACGGTTAATTTCAATTTGCGGCGAAACGGAATGTGATACGCGAAATAAGTCAAAATAGATGGAACACAGAACGGGATAATGAAAATGAAATAATGAGCTATTCGATTCGCGGGAGAGTTTGAAATTTGAAAAATATCCAGAAATTGAATTGTTATCACTAAATAAATATTTTGGGCCTAGTCTTAAGAACTTAAATAAGAATTCTTGCAACATGCTAATAAAAAATCATTGCAGCTATCAGACAACAGCGACGAAAATCGTTTAGTAGATGTTTTCAAGAAGTATTTAAGAAGCAATAATTACAGCATCGGGAGTACTGATTTGCATACAGTGAAATGGGGCGTTGATGAGTTAAAGGCAAAGGATTTTAACGAGTGTTTGGATGCGAGATTTCACGACTGTTCGGAAAACTCGCAGTGTTTTAATTTACATGGAACGTATACGTGCAGCTGCAAAAACGGCTATGCAGACCTTTCTGAGAATCCTGTTTATCCGGGTCGTAAATGCTCCGCAGATTTAATAGGGTGCGAAAAATGCAATTACCATGGAACCTGCTACGCCCCAAATGGAATGGAGCACCCGATCTGTGAGTGCTTCCACTGGTACACGGGGGAGTCCTGCCAGGTAAATTTGAAAATCCTCCTGATCGCCTTCGTTGCGATAGGAGCCAGTCTCCTCGTTTTGCTATGTTTTTGTATTTTGGTCACTTGCTCAAAACGAAGACGATTCAAAAGTCATCAATCGTTTATTGCTGGGATCAATATCCTGCCACCAAAGAGCTGTAAAGCGTTTAGTAAGACTGTTAAAATGGAAAAGAGGGCCATGATTAAGGATTCCAGCAGTGAAATAAGTCAGACCAACACTCTTCCGTATGCTTCTAAGGACACAATTAAAAAGCACAGCATCACAAACAGTCCCAAACCTCCCCTAAGCAGTCAAACTATTGCTGCTGTTGCGGATGCTGAGCGGAGATCAAATCAGCTGGATGAAAACGATCGATCTCTAACTGTTATGATACCCCGAGCGAAATATCACCCGATGCCCCATCAGGGCCCCCCGCACATCAGTCTGGAGATACCTATTAAGGGAATTAGCGATGGTACAAATAATAAGGTTATCTCAGCTGCCAATGAAAATAAAATCTTAAGGTATCTAGACGCTAGCGGAAATAATATTTTATCAAAAAATAACTCATCTGCAAGTCTGAAGCATCATCATCATGCTGTCGGTACTGGAGCTCTGGTATCAGCCGGTTTCGAGGTTTCCGCCACCGTTGACCAGGATAAGGGCAAGGATGATAAAACTCTTTTAAGAAAGAAATATTTAAGTTCTAGGGGGAATTTCGTCGATTCTATGGACAATTGGTTGGATAATATGCAACAGAACGAATTGTAATGACTTTTTGTCCTCCCAGGAATTATACCATTAGAATTTAAAACCTTCTTTTCTTTTCAACAGGACTGTCTCTGAAGCGAGATCTTATGATGAGACAACTATTCAGCCCCCTACCAAGTCACTGAGAAACATGTATGAGAAGCAACTTTCTCAGTTAAACAACGATGTGAGATTAATTTACCTATTTTCGCAAATAGTGTAAATTTAAATAAATTTTATTTTATCCACTTTTGTAGGAAGCAAACACCATGGCTGAGAGAGACGTAGGATCAACATTCCTTTTGCCCCACACACATCTTTATAAACCAGACAGAGTAATCGAATTTCTACCCCTCTTATTAAAGAATAAAATAATCATATCTTTATTCCTCCAATGCTAGGACAGCGAAATTTCCGGTTTTGACTCATTTTAGAACACCTGGAGTTACTCTCTACTAATCCCGACCGCCTATGTGTCCTATGTAAATCGCCTCATAGAATATTATTGGGTGGCAAGACTATTTATATTTTTTTGTAAATTATATCTTTAATTTTAAAACTATGTATTTATTCATTTAATTTAATATTTATCTATTTATTTTTTCGGTAATGTGCCTATTTAACTAATTGAGCGAGCTGAGATCTATTTTTGTGTCTCAATGCAGTCTTAAAGTTAATTTCGGCTTTGAATTTGTTTTAAAAATCATTTGTTATCAGGGTCTCTTGGTTTCTGGTATTTTTTCTTAGAAGTAAGGTCTCTCAATTAAGTTTATTATTAACATATGTAGGAAAAACTTATCCTTCACTAGAAGACTTTTCGAGACACAAGAATAGAAACCTCTGAGTGAATTATATTTATTTCTGAGACGGTATAAAAGAAGTCAGAGATTTTTTTATTATTTTTTTGTCCTAAAGTTATCTTTTAGTACGAATAAAAATCAAATTCCCAAAATTAACCGAAAATTACAAAAAATATATTTTATAAAGTGACAGAACAATAACTCATGGACTATAACTAACAAAATAATGACGAACCCCGACGCCAGAAATAACAAAAATTGAAAATTAAAAAAAAGCAATCAAAATAATGTACATTAGACAACTAAATTTAGTGAAAAAAAAATTATTGCTAAGCCATATTGTATGTTATGTTGTTACTGCTTAATTATATTCAAAAAGAAAGTATTTTTTGTGTTTTAAATTGATATAAAGATTTTTGGCTGGCGATTTAAAATGATTTGTCTCAATAGTCGAACTACTGCCGAAGTCAAAAAAGGTAAATCATTAAAACTCAACCGTTTTATCACAGTTACAACTTTAATTAATGTTTTCTAACAAAAAATGAATAGCCTTTACCTTGTTTTTGTGTACTTATTGTGTACGTTAAAAGAAACTACGAAAAGCGGTAAGTTAGTTTGATCGTTTCATCATCTCCAATAGTACGTTTCGCTAAAATATAGAAAATTTGCCAAAAACAAAGCAGAACGAAAAATGTCACAAACAAATCCTACAGTGTGCTCTCTAGCATATCAACAAGTCTTTTTATCTCCCGCCTGAAAAATAAATAAATTAACGTATAAACTGTTGATTTGAGTAGGCCACTTTAATTACAATCGATTTGCTAACTGTTCTGTTGGTTTCATCGATTTTGACATTTCTTCAGTTTTAGCCATTATTGTGTACATGCTTTTGATATTTGCATCCATGCTATCAGTTAATTTGCTTACAGCATTTTTATGAATTTCAACATTATCAGCGGTTATTGAAGATATCTACCAATCAAGAGTAAAAATATTTACAATGACAAAAAAATATATTATTATATATATAATTACAGAATGTAAAAGATTTCCTAGATTTTCCGTCAGATTATCAACAGAAGCGGCCAAATATTGTGCCTCTATTTCGATGTCGTACAAAACTTTCGAATCAACCTGAGTTGTGGGTTGGGTTAAAAGAAACTGTCTAGATATTAATCCAGAGGCTGAAGGTGTACTATTCCTCGATGAGCCGGGTTGACTTGAATCTATATTTAATTAATAAAAATATATTTCTTTATGTTGAAGTATTTTTAACCTTTCTTGGTAACTGGACTAGACAACTTGATTTTATACTCCAGATTTTCAGCAACGAAATGTGTCATATCACCGTCTTTGCTCACAGTACCCTCAAGATTAAAAAGGAATGCTACATGAAAATATTGTCTCAATTCAAATAATCATTTAAAAGTGCGCCTAAATAGCGTTAATAAATAAATAAAAGAAGATGGCAAGGTAATTAAAACTTACACTTATCACAAACCAAGGAAGCAGGGCGTTGTGGGCAACTGTTATCGTGTTCCTCTTCGTCAGATGAATCTTTATTTCTGCCTAAACTACATGTAATTTTAGCTATTTGGTGGTTAGAATCAAAATAACCTTCCCCTTTCGAAGGAGCATTATAATTCGTGTGGAATGATATTTCACTGTAGGATGCAGTCATATTGTCTCGAATGTCGCCAACTAGACCATCGTTGATATCATTGCATTCAAACTTGCAATTATCTTGATCACCGCTTTTATTCTGGTTGTACTTATTATCCAAAAATGGATTTCTCTAAACCAATAATGAAATCTAAAGATATATTGAAAAGTAAGATAATTATATTTGTCTTACTCTTTTCTCATTCAATTCCGACATTTTTCTTTCAGTTTTACTTTTTAGTACACTGTAAGGTAAGCCAAATTAATAACTAGATTCAAGCATGATAGGGTTAAATAATCTAATTGTACTTTTATTTTTAGATAATTATAAACAAAACTCTTGCTCATTTTGTTTGACAACTGTCAACGGTGATAACAAAATATTTTTATTATTAATTTTTCTTGTATTTTAACAGATGGCAGCACGAAGTAAGGAAGCCATCTAGAAAATAAAAGAAGAGAAATAAGAACTTTTCCATATTTTCAACGCAACCTTTGCCAAATTGAATTATTTATGATCATTTCAGTCAGAGTACCAATAGACAGAGATGGTAAATTCGAACTTTAAGATATTCTAAGAGAAAATATATTTAAAGTAATATATTTACATATTTCAGTACGTATCGTAACTGTCACTGTCAAAAGTGTTACCCCAATGTAAAGAAAATGCACATAAAAACTGGTGAATTACAAGCGTGTTCATTTCAAAATTGGTATAATAACTATGAAAAAATTACGATTCCATCAAAATACATTGAAATTCCTAAAGAGGTTGTCGATTATCTCCAAGAAGACATGATAATTTTGCCAAAAGAATGCCCAATTGCAAATAGTAGCAGTTGCAGTGGATATGATGATGAGGACACCGAGGTTGTTAACGTTCCTGAGTTCCCGGAATTCAGTAAATCAATAACAGATGCCATTAGTGAATTGTCTGGTATTGTTTTTATAAAAACAAACTGGCGATCCCCCAAAGATGCGTTTTGGATAACCGCTGGACAGACGCTCAAAGTTAAAGATATTACAGACGCTTATCAGCTTTTAAAAGCTTCCAGCGTGATAAAAAGCGATTTAAATAATCGCGATGTACCTAAATATGACGATTGTTCCAGGTTTTCGAATGAGTATGTCCTAGTTATCAAAGAGTGGCAGGACATCCATCCAGGTACTGAATTTAGGTGCTTCGTTCGGGAACGAAATTTAATCGCCATTTCACCTCGTGACTGGCCCAGCTTTAACAAGTACATTTTGGGGCAAAGGCGTGATATTGTTAACGATATTGTTTCACTCTTTAAGGAGCACATTAAATTCAAGTTTCCCTTGTCAAGCTGTAAGATTTATTTTTGTACTACTTCGCCTTAACTTAAAACTTTGCTATTTAGTTGTCTTCGATGTAGTCAGAAAGTCCAAGGACTGTGTCTTTCTTTTAGACTTTTCCCCTTTCCGAGAAGAGTTCACCGATCCGCTAGCATTTAGCTGGAATACACTAAAAGATGAAAATCACAAAGAGGTAGAAGCTTCAAAGCCATACCTTTCTTCTATCAGATTTATTTTATAAAGTATTTGAATTTTAAAATTTAGCTGGAAGGAAATGGTGAGAACCAAGAGGAAGATACTCCTGAATTACGATACTTAAGCGAAGATTGCGGAATCCAGCCAAATCAACGGAATAATTATGGCATATCACAGGATATATTGCACTTTTTTAGTGATCCAAATACATTTGAAAATATCCCAAATAATCTAATTGATATATTTCAGGTAGGGGCTATTAACGTTTACTATATAAACAACACATAAATTGTATATTCCAATTTTAGCGCATCAGAGGCAATGAACAACAACACTGACAATAGACGAAATAAATCTACAGTTTCGTCACAATACATAAAATAACACAAACTATTTAAACTAATTAAATACTAAACAATGCCTAATAAATTGCGAATGTCATTTTTCTTTAATTTCCAATCTAAATTTTGGCTTTGTTTTACGCCCGACACATGAGTCGGATTTTGATGAAATTTGGCCTGTGTATTCCGTTCGCCCCAAAACGGAAGGATCTGAAAGAATTTTGCTGCGCCGGCCTATACTTTCCAAAATATTTAACTTTAATTTTTGACGTGCGCTCAAAGTATTTTCACGCAGAAATCCCTTCCTACGTCAATCTGCTATGACAGTTTATTTGAACTTGTACAAATGTCTGTTAAGTAATTATTCTCCTTTTACAAAATGTCTATTAACAAAGTTATTTTCCTCTTACAAAATGTCTATTAACAAAGTTATTTTCCTTCTACAAATTGTGCGAGAAATGTTTTGTGTTTCAATATTAGAATTATGCAGATGGAAAGGGATTTTAGGATGGAAATATTAACTTTTTAGCTTTGACAGGTCAAAAATTAAAAGTTACATACATATGTTCGAAAATATAGCCCGGCGCGACAAAATTCTTTCAGATCCTTCCATTTTGGGGCGAACGGAATACTTAAGCCAAATTTCATCAAAATCCAACCCATGTGTCTGTTATAAAAATGTTCCTCTCGGACAATATCCATTTACCCTCTTTTAGTAAATTGCCCTCTTTTGGATTTCTAACAAAACTCAGTCAAAGGTTAGAAATGGATTTGCGGAAACGCAGCCAAACTTTTAAAATAGATTATGATAAAACCCAGTCTGTGATTATTAGAATAAAATTCGTATAGATGAAAATTTTATTATGTTTATATAAATATCAAGCTGTGAGAGCAAACATACTCATATCACTTCCCAAAGCTTGTCAAACATATACATGAGCAAATCAGTCGAACAACATGGAATAAAAAGAAAAAAGAACAAATACCGGTCTGACAATTCTAGGAAATTTACATACATTCCTGGAAGGCCACCTTGTCTGTATTCCCTCTGGGATAATTTTCGAATCATGCGTAGATGATTTTCCTTGTAGATACATATATTTTTTCTGTTTAAGTACTTAAGTGCTGAGTATGTTTTTTTCTTGTAAACGACGCGGTCCTAAAGTGCATACATCTTTACTCTCGCCAGTTAGTTTATTTATATCTTTCAGGAAACCGTCTGTGGAATTATAATTTTGTTTAAAGTGCTCAAAATGTCAGGAACAATACTTGAGAATTTGAGTGGCAGAAAACTGGCATTTCTTGTAAGCTGTCTGCTCCTTTGTGAAATAATTTGTTGCCTTATTGGTGGTTTAATTGGTAACATAAATGACTACATAGCATAAAACAAAGTTAACTTAACTTTAAAATAGCTCCAGTCCCGGCAAATCATCAAAATATCTTAGGGACGATTTGTAAGGACATTCCGGGATCACAGAATAGCACAGATGTTTTTCTTTACACGAGAGGAGCCGGGGCTTGCAATGCGGTTAGCCAAGAGGACATTGAGCGGCACGATGTTAAAATGGCAAACGAAATAGTTTTTGTATTTCAAATGCCTATTCCGAGGGAAGGTAAAATTTTGGACTATTCACGTTGGCAACAGAACCTAATTGGATGTTTGGAAATTGACTTGGCATACGATTCGAACGTTTTAATAAGTAAAACACTGGTATGAAACACCAGCGATAATGACTATAACAAATTTTATTTCTTTTTTAATCAGATCCCAGAACTGAATTAACTGTAGACGCTAGATTGGCGTATCGAAATAAAGACTCACCGGACAATGGGTGGAAACTTTATACCGCATCTTTAGAAAGGCGAAATTTGGACTGCACATCAATTCATGTATCCAGTAACGAAGTGTTGTATTCGTGTGATATGATACCACTTTTTGAGTTAGGCTCGTTACATCACGATTACTATTTGCTCAATATTCGTCTACCGGTTGATACCGATCTCAAAATGAACTTAAATATTGGTCACATCCATGATCTTCAATTGACTGCAATATACCAAAATGGTGGCTTTACCAAGGTTTTCGTCTGCTTAAAAACAATCTTCTTTCCGTTCGTTGTTGGTATCATGATATGGTTCTGGCGTCGAGTTCACATCCTCCAGAGGTCTCCGGCTTTGCTTGAATATATGCTAATCTACCTAGGCTCAGCCCTTACATTTCTTAACCGTAAAACAAGTTTTTTTTCATACCTTATGTCAACGTTTTAATTATCGAAATTTTACCTTTTCAGTTCCTTTGGAATACTTAACCCTCTGCTATGACATGCCGTTTATGTTACTGCTAAGTGACGTTAGGCAAGGCATATTTTATGCAATGCTCCTATCTTTTTGGCTTGTATTTGCCGGGGAGCATATGCTAATTCAAGAATCCGGAGAAAGAAATTCTGTAATTATTTACTGGAAACATCTAAGCGCCGTAGTTGTCGGCTGCATATCCTTGTTTTTTTTTGATATGTGCGAGCGTGGAGTACAGCTAAGAAATCCTTTTTATTCAATTTGGACATCTCGACTTGGTACCAATTTAGCGGTTAGTGTTTACTTCCAATATACTACATAAAAGCTTAATTTTCCTTTTCATATTTTTTCGCAGCTAACTTTTATAATTTTGGCTGGAATATCAGCTGCTCTATATTTCCTGTTTTTATGCTATATGATATCAAAAGTGTTTGTTAATATAAGCATTAAAAAATCATCCCTGCCGTCAATGTCAATGGCACGTAGGCTCCATTATGAAGGGATTATTTATCGATTTAAGTTTTTAATGCTCGCAACATTGCTCTGTGCTGCACTTACGGTCATCGGTTTTATAATGGGACAAGTTTCTGAAGGTCATTGGAAGTGGGACGAAAATATTGAGGTTCAACTTACATCAGGGTTTGTAATCGGAGTCTATGGAATGTGGAACATTTATATTTTTTCTCTACTTATCTTATATGCGCCAAGCCACAAGCAATATCCGAAAGATTCAAATTCTAATGGTGAAAGCTAAGAACCACGTTGCTTTCGAATAAGTATAATAATACGCATTTCTTTATATTTTCGCAGAAAATATTGCCAGTGAGGAGATTGAGTTTAATATTTTGCCATCTGACTCAAATCCAAGCGAAATATCATCCCTAACTTCGTTCTCCAGGAAGGTTGCATTCGATTAAAACTTCTTCCAAATATAACAAATTGTCCCAGTTTAGAAGGAAGGCGATATCTAAACTTTCTAAAGACAGTATTAAGATATAATTTAGTGAAACTTGTGCTCTAAATATATTATACAAAAGTTCGACTGAATAAAACGAATAATAAAAAGGGTGTATAAATAATTAAAATATGCCACTCTTTGCCCGGTATCCTTTAGGTATAATCGCTATTTTATAATTATGAATAATATCACTGAGCATACAACTGTTCTGAGTTTAAATCGGACTAACAAATTAAAACTGACACTATCAGTTTGATTTGTTTTCGGAAATGTGTTATGACCCATCAAACATGGCCAAACGAAGAATATTCGCTTTCATAAGTATAACCTGGAAGATATCAATTTTTGCGGATATCGCTTGCGTATCGCATTCCTAAACTCCGGCGAAAAAACTGTAATCCCGAAGGGAATGTGTGGTAATACGAAAAATACATCACAGCTATTGCCAGCTTTCCTTCCGCATTCAAAATGCACGAAAAATTTGTAGGGTTTCACCTATTGGGCCTTTTCACACATGCCTTCTTGTGGCGGGCTGCCAACCGGTTTAAGGATAATTCGTCGCGTCCGCATGTGTCGTTTTGCAGCACTCTGTTCATACGAGGTTGCATATGTGTTTCTCGGTTAATTTGGGTCCTCGCACCCTCAAAAATTTTGGATTCAAGGCACTGAATTATATATGCTGGACTGCTAACACGCATATGAAAAATGGTACGAGTTTTAACTTAGGCCCAAACCTTTTTGGCAAATTATGCCAATTAAAATACACAAAAACCCCGCACAATTATAATTAAGCATAACTGAATAATAAAAAATTAAATTGTCACGAACCGATTTCTGTTATATCTCACTCAATTTTTACTTTTTTCATAAAAAATTCCCGAGCATTAAACCACCGGGTATCTAAGGGGGACAGAAAAGGATATAAAAATTATTGGTCCTACACTTGTCTAACCTTCATATTTCACGTATATGCCAACGTAATATAAAAGTTCCGGCAAAATTAGCCGTAGCCCCTCACGGTATAAAGAGACAAGGTATGATGCTCGTTTATGACATTTACCAGCTGAGAGGACTGTGACGTCAAAGTTTAGATTTACACTCGAAAATTTATTAGGGGTACCGGTTAATTCGTGCGGTTTTGTAACAGATGGCGTAACTTGTTTTATATTCCAGTGATTCACCTTTCCAAATATGTGTTGGAAAGCTACTGTCATATAGTTTCAGAATCAGTATGTGTTATTTAGCTGAAGCGTAAACAACAATACTTTTTTTTACTCTGAAAATGTCGAATTTTGTGCCGAATAAAGTGTTTTTGCGGGGAGTACTTCTTCATTACTTCTATATGAAGAAAAAGGCTGCCGAAAGTCATCGTATTTTGGTGGAAGTGTATGGTGTGCATGCTCTAGCTGAGCGTACGTGCCAGAAGTGGTTTGCACGGTTTAAAAGTGGCAATTTTGACTTGGAGGACGATGAACGGCCCGGACAGCCAAAAAAGTTTGAAGACCACGAATTGGAGACACTGCTCGACCAAGATCCATCCCAAACGCAAGAAGAACTTGCAAAATCACTTGGCGTCGCTCAACAAACCATTTCCGATCGTCTAAAAGCAATGGGAATGATCCGGAAGGTAGGCCATTGCGTGCCGCATGAATTGAAGCCAAGAGACGTCGAACGCCGATTTTTCGCGTGTGAACAACTGCTTCAACGGCACAAAAGAAAAAGTTTTTTGCATCGAATTGTCACTGGCGATGAAAAGTGGGTCCATTACGATAATCCAAAACGTCGGGCAACGTATGGATACCCCGGCCATGCATCATCATCGACGGCCGTTCAGAATATTCATGGCCTGAAGGTTATGCTGTGTATTTGGTGGGACCAGCTGGGTGTGATCTATTATGAGCTGTTGCAACCGAATGAAACGATCACAGGGGAAGTCTACCGACGACAATTGATGCGTTTGAGCCGAGCACTGCGCGAAAAACGGCCGGAATATGAACAAAGGCACAGCAAGGTAATTTTGCAACAGGACAATGCTCGGCCACATGTTGCACAGGTCGTCAAAACATACCTCGAAAGGCTCAAATGGGATGTCCTACCCCACCCGCTGTATAGTTCAGACCTTGCGCCATCCGATTACTATCTCTTCCGATCAATGCAACATGGCCTGGCTGACCAGCACTTCTCCAATTATGAAGAAGTCAAAAATTGGATCGATTCGTGGATAGCGGAGAAGCCGGCCGAATTTTTCAGAAAGGGTATTCGTGAATTACCAGAAAAATGGGAAAAGGTTATAGCTAGCGATGGACAATACTTCGAATAGTAAATTTGTAACCATTTTTTCACAATGAAGCTTCAATTTTCGAAAAAAACCGCACGAATTAACCGGTACCCCTAATAAAATAATTATCAAAGGACAGCAATTTCGGATAATCATGCAGTCAATAAATGAGTAAAAAGAAACAATCAATTATTTTAAGAGGTTTTCAGCAGCTAGGAATCCATTACATGAAAATAAAAGGCAATTGTGTTGTTACAGTGGGGTCGGGTTCTAAAAATCATAGTAACATTTTTAATTAATAACTTAAAGGCATAGTGATTCCGTGAAAAGTAATTAACTCTAATACAGTACATATTTCACTACTATTTCAAACAAGAGCCCGTCATTGCGCTTAGTTCGACTTTGCTATTTGCATGTTGGCAAAAGTTCTCATAATAAGGGAAGAAATCGATGATAACCTAATATACATATATCGTCGACGTTGAAAACCGAACTGCCATATTTTCCTATATTTAAAACCTACTCAAGGCCTCTGTCAGCAGATTAGTAATTGGGGCAGCGGTGGCCCGTGTCGCTGTCAGCAGCCGGGTCGTCGATCGCTGGCCAATAATTGCTGTTCGCATGCAGGTGTCACGTTGCGAAAATTCAAGCTTAAGTTGTGTTAACTTATATCCCTGATACCCTTCATCGTAATTACCTGTATTCCTACCCCTGAGCCGGCGTTTATTACTTCTAACCGAAAATTTGTAATTGAACAGCTGCATTATTAGTTTCTGCAAATTCATCCTCTTGTAGCGACACAATTATAAACGGCTTCAATCAATGCTTAATCCTAATTGTTTCTAAGTAAGGTTTTATTGCCAGAGTTGCCAGGAAGATTCTGAACCTTGAGGGCTTCTCTTACAGATGACCTCACAACAGATGGGATTTGTTTGGCACTGATCGTTACATTAAGGTTTTTTTCAGAGGACAATATTATCATAACCTAGGTAAAATATATTTTTTTCCAAAGAGAACTAGTTTCATGCAGTTCTTGTATTGTGAAACTTTTTGTAGCAACTGAATAGTTTTTTACTGATCAGCGATCAGTATTCCTCTACTCACATGTTTATATTGATTTATCTATGTGTGTTTTTAAAAATTGACCACCTAAATATATGTCTGTTTTATTTAAATTATCAAAAATTTTCTTTAAATCCCTAATTTTTCGGTTGAATTCTGAAGAGGGCTTTATTAATCCTCCTTCGGACAATTCATCCACTCATGTATATGCAGGCGAAGTGCTGGGTGCCTCTGCGCTATGATAAATGTTACATTTTCTTATTATAAATCCTGCTAAATGCTCCAGTGTATCTTCTCTCAGTGCATCAAAGTTTACTAAATCTAATTCGTCTTCCTCGTCAAGTTGTTGGCGTATTGTGTGATGGACGTCTAGAAATTCTTCCACAGATGTCAGCGCTGTTTACTGTCTCAAAATTCTCGGCGTTGCTTCCCACGTTGCTGTAGTCGCTCACTTGCTGAGAAATGTCGGATATCCCTTGTATTAAAAAAACACATTATTTAAAATAATTTAAAAGATAATTAGAAATAGTTCTTAGTACTTAATATTTTTTAATCAGCGGGACGGCACAAACAGATATATAATAGATTAGTATCAAATTACAACTTAGTTATTCTAAAATGCAATTACAAAAATTGTATTAGTAGTAATTGTGCAACATCCAAAAATTAATAATTACCCAATATGCACGATCCAAGTCTATACTTGAATTCTGAAGGTGTAGGGTGGTCATGGAGACTACCTTTAAAACTCCAGCTCATCCTGATTAAGCCGTCTAGTTATTACAAATTTGATTTCATACAAATTATTTACATAACTTAATAGGAAAGGTAACGATGTGTTATTTAACAAAACAACTTTTTGAAAGGGGAGAATCGTTATACATTTAGGTGCCCTTAATTTTTTAACAGTTTCGGTCATATTACATATAATTTTATTTTGAATATCAAACCCTAACCCGAAAGCTTTAATTCTATCCCTTGAAGCTGCCGCTCATTTTGAATTGAAGACAACGAACCAGTTGTTCACTAGTTTAATGAATTTGCTGCATTCTAATGAATTCGGCGATTTAATTCTACCAAGTGAAATGCATCTCCTAATGCATTTCGATACGGAATGAGAAAAAGTTGAATAGCGAATTTAACTTTTTGTCGTCCTGCTTGCGCAACAGTGAGATGTACCTGCGTCAATTTGTGGCATATTTTTAAATCCGATCCTTCCGAAAGTACCATTTCCTTGATTGGTTTTACGTCTATAACTTTTCCATCTAAATTAAATCCTGTATCTAAAAAGTGATTACGGAATAATTTAATTAAATGTGATGTATCTGCTAAAACGAAAATTTTCCCATCGTCTGGGGTACTGAAAAATGGTTGACTTTCGCTTATATTAACTTCCCTCCATAATGCCTGATTAGTGGGTCCCATATCGGAAACTACAGCAACTATATTAAATGAAAGTTTCGCAAGTTCTTCTATTATGAACTTTAAAATGGAAGCAGTTAGAGCACAATCGTAATCATAATAAATCATTTGTTTAAAATTTTTGAATAAACCTCTTAACATAGCTACTTGAACATATTTGCTAGGACTTAAAATCTTATCATTAATTTTATCATACTCAAAACACTTTATTTTCATTTCATCGAATGATAATGCACAAATTCTCTCTTTGTTATCATATCCTGCTTTTGCTAATAAATCAATTACGTTAGATATCATACCTGGCTTAAGTTTTAATTTTGCTGCCTATTGCTTTAATGTGGACGCAGCTGGCAGAGGGAACCCCCTTTTCATCAATAGTCGGTAGCACCGGGCCCCGCGGAATACAAAGATATAGAAGAAGCTATATCTTTACTACTCCACCTGAAATGTTTTCCCTTCTTGCCTAAACGATTATGCTGGTCTGGCGTAAGCAGCCTCTTTAAATGAGCTTCCTTCGATTTGTAGTTCCGCTCCTTTGTGATTTTCTTTTTTGCCAAAACTTTCCATCGTCGCGCTGCAGCTTGTGCACAAATAGCTATTTCTCGCGCGCAATCAAGGTCTGCCCTAAGATAATGCGTTCACTTAATAATTATGTCCCCAAGAAAATCTAAAAATAGTTACTCTGTTTGGGTTTCTTTCTCCATTTGGGTTACTTGTTCACTTTCTTCTACTGCTTCCAAGCAATCTTCATGTGAAGCCGTTTCACTTCTTTAGATCTGTTAAAACAGGATATTTTATTACATATGAATTTACAATTATAGTACAATTTACTTACAGCTCATAGGCTTTTGAGGCTTCTTCAACTAATTCCCTCCCTTTCCGTATTTTTTGCCTCTTTAGCCTTCCAGAGCTCGTGCTGATAACATTAATTGTGGGAATAGTATCCTCTTTTAATTCCCTTTTTAATAAAGGTACATCTAAAATAATGTCTTTCATCCTATACGCACTCTGTTCAAAATGTTCGGAACAAATTCCATCCCTGTGAAGCACCACATTTTCTTTTCCGCCACACACTTTAAACAACTCATGCAAAACTTTCGAGTCTTTGGGAAACCTGTGGATATTTTATTGGGTTGTTCACAGATGGTTTCCCACAATAGTTTTTGCAATACACATCTGCACACATCACCATTTTCCTGTAACAAATATGTACGTTTCACTTATAAAAACTGAATAAATGAATAAACAACCGACTTCATTGAGAAATGAAAGCCAACTGATACAACGATACGTACGGTATGACACGCATCAAAAACTAAGATGGCGCTGGTAAAAAAACGAGCATCATACCTTGTCTTTCTATACCGTGGTAGCCCCCTGTCGGTCATCGTTAAACTATCGTAAAAGCTGATTGTAACCGAACATAAATTGAAACATCTAGTGGCTGTTATTCTTGGGAATTGGCGTACTTGTAAATATTGTTGTTGCGAATGAGTGCGCGAATAGCGAATAAAATTGTTTGTGCATTTCAGGGCCGATTTTATTAAATCAAACACAAGTTGATTATTGGGACAATTTTATTTGCGAATAAATTTATTTGACGATTGAAAAATTGGAGTAAAGAGGCACTTAACTTTTATGTGTAATATGAAGAATCAATGGCATAGTGATTGTGACTATTAGCTGTTATTTAAAATTCATTCATACACGATTCGTAGACGACAGAACACGAAAGCAACACGCTTTACATCTTCTGACAATATTTTGTAATGGTTACATTATTTATCTACACTTTTACTTCCGAGAGAATTGTGAAGACGATCAAAGCTGCGCCATCTTCATTCGAATATTAGAATGAGGCTTTATTAAGTTGCCCGCCTGGGGTATCTAAGTAGGAGCGATAGGGCGTGTTGTTAAATCAAAGAATATGGAACCTAGTTACAAAGAATGTTCACTATAATTCTGCGACGCAATATACCACCTCCATGGTCACTTTTCAAGAAAATAAAACAAAAAATTTACCCATTAGTCGAAAAGAGAGCTGGTTCCAGTTCCAAATTCTCGTTCAAATTGCCTAATACGCAAGAAGGACGGCAGCAGGTACAAGTGCCGACAAACACTATGCAACCAGAGTTCACCTATTACTTTGCGTATCGGCAAAGCATAGGGTTTTTCTGTTATTGTTTTGGTGCCGATACGCAAGGCTTTTCAGATAGGAACTGCCGAAATTCGAAGTCCTGCCTCACACATTGAAGGGGTTCACATATAAGTTTTTTTACGTTTTTTCATCATGGGTTTTCCTTATGCGTATCGACGGCGGATGCTGAGCAAATGCGATTGTACGCCGATACGCAGCGGTAGCTCGTTCGGTTCAAAGAACAGGGTGATTGATTTGGATTGTTTTTTAGTCGATTTTCTGTGCAATTTTTGAATTTACGCGCGTGATTTTGAAAAGTGTAATATTTTGTGTTGAAATTATTTGTGCATTAAAACTGATATTTCGGCATAAGGGACCAATTATAAAACAGTTTTTTGTGATATTAATTAATAATTGCTGTGAGAGTGAAAGATGGGAGGAAAACGTCTTGTTAAATGTTTAGCGCGTGGCCTTAAAAACGACGATAATCCTCAACTTAATTTTTTCAATGTACCAATAGATAATGACAGGTAAACTATATATAATAATTATGTAGAGGTATTTAATATAAAAAGTATTTTTCGTGCACCATCATTACGTGAGCCTTCCATTTAAAATATTTAAGTTCATTTATTAATTCATATTAATTTATCTTTAATATGTTCTAAACGAATCGGAAATTTATATGTATAAAACTAGTGTTTAGATTCAAATTCATTAATAACTTTACTAACATTTAGATGAATCAATTTTACTTTAACTTTGTGTTAAGTTATTATTCCGCACATAACGTTTTAAAATTTATATGCATATTAGCGGATTTTAAATATTTTAAGGAACAATATAAATTAAGGGTTACAGAAATTAATTGCGAACACATATTATAGACACTCAGGAAATTCCTTATCAAATATTGTTTTTGTAAGATGTTTCCATTGGAATTTCTTGTAAAACTATATATTAGAGTAAGAATATATTATATTATTAGAGATTGCAATAACAATTTTAGCAAATTTGACAGTAAAAATAAATTATTAAATGTGATGTATTTGGATTCATAATATTAATTCAACATATTTGTTCTTTTGAAATATTACGCGTAGTCTTAAATATTTGATTATTAGTTTAATTAAAAGTTTGTGATGTTTTTAAGATTGATCATTGTTAAATTTGTAACATTATTGTTGTTGAAGTAAATACGGAGGTTTTTTATGCCATGCGCTTTTTCCTCCTTGGAAAAAATTAGTGTTTTCAGTTCAAACATTAAAGAGAACTTATATCTAAAGCAAGCGGAGAACTACTCAGTATATACAATTTATTACACATTTTAATCTCTGAGAATACTTATATTTCAGGAAAAAGAAAAAATAAATGTGTATACAGAGAATATATTATATTCTTAAAAAATGCAATAGAAATATTCAACTATTTTGCAATAAAAACAATTTAGTAAAGCTCATGCATTTATTTAATTCAATGAACATTTTCTTTCAATTTTAAGTAATCGCCTGTCGGCACCATGTAGCCTCTGTACCAGTTCCCTAAATTCCAAGCCCCGCTTCAGCATTGTTTCTCTCGTTTTCAACACAATGCGTAAGCATGCTATCGACTTCTAGCAAGATCGTCGGATTGGGGGAAATAACGGTACCAAGTTTTTGTATGGGACCAGCAGCCTAGTACTAATATGTACACTTGCGGTCATAAAAACCGCACCACTTGAAATTCATAAGAAAAAATTGAATAAAAGGATATCTACTTTTCCGAATGGAATAATTCTTTACTACAATAATCAATAGTAACTCGTACACAGTTTGACAGAATTTCGTTTGCCTACTGCCTTTTGTTTGGAAGAAATTTAAAAAAACGTTTAACTATCAATTTTCATACTTTATTATTATTTACATGTTTATTACATTAGTTATGAAACTAGCGGATAATTTGGAATACTTTTTATTTATACATAACTTACACTTAATTTAAATTATATGTACAGTGTTCAGTACCGCGTTGCTCCCCCTTTGGCCGCAATAACCGCTTCGATCCTAGAAGGCATTGAGTCCACCAATATTTTAATGATGTCGTCCGTTATTTCGTTCCTCCACACAAGATCCAGCACTTAATTTAGCTTCCTTTTGCTCTCCGGTTTGTGTTCTGCTACTTTCCGTTTCATAACATGCCATAGATGCTCGATGGGATTCATATCGGGCGAATTCGCTGGCCAGTCGAGTCTCTGAATTCCAAGATCAGAAAATATTTTTTCGAGCTGGAAAAAAAAGAGGATACATTTTTTTGTTTTTTTTTTATTTGAAAATGAAGAAGACATATGGCAGTTTATATGCCGTACTATACTTACCGATTTGGCACGATGGCAAGGTGCAGAATCATCTTGGAAAATGACTTCTTCAGTAAACGAAAGATGCTCCTCCATGGCTGGTATCAAAAATTGCTTTATGACTTCCCCGTACTTCTGAGCGTTCATGGTTCCATCAACGAAGTGCAAAGGACCTAGAATGTAGAAAGAAAAACATCCCCAGACCATTTGACTTTGAGGAAACTTCACCGTTCTAATTGTGCATTCATCCTTAAACCTTTCTCCTGCTGAACGTCGCACGTATGGCAAATTGTCCGCGCACAACAAGTTGAATTTGCTTTCATCGGACCAAATCACATGTCGCCAGTCTTCCTGCGTCCAATTTTTGTACTTCTTCGCCCATGCTAGACGAGCCGCCTTCATTTTCTTTGTCAACATGGGTTTTTTCGCTGGTCGTCTTCCATAAAGTCCCATTTCTCGTAGCCTTCTACGGATTGTTTCAACGCTAAGATCGACTTGATGATAGTCCCTCAGCTCTGTCCTCAAACGGACAGCGGATTTGAAGCGATCCTTCAAACTCATCCGTCGTAAGGCCTTGTCCGTCCTTGCATTTGTCTTTCGTTTCCTTCCAGATCCTTTCGTCCTCTCCAGAGGGTCCAAATTCTCTTTTTTTTTCACTAAGCGAACGATAGTTGAATGGCTGCACCCTATTGTAGTCGCTATCTGACGATATGACAGACCTTGATCTACCAAAGTCAAAATTTCGACTTTTTGGTCTCGGGTCAACTGCTTGTATTTTCCGGCCATTTCACCTTTTTTCACTTTATCGTTATCACCACTGAACTTGAACTGAATATCCTTTCACCGAAAGGGTTGCTTTTATACCCCCTTAGAGCAGGTCAAATTATTGCATCCCTCCCCCTACCCTACCTCCTTCAATTATGGGCATTATTGAAACTACCTGCGTGGTGCGGTTTTTATGACCGCAAGTGTATATATATATGGGTTATTTTATAGAAAAATGCCTAAGATGTGTTTTGTGCCTAACATAAAAAATTCGAAGAATCCTAGGAACAAGGGATTTCTTTGTCTAAAAGTTTATTCTTAACTGAAATGGATATTCCTCCCGATTTGGACAAATGGGCGACAATGACGTCGCAATAAAAATTTGCTTGGGAGGAATACATGATAATTCTATATATTGATAGAAATATTACATTATTTAATATTTTGTTTTTAATGGGTTTTAGGTTCCCGGGCTATGTCCATATGGGGAACAGGTGGCTATAAAAGTTTTATTTGAAATCACTTTTACGCCCCTCTGAAGTATGAGCAAACTTTTTACGCCTGCATTGACTGTTATCTACGGGTTAGTATCAAAAACAATATATAGAAATAGAAATTTCTATATATTGTTTTTGTTAGTATGCTTATTCACGCATTTTTGAAATGGCTTCACTTTTTTCGGTTTATTGGCACTCCATATTCATTCGTTCCTCCGAGGCAATTGAAACCAAAGATTATCTATTTCTATAAGATGTGACACTCTCTATACAATCGCAAAGCTCTAACCCATATGCAATTCTGAAAACGGGATCGAGAAAAAGTTCGCCTTAGTTAAGGCAGTAAAGCACTACTGCCTACAATTCCTTATCTAAATTATAATAAGAGCGAACGAGACAAAGATAGGCGAGCTCAAATGCTCACCGACAGCGCTTACACTGTAAGCAATAAATTGAGCTTTTTTTTCACACGCGTTTTTAAATGGCGCGATGAAACTCAAGTAAGTGTTCGTGAAAGCACGCGGGCTGGTATTAGTGCCACCGCTTGCAATGTTCCCGGTATAGGAAAAGTCAGAATTGGAGAAGGGAGAAGAGGCAGGTAGCACAAACCGGGGTGAGTTTGTTTACAATTTTTTCATGCTGCACTTTTAAACGGCGCGGTGAAGTTGACACTTCTCGCGTTATCAGAGAGTACAGGGTGAGCTTGATTTTCTTCAAGAAGTTTTACAACGTGAGAAATTTATTTGAAAAGTTTTGCGATTTGAGATATTTTGTCTTAAATCAAAACGTGAATTTTGTGCAATTTAGTTTGTTTTAACTAAAATGGGTAGACATCACATAGTGTGTTTGGTGTGCGGATGTGACAAAGACAAGTATCCGGAATTAAGGTTTTTTGGCTTTCCGAAAGACAAAGAAAGGTTGGTAAAATATTTTAAATATCTAGTACAGTAGGAATTCGATTATTTATGCCCTCGATTATTTTTATAATATATTCTATAATTTAAACAGAAAATAAAATATGTTCTGAAATCAGGGATCATAACGAAAACAGTGTTTATTTAAAAGTCGTTATTTATTTAACTTATAGTGATTTCAATTGCTTCTAAATTTTCATTAAAGGTATTTGTCGTTTACAATCATCCATATGAAATGATTTATATGATTATGATTATTATTTGTGATCAGGACAAATAAAACTTATTTGATAATTTGCATAAATGACTGAGAAAATATAAGTCGTTTCATATGGATGATTGTAAAATTTATAAAAAATGTTTTTGTTCAGAGAAACTTCAATTGATACTTAGTCCGTATTGCGCGCAAATTGAAAATTGTTATCAGCCAGTATGCTGCATAAATTATCAAGTAGTGACAATTTAGAAGTAACTTAAATCACTACAAGTTAAATGTAATCGTTTAATTTGGATTTTTTATGTAATTATCAAATATAAATACTCTAATATCAATTTTTATTTAACAATTACGAAATTTGCGATACAACTAGTCATAACCAAAATCATTCATAAGCTGCACAAAGCATCAATTGATCCTTTAATGCGACGTGCAATTATATTGATTTTTTAAACGAAAATGTGAAGCATAATTAGAATCCTATGTTTAAATATATTACAGGAGGAAGATTTGGTTAGCGAATATTAACAAAACTGGCCTGATTAATGCAAAAATTTCAAAGGATGTCTGCATATGTGACAAACATTTCCCTCATAGCATGATTGGGAAGTCAGGAAAACGGCTGCTGTCCTATGCGGAACCATATAAAGTCAGCGAAATTCCTTCTACGGAACAGATTAGTATTTCAGAAAATATTCTGTTAGTTCCTCCAAGAAGTGCTGAAGGTACGTGAAAAAATAAATCATATTAAGGGAAATTGATAATTAATAATATAATTGCATAGGTACGGAAATTGGTCTAATTAGCAATGAGGGCTTAATTGACCAAATACCTGGAACTTCAACTGAAGGGTTAACGGCAGAACCACGTGGAACTTCAGCTGAAGGGTTTATGGACCAAATACCTGGAACTTCAGCTGAAGGGTTTATGGCCGAACTACCTGGCACTTCTACTGACGGCAATAAATCATTGACATTTTCAACAACTCATAAATCTACCCAAACGACGACTATCAACATTAATGAGATGGAAATTGAAGAATTAAGAGAAGAATGCCAAAAATTAAGGAAAGACAATACGGAATTGAGGAAACAGCAGGACAGCAATAAGCTTTACATGGAAAGAACGAGACGCCTTTTGCCAGAAGAATTAGCACGTATAGTGGAGAGCCACATTAGCAACCTACATCATAGCCCTCAAGGACGCAGGTACTCTATAGAATTTAAGAAATTTTGTCTAAGCATATATTTCGTCGCACCATCAGCGTATTCATTTTTGTCCAAAAATATGAACTTACCTTCGAAACGAACTTTGTTGAGGTTCGTGAAAAATTGGCCCTTTGGCCCCGGGCTGCATGAATCCCTTTTCAATGCACTAAAGTTGAAATTAGAACCTTTGCCAGACTTTGCTAAAAATTGCGTGATATGCTTAGATGAAATATCTCTAAAAACCAATTTATTTTTCAGCAAGGGACAAAATAAGATAATAGGTTTAGAGGACTATGGCGATCGCAGAACAAGGCTACCTGCAAAATATGCAATAGCTGTGTTGGTCAGAGGCATTACACACCGGTATCATCATTTAGTAGGTTATTATTTTGTCAATAGTCCTTGTAGTGCCAAAATTTTAAAAAATTTAATATTTGAATGTTTACAGAAACTAGAAAAAATTAATATGAAACCCCGAGTCGTGATTTCAGATCAAGGAGCAAATTTTATAGCGGTTACTAAGCTGTTAGGGATTTCTGTAGATAAGCCTTATTTTTCATTTAGTTCATCCAAAGTTTATTATTTATTTGATACGCCGCATTTGTTAAAATCGTTTAGAAATAATTTTATGAAATATAATATCATTTACGAAAACGGGAAAACGGCAAAATGGGCAGACATAGTTCACTTATATACTGTAGATAAAAAAAATAATATTAAAGCGGCTCCGAAATTAAGTAACGAACACATTTACCCAAATTCTTTTCAAAAAATGCGCGTAAAGTTAGCTGCACAAATCTTAAGTGCTACTGTGGCAAGTGCTTTATACACACTTGCCAGTGGAAATGCCGCTTCTTCCACAGCAATTAATACCGCCGAAGTAGTAGAACGTATAGATAAGTTATTTGACATTTTTAATTCTAACAAATTTAATGAACCCAAAGTATTTCGACGGCCGTTTTTTGGGACAGAAGACCAGTTAAATTTTTTAAATGAAAGTAAGATATTTATAAATAGTATGTCGTTTTTTGACGGTTCAAAAAATGTTACCACCAAACTTCGGTTTTTAAAAGGTTGGTTGCAAAACATAAATGTGTTACTTCAGTTACATTCCGAATTAAAGCGCGAAAATATTTCGTTTCTTTTAACGCGTAATTTAAATCAAGACATACTAGAAAATACATTTGGTATTTTACGGAAACGAGGAGGAAATACCAGATCATTAACTCCTTTCCAATTTTCGTGCGCGTTCAAAAAATCATTTAGCGTAAGATACATGGAAAATATAACAACATCTGGTAATTGCGAGCCAACTGGCCATATAGAACTACCAAATGTTGTTATAAATCCACTTTACGATATTCCAACTCCGCAGATTCAACTAGCTAGCGATAAAATAATTTTAGACTCAGATTATAAAACACTCGATTTTATAGGGCAAAATGCTTTCTATTACTTCGGCGGTTGGTTATTAAAAAAACATAGAGAAAATCATAATTGTTCCGCGGAAATAGTCACTGAGGAAACTTCATCTTCAGTGTTTTTAGGTTTCAAAGAGTATGAGAATGCTCATTTAGTTAGGCCTTCAGCAGAGTTTATGAGTACTTTGGATAAATTGGAAACTAAATTTTGTCATAATTTTAACAATATTTGTATAGAGAGTAACATAGAGCAGAAATTTTACGACATTTTAAAAGAAGATTTTAATTACTTTTGTTGCGAGGACCAAGATAAAATATATTTAATTCGATTATATATTAGAGTAAGAATTTATAGTATAATAAAAAATTTTAACAGAAATGTAAAGCAATTTGATAATAGAAATAAGATGTTAAGTGTAATGCACTTATAAATTGTAATAATTTTGTACGATACTATTTATTTGATTTATTAAACGAGGAGGTTTTTTATGCCTAACAGCTTTTTCCTCCTAACAAAAACTTATGTATTTTTATTTAAACTACCCACAATCATAGGTACCAACATCGGAGCAAGCGCGGACTACCATGAGATTTAAACAATATCTCTATTTTTCCCACAATCAGATCTGTAACAGATTTATCATGAAATTGTACATTAAATTGAAATTTATGAGCAGTAACTAGTATCAAACACTTCTTATTTCCTTAAAATAAAATTTAATTACTTTCATTTATATCCATTTTGCATCAACAAATTAATTCCCAACATTGTTCGATTCCATTTTTGAAGTTTGCATATTTAAAAATCAAAGCAATTTAATATGCTTTTTAATTTAATGAACAACTTACAAACTAACCTGATCGAAATTTGATTTTAAAAAAACTCAGATAATATGAAAGTAATATTTTATTTTACAATAATATGAGAGTAAGAATTTTTCTAACAATTTAGATAATTTAAGAATAAACACGAATTCTTAATGAGAAATGCAATGAATTTCATGAAAAATTGTAAAATATAAAGAGGCACCCTGTAGAAGTGTTTCAATTCCTGTTCCATTTCCACTCAAATTTTTATCCCTTTCTTGCGCATGCCTTCCTTATTACTATCTACTTCTTGCAAAATTCTCAAGTTCGTTTGGATAACTGTACCAAGGTCGAATTTTGATAAGGAAAAACGTCACGAGTGTCACATCTTGTTATAGATAATCTTTGATTGAAACATTTTGATGAGAGGTGTTCGGTGCTTCTTCTGTCTCGCTTATTCAATGATTGCCTTTCTTGCCAGGAGCACCCGCATTTTTACTCCGCTACGTACAGGGCTTTTATATGGAACAGGGACCTTAGGCTTTATCTTCAAGGGTTGCCAGTTATCGTTATTGTTGAGAAGAAGATGCTTATGTAAAAAAGTAGCTTCACTTTTTTAATCTCAAAGAAATTTTATATTAGAAATTTTTTCGTTTTAATTCGATTTTGAGTGATAAAGTAAGCATTTTCATTTAAACAATTTCATTTATTTCTGTGCGAAAAATGCACCAAATAACTTAAGGTTCATTTTGCCATGAAGTACAGTTTTTGTGTTTTCTTCTAGTTAATAATAATTTCCTTTCGTGCAAAATCTGTAAATTCGGTGCGCAGAAATTTTGCCATAAAGAGCCTGCAGCGATCATCTCGGCTAGAAATATGATTCCTTCCCTTGAGGAGGATGTGTCCAAAAAGTGATGCTAAATTAAAGTAATTAGTAATAAAATGCATTCTAAAATGTTATAGGATATGCCAAAACATACCGATTTCACTGGCATTGAAAATTCTTTGGGCGATAGCCTCCCTAAAGAACATGCATAAGTGCAGAAACACGTTTTTTCGGGGTACTGTGAGTTGCTGCAATAGTTGCAAACATTGGTCCAATGAGTCAGCTCGAATTAAATCTTCACTGAAGGGATGTAGAAGA
The DNA here is from genome assembly GCA_959613345.1 of Tolmerus cingulatus. NCBI lineage: Eukaryota > Metazoa > Arthropoda > Insecta > Diptera > Asilidae > Tolmerus > Tolmerus cingulatus. Next base: position 12,892,406 of record OY390712.1, on the reverse strand, counting down.
GGCTCATTCGATGATTCTAACAACATTAAAAGGGCCTCAGCTGCTGTATTGGCATCACCAGCTGAAAGTAATATTTTTAGTATATTTATTTAACATGTTAAGAGAATATAAATTACGGAAAGTTTCTGTCGCCCATGAGTCTAACCAATCACGAATTCTGTTAATACTAGGATCTCTGGAACTTTTTCTATGAAGTGAAAAAATTCCTTGATTGGCTTTGCCGCGGTTGTAGAGTTCATCAATTAGAAGAAATATTTCCCGGGGCATAGTCACCTTGCAAGGTCTATTGGGTGATGTTTCCTAGTGGAAGGAAAACGATTTTATATTTGTCACTTCTTACGTATAAAAATTACTGATTTTCTTACAATATCCATCATTTCATTAATAGTGTATTCGCTGACGGGACGCTCAATACTGCAGAGTGTGTCAACGGAAAAGCCAAAACAACTAGCCCTATACTCTCCCATTATTGTTATAAAAATATCCCTTCCCTCCTCGACGTGTAGGACTAGAATATCGAGAGGTATTTTGCTAGTATGGCCTTGTTGTTTTTGATTTAATTGCCAAACTGTATGTGATCGAACATGAAGCTTAATTCGTATGCTAAGGCTTGTACCTGAACATTTTTCTTATATGTATTTATGTTATTTGTTTGTATTTAAGTATTTACCCGTGATAAGATTCCCTTCTTTAGGCTCGATATCCAGCCAATCCTCACATATTCTGTTGTCAATGTTATTTTTTGGTTTAAATGAAAATTTCACCGGAAGGTGACAGTTATTCGCGACTGTAAAATCTCTAAACATTTCTTCATTAAAACTGATCACGTCAAAATCAATGTCAGTTTTTTCCACTGTAATTTGGGGCTGATTGTCGTTCTCATATTTATCGACACGTTTAAGAACTTCCTCGTGGACACGTTTGTACTTTTGCTGATCTTTTGTCTTAATCTTTGTACAGTGAGGATAAATTAAGGTTTTGTTTTATTTGACAATAAATAATGGTTTAAACTGAGAAACCATTTCCGTGAACTTACCCCTGTTGAAAATAGTGAATAAACAGGTTTATGATCACTAAGCTGAATTTCCATAACACTATTGTAACTAAGTTGCTGAATACGTTCACCTTTCCAAAGGATACGATCGCACCAGGCGGGAGCTCTGCATTTTTCACTGAAAATTAAATTATTAACAATTAATTGTTTTTAATTCCACATAGTCACCTGCTGTCCCAATTATTAGTACCCGGATCATATTTGTAGGTTGGCCGAAAATTAACCTCACCTTCCGTAAAACCATCAAATACCCTCCGCGCTCTCATCTGATATTTTAGTTGATCAAATTGAAGTAGTTGTTTAAAATTTTCATAATCTAAGTTTTGTCCAGGATTTTCGACGATCCGATAATTGAGATCACCAATCCAAAAAATGTGGCTAAAGTTTTGAAAACCAAATTATATAAGCTTAAACATAACGGTTAACTTTACTCGTGGCTATCGATAGTCCGTTTCGAAAATGTCTCTTCAAAAATGAGCCGCCTCATGATTTCAGCATAATCTTCATTCCTTCTTTCGACCTCGCTTACATGAGCTGCTAGGTGGGAATTGACGAAACACATATTCGCCTCATTTAGGGTCATGCTGACCCCAACCCCGCCCTTATTCCCCATAAAATTTAGAGCTCCTGTTCCAACTGTTTGTATCGCATATCGTGTCACATTTGGGCGCAAATCCTTTCGGACGATAATAGATAGCATCATCCCGACTAGTCGGACAGATACTAGCTCCTCGTAGGATGCTGCCGGGTGGAGACTATCTATTATTTTACGTCTATTTTAAGATTAACTATTATATCTAACATCTTTAAATTGAATAAATAGGACTCACATCCATAATGGATCTGGACGACTTTCACTAAATGTGATTGCTTTCGGGGATAGGTCGACTTCCTGTAGAGCCACTGCATAAATGTCGGGAGGTTCCGTACACGCGGTCAACCAGGCGTTTAGGGATGCAACTCCACAAGGCTGACCATTAACGTTCCAAGTTGCACAAAAGATTCTAAAAACATAGAAAGCATGAACATTTAAATATTTGAAAAATATATATACAATTTAATGCACTATTTGGACATAGTTTGTTCGACCTTTACTTAAGAAATTTTACAATGCTAAGAACTAGAAACAGAATTTCCCCAAAATATTTTTTTAATTATAAAACATTTTGTTTTCCTATAAATGCACGCAATTGACCAAAATACAAATACTTATAAAAGCATTTTGAGGTTACGACTAGTACCTGTAATTTTTGTATATAATGTACTCGTGCTCGTGCTTCCTTAACTCATCCTGAAATTTCGACTCTCCGCGGCGAAGAGGTTTGCTGCCGTTCGCAATGAGCCTGTCAATCGCAGTGTAATCCTCCCTATTATAAGAATTCAGCCAAGAAAAGCTAACTGTAGTTAAAGTGAAGTCCCCGGTGCCCCCATAAGCCTCAAGTTCCTCTTTTTTTAGTTGATAATTCATAAGGGCTGTCGTCACATCACTGTGGAATGCATCAAAATCGCTTGAGCTGCAGTAGTAGAAAATAGAGCGCCCCGACGCAGTGACTATGTAAAACTGCAATTTTGATATCTTTCCCTTGGTGTCTGGTTCGGGGGAAGTCCACAGGTAAAATTCTTAGAATTCTTCTAAACCTTATTTTGAGTATAGAATGGCTTACCTGGGACTATTTCAAAGTGATCATTCATTGGAAAAATATTCTCAATAGTCAGGTCTGAAAACGAATTTGGAGGGAGGCATGTTACAGCAAAAGAAAATATAGCATAAGTTCCAGTTGATGCGACCAAGGCCAAGAGGCGATCTGGTGATTCGGAGCCGACTATTTGATACGTTTCAAGGACCTAAGGAAATATAGTTTTGTTTTGAGAACACAGATAATTAAATTAGCTAGGGTATCAGCTTAACTGCTAGAACAGATTCGCCCCGACGAAATTTCTCTTGAACAATTTCCAGAGTATCCTGAACAATTCGATCCATTATTTCGTTAATTTTTGAACAATGAGCCTATGTTTAACTGTTCCAAATAAATAAACAAATGTACTCAAGTTGACTGGAAAACAACTGATCCAGTGATGGAAAAACGACACAAAAAATGAATGGAATGATTTGAACGCCCATTTTTCTGTACCACAACACAAGCTGTTCTAGGTCACAGATCTGCTACAACATCCATATGGCATTAAAAGAAACATTTTTCATTTAAAACGAATATTAGCTGCGCTGATTTTATCTTCTATTGTACATTATCCGCCTGTTTTCGCCTTTCGAAAATTTATTTTCCCAATTGTATTTTGATAGTGTTAGCACATTTGACAAATTTCATACTTGGAACATAAAAGAAATAAGGAACAACTACGGCGTGTAAAAATCCTGTACGTTGTTTAAGGCTGTTCTCCAATCGACGGATCAACCAACTACAAACCAACCTCGGAGGAATTAATAAACATGAAGTGGAAGAACCGTGTAAAATACCTATACGTGAGTAAAATCAAAAACGAAGCTAGACGCTCGGAGGAACAAATGAATATGAAGTGACAATAAGCCGAAAAGGGAAGCCATTAATATTAGTCAGTACAGGCGAAAAAAATTGCTCATACACCAGAGGTGCATAAACGTGATTACAAATAAAACTTTTATAACCACCTGTTGCCCATATGAACATAGCTCAGGAAACTAACACCCAATAAAAACAAAGTATTAAATAATGTAATCAATATACAGGTTGTTCAGAGGTTGGAGGGAAAAATTACAGGAGATGAAAGCGGAGGGGTGGGGGCATCACGCACCTTTCAGCAGTTACAGGGTGATTCGTAAATCAGGATGTTAACTTACATGGGAACCGCTCTAGTATTTTTATCTTTTTATCTACACATCGTAGTGACCCCAACCTGGGCTCAAAAAATCACAATTTTGAAACCCTTTCCAAAAAGGTAAACACCGCCTCCTACCCCCAACCCCTTGGCCACAATCAACTCAGGAAAATGAAAAATTAACTTTTATTTCCCGATTTTTCACCGTTCGCCCAACTTCTCTCCGAAATTCACGTTATTAACATTCCTACTTCATATTGTTTTTAAGTTTCCTACCTTTCGAAAAAGATGCAACATGCCCAGGTAGAAAAAGGATACAAAAATGTATTTACAAAAATCCTTACACAGAATATCAGCACAATTGTTCGTGGTTGATAGGAGTGTACATTGGAGAACGACCATTACACCAAAGACTATGGAACCCACGTTACAAAGGATGTTCACTCCAGTAATTTAGCTTCTCATTTTTCGTGACCTCGGTACGGTTATTTTTCCCAACCCTTACCCATTGTGGTGAAAACGGGAGCTACAATGCTGAGGCGTGGCTTGGAATTTACATACATACATTTGCATTTGCATTCACGTCCGGTGTGCATAGGAAAAACCTATGATGAAAAAACGTAAACAAACTTATATGTGAACCCCTTCAATTTGTGAGGCAGGACTTCGAATTTCGGCAGTTCCTATCTGAAAAGCCTTGCGTATCGGCACCAAAACAATAACAGAAAAACCCTATGCTTTGCCGATACGCAAAGTAATAGGTGAACTCTGGTTGCATAGTGTTTGTCGGCACTTGTACCTGCTGCCGTCCTTCTTGCGTATTAGGCAATTTGAACGAGAATTTGGAACTGGAACCAGCTCTCTTTTCGACTAATGGGTAAATTTTTTGTTTTATTTTCTTGAAAAGTGACCATGGAGGTGGTATATTGCGTCGCAGAATTATAGTGAACATTCTTTGTAACTAGGTTCCATATTCTTTGATTTAACAACACGCCCTATCGCTCCTACTTAGATACCCCAGGCGGGCAACTTAATAAAGCCTCATTCTAATATTCGAATGAAGATGGCGCAGCTTTGATCGTCTTCACAATTCTCTCGGAAGTAAAAGTGTAGATAAATAATGTAACCATTACAAAATATTGTCAGAAGATGTAAAGCGTGTTGCTTTCGTGTTCTGTCGTCTACGAATCGTGTATGAATGAATTTTAAATAACAGCTAATAGTCACAATCACTATGCCATTGATTCTTCATATTACACATAAAAGTTAAGTGCCTCTTTACTCCAATTTTTCAATCGTCAAATAAATTTATTCGCAAATAAAATTGTCCCAATAATCAACTTGTGTTTGATTTAATAAAATCGGCCCTGAAATGCACAAACAATTTTATTCGCTATTCGCGCACTCATTCGCAACAACAATATTTACAAGTACGCCAATTCCCAAGAATAACAGCCACTAGATGTTTCAATTTATGTTCGGTTACAATCAGCTTTTACGATAGTTTAACGATGACCGACAGGGGGCTACCACGGTATAGAAAGACAAGGTATGATGCTCGTTTTTTTACCAGCGCCATCTTAGTTTTTGATGCGTGTCATACCGTACGTATCGTTGTATCAGTTGGCTTTCATTTCTCAATGAAGTCGGTTGTTTATTCATTTATTCAGTTTTTATAAGTGAAACGTACATATTTGTTACAGGAAAATGGTGATGTGTGCAGATGTGTATTGCAAAAACTATTGTGGGAAACCATCTGTGAACAACCCAATAAAATATCCACAGGTTTCCCAAAGACTCGAAAGTTTTGCATGAGTTGTTTAAAGTGTGTGGCGGAAAAGAAAATGTGGTGCTTCACAGGGATGGAATTTGTTCCGAACATTTTGAACAGAGTGCGTATAGGATGAAAGACATTATTTTAGATGTACCTTTATTAAAAAGGGAATTAAAAGAGGATACTATTCCCACAATTAATGTTATCAGCACGAGCTCTGGAAGGCTAAAGAGGCAAAAAATACGGAAAGGGAGGGAATTAGTTGAAGAAGCCTCAAAAGCCTATGAGCTGTAAGTAAATTGTACTATAATTGTAAATTCATATGTAATAAAATATCCTGTTTTAACAGATCTAAAGAAGTGAAACGGCTTCACATGAAGATTGCTTGGAAGCAGTAGAAGAAAGTGAACAAGTAACCCAAATGGAGAAAGAAACCCAAACAGAGTAACTATTTTTAGATTTTCTTGGGGACATAATTATTAAGTGAACGCATTATCTTAGGGCAGACCTTGATTGCGCGCGAGAAATAGCTATTTGTGCACAAGCTGCAGCGCGACGATGGAAAGTTTTGGCAATAAAGAAAATCACAAAGGAGCGGAACTACAAATCGAAGGAAGCTCATTTAAAGAGGCTGCTTACGCCAGACCAGCATAATCGTTTAGGCAAGAAGGGAAAACATTTCAGGTGGAGTAGTAAAGATATAGCTTCTTCTATATCTTTGTATTCCGCGGGGCCCGGTGCTACCGACTATTGATGAAAAGGGGGTTCCCTCTGCCAGCTGCGTCCACATTAAAGCAATAGGCAGCAAAATTAAAACTTAAGCCAGGTATGATATCTAACGTAATTGATTTATTAGCAAAAGCAGGATATGATAACAAAGAGAGAATTTGTGCATTATCATTCGATGAAATGAAAATAAAGTGTTTTGAGTATGATAAAATTAATGATAAGATTTTAAGTCCTAGCAAATATGTTCAAGTAGCTATGTTAAGAGGTTTATTCAAAAATTTTAAACAAATGATTTATTATGATTACGATTGTGCTCTAACTGCTTCCATTTTAAAGTTCATAATAGAAGAACTTGCGAAACTTTCATTTAATATAGTTGCTGTAGTTTCCGATATGGGACCCACTAATCAGGCATTATGGAGGGAAGTTAATATAAGCGAAAGTCAACCATTTTTCAGTACCCCAGACGATGGGAAAATTTTCGTTTTAGCAGATACATCACATTTAATTAAATTATTCCGTAATCACTTTTTAGATACAGGATTTAATTTAGATGGAAAAGTTATAGACGTAAAACCAATCAAGGAAATGGTACTTTCGGAAGGATCGGATTTAAAAATATGCCACAAATTGACGCAGGTACATCTCACTGTTGCGCAAGCAGGACGACAAAAAGTTAAATTCGCTATTCAACTTTTTCTCATTCCGTATCGAAATGCATTAGGAGATGCATTTCACTTGGTAGAATTAAATCGCCGAATTCATTAGAATGCAGCAAATTCATTAAACTAGTGAACAACTGGTTCGTTGTCTTCAATTCAAAATGAGCGGCAGCTTCAAGGGATAGAATTAAAGCTTTCGGGTTAGGGTTTGATATTCAAAATAAAATTATATGTAATATGACCGAAACTGTTAAAAAATTAAGGGCACCTAAATGTATAACGATTCTCCCCTTTCAAAAAGTTGTTTTGTTAAATAACACATCGTTACCTTTACTATTAAGTTATGTAAATAATTTGTATGAAATCAAATTTGTAATAACTAGACGGCTTAATCAGGATGAGCTGGAGTTTTAAAGGTAGTCTCCATGACCACCCTACACCTTCAGAATTCAAGTATAGACTTGGATCGTGCATATTGGGTAATTATTAATTTTTGGATGTTGCACAATTACTACTAATACAATTTTTGTAATTGCATTTTAGAATAACTAAGTTGTAATTTGATACTAATCTATTATATATCTGTTTGTGCCGTCCCGCTGATTAAAAAATATTAAGTACTAAGAACTATTTCTAATTATCTTTTAAATTATTTTAAATAATGTGTTTTTTTAATACAAGGGATATCCGACATTTCTCAGCAAGTGAGCGACTACAGCAACGTGGGAAGCAACGCCGAGAATTTTGAGACAGTAAACAGCGCTGACATTTGTGGAAGAATTTCTAGACGTCCATCACACAATACGCCAACAACTTGACGAGGAAGACGAATTAGATTTAGTAAACTTTGATGCACTGAGAGAAGATACACTGGAGCATTTAGCAGGATTTATAATAAGAAAATGTAACATTTATCATAGCGCAGAGGCACCCAGCACTTCGCCTGCATATACATGAGTGGATGAATTGTCCGAAGGAGGATTAATAAAGCCCTCTTCAGAATTCAACCGAAAAATTAGGGATTTAAAGAAAATTTTTGATAATTTAAATAAAACAGACATATATTTAGGTGGTCAATTTTTAAAAACACACATAGATAAATCAATATAAACATGTGAGTAGAGGAATACTGATCGCTGATCAGTAAAAAACTATTCAGTTGCTACAAAAAGTTTCACAATACAAGAACTGCATGAAACTAGTTCTCTTTGGAAAAAAATATATTTTACCTAGGTTATGATAATATTGTCCTCTGAAAAAAACCTTAATGTAACGATCAGTGCCAAACAAATCCCATCTGTTGTGAGGTCATCTGTAAGAGAAGCCCTCAAGGTTCAGAATCTTCCTGGCAACTCTGGCAATAAAACCTTACTTAGAAACAATTAGGATTAAGCATTGATTGAAGCCGTTTATAATTGTGTCGCTACAAGAGGATGAATTTGCAGAAACTAATAATGCAGCTGTTCAATTACAAATTTTCGGTTAGAAGTAATAAACGCCGGCTCAGGGGTAGGAATACAGGTAATTACGATGAAGGGTATCAGGGATATAAGTTAACACAACTTAAGCTTGAATTTTCGCAACGTGACACCTGCATGCGAACAGCAATTATTGACCAGCGATCGACGACCCGGCTGCTGACAGCGTCACGGGCCACCGCTGCCCCAATTACTAATCCGCTAACAGAGGCCTTGAGTAGGTTTTAAATATAGGAAATTATTGTAATAAGCTTAAGTCTGAATTTTAGCAATAAACGAATCGGACCTTCCGATTCAAGAAAAAATTTGATGTTTTATTTTTTTCGGTAATTAAATTCTGTAACATTTAACTGGCGCCCGAGCAGGGACCAGGTGAAAAAAGATTCGGTTTCGCTGTTAAGTAGTCCGCGCTAGGAAAAATCTCCAGATCGAATAAGTCCTCAAGTAGCACCGCGATCGAGTGGAAAGTGAATGAAAACAGCAGGTCCTCAAGGAGCACCGCACCAGCCGAATCAAAGGTCCTCAAGAAGCACCACAGCACCTGCGTCCCAGAACCACCGCTTGCCTAGAGGAAATAAGGCCCCTTAGTAGCCGTCATTGGAGTAATCGGAGTTAACAGAGTTAACAGCCACTCTACGCAAGATGCTAATTCGACTTCAAATAGCTTTGTAAGTTGTAGATTTTTAACTTTCAAGTGTATAGATAAAAAAGAAAAACAGAGAAAATTTATGTGAAAACTAACGAAAAATTGAACAAATAGCGAAAAGGCAAAAAATATAATATCAAGTGCGAAAAGTATTCAGAGAAAGAAAATTTTATATTGAAATTTTAATTTTATATTGAAAATGACCAAGTTTACGGGAAAAGATTTAATATAATTCCGAATAATCCCGCAAATTTCAAATTTCGAAAGTGGAAAAGTGTAAGCGTATTATAGTGGATAAAATACCTGTTTCTAATACGAGTTTCGGAAAAGAAAATTCTAATAAAGCAAATCATAATTATCGGAAGTAACGTGCGAGAATTCAAGAATTAAAAATAGTTTAATTAAGTTATAATTCGTGAAGTGACTAAATCCTTTAATATGGCTAATCCTAATCTGATTAGAGCCCCTGTTCTGAATGTACCAGAAAGTCCCAATCCTCAAGCCCAAGCGGCTCAACCCTCAGCATCTAATAGCGTCCCTGTCGCGAGTGGGGCATTAGATAGGATCGTAACAGCGGCGGTAAACCGCATTCTCCAAAGCGAAGGTCGCCAAATCATTAATTCCATAATTAATCCTAATGCTGATCAATTTGCCGGAACAGATCAAGCTATTCATCCACAATTTCGTGAAAATTTGAGCGAATTAGATAAAATACCTGATGTTGTGAGGTGTTTAAAAGAATTCATTGGGCAACCAGGCGAATTTAATTCGTGGAAGAAAAGCGTCGATCGGATTTTACATCTATACGAAACGAAGGTATTAAAGGAACCCCTAAATATTACGGTATCCTTAGTGTTACACGTAACAAAATTGTCGGACAGGCAGACATTGTACTAGAGTCCTATAACACCCCTTTGGACTGGAAGTGCGTTGCTCGATATCTAACAATGCATTAGGCCGATAAACGAGACTTACCCACTTTGGATTACCAAATGACATCTCTGGTTCAAGGGAACCGCGCGGTTCAAGAATTCTACCATACGGTATATTCTCATCTCTCTCTTATACTTAATAAGATAGGTTGCATGGAAATTAATCGTGAATCCTTGAATTTGTTAACTCAGACGTATCGGGATAAGGCGTTGATACTTTTTTTCAGAGGTTTGAATGGCGATTTGCCGAGACTCCTCGGCATACGAGAACCAGCAGATTTGCCACAAGCTCTGCACCTTTGCTTTAAATTAGAAAATCAGAATTACCGGACTCAGTACGCTAACTCACATAATGGACAATTTCGAAAGTCGAAATTCCAAGGTGCCCCTCAATCTTCGCTACGTAGGAACATTATAAGTCATAGTAAGCCTAATCCACTCCTCCGAACGGTACCCTCACCTTGTCGTGGTGGAGGAGCTTGCGCGCGTCGATGATTGACTGAGCTATGTCGACGGCAGCAGGGCGCTGCCGACAGGGTTTCGCATGTCGAACAGGTCAGTCTTGAGGCGTCAGACGAAGAAGGGTTACCACCATCCCAAATTCCATGGAAGGCAATCCTCTGGATATGTATTCTGCACGAGGTAACCAGCCTGTTGCTGGGAATCCTCCCGCTCAAGGAGCGGCCGGGGCAAGGAATGTGCAGGCCCCACTTCCATGTACTGCCGAGGTGGTGAGTCCAGGCCAAGGAGGAAGCCCCCTACTGGACTCCGATGATAGAATGTCGCAAGACGGACTATCATCGATTGGCACATTGACACAGTCAATGGAGAGCCTTCTTTGGGAACAGCAAAGGATCGGAAAGCAATCCGCTGCGACTACGGTTAATCCTGATCCCGCCACGGACAAGAACGCCCCCCCTTCAGCCACTATCGAAAAAGCTGAGGGGTTGTCCAAACGACAGCTGCGACGACTGAGGAGCAAAGAGAACAGAGCTAAGGCTAAGGAAGCGAAAGCCGACTTTGTCAAGGGCTCTATCACTTGCTCCTCGACTCCGGTGCCAGCTGCCGCCAAGAGAGGTAGGTCGGAGGAGGACTCGTCCACTCCGGCCACCTCGACTGGTGGAAGCTGCGCTGGAACTACCAGCAAGAAGCCCACGCAGCTCGTGAGCAAAAATAAACGGAGGAAAGTCGTTAAGACCGGTCTCCCAAAAATTTGCTCACCGGACGAGGCAAAGGGGAAACCCGATCCTCGTTCCGAGTCGTTAGAAGGTGCGGCTCCGTCGGGTTCAAAGACAGCGGCCGGGGCAGGGGAAAAAGCTTCGCTGAGGCTGCTTCCCAAGCCCTTGTTGCTGTAATTGCAGCCGACAACCCACAAAGAGAAATGTCGCAACGACATGTAACCTTTGTGGAAGACCACATTTGGAAGCTTCTGGGAGAAACCAAAGAGGCGCCCAGGTTTGAGGGAATGGTCTTTCGTGACGGAACCTTAAAAGTTCAATGCACGAATGAACACTCTCTCGAATGGCTGCTTTCAAATGTGGCAAAATTTCCAGCTTTAGATGGCATAAAATTTTCTGCTACAAGAGGTAGCGACATGCCAAAGCTGGTTCGGGCAGTAGTTTGGATCCCGGGCCCACGCAAGGCACCTGGTGAAATCTTTGCCCGGCTACGTAACCAGAACCCGGGACTGGATACTAAGTACTGGCGTATTCGTGCGTTCAGTAGCAAGAGGAAGAACCCCGGTGACCCGGAAGGCTCCACTCTTGCGCTGGGCGTGGACACGGAGTCGCTAAAAGTCCTGGAGTCTGTTTACGGGCTTCGTCCCCATTTAGGTTTTGGAAGAGTGAAATTTCATGTTTCCAGAAAATAAATGCGGACAATGAGTGAAATGCGGAGCAGTCGACACCATGTCCACTGACTTGAATATCACTCAAATAAACCTGCAGCACAGTAAATCGGCCACTGCTATTCTCAGTGGAAGATTAAGTAAACTGCAGACAGTCCCCCAAATAGCACTAATACAGGAACCATGGGTATGCAGAAAACGTATCTGTGGTCTCGGTATGATCAACTGGGGGCAACTCTTTCATTACGAAAGAACGGGACGACCGCGAGCGTGCGTGTTCGTTTCTAACACAATTGAAGCCACGATGTTAAGACAATATTGCAGTCAAGACGTCGCACAGTGGGCCAGAATGATTTTTAGGTGACCAAAAATCGATTTTGGTCATGTCACCGATTTTAAAAATTGTAATGCCATTCGATAGTAAACAGAATGTACTATCTTGTGGCAAAATTTTTTTTTCAATATTTACCCCCCCTCTTTGTGTTTGGAATAGATAAAGTTAGAGAAAAATTTGAACAGCTAATTTTTTAAAAAAATGTTCAAGTTTTTTATGATTTCAAAGTTCTTTTGTAAAAATATTTGTATGGAGAGGTTGAATTGTTATTAATGAAATCACTTACTAAATAGGAGAAGCTATTATTAGGCCAATAACTTATGATAAAAGTGAAATAGTTTTTTAATAATAGCATTTTAATTAAAAAGGGGAATTTTTCGCTACAATTTGAATTTCTTTTTAACTTTTAAAAAAATGGCCGCAAATGGCCATGCTCTCACTGGTATCAAATTAAAGTAGAGATCCTCCTGCATCGTTTAAAACAAAAATTGGCTGCGGCGACCTGCGGTCTTCGGAGAAAAGTGCATTTGAAGTAAAGTCTACCTTGTTGTCTTCTGCGTATTTTCACACAAAATTCCCATTTGTGCAGGAATTTTCTGAATTTTAAGGCTGCATAATGCTTGTTTTGGAAATTAATTATAGTTTTCCTATTAAACCTTTAGGATTAATGACATCATTAATATTTAAAGAAGTTATATTAGTACGTTTTATGACATTTTTAACTGACTTTGGCTTCCTCTGTATATGCGCCCTATTCAATATGTGTTTATGACTTCCAGGTAAATATGTACATATGGTGATTATTGACTTTGTTTTTTATGACACCTAATTAATATTTATTGTTATAATTACCTGAAATAAGGGACAGTTAGACAGTTGTAAATTTTAATTGTTTATGTGTTTAAAAGCATAATTTGCAAGTAGGTGGAAGTAACGTTTATGACATTTTTAACTGACTTTGACTTACTCTGTGTATACGCCCTATTTAATATGTATTTATGACATCCAGGTAAATACGTGGTGATTATTGACTTTGTTTTTTATGACACCTAATTAATATTTATTGTTATAATTACCTGAAATAAGGGACAGTTGTACATTTTAATTGTTTGTGTGTTTAAGGCATGATTTGAAGGTAGGTGAAAGTAACAGAAATCGTAGGTATTTAAAGGAAAGATATTTTGCGTATTGACCATTCTCTATCTTAATTGAAAAGAGGAAACACACGACTTTGAATAATTTGCAAATTAAAAATTACTAATAAAATAAGAGTATTTTGAGCTAGGAGAAATTTAGTGTTATACACTGATTATACACTGTGTTTTGATTTGTGCTTGTTTTACAAATATATAGTGATTTGTGCTTTGATTTGTGCTTGTTTTACAAATATATAGTGATTTGTGCTTGTTTTACAAATATATAGTGATTTGTGCTTTGATTTGTGCTTGTTTTACAAAAAAGTGCTCCAAAAAAACATGGAGATTTCGTATTGTGAACTGTATAAAATAATCCGTGATAATAATATTATAGAATATGAAGACTTTGTGCGTGTACTTTCAAATACGTATAATGATAAAATTTTTGGTGCAGAAATAGTTCGACGATTCTTTCGCAATTTCAGGAAAAGGTGGCAACTCAGTGCTAGAAACGCACAAACATTTGAAAAACAGAATGAATCGTGGTTAAATAAAACAATGGAAATCAGTGCTCCGGAAATGCAATCTTCTCAACCATCAACTTCAACATCTGCGACGCGTTCATCTTTACCTTCTACATCAACATCGGAATTTTATTCATCCACATTGGAACCTTCTGCATTAACATTGGAACCTTCTACATCATCCGGCAGGGGGAGACCAACTAAATCCCTGGATCAGTGCTCAGACATCACCAAAAAGCGAAAACTTAAAGACCATAATGAGAATTTATCAACGGAATTAATAAGCCAATCACTTCGCCAACGATATACGTCCGAAAAATTAGTTCAAAAAGCCTCGATTGTAAAAGCTGTTGATGAAGCTAGCCCAACCCGTGTGAAGAGAATTAAGAAGAGTATCCCCACCCCAGAAGACCAGCCGCAGAAATTTACACCAGAGGAAGCTTTGTCCTTGTTTTTAGACTTGGGACTTTCTAAAGACAAGTACAATTTTCTTATACATGAATTGAAAAAGAGGAACCACGATGCTTTGCCAAGCTATAACAAAATTGTCGTTGCAAAGAAAGAATGTTTGCCTGAAATGCTGCAGACTACCGACACTTCCGCTTCGGTGCCTCTTCAAAATTTACTTGATTCAACCGCGGACAGAATTTTAAAGATAAAACCTCAGGATGAAATCGAGGCCTTAGATGACACCACTTTAGTGTTAATGAGTAAATGGGGATGTGATGGATCTTCGGGGCAAAGCGAATACAAACAACGAATTCCTGGAAATAGTGACGAACATATAACAGACGCCAATTTATTCGTAATGTCATTGGTTCCTCTTCGTTTAAAATGCAGCACTACCGAAAACTTAGTGTGGAAAAATCCTCGTCCATCATCTGCACATTTCTGCAGACCTATTAAATTTAAATATTTAAAGGAAACAAAAGAGTTGGTTCAAAGTGAAGTTGACCTCGTGAATCAGGAAATAAATGCATTACTACCAACGAAATGCTTAGTTAACGGCAAAGAAATAGAAGTAATTCATAGGCTTTACTTAACAATGTGTGATGGCAGAGTAATTCAATTTGTGACGGACACCACATCATCGGCAACTTGTAATATTTGCCAAAAAAATCCAAAAGATTTTCGAAATACGGAAGAAGAATGCGATGTTGAAGAAAACTACCAATACGGACTTTCACCTCTTCATGCAAGGATTCGATTTATGGAATTTATATTGCACATGAGTTACGACTTGAGCTTCACTGATGAGGGTGTACGAAATAAGCCTGAGAATAAGCAAAAGAGACTGGAGGAGAAACACAGGATACAACAAGAGTTCAGGCGACAACTTGGTTTAATTATTGATAGACCTAAGCAAGGATTTGGAAGTACAAATGACGGCAACACAGCGAGGAGGTTTTTTGAATACCCGGACATAACAGCAGATATTACCAAAGTGGACGTGGAAATTATAAGGAGATTTAAGACCATATTAAATGTTCTTTCTTGTGGTCTTCCTATAAATGCTCAAAAATTCGGAACATATGCAGCACAAACAGAAACTTTATTAAATTATAAATATCCATGGAGGAAATTAACAGCAACAGTCCACAAAGTTTTAAGACATGGGAAAAACATAATACTCCACTGTCTTTTACCAATTGGCGAATTGTCTGAAGAAGCCCAGGAAGCCAAAAATAAAGACTACAAGCACTACAGATACCACAACACCAGAAAAATTTCAAGGAAAGAGCACAACATTGATCTCATGAATATGCTGCTTATATCATCAGATCCATACATCTCATCATTTCGGAGAGTACGGGACAAACGTTTAATCGACAGGGAATATCCAGAGGAAATGGCTTATTTACTAGATATGGATGAAGATATAGATGATATGTTTGAAAGCATATAAGGTATTGTAATATAAATATATTGTAGTAATATAAATATAATAATATAAATATATAGTGAAATAAATTTTTTTTTAAATTTCGTTTTTTAATATATTTGTAAAATTAATTTTTTTTTTATTAAATATTGTTATGAAGATAATGAAATAATTAAAGACTAAGTTAAACATGTTGTTAAAACTTTTAAAAAAACATAAATAGTTCATTTATTGACAAATTCAAATTTTGTTGCTTTATTTTGAGGCACCCTGTAAACCAATTGAATTTTTTTTTTATCACATAGAGGGTCATAATGTCAAGATATATTTCCCAAAGTTTCATTACGATATCTTTAACACAACAAAAGTTACAGATTTTTGATAGCTGCCAAGTCGTTTTGGCCCACTGGTCGTAGCAGTGAAAGTATCCTACAAGATTTCTGAGGCTAGGCAAGAGGCCATTATTGTCTCAGCCTATTTACCCTATGAATCCATCAGTCCACCTCCCCCCCGTGAACTTATGGAAATTGTAAGATACACAGAATCTAATAATTTAGGTCTGGTGATTGGATGTGATGTCAATGCCCAGCACACCATATGGGGCAGCAGTAAATGCAACCCTAGAGGTGTAAAACTATTAGACTTCGTTCTGTCGCATGATCTCGTGGTTAACAATGTGGGCAATGATCCAACCTTTGTCACGAGTAGGCGACAGGAGGTAATAGATCTGACACTCACCAATAGGAGGATGCCTAATTTCATTACCAACTGGCGAGTCCTAGATGAGGAGTCTCTCTCGGACCACAGATACCTAAATTACAGAATAGCCATTGATGATATACTCATCCCGGCTGGACGTAATCCAAGGAAAACTGACTGGGACAGGTACAAACAGATTCTCTCGGTGAAAGAAATCTATGTACCCAAGCTCCGCTCAACCAAAGACATTGAGGATGAGACTCAGAAACTGAGTCGGACCTTGACAGACTCTTTTGAGAAAGCTTGTCCGGTTAGGAAATGCCGAAGTGGCAAAAGCGTCCCCTGGTGGAACAATGATCTTTCTAGGCTTAGGAAGAAAACCAGGAAGCTTCTAAATAGAGCTTTAAAAACTCAAAAAGAAGACGACTGGACAGCCTATCGAACCCTGCAGCGCGAGTATAAGTACGAGGTAAGGACTTCCAAGGTCTCGTCTTATAGAAGATACTGTGAGGAATTGACAGGCATGAGGGAATCAGCTAGGCTGTATAAAGTCTTTCAAAAAGACAATACTGCTTAACTTAACTCCCTCCGCAAACCTGACGGCGGATACACGGGTTCCAAACAGGAAGCTTTCGAGATCCTGGTTCAAACCCACTTTCCGGGCAGTCATAAGATTCAAACGAATCAGAGTCTAGTAGGGTCTCCAGAAAGGGTAACCATCACTAGACGGGACAGATACATAGCATCCAAAGTTGTGACGGAGGAGAAGATTGAATACGCTTTGTCCTCCTTCGAGAACTATAAGACCCCAGGTCTGGATGGTATATATCCGGCTATGCTAAAAGCAGGAGGTCACCCCCTAGTTTTAGCACTAAACAAGATATTTAGGGCCTGTTTAACCTGGGGTTACATACCAACTGCGTGGCGTAAGGTCAGAGTGGTCTTCATTCCTAAACCAGGCAGGGAAGACTATGCTCTGGCAAAAAGTTTCAGACCAATCAGCTTGACATCGTTCCTGCTGAAATGTCTGGAACGGCTGGTAGAAAAACATATCAGAGGTGAAACGTTGAGGAGGCGTCCCCTTAATGAATACCAGCATGCCTATAGGAGTGGTAGATCCTGCGAGTCCGCATTGCACGATCTAGTCACAAAGATAGAAAGGGCTTCGGATGAGGGGCTCTACGCTCTTGGGGTTTTTGTTGACATTGAGGGGGCCTTCGATAATGCTGCGTTCCCATCGATGTGTAATGCTGCCACCGACCGTAGATAACGTGCTTATTAGATGGATTTACTCTATGCTATCACAGAGGCTACTTTTCGCGGAATGCGGCACCGATACGGTAATGAAGGTAGAGAAAGGCTGCCCACAAGGAGGAGTACTCTCACCGCTACTGTGGTGCTTCTTAGTAGACTCACTTTTAGACGAACTACAAAGTCTAAATATACACATACAGGCATACGCTGACGATGTGTGTGCACTTGTTTGTGGTGACTCGCTTAGTGTTGTCTGCAGTAAGATGCAGAAAACCCTAGACAAGATCCAGAACTGGTGCGAGAGACAAGGCTTATCAGTGAATCCTTTGAAAACAACACTTGTGTTGTTTACTAGGAAAAGGAAACTCGTTAACCTTAGGCTCCCAATTCTGAAAGGTGTAACCATTCAACTCTCCAAAGAAGTGAAATATCTAGGGGTAACTTTGGATATTAAACTGACTTGGAAGGCTCATGTCGAACACAAAGCATCTCGAGCATTGAATGCCTTCTGGCAATGCAGAAGAGCTTTTGGGAAGACATGGGGTCTGAAACCCACTATTGTGCACTGGATGTACATAGCTATAATTAGACCCATCATTACATATGCGTCAGTGGTCTGGTGGAGTAGAACGGAGCTAAAAACTACCTGTTCTATTCTCAACAGAGTACAGAGGGAGGTCTGCATAGGGATAACGGGAGCACTTAGCTCGACCCCTAGTGCGGCCCTCAACGCAATGCTTAATTTGCGGCCCCTGGACCTTGCAATCCAGGAAGAGGCAATGAAAGCTATATGTCGACTAAGAAAGTGTGGACTATGGCATGATGAACATGCTATTGGACATGGCGTCTTAACCCGAAGGCTAGAAGAGCATGTCGCTTCTCTTAATATGCCGACAGACGGTATGACGCATATTACCATGTTCGGAAGAAGATTTCAGATAAGTCTTCCGGCAAAGGAAAAATGGGACGATCCCAACACCTTGCTGAATGGATTAACTGACGTCTTCTATACAGACGGATCGAAAACCTTAACAGGCACGGGCGCTGGATGGTATTTGAACGAAGCAGTCAAATACAGCATATCACTCGGTACAACCTCAACGGTTTTTCAAGCCGAAGTGTTTGCCATTCTCGAAGTGGCTAACTGGATAATTGCCAATAGGTGGAAGAGTAAAAGGATTGGCATCTGCAGCGACAGTAAGGCGGCTCTTGTCACTCTACTTAACCCTACCACCAGGTCAAGAATTGTCCAAGAATGTAAGAAAAGACTTAACTCTGCTGCCAAGCACAACCAAGTCCATCTTATATGGGTCCCCGGTCACCAGGGAATCGATGGTAATGTGGCCTCTGACGCTTTAGCGAAGGAAGGCGCGAACTGTCCCCCTATGGGACCGGAGCCCATCATTGGTGTTAGCCCCACAGTGTTGAAAAACTGGATAACTAGATCCATGGATTCAATACATGGTCAAAGATGGTCCAATATATCAACATGTAAATTCACCAAATGGTTCATTAGCCGGCCGGACAGCAACACTGCTAAACTCCTACTTAACTTAGGTAAGATAGATTGCAAAATGCTTGTAGGGACGGTTGCGGGACATAACACATGCGGTAAGCATATGAATACCCTAGGGATCATTAGCGACCCAACGTGTCCTTCGTGTGGGGAGGACGAGGACAGCACGGAGCACTTCCTCTGTAACTGTCCGGCTTTCTCCCGAGCGCGCATGACGGCGTTCGGCGCTGATGTAATGAGAATGGAGGACTTCAATTCTCAATCCCTATCCGATGTTCTTAGTTTCGTAAAGAGGACTAAAAAGTTTGGATAGGGCGGGGGTTGAGTGCAATGGACCGTGGTCTGAGCGCTTGAGGCAGTCGCCTCCCCCCTACCTATGAAAAAAAAAAAAAAAAAAAAGCCTAATCCACAAGTAAATAAACCGGCCTTCTACCCGCAGCTAGCATTCCTACCCCAATCAGCCCCTACTCCTTACTATCAAAATTCCTTTAGAGCATCTCCGTTTAATCCAAATAATCGGTAGAATCAACCGCCTATGCCAACTCGCCCACTAGCACCTAAGCCACAGCCGAAGCCCGAACCGATGGACGTCTACCAAAGCCTCAAAACAAGAAGAATCAATTACATGAAGAACACCCCAAACACAATCAGGGCCAGCAGTTCCCAATAAGGCCCAACGTAACTTCCATACCGAATCTCAGGAGATTAACCAAACTGAGCAAACTAATGCAGGAATCTAGTAACGAAGGTTACGATCACTCATTGGCAGAATATGCAGAGCAATATGAGGAAAAAAAAGACGCGACCGAAGAATTCGTCAATTATAGTGACATACATTTTTTAGACTAAACTGCTCTTCCCTGCCTTATTTCGAATGCAGGACGAAGAGTGGTAAAATTCTCAAAATACTGATTGATACCGGCTCTAATAAGAATTACATTCAACCGCATCTTGTCCCAAACCCTATTCCCAACACGCAACCCTTCTATGCGAATTCAGTAGGTGGAAACACTAAAGTTACTCACCACACACTAGTAAATTTGTTTGGCCTGCAAGACACAAAAAGAAAATTCTTTTTATTAAATTCCCTTAAATCTATCGATGCTATCCTCGGAAACGATAGTCTAAAAGATCTATCCGCGGTAATGCACACAAAAGAAAACTATATGGCTATAAGAAATAAAGTAAAAATCAAACAGTGTTTGGATAATCACTGGACCCAATAATGTGTATTCATTTATACCGCCTGGCATCACCGCATCGCACTATCCTCTTATTTATTATAAGAGAACAAGAAGCGGATCTTCGAATAATTGCAGCATCACATCCATCTCTCGGATTTGAGAAATGAGGAAGCTGATAGGCGAGCAATAAATAGGCCAGATAACAGCGGACCGTAAAACTGATAACAGCAGCAGACCCAAGTGAATATAATTGTACAGGAGCCGAAGAAAGGGAATAAAGCGCAACATACTCAACCCAAAGAAATCTTTAATTTCTCATCCCGAACAAACAGTGTACTTATTCATCAGTTAATAAAATAGAAATTAGGACTCAGCATATGAACTCGGAAAGGAAAAAATTAACGCTCTAACCTAAGAATTCCCTAAATTATTTACCGAACCGGATGAAAAATTGACTTTCACTACCGTGGTCAAGGGAGAAATTCGAACCACTTCCGATACCCCAGTCTATTCTAAATTTTACCCCTATCCAATGGCCTTAAAAGATGAGGTCGAAAAACAAGTCCGACAACTCCTTAACGATGGAGTCATTCGACCCCCTTATAACTCACCGGTATGGATAGTGCCAAAAAAAGCCGACGCCTCTGGCACAAAGAAATATAGAATGGCAGTCGACTACCGAAAATTAAATAGTATCACTATAGCAGACAAATACCCAATACGGGAAATAAATGAGGTACTATCCCAACTAGGTCAAAACAAATGGTTTTCAGTTACAGATCTCAAGAGCGGATTCCATCAAATTCCTCTTAAAGAATCAGACATCGAAAAGACTGCTTTTTCCGTGAACAACGGCAAATACGAGTTCACAAGACTACCGTTCGGTCTGAAAAATGCACCTTCTATATTCCAGAGAGCACTTGACGATATTCTTCGAGAGCATATCGGGAAAATCTGTTACGTTTATATAGACAACATTGTGATCTTCAGCAAGGATGAAGAAACACATTTTGAAAACATCAGGAAAATTTTTCAGACGCTAAAAAGGGCGAACATGAAAGTTCAACTCGACAAATGCGAGTTTTTTCAAGAGAAAGTAGAATTTTTAGGCTTTGTTATCTCGGCAGGAGGCATAAGAACTAACCCTGCAAAAGTCGATGCCATCATTAATTTTCCACCTCCCAAAACATTAAAAGACCTGCGATCTTTTCTCGGCCTTTCAGGGTATTATCGCCGATTTATTAAGGGTTATGCTAATCTGGCGAAACCTCTTACTGTCCTCTTAAGGGGGGAAGGAGGAAGAATTTCAAAAAATCTTTCAAGCAAAAAAATGATCAATCTTTATAAAGAATCTCTTGAAGCTTTTAAAAAAATTAAGAACTCTTTAATATCAGAAGACCTACTTCTAGTCAACCCCGATTCTAAAAAGGAATTCCAACTTACAACGGACGCTTCAGACTATGCGATTGGAGCGGTATTAGGTCAAAACGACAGACCCATAACGTTTATCTCACGAACACTCAATAAAGCCGAAGAGCATTACGCGACAAACGAGAAAGATAGGCTCGCTATAATTTGGGCTTACTTCCCTTAGAAGTTACCTCTATGGCTCAGCGAAAGTCAAGATCTTTACAGATCATCAACCGCTGACATACACCCTTAGCAATAAGAATAATAACAACAAGATGAAAAGATGGAAGGCCATACTAGAAGAGTATAACCACGAATTGATATACAAACCTGGAAGAACGAACGTGGTAGCAGATGCTCTCTCTAGGCCTCCGATAACATTCATAAACTGAGTAACTGAAACTCAACACAGCAGCGATAGTTCGGGCCATTATCTTATTCCCACCACAAAAGCACCTATAAATGCATTTAGAAACCAGCTGATACTTCAAATTAATGACGATACTAGCTATCAATTCAAAATTCCATTTCGCACTTACCACAGGCACATATTTTCGCAACCAGATTCTTCCGAAGATCAGCATTTTCAAAAGATATCTTAATCCGAGCGTAATTAATGGCTTATTTACATCCGAAACGGGGAAAATCCAGGAAATTTACTCATCTCACTTCAGGAAATGTAAAATTCGATTTACCCAAACACAGGTGGAGGATCTCACCATATAGAAAGAAAAACGAGGAAATTCTAAAGACACATAAAAGAGCGCATCGTAATACACGTGAGAACAAAATCTAACTGTTAGAAAAATTTTACTTTCCACAAATGAATGCTAAAATAATTAATTTAGTAAAGCAATGCTTAATATGTAGGGAACAAAAGTACGACAGACACCCGAACTGCCCCGAATTTAAACAAACACCAATCCCACAATACCCAGGCGAAATTCTCTATATAGACGTTTATTCCACGGAAAGGAAATTAATATTAACGGTGCTAGACAAGTTTTCAAAATATGCTCAGGTAAAAATATTAAAATCCAAAGCAATCGAGGATGTTAAAGAACCTTTACGTGAGCTACTCTTCTCTTTCGACGTTCCACGAGTAATAGTAATTGACAACGAAAAATCCCTAAACTCCTCTTCAATAAGTTTCATGATCCAAGATCAACTCGGTATTCTAATCTTTAACCCCCCCCCCCCTTACAATAGTACAGTAAATAGCCAAGTCGAAAGATTTCATTCCACCCTTACAGAAATAATGCGATGCATAAAAGCGAATGGAATACAAGGAACCTTCCCCGAGTTACTCGACCGAGACGTCTATGAATATAATTTTTCTATACATTCGACTACAGGGAAGAGACCACTTGAAGTGTTTTTCGGAAGAAACATGAGCGTCAACCCAGCCGATTATGAAAAAGCTAGACAAGACAATATCATTAGTGTAACAACGCGACTGGTTTTCGACTCTCTTTGATCCACTCCCTGGCATGCCTGCTAGTGATCTGCCGATCCCTCGCTAGGAAACGCATCCCTTTTATACCTTCTAGGAGCATAACTTCGCAGTATTTGCATAGTCCTTGCAGTTTATCACCACGCTAATGCATGGCGCGCCAGACCAATTAAACCCTTGGTCCTGCCTAATATTCAGGCGCAATCATCTCGACCGATCATTACGCCCTTATACCCTTCCTAGCGAGGTTTATTATCACCCATACTAGGGAGAAGACAATCGGAACCAGATGTTTTATTCACCCTTATTCCACACTCCGACGGAGAACTTGTCCGACGTAAACTGTACGATACGACGTAACATTTTTTCGTATTCCGCACTACGAAGGGATCTCGTGAAAGCACTGCCATATCGGAGTCTTTTCGATTCACTCCGAAAAGCAGCTGTTAAGTGTCAAAAAAATATTAAAATAAGTGGTTGAAGTGAATTTATAAAGCAAAAGGTGGCCAAAGTGTGTTAAAGAAAGTGTTTAAAAAAAAAATCTGAATTAAAGGGTACCTACGCATGTTTATCAAGCTATCGTGGGTCCGGGTCGAGGCCATAAAACCCAGAAATGCAGGCAAACAAAGGATATTGGGGAAACGAAAATTCGTTAAAACCCAAATCCTGCGCAACCACTTTATTACAGTTTGTTGCGGTTTTCTGTTTTTTTATTTCTTACCTTACTTAGGGCAGAATTACATTGTTGTGCAAAACAATAACAACCATTACAGTACGAAACTTAAATTAGTGTTTATCCTTCATTTCATTTAGTGGAACATAAAAAGCTAATCCTGATTTTCCCCTTTCATAAAACAGGAGAAATAACTGACATCGCAACAAATTACAATTCAATTTATTGAAAATAATTTAAAAAACGATCAAACTTGGGTACATGCTAGTGTGGAAAACTAAAGCAACATTTTAGTTGCCTCCCTAGTACTTTCCATGATAGTCCTTATTTTGAATAATCCCAGCACAACTTCGTGGCATAGACCCTATTAACTACATAATAGTAGATTTAGCTATGCTTTCCTACTCTTTTTTTCCCGTGTTTTCATTGATTACGCTTTATTTCTAAAACGACCGTTATTTAAGGATCCTGAAAAGATTTTCAATGAGATTCAAATTTGATAATTGAGACAGTCAATCAAGAACTTGAATCCCATTATCATTAACCAGCTTTGATGTGTGTTTCCGGTAATAAAACACTATTTAAGTGGCAAGTTTAAATTCTCCGACACACTAATCGCGTCGGAGATTTTCTCCCGAAAATCGTGTGTACGTCGGAGTGCGGAATATCAAAAAGTTACGAAAGTAGAAATTCGGAGTGCGAGTTACGATGCGGAAGATTTCGGTCATTACGTCGGAGTGTGGAATACGACACGGAGAACTCCGGAGAAATCTTACGTTCCGTCGGAGTGTGGAATAAGGGTGAATAACTTTTCACGGAATCACTATGCCTTTAAGTTATTAATTAAAAATGTTACTATGATTTTTAGAACCCGACCCCACTGTAACAACACAATTGCCTTTTATTTTCATGTAATGGATTCCTAGCTGCTGAAAACCTCTTAAAATAATTGATTGTTTCTTTTTACTCATTTATTGACTGCATGATTATCCGAAATTGCTGTCCTTTGATAATTATTTTAAATTTTCGAGTGTAAATCTAAACTTTGACGTCACAGTCCTCTCAGCTGGTAAATGTCATAAACGAACATCATACCTTGTTTCTCTATACCGTGAGGGGCTACGGCTAATTTTGCCGGAACTTTTATATTACGTTGGCATATACGTGAAATATGAAGGTTAGACAAGTGTAGGACCAATAATTTTTATATCCTTTTCTGTCCCCCTTAGATACCCGGTGGTTTAATGCTCGGGAATTTTTTATGGAAAAAGTAAAAATTGAGTGAGATAATAACAGAAATCGGTTCGTGACAATTTAATTTTTTATTATTCAGTTATGCTTAATTATAATTGTGCGGGGTTTTTGTGCATTTTGATTGGCATAATTTGCCAAAAAGGTTTGAGCCTAAGTTAAAACTGATACCATTTTTTAAACGTGTGTTATCAGTCTAGTATATATAACTCAGTGCCTACAATAGATGTAATTAGCACGTTTCACAAATTAAAACAATTTAAAATAATCAAAATTCCACCTTATAACCAACTTTTAATGGAAATAAAATAAAAAACAAGCACAAAATTACCTCTTTGCTCGTTTACACATTGCACTTGAGAAATCTAAATTTCCCGTTTGTTCTATACTTAACCGTCAGTCTGACAATGATCATTCATTTTTGACATTCATTATTCTTATTTTTGGCTTCGCTCACATACAGGGATTTTACACGGTTTTGCCATATTAATTCGTTCCTCCAAGCCTACGCCCTCGATATTCATCCATTCCTCCGAGACTACGTCGCCTTGTGTTCTCTGCAGTGTAATCTACACTAGTAGGCTTTCCTGGGGCTGATAGAGGAGCGTCTGACAATTTCCGAAACATATTTTTTGGTTATGTAGCAGATTTTTTTTAGTTTATATTAAATCGAGATTTCTTATTTAAAATGTTGAAACAAATAGTTGGTACAATAAATCGACTAGTTCGTCAGTCTCTTAATCCAGTATTTTTTCGAAGAACTCATCGAAGTACCCGAATTCATGTACCTAACCAAGCAAATGGTGTTACTAGCCGGAAAATTAGTGACGAGAAGTCTGAATTATACAAAATAGAACTACAATTCTTTGGAGTTGGTGATCAAGTTTCTACAGAGATGCCACTGCAAAATGAGAGACATAAAATATTGCAGCATGAAAAGTCCCTAAAAATGCTTAAGCATCCTAAGACTATGTTAAAGTCTTCAGATGAAATAGAATGGTCTAAAACTCGTGTAACACAATCATCACTCGTTGTAAGAGATACCACCCTTGGACTAGAATACACGAAATTGAAATTGAATGATCCACTGCTAGCTAAACTAATTTTGGTGGCTAAGTCACGGAAACACAGGGATAAGGCAAATCACATTGTCATTGAGGGTAGGAAGTTGATTGTGGAGGCCCTAGAATGCGGATGTAAGTTGCGTTACATTTTATTTAGTGAAAAAGATCAACTGGCACTCATTCGAGACAATTTGAAATCGTTAAAGGAAGGAAAAATAATTAAAGTGCCTAAACAGGATCTTCGAGTCTGGTCTGCTCTCACGACATTTCCTGGCATCTTAGCGATATTTGATCGTCCTGAAAATAATAGTAATCTCCCATTAAAAGTTACTACTCTGCCGATATCTGTGATTTGCGACAACATTCGCGAGCCAAATAATTTGGGAGGCATAATTAGATCCTGCGCAGCAATACCATGCACTCAAGTGATAGTTCTGAAGGGCTGCTGTGATCCGTGGGATACAAAAGCCCTACGAGGGGGCTGTGGGGGACAATTTCGTATCAAAATTCACTATGGGCTACCTTGGGATGAGATAGACAAACAACTGCCAAACGATTACCGGGTCTTTGTTGCAGAAAATAAGGTGGACAGAGCCAATAAATTAGAAGGGCAGAATTTGGAAGCTTATAGCAACATTCAGCTTTCAGATAGTCACAACGTCTTAGTAATTGGTGGTGAGAGCCACGGTATCAGCAAAAAAGCCTATGAGTAAGAAAATCGGAAAATATACAATTTTTAGTTTTGCTATCTAGAATTCCATATATTCCAGATTTTTGGCGGAAAAAGGAAACGGAGGGACTTGTTTGCACATACCCATTGCTGAAGGAGTGGAGAGTTTAAATGCAGCTTCAGCAGTTACTTTGATACTTTTCGAAATGCGTAAATTATTAGCTAGACAGTAAAAGTTATATTTAAATTAAGTAAAAATATTTTTGGAATCTCTTATATTTGGCTTTTTTCATACCTGTTCGAATTCTTTTCCGTTAGTAAAACAAATTCAAAATCTTTTTAAATACTTTTTCCTAAGTACTGCCCTGGCGCACTTAACTTTTCCCTACATGAGCAACTAAATTTTTCTTTGGGTAAATGAAACCTTTTCAATGCCCCCACCGTTGTGCAGTAGCTTCGACTCTTTAAATTTTCATTCATAAGAAGGAATAGAATTTTTTCCCTATTTATTTTTCCCATGTAAATACGATGAAAGGGTTGAAATAAGGGGTAAATGTTGCGTGTTTGTTAGGTCGAATCCACCACTTTTGCAACTTCACAGGTGTAAAAAGGGGAATCCAAATCGACATTTTTTATTCGAATGAAATCGAATCCGCAGTACCTGTTTTTGTCTCGTTAAAAAATATACTTGATATTTTTATTTTGTATTTAAATTCGCAGTTTTTCTCATTTGTTTTTATCATGTGACTATGGAATAATTTTAAATTCAATTAAACAGAATCTTTAGTTATTCCCAAAAAGAGTTATTTTGAGAGGGTTTTGCTCTTTGTGATATTGAATTAATTTATTTTGAATTTGGTGATGGGAGGAAAGTGCTATTAAATCGTTGATAAAGATAGAAACGACTTAAATGCTACCACTCACGTGTTTCCTTTTTCCCTTATACAGTTAAAGGTAACGAAAAACTTGTTTTTAATTTTCATCGGACCGAAAATAAGGGAAAAAGTGTTATCAATAGGAATACAATTTCTAACCACTAGGCTACATTTCATGCTGCTAAATTATGCAATCAGTAAATATAAAGATCTTGCGGCATCTTTGATAGGTGCAACTCAAGAAAACACAAAGGAGGACATGACGAAAGTTTGAATATCCAACCTTAAATGACAAAATGCACGGTACCCTACCATTATTACATTTATCAGCCGACAATTTGTCCAGCATGGATTTTAATTAAGTCTATCATGGATTTTAGTTAAAGTGCCTAATTAAATGGAATCGAAGACGGCATCGATTCGAGGCTATAAGACATCCGGTTGTAGAAGATTTCGATTGAACAATGATTATAAAGGAAATATCCAAAATGGTAGAGGCTAGCTGGAGACACCAAACTAGCCCTATTCACATTCAGCTACTGCTACCGTTGTCGTCACCTTTATTGCTACCTTCGAGTGAATTTGTTTAGTTTTTAAATGCATTAAGTGTAAAAATTATAAAAGCAAAAATTATGTCTAGAAAACTTTACAAAGCTCAAATGCATGTGTATGTGGCGTTTTTCGTGTTTTGTGTTGAATTTGTCCAATTTGTATTATGTGCACATGGATATAGGTGAGTGATTAGATGCCTGGATTTATATTCTGTCGGTGTTGTATGCAATTCTTTTCCGTTTTTCTCATAATTCTCGCAAAAATTATTAATCGCTATAATGTCATTAATTTTGATCTATGTATTTTAGCCTAAAAAGGAGAAAACTAACAAATTTTTTCCCAGTGTCAAGAAAATCGATAAAATAAAATAATTAAAAATATAATCAAAATAGTAATAATATTTATTGTCAGTTATTTATTAGCTGCCATCTTAGCGATGCATCCGAGTCCATTTTTAATGACGCTTCAATCTGTCCTATTTCCGCAGTGCCACCTTAGAACTTCGTTTCCACTTCTTGGCGATTTTAATTTATGGATGCTACTTTTAAATTAGTTCTTATAATAATATTAATGATTTATAAATGTCTGCCGAGGAAATGACTAAATTGCAATTCTACATAATGACAATCCTACTTCTGGAGCATTGTTGTAAAAAACCGTCGTGGGGAAAAATTTGCAAAGTAAAAATAATACAACGTAAATTTCAAGCAAATAGACTTAATATATCTGTCAAATACTAAATCTCCTTAAAACGCACACTCTAGCTGCATTAAAAATTTTTTTAAAAAATTGGTTAACATTTATTATTTCTCTTAATTTCTGTCAAATTTTACATTTCCATCACGATTTTACGTTTGTTTTTCGTATAAATATAGAAATAATACTGAAAGCGCTGAGCTTGTATCAAACTATGAATCTAGTCTATCACTTCCGGACATACTTCCTATACCATCAAAGCAGTATGATAAAAATCGAGCACCAAAATTGTTGGGACAGCCGACGGTAGTATACTTCCACGTGACCGTACTATCATTGGATTCAATCAACGAGGAATCTATGGTAGAGTAGCCTTTATTTTGCAAAAAATAATAATAATAATAAAAAAAATAAAATAAATAAATAATAATAATTTCCCAACAATTAAATTTTATTTAAAAATTTCTTTTGAAACATTCTGATCGTATACCCGAATATGTGGTCCTTTTTTTAACTTTTTTATATTTACAGACATACGTAACAGACATTTTTTTAGCGCAAAGTTGGCGAGATCCACGCTTACGTCTACCAGAAAATATGAGTGAAGAATATCGTATTCTAGATGTTGACTGGCTGCACAGCATTTGGAGGCCAGACTGCTTTTTTAAGAATGCAAAAAAAGTAACATTCCACGAAATGAGCATACCAAATCACTACCTTTGGTTGTATCATGATAAGACGCTGCTCTACATGTCAAAGTAATTAATATTAAATTGTAATTTGTATATATATATGGTATATAATATCAGTAATTTTTTTATTTTTAGATTGACGTTGGTATTGTCCTGTGCAATGAAATTTGAATCATATCCTCACGATACACAAATTTGTTCAATGATGATTGAAAGTCGTAAGTATCTAACAACGTAATTCTATCATGATTTTGAAGCTATGTTTTCTTCTCTATAACAAGTAAAAATTGCTAGTTTTGCATTTCGTGACTTTATTAATTAATTAATGCTATTTAATTTTCGTTAAAACATAGTTTCATTACTTCAATTAAATTTTCAAGTTTCACATACGGTCCAAGATCTAGTCTTTATTTGGAACATGACTGATCCGTTGGTCGTCAATTCGGAAATAGAACTGCCTCAACTGGATATATCTAATAATTATACAACGGATTGCACTATTGAGTATTCTACTGGTAAAGAGATTCAAAATAGTTTATATGTAGTTAAAATAATTTCCGCATAATTATTATTCTACAAAAGAACTCTATATTTTGCTTTAATTTAGGCTTGGTATTTTTTCATTGGACTAATTATCTTCTGGGTCTGTTTTTAGGTAATTTCACATGCTTAGCAGTTGTGTTTAATTTAAGACGTCGTTTAGGCTATCATTTATTTCACACGTACATACCGTCCGCTCTAATTGTGGTCATGTCTTGGATATCATTCTGGATAAAACCGGAAGCAATACCGGCTCGGGTAACCCTCGGTGTGACGTCACTACTGACGTTGGCCACCCAGAACACCCAATCGCAACAATCCCTGCCACCGGTGTCCTACGTTAAAGCTATAGACGTCTGGATGTCGTCCTGTTCAGTTTTCGTGTTTCTGTCCCTCATGGAGTTTGCTGTTGTCAACAATTACATGGGCCCCATTGCTACAAAAGCGATGAAAGGATACTCAGATGAGGACTTACATGATGCTGAGGATTTCAAGGTTGTTCAAAATTGTTATTCATAACATTTGTAAATATTAAAAAACTTTAATTTCGCATATTAAAATTTCGCAAAATCTTAGTTTCAAAAATATTTCATATTTTATAAAATATCATTATTTTCTTTTCCGTAGAACGGTGGCCATAGAGCATCAGTATCAGTGCCACAATATGATAAATGCTGCTACGGACGAGAGACTGCTTTAATGATTGACAAATTCTCAAGATTCTTTTTTCCATTTTCATTTTTTATTCTCAATATTGTATATTGGTCAACATTCCTTTAAACTATTATAGTTATAGCTTTTAGATTTTAGCTGGCAAAAAGACTTTGTAGCCTTGGTTATAAACCTTAAGGGCAGAAAAAAAAACAACTTGATTGTATTACAACTAGGTGATTAAAATGTTTTTAAATCTGAATAAGTCAAGGATGTAATAACGAGAAAAGATATTTAATTATAACTACCATATAATTTGAATATCACTTCCTCTGCTTTCAGAATACCATATTTGTAAAAAAAACAAAAACCAATTAAATGCGCAGGCTTTACGGACAGTCTTTAATTCTAAAGAAGGCTTGCATGATTGAGTACCATAGAATCACTAGAAGTTCACCCAGATAACTTGCGTGATGTGAAATATGATATATATAAATATATATATATATATATATATATATATATATATATATAATAGTGGTATTGTTATTCAGTTAAGATTTTCAGGCAAACTGAAACGAAAACTTTGGCGTCGGACGAAATATGTGGACCCCATTAGTTATGAAATGAAACAACTACATACGGGTAAAATTTAAAAACTTAATATCCCAGTAGGAAAATTACTCATGACGGCATCGAAGAAGTCATCGATAAAAGTGCATGTATACCCCTTCCAACATCAATGAAATTTCTCACGGCGATGTCATTGCAAAGACGTGCATGCCTTTCCACATGACCACGGAATCCAGGGGGTCATGTATGCTACTTCTGTTTAGCATTACTATGGAATGCAAGAATTCATCAATGTTTTTTTACTCATGCTTTCTTTGACGCCTCAGGATTCGTTGATTGAATGCATGACTTTAGAATCACTGAAATCATTGATAGCGATGTAATCACTAATTTCATCAAATGAAGGGGGATCACCACTGCACTATGACGCGCAAGACAAAGGCGAATTTCGCGATTTTCGGAATAATTTTATTTTTAAGTATTTCATAGAGAATATTTACAAGTATATATACGATTATAGGCATTCGCAATTTTTTTTAATGAATATGCAAGGTTCATAGAGGTGCACACATTTTCTCGGATTATTATTTATTAATAAAAATCTGCGTACATATATTCGGATATATACTCTGTAAATATTCCTCTATCAAATACTTAAAAATAAAATTATTACGAAAATCACGAAAATTCGCCTTTGTCTTGCCCGTCTCAGTGGTGAACCCCCTTGAGGATGCTATTTACAAATAACATTTTTAGTTGAAATATCTCATTACATAGATAGTTTTAGTACTACGAAGATAAATAAGCCCTGTAAAACTAGTAATTCAAATATATACACAATGAAATATTTAAGTTGAAAAATTCTTCAATAAAATTAATAGCCTTTATGTAGATCAGAAATGATTTCGCATAATGCTTATATAGGGAATTTAAAAAAAACACCAAAGTTGTCCTTTTTGACTAATTTCTATTCATATTAAAAATTAAAAAGAATTCAAGGAAATTAACGAAAAGCAAAAATTAACTTAAAATAACCTTAAAAACATAAATTATATAACAAACATTATCTTAACCTAAAATTAAATTCAGTCCACTATGAATGGGTAGTTTTATCATGAAAGATTAATTTTATTAAATACTAAATATAAATACAAGTATAAGTAGGTAAAACCTTGTTCCTCGAATGGTTCCTTCTCCACAGGTTCCGCCCGCGAAGGTTCCGCCTCCGAAGGTTTCTCCTCCAAAGGTTTCTGCAAAGATTTCTTCATTTCTTTGCGTCGAAGGAATTCTTTTTTAAAATGCTGATTTTTCAGCAATTTGAATGCTTTCTTTACATCTGCCACAAAGTCCTTATGGGTGTACCCCTCCGTTTTGAAGCATTCTGTATTAAAAAATAACTTTATTTTGATGGTAAGTATATTTGTTTTTCTGGAACTAACCGAAAAGAACATTATTAAGGGATTTTAATTCTTTAAATGGCAATTTGTCCTTGACTCCATCGTAATTATATTTTAGAATTATGTTCCTCCCGAATAGTTTATAAAAATTTTTGCTGATTCCTCCAGGGATCCTTATTTGCTTGATTATAGATACCTGAAAAATATATCAAAATAATATAAAACAGTTAGGTGAATAAACATATTAATTGTACATATGTATTCTCATCCTCTTTCATCTTTTTGTCCGCTTCCATAAGGTCATGTACCGTTTGAATTGGAAATATGTTAGACATTTCCTTTTGCTTAACTAGAAGCTTAACGAGAACATTGTTTTCTGCCTGGATGTTCAGGAAAGTGCTAGTTGTTTTTTGGAGGTTCTCAACAGAATCTAAAAATAAATTTTATATACTTCTTCAAATGAGATTGTTCACTTTACCTTTTATACTACTCAGTTCTTTTAATATGTCTTCATGACAATTGCAGTTTCCTGTAAAGAAGCAATAAGTCATTTTGCATTATAACTTATTTTAAATTACATGCTTACTTTCAACACTCCTCCCTAGGGTGGCGTTGCACCTAAAAACAGGCGTCGCTTTAAAAGATGGGCCCATGTTGTCGTTTTTATTTTCCATTTTATAACTAGAAAATATAAAAATATTGGGAAAAATACATTTATGTAAAGCGTTTGTAAAAATATAAAATCTGCATCTACTGACAGAATATGCTACAAACAGAAAGTATTATAATTAATTGCTATTTGAATTCCTCAAAAGTAAAGAACTAAAGCATATGCTTTTCGTGAGGATTTTCACTACTCTGAAGCAAAACGATTATTTAAAGATCTGCTGTATCACTTTACCTATATTTTGGTGTGAATAAGAGGAACTAGAAGAGTTTTGTCCTGGTAAGGTAAACACATAAGCTTAAATTCTATTGACGATATTTCGAATTTATCTTCCTTTTCAGTAGGTAATACATCCGCCAAAAATATGCCTAAATCATCCATTGAGCGTACCGGGGCAGTAAAGAAATTTGAGCAATTTTGGAGTCGTTTTCCTTTAACATAGATTTTATCATCTTGTTCAGTAAATCCAGTAATTTTTATTCCAACGAAAGGATGAATGCAGCAATAATTATCTGGTGTTTCAGGACTTATATAAAATTCCGGATTATTATAAGATAATATTGTTCCTTTACGGTTCTTTTTTATGCCATATTGTTTTTCTTCGAGGATTAGTGTATCTAAATGGATTTTATTATTTATTTGTTGTAATATACCCGACGGTTTTTTTACATACTTTTTCAAATTTTGCATATAATTCTCAAAGGGATATGCTGCGAAGTCATTTATAAAACCGATATTTGTTATGCATTCTGTAATGTGCAGAAGAGAGTGCACATTGTAAGTTACGGCGTCATCACCATAAACTGAGGGAAATTCTTGGACAAATAGTTTTAACATGTCATTTGCTGTTTGTAGATTTGACACAAAAGATTTCTTACATGAGAGAAGGCGATATGCACAGTGTAGTAATAAAAAATGGTAGTAAGTGCTATCGTTAACAACATCTTTTAAAACTGCAATTTCTGTATATAATATAAATTGTCGGAATTCGGTTGCTTTCCATCTTAATATTTCGTCCAATGTTCTTGGTTTTCGGGAAAATTCACGAGGTACAAAAGAACGTAGCTCTACTAATTTCAGTGACAAAGTTTCTCTATCAGATGCTCGTAATTTGCCTATATTTGATTTGTCACGTACCAAACGTAGGAGCATTTTTCTAGTTACACCTAAATCAATAAGGTGCATAGGGTCTAAAGGAAATTGCGTGACCATTTTGATACCAATATTTTCCAAAGAAGATCTGTTTTCCCTAGCAAAACGCAGATGATGCTCTTTATGAACTCTTCTTGAAAATTCATCATCTGTTCTCACTGCTGCACTCTGTACGCTATAACACACAACGTTGTTAATTTTTCGACCGGTTTGGATACAAATATTACATCCATTAAATGCATTGTGGCCTACCGTTTGGCAAAGGAAGGCTCTTGCTGGTGCATCACAAATAAAGCATCTTATTTCAAATCGCCAGATGCGATTTGACATTTCAATGCCATTTTCCATAAGGTTTTTAATTTCGCTAACGAAATCGTGCAAATATGTATCCACATTATTTGGCTTCTTGTTTCCAAGATATACGCCAATGAGAATAATTTTTAAATTTTGAAAATTTACTATTTTCCCCATTATGGGCCACAAGCTTTGCTGAGAGCTTTTATACAGAGCCAATCCGTCGACTCCAATATCCATTACAATTTCATCTTTTTCAGCGAAAATATGGCTTACTTTTTCTAACTGTTTTTTAATCCCTATATGCATATATGTTCCCGGGTTCACACTTCTAATGATTGTACTTTTTTGTGGTTTTACAATTGTTTTTGAAGAAGACGGAACAACTAAATGTTCGCTTTTTAGTATATTTAATAATGCATCGAAACATTCCCGCGATGGGTTGTACTTGTTATACCACAATTGTAATTTGTCCATTAAAGTTTTCCCCTCAGAAGTAACACTTTCTGAATCTAAAAAAAGTTCTTCGGTTTGGCTACCCGAAGCTATGTTCTGAACACCTTCTAAGTTACTTTCTGCGCGATTCTGACAAGTTTCAATATTTTCAACGTTCATATGATCCCCGCTATTTTCATAGTTTATACGATCCAAAATCACTCTCCTCTCTTCATTTATAAGACGTTTTAAATGTCTTTTGCTCATCATTTTTGCTGGAAAATAATTTTTCTAATTTTATTAAACTACATTCTTCTTTCAATATTAAAATTTTTTAAGTCAAGATTAATCCTTTCAGTATTTTATTTTGCATACATACATATGTTAAAAATATGAGCTGCTTGATTTGTTTCTAAACACGCGATTTTCTTTTCTCTGTATATATATTTTAATTTATTATTTCGGACTTATTATACTGTACTTCACATCTTCCAGAAAATAATATGCTATTGCGGAAGAATACATATAAATATAAAAATAATTTTTAACAAAAAATAAAAACCGACTTCAAAAAGTAACCATATTACCTAGGTATAGAAAGTTGAACTAAAAACTTAAAAATAATATCTTAAACTACCTAAAGGGATAGAAATAATAGCAAACCAAATAAATAAGTATTGGAACAGATAAATAGTTAACAAATTTAGTTTTTTTTTAAATTTATATTTACAATAAATAAATAAACACTTATTTATTTTTGGAGTCGCTGTGTAATAATGTGTAAATGTTTTATTACGTAGTTATTGTGGGGCATGTAAACCTACCAGAATTAAATAAATTAAAAACAAAACTTACCACGAATATCCAATAATGTGAAAGAAAAAGAATTAGTATTTTATAATTTCCTCGAAGCTTTCCAACTTAAGGTAACACACGTAATCGAAATTAAAGTACTATGTATTTACACTTGATTATATTAAAGCACTCACTTTTTAAAAATGTTTTTCAAAATAACTTTTAAAATTCCCTCGACGCTCTCCAACCTGTGGTAAAGATAATGGACATTAAAATAGCATGTATGTACACTACATTATATAGCAGCACTCACTTTTTCACAATGTTTTTCAGTATTATAACTTTCACTAAATCCTTACTATTCATATAATTTTAACTCGATCTTCACTGATTCAACGATTTTCACTCAATGAGATATTTTTCGGTCATCCAACGAAAAATTACCAGTCCCTCTTTTGCATCCAGCAAAGGAAAACAATTAATAACCGTCATAAAATACGTTTTACCATATACCCGTCATAAAGTACCTTTTTACTGAAATTTTGGAAAAAGGTGCTTTTGCTACGCAATTTTGAAAATACCGTCGCCAGCTAGACGGACTCACAATCCCATCCTGGAGCCTCCGCTCCTGGCCTGAGCGATTTGATTTACCTGAACGCAATCCTTAACAGAGATGTCATACACAATGTTTGCTCATGTGCACGACCCACAAATGTTTTATTTGGCAGACGTTTTCTCATCTGCGAGTTATTTTGCACTTAAATTAGTAAAACAAACCTTTTCCTTACAGATTTATTTTATAACTCAAGGATTACTCATCACAAAACAATGAAATGAGAACCTCTGAAGAAACGAGAAGCGTGAAAACAAAACTGCAATAAAACCTTCTGCTCATTTCAAGCAAAGAGAATCGTATACCTTCCTGTTAGCATGACTAGGTCCACGAAATTGGCAGACATACCTTAGTCATGCACGAAATCATCGATGCACTATTTCATGCATCCTCCAATTTCCTGCTGGGATACAATGCCAACATAGTGCCGTTGGTAGTGTTAAGGTTTAAACTGTTCCGATAGATGTCACTCTGGTATTTTTGTTTTTCCTTTTGTATGTTGGTACTCTATGCAGTTTCAGTCCCTTCATTTTTGTTCTTCTACACGACCACGCTGTAAAACATCGGCTAAAAATAAATCAATTATTTCTCAAACTCTCGTGTTGTTTTCTACCGAAAATCCTGTTTCCCACAACAGGTTATGGGCCCAGGTGCGCATTGAACTCAAACTTAGTGGCGATTTTCGGTAATATTGTGTGCAATTCGGTGTTCTAGACTAGACCTTTTGTCAAGCTAAATAAAAAAAAAAAAAAAAAAAAAAATTATGGCTGAACCCGCACAGCAACAGGATGAGAGTGGTCGTGTTCTGGCGAGCATTCGCAAGCTAGCAAATGAAGCTCAATGGGAAACGTGGAAGTGGCAAATCGAACTTTGTTTGAAAGAACAGTGTCTTTTTACAATTGTTGACGGTACACGTTTGTGCCCTGCCGCACCTGCAGCAAGCGCAGAGCCGCCCGATGAGTACAGACGATGGCAACGAGACAACGCGCGCGCAGCTCGTATTCTGGGAACGGCACTGGACGAGGAAGCTGCAATCTACGTTCGCAAAAAGACTGACGCCAAAGAAATATGGGATACACTTTTATCAGTGTTCGAACAATCCTCTTTGCAGCGCCTGTACACGCTATTTGACAGCTTTTTCGAAATAACGAAAGATGACGCTACTTCTATCACCAAACACGCATCGCAATTGGCAAATCTGTTTGATGACATTCTCGTGGAACTTCAGAAAGGCAATCCTCATGCAACGCTCCCAGTATCTTTGCTGCGCCACAGAATTTTCAAAACGCTCGGTCCTGAATACCAATACTATCGTTCGACTTGGTATCGCGTTCCTGAAGTTGAGCAGACGACAAAACTTCTGATCGAGAATCTTCGATCAATTGAAAATTCAGTTTCGTTACAGGGCGCGTCGCATTCGTCAGGTGCTTTTTTCGCTAAACCAAAAGTTCAAAAACAAACCCAGAAGAAACAAAACAAAAATTCTCAAGGTCCATTTGTAACAGGCAAGAAGGAGAAGCGCGCATGTTTGTACTGCAAGAAATTTGGTCATGTCATCAGTGAATTTCGGAAGCGTGAGGCTGTAGAACGAAATAGGCAAACCGACGGTAACAAGGTGGAACTTAAACAAAACTCTAAAATAGGCTCATTTCTCGCTGCGGGATTGGCTGTCAACACTGATGTCGCTTTGGCTGACAAATGGATCTCGGACTCCGGCACAACGCACCACATATCGGCGAACAAGCAGCATTTTGCTACTTTCGAGAAGTTCCCGATTCCGCAGCGCGTTCAAACGGCCGGCAAACATTTCATTTTGGCGTACGGATCTGGCAGGGTCGAAGTTGATGTTCGCATCGGTGACAGGTTATCGTCTGCAATCCTGAATGATGTCTGGTATGTCCCCGAGGCACGTCATCAACTTTTCTCCATTCGTCAAGCGGCTGAGCGTGGAAATAACATTTTAGTCGACTCTGATGGAGTGAAAGTTTTGTGTGACGGTGAACTTGTCGCGACCGGTCAACTTGTGAGATCTGTGTACGTCATGGACATGCACGTTCGCATCCCAGAGGTGTCCATCGCAAGAACCAACCTAGCCACATCCGCTGACATACTTCAAGGATAGCACGAAAGATTCGGACACCAAGACAAACGACACGTGCGTGACGTTTTGTCTCGTTTTGGCATTTCGTGCAAGTCGTCAGATACATCGGAGTTTTGTGACGGTTGTGTGCTCGGGAAATCGCATCGCAAACCTTTTCATTCGCGTGTTGATCGCCCAACTGCAGTTGGTGAGCTGATCCACGCTGATGTGAATGGTCCGATGTCTGTTGATTCGATTAATGGTTTCCGTTACTACGTGGTGTTTAAGAATGATTTTTCTCAGTTTGTTCGCATATTTTTTATGAAGCGCAAATCGGAAGTGGCTGGACATTTGGACTCATTTTTGAGAGAGTGTGATACTGCAGGAGACAAAGTGAACATTTTTCGTTCTGACTGTGGGGCTGAATTTGAGTCTGATGCTGTGATGAAGTTGTTGCGTGAACGAGGTATCGAGTTTCGGCCATTGTGTCCGTATACGCAGCAGCAGAACGGAGTCGCAGAACAGTCAAACCGTCACGTCGTCGAGTTAGTCCGCTCGATGCTGACGGTCAGCGGTTTATCGTCATCTTTTTGGGCGCATGCTTGTGACACCGCTGTATACGTGATCAACCGCACCGGAAAGTCGCGCGTTCCTGGCAAGACACCGTTTGAGATGTGGACCGGCAGAGTTTTTGACAGTTTCGATCACCTGAGAATCTTCGGTACAGAGTGTTATGTGAATGTGCTAAAACAGTTCCGGACAAAATTTGACGCCAAAGCAGTTCTTGGTCGTTTCGTTGGTTACGTCAACGATAAGGATGGATACAAGGTGTGGATACCATCAAAACATCGCATGATGAAGTCACGAGACGTCGATTTTCGTCCAGAAAAACTTTGTACTACACAGAATACAATCGACCTTGAATTTGGAACTCGCTGTGATGACCAGGATGATCGAAACGGGGAAGTTAAGACCGACGACCGGGCAGGCGCTGAATCTGACTATGAAAGTTTTGATGATCTTCCTAAGGAAGCTCCTGAGAACGCTGCTCAACCTATACCAGAAGAAGTTGTTCAAGGACGAGTGCTGCGTCCAGCACGTTCGATTCGTTTGCCACCGAGATATGATGACTACGAAGTGGGACATAAAACTCGTCGCCCAGAGGCAAACATCGCTTTGGCTTGTTTAACTCAAGCTGTCCAGGAAGATCTGGAGCCGACTAACTTCGCTGATGCAATGAAGAGTCGTGACTCGGACAAGTGGTTGTGCGCGATGAAAGATGAACTGGACGCTTTTCGAGAGAATGAAACATGGGACTTGGTACCGTTGCCACCGGGTGAGCGCGCTATCGATAATCGTTGGGTTCTTCGAGTGAAATACAAGACCGATGGTTCGGTTGATCGTTATCGCGCCCGTTTAGTTGTTCGTGGAATGTTTCAACGTCCTGGACTCGATTACGATGAAACATTTAGCCCGGTCGCCCGTTATGACTCCATCCGAGCCTTCATCGCAACTGCAGCTAAAGAAAATCTTGTGCTTGGTCAATTTGATGTTCGAACTGCCTTTTTATATGGCAAAATTGACGCTGTCATCTATATGAGACAACCACAGGGCTTCGATGATGGTTCTGGATTCGTTTGTCGTCTGAAGAAAGCTGCATACGGTCTCAAGCAATCTCCCCGTTGCTGGAACAACGAGCTTAATTCGTTCATGGAAGGGAACGGTTTCATACGTTCAACCGCTGATCCATGCATCTACGCTAGGACTAAAGAAGGAGAGAAGTTACTCGTCGCAATTTACGTCGATGACGGTCTTATGGCTGGATCATCGCAAGCCGTGGTCAACTCGTTCCTGGAATTGCTAACTTCGAAATTCAAGATCACAATTGGATCTCTCGACTCATTTTTGGGGATGCAGATCGAGCGTCGAGAGTCTGGCTTCTTTCTGTCGCAGCGCATCTACGTTGAGAAAATTCTGCAACGATTCGAGATGGCGAGCTGCAAACCCGTGAAGACACCTGCGGACAACGAAAGACCCGACAACTCAAATGACGAGCCCCTCGACAGGTCCATCCCATACTGTTCTGCTGTTGGTTCCTTGCTGTATCTGGCTTGTGCTACGCGCCCAGATATAGCGTTTGCTGTTTCGAAGATTGTCGAAAACTATGTGTATTACGTGTACTCCGTGTATCAATTGTGAACACGGTGTATCAATTGTGAACACGGAGTAATACACGGAAACGTTGGGTGCAAACAGCCACTGCCTTAAGTTTTACTGCAAGCGCCACTTCAGGAATTACCCAAGTTCCAGAAAGCATTCTTTCATTCTCGTTATGATTGCATGTACTAATGCTTTTTTTTTATTTGTTCGTTTGTTTATTCATTGAAAAAACGTCAATTTCTGTGGATTTGCTTCAACATTGATATAGTTTCAGAATTGCTTATTTTAAATGTTCTGTTTTTTGAATTTTATATTTTGATTGAATCACAGGTCTTGAAAACTCAACATAAAATCGAAAGTTGGATTGTTTGTTTGTTGCTCAATCACGCCTAAACGTTGTAACCGATTAGTTTCATTTTTTTTGTGAAGTTATTACAAGTTCCGGCCCAACGAGTGGCTCTTCTCCCGCCCCGTTAGCTACGGTAATATTAACATAACTAAGTGGATCTCTAAGTCTGTTAGCTTTAAGTCTAACTCTAGTCGACCTCGTAATGTAAGGACTAACTCCAGTAACATTACTAAAGCTAAAACTAACCATAGCCCTAATGCTATACTTAAGACTAACTCTAGTCATATAACTAAAGGTAAGGTCAACCCTACCCCTAATGCTAAACTTAAGCCTAACTCTAGTCCCTCTGTCACTTCTAAATGTAATACTAGCCCTAAATCACCTTCCCACAAACCTAAAGGCTATCCCTCCAACAATCCGACTAAACGTCGCTCTAACCCTCCCAATCTCGCCAATTCTTCTTCCGCTAATCCTAACTCCAACTGGTAGTTTAAGGCTAGCCTCTTCCCTAACTTCAACTTCTCCATCCCTCCCAAATACCCTAACTTTGTCAAAGCGCATACCTTAGTTAACTCTCAACCAGCCTTTCCGTTCCCCTCCCCCCTTCCTCCCTCTCCATCCTCTTTTTCCTTGGGCCCACCTCCCTCCAATCCGGATCGCCTCCCCTCCAATCCGGATCGCCTCCTCTCCAATCCCCCCAGCAGACCTTCATTCATTGACCCTCTCCTCCCCCCTATTATCAAACTCACCATGCGATTTGCTGAATCTACCGAAGGCCGCTATCTGTTGTCACGCTTTCGTGACCATAGAATCTATGACAACGTCCGCCTCCTCCTTGCCTACCTTCATGACAAGCCAGACTCCGTCTGCATTGACGGAAAAACTAAAACCAATGTGATTGTTTCAATTCACCAGGAAGACCTCCGCACTGACTTGTCCACCTTTCGCGACCTGTTCCTTAAGTTTCATGCAGAATTCGGCATCTCCCCTGACAAGGTCTCCTCTGACCTTACCACTTTCGCCTCCTACGTCAGCTCTCGGAGAATCTCCCACCTTCAAAGAGCCCGGAACAATCACAAATCTTACTTTAGTTCCTAACCCGACTGGCTCTGGCTTTTCTATTCCTCCCTTACCCCCAGCCCTTCCCCCGTCTGCCAACGCTCACTTTCCTTGCTGTCTTTCCCTATACTACCAAAATGTCAGAGGACTACGCACCAAAACTGCCTCTGTTTTTCAGAACTCCCTCGTTTTTCCATATGACATTTTTGCCCTAACCTAACCTAACTCCCAATATTTATAGCAGTGAACTTTTTTCAGCGAATTTTTCAGTTTTTCGTGCCGATGCCTGCGACGACAACTTAACCCTCTCTAACCGCGGCGTACTTCTTGCTGTGCGTACTCGCTTCGGCGCTACTCTCCTCACTTCTTCTAATTCCTGCCTCCTCAATTTTGTCTACATTAAAATCCCATTAACCAGCAAATTCCTGTATGTCCTTTGTGCATACATTCGCCCCTCCCAACCGCTCGAGGCCTTCCAACTTGCCACCGATACGATCGACTCTATCTTCAGAACCCTAGGGCCCAACGATGAAATCATCGTTCTCGGCGACTTCCATCTTCCCCATCTGGAATGGCTTCGATCTGACGACGAGCCTCACTATATCCCCACCAACATCCTCTCTGACAAGGAAACCCTTTTTGTCGACTGCCTTTCCGACTCTGGTCTCTACCAAATTAGTGGCATTACCAACAATCTTGGCAGACAACTCGACCTGGTCTTTTCCTCTGATCCTGTGAACTCGGTTGCCTCTCAGAGCCCTCATCTTTTATCTACTCTTGACCAGTACCACCCTCGACTCTTCCTCACTCTTGGACTTGTGCCCCCACCTCTTCACACCACCTCTGAGACTTTTTACCACTTCAATTTCCGCCGAGGCGACTTTGGCAAATTGATCCGCCTTCTCTCTCAATCGTCCATTCTTTCCCTCTCAGCCGAGTCCAAGCTTCCCGTTGCTGATGCCCTCGACGTCTTTTATAGCGAACTCTTTGCGTGCCTGACCCAATCTTTTCCTTTTCAACCTCGAAGAGATCATGCCTTCTCCCCCCCCCCCCCTGGTATAAAAACGAAATTCGATCCCTTCGGAATAGAAGGAACAAACTTTGGCAATCCTACCTCCTTTCGCGCTCCACCTGCGAATTCTCCAATTACCTCTCGGCGGCTTCCCTCTTTTCCGCACGCAGCGAGTCTTCTTATATCGATTACCTTAATTACATGCAGTCAACTCTCGTCTCCGATCCCAAACGCTTTTACCAATTTATTAACATTAAAAAGAAGTCCAGCAGTTACCCTTCTACCCTTAAACTCGATGATACTTCTTCCTCCGACCCTAATACAATAGCTAATCTCTTTGCTCACCACTTCAGCCAGTCTTTCTGTGAGCACTCATTAGATCCCGACTTTAGCTATTTCCACTTTTTGGAGTCGCGTCCACAGACCTCCCTTGCCTCCATCAACATTGACCCTTTAATGGTTGCTACCGCCATTGCCGCCCTCCCTGCAGATCATAACCCTGGCCTTGACGGTATCCCCGCTTTAATCCTTAAAGAGTGTGCCCAACACTTGGTCGGTCCCCTTTCCTCTATTTTTAATCTCTCAATCTCCCAGGGTGTTTTCCCTGCCAGGTGGAAGGATTGTCTTATCATCCCCATCCATAAAAAGGGCTGTAAGAGTGCGATATCCAATTACCGCCCTATTGCTAAACTCTCCACGTTTCTTAAACTCTTCGAAAGCATCGTTTACGATTGCTTGTTCTTTCACTGCAAACCCATCTTTTCTCAATCCCAACATGGTTTCCTTAAAGGCAGATCAACTACTACTAACCTCACCGACTTCGTCTCCAAGACCCTGTGTGCCCTTGAAAAAGGCGACGAGGTTGACGTCATCGCTACTGACTTCAGTGAGGCATTTGACAAAATCTCATACAAATTAATTCTTTTCAAACTTCTGCTCCCT
This sequence comes from Tolmerus cingulatus, assembly GCA_959613345.1. Lineage (NCBI taxonomy): Eukaryota > Metazoa > Arthropoda > Insecta > Diptera > Asilidae > Tolmerus > Tolmerus cingulatus. Next base: position 12,847,887 of record OY390712.1, on the reverse strand, counting down.
TGGGTTCAATCGGCTCTTTTCTTCCTGGTTGAAGTCCTATCTTAATCACCGCCAGTACACAGACCTTTTCTGCTCGTCCCTTTCCAACTCTTTCGTGGCCAACTCGGGGGTCCCTCAGGGTAGCCACTTAGGTCCGTCCGCTTTTCATACTGGCCATAAATGACGTCGAGTGTGTTAACAAGCACTCCGACCTGTCCATCTACGCCGACGATATGAAAATCTCTAAACGGATATCCTCCACCTCGGACCCCCGTCTGCTACAACAAGAACTCAACAACTTTGACATTTGGTGCACTAAAAACTCTCTTGAGCTCAATATCTCCAAATGCCAATCCATCACCTACTCCCGCAAACGCCTCTCTTCCCCCCAGAGTCTATTGCTTGTGTGGCGAACCTATCCCCTCCGTTTCCTCTCTTCGCGATCTAGGCGTCACCTGTGATAGTGAACTTAACTTTCGCGAACACATTGACAGTGTGATTGCCAGAGCCAACTCCGCGCTAGGCTTCGTTAAGCGGTGGTCCAAGGAGTTCCTTAACCCATACGTCGCCAAATCCCTCTTTGTCACCTTCGTTAGGCCTCTCCTGGAATACGCTTGCCAAGTTTGGTCTCCTTATCAATCTACTAGCGTCAACAGGATAGAGGCTGTACAGCGTAGGTTCCTTCGTTTCGCTCTACGCGATCTCCCCTGGTCTGACCCTCAAAACCATCCGCCCTACGAAAACCGCCTTCGGCTCATTAACTTGTTGCCTCTGTGGAAGCGGCGGGACCTTGCCGATATCACATTCATTCACCAACTGCTCATCGGCGAGATTGACTGTCCTTCTCTACTCAAGCGGATCCCTAACTACACCAACCCCCGTAACCTCCGCTCGGCCCCCCTCTTTCACCATCCTTACCATCGTACCAACTACAGTCTTTTTAAGCCCCTCACAAGAATGCTTCGAAGAGCCAACTCCCTCCCTTCCTTCGACTTTCACCTGAGCAAAAACTCTCTCAGGCACCACCTAATTAAGGCCCGCGCCCATAGAGTCCGGAATTTGTGCGGAATTTGCTCAACTCCGGTAAGCTTAAAGCTATTGACGTCCGGAAATCAGAGGTATCGCCCATAGAATCCGGAATTTCTGCAGCAAGCTTTCAATATTTTTGTCATCTTGACTTAAAAGCGCTCAAAGTGGTTCTCATCTTGACTTTGACAGTTTGTTCAAACAAAGCGCGGGAATTTTATTGAAAAAGGCAAAGTCAAAGAAGGAAGCAACAAGCAATTGAAAGGACAACGATGGATATTAATAGAGTACTTAAATTTCTATTAATAGGACTTCTACTTACAGAAGCCGATGAATGAGTCTATTGGAGAGAAGGCGCCGCTTTTGGGTGCGACCAATTTTTTAAAATAAATCAGGAGGTTTTTTATGCCAAGTGCTTTTTCCTCCTTGGAAGAATAATAGTTTTTTATTTAGAAATTTACCCGGGACTTATACAGTACTTTTATGTTGGGACTCTATGCTGACCATTTTTTTGCAATACTCCAATAGTTTTAGTAGTAGGCATCTTTTCATCTCAGCAGACAGAAAAAGAGCAGGCTTTGAAAAAAAACAATTGTGAAAAGAGTTGGGAGTGCTAGGAGAAAAAGTTGTTCAAATTCAGAAAAAAACATCACCCTTCTTATTTCATTTTCTAACACCCTTCTTAGCAATTAATAGCTGTGTTCTTTTCGTCTATCCAGAACAACAGGAGATTTCTCATTGATTTGAAATTTATCATATGAATTTCCTGCAGCAAAGATTTAAAATCCTAAAAATAGCATCAAGTCGTACTGATTTTTCTTCACTTTGAATTAAAAACTGAATCTGTAATATGTTCAGTTCAAATTTTGAAGTTTGACATTATTAAAATCATGGCAATTCGATGTAATATTGATGCAAATTCCAAATCCTTACTCAGAGAAACTGTTAATAAGTAGCAGTAAATCAAAAATTGCCGAAATAAAATACTGTTACTTTTTGCAAGGAAGAAAAAGCACTTGGCATAAAAAACCTCCTGATTTATTTTTAAAAATAATTGACTTCTAGCTAAGGCTCAAACCGTTTAAGCAAGCCTATGAAGCTTTTTGATGCTTTCCTTGCCGCATGTAGTACGGATAAAAAGTTAAGAAATGCTCAACTTTTCAATTCGGCTGCGACTGCGGCAGCGCGTTTCTATGGGTGAACCCTCATAAGGAAGCATGTAGTTCAACTTACGTTTTCCGCAGTCGGACGAATTCCGGACTCTATGGGCGCGGGCCTTCAGAGGCACCGAACAAAGTTGCAACTAATGAACATTGAACGAAAATTAATTACAATCTTTTCAGAATTAACTAAAATATATTTGAGAAATAAGCCATAATGTATGTTAATTATAATTTATTTTGTTTGTTCGTTGTTTTGTTCATATACTTAATGAATAATGCAACAAGAAGAGAATATAACGGTGTATTCTTCTTTTAACTTGTAGTTTTCAATTTATTACCATTTTTAACATACATTATGGCTTATTTCTCAAATATATTTTATTTAATTCTGAAATTATTATAAATAATTTTCGTTCAATATTCATGAGTTGCATCTTAGTTCAATGTTTCTGAATTTTATTTTTGATTATTGAACGCACCCCGAAAATATTGACGAAGGCAAGGTGGACGGTTTTAAACCCCAAACGTCACTTTTGACAAACATCATATGGAAGTAGTTAAATATTTTTAAATAAAATTTATAATTGTTTGTTTTTCCGCAAAAAACTACAATTACATAGTGAATTTCGTAGTGCGTATGTGTGTGTAGTGTAATAGAATGGTTAAGGCTAGGAATTGTTGAAGAATAAGTGATAAATATGGATCAATTTTAAGGTGGATAAAAATTTTGGTTTTTCTAAAATATCTCCAGAACTGAACCGAAAAGCCACAAAATTCTAGCATTTGTATCACCCCTACCACTATACTTATGTAATGAAACTCACTTCATTTCAATCGGTTTTTAAACCCTATTATAGACCTAGGCCGATATTTGTCTTAAGGAGTATCTCCAAGGTTTTTGGCGTCGAGTTATAAAATGGGGAAAACAACAGTCTGACGAGTAATTTTAGAAACTTGCGATATACACTGAAATGTTGGCCCCGATTATATGTAGCAGATTTTAAGCAGATCTCTTAATATCTTAAAAAATTTTAAGAGGTGACTCTATTTTATGTAACAGAGATGTGGTGAATTTCAAAATTAAAACATAAGAGATTCACCACAGGAGTCGGTCATGTGTCAAACTCTGTGTGTTTGAGTTCGTTCTTGGTAGGCTGGTGCTTTCGTGCGTGGCTCTCATGTTAGTTAGGTTAATTGGCGCGGATGCAAATAAAGAATCTTGAATCTTGGTGGACTGGTAGAGAATGGAGGAAGTAGATTTCTTAATAGGTAATATTTTATATATGTACATTTATATAATTGGAAACGATTATGGCATTAATTGTAGAACACCTCGAGGAAGAGAAGGAGGAAGTCCCCACAATAAAAATAAAGAGATCTGCGCATACAACCCGCTGCCAACATGATGCCTTCACTACTTTTGCAGCCGGGAATCCTGCTGTGCTAGATTGTTTGAACAGCTCGCACAATGCATTGTGGAAAGAATTGGGAACTATTTTAAATAGTTTACCAGGACCTAGAAGAGGAGAGGAAGACTGGAAAAAAGTAAGCCTTGTACTTTATTTGGCTTATGTCGCTATTTTTTTTATTATCCTTCGTAGAATTTGAGAAGTTGGGAATACCAACTGAAATAAAAAAAAACGAAAGATGCTTCACGAGCTTGATGCGACAGGGGGCGGCCCCGAATCGAACATTAGATTGAGCGACCATGAAGAAAGGGCCTTACAAGTGTTCGGAAAAGTTGGGATAGAAGGCGACCCGAGTATAAGCGACATAGGACTTACGGAGACGACTGCAGAAGAATCGACCGTTACTGAGATACTCGTACCAATAAGAGCAACATCTTCCTTCGAAATATCTTCACCTACACCAGCGCGCCAGCGAAAATCAGCTCGTAAGTACACACAGTAAAATTTCTCAAAAATAATGATTCTTGATATGCGAATATTTAAAGTTGCATAATCCCTGGAAGTACTTACGGATGTAATAAAAAAGTCCGAAGACGACAGAAAAAGAATGGAGCAACGCAACCAGGAAAATTTTTCTGAACTCGTGTCAGCCATCGGCGCTATTGCAAACGCAGTATCGTTATTGGCACAAAAACATGTATAAGGGACGACGAGAGAGGGATTTTTGGCGAATTCAATAAAACATCAAAACCTCCCCGATGCACAATTCAGCGTAGCAGTCTCTAAAGCTGAATTGTGCATCGGGGAGGTTTTGATGCATTTTTAAATTCACTCTTTGTTGTAATTTTTAAGTTTTTTTTCAATCCAAGTGCCATTGAAGGCTGTGAATTATGTATAATTAAGTATATGATGAATTAAAACAATAATTACAAACTAATTGAATTGTGTTTTATTAGATAATAAGGTCCGGAATTTCACAATTCAAGACATTTCTCCAATATTTTAAAAGATCCATCGAGCTCTAGTGAAAACGGGCAAGAGAATATGTTTCGCATATACTTAGACCTCTTCGGTAAAGATCCCCCTGTTCAATATTGACTGAAAAACAATGAAAAACCAGTAGGAATGGCAGTAGGTAAGTTCAAAAACATATTAGTATACATACAGAGATTGTCATCGGGTAGTATTTCATCTCCATCGTTTTGTACGTCGGGATGCAAACAACCTTCTTGATGAAGAAAATTATATAAAATAAAACAAGTGTTGACGATTTCGGCTGCTTGCGTAGGTCGGTAGTGCAAAGTTCTTTCTCTTAGGAGGCATCGGAACGTTGCCTTTAGGACTCCAAAAGCTCGCTCAACAACATTGCGACATTGTATATGGCTTTTATTAAAATCATGTTGCCAAGATTCTTCTGGATGAAAATAAGGTGTCAGTAGCCAAGGCTCAAGCGGATAACCGGAATCGCCCAAGAGCCAGACACCATGCTGATTAGAGAGATCTTGCATGCGCTTCCGAATTCTCGACATTGTCCATATGCCACTATCATGGGTTGAACCAGGAAATCTCGCATTGATGGCCAAAAATTTTAAGTTTGCGTCACACACCTGCCTCATTGTAAAAATATAAATATTATACATTATAATGTATAATTTTGAGATAAATAATTTACTCACAGCCTCCACATTTAAACTATAGTAACGTTTTCGATTTCGATATAATCTTGGTGGACGCAGAGGGTCTGTATATGAAGGTGCCACAATAGCGATATGAGCACAATCAATGCACCCAATTGTGTTGTCTATTCCAAATTGTTGCCTAAATTCCTCTGTCTTCGCTTCCACTTCACGTGCCGTTTTGGGGAATTTGATAACTCCATGAAGATGACTGACAAATATCTTATATCTGCAATTATTGTTGACATTGCGGGCTGGCTCAAATTGAGGATGTTACTTCTTCCAACGGGGGTTTGGTGTGACCCTGTTGCAAAGAAATTTAATGCTGCTAACACCTTTATATGAAATGGAATTGAAGAGTACGACTGCGTGTCGTAAGGTCGCAGGATCTCAATTAGCTTCTTAGCTATTACTTGTGGCATGCGAAAATTTTTAATAAATTGCGCCTCGCTGGTCTCAAAAGGGTTTTGAACATCTCTCAAGTTTCGCATTAATACACGATACGCTCGGCTTCATATAAAAAAAATTTAAATGATTTTTAACAAGATAGTTACTATCTGTTGATCTGGCTTTACATATTGTTATTTCTCTCTTCCATTTCACGCACTCTCTCTATTAACCATTTAATAATTTGTAACACAACACTTTCCATTTTTCAACAGCGTTTGACCTTAGAGCACCTACATTTGAGCCTCTTAAGTTAAGAGGCAATTGAGGTTAGATATTTCTATTATTTTCGTACACAGAATTCGAATTCTTTTAATAAAAACTCACCACTCATGTTAAGAGATCAGCTGATATTTGACGTCTCTAAACTTGCTACATAGAATACAAATTCTTTTATTTCCTCAAATAAGAGGTTAAGAGCTCTTAAATTCTATGTAGAATCGGGCAGGTTGTTTCGATATACGTTTCGAAACCGAATTCTATAGATTTCGAATTAATTGCTAAAGAGTTTGAAGTAAAATGGAATTTGCCCCACTGCATTGGCGCTATTGATGGGAGGCATATAAATATTCAAGCGCCGCCCAATAGTGGATCGAGTTTCTTCAATTATAAAAAGGACTTTAGCATTGCTTTGTTGGCGGTATGCGACACAAAATATACCTTTACTGATATTTCTCTAGGTGCATATAGCAGCCAAAGTGATGGTGGTAAGTTGAAAATATACGTTATATACAGTAGGTGATCAATGAATTAGAAAAACTTGAAAATTTTAACACAGTTTCAATTTATAATTGCAATATGCGTTTAGGATGAAGTCTGATAAAAAAGAGTTTCGCATGAAACAATTAAGGGAACCTCCCACATTTGTTAGGCAGGTACATTTTATAACATCCTTCCTAGAAAGGGTAAAAAGGAGGTATAAAAAGAGTATAAAAAAGACGATTTTAGCTAAAGTGCTGTCATTTGCATTAAGGAAGTTATCGAGTGAAGTTGTTATAGAGGAGATAAAGTGTTTTTGTAGAAAATAATAAACAGTAAGTGTTAAGAAAGTATTCTGCCAGTGAAGTGCGAAGAAACGAAGTGAAAAAGTATGATTTTAAGGTGTATATGATTTTTTTTTCTGAACCTGTGAATTTTTCATAGTGGGACGGCGAAAGGACATAACGAGTGGGAAAAAAATGAAGATTGCAAAAGTTGTATATTCGGAAAATAGCTAGGAGAACTGAAGTTTCGGCGGCCACCGTGAGTAAAATTTCAAAAAATATTGAAGTTGGCTTGTCTCCCCGGCATAATAAACGGGAAAACTGTAAGAGCAGAAGGAAAACCTCTGCCAGAACTGACCGGGAAATTATTCAGAAGGGTGCACAACAAGGCAGGGCACCAGTACGCGTACTTACTAGAGAGCTGAATGAACACTGAGTGAATATATCAGCGGTGACAGTCAGAAGAAGATTTTATGAGGCCTCTCTAAAATGCAGGCGGCCTGCAAAGAAGCCGAAATTAACGGAAAAAATGAAGAAGAAGCGATTAATTTGGGCTAAACTTCATCAAAACTTAACCATTGATGATTGGAGAAAGGTAATTAAAAATTGGAATATTAGGGTTCAGTGTTGACCCGTATATTTGTCAAAAATACTGATTTTTCAGTTTTTCTTAATTTTTTATTTTTATTTAGGTCATCTTTAGTGACGAATGCCGATTAGAAGCTGTCACGGAAGCAGCTCATTTTGTTAGACGAAGACCCAATGAGCGTTTTCAAAAAAACTGCCTCGTCAAAACGGTCAAACATCCACCGGCAACAATGATTTGGAGTTGCATTATTGGAGAAGGTCCCGGTCCTCTTTATTTCGTCGAGGGAACGCTACGCTCGGAGCAATACAAAAGTGTCCTGGAAACGGTCCTTCTTCCTTATATGGACTCTCTAGCTTCTGGCAGATCCTCCTACACGTTTATGCAGGACGGCGCACCATGCCACACCGCAAGATCCGTTAATGATTTTTTCATTTCAAAAAATATTAATGTTCTTCCTTGGCCAGGCAATTCTCCAGATCTCAGTCCTATTGAGAACTGTTGGGCCTTCCTAAAATCTAAAGTATACTCGAGGTCAAATAATACCATTCAAATTTTGAAAAATAATATCGAAGATATATGGAATAATGACGCTGAAATTAAGGAAATGATCATCAGTTGTATTGGAAATATGCCAAACAGAATAAAAGAAGTAATTAAAGCTAAGGGGGGCAACGAAATATTAAATATTTATTCACTATGTACACAAGATGGAGCTGAATAATAAATATGTAGTGCAAATTTTACATAATTTTTACTTATTTCCTCTAATTTCCAGAAATACCCAAAAACTTTAAAACAAATTCGAGTGTTTCTAATTCATTGATCACCTACTGTACATATATGTATGTCGAATTAAATATTGAAGGCTGATCACTTTCCATTTTTGGAGCTGAACGAAACGTGATGATCCCAAAGAATGGTGTCGTCCTCTCTGGCTTCTCTTATTCTTATTATTATTTATTTGAAGTCGTATTCCTAACCTTTTTAATCTAACTCCTTTACACGACTGCCACGCCATCTCTGATTTCACCCAGGCAACTAACTGCCTGACGTTTCTATTTTTAAATTAATTTGAGGGTTGCTGACATATAGATATATGATAAATTGTTCAAAGGGGAACATTTTAAGAACAGACCCTTTGGTCAGATTCCGATGAAATGTGGCCTGCGCATTGTGTGTGTCTGTGTGTGTGTATACACATATATAATACATATGCACATTCGCCTATATAAGAATACATGCATATATGAATATACCTTTATAATTAAATCTATGTATATATATAGATAATTATAATCTATGCATATACATATATACATATATATATCTATATATATGCATATATATAGATATATATGTGTACATGTATATATATGTATATATATTTATATTTCGAAGCACTTAGAAGAATAAACAATGCAAATAAATTGCAAATCTAATAGGGAAAATATGCCGTAAAATGCCGAAAATTCTTTCTGAGTGATAAGGAGCTGAAACACATTTTTCGAACGCAGGATGACAATGTGGGCATCTGCAAGAAACTAAAAAAAATTGAGAATGTAGTGACAACCGCGTCAACAAAGGACATCGTCAGCGGCTGACGCAGCGAGGGAAAAGAAAAGGTATGTTTTTTGCATTTTTATAATTAAAAATATTAATTTTTTTGCAGGATATTGTGTGTGAAGTGAGGAGTTAAGTGCGAACACCTAGATCCGCGACCCCGCGTCGAATTTTAATGGAATGTGGCGTTTAATTTCGGAAAAATTTAACTTTCAGTTTTGACAGTTGGTCAAAATTTGTAAGTTAAATATTTTCGAAAATATGGGCCGTCGCGGCAAAATTCTTTCGGATTCTTCCATTTCGGCCCCAACGGAATGCGCAGGCCACATTTCATTGGAATCCGACCAAAGGGTCTGTTCTTAAATTATGCCGAAAATTTTAATTATCGGCTGTCCAGAGCTCGAGGTATAATCGAATATAGCTTCGGAATGTTAGTTTCTAGATGGAGAATTTTGAAGAACACTTTTAACTTGTATCCGGCAAATACCGAACGAGTGGTACTAGCTGCAGTAGCAATGCATAACTTCATAAAGCTTCCTAAAGGTGAGTGGCGAAATGAAGTAGAAATTCTTCCACCAGCTCGACTTGGATCCAATAATGCGACACGATCCGCCTTCAATCAGCGGGATAATTTAGCTGATTATTTTGTCATCCAATTTCGTGCAATTAGGAATAGGTTATGATATACAAATTACAAATGTTTATAAATGAAAATAAAATATATTTGAATTTGTATAAACTTCATTCATCTCCACTATTTTTTACTGCTTCCGTTGCCTTCATCAATATTTTTATTTTAAATTTGCAATTTTGGTCTTCGCTCATTTTCTTCGTTTTTTTCAATAGATTTTAGAAACAAGTTATCTTCATTTTCCTCTGTAGTTGGCTTCAGCTTTTCGGAAAATACAGCCAGAGTTTCAAGAATAGCCTTGTCCACCTGCTCCTCTGTTTCACGTCCTCTTTTACGATTCGGATGAGGAGTGCTGCTTAGCAAAGAAGGATCTAGCGTTGTAACGTCCAAATTAACACCGCTTGTGGACAAGGCAGATGCGGACAGGTGGTCTGGCTCAAATGTCCAAGCAACAAAAAAAATCCTCTTCTACTATGAAGGTTCTCGTACATCTGCTTCTCAGATTTTCTTTCATTCTGCAATTAATTATATTAAAATATACAAAACCGTTTTTAAAAATGTTTTTACTTACCGTCGTGGCTTAATCAGAAACGTGAGTAAGGGGAAGAGCTCCCACGTATTGCCTTTTTTGGCAGCCGAGCTAGATCGAGTCTCCAGCTTCTTCTTTTCCCTCACATATATGTCACGAAGAGAATTCTATTTTATTCCCCTATAAAAAATTTATTTCCCTAGATTTTTGTTATTCACCCTATTCCTGCCAAATCTTCTCTTTTTCGTTCACATTTATATAATTTTAATTTTTATCTTCATTCGATAAATTCTTCTAAATCCATTTTTTGTTTATTCAGCTGCCAACTCGGAGCACTACAAATCAAACTGTCACAATATAAATTTGTTTTTGGGGTTATGCTTTCCGTAGCATTCCGAAAAAGTTGAAAGATAACCAACTCTTTCGTTCCGATCCGTAAGTGCCATTGGAATCACCTTTCCGAGCTTCCTTTCTAAGCAATCATCGAATTTTAACTGTGACAGCTTAACGGATCGGAACGATGCGGATGCATTGGGATCCCCACTTTAATCACACATCTATGAAATGGTTTTACTTTTTTCTGCTTATTGCCACTCCATAATCATTCGTTCCTTCGAGCAATAAGCCGAAAAAAGCAAAGACTATGGAACCTACGCTACAAAGACTGTTCACTCCGGTAATATAGCTTCTCATTTTTAGTGACCTTGGTACCGTTATTTCTCCCAACCCCACGATCTTGCTAGAAGTCGATAGCATGCTTACGCATTGTGGTGAAAACAAGAGAAACAATGCTGAGGCGGGGCTTGGAATTTAGAGAAACTAGTACAGAGGCTACAGGGTGCCGACAGGCGGTCACTTAAAAATGAAAGAACACGTTCATTGAATCAAATACATGCATGAGCTTTACTAAATTGATTTTATAGCAAAATAGTTAAATATTTTTTAAGAATATAATATATTCTTTGTATACACATTTATTTTTTCTTTTTGAAAATATGTAATAAAATTAAATATGTTTGAAATATAAGTATTCTCAGAGATTAAAATGTGAAACAAATTGCATATACTGAGTAGTTCTCCACTGGCTTTAGATATAAGTTCCCTTTGATGTTTGAAATGAAAACACTGTACGTTTTTCTAAGGAGGAAAAAGCGCATGGCATAAAAAACCTCGTTATTTATTTCAACAACAATAATGTTACAAATTTAACAATGATCAATCTTAAAATACATCACAAACGTTTGTTTAAAACTAATAATAAATATTTAAGAATACGCGTAATATTTTAAAAAACAAATAAGTTGAATTAAAATTATAAATCACAAATGCATCACATTTAATAATTTATTTTTACTGTCAAATTTGGTAAAATTGTTATTGTAATCTTTAATAATATAATATATTCTAACTCTAATATATAGTTTTAAAAGAAATTCCAATGGAAACATCTTACAAAAACAATATTTGATAAGGAATTTCCTGAGCGTCTACCATATGTGTTAACAATTAATTTCTGTAACCCTTAATTTATATTGTTCCTTAAAATATTTAAAATCCGGTAATATACATACAAATTTTAAAACATTATGTGCGGAATAATAACTTAAGACAAAGTTAAAGTAAAATTGATTTATCTAAATGGTAGTAAAGTTATTACTTAATTTGAATTTAAACACTAGTTTTATACATATAAATTTCCGATTCGTTTAGAACATATTAAAGATAAATTAATGTGAATTAATAAATGAACTTAAATATTTTAAATGGAAGGCTCACGTAATGATGGTGCACGAAAAATACTTTTTATATTAAATACCTCTACATAATTATTATATATAGTTTACCTGTCATTATCTATTGGTACATTGAAAAAATTAAGTTGAGGATTATCGTCGTTTTTAAGGCCACGCGCTAAACATTTAACAAGACGTTTTCCTCCCATCTTTCACTCTCACAGCAATTATTAATTAATATCACAAAAAACTGTTTTATAATTTGTCCCTTATGTCAAAATATCAGTTATAATTTTCAAAATCACGCGCGTAATTTCAACAATTGCACAGAAATTCAAGTAACACACAATCGAAATCAATCACCCTTTCCTTTGAAGCGAACGAGCTACCGCTGCGTATCGGCATACAATCGCATTTGATTAGCTTTCGCCGCCGATACGCATAAGGAAAACCCATGATGAAAAAACGTAAACAAACTTATATGTGAACCCCTTCAATGTGTGAGGCAGGACTTCGAATTTCGGCAGTTCGTATTTGAAAAGCCTTGAGTATCGGCACCAATACAATGATAGGAAAACCCAATGCTTTGCCGATACGCAAAATAATAGGTGAACTCTTGTTGCCTTGTTTGTCGGCACTTGTACCTGCAGCTGTCCTTCTTGCTTATAGGAAATTTAAACGAGAATTTGGAACTGGAACCAGCTCTCTTTTCGTCTAATGGGTAAATTTTTTGTTTTATTTTCCTGAAAAGTGACCATTATTAAATAAATTGCACCGCAAAATTAGAGTGAATATTCTTTGTAATTAGGTTCCATATTCTTTGGAAAAAAAGTGAAGCCAATTCAAAGATGTGTGCGTAAAAATCATTCAGTACAGGCGTAACATTTTCGCTGATACTCCGGAGGGGCACATAAATACTTGATTTCAAACTAATGTCTTGTCCGCATGTGGTCATCGCTTGGGAACCTAAAGCCCAATAAATGAAAGTATTAAGTACAGTAAAATTTCTATCAATATATTAATTTATCCTGTATTCCTCCCAAACAAGTTTTTATGGCGACGTCTCTGTCACCTATTTGCCTAAATCTGACAGTTCTTCGGGAGGGAAACCCATTTCAGTTATGAATGAATTTGTAGGCAAAATTCTAACATTTTCACAATTTTTTTTCACATGAAATCAGTAAGTGTCATTTTCTTAAATACTTACTTGTGAAAACAAAATACATAGTTTTTGTTAATCTTCGCATTTTTGCAGTCAGGCACCAAACATTCCTTAGGCATTTCTTCTTAGTTTTTTCTTTAAAATATCCCATAATTGATGTAATTAGCACGTTTCATAAATTAAGACGATTTTAAATCATCCAAATTACACCTTATAATCCACATTTAATGGAAATAAAACACAAAACAAGCACTAAATTACCTCTTTGCTCGTTTACAGATTGCACTTGAAAAATCTAAATTTCCCTTTTGTTCTTTATTTAACCGTCAGTTTGACAATGATCATCAATTTTTGACATTCATCATTCTTATTTTTGGCTTCGCTCACGTACAGGGTTTTTGCACGGTTCTTCAACTCCATTCTGGGTTCGTTCCTCCGATTGTGCAGCGCAATACAAAAAAATGGAAGTTTGACGTTTTACACTTCTGTTGAATTATGAGGTGCACTATTTTATCCCGGGACAAATATGTATAATAAAATTTTTATGAATGTGTGAAGAAGCGGCGAGAACAGAATTTAGTAATTAACAAAATTTCAGTGTACTTAGTAGCAGCAGATAGAAATACAACGAAATTACGATATGTCAAGGGGTGCATTGTGAAGCGTGTCGCGGGGATAAATATCTCGGTTGGTGTCAAAGCTACAGCCTCATATTCATGTTCAGCACAGGCAGTAAGACGAATTTTATTCTACTTGTTTACTCTTTTTCTTGTTACTTTTTCTCATTTTTGAATTTTCAAGAGCACCAACTTTGCAGTCTAGCCGTCTAGTGCAATTAGTCAATAAGAGCCTTTCATTGGTCTGCAAAATAGAAATACGAAATTAAAAACTACTGTAGACTTTTTACTAGTTTCAAAAAATAGTAAAAAAGATGAAGCGAATGTTTGAGTTTATTTGACCTACTGAGGTGGTATTACTTCTGTTTATTATTTGCTTTTTCCCCATTTATACTCGGTGGCAACATTTCTATAATAAAACACAGTAAATATGTGCAAAAGCTGAGTTAAAAAGGTATTAAAAAAATATAAACGCTATGAGAAGCTATTTAAACCAAACTTAAAGACGAATAGTGAATTTTTTGATTAGCGAAGGTGAGTGTACTTTTTTAACTTATTTTACTTTTCATCACTTCCTCTCCTTTGCATCCGGACATCATGCACAAAATCGATTTTTTAAAAACCAAAAAATCTGTGTTTGTACATAATACGCATATCTACCTATATAAATTCCATTATCAGAAGAAAATAAATTAAAATTTTAACATGCACCTATCGTTCATCTTTCTAGAAAAATGACTGAAGGGCAAAATGTTGGTCACAAGTTTAATCAGTGTTGACTGTGGTCATTTAATTTCAGGTTTATGTTTTTTTTTATCACTTGATGGTAAGCTAAGTGAGTGCAGTATGTAAATGGAAGCGAATAAAATTGTCTCTCACAAGAATGCGAGAGTTTACCTGTAGACCTTTTTAATTTTCTCTGAAAATGTAGAATTCATGTCACATAAGAGTTATAGAATTATTATTTTTCAGAAAATTTAAGAACTGATTATTAGCATACGTGTTCCATTCGGTTAGAAATCTACCTGAGGTCAATTTTTCTTACTAGTAAGGTATATCTTTTTACCATTATCTTGAAAATAGTCCACTTGGCACTGATTAATTTTAAAACGATTAACTAATAATCCAATTATATTTTAAACAAAAGCTGGTACTTGAAACGTGGGCTCTATAAACCCACGAACATAAATATTTAAAAGATCATACATTTCAACGTATTCTACTCATAAAACTTTCATTTGATATATCTATCAAGGAGACTATAAACGGAAAATTATTCTGCCATGTTGGATTAAAAGTCTTATTAGCATATCCAAATAAATATAAAGATGACCGTCTTCTAGCATTAGAAGTGTGACCGAAAAATGTCAAGCTTCGGTGCAGCATCAGCTAACAATGCGCAGAAGTTCATGTGGTCAGCATTCTGACTGCAAATCAAATTCTAGGAAAGAGCGGAAGAACCACGATTTCCCAGAATTTGGAAGGATTTTAATTCGTAACTTTAAAAAGCAATTTTCTAAAGAAAGAAATGTCAATGTTAAAAAATTATTTATCTCGGGTAGGATACATATTCACATGAATAAAACTTAAACTTACTGTTTTATTACTTTTAGTGTAGAGTGAATATTGTGCCCTTGCCTTTTAGTTTGCAGCAGAAACGAGCTTTGTGCTTTTCCAGATACAGAGTTTTCCAAGCAAAATCAAAATTATATATTCAGGAATTATAACATTTTAATTTTTGCAGATATTTCCACCAGAAAACCAAAACGAAAATTCTGGAATTCAACAAGTTTTTGTAATTTACAAATTTCAAGAAATTGATCAGTAGAGGAGCAACTATACTGTGAAAGTCTAAACTTTTCCAGTACTTCTTATGGGACAAGAATGCTTCAGATATGTTTTGTAACTTAATTATTTCTTCCGATTTTCGGTTGACTATTACAGCATCGCACGGTGGGATTTTTGGTAATACTTCTGATGTTAGAAGTGAGGCATCTTTATATTTATTTGTATATAATATTAGCAAAAATTATATAAAATAGTTTGCTTCACTTTGTAGAATCGTTGATATTCGATATAGAATATTGCATTATAAAGAGACGTATACAAGCGTGCTCAGATAACGATTAACTCGGATAATTAGATCCAGAAATTCAAAAATCATTTCATTTTTAATAAATAAATAATAAAATATCTATAGAATACTTTTTTTTTCAAAATTTTTAAGCGATTATCACTAAACAAATTCCTATTTACAATTGTAATACAGGCCTTTTATGCAGGGTCAAACATACGAAGGAGAGTGGCGGAACGTTTTTATAATAATCTAATAGGATTCCTACAACTAAGTTCCTGTAGCCACTGTAATTACGATAAAAACGGTCACAAAAAAAATATTTTAAATTTGCAATGGCGCCAAAAAGAGTGTTCGCTTATTTGTCCTCAACAATACAAAAGAATCGTATTACCGGAGATAGTGCAATAATAATAACAATATTCACGCAGGAAGAAGTAGCGGTGAGAAAATTTTGCTTAGAGCAAAATAAGCAAGTTTTCTAAGTAAAAATCTAAAAATTGAATCACTAACAAAAATAATACAAGAATACCGTTTTTGAATATTGAACTCTCTAAAATTAAAAACAGAGAAAAAGATTTTTGTTACTAAAATGAGCGAAGGAGAATCGTCGTCATCTCCAACCCATGGAAACAGTAAGTCGGCCTCAAATGGCCCTGTACCGAGTCGTCAACTAAGCCATACATCAATTTTGCGAATACGCCCCCAATCGGTCCATTCGGCCCGAGTTTTGATTTTTGATGATTCGGACCAAGAGTCTCCAATAGGAGCAGCTGGAGGGTCGTTACCATCACGTGCCAGCAACCTTTCGTCTTCAGCAGCAGTAAGCGGAGGAGGATCTGCTTCATCTTCCCCTAAAGAGATACCAACATCGTTTAAGCGAAACTCCGGTAAATCATCTTCCGGTGGATTATCTGGAAGTTCAATATCCCTACCAGGAAGGGATTTTAACGTGATAAATCGAAAGCCATCCTATCAACATTCATATTCCTTGCGATCCTCAGGAACTGGTTAGATAATCTTTAACTCATTCTTTGACTTAAGGCCCGTATTCACCAAAAGAGGTTCAAAGGCATATTATTGTAAATTAACATTTAAAAATCTTTTTGATGAATACGTTGCCATATTTCTTAATTGTACAATATTTTTCGAAATAAATGCCATGTTCTATTCAATTCCAGAAGTTTCGAATTTAATTCGTGTTAGGAACTCAACCCTTGGCAAATCAGCGCCCTCCCTTTCGGCGACAGCTAAAGAAATCTCATCAGTGCCGCATCGAAAAAATTACGCGGCTGGAGCACGTTGCGGGGGCGGAGGTGTTGCCCACCATCGCCTTAGCCTTGTAACTGGTATTAGCAACACCTCTCCAAGATCTCATTCACCCATCTCAGCTAGTCCCCTCGATAGCCCGCGAATTAATTCACCGAGTATAATTCAATTCCCATTTGTGCCATTGAAGCGAATTTCTAGTTGTCGTGGAGATGGACGTCGATGGTCTGTTGCATCACTGCCTTCGTCTGGATATGGGACAACGCCAGGCAGTTCGAATATGTCGGTACGTACAAACTTTAATATACTTTAAATATATGTATAATTGAAGCAATATTCTTGTATGTTTATATATCTACATATAATCGCGATGTCGAATTTTAAATTTAAGCGGCCCCTCAACTGAAATTGCACTATCCGGTGGGCGGTGTGGTAGAAGAATGCAAATTTTCGAATATTATCAGAATACATAGAAATTATTTAGCTTAAATTTTTTCCATTTATTGGTGATTTTGGATAGTATGGGGACATTTTCTAAAACGATTTTAAATTTATTATAACCAAAAACACGGTAGGTCGTAATTGTTCAATGTAAACTGCAAACTTCATTGTTGGTTGTTTTTACCGGTGTTTTTTTCTCAGTGTATAAATATAAATATTTTAAGTTTTAATAGATGTGGAAATGTGAGAGTCAACTTTTAAATATTTACTTCTACAACTACCACAGAAAAATGGACGTAATAGGCAGAATACAGATTTTGAAATATCTGATATATAAAAGAAAATATATAATCAGTGTAGGAGTTTCAAAACCATTTTTATTTTAAAAGTTTAGTAAGCAGTAATTGTTTTCATGAAATCAGTCTCAGTGTTCGAGTCAAGAGCGCCTTCATCAGTTACCCCATATGCCAACAAATGATGAGCTCCGGATGCTGACGCATCACTTTTCAAGTAATGAAATAAGCGCCTGCACGGATATTCAATGTTCGCAGTATCAGAGTCAGCAGCAGCATCAGCAAGGTTTGGGAATATGCCCGAAACAATATGTCCATGTAACAACAACTCCACTAACTTCTAAAGTTGCAATGGGGACCTGCAATAGTAGTGCTTTACCTGGTCAACAAAATCTTTCAAAACAGCAGCCTGGCACTCCGCCAAATCAACAACAACAGCAGCAGTCGCCTAGTCCGCAAAACACAAATGCTAGCAATAGTGGAAAAGAAGATTCTGGAGGAAGCTCTGGTCGTAGGTCTCCGTTTCATCGGCCACGTTCGAGAAGCTTATCTAGCCCAAGTAGATCTCCAATTGTCGACAACGAAATAGCCGTCATGAATACGCTCTACAAGGAGCGATTCCCGAAGGCCACACAACAGATGGAAGAGCGTCTTAAGCACTTTATAAATGAAAATAAAAATGCGGCGTGCGGCAGCTTTCGGGACTCTCAACCAATTGTCAGGTTAGGATAATTTAGATTAGGCTACAAAGAATAAGAACAATACGGTAACTGGCATATTTAAGAGTTGGTTTGATCGAACCAAAAATATACTGAAATATATGTACATAAGAAAAACCATTTCTATATTAGTGTTTAACTAGTGTCTAGCGGTTACTGTACTGTTTGGACCAAAATAATATTCCCAACAATAAATTCCATTATTATTCCTTATATTTACTCTAAACAGATTTGTCCACCACCAAGTTCTGGAGATGGCTCGTGATTGTCTTCATAAATCTCATGCAAAATTAATTACCAGTCGATATTTTTACGAGATGAGCGAAAATCTTGAGCGGTTACTTTTCGAAACAAAAGAGAAATCGCCAGAGGCAGCTGCAGAGTTGACTGGGGTAATTAAGAAACTACTGCTCATCATATCGCGCCCAGCACGTCTTCTTGAATGTCTTGAATTCGATCCAGAAGAATTCTATCATTTGCTTGAGGCAGCCGAAGGTCAGGCAAAATGCTTGCAGGGTATCAAGGCGGATATACCACAATATATAATTCATAAGCTCGGTTTGAACAGGGATCCGATTGCTGAGCTGCAGCAGGAGCTTCGCGATACTGGAACAGTTTTCGTGGTTGCATCCGGCAAAATTGCACCCCAAAGTACGGAGCAGTATAAAGCTGAAACTTCTGAAATAGTTCCGAGCGCCTCCGGGGTGCCACCTTTAGGAGGTGTGCACTTTGTTGCCAGCAACATTGTTGCTAAAGGGATTACATCAGTCCATCAATCCAATATTGGTGTTAGAGCACTTACCCCAGCAGAAAGTGGTTCAGAATCTTCAGGAGGTAGTGCTACCAGTTCTGGAAAAAAACCTCTTATAGGAGACGCACAGCCCCCAATACAGCAGATACCAAGCGAAACTGATTTTGATATTGTAAAATTAATTTCGAATGGGGCTTACGGAGCTGTGTACCTTGTAAAGCACAAAATGACGAGGCAAAGATTCGCTATGAAAAAGATTAATAAAAATAACCTTATCCTGAGGAATCAAGTTGAACAGGTTTTCGCCGAAAGGGATATACTCAGTTTCGCTGATAACCCTTTTGTTGTTAGCATGTATTGCAGTTTTGAAACGAAAAAGCATTTATGCCTCGTTATGGAATACGTTGAGGGTGGAGATTGTGCCACTCTTTTAAAAAGCATAGGACCACTACCATCAGATATGGCCCGATTTTATTTTGCCGAAACAGTATTAGCCGTCGAGTATTTGCACAGCTACGGAATTGTCCATCGTGACTTAAAGCCAGATAATCTTTTGATTACAGCCCTCGGTCATATAAAATTAACCGATTTTGGTTTGTCGAAAATGGGATTAATGTCGCTCGCAACAAACCTTTATGAGGGGTATATCGATAGCGAAACAAGACAATTTTCTGATAAGCAGGTCTATGGTACACCAGAGTACATTGCACCAGAGGTTATCTTGAGACAAGGCTATGGTAAACCCGTTGACTGGTGGTCCATGGGCATCATTCTTTATGAATTTTTAATTGGATGTGTTCCCTTCTTTGGTGAGACACCTGAAGAACTTTTTGCTCACACAGTAAATGATGATATTGAGTGGCCAGATAATGATGACTGGACTGTGCAGCCAGAGGCAAAAGATTTAATTACACAATTACTTCAGCAGAACCCTAGGGATCGTCTTGGTACGGGGGGTGCTCATGAAGTTAAGGAACATATTTATTTTGGAGGCGTTGATTGGAATTCCTTGCTTCGACAAAAGGCTGAATTTGTCCCACAGTTATCAAATGAGGATGATACCAGCTATTTTGATAGTAAGTTTAACTATTATATACGAAAACAGGTTCATGTTGATTTATTTAATTGAATTTTTCATTTTGATATAGCTCGTATGGATCGATATAACCATGACCTAGGTGGTGATGATACCGATGATACTGACGACACACCTGTTTTTGGATCATTCAGCTCATACTCGCCGCAATATCGTAAACACCATTATTCATGGTCCCGCCTTACCTCAACGAATACATCAGATGACAATAGCAGCTTAGAATTAAGCAAAGTCCTAACAACTCCTGAATTAAGGAAGATTGATGTAAGAAAATTTATTTTTCCGCTTTTTCTATACATTAATAATAATTTATAACAATTATAGACGTCTGCTCGGAGCTTAAAACTGCCATCAACTCCAGATTCTGATTATATGCCAGAACTACTGAATACTCCCGATAGAGAGGAAATAAAATCGATACATCAATATGTGCGACAACAATCTCTTCCCGGCCCTTCGTCCCTCGTCCATTCAGCAAAAACAGCTATGTCAAATACGTCTACTCAAACTCAACCATTTTCGATTGTTTCAAATGCTACAACAGCCGTTCTATCCACAATTACACCAACAACACAATCAATTAAAGGAGTAGTCTCGCGACAAGCATATTCTACACCTAATACTCAAGAAAGTCGTAAATTAATTGATACCCATCAAATATCTTCAATTGCATCAAGACAAAATTTGAGCACACCTGAGTCATCGCAGACTGATAGTGATGATGTATCACCACAAATACAACGTAAACGAAAAACGGCACATGCTCGGGATATTTTGCCAAGATTTTCAATTTCTGTTGAAGATGAGCATAGTGGAACGTCATCTTCGGATAATGCCCTTGGTAGTGGAAGTGGTGAGTCATCTTCGGTACCAGAAAATGCAATTGATACGTTATCAATTTTGGAAGGATCTGGCGATCAACTATCCTCTTTTCCAAATAATGGCAAGCATCATAGATGTAGGACAGTAGTTAAAAGTGCTTCAGCGCTAGGATTATCACTCATGGTATCGACAGGTATGTAGAAATTTTGTTTGAATACTAAAAAATAAATTTGATCTTGTCAGTATTTTATTTAAAATAAAATATAAAACTTTTTTAACAGATGGATCGCAATTAGTTGGATCAGTCTCATCAGTTGGGGGAAGTGGTGGTGGTGTACAATCACCTAGTGGTGGAGGCTCTAGTACGGCTAGTTCTCGAGATACTTCACCTTGTCGTGAACTTTCACCACTCGTAATGAATCTTAAGCCTCCAATTATAATTCGTCGAGGCCCAAAGGGCTTTGGTTTCACCGTGCATACAATTCGCGTATACTATGGTGATACGGATTTCTATACAATGCACCATCTTGTTATGGCTGTCGACGAGGCTAGTCCAGCTTTTGAAGCTGGTTTGCGGCCAGCAGATTTGATTACCCATGTTAATGGCGAAGCTGTTCAGGGCTTGTATCATACACAAGTATTGCAGCTGCTCCTTAGCGGGGGTGAGCATGTCACATTACGTGCTACGCCCTTGGAGCACACAAGTATACAAAGTGGTGGTCGTAAACGTGAGTTATGGCAGAGCAAATTAGCGAAAAAAGGTGTCAATCGACAAAGGAAACAGAAAAAGGACAACGAAAAGAAACGAAAAACTTCTTTATTTCGTCGGATAAGTAGCAAGAGGGCATCTGCTGAAATGCAACAGGTATTTACTATTTTTAAAGATATAAAATTTTCCATCAAAAATAAAAGAAGTAAAGAGATGCAACTTTATATTTTTTATTAATTTGTATAGATGGCGGCAGGAATATCATCACCAACAATGGTAACACCATCACGATCATTTCAATCGTTTACTAGATCGACTGATTCAACTTTGACAACACCACCTGTAAATCGAATGAGTCTTTCACCTTTGGATTCATTTTGCCATCAGTCAGCATCTAACTCTTCACAGTCGAGTTCACCGTCCTCTTCTGCACCAAATACACCTACTGGAACTGGAGGTTCCCAACTTTACCAACGTCCATCTACCCTTCATGGACTTAAGCACAAACTTCACTCAACGGTAGCTAGCACGAAAAATATTCACACAAGTTCTAGTACGGTGCCGAATCGTCGAAAATCGGTTGGTCACATACCACTTTCACCGCTCGCCCGGACGCCTTCACCTTCACCCCTACCAGCGTCACCTACCCGGTCACCTTCACCCCTAGCTTTTCCTGTTGGACATCAACCGGGCGCTTCAAATACCACCCAATCGTACAGTCCGGGCGGATTGCCAAATGCGACAACAGGAAATATTACGAAAAAGGGATTTGCTCGTCCGAAAAGTGCAGAGCCTAGCTCACCCCTATTAAGGCGAGCCTTGTCCCCGGACCGCCTACACCCGCGGAGTGCTGAAAATAAGTGCGCCCTTATATCGCCCCTTTGTTGTCCACCACCAGCTGTTAAAAATTCTCGCCCAGTTTCGGGAGTGTGGAGGGCCCAATCGATCACAAATCCGCCCACTCAGCAATTGAGTGTACTTGGTGGGGTGCTGCCATCATCTTCATCATTACCATCATCATCTTCGAATACTCCTCCTCCACCACCACCCGCTCCAAATAGTTCACTGGAAAAGTACGTGGAACATTTTAATTTACCTTCAGACCATATGCACCTTCATCAGGACATTCAAAATCAGGCGAGTCAACCAAACGTTCTTACACTGTCCCTACAACCACCTGGGGAACTCCTCCCACGCATCGCAGAAGAAAAGGATTCTCCAACAAGTTCACAAAATGAAAATGTTGGACAAGCGATCCATGAGAGCTGCGAGGAAAAACCTAGAGATAGTAGCAAAAAAGATGGAGGAAAGTTAAAGGAAGCGAATGCTAATAAACAAATTATATCATCCGATCCCCAGGCGAATATTGTAAATCCGACGACAACAGCACCACCACCTAACCGGGATTTCGAGAATCGTGATATAAAAAACCGAGAAGGTCATTCGGGAACGGATGGTGATAATATAACCACCACCTCTCCGAATACCAGGCAACAACCTGTAAAAAATTCGTCTGGTGGTTTCGGGAAAAAAGGCACATTTGGCGCAAAAGGTAGTACCACCCAATCTGGCCGGGCTAAGTAGACGAAAAGTACAGAACATCTTTTCGCACACCTATAGTAATGAAAATCCGGTAAGGGTTCTAACCGGCAAACACTCTAAGTTGCATGTAATTTGATTAATTCCATATGTGGAATTTTATTTGTGGACTTATTTGGTAAATAAAAAACAACATATTTTTAGCTTGCATAGATATCCATGCTTCTAAAAAAAGGAAAAATTCCCAAAAATCTGAAATTTGCTCTGTATGTATATAGAGCTTTATAGTTTTTCTGTATTCATACCTTAAAAATGTTTCACCTCTTGAACTATTCATTTATTTTATATTTGTTTGTCGTTGTGCATAGAATATTTGTAGATTAAATGCGCTAAGAAAATCATAAGATGTTTTTAGGCAATTTTTGTGATACAAAAAGGAATATTTAAATATAAAGCGCCTTTAAATGTCGCCAATATTACACATAATCTAGGGAAAATCGTTTATGTAATTTACTCCGCAAGAACCCTGCATCGGCTTTTTCCAGCTGCATAGTCCAACACAAAATCTATTCTTTGTTTTTAATTTTTCTTTTACTCATCTCGAAGAAATTATAATTTATTTGTAATAATAGTAGGATAAAATAATTATTATTCCCTCTAAAGTTTCTGATGGTTTAAAGATATTTAAAAGCCATTGTTAAATTATAGATTTGTATGCAAAACACGCCTTTAGAAAATACGCATTATTTGTGAATAGAAATAACCATCATCGATTTCGTTTTTAAGCAAAATAAAACATACAAACCAAAAATAGTTCGCTGGGATAGTGAAAAACTATTTAAAAAATAATAATTATAATTTAATAAAATAAGCATTCAGTGTAAATTCAGATTATTTTGAAGGAATAAATGTGATACGTTTCTACATACTTTATAAACATATATGTACTGTATATACCTATATATATATATGGATACACATTAAACAAATATAAATATACCTATATATAATCGATTAATGGATGAGAACTGTAAAGTACTAGCGTTGAAGCAATTTAGCCGTAATAAACGATTCTCAGTAAAACAAGATATATTTTATTTTTATTTATTGCTGACATTTTTCCCAGATTATAACATATAAGCTTTAAAACTGTCCAGTCCCTGTGAGATGCCGTTTTTCGTTTTTGAGTCTGTTGATCCCACTCAAAATATCAAAAGCCACGCGGCAAAATTCTTTCAGATTCTTCCATTTTGGCCCCAACGGAATGCGCAGGCCACATTTCATCAGAATCCGGCCCATGGGTCTGAACTTAAATTAAGCCAATTATTTTCCTTTTTCAAAAGGTGCGACAAGTGCTTTGTGCTGCAATATTGGAATTGTGCGTAAGGAAAGGGATTATGGGTGGAAATATTCACCTTTGAACTTTGACGGCACCCACCAGCATTAACGTCTATTTATTGTAAACAGGCGAGTCGCTTTGTCGTCTTTCCGGTTAGTATAGGGATCCTTACAATACCGCCGTAGCGCCATTTTCAGCTTCAAAATACAGCGAGCTACCTTGCCTTCCTCCCGAATGCTACGTTAAGACGCAAACCACAGCCTCAAACATGCCGCAAGGAGTTGTGTCCTTTACTAATATGTATTTTTCACCTCATCTAACGTATTTAAAAAAAAATAATGTAATGAGCATGAACACATGAACGAACATGAATATAATATACCTGAGCTGAGGAGAGATACGGAGATTAGAACTATTTGTCAGACGTGTGGAAAACGGCTTTAAAATCGGCGCCCACTTGGGTTGGCCCTACCACAGCTTGAAAGAGCCGCCATAATTTCCGGTCGCTCGTGCTGCTTTTCTTTTTGGTCGTTGGAACCGAGGAGAGCAGACGTTCGATCCAGTGAAGAATCTTATTGACCAAGAAGAGAAGGAATTAGGGAGGTGAAATTAAAGAGGAGGAAAGGGAAGAGAATAAAGGAATTAAAGATAACTTATCTTTTGCGATTCGTTCCCCAACATTCACACCATCTTGCATACAACATACACATTAAGCGGTGAGCAGCATATCCAACATTCACACCATCTCGCACACAACATACACATCGCAGGGCACATAACATATCCAGCATCAACACCATCTTGCACACAAGCCATCTTCAACATTCACATTATCTTGCACACAACATATCTGCAACATTCACATCATTTTGCACACAATATTTACCCAACATTCACACCACCATACAGCATAGTGACCTAAACATCACATCAGCACGATACACGGCACGCATACATCATAAACCTGCGCGGGAAGTAACAGCTTAGTGATAGTTGTAGTTTATTCCTTATATTCTTATATTCCTAGTTAGTAAGAGGTTAGGGTGGCCACCAACTACATGTAGTAGACAGAGTAACATTGAAAATATACCCTAGTGAAAATAATTTTTCTAATTTACTTTATAAACCCCGGGAACACATTACATTTTGGGGGCTCAACCGGGATCCTCTAGTTTTAATTGAGTAATTTGATGAAGAGTAATGGCCTAACCTAATGTTTGTAGAAACTAACGGTGATGGAGTTTCGAAGATGTTTTAGTTGGGTCTACAAAACTAATCAAAATATTCCTTTCTTCTTTAAATATTGTTGTAAATATTAATGTTCTTGGGAAGCGACGACTATTCTCTCTCAATGCTCTGTCTTTGCTTTTCGTGATATCGCTAGAAAGTGCATGCAGTGATCTAGGTATAACAAAAAAAAAAAAACAATTAAACATAAAAAAAAACATAATATGACATACTACCCTCGAACAAACGAATGCTAATAACTAAGTATTGATAAAATAATTGCTACTTGAATTTCAAAAGCTCCCGAAGTAAGTGAATAAATACAAATATTTACACGTTTGGATATAAATATAACATAAGTTGATCCAGATATTTGCATACAGCTAAATACTTATTCTCCAAACAATCAGTTCTTATTCGCTAAACGAATCTGTCGCAGATTTGAATTAAGAACCTATATCTGAACTAGATTTAGCTTTTAAGAAAAATCTATACGCCCAAATATTCAATACTACTGTAGCTCGGTCCAGGTGTGTGTTGATAACTAAACGCCAATCGGTGATTACTCCCTTAAGTTAACTTGTAGTGCCGAAGGATAGTGAGTGTGTGAGTGGGTGAGGGTGTGAGTGTGTGAGCCCTATATATGTTCATGTTGCCAACGCCTTCAACGACTGCTGTGTAGGGACGAACTAAACTCCGTGGAGGGACATAGGCCATGCTGGATGTCAGTGCTGGTGTGAGTGAAGTGATGTGCGTCTGAGATGGTGTGTGTGCAGTGGTGTGTGTATTTATTCGGGTCCATGTGAGAGCGAAACTCCGGTGACCATTCAAAATCCAGGTACATAGCAAAACACCTCAATTGTTTGAATTTAATTCTGAAACGAGCACAAATCTTTCTGTAGACTCAGCTAAATAGACCATCACGACACCTAGACATTACACCAACGATACTCTGGTAAGTACCCCCTTTAACCACCCCTTCACCAACATTCCTTTTAAACAACACTTTTCATTCCAGGCAATGCCTCCCGTGATACCAGTCAGATGAGCATGTAACAAGGTCAACCAAAAGAAACAACTTTTTACGAGTGACCGTAGATTGGTTAACGAAGTACCCGATACTAATACCTTTACGAAATGTAACAGTTCGAAAAGTAGTCGAAATGGTAGAGAACAGAGTATTTTTGGAATTTGGTGTTCCGGAAATAGTAATAATCGACAATGGGAAGCAGTTTGATTCAAGAGAATTTCGTCAATTACTAAACGACTACGATGTTCCCAAATTCTGGTTAAACTGCCGCTATCACCCTCGTAATAACTTCACCGAGCGTTGGAATAAAGTAATAGGAGGTGCTCTTCGTTCCTATATTCAGGACAATCACAAGCTCTAGTATCAAAATTACAGTCGCGCTAAGAACCGCGGTAAATGCAGTTATAGGATATTCACCATTTTTTTAAAATCATGGTCGCGAATTTACATTCGCCGGCTCAGATCATTATGCTTTTGAGGAAAAACTGGCCGAAAGCACTAAACTTGTTTATGAGAAACGATCTAAATTCCTTGATAAACTTTATAGCGTCTATAACGATATATCAATTCGATTAAAATCATATGAGAGAAATAAGAGCTATTTTGATAAGGGGAAAGTTAATCTGGAATTTAATGTTGGCGACATAGTATACAAAAGAAATTATGTTCTGTCAGATGCCCAACACTATTTCTCCGCAAAATTAGCTCCCACGTATGTATATAAGATGCAAAGTAGTATCTAAAAGATCGAAATTGGTATACGAGTTAGAGGATGACCAAGGTAAAAATTGTGGTCTATGGCAAATTAAAGATTTAAAATCAGCTGGGATATTCGAATTCATTGACAAAGAATTATAAGCTAATTATCGGTGGCCCTAAAAAGGTATCCTGCCAGCTTCTCTGGTTAATGATAGGGCATCAATGTACCGCTTAGAGTTTCGCGGTCGATGCATCCCCTTTGTAATTCCAAAACTTTACACTTTTTTCTACCAGTAGCCCTAAGAAGGCATCTGGCCAGCTTCTCTGGAAACTACAAGACACCAGTGTACCCCTTAGTCTACACGGTCTATGTATTCCTTGTTTAGTAAGACATTTTCACCACGTTTATAATAAAATCTTATCTTTGCCAAATTTTTCCCTTTTTTCTTAAGACCTGGATGGTCCTCGCATCCAGAGTAGCGTTAAGTACAGTTAATAGACTGCTTGTCAGGGATGTTTGCAGGAGACATTCCCTTAGTAGATTAATAACTTCAACAAAAATTTCACTACGCACACCACACTCCAGAAGCCCAGGGAACTGCAGCGCCTTCGTCGGGAGCAGTGAGTGAGTGGGCATCCCAAGAGAGAATGTAAAGCCTGTAACTAATACACTGACAGGTGCCCGGTGTGTTAATGTTAACAGTGTATAAAAACTTCTTATCTGGTAACCGCCATATTTCATATCTTTCGTTTTTGTTAATTTTTTATAAATTCTAAGAGTTAGAAAAATTTCATCATGTTTATACAAAAGGTTTTCCAATAGGGACTTGACAACTTTGAATTCAAATTGTGAACGCACCCTTTCACTAATCATCGAACTGTCATTGTCAATTTATTCAGTAAACTTAACATTTTCATCATGGTAAAGTAAACAAACGAACAACGTCTGCAAATTATAAAAATTTACTACAGAAATTCGGTGTCGGTGACCGCTACTTTAAGAGCGTTAACTCTGATTATCGGTCGTAATTCTCGCCCTAGTAGACAGGTAGTAACAAGTTTAGTGCAAAAATTTGAGTCTACAT
Source organism: Tolmerus cingulatus (assembly GCA_959613345.1). Classification (NCBI taxonomy): domain Eukaryota; kingdom Metazoa; phylum Arthropoda; class Insecta; order Diptera; family Asilidae; genus Tolmerus; species Tolmerus cingulatus. The sequence continues at coordinate 12,819,290 of OY390712.1, read as the reverse complement.
ATTCGTTGTGTGATGCTGCCGTTCCAGTGAGACAACAGGTTGGTCGAAGTGTCGAAAATATCGCTGCCGTTGAAACGTCCGTAGGAAATGATCCAAAGCAATCAATTCCACGGCGTTCTCAAGAGTTGGGCATCGCCCAGACCACTTTATGGCGAATTTTGCGTAAGGATCTTGGTTTACACCCATACAAGATCAAGCTGACTCAAGAATTGAAGCCGATGGACCATTTGCAGCGACGTACGTTCTCCGATTGGGCTCTGGAAAAGATGCGCCAAGATGATCAATTTCATCGCAAAACCATCTTCAGTGACGAAGCTCATTTTTGGCTCAATGGGTTCGTCAATAAGCAAAATATGCGTTATTGGTCGGGTGAAAATCCACATGTGCTTCATGAAATACCACTTCACCCACAAAAAATAACTGTTTGGTGTGGTTTGCATGCCGGCGGCGTCATAGGGCCATATTTTTTCGTCGACGATAATGATCGTCACGTTATTTTTTTTTTTTTTTTCCTTAGGTAGGGGGGAGGCGACTGCCTCAAGCGCTCAGACCACGGTCCATTGCACTCAACCCCCGCCCTATCCAAACTTTTTAGTCCTCTTTACGAAACTAAGAACATCGGATAGGGATTGAGAATTGAAGTCCTCCATTCTCATTACATCAGCGCCGAACACCGTCATGCGCGCTCGGGAGAAAGCCGGACAGTTACAGAGGAAGTGCTCCGTGCTGTCCTCGTCCTCCCCACACGAAGGACACGTTGGGTCGCTAATGATCCCTAGGGTATTCATATGCTTACCGCATGTGTTATGTCCCGTAACCGTCTCTACCAGCATTCTGCAATCTATCTTACCTAAGTTAAGTAGGAGTTTAGCAGTGTTGCTGTCCGGCCGGCTAATGAACCATTTGGTGAATTTACATGTTGATATATTGGACCATCTTTGACCATGTATTGAATCCATGGATCTAGTTATCCAGTTTTTCAACACTGTGGGGTTAACACCAATGATGGGTTCCGGTCCCATAGGGGGACAGTTCGCGCCTTCCTTCGCTAAAGCGTCAGAGGCCACATTACCATCGATTCCCTGGTGACCGGGGACCCATATAAGATGAACCTGGTTGTGCTTGGCAGCAGAGTTAAGTCTTTTCTTACATTCTTGGACAATTCTTGACCTGGTGGTAGGGTTAAGTAGAGTGACAAGAGCCGCCTTACTGTCGCTGCAGATGCCAATCCTTTTACTCTTCCACCTATTGGCAATTATCCAGTTAGCCACTTCGAGAATGGCAAACACTTCGGCTTGAAAAACCATTGCGGTTGTACCGAGTGATATACTGTATTTGACTGTTTCGTTCAAATACCATCCAGCGCCCGTGCCTGTTAAGGTTTTCGATCCGTCTGTATAGAAGACGTCAGTTAATCCATTCAGCAAGGTGTTGGGATCGTCCCATTTTTCCTTTGCCGGAAGACTTATCTGAAATCTTCTTCCGAACATGGTAATATGCGTCATACCGTCTGTCGGCATATTAAGAGGAGCGACTAGCCTTCGGGTTAAGACGCCATGTCCAATAGCATGTTCATCATGCCATAGTCCACACTTTCTTAGTCGACATATAGCTTTCATTGCCTCTTCCTGGATTGCAAGGTCCAGGGGCCGCAAATTAAGCATTGCGTTGAGGGCCGCACTAGGGGTCTAGCTAAGTGCTCCCGTCATCCCTATGCAGACCTCCCTCTGTACTCTGTTGAGAATATAACAGGTAGTTTTTAGCTCCGTTATACTCCACCAGACCACTGACGCATATGTAATGATGGGTCTAATTATAGCTATGTACATCCAGTGCACAATAGCGGGTTTCAGACCCCATGTCTTCCCAAAAGCTCTTCTGCATTGCCAGAAGGCATTCAATGCTCGAGATGCTTTGTGTTCGACATGAGCCTTCCAAGTCAGTTTACTATCCAAAGTTACCCCTAGATATTTCACTTCTTTGGAGAGTTGAATGGTTACACCTGTCAGAATTGGGAGCCTAAGGTTAACGAGTTTCCTTTTCCTAGTAAACAACACAAGTGTTGTTTTCAAAGGATTCACTGATAAGCCTTGTCTCTCGCACCAGTTCTGGATCTTGTCTAGGGTTTTCTGCATCTTACTGCAGACAACACTAAGCGAGTCACCACAAACAAGTGCACACACATCGTCAGCGTATGCCTGTATGTGTATATTTAGACTTTGTAGTTCGTCTAAAAGTGAGTCTACTAAGAAGCACCACAGTAGCGGTGAGAGTACTCCTTCTTGTGGGCAGCCTTTCTCTACCTTCATTACCGTATCGGTGCCGCATTCCGCGAAAAGTAGCCTCTGTGATAGCATAGAGTAAATCCATCTAATAAGCACGTTATCTACCCCATGCTCGGTGGCAGCATTACACATCGATGGGAACGCAGCATTATCGAAGGCCCCCTCAATGTCAACAAAAACCCCAAGAGCGTAGAGCCCCTCATCCGAAGCCCTTTCTATCTTTGTGACTACATCGTGCAATGCGGACTCGCAGGATCTACCACTCCTATAGGCATGCTGGTGTTCATTAAGGGGACGCCTCCTCAACGTTTCACCTCTGATGTGTTTTTCTACCAGCCGTTCCAGACATTTCAGCAGGAACGATGTCAAGCTGATTGGTCTGAAACTTTTTGCCAGAGCATAGTCTTCCCTGCCTGGTTTAGGAATGAAGACCACTCTGACCTTACGCCACGCAGTTGGTATGTAACCCCAGGTTAAACAGGCCCTAAATATCTTGTTTAGTGCTGAAACTAGGGGGTGACCTCCTGCTTGTAGCATAGCCGGATATATACCATCCAGACCTGGGGTCTTGTAGTTCTCGAAGGAGGACAAAGCATATTCAATCTTCTCCTCCGTCACAACTTTGGATGCTATGTATCTGTCCCGTCTAGTGATGGTTACCCTTTCTGGAGACCCTACTAGACTCTGATTCGTTTGAATCTTATGACTGCCCGGAAAGTGGGTTTGAACCAGGATCTCGAAAGCTTCCTGTTTGGAACCCGTGTATCCGCCGTCAGGTTTGCGGAGGGAGTTAAGTTTAGCAGTATTGTCTTTTTGAAAGACTTTATACAGCCTAGCTGATTCCCTCATGCCTGTCAATTCCTCACAGTATCTTCTATAAGACGAGACCTTGGAAGTCCTTATCTCGTACTTATACTCGCGCTGCAGGGTTCGATAGGCTGTCCAGTCGTCTTCTTTTTGAGTTTTTAAAGCTCTATTTAGAAGCTTCTTGGTTTTCTTCCTAAGCCTAGAAAGATCATTGTTCCACCAGGGGACGCTTTTGCCACTTCGGCATTTCCTAACCGGACAAGCTTTCTCAAAAGAGTCTGTCAAGGTCCGACTCAGTTTCTGAGTCTCATCCTCAATGTCTTTGGTTGAGCGGAGCTTGGGTACATAGATTTCTTTCACCGAGAGAATCTGTTTGTACCTGTCCCAGTCAGTTTTCCTTGGATTACGTCCAGCCGGGATGAGTATATCATCAATGGCTATTCTGTAATTTAGGTATCTGTGGTCCGAGAGAGACTCCTCATCTAGGACTCGCCAGTTGGTAATGAAATTAGACATCCTCCTATTGGTGAGTGTCAGATCTATTACCTCCTGTCGCCTACTCGTGACAAAGGTTGGATCATTGCCCACATTGTTAACCACGAGATCATGCGACAGAACGAAGTCTAATAGTTTTACACCTCTAGGGTTGCATTTACTGCTGCCCCATATGGTGTGCTGGGCATTGGCATCACATCCAATCACCAGACCTCAATTATTAGATTCTGTGTATCTTACAATTTCCATAAGTTCACGGGGGGGAGGTGGACTGATGGATTCATAGGGTAAATAGGCTGAGACAATAATGGCCTCTTGCCTAGCCCCAGAAATCTTGTAGGATACTTTCACTGCTACGACGTCTTGACTGCAATATTGTCTTAACATCGTGGCTTCAATTGTGTTAGAAACGAACACGCACGCTCGCGGTCGTTCCGTTCTTTCGTAATGAAAGAGTTGCCCCCAGTTGATAATACCGAGACCACAGATACGTTTTCTGCATACCCATGGTTCCTGTATTAGTGCTATTTGGGGGACTGTCTGCAGTTTACTTAATCTTCCACTGAGAATAGCAGTGGCCGATTTACTGTGCTGCAAGTTTATTTGAGTGATATTCAAGTCAGTGGACATGGTGTCGACTGCTCCGCATTTCACTCATTGTCCGCATTTATTTTCTGGAAACATGAAATTTCACTCTTCCAAAACCTAAATGGGGACGAAGCCCGTAAACAGACTCCAGGACTTTTAGCGACTCCGTGTCCACGCCCAGCGCAAGAGTGGAGCCTTCCGGATCACCGGGGTTCTTCCTCTTGCTACTGAACGCACGAATACGCCAGTACTTAGTATCCAGTCCCGGGTTCTGGTTACGTAGCCGGCAAAGATTTCACCAGGTGCCTTGCGTGGGCCCGGGATCCAAACTACTGCCCGAACCAGCTTTGGCATGTCGCTACCTCTTGTAGCAGAAAATTTTATGCCATCTAAAGCTGGAAATTTTGCCACATTTGAAAACAGCCATTCGAGAGAGTGTTCATTCGTGCATTGAACTTTTAAGGTTCCGTCACGAAAGACCATTCCCTCAAACCTGGGCGCCTCTTTGGTTTCTCTCAGAAGCTTCCAAATGTGGTCTTCCACAAAGGTTACATGTCGTTGCGACATTTCTCTTTGTCGGCTGCAATTACAGCAACAAGGGCTTGGGAAGCAGCCTCAGCGAAGCTTTTTCCCCCTGCCCCGGCCGCTGTCTTTGAACCCGACGGAGCCGCACCTTCTAACGACTCGGAACGAGGATCGGGTTTCCCCTTTGCCTCGTCCGGTGAGCAAATTTTTGGGAGACCGGTCTTAACGACTTTCCTCCGTTTATTTTTGCTCACGAGCTGCGTGGGCTTCTTGCTGGTAGTTCCAGCGCAGCTTCCACCAGTCGATGTGGCCGGAGTGGACGAGTCCTCCTCCGACCTACCTCTCTTGGCGGCAGCTGGCACCGGAGTCGAGGAGCAAGTGATAGAGCCCTTGACAAAGTCGGCTTTCGCTTCCTTAGCCTTAGCTCTATTCTCTTTGCTCCTCAGCCGTCGCAGCTGTCGTTTGGACAACCCCTCAGCTTTTTCGATAGTGGCTAAAGGGGGGGCGTTCTTGTCCGTGGCGGGATCAGGATTAACCGTAGTCGCAGCGGACTGCTTTCCGATCCTTTCCTGTTCCCAAAGTAGGCTCTCCATTGACTGTGTCAATGTGCCAATCGATGATAGTCCGTCTTGCGACATTCTATCATCGGAGTCCAGTAGGGGGCTTCCTCCTTGGCCTGGACTCACCACTTCGGCAGTACATGGAAGTGGGGCCTGCACATTCCTTGCCTCGGCCGCTCCTTGAGCGGGAGGATTCCCAGCAACAGGCTGGTTACCTCGTGCAGAATACATATCCAGAGGATTGCCTTCCATGGAATTTGGGATGGTGGTAACCCTTCTTCGTCTGACGCCTCAAGACTGACCTGTTCGACATGGGAAACCCTGCCGGCAGCGCCCTGCTGCCGTCGACATAGCTCAGTCAATCATCGACGCGCGCAAGCTCCTCCACCACGACAAGGTGAGGGTACCGTTCGGAGGAGATCGTCACGTTACTGTGAATGGTAATCGTTATCGCGCCATGACTACCGATTATTTTTGGCCCGAATTGGAAGATATGGACTTGGACAACATGTGGTTTCAACAGGACGGTGCCACAAGCCACACAGCACACGTTACAATCGATTTATTGAAGAGTAAGTTTGATGAGCGTGTTATCTCAAGAAATGGACCAGTCGATTGGCCGCCTCGTTCGTGCGATTTAACGCCTCTAGACTTTTTTCTTTGGGGCTACGTGAAGTCATTGGTCTATGCCAACAAGCCGACGACGTTGGAAGAGCTCAGAGCCAACATTGAACGCGAAATAGCAGCCGTTTCGGCCGAAATGTGTGGCCGAGTCATCGAAAATTGGGTCCAACGAATCGACCGCTGCAAACGTCCCCGCGGTGGCCATATGAACGAAGTCGAGTTCCATTCTTAAATGTTTTGATTGTACTTCAACCCGATAATAAAGTTTTTGAAATATCTCAAATGGTTTGCATTTTATTTTGAGAAAAAGTTGCCAAGTCCTTATTGGAAAACTCTTTACATGCAAGGTACGATATGAATTCGAGAAGTTCCGAAGCATTGATTTGATTTGCTAATTTTTCTAGCATTATACATATATATATTTTTTTTCTTTTTCTTGTATACGTGAAATACCTTCCGAATACTAATGATTTGAGGCTAAATTTCAAAAATCATTACTTTCCAAGTTCTAAGAATGTTAGACTAAATTCTAACTATAATTAAATAATCATCATGTATATATATAAAATCGAAAGTTGGTTTGTTTGTTTGTTTATTTGTTTGTTTGTTTGTTTGTTTGTTTGTTTTTTTGTATGTTTGTTGCTCAATCACGCCTAAACGCCGAGTCCGACCATTCTCATTTTTTGGGTAAAGGTACTACATATTCCGGCCCAACATATAGCTTATTTTTTATGCGCGAGTTTCAAAATGGCGGACCCAAGATGGTGGCCAGAAACTGAAAATATCAAGCGATTTACATGAAACTTGGTATTTGGGTGCTTTTGGATGTCTTTATTACGAATCTACGTTCGAAATTTGGAAATTCAAAATGGCGGAATCAATATGGCGACTAAAACGTTAGAACACTAGGTAATCCATCACGCCTAAACGGTGGATCCAATCATTTTCATTTTGTGGATAAAGGTACTACATGTTCCGGCCCAACATATGGGTTTCTTTTTATTCATGATTTTTAAAATGGCGGACCCCAGATGGCGGCCAAAATTGAAAGTATCAACAGATTGGCATGGAAATTGGTATTTGGGGGTATTTAGTTGTCCTTATTGCGAATCTATTTTCGAAATTTGGAAATTCAAAATGGCGGATTAAATATGGCGGCCAATTTTGGTACATCGGGTGAAACTGGGTAGCCCGTCACGCCTAGACGCTGAATCCGAGCTTATTCATTTTTTAGGTGAAAGTACCACATATGCTGGCCCAAAATAAAAGCTACTTTTTATTCACGAATTTCAAAATGGTGGACCTAAGATGATGGCAAAAATTTTAAAATGTGGAGAGATTGCCATAAAATTGGTGTTTGGGGGATTTTGGATACCCTTTTTGCGAATCTATGTTCGAAATTTGCACTGAGAGGTGGCGGATTCAATATGGCGTAGACTAATTTTCGAACTTCAGGGAGTTTTAAATGAAAAGTAGTACTATGGATATTTTGAGGTAATTTCGAATTTACTATCAAAGTTTGGAAATTCAAAATGGCGGACCGTACACGGTGACGCAACTTTGTGTACCAGCGGTGGCCCGTGGTATCCTAAACAGAGGAGGCAGAAAATTCAGTAATCTAATTTGTGGCCCCACGCTCGCCACAAATAGTGACAATCACCTTTGCTACCTTTGTCTCCTCTACACTACATTATATAAACATATATATTCAAAAAGAAAAACAATATATAATAAGAATTCAAGTTTCATGCGGTTTTGCATACATTCTAAACATGCATACATTTATAGCTATTTATAAATACTATATAATCTACCTTTCGTTCCTCAATGTTTGCAAAATAATTTATAATATTGTCATACCAAAGCGGGTCTTTTTCCAGTTCTTTAACTAAAGTTTTTTCTATGTCCAAAAGAGCCAAATCCGATAGCCGATTTGGATTCATTGTATTTCTACTATAATCTTTAATTCTTTTCAAATCAGAAAAACTCCTTTTTGTGCTAACTGATGTAGCAGGGATTGTTAATATTAGTTCAAATAATTTTGTTAACTCCAGCATAACGTCAGTAATATTATTTTCGATTAATTTATTTAAAAAAGGTGACACTGTATCCCTATCATTCTACAAAGTTTTATTACTATAAAATACAATTAATTCACTTTCAAGTTTAACAGAGTCGAAATTCGTTATTTTTTCAAATAATGTCATTATACAGATACTACTAAAATTCTGAAACACGAAATTGAGAATTTTCCGTAAGTGGGAAAAATGCATTTCATACTCATCAAGCTTAACTCGTAAGTTTATGCAGATTCGCTATTAAATGACCAAAGCTCAATCACAAAACTTTCGCTCAGATGAGGCTAGCCTCCGGGCATGCACACGCAGAATTCTCAGGCCCTGTAGTTTCTGCTCAGATAAAAACACACAACCACAACTTCTTGCATCTCCATGATTTGTGCTTAAATCCTCCTTGAGGCATTCGGAACATTGCCTCCTCTAGCACGCACATACAGAAAGGAAAGCTGATTTGTCGCGGAGAAAAGAGCTTGCGCAGAGAGAACTTTCTCTTGGATTTGACGATTTGACTTAAGGCCTGCGCCCATAAGATCCGTCAGAGTCCGTCATACGTCAAGCTTTAAAGCACTCATCGGATCTCGACGGATGTTGCTGCATGGCAACGAAGAGGTGCGCCCATAAGATCCGTCATCTGACAAGTGAAAATTGAAAAGACTGTGTTGTATTACACAATTTTGTCAAAATGCATGACGGCAGCTATATTCCGCCTAACTAAGTGGATCGGTTCAATGGAAACGAAATAATCTATGGCCTGTGGAGGACGGAAACACCCACTCCTTTGAGAAGAGCTGGGAGGATATCGAGCAACAACGCTGCAAAAAATGCCTTCAAGTTGCGGGAGCAGCTGAAGGACTACTTGACTGCGCATCCCGTATATCAAGCGGGAACGTCAGGAACAGTGTTTTAGATTTTTATATTAGTTATTTACATAGCTAAATAAAACATTCGTATTTTTTCCAAGGAGGAAAAGGCACTTGGCATAAAAAACCTCTTTATTTATTCAAAAAATAAAAATATCACATAATTCAATACACAAATTTCTTATACCTAAGAGAGGCCACTTCTCTTTACAAAAAATAACGATACATTAAATTACAAATAATAAGAATTAAATTAAAAAATTAGCACATTTCAAAAATGAGCACAAAGACCTCGAACTTTCCAGTTGGAATTTTTCCTGTTCTTGCGTTCTCAGTTCGCAAATAACGGGCAGCTCTGGAGAAGATGTTAATCCGGCCTCCTCCGAATCCCACGAAAAATATTAAATAAATTAAATATGTTTAGAGAATCTTATAATTACTGAATTTTTATTACTGAATTAAATAAAATATCATAATAATGCAGGAGCTCGTGAGTCATTTAGGCCATACGAATAAAATTATAAATATAGGAACAAAGTATAAGAACAAACAAAATACCTTCTCGGCGCAACATGCTTTTGTAAAAAAGAAAGCGGTTGGAAATAACACCACCCACTTTCTCCTACATCTTCTCCCAAATTTTGGCTTCCTCACTGACTCTTTCACGTATCGGTCGCGCAGGGATCGCCATCTACCCTGGCACTGTTTTACTGCAAATTAAAATTCATTAGCATATGTGTATAATTAAGGGATACTTTCACAGCAAATACCTTCTCCATTAACAATATTGGCCAGTTCCCGCCAAGCCTTTTCCCTAAGCAATTTGTTGCGGTAACTTTTAAGGGTTTTGTTGTGAAGACAATTATGTGGCTGCACCGCTTCGATCAGATTTTCTTCAAATGATTTTCCTGTTAAAGAAATTATTTTTTTATTAGCTGTGTACTCAAATATTCCTTGCAAATACTTTTCACTTACCTTCCATTTCTATTTGTGATAAAGGCCCACGCCCATAGAGTCCGGAATTCGTCCGACTGCGGAAAACGTAAGTTGAACTACATGCTTTCTTATGAGGACGCACCCATAGAAACGCGCTGCCGCAGTCGCAGCCGGATTGAAAAGACGAGCATTCGTCAACTTTTTATCCGTACTACATGCGGCAAGGAAAGCATCAAAAAGCTTCATAGCTTTGCTTAAACGGCGCGAGCCTTAGCTAGAAGTCAATTATTTTTTTAAATAAATCAGGAGGTGTTTTATGCCAAGTGCTTTTTCCCCCTTGCAAAAAATAACAATATTTTATTTCGGCAATTTTTGATTTACTGCTACTTATTAACAGTTTCTCTGAGTAAGGATTTGGAATTTGCATCAATATTACATCCAATTGCCATGATTTTAATAATGCCAAACTTCAAAATTTGAACTGAATAGATTACAGATTAATTTTTTACTTCAAAGTGAAGAAAAATCAGTACAACTTGGTGCTATTTTTAGGATTTTAAATCTTTGCTGCAGGAAATTCATATGATAAATTTCAAATCAATGAGAAATCTCCTGTTGTTCTGGATAGACGAAAAGAACACAGCTATTAATTGCTAAGAAGGGTGTTAGAAAATGAAATAAGAAGGGTGATGTTTTTTTCTGAATTTGAACAACTTTTTCTCCTAGCACTCCCAACTCTTTTCACAATTGTTTTTTTTCAAAGCCTGCTCTTTTTCTGTCTGCTGAGATGAAAAGATGCCTACTACTAAAACTATTGGAGTATTGCAAAAAAATGGTCAGCATAGAGTCCCAACATAAAAGTACTGTATAAGTCCCGGGTAAATTTCTAAATAAAAAACTATTATTCTTCCAAGGAGGAAAAAGCACTTGGCATAAAAAACCTCCTGATTTATTTTAAAAAATTGGTCGCACCCAAAAGCGGCGCCTTCTCTCCAATAGACTCATTCATCGGCTTCTGTAAGTAGAAGTCCTATTAATAGAAATTTAAGTACTCTATTAATATCCATCGTTGTCCTTTCAATTGCTTGTTGCTTCCTTCTTTGACTTTGCCTTTTTCAATAAAATTTCCGCGTTTCGTTTGAACAAACTGTCAAGATGAGAACCACTTTGAGCGCTTTTAAGTCAAGATGACAAAAATATTGAAAGCTTGCCGCAGAAATTCCGGATTCTATGGGCGATACCTCTGATTTCCGGACGTCAATAGCTTTAAGCTTACCGGAGTCGAGCAAATTCCGCACAAATTCCGGACTCTATGGGCGCGGGCCTTCAAGCTCTTTTTTTCGCATGGCGTGGGTTCTAGAGGCTCGCCTCACGTTGATTTGATGTGAAATTTTCATGGCACAGGGCAAGGCGAAAATGACAAATATTGCCATAGGATACAAGGAATTTCTTTGATATTTTAACAACTTTACTTACAACAATAGTTTTCGGCGATATGCATTGAATCTTTAAAAAATTGTGTTAACGTTTTTTCTTTAATTTACAACTTAAGTACTTAAGAACATTTAAAAATTGATAGAGGAGGCACTGCCTCCCCTGTCTCCTCCGACGCGCCGCCACTGTTGTGTACACTGGGTGAGACCGGGTAACCCATAACGCCTGAATATTGGATCGGACTTTATTTATTTTTGGAGTGAATTTACTTCATACTATGCCCAACCATATGTATGGGCTGTCTTTTATTCGCTACTTTCAAAATGACGGAGCCAATATGGTGGCCAAAAATGTTAAATAGTAAGGGATTGACGTGAAAATTCGTATTTAGGGGTTTTGGATTTTCTTATTGCGAATATATATTCGAAACTTGCAAATTCAAGATGGCGGATCCAACATGACATCCAAAATTTTTGTGCACGGGATAAAACCGGGCAAACCATCATGCTTAGACGTTGGATTCGATCATATTCAGTTTTTGGGTGAAGGTTCTACATATTTCGTCCCAATATATAGGATTCTTTTTCGCGAATTTTAAAATGGCGAACCCAAGATGGCGGCCAACAATTGAAAATATCAAGGGATTAGGAGGAAAATTGGTATTTTAGGGGTTTTTAGTTATCCTTATTGCGGATCTATGTACAAAATTCGAGAATCAAGATGACGGACCAAATACAGTACACCTGGTGAAACCGGGTAACCCAGCTAGTTTTAAATATTTACGAACTTCTAAGACTTTAAGACTGAATTCAAAATTGTAGGCATTCGAGCGCTTAGCTCACTCGAATTGGTATGTGATAACAGTTTGTTTGAGCAAGATCGGTTACTGTTAACGAGAGTCAGTCTAAAATAAACCATCATCAACTTTAAACGCCTTTTCATTCTCCTCTTACAAAGTCAGAAGTGGTTTTTCCCGCGCGCCGTGCACTGAAAAATTTTGTTTTATTGTCTGGACAAGTTGAGTCGCAGCTTTTAAAATATTTGAATGTATTTGAACTTCGCTTAAGTAAATCGCAAAATAAGTTTTGTGAAAGTCAATTTTAGTGGTGAAAACCAAAGTCTTTTAATAATGGCCGCTTTGGAAAGAGCGCAGAGATTTGCGGAAAATGCGACTCTTAAACTTTTAAAAGAGAAACTGGCGGAACTAAATGCACTAACTACGGGTGCAAAGGCGAATTTAAAAATGAGGCTCTTGGAAGAAATTCAAAAATTAAACGAAGAAAGCCTGCAAAAGTACTTCCTAGAAAATGTGTTGGATCGAACGGGTTCACAAAGTTCAGTTAGTGGACCAACGGTTGGTGAGGAGAATGACGTTGACACAGAGCTGGAATCGCTCAGAGGAGAGCTTAGAAAGAGGAAAGAAATAATTGAATTGTGCAGGCAGATTTCAGAACTAAACTATACAGACACAGAAACCGCTTCATCGCGACAGTTCCATTTCCGCGATGTCGAGGAGTCCCTTCCTCATTATTACGTTCAGAAATTTGTAACCGCTTTTGATGAATCTGCTCAAGTATTGGGATGGGATAGCAAAGCATCCTTCGTGTATGCAAAGCGTTTACTCACGGGGACGGCCAAGCCCTTTCTTAGAACCATCTCTCCGCGAAGTTGAAATGACCTTAAGGTGGCTTTGCTGAAGGAGTTCTCCACGAAGACGACTAGTGCGGAAATCCACAGAAAATGAAGAGCATGACCAAAACACCATGATGAAAGTATGCGGAGGTATATACTGGTCATGCAGGAGATCGTGTTTTTGGCTGCCATCGAGGAAGCTGACCTCATTCAATACATTATCGATGGAATTCCTGATTTAGAGCAAAACAAATTAATTCTTTATAACGCCAACATAGTCCAGGAATTAAAAGATATTTTGCCAAAATTCGAGCGCATCACTTCAGCCTACAGCTACTCATCCGTAAAACGTCCGAACGAAGGCAAAACTCCACAAATTAAAACACATTCCAAGGCCAAGTGCTTTAATTGTAACGAGCTCGGACACATGAGCCCCGATTGCCCTAAGCCCAAGCGACCGAGAGGCTCATGTTTTAAGTGCAGTAGTACTGATCATAAAGCTCATCAGTGTGAGGTTCCGAGAGCGGCGGTAATGAGCGTCGGTAGGCAGAATCAACGACAGTATGGATCAAAACCTAACAATGAATTTGAACATCTTATCGACTTCAACTTTGGTGGGACGAATGGCAAGTTCTCATGCTCCTTGACGACACTGTTGGATTCGGGGAGCCCGATTTCATTTATGCAGCAGAAATATCTTCCGGAAATCTTCGTGGACAACGCCGACAGAGAAACTTACAGCTTTTGTGGCATCAATGGCAGCACTTTATGCATTCTAAGCAAATCTTCCGTAAGTGTTAATTTTGCAAATAAATTAGAAACGTAGAAATTTTTATTGTAAAAAATGAGACAATGTTACATCCCGTAGTTTTAGGTAGGGACTTTCTACAAAAATTCAAACTAAAATTGTATGGAAAAAATACGGACTTATGTACTGAAACTGAAACTGTAACCCACAAACGCATTCAAACTAGCATAGACGAAAATAGTTTTGAAACACAAATTTTAAATATTGACATAGGGCTAAACAAAGTTCCCGAATTACACATTAACGCTAAAATACCACATCAATTTAAAACAAAACTTAACGGGATTGTATCGGAAGTTTCGAATTACGAATCAAATACTAATCATGGCTTGGATAATGGATTCCAAATGCAAATTAGGCTATCCAAAACTGAACCATTTTATTCCACACCGCGGAGATTAACTTATACGCATCGGGTAGAGTTGGAATTAATTAATTAATGATTTACTAAAACAAAATGTAATAACAGAAAGTGACTCACCTTTTGCTTCACCCATTGTAATGGTGCGCAAAAAGAGTGGTGAATTCCGATTGTGCGTCGGCTATCGCGAATTAAATAAAAACACCGTTAGGGACAATTATCCTTTACCCGTAATAGAAGACCTTTTAGACCGATTACGGAAGAAAAAATACTTTTCTGTCCTCGACCTCCGCAATGGTTTCCACCATGTCAATGTCTCACCCGATTCGATGATGTACACTTCTTTTGTTACCCCAATTGGACAGTACGAGTACCTCAAAATGCCTTTTGGGCTCAAGAATGCCCCTGCCGTTCTTCAGAGGTACATCAAGAACATTTTCAGAGATTTTATTGCAGCAGATAAGTTACTGGTATATATGGATGATATCCTGATAGCGAGCGAAACCCTTGACGACCATCTGAAAGCCTTAGAACTTGCAATTCAAAGAATCAAAGATCATTCTTTGAAATTGAGACTGGATAAGTGCAAATTTTTTCAAGAAGAAATTACTTATCTTGGCTATACGGTAAACCTAGAAGGAATACGTCCCAAAAAATGTTAAGGATATATAAAGTTTCATTGGCCTCTGCTCGTATTTCAGAAAATTCATAAAGGATTTTTCTATCGAAGCCAAACCCCTCTATGATCTTCTGAAGAAAGAGTCAGTATTCAAATTTGGGCCTGATGAACGCGCCGGTCCTAAGCATTTACAACCCATCAAGTGAGACCGAATTGCATTGCGATGCAAGCTGGGGCTATTCTGTTGCAGAGGCAAGTCGACCAGAAGTTCCATCCAATTCTTTACTTTTCAAAAAGGGCCACGGACGCTGAGTCGCGTTACCATAGTTTTGAGTTGGAAACTCTGTCTATAATATACGCTTTGAGAAGGTTTCGCGTTTACGTTTTAGGGCTGAAATTCAAAATTGTAACGGATTGTCAATCACTGGCACTTACGCTAAATAAAAAAATTTTAAACCCGCGAATCTCGCGTTGGACTCTGGAACTACAGGACTATGATTATGCTATTAAACATCGCCCAGGCGGCAAAATGTGTCACGTGGATGCCTTGAGCAGGTGTGTTCAGGTACTAACAGTCGTTGAGGGCACTTTTGATTTTGCGCTTGCTGCTGCCCAAAAACAGGATTCGGATATTTCTAAAATTATGTCTAAACTAGAAACTTCGGACAGCTCAATTTACACTCTTATTGATGGACTCGTATACAAAAAAGAGAAAGAAGGTGTACTGTTTTACGTACCCGAATCTATGGTTGAGCGTGTAATTCACACGCATCATGAGAATTTATGCCATTCGGGATCCGAGAAATGCTATGAGTTTTTAAAGAAATCTTATTGGTTTCCAGTAATGAAATCAAGAATCAAGGATTTTATTAGGACTTGTCTAAAATGCGCTTATTTTCAGCCATCTAGTTGTAAGATTGAAGGTGTATTGTATAACATTCCCAAGGGAAACACCACATCACATACTTCATGTCGATCATTTTGGTCCACTACCAAACACCAAGCCTAAAAAGAAATATATATTCTTAGTTGTAGACGGTTTCACGAAATTCTGCAAATTATACGCCGTTAATAGAACCACGGAAGTAATCGCCTGTTTAAAATTTTATTTTAATACTTACAGACAACCGGATAAAATTGTGAGTGATCGTGGAAGTTGTTTCACATCCGAGGAGTTTTCTAGTTTCCTTTCCGAAAACAGTATTCAGCATATTAAAGTAGTCACGCATACACCTCAAGCAAACGGTCAGGTTGAAAGGGTTAACCGAATCTTAACACCTATAATCGCTAAAGAGTGCGAAGAAGAGTCGGCTGGGGATTGGTATGAGAGATTGGTAAAGGTGGAATTCGCGATTAACAACACGATAAGTCGTAGCACGGGGTTTTCTCCCAGTATGCTATTGTTTGGAGTGATTCAAAAGGGGGAGGAGTGTAATAAACTAATTGAATATCTCCAAACTATAAATCTAAATTATGACCGGGATTTATTAAAATTTAGACGTGAAGCTTCCGATACAATTGAAAGGCATCAAAATTATAACAAATATTATTATGATGCGAAACACAAACCTCCAAGACAATATAATGTAGGCGACCTAGTAATGATTAGGAATGTGGTAACAACGCCCGGAATAAACAAAAAACTTATATCTAAATTTCGAGGGCCGTACAAGATTTTTAAAGCATTATCAAACGATAGGTATTTAATTAAGGATGTCGATGATATGCAACTCGTTCGACTACCGTATGAAGGTGTTTGCTTGCCTCAGAATATGAAACCATACATATTATGCGTTGACGAAGCTCGAATGCGTTTGTGAAGTCGTCTTTGTCATAATTTTATCAATGTAATTTATCCTTAGCTTAATCTCTTGCACTCAGTAAGCAAAAGTAATCTAATTCTTTGAAATGTCTGTTAATTCATTTATAAAGATTGTATATTGCAGACGTACTTATGTTATAATTATTATATGTAATACATGTATATTTCGAGTATCGAACTAATATTTAAATTCCTCTGTACACTTGAAAGATCTTATAATGGATGTATTAATTTCTCAGATTTCGCTATTTCTTGATATTTTGAACATGCGTCAAAATTAGCTATAAGTCAATTAAATCGCAATAGATAATTTATTTGCTAAATTTTGTGATTTGCTCACGTTTCGAATATTAAAGCTATATTTTTAAGACGATATCAAAGTTATTTTGTAACAGGTAGATTAAGCTGTAAATTTTCTTTTGTTTATACATCGATCTGCTTTGTTCTATATACGAATAAAATTGGTTAATCGGGTCGATTAAGTAGTCAGGATGGCCGAATTGTAGGCATTCGAGCGCTTAGCTCACTCGAATTGGTATATGATAACAGTTTGCTTTAGCAAGATCGGCTACTGTTAACTAGAGTCAGTCTAAAATAAACCATTGTCAACTTTAAACGCCTTTTCTTTCTCCTCTTACAAAATATCGTTAAATAATTTGAAGTATAATAATTCCCGCGTTTTAAGAATTCTAGGCTAAATTTTAAATATTTAATAAAATCAAATACCTTCCAAGTTCTAAGAATTACAGAATAAAATCCTAATATCATTAAATAATTTTAAGAGATCAAGTTAAACTTACATAAAACTGAATTTAATTTAATGATTTGTATAGTTAAAATATATATATATAAGTGGGATTATAATTTGCGAATACAGACGCAGTGTTTAATAATACAACTTTTGGGTAAAGGCAACTTTTATTTTATTTTTAGGCAACAACTTTTCACAACCATTTCCTTTCCTTTGACAGCCCCAAAATCAACTCTCTCGTTTTGTTTATATCTTCTTCTTTCTTTCTTCGCCCCTACCTGCTTTTTGTATTCGCTTAATCAAGCGCCATCTGGCCCGTAATTGTTGCTTCCCCACACTCGGCCTCTCCTGACTTGTCCTCAGCCCCTGAGGGGTAAGGCTTCATGTGATCCGCTACTGTTGATGTTCTCCCCGGGCCGGGTCCGTCCCCGATTCTAACGACATCGTAGCGTTCTGCCCCCTTTACTTTCACGACTTCATACGGTCCCACGAATTTGGGTGCAACCTTCTGACCTGGGTTATATTGCGTCCTTTTGATAGCCAACCAATCACCCGTCTGATATAGCGTGGCGGCTTTACACTTGCGATTGTGCATTCGCCTGTTCTCCTCTTGTACTTTCTGAATATTTTCTTTCGCTGCCATCCTCAAACGCTCCCGCTATTCGTCATAGAGTTTGACCACTTCCTCTTCAATTATCACGGAAACAGCTGGTTGCGCCTTATGATTCATCCTAACTCCAATCAAAGCCTCAAACGGTGTCATTCCGATGCTCCTCTGATATGTGCTATTCAGACTCACCTGCACTTCATGTACGTGCTTGTACCACTTACCCGGTTCTTCCAGGGATGCCTTTGTCAACACCGGAACGATAATTCCGTTGATACGCTCCATCTGGCCATTCCCTCGTGGTACACCGGCAACTATGGACACGTGTTCGATTCCTTCCCTGGAACAATATTCCTTAAATGCATCCGATCTGAAAGCCCCACCCCTGTCCGTGATGAAACGGTGAGGATTTCCAAAGATCATCTGTTGTGTCCTCAAACGGTCCAGTACTTCAGTGGCATTCAACGTTCTTATGGGATAGATCCACACAAACTTTGTAAAGGCATCCACAACGACAAACAAATACTTGTACATCTTGCTGGTAGCCAACATCGGACCCTGATGGTCAAGATGGTAGGTGTGCAGTGGTACATCCCCTTTTGGTATTGGTGTTAGAAAACCCTCTTTTTTCCCTTTCTTTTTTTCAGCCAGGATACAGCTTATGCAACATTCCACGAATCTCCGCAGCTTTTCACCTAAGTGCTGAATATAGAATTCCCGCTGAAATTCTTCTGCCATCTTCTTCACACCAAAATGACCATTCCCGTGAACTTTTCTTATTATATCCGTCTGCATACTAATAGGGAGCACGATGACATTTTTTGTCCCTATCGTTTTCTTTAGAAGTCCTTCTTCCACTATATAGTCTTCATATGATTCGGTTTTGAGTATCTGTTTAATGACACGAAGTCGCTCCTCTATATCCTGTTGTTTGGCTATATTCTTCACCAAAGTATCCTCCACTAGCATCACTGGGAAACGGCTCAGAGCATCCACATGCTTCATCTTGGTTCCGGGACGATGTTCCATCACGTAGTCGAACTCCTGCATGTCAATTGCCCATCTGGCTACTTTTGGAGAAATATTTTTCTTGCTCATCGTTTTTTCAAAAGCCTGACAATCCGTAACGATCTTAAAACTTATTCCGAGAACTCTTCAACGCCTTAACCACTGCTAGCACTTCGAGTTCATATGAATGCCGCTTCTTCTGTGCCTCAGATGTTTTACAGCTCATATAATATACCGGGTGAAAATTCTTATCATCAGGTAACCTCTGCAGCAGTACAGCTCCGTAGCCTTCCTCTGAAGCGTCTGTATGCAACTCTGTGATTGCTTTGGGATCGTAGATTCGAAGAACTGGTCCACTTGTAAGCACATCCTTAAGCGCTTTGAAAGCTGCCTCCTCTTCTTCCCCGAACTGGAATTCTCGATTCTTACGAAGCAAATCCGACAACGGACGAGCCCTCCATGCGTAATTCTGCACGAACTTTCTGAAATATCCGGTCAAACCGAGTAAGCTCTGCACGTCTTTCGCTGTCTTTGGCGTGCGGAAAAGTCTCACCGCCTTAAGCTTTGTCTGGCTTGGAGAAATGCAACCATCCTCAATGATGTAACCCAAAAATTCCACTTTAGTTTTCAGCAAGTGACACTTCTTCCAGTTAATAATTAATCCGCACTCAGCAGCCACCTCAAGCACGATGCTCAGCTTTTGATAAGCATCCTCCATGTCCTTACCGGGCACGATCAAGTCGTCCATATAAATCTTCACAATATTGCGCCTGACCAAATCTCCGAAAACTTCGGCAATAAACCTCATAAAACTGGCTGGACTATTACACAGTCCAAATGGTGTCTTCAGGAACTCATACTGTCCCTCCGGAGTAATAAATGACGTGTATCTCCGACTCCTCTCTTTGACGGGGACATGAAAGAACCCATTCTTAAGGTCCAGCACGGAAAACACTCGAGCATCGGTCAACGAGTCCAGGCAATCCTCAATCAATGGCATAAGAAAGTGATCGCGCTCGACATTTTTGTTAAGACGCCTGTAAGCGATACACACACGGTACTCCCCTGATTTCTTAGTTGTTATGACGACGGGGCTCGCGAATTCGCTGGTGCTTGATTGTATTACTCCCGACTTCAACCATTCTCTGATCTGATCATTTAGAACATTCTTTTCCTTCGGTGCGAGTCTCCGAAGCTTCTGATAAATTGGCTTATCCGACTTCAATATAATTCTGGTTTGGACTTTTGCACTCACCTCAGGTTTTGGTTTGTACTTAGCTATCAACTGGTCAACTTTACTACGGTAAGGTCCTGCAATGTCCACCTCTTCGACGGCAATGCAGTTCACATTCCTGAGTGCCGCCCATGTCTTTTCGCCATCCGCCTCTGCACCCGTCGTCTCGGGATCTGACTCTTTCGTTGTCAGCAAACGCCTGACTTCTACTACGCCCCCTCGAATGGAAACTTCGACATTCCTCAAAAGCTCGTACCCGATAATTACTGGAAATGGAATATCATTTGCTGGGACTACAAACATGTTCGTGTCATACATTTCACCACCCAGCACTATTTTATTCCAGCACACCCCAATCGGCTTTACCTTAGTCCCACCTAACCCTGTTAGTACGTGCATCGTTGTATCCAGCCTGGGATTACCGATTTTCTTAAATGCGGGCTCAGATATTAGATTGACGTCACTACCATTATCAATTAGTCCTTCGATTTCGACTCCGTTTATTTCAAGTTGCACCGACCTACTGCTTACAGTTGAAACACAAGGGACACTGCGCCTATTACTGCTACACTTGGACGAAATGTGCCCAAACTCGTTGCATTTGAATCACTTAGGTCCCTTGTTCTTGTCCGGACAGTTTCTCACTTCGTGATCCGCTGAACCGCAACCGAAACAGTGTGACCGTACTGCCGCCTCCCTTGGGGCTAAATCTCTAGAATACGTTGTCACCTCCCTTCTAGGCGTTTTCTTGGCTCCTGATCGTTCCTTCATGCGATCATAAATTTCCAACTTCTTTTTAAATTCCTGGATAGTTACCGCACTGTAAAGAATACTTTTATTCGACTCTTCATCTACAATACCGTCTATAAGATATTGTATCAGTGCCTCGTCCTCAACACATCCCTGACCGGCAATCTCCTGCATGGCGTAAACATATTGACGTCCGTTTTCGTCTGACCTCCGCTTTCGTCTCATCAAACGAGCATGCACAACTGCACTGTTCACCTCTGGTTTGAATTCGTCTAATAAACGTCTCTTCAACATTGACCATTTAGTTATGCCGGTCTCGAATGTTATGAACTTTTTCGCAGAGCCCTGTAACATTCGCCTGCCGTATAGGAGCTTCTGTAAATCTTTCCATCCAAGCAACATTGCCAAATCTTCAAAATCGATAATCCATTTTTTCTCCGATAACCCATCATCGCCCGAGAAATGAGCAACGCTATCCTCGACATCCTTGATCGTGAAATTGGCTGCTTTCCCCCTCCTTTTCCTATCCCGATTCACACAATAACTCCTCTGGCTTCGCCGGCTTGCATCCTTCTTGTCGGTCGCCCCCTTGGAATCGTCCTCACTGTAGTAGGAATCGGAATCCGAATCGGAATCGGAATCAAAATCGGAATCAGCCGAGTCCTCCTCGTTTGTGGGCAACTTTGCACCGCCGCTACCGTCCCCGTGCTCCTCCGCATCCGGACCGATGGACTTCTTCAGTCTTGCTATCAACTGAGCCTTTTTACCGATTATTGGTAAATTGGATTTCTTTAACCAATCCCGCAACTCCATCATCCGCATACCGTCAACTTCCGCTATTGAGGGCCACCCACCTTTTTACCCAAGAGTTTTCTTCTTCGCTGACTTCTCGGGCTTGGTTTCCCTCATCCTCCTGTCCATTTCGTCACTCCTGCTCGTTCCAGCCTGTTCCTCTCCGCCATCTTGTGCAACTTTTTCTTCGTCGGAATGATCGGGCATTTTAATTAAACACACACTGTTTTCTACCTGTTATATCGCTTATCCCGGTTGAGCCCCCAAAATGTGGGATTATAATTTGCGAATACAGACGGAGTGTTTAATAATACAATTTTTGGCTAAAGGCAACTTTTATTTTATTTTTAGGCAACAACTTTTCACAACCATTTCCTTTCCTTTGAGAGCCCCAAAATCAACTCTCTCGTTTTGTTTATATCTTCTTCTTTCTTTCTTCGCCCCTACCTGCTTTTTATATTCGCTCAATCAAGCGCCATCTGGCCCGTAATAGTTGCTTCCCCACATATATATATAACTTTCGTTATGATTCATGTGTGCGCTGCGTTGTTCGTTAAGGAGTTTTGTTTTTCCACCGAAAGTACTTGGCAGACCAACTTAAAATCTTTCTCTTCAAAGTCACCGTATTAAATCCACTTAGGTTCCACGTTCCACTTGAGACTTATCACAGACAGTGGTTCCAACGGCGTTCGCTGTTCACCATGCTGAAGTCGTAATTGTGGTGCGATCACGAGTTTAACAGAATCCACTGTTCATCGTGACGCATCCCACTGTAACAGGTATTTGGAGATTTTGGAGCTTGCGGGGCTGCAAGGGCGACGGGATCTCATTAATGCACCGAGGGGGGGGGGGGAGGGGGCGTTAAGTTAAAGAACCGGGGTACTATAGTCACAATTTTTATTTCTCTCAGAGTTTACACGTTTAAAAGGGGTGCGTAGATAGCCAGAAGAAGTCTCGAGGTGAGCTACGGATTTAGTCCTACTGCGGCAGATTCCAGACGGGAAGTGAAGTGGACATCTGAACATTCCGCTCCACGAGACGCTGCTTGCGCCGAGAGCACAGCGCCGCCGGTGGTGGCAAATAGGGCGCCGCAAGCGCTCGAGTTGGTGAATAGGGCGTCATAGGAGCTGGTAGTGGCGAATAGGGCGTCATAGGAGCTGGTAGTGGCGAATAGGGCGCCACAGGTATAAGAAATAGACCATCTAACACCTAAAAGTGTTCATGTTCTGCTCACCTGATTCCTCTTTAGTGATTACTACACTTTCTTGTGTCTATCACTAGTAAATAACAATCTAAATCGCAATCAATTTTAAAATGCGAAATTATCATCGAATTATGAAGATAAAATATTAACCGCGAAGATCCTCTAATATTTCGTTAAATGTCACGACAGTTCAAGTAGATTTAATGGCGCACTTTATTCGCTCCTTGAATTACTGAATTTCCAGCTTAATTAATCTAATGGTCTTTCCATTCACTGCAAAGATGTAAAAAAAGAAAACGCAGTGGAACTGGTAAATGAAGACGGGCAAAGGGAGAAAGAGAAAAGCACAAGATATTAAGTATTGAGTAGAAAGTCCTTTATAAAAAATAAACATTTAAAGAAGGAAGGAAGAAAATGAATGTATGAAGTATGTATCTATCGAAAATGTCCAGTGTTCCAGTTCCCGCATTACTGGAAAATCTTACCCGCGAAGGCGGAGAAATGTAATGTGTACCCGGCATTAACGACTATTTATTGTAAACAGACGAGTCGCTTTGACGTCTTTCAGGTTAGTATAGGGATCCTTACAATACCGCCGCAGCGCCATCTTCAGCTTCAAAATACAGCGAGCTACCTTGCCTTCCTCCCGAGTGCTACGTTAAGAGGCAGACCATGGCCTCAAACATGCCGCAAGGAGTTGTGTCCTTTACTAATATGTATTTTTCACCTCATCTAACGTATTTACAAAAAAATAACGTAATGAGCATGAACATATGAACGAACATGAATATAATATACCTGAGCTGAGGAGAGATGCGGAGATTAGAACTATTTGTCAGACGTGTGGAAAACGGCTTTAAAATCGGCGCCCACTTGGGTTGGCCCTACCACAGCTTGAAAGAGCCGCCATAATTTCCGGTCGCTCGTGCTGGTTTTCTTTTTGATCGTTGGAGCCGAGGAGAGCAGACGTTCGGTCCAGTGAAGAATCTTATTGACCAAGAAGAGGAGGAATTAGGGAGGTGAAATTAAAGAGGAGGAAAGGGAAGGGAATAAAGGAATTAAAGATAACTTATCTTTTGCGATTCGTTCCCCAACATTCACACCATCTTGCATACAACATACACATTAAGCGGTGAGCAGCATATCCAACATTCACACCATCTCGCACACAACATACACATCGCAGGGCACATAACATATCCAGCATCAACACCATCTTGCACACAAGCCATCTTCAACATTCACATTATCTTGCACACAACATATCTGCAACATTTACATCTTTTTGCACACAATATGTATCCAACATTCACACCACCACACAACATAGCGACCCAAACATCACACTAGCACGATACACGGTACGCATACATCATACACCTACGCGGAAACTAAAAGCTAAGTGATTTATAGTTTATTCCTTATATTCCTGTATTCCTAGTTAGTAAGAGGTTAGGGTGCCATCAACTACATGTAGTAGACAGGGTAACATTGAAAATATACCCTAGTGAAAATAATTTAGCTAATTTACTTTATAAGCCCCGGGAACACATTACGCACTAGAGGTAGTGACAGCATTAAAATCTCACATATCACAACATTTTGCAATTAATGACTTAAAGGTATAGTGATTCTATGAAAAATTACTTAATCTAATACTTACAGTACATATTTCGCAACTATTTCAATAATTGCACTGTATTTGACTTCACTATTGAGAAATGAAAACTAAGTGAAACCTATGTTATGACCCGCCTCAAGCCTAAAATGGCGCTGGGAATAAAACAATTATCATACCCTAAAGACGGTTTTTCGGCATTTTTGAGCACAACTGCAGGCAAGGATATGTGTTTTACACGATCATTTCCCCAGTTCAGCACTTTGGTTGGTTGGTTCGTGGCAAAGACTATGGGCGTGTTGTTAAATTCAGATTTTTTCTTACGCCAACTATCTGTCAGCTGAAACTGACTGGATTGTGATTTACCTGAATTCTGCAACACTTTGGCTGCAGTGATTATTTGACAGCTAACAAGCGTTCTACGGCAAATATCTAATTTTGTGAAAAATAAAATAAAATTATAATGGAGTGTTCTGAAGTGTTTGAAAGACTAATTTTCGACGCGTCAAATATAAAAGAAATTCAGAAAAGGGACCACTCCGGATGTACATATCTTAGGCGACTCAGCATACCCAATATCAAGTTTTTTGTTAACGCCGTACAGAGATGATGGTCACTTGAGTTGTGAAAAAAAATTATTTAACCAGAAAGTGAGCAGCACGCGGGTTGTTATAGAACAAGCTTTTGGGAGGTTGAAAGGAATATTTCGAAGGCTTAAATTCTTGGAGATAAGAAAAATAGAGAATGCTAAATACATCATCATGGCCACTTGTATTCTACACAACTTTCTACTACAACACAGAGAAGACGACGAACTTTTAGAAATAGCCGAAGCAGAAAATATTGCCGATGGAAGTGAGGACAATAGTGCAGCAGAAGATCGATCCGATAATAGCGAAACCATGTCAGGCAATTTGAAACGAGATTTTCTAGCGCATATGTTTTCATCTCGAGGTTGAAACGTAATAAAACATTATTTATAAATTCAGTCTTTTATTTCAAATAAATAAATATTATTGTAAATGCATAAAAGCATAAAAAAAAAGCAAAAATTGCCCCTTAAATGTATTATAAATTATAAAACACAACACAAAAATTGCATTCCAATTAGGACACAAGAACACACAGTGGGGGAACACAATAATAAAAATCACAAACAGGTGACACTGACAGTTGTTTTTGACATCCAGACGGTTCAAGGCCTGCTCGATGCAGTGCGATTGATTCTGCCTGAATATTCTTTAAAGAATTTTTCTTAAGTCTGAACTTAGCAACACTTGACATTTCAGAAAATCTGAATATAGCAACACTTTCTCTTGAAGATTTTTAAAGAATCTGAATTTAACAACACGCCCTATGGAACCTACGTTACAAGGACTGTTCACTTCGGTAATTTAGCTTCTCATTTTTCGTGACCTTGGTACCGTTATTTCTCCCAACACCACCGTTTACGCATCGTGGCGAAAACGAAAGAAACAATGCTGAGGCGTGGCTTGGAATTTAGAGGAATTGATACAGAGCTACAGGGTCCCCAAAAAATATGAACCCACTAATTTTTTATAAGTTGTACTTTATGCCAAAATTAATTATTAATAATAATTTAATTAATATTTTTAGATATTCATAAGATAATTTAAAAATAATTGGTCTAATATGCAATCATTTAGCATAAATTCAGTAAAAACTCAATCGGAATGAAGCACCCTGTCCTTTAAAGCTACTTGATCGCTGGGCGCATCGGCATACAGTCGCATTTGGTTTAGCATTCGCCGCCGATACGCATAAGGAAAACCTATGATGAAAAAACGTAAACAAATTTATGTGAACCCCTTCAATGCGTGAGGTAAGACTTCGAATTTCGGCAGTTCCTATTTGAAAAGCCGGGCGTATCGGCACCAACACAATGACAGAAAAACCCAATGCTTCGCCGATACGCAAAGTAATAGGTGAACTCTTGTTGCGTAGTGTTTGTCGGTACTTGTGACTGTATTGATAGATATTTTACTTTACTTAATGCTTTGTTTTTATTGGGTTTTAGGTAGCCGAGAGATGTCCATATGGGGAACAGATGGCTGCAAGAGATTAATTCGCCTGGCCCTTCTTAGTACTAGCAACAATTTTACGCCTACACTGACTGATGTCTATGGGTTAGTAATCTTACTTACACATCTTTGAAATGTTTTCACTTTGTTCGGCTTATTGCCACTCCATATTCATTCGTTCCTTCGTGCATTTTTCAGCCCAAACGGCATGCGGAGATACTCAAACTGGCCCATAGGGGCTACGGATTCCTCAGCCACTTTCATGTGGTGAAACCAGTTTTTTACATTTAATAAAGAGAAATATTGTTTACCTCTCATCCTATCTAGATGGTCTTCTATAAGGGGCAGGGGGTAATTGTCCTTCAGGATGATTTTATTTAACTGTCTGAAATCGACACATAATCTAATTTCGCCATTCTTCTTTTTAGTTAGGACTATTGGCGAAACATAGGGGGACTTGCTTTCGCGAATAACTTTACGGTTAAGTAGATCATCTAAAATTTTTTGCAAATCGAGTTTATGTGCATAAGGTATTCTTCTTGGGGTGCAATTGAAAAGACTGTCCGTGTTAGATAAGCAAATTTTCATTTCGTATGTATTTATTTATTTGCGTTTAATACAAAATACAAAAAAAGAACTTACAACTAGAAAACTAGAAACTAGGAATTAAACTAAGGCATAAATATGAATAGGGGAAAGGGTAATGGGGCGGGCAGAGCGTTTAGGGGAGATTGTTAAGGCTGTTCCTGAGTGACGCTTTACTCAGGTGGAAGTCAAAGGATAGGAGGGAGTTAGCTTTTCGAAGCATTCGCGTGAGGGGCTCAGAAAGGCCGTAGTTGGTGCGGTGGTAAGCAGGGCGAAAGAGTGGGGCCGAGTGGAGGGTACGAGGATTGGTGTAAATGGGGACACGTTGAAGAAGAGAGGGGCAGTCGATCTCGCCGATAAGCAGCTGATGAACGAAGATAACATCTTCAAGGTCATGCCGCTTTCATGGCGGTTTTCGTAGGGCGGAAGGTTATGAGGGCCAGACCAGGGAAGCTCACGAAGAGCGAAACGAAGGAACCTGCGTTGTACAGCCTCAATCCTGTTTAAACTGATGGGATACCAAACTAGGCTAGCATATTCCAGGAAAGGCCTAACGAAAGTGACAAAGAGGGATTTAGCAACGTAGGGGTTGAGGAACTCCTTGAACCAGCGCTTCATGAAGCCTAGCGCGGAGTTGGCCCTTGCGATCACATTGTCAATGAGTTCGCGAAAGTTTAGTTCGCTGTCACAGATGACACCTAGGTCGCGAAGACAGGATATTGAGGGGATGGGTTTACCAGACAAACGATAGACTCTAGGGGTGGAAGGTGGGCGTCTGCGGGAGTAAGTGATGGATTGTCATTTGGTGACATTAAGCTCAAGGGAGTTTTTTGTGCACCAAATGCTAAGTTGGTCGAGATGGCTCTGAAGAAGACAGGGGTCGGAGGTATGTAGAGGATATCCGTTTGGATATTTTGAGTTGATGGCCAGAATGAAAAGCAACGGACCTAAGTGGCTGCCCTGGGGGACCCCCGAGTTGGCTACAAAAGGGCTGGAGGTAGAGCCTTACTGAAGTTACAACCCTTTTACAACCCTTTTTGTGGATGGGGATGATAAAGGAGTCTCTCCACCTGGCAGGAAAAACTCCTTGGGAGATGGAGAGTTGAAAAATAGAGGAAAGGGGACCGATCAAGTGTTGGGCGCACTCTTTTAGAATAATAACTGGGATACCGTCGGGGCCAGGGTTATGGTCGGCGGGAAGGACAGCAATGGCGGTAGCAACCATTGAAGGATCAATATTAATGGAAGCAAGGAGGTCTGAGGACGGGAGTCCATAAAGTGGAAATAGCAAGTGTCGGGCTCGAAAAAATGCTTACTGAAAGACTGACTAAAGTGGTGAGCAAAGAGATTAGCTATTGCATGGGGGTCGGAGGAAGAATTGCCGTTGAGTTTAAGAGTAGAGGGGTATCCACTGGATTTCTTTTTGATGTTGATAAATTGGTAAAAACTTTTGGGGTCGGGGATGAGGGGTGACTGCATATGACCAAGATAGTCAAGATAAGAAGATTCACTGCGAGCGGAGAAGAGGGATGCCGCAGTGAGGTAATTGGAGAGGTCGCGATCGGAATGAGAAACTAGGTAAGACTGCCACAGTTTGTTTCTTCTGTTCCGAAGGGATCGAAGTTCTTTATTATACCAAAGGGGGGAGGAGGCATGAACTCTGCGGGGTTGATAGGGAAAAGATTGGGCCAGGCAGGCCGGAGTTCGGAATAAAGAGCGTCGAGGGCAACAGCGACGGAAAGCTGGGATTCGGCTGTGATAGAAAGAAGGGATGATTGGGAGAGCAGGTAGTTCAATTTGCTATAGTCGCCTCCACGGAAATTGAATTGGTAAGAAGTATCAGTGGTAGTGAGGAGAGGTGGGGTCGCAAGACCAAGAGTAAGAAAGAGTGGTGGGTGATACTCGTCGAGAGTAGAGAGGAGGTGGGAGCTCTGATAGACAACCGAGTTGACTGGGTAAGAGGGGAAGACAAGGTCGAGCTATCTGCCCAGATGATTGGTTATGCCACTGACTTGACAGAGACCGGAATCGGAGAGGCGGTCGACAAATAAAGTCTCCTTGTCGGAGAGGGCATTAGAAGGGATAAAGTAGAGGTCGTCGTCAGATCGAAGCCATTCGAGACGTGGGAGATTGAAGTCACCAAGAACGATGGCTTCATCGTTGGTCCCAAGGTTACTGAAGATGGAGTCGATCGCACCGGTGAAAAGTTGGTAGGCCTCAAAAGGTTGGGAGGGGCGAATGTATGCACAAAGTACGTACAAGAATTTGCCAGTATTAGAGACTTTGACGCAAACAAAATTGAGGAGAGAGGCATGAAAAGAAGTGAGAAGGCAGGCACCGAACCGAGTGTGCACGGCAAGGAGTGCGCAGCGATTGGAGGGGGTTGACCCGTCGTCGCAGGCATCGGTCCGGAAAACAGAAAAAGCCGCAGGGAAAAGTTCGTTACTGTAGTTTGTAGTTTCTTCTTTTACGTAGTCATTTTTAAGCGCCCTTTCTATAATTACACATATTTTCTCTTTTTCATTTTATTTTAATTCATCGTTCATATTTATATTTGTGTTCTCATTGCAAAGCCTATCTATATTCAAAATTTCTTAAAGAAAGTTAACGTCATTATTGGTTTTGTCGGAGCTATTTTCATTTTTCTTAATAAACTCGAAGTCGAAAGTAAGTCGTGCATTACTCGTATTCAAAAAATTTCTTCCTAACACTACAGGGCAACTCATTGTGCCATTTTCGACGACATATAAAATTACATTTATATTACCACAATCACCATTTACAGCACATTGTACCTTGCCTACAATTGTAAGCCTACTGTTATTAATTCCTGCTTATTCCTGGCATCCCGTCTCAATTGGCGATATTACATAAGGGGGCCACTAATGCTCCTGTACGAAGCTAATAGGACTTCTACTATCAAGCATGGTGTTCCCCCCAGATGACTGTCACCTTGTCGTGGTGGGGGTGCTTACTACGACTGCTCGCCAATCCAGACGCGCAGCCGTCGACCAAGAGCAGTCCTGGTGAAGAAGGCTCTGTTCGCGATCCGGAGTACCTTTCGGGACCTCAGAGTAATGCCGTCGGAAGCTTTTGGTTTTGGTATGGTCATCCATGGCGGTAAGGTCAGGAGGGAGCGGAAAGGGGTCTATGCGGATTAGGCACGGTTTCGGACGCCTATGTAGATAGGCATTAAGACCTGAGCCCAGTAGGTTCTTAATTATGGTATACTGGATATTTTCGCGTGGTACAGCCGGGTGAGACCTCTTAGCTTGCAATTTACGACAGCCACCAATTTATAATTTTACCTGTTTCAGACAAATTTTTATTTTATTTGTTTAGAAGATGAATAGGAAACTACTAACTAAGCACTTTTTATTTTTTTCGATAAAATTGAATATGATTTAGAGGCAATGTAATAGGAATAAACAAATTATATAAGTTCAAAGCTTTGAAATAATCTTTTATATTATAAATTAATGAATGTGAATTAAGAAATTCATTCTAATAAGGGTAACATTTTAAATACTTATCAATAGAAAATAATTATCAATATAATGAGATAAATAACATTTAATGTATAACAAGTTAACAAAACCAGTAAAAAAAACAAAAAGATTTAATCAGCATAATACAAAAAGAAAAATGTTATGTCAATATTAATCATGTATCATGTATATATATAAAATTGAAAGTTGGTTTGTTTGTTTATTTGTTTGTTTGTTTGTTTATTTGTTGCTCAATCACGCCTAAACGCCGAGTCCGATCATTCTCATTTCTTGGGTGAAGGTACTACATATTCCGGCCCAACATATAGGCTATTTTGTATTCGCGAGTTTCAAAATGGCGGACCCATGATGGCGGCCAGAAATTGAAAATATCAAGCGATTTCCATGAAACTTGGTATTTGGGTGCTTCTGGATGTCTTTATTACGAATCTACGTTCGAAATTTGGAAATTGAAAATAGCGGAATCAATATGGCGACTAAAATATTTGAATACTAGGTAATCCATCAGGCCTAAACGGTGGATCCAATAATTTTCATTTTTTGGATAAAGGTACTACATATTCCGGCCCAACATATGTGCTTATTTTTATTCATGATTTTCAAAATGGCGGACCCCAGATGGCGGTCCAAAATTGAAAATATTAACAGATTGGCATGGAAATTGGTATTCGGGTGTATTTAGTTGTCCTTATTGCAAATCTATTTTCGAAATTTGGAAATACATATGGCATCAGTGCGGGCCTACCGCCTGCAGGGTCCGCGCAGATGGGATGTCGCCAGGATGGACGTCGAAAGACCGTTTCTTGCCATTGTACGCGGCCAGCGAACCACGGGCGTGATTCCTGAAGGGTTTCCGCCTCTCGAGCAGAACAACGATACCCATTTAGCGATTGAAGGTTTTTTATTTTAAAGAACAGTTTGCTAAATTATTACAATAATGAGAGAGAAACTACTAATAAGAAAACGTCTTGCTGGTGTGGCAGTCGGAAGATTCTCTATGAAATTTGTTCTATCCGGGCTACTGTGATTTCCCCGTTACTGCGATTGCTTAGTTAAGCAAAGTAGGGAAATCACAGTAGACGCCACATTACCCCCCTGCGGAGATTTCTGCACCATCACAAACCCGCTTGCAAAAAAATCCGGAAACCGAACTGTACGTCCAGCTCTTGTGATGCGGGAACGTGAAGCGGATTGTAATTCTGAATGTGAGCTGGCTGATGGTACTGTGGCTGTCGATGATTTGGGGACATCTGTAGTAGTTGTTGCATCATCTTTTAAAATATACGAAGGTTTAACTCTGTCCAAGCTGACTTGGACAGTCTTCTCTGTTCGCTCGATGACCGGGTAGGGTCCAGAGTAGGGTGGTTGTAGGGAACCTCGCACGCTGTCGTCGCGAATCATTACATGTGAAGCTTCTTTAAGTTCCTTGAATATAAATATGCTTGGTTTCGCATGACGTGAAGCAGGTTGAGGACTTAGGTTAGACATTTTTTTTTTTTTTTTTTTTTCCTTAGGTAGGGGGGAGGCGACTGCCTCAAGCGCTCAGACCACGGTCCATTGCACTCAACCCCCACCCTATCCAAACTTTTTAGTCCTCTTTACGAAACTAAGAACATCGGATAGGGATTGAGAATTGAAGTCCTCCATTCTCATTACATCAGCGCCGAACACCGTCATGCGCGCTCGGGAGAAAGCCGGACAGTTACAGAGGAAGTGCTCCGTGCTGTCCTCGTCCTCCCCACACGAAGGACACGTTGGGTCGCTAATGATCCCTAGGGTATTCATATGCTTACTGCATGTGTTATGTCCCGTAACTGTCCCTACCAGCATTCTGCAATCTATCTTACCTAAGTTAAGTAGGAGTTTAGCAGTGTTGCTGTCCGGCCGGCTAATGAACCATTTGGTGAATTTACATGTTGATATATTGGACCATCTTTGACCATGTATTGAATCCATGGATCTAGTTATCCAGTTTTTCAACACTGTGGGGCTAACACCAATGATGGGCTCTGGTCCCATAGGGGGACAGTTCGCGCCTTCCTTCGCTAAAGCGTCAGAGGCCACATTACCATCGATTCCCTGGTGACCGGGGACCCATATAAGATGGACCTGGTTGTGCTTGGCAGCAGAGTTAAGTCTTTTCTTACATTCTTGGACAATTCTTGACCTGGTGGTAGGGTTAAGTAGAGTGACAAGAGCCGCCTTACTGTCGCTGCAGATGCCAATCCTTTTACTCTTCCACCTATTGGCAATTATCCAGTTAGCCACTTCGAGAATGGCAAACACTTCGGCTTGAAAAACCGTTGCGGTTGTACCGAGTGATATGCTGTATTTGACTGCTTCGTTCAAATACCATCCAGCGCCCGTGCCTGTTAAGGTTTTCGATCCGTCTGTATAGAAGACGTCAGTTAAACCATTCAGCAAGGTGTTGGGATCGTCCCATTTTTCCTTTGCCGGTAGACTTATCTGAAATCTTCTTCCGAACATGGTAATACGCGTCATACCGTCTGTCGGCATATTAAGAGGAGCGACATGCTCTTCTAGCCTTCGGGTTAAGACGCCATGTCCAATAGCATGTTCATCATGCCATAGTCCACACTTTCTTAGTCGACATATAGCTTTCATTGCCTCTTCCTGGATTGCAAGGTCCAGGGGCCGCAAATTAAGCAGTGCGTTGAGGGCCGCACTAGGGGTCGAGCTAAGTGCTCCCGTTATCCCTATGCAGACCTCCCTCTGTACTCTGTTGAGAATAGAACAGGTAGTTTTTAGCTCCGTTCTACTCCACCAGACCACTGACGCATATGTAATGATGGGTCTAATTAAAGCTATGTACATCCAGTGCACAATAGCGGGTTTCAGACCCCATGTCTTCCCAAAAGCTCTTCTGCATTGCCAGAAGGCATTCAATGCTCGAGATGCTTTGTGTTCGACATGAGCCTTCCAAGTCAGTTTACTATCCAAAGTTACCCCTAGATATTTCACTTCTTTGGAGAGTTGAATGGTTACACCTTTCAGAATTGGGAGCCTAAGGTTAACGAGTTTCCTTTTCCTAGTAAACAACACAAGTGTTGTTTTCAAAGGATTCACTGATAAGCCTTGTCTCTCGCACCAGTTCTGGATCTTGTCTAGGGTTTTCTGCATCTTGCTGCAGACAACACTAAGCGATTCACCACAAACAAGTGCACACACATCGTCGGCGTATGCCTGTATGTGTATATTTAGACTTTGTAGTTCGTCTAAAAGTGAGTCTACTAGGAAGCACCACAGTAGCGGTGAGAGTACTCCTCCTTGTGGGCAGCCTTTCTCTACCTTCATTACCGTATCGGTGCCGCATTCCGCGAAAAGTAGCCTCTGTGATAGCATAGAGTAAATCCATCTAATAAGCACGTTATCTACCCCATGCTCGGTGGCAGCATTACACATCGATGGGAACGCAGCATTATCGAAGGCCCCCTCAATGTCAACAAAAACCCCAAGAGCGTAGAGCCCCTCGTCCGAAGCCCTTTCTATCTTTGTGACTAGATCGTGCAATGCGGACTCGCAGGATCTACCACTCCTATAGGCATGCTGGTGTTCATTAAGGGGACGCCTCCTCAACGTTTCACCTCTGATATGTTTTTCTACCAGCCGTTCCAGACATTTCAGCAGGAACGATGTCAAGCTGATTGGTCTGAAACTTTTTGCCAGAGCATAGTCTTCCCTGCCTGGTTTAGGAATGAAGACCACTCTGACCTTACGCCACGCAGTTGGTATGTAACCCCAGGTTAAACAGGCCCTAAATATCTTGTTTAGTGCTGAAACTAGGGGGTGACCTCCTGCTTGTAGCATAGCCGGATATATACCATCCAGACCTGGGGTCTTGTAGTTCTCGAAGGAGGACAAAGCATATTCAATCTTCTCCTCCGTCACAACTTTGGATGCTATGTATCTGTCCCGTCTAGTGATGGTTACCCTTTCTGGAGACCCTACTAGACTCTGATTCGTTTGAATCTTATGACTGCCCGGAAAGTGGGTTTGAACCAGGATCTCGAAAGCTTCCTGTTTGGAACCCGTGTATCCGCCGTCAGGTTTGCGGAGGGAGTTAAGTTTAGCAGTATTGTCTTTTTGAAAGACTTTATACAGCCTAGCTGATTCCCTCATGCCTGTCAATTCCTCACAGTATCTTCTATAAGACGAGACCTTGGAAGTCCTTATCTCGTACTTATACTCGCGCTGCAGGGTTCGATAGGCTGTCCAGTCGTCTTCTTTTTGAGTTTTTAAAGCTCTATTTAGAAGCTTCCTGGTTTTCTTCCTAAGCCTAGAAAGATCATTGTTCCACCAGGGGACGCTTTTGCCACTTCGGCATTTCCTAACCGGACAAGCTTTCTCAAAAGAGTCTGTCAAGGTCCGACTCAGTTTCTGAGTCTCATCCTCAATGTCTTTGGTTGAGCGGAGCTTGGGTACATAGATTTCTTTCACCGAGAGAATCTGTTTGTACCTGTCCCAGTCAGTTTTCCTTGGATTACGTCCAGCCGGGATGAGTATATCATCAATGGCTATTCTGTAATTTAGGTATCTGTGGTCCGAGAGAGACTCCTCATCTAGGACTCGCCAGTTGGTAATGAAATTAGACATCCTCCTATTGGTGAGTGTCAGATCTATTACCTCCTGTCGCCTACTCGTGACAAAGGTTGGATCATTGCCCACATTGTTAACCACGAGATCATGCGACAGAACGAAGTCTAATAGTTTTACACCTCTAGGGTTGCATTTACTGCTGCCCCATATGGTGTGCTGGGCATTGGCATCACATCCAATCACCAGACCTAAATTATTAGATTCTGTGTATCTTACAATTTCCATAAGTTCACGGGGGGGAGGTGGACTGATGGATTCATAGGGTAAATAGGCTGAGACAATAATGGCCTCTTGCCTAGCCCCAGAAATCTTGTAGGATACTTTCACTGCTACGACGTCTTGACTGCAATATTGTCTTAATATCGTGGCTTCAATTGTGTTAGAAACGAACAAGCACGCTCGCGGTCGTTCCGTTCTTTCGTAATGAAAGAGTTGCCCCCAGTTGATCATACCGAGACCACAGATACGCTTTCTGCATACCCATGGTTCCTGTATTAGTGCTATTTGGGGGACTGTCTGCAGTTTACTTAATCTTCCACTGAGAATAGCAGTGGCCGATTTACTGTGCTGCAGGTTTATTTGAGTGATATTCAAGTCAGTGGACATGGTGTCGACTGCTCCGCATTTCACTCATTGTCCGCATTTATTTTCTGGAAACATGAAATTTCACTCTTCCAAAACCTAAATGGGGACGAAGCCCGTAAACAGACTCCAGGACTTTTAGCGACTCCGTGTCCACGCCCAGCGCAAGAGTGGAGCCTTCCGGATCACCGGGGTTCTTCCTCTTGCTACTGAACGCACGAATACGCCAGTACTTAGTATCCAGTCCCGGGTTCTGGTTACGTAGCCGGGCAAAGATTTCACCAGGTGCCTTGCGTGGGCCCGGGATCCAAACTACTGCCCGAACCAGCTTAGGCATGTCGCTACCTCTTGTAGCAGAAAATTTTATGCCATCCAAAGCTGGAAATTTTGTCACATTTGAAAGCAGCCATTCGAGAGAGTGTTCATTCGTGCATTGAACTTTTAAGGTTCCGTCACGAAAGACCATTCCCTCAAACCTGGGCGCCTCTTTGGTTTCTCCCAGAAGCTTCCAAATGTGGTCTTCCACAAAGGTTACATGTCGTTGCGACATTTCTCTTTGTGGGTTGTCGGCTGCAATTACAGCAACAAGGGCTTGGGAAGCAGCCTCAGCGAAGCTTTTTCCCCCTGCCCCGGCCGCTGTCTTTGAACCCGACGGAGCCGCACCTTCTAACGACTCGGAACGAGGATCGGGTTTCCCCTTTGCCTCGTCCGGTGAGCAAATTTTTGGGAGACCGGTCTTAACGACTTTCCTCCGTTTATTTTTGCTCACGAGCTGCGTGGGCTTCTTGCTGGTAGTTCCAGCGCAGCTTCCACCAGTCGAGGTGGCCGGAGTGGACGAGTCCTCCTCCGACCTACCTCTCTTGGCGGCAGCTGGCACCGGAGTCGAGGAGCAAGTGATAGAGCCCTTGACAAAGTCGGCTTTCGCTTCCTTAGCCTTAGCTCTGTTCTCTTTGCTCCTCAGCCGTCGCAGCTGTCGTTTGGACAACCCCTCAGCTTTTTCGATGGTGGCTGAAGGGGGGGCGTTCTTGTCCGTGACGGGATCAGGATTAACCGTAGTCGCAGCGGACTGCTTTCCGATCCTTTCCTGTTCCCAAAGTAGGCTCTCCATTGACTGTGTCAATGTGCCAATCGATGATAGTCCGTCTTGCGACATTCTATCATCGGAGTCCAGTAGGGGGCTTCCTCCTTGGCCTGGACTCACCACCTCGGCAGTACATGGAAGTGGGGCCTGCACATTCCTTGCCCCGGCCGATCCTTGAGCGGGAGGATTCCCAGCAACAGACTGGTTACCTCGTGCAGAATACATATCCAGAGGATTGCCTTCCATGTAATTGGGGATGGTGGTAACCCTTCTTCGTCTGACGCCTCAAGACTGACCTGTTCGACATGGGAAACCCTGCCGGCAGCGTCCTGCTGCCGTCGACATAGCTCAGTCAATCATCGACGCGCGCAAGCTCCCCCACCACGACAAGGTGAGGGAACCGTTCGGAGGAGAGGTTAGACATAATTCGTCGCAGACGTACTACGAAATCTGACCCCTCCAACACAGTGCCAGTGGAAGGTGTAAATAGTTCTCCTGGTAAGCGAAGCGGCTCACCATAAACTAGCTCTGCGGACAATGACTGCAAGTCATCCTTCCACGCCGTCCGTATTCCAAGGAGCACCAGCGGCGGAGTTTCTGTCCAGGATGCGCCAGGATGGCATAAAAGGGCAGCCTTCAATTGTCAATGTGGCCGTTCTAACATCCCATTAGCGCAGGGATGATACGCTGTCGTCCTGGATTGTCGGAAACCAATGAGCTTACCTAACTCTTGAAAAAGCGAGGCTTCAAACTGCCGACCACGATCATTGGTGATGCAATGCGGAACTCCAAAACGGGCAATCCAAGCTGTGACTAGGGCTTTAGCTACTGTTTCGGCGGTAATGTCTGGTGTTGGAAATACCTCAAGCCAACGTGTAAATCTGTCCGTAGCCGTCAGACAATACTTGAAACCTTCAGAACTTGGTAATGGACCCATTAAGTCAATGTGGACGTGTGCAAACCGAGATGTTGGCAGTGCGAAAGTACTGAGGGGTGCGCGGACGTGCCTTGTCACTTTTGCACGCTGACACGACAAACAAGCGCGGGCCCATGCGCGACAGTCTCGTTGGATGTTAGGCCATACAAAACGTTCTGAAACAAGACGAGCGGTCGCACGCACTCCAGGATGACAGAGGCTATGTAGCGAGTTGAATACTTGAGTAGTATATGCCCACTAAGCCCTTTAAATTTACTAGGTGCGAAAGGGACAGGAGATGTTTTGTCCCACTAGTGGTTTAACAGGTGAAGTATACGGCTGATGGGACAAGCTTTGATGTGCTTTTTATAAAATGAAAGTTTGTGTCACTAGCGGTTTAACATGGAAATCATACGGCTAGTGGGACACAACTTTGAGTTGTGGAAGTTTGAGAACGAGAGTGGAGCTGTTCGTTTGCAGGTGTGGTCCTGCTCTTGCGAAGTAAGCTTTAAGAGAGTGGGAGGTTTTTGGACGCTACCGCGGTTTGAGCGGAAGGCATGTGCGCGCTGAATTTAAGCTGTGTGGTTTTTTCGGCATAGAATTAAGCCGGGCGGCGTGGGGAAGTGTTGACTTTTAGCCGGGGGGGACCTGTTTTGTTTTGGGCCGAAGCCGGGGACTTGATTTTGTTTTTGGCGCAGACTCGACGCAAAGTTGGTAGAGCAAGAATTTTATTTAAAAACGAAAGTGAATTTAATTTTTACAAAATTCGGTTTTGTAGAATTGATATGAGAACTGTGATGTTGATGCTGGCTGCCTGCTATTTTGCGCTGCGCTTGTTGATTGGTCCTTAACTGATAACGCACATGATTTTTATATTTTTTGCGTAAAATGTTTATAAATAAAATACATTTCACAAAATTTTTTAATGTTTACAAATAATAATAAATTATTGAACAACAAGAATAGAACAATATTGACGTTCCTGAAAAATAAAAACTATGGGAACTCTGTTAAATAAAACAAAGATTTATGTGTAAAAATATTTATTTAAAAACCTTTTTATTTTTGTACAAAAACAAATTGTGACATTTTTTTAGTAGCATCTCTAGATGCTACAATTAAAAAATAATTCGGTACAAGATTCAGCTCTTCTAGCTGATTCTGAGTCTTAATTTTTTCAGAAAACCTGTTAGGTAAATAAATATAAAACTCGTCATCTAAAAAGACTGTAATTTTTTGCCCATACTGGGTTTTGACAAATTTGAAATAATTTATTTTATATTCCCTGTTTAGTTCCAAATCCTGCACCCTGAAAAGTTGGTAACACGGCTCTTGTCCGACTTGGGACAGTAGTTCCACCGTGGAGTTTGCCTGTAATGAAAAATAAATAACTTAATTATTTAATAATACGTATGTATAATTAAAGCCTTACCATTCTTTTTAGTAGCTGATAATACAACGTTTTGTAGAGTTCTGATAATATAGTACAGCTATTTGCTGATGATGCTCTGGCTACGCTGGTTATTCAGATTCTTTAAGGAAATATGAAAAACTGCTCTCTTTTATACCTTAAATCGCAGAAGAAAGCTTACTACATTAACAACATTTTATTCTGTTCTTATAAAATCGTATAAAATATCCAGACAACTGGAGCAACTTCTTCACTTATTTGTACCGTTAACACCGATTTTCAGAAAACAGTGTGGAGAGATTGCATATCTAATTTTACATGCAACAATGTTGCTGCGGTAAGATAAATACGATACATTATTCCAGTTCTCATTTTGTGACGGTTAGCCTTAAACAAAGACTACCAAAAATTTGTATAATCTGCGAAAATTCTTTATATCTGGTTTTGAATTAATGAATTTTGCAGTTTTAATCTGAAAGTATTGCTGTTGCTTATTAACATTTTCAAAATTTAAATTTCAAAATTATTGCATTTTGTGAAAGGATTTCCTTTCGTATAATTAAGTTAAGTGCAATGAGTCTTTTAACTTTCAAGGTGTGCAATGTACTTATATAAATGAAAACATTAAAAATAGTTTTCAGAAAGTTGCACTCTTACGCAGTTTTTAATAAAAAGGCTGTAACGAAAAGTAAAACTTCAGTCTATTAAAGGCAACGGATATTTCCTCCACAGCATAATTTTGCAAAGTCAACACGCTTGCTGAACATTTGTGAAATAGTGAAGTTTTATCAAAGGTTTGAATTAAAGGTAAGTTGTAATATATATATATAAATATATAATAAAACTGAGAGAGGTTATCATAGTAGAATAAAATAAAAAGTATATCACTGTTCTTTTTAGGTGATAATATTTTGAAACAACGGAAAATTCAAGAAGGCTTTTGAACCCGTATACAATTCCTGGAATTTTGGACCTAAGCGAAGCTGTTACCAGACCTAAAATGGAAGCAGATAAGTTCGTTAATATTTTAAAAGTGGTTCTAGAAACGGAAAAGCAGTTATTTCCCTGTTTTCTTGCGTCCGGGTTAAAGTTTTTAGCTGAGACAGCAGAGCTATCGGACACAACTTTATTAGAATTATATAGACTTATTATAAAATATAGTCTAGCAACGGATGAAAGTTTAACTAATCC
Organism: Tolmerus cingulatus; assembly: GCA_959613345.1. Taxonomy (NCBI): domain Eukaryota; kingdom Metazoa; phylum Arthropoda; class Insecta; order Diptera; family Asilidae; genus Tolmerus; species Tolmerus cingulatus. The sequence goes on along the minus strand of OY390712.1, from coordinate 12,778,958 downwards.
GTTCATTAAAGAATCGATTACAATAATAGAAAACTCTACGAGTAAAGATAGCGCCTCAACACCTTCAAATTTAAGTTCTAGATTAGCATTAGATAAAAATTTAAGTTCTGCAATAGCTTTAGAATCCTTAAATGTTAATTCTAGTATAAAAAGGCCTTTAAGTTTGCTAAAGCCTAGTACTAGTAGAATGGATACAAACATGTGTGGAAAAGCCTTTGACAAAAGTAATACAACGGTAAAAGTTGGTTCTAGCCTGAATGTTCAAACTGGTGGTGGCAAATATATTAATCTTATTTCAAAAGAAATTAAACATTATAAAAAGTTAAAAATGAGTGGAGTCAAACTCACCTTCCAACTAAAAGAATCGTCTTTTGAAGAAATAGATGATTTAATAGTGTGGCTAGAAACAGCATTTAATGAAATGTTAAAAGAAATTCTTTCAAATAGTGAAAAAGGTAGCAAAGTTAACATATCAATATCACTACCAAACGCTCCCGAAGTAAAGCCCATATGGTTTAGTATGAGACCTATAGATGAGATACATGGAAATCTGATCGTTAATTTGATTTCTGATGTTAATCAATCTAATTCTCTCTTCTTTTCCGATGAGGTTATGGTTGTTGTCGCCAACATAATAAACTACCCGTACGTTGGAGCCAAATTTAATAATAATAATAATATAAATGATGAGGCGGAATATTTAAAGAACAAGCGAAGTGTAAAAGATGTCGGTAAAATAGGGTATAGCTGTCTTCCAAAATGTATTGCGTATTCAATTGAAGTATCAAATGGATCCGTAACCCAAAATAGATTGAATAAAGCTGCTAATTTGTTATGTAAAAAAGCAAACGTTGAAATTATTCAAAATAAAGGCTGCTTTCTGCAAGACCTTTTTAAATTTCAAAAATATTTGAAAAATGTCCAAATTGTTGTTTTTAACAATTTAAAGGCAAATATAATATTTCAAGGACCTCCCCAATTTGACCCGACTAAAAAGATTTTTTTATACTTTTCCGAGTCTCAAAAACATTTCTTTGTTGTTACATCACCAACGGGGTTTTTCAATAAAAAATATATTTGTGTGTTTTGTGACTGCTTGTATGATCACAAGAATTATCATAGATGTGAAATGCAATGCCAATACTGTTTTTCATCTCCACCTTGTGAATTTTGCCAAGAGGTTAAAAACTGTGCTAAATGCAATCGTTCTTTCAGAGGTGATGGTTGTTACGATAGTCATTTAACAAATTTAATAAACGATAATACTGTATGTGATACACTGCAAATCTGCAAAAATTGTGGTGCTTTTGTAGATTTTTCTAAAAGAAAGGAAAAACATATCTGTGGGGAATACTTTTGTTCAAATTGTTTCAAACATGTTCCCAACGATCATTTATGTTATATGAAATTATACAAGAAAAGAAAAAGCTCCAAATTTTTTTTTATTTTCTTTGATTGCGAAAGTACACAAAATGTTAATTACAACAACGAACCTTCTTCCTTTGTTCATACGGTAAATGTTATAACAGCACAACAAAGTTGTGACAGATGCTACATGACAGACATATTTAGCAATGAATTAAATTGTGAACAGTGTGGTCAGCGCGAGTATGTTTTCAAATATGAATCTAATAAAGAAAACGTTGTTAAACAATTTTTGAATTACTGCCTTAAACATCGGCCTTTTGCAATTCAAATTATATGTGTAGCACATAATTTGCAAGGCTACGATGGACATTTCATTATTTCAGAATTAATAGAACGAAAACTTCAAGTTAAACCAATTATGAACGGTTCTAAAATAATGAAAATGACTTGTGGTAATCTAATTTTCATTGATTCGTTAAATTTTCTTCCCTTTTCTTTAGCAAAATTTCCAAAGATATTTGGCATTCCAGATATTAAAAAGGGCTTTTATCCACATTTTTTCAACACCTTGGAAAATTGGAACTATGTTGGAAAGTATCCCTCTACAGATATGTATGGCGTTAATGCGATGAAAACAGAGGTCAGAGATGATTTTATAAAGTGGTATCAGTCGGAATCGCACAACATTTTTGATAATCAGTTAGAGCTTATAAATTATTGTAGAAACGATGTTAAAATATTACGCTCAGGATGTATTATTTTCATAAAAGATTTTCTGCAAATGTTCCAAATAAACCCATTTACGGAAGCTCTTACAATTGCATCTACCGTGATGCTGGTATTCCGAAAGAATTTTCTTACAGAAAATTTGTTGGGTATTATGTCTAATACAAAAAAGATAAACCAATCTTTAATAGCCATTAAATGGTTGAATTTGAAAAATAAAAAGGTTGCTGGGAAAATTGAACACGCGGAAAACCGGGGCGAAATTAAACTGACTAAATGCAGTTTGTACGTTGATGGCTATAATCCAGTTACGGAAACAGTTTACGAATTCTTTGGTTGCTATTTTCATGGTTGCATTACATGTTTTCAAAACAGAACTCCAAAAACAATGAAAATTGGAACTTTGGATCAAAGGTATGAAGCTACCTGTAAGCGCGTAGAGTTAATAAAACGATGTGGATATAAACTGGTTGTTATGTGGGAATGCCAATTTAAACAATTTTTGAAGGAAAATCCAGACATAAATAACAGCTTAAATGAAGACATGAAAAATGCCATTCTACCATTAAATCCAAGAGATGCAGTTTTAAGGGGTCGCACTGAACTTTTTGCAGCTTACTATAAAGTTGCTGAAAACGAAACTATACAATATCTGGATTTTACAAGTTTATATCCCTACGTTAATAAATACGCTCCATACCCCGTGGGACACCCAACAATTTTTAAGAAAAATGAAATTCCGATCTTGCAAGATGTTTTAAAGATGCATGGATTTATAATGTGTAATATTTTACCACCTCAGAATATTTCTATTCCCGTTTTGCCTTTTAAAACGGATAAAAAATTGTATTTCCCACTTTGTAGAACCTGCTGTGAATTAAATAGTGTCAATGTTTGCAGTCATGACGAACAGGAAAGAGCTCTGATCGGCACTTGGGTTATACCTGAAATTGCATTGGCTGTAAAACATGGCTACGAGATAAAAGCTATTTTTGAAATTTGGGAATATAATTTTACACAGTATAACCATAGACAAATAACATATAGATTTCCATTCTGGTCCTAAAGCTCAATCCATTGAGCTTTCAATTTGGTAGCCTGATGTCGCCTGATCTTACTAACACATCCCTAACGTGGTTCGATATGTCATTTAGGGAGAGAGAGAGAATTATTCGTTTAGCTCAGCACGCGGACAGCATATGGATTCTGCGGCGGCGTGGCGGCGACATATCTTTTCCTCTTGTCTCGAGTCTCAGCCGTCCGTCAGCCCTGCAGCGCTCTCCAACCCGTGCGGGGTTGAGGCGTTGGGAGGGGTGTTTGCCGAACACTGGCTAAAGCCTGGCCCTAAATAGAAACGTAACGTAACGTAAGAATTTAACGAGGCGAGCTTGCGGACGTCAAAATGGACATTTCGCCCGAAATACAAACGTAAGGTGACGTGAAAGTTGAAGTTTAGTTTCTCATTGTGCTCCCTGAAAGTATTAACATAAGTGATATCAATTGTGAAAGGCAAGATGAGTTTTGTGCAAATTTTGGAAGTTTTGGAAGAATTGAAAGATTAGAGCCCCAATATGCCCAGAAAGTAGACTTTTCACGTTTGCTTACGTTTTGTGCGATCCTTACGGCACCTTCACGTACGGCTAAGTGACATTTCCAGATTTGACGAATCTTCGGCAAGTTTCTTACGTCGATTTAGGCTGCCCCCATTGCGTTACACACGTTCGCACGTTACGTTGGCATCTCTTACGTTACGTTACGTCCCATTTAGGGTAGGCCTTAAGGTGCTTTGCTCCCTGCTGCTGATCAGATATGCTGGGTTTGATTCTTTTCATTTCATGATTGGCATTTGGCATGAGCACTGTAGTTGCACAAGGTCTCTTTTATTTGAGCAAAATTTTGGAATAGTCAGACATACATACATATATTTAATTGGTTTTTTGTAGGATTAGTTTGTTTTTTGTATTTTATATTTTACATATATTTGTAGGATTAGTTTGTTTTTTGAAGTTTTTTATTTTAATTAAAATGGCTTGTCGGTTACGCAGGTGCTGCATTAAAAATTGCATAAGTACTTCGGCTGACAAATCTCGCCGGTTGTTTAATTTTCCAATTAAAAATTCCTCGAAGCGTGAGGAATGGGAAAGTAAATGTTGGGATTCTTTTGATGTAATTTCAAAACTGAAGTATCCTAAAATATGTGATATTCACTTTGAATCAAAATTTTTAGGGAAAAAGAAATTATACCCAGAGGCTTATCCTACATTACATTTAAAAAACGAACGTGAAGATGTGGAAGAAAATGACGTATCCTTTACAGAATTAAATCAAGCCTCTAGCTTAATTCCTACAAGCAATTTATATGAAGTTGAAATTACTGCCATCGGAGGGAAGAAAATGTTAAATATTACCGAACTGAATACAATAAAATTAAGACCAAATACCAACAACTTTTAATCAAAACAAAAGCCCTAATAAAAACACACAAGCGCAGCAAAAATATAATTACTTCGACAAAAAAGTCAAATCAAATTAATAAGAAAAAATATGAGAACCTGAAAAAATCAAATGTAAATTATTTAGTTGATCACAATAAAACCGCTTCGTGGCACTCTAAAAATTTTTGTAAAATGCTTCTGAAAAAAACAAATACCTATACAGAAGAGGAAAAGCAATTGTCTCAAGCAATATTTTTCAAATCTAGCTCTGTATACAGATTTTTAAGACAAAGATTAGATTTCCATCTTCCTTCTATTAGCTCTATGTATAGATGGATGCCATTAAAAAATTTGCAATCAGGCGGGAATGAAAATCTTTTAAAATGTATAAAGAAAAGTGTTGACAAATTGGACGTACAATCAAGGCAAGTTTGCTTATTATTCGATGAAATAAAAATAAAAAAAGGCTTAAAGTACAACAGTCATTATGATAAAATAGATGGCTATATTGATTACGGTTTTAGAGAAATACCACGGTTGCCTATGCTTGCTAATTACATAATAGTTTTTATGGTAAGAAGCCTTTGTGGTTCTTGGACACAAGTATCAAGCTATTCAATTTCCGAAAATGGGGTTCCTATAGACATTTTAAAAATACTTGTGGAGGAAAATTTATATATTTGTACAAGTTTGGGGTTGTCTGTTAGAGCAATGACTTGTGATCAGGCGCCCGTGAATCAAAAGTTATACAAAACCTTAACTGCTACTATGGAAACTGTTGTGGAGTAGATGAAGACCTTTAGGGAGCCCGGCTAAGCCCCTGTCCGACGGTATGCGGCTGCGGGAGCTGGCAGGCTAGCGTTTGCGGTAGCGAGTGGGGGGGTTTACCAAAAAACCGCGTTCAGCCGCCGGAATGGCCCACCACAACAACGAAAATTCTCCCGCGACGGAAACGACAAAATCGCGAAGGGGGGAAAAAACGACGGTGCAGGCTAAACCCCTGAAGCTGCCCGTGATTGGCTTTCAGGGGGGGTTCGGTTCACGATGAACCCCCCTTGGCCTGTTGCCCCAACCACCCTGTGACCTCCCTGCGGCCTCCATAATTGGGAGGTCCCTTTAAGAAACACAACGACCTACGAGAATACCATGGCTGCCAAAAGAGAATGAGAGAGGGGGAACCGAGAGAAAATAAAACTTAAGTCAAGGGAACATACCTTCTATTATCTTTACTTACAATAAAAAAACCACAGGGACTAAGCAATTAAACTAGAGCTCGTTGGGCGCCGTGCTGAACCGTTGATTCCGCCGATGGTGGGGATTCCCGCGGAGAAGCGATGAGGTGGGACGAGAGCGGAGGCACCCTGCCTCTTCAGGTGGCCCCGTCGTGGTGCTCTCCGCTGGCGATCAGCAGCAACCAGGTCAGTCGAGTCCCAAATTCTACTCTTTTCCCCCTTTTTTTTTCAACAAAATTTACTTCTTCCCCTTTTTTTTTTTTTTTTAATGTTATTTTTTGATTTTGTTTTTTTTTTTTAAATTTAATGTTTTTATATTTTTTTTTTTTCAATACGAGTTTTTGTTTCTTATTAAATACAGTAACAAACTATATTATTTAATTTTATAGAAATGAATTCGACTTTTTATTTACAGAGTTCCTCGGACATTCTCTTTCAAAGGCAAAATTTAATTTTTTTATTATAGTCACTCAGTATTTTTTTTTTTTTTTTCACAAAAATTGAATTTAAATTTTTTTTTTTTTTTCCTCTTTTATTATAGAGTCACTCGGCCACTTCCTTTCAGAAACAAAAATGAATTTAACGCTTTTATGATAGAGTCAATAGAAATTTTATTCTTTCAATAACAAAAATGACTTTACTTTTATTTTTATTATAGAGTCACTCGGACACCTTTTCTCGAAACTAAATTAATTTGATTTTCTTCCTTTTATTTTTATTATAGAGTCACTCGGACACTTTTTCTTGGGATCGTAAAACGTCGCCTTAACAATATTCCTTTGTTTCGGGACACTGATTTTCACAGTTGAAGAATTCCTCAAATCTCATTTTTTTTTTTTATTATCAGAAAAATTATTTTAATCACTACTACTTCCCGCACAAAACTAACTCCACCATTTATTTATATCATTAGCTTCAATATTTTTTCAGCAAATTCACAAATTCCGGTAATGATTCTATTATTACTTTCCTTTTCGCGAGTAATTTTTTTACCGGGCCGTGTGTGTCGACGGTGCCCAGAACTTTTCTCTTTCGCGTACCGATCGTATCCCAAAACTTCCTTTCGGCTCGGTGATCCCAACTCGACTCCCCCAAAATTCAGCCTTACGCCACGCCGAAATCCACGCGCCCCGGCGACCGTTACGGGTCCCGCTGCAGCGCACTCCCACACTCACCGCCGCTGCCACTGCAGACACCGATGAGTGCAGGAGCCCGCAGCGCTGGGACGGCAACGTGCACCGAGGACGCCGCCCGCTCATCTTCAGCCTCCCGCAGCCATGCACCAGCCCGCCGGTCGCTGAAATTTTTGTATGGGACCGAAATCTGTGGCGATGCCCGGGGCTCGGTCGCTGAAAATTTTTGTATGGGACCGAAATCTGTGGCGATGCCCGGGGCTCGGTCGCTGAAAATTTTTGTATGGGACCGAAATCTGTGGCACCGCTTGAGGCTCGGTCACAGGGCTCGCGCCGGAGATTTTTTCTAGCTTGGGCTTGGCCTTGAGTTGCGACCGACGAATTTTGTGCATTTTCGTGCAACGAAATTCGTCGCTCGCAGCCCAAGGAACGCAATCCCTTGCGGGACCGTCCAGCGCCGCCGTGAAGTTTCGGCCGAGCCCCCGGGCTATCGCCGAGGCCCATAGGCGGAGAGCAAAAATTTCCGCGTTTTTATGTTTTGAGCGTGCGGATTCATGAGGGCTAGACTTTGTCCTCCCCCTGACCACAACAACACAGGTCCGTTGTACTCGCTACCGAGACCAAAGGAGCTGAAGAATGGTCGGGCTGTGGAGGTGCCCAACATGTGGCTCGACCCACTACCAGACGCTTTGACTGAGCTAGCCGGTCTCATAGGAGAAAGCAAGTAGATAACCGGGAGTTAAAGAAATACGAAATTTATAAGGGTGGCTGTTAACCAACCCCCAAAATGTATGAAGACCGTAACGCCATAAGACCACCCAAGGGCAACCGGACTAGTTGAGCGTAGGGGTGGTAATTGCGAAATCGAAATGTGACTGCTCTGAGAAAAGTATTATACCAAAAGGTTTAAGTACCTAAAGTAGGAAAGGTAGGTATTCTATTATATATAAAAAATCTATGTATAAGCAAAAGAGACAAAAAAAACCGACTAATTAAATTTGGAGAAGTAAGTAATTTTGAATTTTCAAAATGGCGGTTGAGCCGTCATATCTTGAGGAGTTTAAACGAAGGATGAAATAGCAAACAAGGAATAGCCATGGATACTCTGGCGACACCGAATGGGAGAGAGATTATATATCCGCGAGGGAAGGGAACCGTGCCAACCCACCCCGCGAGGGCTAGCGACCGGTGACGACAGGGGGGGGATCTCCCGGTCAGGTAGCTGGCTCTAAACACAGCCAACTCCTGCAATTCCAGGGAGCCCTCCTGACGTCTCCGAGGCGCCAGTCCCACGGAGCGGGCAAGCAAGGCCCCTCTCGGCCTGTTCCCCTCGAGGAGGAAGAATCCCCGGGGCCCCGAGTAGGCTTGCTGGCTGACGAAGCCAACATCCTCAATTCTCAAGAGGTCCAAGTCATCCTCAACCTAGAGGGTTGCAGGCCGAGCCTCTTGAATAAGAGAAGGGTGGTGAAAAACGAAGAAATGTTAAAAGGAGGGATGGTGGATGGGATAGGATTGGGGAGAGTGAACTCTAACTAGGAAGGGGAAGAGGAGAAAACAGGGTGTGTCCACCGCGTGGCGTAGCAGAGGCGGCTCTAAGACGCCCGTATTACCAGATAAGCTGGTCGGATGCCTTATTAGGGCTACCGAAATTTAAGTGGAAAACTCCAGTACGGATTGCCGCTGCGAAGTCTTCCGACTTAAACTAAAATAAATTAACATTGATGAAATAAGTTACTCCGACCAGACAAACATATATATGGGTCACGGTTTAATATCTTTAGCATGGTATGTGCCAATTAACTTGCCTTGGAGGTTCTCCAGTTCGTAAAGTGAATTGCCCTTCCTGGCTCTGACACGACATTTAACAAATTTCTTCCCGAACTTGGCATTGAAACCCTTCCCGAAATTGCTCAACTGGAAATTCCTTCTATACACTTCTTGCCCTACCTTGAACTCAACTGGTTTAGATCGCAGGTTGTATTGTTTTGATCCTCGGTCGAAAGCCTTGTTAAGGTTGTCTTGTACCTGCGCCCGTATCAGTCGAAGTTTGTCGGAAGTGTCCACGTCGATCGGTTCATTCACCCCCCATAGTTGCCGTAACAGAGCATAGGCGGAGTCATGCTCAATCATATGATTACCGAACAAAATTTTATAAGGGGAGAACTGCGTGGCCTGATGGACTGAACTGCGTAATGAACTGACGATGCAACTCAGTTTCTCATCCCACTTGGTGTGCTCATCTCGTATGTATGCTCGGATACCGGACAGGATGGATTGTGATACAGCGTCTTGTCTGTAGCATATATATTACAGCTGTTATGGTCAGGGCATAAAGAGCAATTCGCCGTCGGTCGCAACTCAAGGCCAAGCCCAGGCCATAAAAATCTCCGGCGCGAGCCCTGCGACCGAGCCCCGGGCACCGCCACAGTTCAAGGCGTTCAAGGGCAATGCACAGCTGTAACGGGCTCGGCCTGTGGCATCGGGCGCGCTGGAGTGCTCGGAGACCACAATTCGAGGATTTTTTGCTGAAATTATTCTCGAGTTGTGGCCGCCGCGCATTCGAAGTGCGCCCAAATGTTCCAGGCCGAGCGCGAAGCAACTCGAGCAGCGGTGCGAGGAACCGTTGCAACCGACTCACATATCGGCTGATCGCCAGCGATTGGCTGCGCGGGCCGATGTGTGAGTGGGTTGCAACGGGATCTCGAAAAAGGGAAGCCAAGCGGCGCTTGGGCTCGGCTTCACTCAGGGGACTTGAGATCGAGCAGCGAACGGCTAAGGAGGTGGAAAGTGATAGAATCGAGAACGGGAAGCGCACCTCTAGAGTGTTAAGTGCTAAAGAAAATTTAAAAGAGTGGGAAGTTTTTTTTGAAAAATTAAATAAATACTCAAACTAAACTAAATCATGAAAAATTAAATAAATACTCAAACTAAATTAAAATCGTAAAAATTAAATAAATACTCAGACTAAATTAAAATCATAAAAATTAAATAAATACTCAGACTAAATTAAAATCATAAAAATTAAATAAATACTCAAACTAAATTAAAATCATAAAAATTAAATAAATACTCAATTCAATTAAATCATAAAAAAATGAGGAACAATTTATTTGTGATTAACTTTTACCTAACCCAATGGGAAAATGTTCAAGTGTTTATACATGAAAGAATTTTTTTTTGAAAATAACGTGAAAGAGTGAAAAATCGCCTCCTAGGAGATAAAATAAATTATTTTGAGACTTTTGAACACTGAAAATTTTCTATTGTAATGAAACGGTTTGTTGAGGTTTGAAATCGCTTCTTTGATAGCCGATTAAGGCAAGATATCAATATTGTTGTAAGTGCTTGTAAACATATCATTTTCGCTCAGCGTGAATTATAAAAATCACAAAAAGAATGTAAACTATTTTAGAAGTAAACAAGGAAAAGAGTGGAATTTATTTTGTTAACTTTTAGTGCTTTGGAAGTGTATTTGTTATCTTGCTTTATATAATACTCTGTCTCAAATTGATTTGTAATTATGAACGCCAAAAACAAATAATACGAAACTCTAGTAAACGTTCTCCATTTCATATGTCTTCGGGCTTAAAAATATTGAATACCTACGACTTCATAAACCTTCGTCTTCGAGTCGTCATTTTAATTTACAATTTCCACCATGTTTGGAATTACTGTTTTTGAAAATAATTGTTCTGGTTTTTCTTGTAAATCTTGTTTAATTGACTAAAAAAAAAAAAAAAAAAGAAAAAAAAAAAAAAAAAAAAAAGTAATCGACCGGGTTGCCGTGGATCATCGGCGGAAGGCACCACGACGGGGCCACATGAAGAGGCAGGGTGCCTCCGCCCTCTCCATCACATCGCTTCACCGCGGGAATTCTTCGCCCCCATCGCCTCTCCGAGGGAAACAGCACCGCGGACATCGTCACCAACCGAGGCGCCCAACGAGCTTTCTTCGTTCTTCTCTTCGTCTTCATTTTATGCTGGTTAAGGTTAAAATTGTTTAAGTAGCACTGATTAATACAAGGTATGTGTAATTAATTAATTCTATTTTTGGACTCGCTTGCTCCCCGTTTTCTTTTCCCCCTCTTCCCGTCATGTCGACACACATCGTTGTGGCTTTTCGGTTTGCAGGAATGAGCCCCAGGATGGGGTGAAGGAAGCAGACATTTCAGAAAACATAGGGACCTCTCCAGTTTTGTTTTGGCCAAGGAGAGGTCATCGGGCGGATGGGGTACAGGCCAAGGGGGGGTTCATCGCGAACCGAACCCCCCCCTATTCTTACAAGTCACTCACGGGCAGTTGCAGGGGTCTGCCCGCACTGACCCCTTCCAACCCCATCGCGATTTTACAGTCGGTCCTGTCGCGGGAGAATTTTCTTTGTTTGGTGGTTGCCGCCCCGACGGCTGAAAGCGGTTTTCGGCCAAACCCCCCCACACTACCGCAAATGCTAGCCTGCCAGCTCCCGCAGCCGCATACCGTCGGGCGGAGGTGCTTAGCCGGGCCCTTCGAGGTATAGATACTATCCATAACAAAAATATGGCGCCCAACGAGGGGCCTCCTCTCCCCTCCCTTTGAAGCGTAAGGCTTCCCCTTATTTCTACTTACCTGTCTTAATTTCCTTTCGAGGCACCGTTGGTGACTCCCGTGGCTGGGACGCATCCCGGCCCTCTTGAGAATACGGCAGTTGGCTTCGTCAGCCAGCCAGCCGTCTCGAGGGCTCGGGGTGCGCCCCATCCTCAGGAGAAGCTGGTGGTGGGAAGTCTTCCCGGTTGAGCCCCTGGGATCTGCGTGGCCGAGACGGCAGTGGTCCTCCCTGGAATAGCAGGAGTTGGCTACTACAGCCAGCTACCTGACCGGGAGGATACCGCTGTCGTCCTCTGCCTCGCAGCCCCCACGGATGAAGCCGGGAAGGTCTTCTTCCCTCACAATTTCCTTTCGCGGGCCGGATGCTCAGTAGCTCGTGGATGACTTGGGAGAATGTAATGATCAAAATAAAGTAATTTTCTTTTTTTTTTTTTGAATCTTCGTTCCTTCCTTCCCCTTCGGTGGTTCTTCTCATGGTCCAAAATCAATAATTTTTTTTTTTGAAACATCAGTTGATGGTGGGAGGAAGAAAACGAGGAGCAGCGAGTCATACTTCGTATATATATATATAATTTCGAAATTTGCTCATGGGTTAAGCCCGAATATTTTCTATTAGTTAATTTACCATTGTTAATTTGCTTATGAGCTAAGCCCGAATTTATATTCTCATTGTGGGTTAATCTATGATAAGGTTAATGAGTTATTGATTGGAAGTTATAAAAAAAAAAAAAAAAAAAAAAAAATAAATATCATTAAAATTTTTTCAAGTCAGGAAACAAACGAGGATTACTTTCAAATTTTTGTAAATAACGCTAAATCTCATAATTATTTAAGAGCTATCATTAAATTGTAAAACTTCTGGTAAGGTTGTAAGGGAACTGCATTTAGGGATTTCCAGTGATTTTCACTCTTTTGCGATTAATTCATTTTAAATTTTTTTTCTCTTCTTTCTTATTCTCGTTGTGATCTGACATTTTTTCTTTCGGGATTATCGTGGTAAAATGGCGGAGTCGAATCAGGGCGCGATCGGAAAAAAATATAACACTCGTCAAACGGCGCGCGAAACAGTCGAGACGCCGGCGACAGTCAGGCCAAGTCGTGATCGCGAAATATCAACCGAAAGACCGTCGGAAGCGGAACAAGCGGGTGCGGACTTCGAGGCGGCGAATATTGAAAAATCAATTCTCCGAGAGACACTGGATACGAGTCTTCGTTTTCGTGTAGCGGACCTAGTCCGTACCGAAGTAGAACGTATCGAACGGGAGAAACAAAATAGGTTAGCCGAAATGGAAACACCAATTAATCAAGTCTCGACAGCCTTTCCACCTGAACAGCCGCCACGTCCCCCGCGGGTCACTAGACAACCAAATTTCGAAATGAGTCCTGTTTCCGCGCCTCCAAACTTTGGACGGCCAATACCTGATTATGTACCTGAGCCTTCGCCTCGGGTTCAGTACCCCCACCGGCCCAGACAGCAACTCCTAAACGAGCAATGGCCCAGTACGCCCCTTCGTCACTGGAAGATCCAGTATGACGGAGATAATTCTAAACTACATTTAGAAGAGTTCATTTTTCGTGTGGAAAATCTCACACGTGACACTCTTCGGGGGCGTTTTGATCATTTGATTAGTAATTTTCACCTTTTGCTCGGGGATGCGGTGGGAAATTGGTACTGGACAGTTCGCCGAAGTCACCAAAATTTAACCTGGCAAGACCTTAAAACAGCCCTTAGAGCCGACTGGGGAGAGCGTTCAAGGGACATCGACTTGAAGCGGCAAATGCTGAGCAGGCGACAGCAGCCCAATGAATCGTTCACCTCGTATTACCTGGATCTCGTCTCACTACGAAATAGACTGTCCGTACCGATGCAAGAGATTGAGTTTGTGGAGATGTTGAGAGCAAATCTGCTTCCATACATACAAGAGCATATTTGCCTTCACCGAATATACTCAATCGCTCATTTGCGTGACCTGGTGACCGAGGTCCAGGTGACTCGACAGCGAACGAGGAGTACGCTGCTGTCGACCGCACACCGTGCCGGGAGAGTCGAAGAAACTTTTGCCTTCGGAGATCTGGAGAGAACGTTGCCCGGGCCTGAAAACCTTGAACCGATCGATGCCCTTACCAAGTTCTCTTCTTCAGCTATCAAATGCTGGAATTGTGATCAAAGTGGGCATTACTATCAGGATTGTCCAACGGAGCCCACAGGATTTTTCTGTTATGGCTGTGGGCGAAAAGGGGTCGTTAAACCTCGCTGCCCAAACTGCCTATCAAAAAACCAGCGGCGGGTCGGGAGCAACAACACCAGCCCTCGACCACAACGACCGCCTGCAATCACGACAGGCGAGGCAATGGCCACCCCTGTCCGCCCCCAGACATAACCACGTCCCAAATTGGCCAAGACTTGCCCGAGTTGTCCACCTCTTTATCTTCATCTCCCTCGCTACACAATCACACTTCAATTGTCACATCGTCTACATCAGCTCAATCAAAGTTTTCAAACCAAGATTTAATAAGTGAGTCGGAAAACCCCCCTGAAGTTGAAAATTCCTTGCCACAGCCAGAGCAACCTCCGAGCAAAAACATTTCTATACTGCAGAGACCAGAAACTCCTCAAACACCGGTTCTCTTTCCCATTAAACCTTATCATCTCAGGCTTAAAGAGTATCAAAAGGCTCGTGAAAGAATTTTTGCTTCGGCTGTTGAATATCCCAAAGGTCAGGGTGGAACTTCATTCTTTAAATCTCCCAAGCCCCGTCGATCTACACTACGTTTGCGTGCGTTCTGGAGACGCGTCACAGATACTTATCGTAAATTATCAACAGCTTTCGTCTCGGTTCCTAAAGATGTGCGGCCCTACGCCACAGTAAAAATTCTAGGGCAGAACATCATAGGTTTGCTAGATAGTGGCGCTAGTATTAGTATTCTGGGAAAAGGATCTGAGAGTTTGCTGCAGGAGGCAGGAGTCAAGTGGGCCAAATACAAACACCGTTCTGCGATCGAGGTGGCCAACGGAGCCAGACCGGAGGTGCACGGCCACGCCGACCTGGAAGTTTCCTTCAGGGGTGAGACTAAAATTTTACGTCTTTACGTCGTACCTGGTCTCACCCAGGACCTATATCTAGGAATAGATTTTTGGAGGACTTTCGGTTTGGCTCCGGACATTCTCGGTCCAGTCTCTTCGTTGGACACACCGATCGCAACGAAGCCCAACCCTGCAGCACACGTACTATCTTCTGATCTTCAATCACGTTTAGAACGAACCAAAGCGCTATTTCCATCCTACGCAAACTTGGGCTTGGGGAAAACTCACTTGCTTGAACATGCAATAGACGTTGGAAATGCTACACCGATCAAACAGAGGTTTTATCCAGTTTCTCCGGCAGTGCAAAAACTGATGGACGCGGAGCTGAGCCGAATGCTCTCGCTTGGGGTGATAGAGGAGAGCCAGAGTCCTTGGAGCTCTCCCGTTGTTTTGGTACGGAAGCCAGGCAAGGTCCGACTGTGTTTTGACGCCCGGAAGGTGAACTCCGTCACTAAAAAGGATGCCTATCCGCTTCCGCAGATAGATGGCATCCTGAGTCGCCTTCCGCCGGCAAAATACATTACCAGTCTGGACCTGAAGGACGCCTTTTGGCAGATTCCTCTAGAGCAGAGCTCCAAGGAAAAGACCGCATTTACAGTGCCTGGTCATCCCCTCTATCACTACACAGTGATGCCATTCGGGCTTTGCAACGCGCCACAGACCATGTGCCGGTTGATGGATAAAGCAATTCCTTACGATCTCCGAGACAATGTATTGGTGTACCTTGACGATCTATTAATTTTATCACAAGACTTTGATTCACACCTGGCTCTTCTCGCCCGGGTGGCGGACTGTCTGAAGGGGGCGGGATTGACTATCAACGTGGAGAAGAGTAAGTTTTGCTTAAGAGAAACCAAATACCTTGGCTTTATCATTGGAGAAAATGGTATGCGTATGGACCCCGATAAGATTTCTGCAATTGTGGACTACCCGGCACCCAAAACCATGAAACAAGTACGTCGCTTCATGGGAATGGCAGGGTGGTATCGCAGATTTATTCCCAACTTCGCAGACCTCTCGGGTCCAATCACCGATACGTTAAAGAAATCCAGTAAATTCTCCTGGTCTGAAGAAGCCCAATTCGCGTTCGAAAAACTTAAGCAACTCTTGACCTCTGCTCCCGTTTTAGTTACCCCCGACTTCTCCAGACCGTTTGTCATTCAGTGCGACGCGAGCACCCAGGGTGTAGGTGGAGTGTTACTGCAAGTGGACAACGAAGGAAATGAACGACCGATTGCCTACGTGTCGCAGAAATTGAATTCAGCCCAAAGAAATTATTCGGTGACAGAACTGGAGTGTTTGGCGGCGATTATAAGTGTCCAGAAATTTCGCCCGTACGTCGAACTAATGCCTTTTAAAATTATTACGGACCATGCGAGTTTGAAGTGGCTTATGTCACAGAAAGACTTAAGTGGCAGACTGGCGAGATGGAGTCTGAAGCTTCAACGCTTCGATTTCGCTATCGAGCACCGAAAGGGGAGCTTGAACGTGGTGCCAGACGCGCTATCACGGGTGGAGTGCGACGCTCTGTCAGCTCCGGAAGACTTCGAGCCTGAGGTCGATCTCAGCTCTCCACACTTCGCTTCGGCGGAGTATGTAGAGCTGGGACGACAAGCGGAAGAAAACCGGGCCAAATTCCCGGATCTGATGGTTCGTGACGGCTTCATTTACGTGCGTACTGTCCCACGTTCAGGTGATCCAGTGCAAGAAGACGAAGCGTGGAAGCTTTGGATTCCTCCCGGCCTAGTCACAAACATTATTTCTCGCGCTCATGACCCTCCACTATCTTCACACGGTGGTGTTGGCAAAACTCTTGAGCGAGTCCGTCGATATTTCTATTGGCCACGCATGGCAGCCGACGTTAGATCTTATGTTCTATCATGTGACACTTGTAAGGAAAGCAAAGCCCCGAACACCACGCTCCGACCACCGATTCAAACACAACCTATGGCCGAAAGACCGTGGCAAAGAATTTACATCGACCTCCTCGGCCCGTATCCTCGCACTAAATCGGGACATGTCTGCATTTTGATAGCCTTAGACCATCTTTCGAAATTCCCCCTTTTAAAGCCCTTACGTAAAGCTACGACGTCACAGATATGCACTTTCGTTGAAGAAGAAATTTTCCATATGTTTGGGGTTCCCGAAACAATAGTTACTGATAACGGTACTCAATTTCGTTCGGCACAACTCGCTAAACTTCTGGAACGTTATGGAGTCAAACATATGCGTACGGCCCTTTACTCTCCCCAAGCCAACGCTTCGGAGCGAGTAAATAGGTCAATTTTAACCGGCATTCGTGCATATATCAAGGACGAACATCAGAAGTGGGATGAGAAGCTAAGTAGTATCGCCAGCTCACTTCGGAGCTCGATCCATCAGGCAACAGGTTTCCCCCCTTATCGATTGTTGTTCGGACTCCATATGATTACGCATGCTTCCAGCTACGAGTTGTTGCGCCGCCTTCAGGGAATTGACGAACCCCTAAACATTGATACTTCCGACAAGCTTAAGCTTATTCGAGCGAAAGCTCAGGAGAATCTCAAAAAGGCTTTCGATCAAGGTGCAAAGACCTACAATTTGAGAGCAAAACATGTAGACTTCAAAATAGGTGAAGAAGTATATCGACGAAATTTCCAGCAAAGTAATTTCGAGAAGCAAATTAATGCGAAACTTGGGCGAAAATTCTTAAAGTGTAGAGTAAGGGCTCGAAAGGGCAACGCTCTCTACGAGTTGGAGGATCTTCAAGGAAGACTGATCGGCACATTCCACGCCAAGGACATCAAGAGGTGAAGATGAGATCAATGGACATTTGGTTTTCAATTTTTTTTATATAAAATTCAAGGTTCAGAGATTCATTAATTAAGTAGATTACATTACTATGGTCGGATACCTTAGTTTCTTTATCAGTCAATTATCTTTAACAATCATCAAAATTCGGTAGCCCTAATAAGGCATCCGACCAGCTTAACTGGCATCAGGGTTGTCGTAGAGCCGCTTCTGCTTGGTAATGCGGCGGACACACCCTTTTCACTTCCCATCCCCTTTCCTAGTTAGAGTTCCTCATCCCTCACCTCATCCCATCCAGCACCTTCCTTCAAAATTTTATCAGTTTTACGCCCCCCCTTTCCTTTTTCAGCCAAGAGGCCCTGCCTGCAACCTTCGGGGTTGGAGTTGGCTTGAGGCCTCTCGAGAATACGGCAGTTGGCTTCGTCAGCCAGCCAGCCGTCTCGAGGTCTCGGGTCTCCCTCACCCTCGATGGAAACAGGTAGGGAGGGGCCCTGCCTGCCCACCCTCACGGGATCAGAGCTCTGGAGACTACCAGGGTGCTCCCTGGAATTACAGGGGCTGGCTGGTGAAAGAGCCAACCACCTGTCCGGGAGATTTCACTGGTCGTCGTCCTGGCCTGACTCCCGTGGGGGCGGACCGGCATGGCTCCCTTCCCCGCAAGGCTACCTTCTTCTCCCTTTCGGTGTCGCTGGGCTTCTCCCAACTATTCCGCATAAAAATTAATTCCTTCCTCACAGCACTTTCTCCTTAATTTGATCACACATCCCCCCCAAGATATGACGAGTACAACGTCATCCCTTCTTATGAAAATTAATCTAAATTCAACAATTTTTTTTTTTTTATCTCATCACGTGGCGACGATTATTTCTTTGGTAGTAGCGATTTGAATCTTTTAGGCCAAAATTATTATTGTTATGTTTAAATTTCCATAATCTCATCTTCATCTCAAGTCGACAGGTCCAGATCTCTTTCCCAGGCGAATCCGGGAGCTCACTTCAGTCACACAGCGTTTTTCTTTCCAGCGGTAACCCGCCAGAGTCACACAGTACACCCCTTGCTATAATTTTCCTTCTCCCCGTTCCAACTCCCATTTCTACCTTTCCCATTTCTTCACAACCCTACCGTTTAACCAGGTATTTTACTTGGAGCTCCTGTACTCCAACCTCCCCATCCTTAGTGAAAGACTGCACGTCAAGGGATCTGACAGGGGATTCCTTTCCCGTAAATTAAGCTTCATTTTTTTTAAATTTCACAACAACCCCCACCTCCGGACTCCCGTGAACAGCAGCGCCCCGCCGTTGGCGTCCGGAGATACGCGGATCCGTGATGCGGAAGTTCATCCTGGGACTGGGGTGACCGCGGGGGTTGGTTTACAGCCACCCTTATAGTTTTATTATTTTTTTTTTCGGTCCTATAATTTCAAGGGCGTTTCACCTCAGAGTTTCGGCTAGCTCAGTTGCGAGCTATACTCGGGTCGCGGGTCAAGCCACATGTTGGGCACCCTTAACGAATCCTGACCTTTTCTCAGCTCCGTTGTCCTCAGAGTCTGGTCCAACGGACCTGTGCTGTTATGGTCAGGGCATAAAGAGCAATTCGCCGTCGGTCGCAACTCACGGCCAAGCCCAGGCCATAAAAATCTCCGGCGCGAGCCCTGCGACCGAGCCCCGGGCACCGCCACAGTTCAAGGCGTTCAAGGGCAATGCACAGCTGTAACGGGCTCGGCCTGTGGCATCGGGCGCGCTGGAGTGCTCGGAGACCACAATTCGAGGATTTTTTGCTGAAATTATTCTCGAGTTGTGGCCGCCGCGCATTCGAAGTGCGCCCAAATGTTCCAGGCCGAGCGCGAAGCAACTCGAGCAGCGGTGCGAGGAACCGTTGCAACCGACTCACATATCGGCTGATCGCCAGCGATTGGCTGCGCGGGCCGATGTGTGAGTGGGTTGCAACGGGATCTCGAAAAAGGGAAGCCAAGCGGCGCTTGGGCTCGGCTTCACTCAGGGGACTTGAGATCGAGCAGCGAACGGCTAAGGAGGTGGAAAGTGATAGAATCGAGAACGGGAAGCGCACCTCTAGAGTGTTAAGTGCTAAAGAAAATTTAAAAGAGTGGGAAGTTTTTTTTGAAAAATTAAATAAATACTCAAACTAAACTAAATCATGAAAAATTAAATAAATACTCAAACTAAATTAAAATCGTAAAAATTAAATAAATACTCAGACTAAATTAAAATCATAAAAATTAAATAAATACTCAGACTAAATTAAAATCATAAAAATTAAATAAATACTCAAACTAAATTAAAATCATAAAAATTAAATAAATACTCAATTCAATTAAATCATAAAAAAATGAGGAACAATTTATTTGTGATTAACTTTTACCTAACCCAATGGGAAAATGTTCAAGTGTTTATACATGAAAGAATTTTTTTTTGAAAATAACGTGAAAGAGTGAACAATCGCCTCCTAGGAGATAAAATAAATTATTTTGAGACTTTTGAACACTGAAAATTTTCTATTGTAATGAAACGGTTTGTTGAGGTTTGAAATCGCTTCTTTGATAGCCGATTAAGGCAAGATATCAATATTGTTGTAAGTGCTTGTAAACATATCATTTTCGCTCAGCGTGAATTATAAAAATCACAAAAAGAATGTAAACTATTTTAGAAGTAAACAAGGAAAAGAGTGGAATTTATTTTGTTAACTTTTAGTGCTTTGGAAGTGTATTTGTTATCTTGCTTTATATAATACTCTGTCTCAAATTGATTTGTAATTATGAACGCCAAAAACAAATAATACGAAACTCTAGTAAACGTTCTCCATTTCATATGTCTTCGGGCTTAAAAATATTGAATACCTACGACTTCATAAACCTTCGTCTTCGAGTCGTCATTTTAATTTACAATTTCCACCATGTTTGGAATTACTGTTTTTGAAAATAATTGTTCTGGTTTTTCTTGTAAATCTTGTTTAATTGACTAAAAAAAAAAAAAAAAAAAAAAAAAAAAAAAAAAAAAAAAAGTAGTCGACCGGGTTGCCGTGGATCATCGGCGGAAGGCACCACGACGGGGCCACATGAAGAGGCAGGGTGCCTCCGCCCTCTCCATCACATCGCTTCACCGCGGGAATTCTTCGCCCCCATCGCCTCTCCGAGGGAAACAGCACCGCGGACATCGTCACCAACCGAGGCGCCCAACGAGCTTTCTTCGTTCTTCTCTTCGTCTTCATTTTATGCTGGTTAAGGTTAAAATTGTTTAAGTAGCACTGATTAATACAAGGTATGTGTAATTAATTAATTCTATTTTTGGACTCGCTTGCTCCCCGTTTTCTTTTCCCCCTCTTCCCGTCATGTCGACACACATCGTTGTGGCTTTTCGGTTTGCAGGAATGAGCCCCAGGATGGGGTGAAGGAAGCAGACATTTCAGAAAACATAGGGACCTCTCCAGTTTTGTTTTGGCCAAGGAGAGGTCATCGGGCGGATGGGGTACAGGCCAAGGGGGGGTTCATCGCGAACCGAACCCCCCCCTATTCTTACAAGTCACTCACGGGCAGTTGCAGGGGTCTGCCCGCACTGACCCCTTCCAACCCCATCGCGATTTTACAGTCGGTCCTGTCGCGGGAGAATTTTCTTTGTTTGGTGGTTGCCGCCCCGACGGCTGAAAGCGGTTTTCGGCCAAACCCCCCCACACTACCGCAAATGCTAGCCTGCCAGCTCCCGCAGCCGCATACCGTCGGGCGGAGGTGCTTAGCCGGGCCCTTCGAGGTATAGATACTATCCATAACACAGCCTTTTATAGCTGTAATATGAGTTCAATGAAAGATAGTGAACTGAAAGGGGTTGGATCTAAAATCTATAACTTGAAACACGCTTGTTTTCATAAAACACAACTAATTTTAATACAACTTCAATTAACAATAATAAAACTTCAACAATAATACAATAACAATTCAAAAACAATATTTATACAATTCAAATCTTACAACTATCAAATTCTTTCTTTGTCATTATCTGGAAAGAAGAAAAGAAGTTGAGTATGAGGAAAACAACCTATTACTTTGCAACAGAAAAGAACCCTGGTAATGTACAAATGACAATATTCTTTGGTGAATACCCTAAGAAGATTGTCAAAGTGTACTTTGCGGCAGACACCTGCTTAGGTTCTAATTCCAAGAATGCTAAATTGCGGTGGAAACCTGCATTCGACCATCCCTGGAATCGGAAACCAATGAATCTATTCCCAGTAGATAACTTGTGGTGGAAACCTACAAGCTATGTAAGGGAATCTGGTGGTTGAAACCTACCTGGCGGTTGAAACCTGCCCAGGTTCTAATTCCAAGAATGCTAAACTGCGGTGGAAACCTGCATTCGACCATCCCTGGAATCGGAAACCAATGAAAAAGTCCCAGTAGATAACTTGTGGTGGAAACCTACAAGTTATGTAAGGGAATTTGGTGGTTGAAACCTACCTGGCGGTTGAAACCTGCCCAGACTCTCAATTCGAACAGCAGTCGCTATGGTGGACACCTACACCGAATGCTGTCGGAATCAGGAATGAAAATCTCCTGTTTTGCGCCGCCCTTTATACTAAAATTTGTCATAGCCAAGGACTACTATGATTAATATTTTCAAATATTAGTATTAACTTTAAATTACAGGTGTCGCTTTGTATTTTAAGGAGATTTTAATTGCATTGATTCAGAACTTCATGTCGAGCTGCGACATTCTCCCCCCTCAACTATGAAATGTATGTATACTTACTAATCCTTGGTAAAGTTAAACCAGACAATTTTGGACCCCTTCATTGTCATCCTAACTTTACCTCCTCGTTCAAGGAAGACCGTGTACCGCTTTCGTTTTGATGCTTTTATTTCGGCATAAGGGATCCGCTGCAAATCATTCTGCGTCACCTTAAACAAAACTCCCTCTGTCGTCGTGAGATCGTAGAGCCGAGCTGTTTCGTCCGTCTTCTCTTCATTCCTACGCGGTTTCTTCTTGGCTTCCTCGACATTTTCCGGTCCTTGGTTATCTGCATTTTCATGTTTCCTCCTTTTACCCTGTTTTATAGGGATGGTCACTGATGGTGTCGCGGGAGGAACGGAAGTATGGCCCTGCTTCACCTCCCCTTCTTGGAACACCTGGTCTGCTGGTCCATTCCTTGTAGTAGTCACCAACACACTTTGCATAGGTCTTGATTCTGGATCTGCAGATTCCTCCAAAATCCTCTTCTTCCCTGTCCACAATTTTGGTTGTGTCCGACGCTTTGTCGGACAGAACGCAACTTCTTCCTTTCCTGACTTCTCTCTGGGCTTCTTCTTCGGGACTCCCCTTTCCTCCTCCTTCAACTCCTTTTGCGCAACCCAATTTATTGTTTTCCCTGGTGTTGGCGGTAGAGTTCCTGGCGGTGGTGTGGGAGTTCTGAGCCCAAACCTCAGATCTTCATCAGTGATTTGCAATACGTCCTCCATCCTTTGTTCACTTTCTATTAATAAAGGAATAGTTTTATTAATCGGTTTTTTCATAATGTTATTTTTTGTTGCTATAGTAACTACTCGGACTTTCCCATCATTGCCAGGGTGGATTTTTTCGATTCGTCCTAACTGCCAGTTTTGGGGTGTCAATTTCTCATCTTTTATAATTACAACTTGCCCTATCTCTAAATTTGGCCTACATAAATTCCACCTTTGACGTTTTTGCAATTCAAACAGATATTCATTGCTCCATCTTTTCCAAAAACCCTGTCTTAGTTGCTGAATGTATTTCCATCTGTCGGTTATAGATGTTCTTTGATCATTCAAAACAGGTTCTGGAGGAGACAATAAAGCTGTGCCTATTAAAAAATGGCCAGGGGTTAACGGCCTATTCATATGTCGTTTGCATTTTACGCATCCTTGTATTTTGCTTTTAATAGCGTGCATGCCATTAATTATCCAATACCCATGTAATCTCATAGTGTTCAATACTAGTTGAGGTCCACCATGTAAAGAGAGTTTATGGAAATATTCGATAAGCAATTCTGTAAACTGCTCTCTTTTTGGTAATATCATTGGGTATTTATTCCTAAATGGGAGCATTGATTTTGCAAGCCTTCCTCCAACTCGCAAAATTCCTTCGTTATCTATGAATGGAGATAACTTGAGTAGTGTGCTAGATTTTGCAATCAATTGATTTGATTTTAATTTTGTAATTTCCTCATGAAATGTTCTTTCTTGCACACATCGAACTATTGCAATCTTCGCTGCAGTGAGCTCTTTGACAGTCAATTTCCTTTTGAAACGTGTCTTTTTATCTCTGCAGTTTTTTGCAAATCTTAGACAATACGCGGTAACGCGTATTAATCTTTCAAACGATGAAAATCCTGTTAATAGGACATCATCATGAACAGTCGTGAAGACTGTACTTTTCATTATTCTTTTTTCTTGCGAATAACGTCTACTAATTATTTCTTCGCATTCCCAGAAGTTCTTTAATTGTTTGCCTAGTGTTTCGAGAATGGAGCTTTCATTAATGAAAGTTGAAAAACTAGAGCTGTTTACATGATTCTCAAATGATGGTATTTCTCCAAAGAGGATCCATCCTAACTTGGTCTTTTGTGCTGTTGGTGTTCCACAGCTAATGCCATCTTGAAGTATTTTTGAATATACATTCACTCCCAGTAATAAATCAATATGTCCTGGTTTGAAATATTCTGGGTCTGCCAATTGGAAATTTTTAATGTATTTAAGATCCTTTAGTGGCAGATGTTTGGGAGGAACTACGTTAGTTATCTTTTTAATAACGTATGCTTTCATTGGTAATTCAAACGGTGTTGTGTTTGAATGTAACGTAAACGAAACCTCCTTTTTTGAGGTTGCTAGCCTTGTTGATCCAAGGCCTGCAATCTGTAAGTATGTGGGATCTCCTCTCATCCGTAACGCTTGAAATGCGGCTTCTGTTATGAATGAACTTTGGGAGCCCAGATCTATCAAAGCACGAAGTGTCACAGATATCCCCTTGTTGCTCCTGATAGTTACCAATGCCGTGGCTAGCAATGCTTGCGTATGATTTCTGTTGAAATGGCAGTTGGATTTAGGTTCTTGATGTGATGAAGCAGGGTTCGTTTTTCCTTCATTCCATTTATCATTGCTTATTGACTCTTCATGTAGCAATGTATGATGTCGCTTATCACATTTAAAACATGTATTGTAGCTAGGACACGCTGTTTTGACATGTTGTCTTAAGCAGTTATAGCATAAATTGTTCTTTGCTATAAACTTCATCTTGTCCGTTCTGGACAATTGTTTAAATTTGTCGCATTTCGTTAATGCGTGTGATTCTTTGCAGAGTGCACAATAGTTTGCTACTCGACAGTTCCTAGAATCGTGTATCTCAAGACATTGAACACAGATTTTATGCTTACGCAAAATGTCCCTTTTAGCATTTGGATGTAATGCTTCGAACCTTCTGCATGTCTTGAGATGATGTTTTGTTTTGCATATGACGCAATATGTTTGTTCGTCGATATGATAGTTGTTTGTCTTTCTTGGTTTGTTGAAAGACAACTGTTTGCTTGAATCAGATATGGCTTCTAATGTACGAAACCTTGATTCAAGAAACTCGTATAATTGTTTCAGCTTGGGCATATCTCTTTGGTTCGAGATTGTTTGTTCCCACAGCCTAAGTGTTTCTTGAGGTAGTCGTTGTACCAGAAGAAAAATAATCATCGGGTCCCAGTCCGACGTGTTAATGTCTAGAGCTTTAAGCTCATGAAGACATTCTTTTGTGCTATCTAACAGAGCCTTTAAAGCGCTTTGTGATTCTCCTCTGATTGGAATTTGGTTAAAAGTTCTTTCAATTGGGCCGTTATTAAAACTCTTTTGTTATTGTAGCGGTCTATTAATGTTTGCCATGCGGCAGTGTAATTAGATTCTATCATATCGAATTGTTTAATCATCCGTTCAGCTTCACCGCTTAAACATGATTTAAGATAGTGCAGTTTTTGCACATCTGGAATTCTGTTATCGTTATGGATAAGTGAGCTGAACATGTCATGGAATGATCTCCATGTTTTATAATTTCCATTGAATTTCGGAAGGTCTATACGTGGCAATTTAACTTCAACCTTTCCTTCAGGCTGTGTTTTGCTTAAGGTTTTGGTTGTTTCGACAGAATTTCCCATGAACCTTTTCTGTCCAAGGAGCTCTTCTAGTTCCCCGAGGAATTCGAAATATGATTTTTCGAACTCGTCATAGATTTGGTCTTTGTTGTATTTTTCAACCAATTCTAGAACCTTTTCATCCGTTTGTTCATCTGCTGTTTCTATAGCCAGATGATTTTTCTGGAATTGTAGCCAGAACTTGGAAATTCCTTCTATGCGACCTGATAAATATTTAGGCGTTTTCCTACTATCACCTGTCTTTGAATTGTTTATCTGAGCTTTTTCAAGCGAAGTTTTTAACGAGAACTGAGCTTTTAACGTGACTAACATTTTGTTTAGATAAAGTTGTCACTTATGTTCAACTGAAATTGTATCTCAATATATTATGTCTTTTAGCAAGCGTGTATGGCTGTAAATATATCCGGCTCGAAGGACCAAATGATACAGCGTCTTGTCTGTAGCATATATATTACAGCCTTTTATAGCTGTAATATGAGTTCAATGAAAGATAATGAACTGAAAGGGGTTGGATCTAAAATCTATAACTTGAAACACGCTTGTTTTCATAAAACACAACTAATTTTAATACAACTTCAATTAACAATAATAAAACTTCAACAATAATACAATAACAATTCAAAAACAATATTTATACAATTCAAATCTTACAACTATCAAATTCTTTCTTTGTCATTATCTGGAAAGAAGAAAAGAAGTTGAGTATGAGGAAAACAACCTATTACTTTGCAACAGAAAAGAACCCTGGTAATGTACAAATGACAATATTCTTTGGTGAATACCCTAAGAAGATTGTCAAAGTGTACTTTGCGGCAGACACCTGCTTAGGTTCTAATTCCAAGAATGCTAAATTGCGGTGGAAACCTGCATTCGACCATCCCTGGAATCGGAAACCAATGAATCTATTCCCAGTAGATAACTTGTGGTGGAAACCTACAAGCTATGTAAGGGAATCTGGTGGTTGAAACCTACCTGGCGGTTGAAACCTGCCCAGACTCTCAATTCGAACAGCAGTCGCTATGGTGGACACCTACACCGAATGCTGTCGGAATCAGGAATGAAAATCTCCTGTTTTGCGCCGCCCTTTATACTAAAATTTGTCATAGCCAAGGACTACTATGATTAATATTTTCAAATATTAGTATTAACTTTAAATTACAGGTGTCGCTTTGTATTTTAAGGAGATTTTAATTGCATTGATTCAGAACTTCATGTCGAGCTGCGACAGATTGATTCACGCGCTCAGAGGCGTTGGCTTGTGGCGAGTATACTGCCGTACGAAGATGAGTTACGCCATATTTTTTTAATAGGTTTCGGAAATGGGCTGAACGAAACTGAGTCCCATTGTCAGTCACCACGGTTTCAGGAACTCCGAAATGATGAAAGATTTGCTCTTCGACATAAGTGCAGATATTAGAAGTACTGGCTTTTCGAAGGGGTTTGAGCAGAGGATATTTGGAAAGGTGATCTAAGGCGATCAAGATATAGGCCTTCCCTCTTTTCGTTCTAGGGTAGGGGCCCAGGAGATCGAGATAAACTCGTTGCCAAGGGCGTTCCGTTTTGGCCTGTGTGCCCATGGGTGGTCTTAGGGTGGTGTTGGATGGTTTCACCTCCTTACAGATGTCACATGACAGTATGTATGCGCGAGTTTCTACTGTCATACCTGGTCAATAGAAATGCCGACGAAGTCTTTCTAAAGTCTTACCAATTCCGCCGTGAGCTGCTAAAGGTGGATCATGAGCTCGCGATATAACCTCTTTAGTTAATGCACCTGGGACCCATAGCTTCCATGCTTCTTCCTCTTGAACGGGATCACCTGACCGTGGTTGAGTTCGGATGTAGACGTATTCATCTCGAACTATTAAATCAGGGAAACGATCTTTATTTTTCTCTATCCGTTCTTTAAGTTCTCGGTATTCGGAAGAGTGGAAATGTGGAGAGTCCAGGTCAATCCCTGCACCAGGGTCTTCCAAGGAACTAGCACTAATTTGTTCGCAGTGGATTCGCGACAGGGCATCTGGCACCACGTTCAGTGATCCTTTACGGTGTTCGATACTGAAGTTGAAGCCTTGTAATTTAAGGCTCCATCGGGCCAGCCGACCGCTAAGGTCTTTCTGTGTCATAAGCCACTGCAGGCTAGCGTGATCCGTTACGATCTTAAAGGGCATTAACTCTACGTATGCGCGGAACTTTTTAAGGCTTATAATCGCCGCCAGACATTCTAATTCGGTTACAGTGTAGTTGCGCTGGGCCGAATTCAACTTTTGAGAAACGTATGCAATTGGGCGCTCTTTGCCTTCTTCATCGGTTTGTACAAGCACGCCCCCTACTCCTTGACTGCTGGCGTCGCACTGTATGATAAATGGTTTACTAAAGTCAGGACTCGATAGCAATGGCGCGGTGGTAAGTAATTTCTTTAGTTCATCGAAGGAGGTCTGAGCTTCGGCAGTCCACGTGTATTTGTTGGATTTCTTCAACGTGTCTGTAATGGGTGAAGTCAGATCAGCATAATTAGAGATGAACTTTCGATACCAACCGGCCATGCCTAGGAAACGTCGAGCCTGTTTAATAGTTTTAGGCGGCGGATAGTCTACGATAGCGGCGATTTTGTCTGGGTCTGTCTTTAGGCCCCCTTCTCCGACAATGTACCCCAAATATTTTGTCTCTTTCAAACAAAATTTACTTTTCTCTACGTTGATTGTAAGGCCCGCCTTTTTGAGACAACTGGCCACTTGAGACAAAAGTTCTAAATGGGTATCAAAATCTTCGGACAGGATCAAGAGGTCATCGAGATAGACCAAGACATTTTCGCGAAGGTTGTAGGGTATCACTTTATCCATGAGTCTGCACATTGTCTGAGGAGCGTTGCAGAGCCCGAATGGCATCACTGTGAAGTGGTAGAGGGGGTGGCCAGGTACCGTAAAAGCAGTCTTTTCTCTGGAACTTTCCTCCAGTGGTATTTGCCAAAAAGCGTCCTTCAAGTCCAGGCTGGTTATAAATTTAGCCGACGGAAGGCGACTCAGGATGCCATCGATTTGAGGCAGAGGGTAGGCATCCTTTTTTGTCACGGAGTTCACCTTCCGGGCGTCAAAACACAGTCTGACCTTTCCGGGCTTGCGCACGAGCACCACTGGAGAGCTCCACGGGCTCTGGCTTTCCTCTATCACTCCCAGCGATAGCATTCGGCTCAGCTCGGCGTCCATCAGTTTCTGAATGGCTGGTGACACAGGATAAAAACGTTGTTTGATAGGGGCGGCTTCACCGACATCAATCACATGCTCAAGAAGCTTGGTTTTCCCCAGACCGAGTGTAGCGAAAGATGGAAAAAGAGTTTTGACGTGTTCTAGCCGACGATGTTCCGAGGGAGGGAGGACATGTTGCTTGGAGTCGGTCGACTCCACGATTGAGGCATCCGATGACGCCAAAGACCCTAATACATCGGGAGCTAGACCGAAAGCCTTCCAAAAGTCGACTCCCAAATATAAAGTTTGTGTCAGGCTGGGAACGAGGTAAAAACGGATTGACTTGATTTGGCCACGAAAGGTGACGTCTAGGTCAGCATGCCCGTGTACTTCAGGCTTGGCACCGTTGGCTACCTCGATCGCGGAGCGATATTTGGTCCACTTAAATTTCTTTTCGGCCAACAAATGCTCCGAACCTTGCCCGAGGATGCTCACACTGGCACCACTGTCCAGTAAGCCAGTTAGTTTTTATCCCAAGATTTGGATTTCGGCATAAGGCCTCACATCCTGGGGTATGGACACAAACGCAGTGGCTAGTTTACGTCTATTAGCAGTTACTCGTCGCCAAAAGGTGCGGACACGAAGTGACGACCGTTTGATTTTTTTCGAATTTAGAACACGGGTCTGGGGGACTCTGGAAGATTCGAGAGCAGACAGGAAAATTCTCTCCCGAGCAGCTCGATACTCTCTCAACCGCTGATGAAAAGGTTTACGGGGGTAAACAACTGGAGCGGGGGTCTGAATTTCTATTGGCCGTTCAGGCCTTGCTAAAATCGTAACTGCTCGACAGGGAGTAACATGTGACTCTGTCACTTCGTTATCGAATTCAACGCAATCTTCAATTGTAACCGTTTCGACATCTGATTTTGGGAAATTGGACACGTCAGGTAGAATTGCTACGTCAGAGGAATTTGGCAACTTGCCTACAACAGGGGATACCTCCGGTCCTCCCATCAGGGCAGCGGAGGGGAGGGAAGAGTCTCGTCCGATGTCGCAGCTGTCAGCATCGCTCGTTGGGGTCGGGAACGGGTGTTGTTGTTCCCGGCCCGAGACTGGTTTTTTTTGCGAACAGCTGGGGCATCGAGGTTTGACTGTCCCCTTCCGGCCGCAGCCGTAACAGAAGAAGCCCGTTGGCTCTTTCTCGCAGTCTTGGTAGAAATGCCCTTCGGCCTCACAGTTCCAGCATTTGATTTTCAGTGGTTGATATCTCGCCACCATCCCAACCGCGTCAACCACCTGCTCACCACTTTCTGTTGGCTCAACGACGAGCGGACTGTATTCCTCCACCCTAGCACGATGTTGAGCAGGCGACAACAGCGCCGCTCGAGACCGCTCCCTCGTAGTTTGTACCTCCGTAACCAGCATACGCAACTGGCCTATAGTGTCGGCACGATGAAGGCAAATCTGCTCCTGTATGTAAGGTAGCAGACCTGCTCTCACCGTCTCAACGAATTCTGTTTCGGCCATCGGATTCTTAAGCTGATTCCGAAGCGAAATGAGGGACTGATAATATGAGACGAAAGTCTCGCGAGGCTGCTGCCGCCTACTCAGCATCTGCCTACGGATATCGACATCGCGCGAGCGATCACCCCAATCAGCTCTCAGAGCATATTTTATTTGGTCCCAAGTTGGACGGGGTATACCTCTTAAGTAAGTCCAATACCAATTGACTAAAGAGTCGCTCAGCAACTGGTGGAAATTCCTGACTAGAAGGGAAAAATCACTACGCAGGGTGTTATGCGTTAGCGTTTCTGCCCGGAATATAAATTCTTCCACGCTCAGCTTTTTATTATCCCCATCGTACTGCAGCTTCCAGTTACGGATCGGGCTGCTACTGCGTCGAGGGGATGAGTAGTGCCCCGGATGTTCGTAATTTGGAGGGGGCCTATAAAACACTGAACCTGGAAGGCCCGGGCCTTCTGGTTGTCTGCTAAGGGGTTGCTGAGTGGCTGTTGGCGGAGATGGAGTCGTGAAGCTATGCTTAGAAGCGTCTCTCGACACTTGGTCTTTTATTTCTTTGACTCCTCTAGCAACCTCGTCTCGTACGAGACTTGAAATTTGTTGCTGAAGACCCGCCAACAGAGATTGGGTTGGAATCCATCCCGACTCAGGTGGGGCCATAGTGACTTCTGGGGGCTCTCGACGTGGGCGGAAAGTCTGGGCTTGCGCGGGCGGATCGCCGGCTTGAGACAGCAAAGGAGTGTCTATTTCTTGTTCGCGAATGTGCTCTACCGGCGGTGCGTCTACGGTTCGCGAATCGTTATTCGGGTTTAGCAAGCCAGCTGCTCCCGCTTCCTCCTGTGCGTCCGAAAGGAAAAGCTGTCGTCTCCCCGTTTGCCGGGTATTATACGGATTTTTCGTTGGTGAGTTAGGCTTAGGCATTATGAAGAATACGCGGAGCGATCAATTTACCAATGTGAAAACCAGACGGAAAGAAAGATATTAGTGCGCGCCGAAGGTTCTTTCGTATTCGTGGCGCGCCGATTCTCCAAACGCGGGCGATAAAACCGAAATGCGACTTCAAAAGAATACAAAAAAAAGGAAGAAAAAATTTTCGTGGCAAGCAAAATGTTACGTGCTGGTGACCCAAACTTACAATAACTTTTACAACTAATTGCTATTAATATTACTTAATTATGGCTATCTTGCAAACTAAAAATAAATTTTATCTATTGGAGCATAAAAATATTAGGCAAAAAAAAATGAAACTAAAACTGAATAAGAAACATTATAGTACTCATCACTCATTAATTATTAATATTCTTATAAGTTAATAACTAGATTTTAGTTTTAGAAATTTACTCAGAATTTTATATATCCGGTGTTTGCGGCCGAGATTATTTAAACCTTATTCAAAAACAAACTAATGCAAAATTTCATGAACGCAAAACCTATGTTTTAAGAGCTATTCAAAGATGATAATTTTATATCAGTTCACAATTGAATACATCCGTCCATGATCAACTTTTGTTACAGAAAAAAAACTTTGTGTACAACAAAATGCATCTTGCAAAAATAATTACAGAAAGTTACAGCCCAAATTTTCGTTATACAAAATTAATTGATATATAAATTTTTTCAAAATATACAGATTATATTACTTCATAAAAATCTCTGGTCCCAACTCCAACATTCTCTTTCAGCCATGGAAAGAAAGTAGTCAAAACTCCGTTACTTTTAAAAAACTGGGAGCCAATCCCAGGCCACCGAGCATTCAGCCTGCGAAGGAAGTAGTTGAGGGAAGGGCCCTTCCCAGTTTCGCCGGCAGGGACTGCGAGGCGAAGAAAGAACGAGGTGTCCTCCCGGTCAGGAGGCTGGCTCTATTAACAGCCAACCCCTACAATTCCAGGGAGGAGCCTCGTACGTCTCAGCCACGCAGGCCCGGCAGGGTCCACTAGTAAGGACCCCCCGCTACCAGCTTCTCCCTAGGATGGGGTGCTCCCCGAGACCTCGAGTAGGCTTACTGGCTGAAGAAGCCAGTATCCTCAATTCTCAAGAGGCCTCCTGGAGACCCCAGCCACGGGAGTCGCCGATAGGGCCTCGATGGAAGACACATGAAGGTAAGTGAAAATTGGGGAGCCTTTCGCTCCAATGGGAAGGGAAAGGAAGGCCCCACGTTGGGCGCCATATTTGTTGTGGAGTAGATGAAGACCTTTAGGGAGCCCGGCTAAGCCCCTGTCCGACGGTATGCGGCTGCGGGAGCTGGCAGGCTAGCGTTTGCGGTAGCGAGTGGGGGGGTTTACCAAAAAACCGCGTTCAGCCGCCGGAATGGCCCACCACAACAACGAAAATTCTCCCGCGACGGAAACGACAAAATCGCGAAGGGGGGAAAAAACGACGGTGCAGGCTAAACCCCTGAAGCTGCCCGTGATTGGCTCTCAGGGGGGGTTCGGTTCACGATGAACCCCCCTTGGCCTGTTGCCCCAACCACCCTGTGACCTCCCTGCGGCCTCCATAATTGGGAGGTCCCTTTAAGAAACACAACGACCTACGAGAATACCATGGCTGCCAAAAGAGAATGAGAGAGGGGGAACCGAGAGAAAATAAAACTTAAGTCAAGGGAACATACCTTCTATTATCTTTACTTACAATAAAAAAACCACAGGGACTAAGCAATTAAACTAGAGCTCGTTGGGCGCCATATTTGTTGAGGTATATGATGACCTTTAGGGGGCCCGGCTAAGCCCCTGTCCGACGGTATGCGGCTGCGGGAGCTGGCAGGCTGTCGTTTCCGTCGCGGGAGAATTTTCGTTGTTGTGGTGGGCCATTCCGGCGGCTGAACGCGGTTTTTTGGTAAACCCCCCCACTCGCTACCGCAAACGCTAGCCTGCCAGCTCCCGCAGCCGCATACCGTCGGACAGGGGCTTAGCCGGGCTCCCTAAAGGTCATCATATACCTCAACAAAACGCCTTACTTTATAAGGAATGGAATAAAAATTTATTGCTTGTATGATGTGCCACATTTGATTAAAAGTTGGAGAAATAATTTGATGAAGTATGACTTAGAAATTGGAGAACAGGGGGTAGCGAAATGGAAAGTCGTTGAGGAATTGTTCGATTTGGACCAGAAGTCCTCTACTAGAGTTTGCCCAAGACTAACAAATACTCATTTGCAACCTAATTCATTTGAGAAAATGAAAGTAAAATTTGCAGTGCAAATTTTTAGTGCCAGTACAGCAGCAGGAATAAAAACAATGCTTCAGTTAGGTAAATTTAATAAAAATATTGAAGAAAATGCGTTACCAACAGCAAAAGTGCTAGAATTTTTAAATAGGTTGTTCGATAACTGCAATAGTAAAAGCCGCTTTTCACGAAACCCTGATAATTGTGCGTTAACGATAAATAATTTTGTTAAAGAGAATTTAGCAGCAGCAAACATATATTTATCGAAATGTAAATTTAAGGTAACCAGAAAAGGTGTCAAAATTAATTGTATTAATGGACTAAAACAAACAATTGAAGGAATTTTAGGGCTTTCGACAGAATTTTTTGAACTGTTTGAAGACTGGAATTACTTTTGTACGCACAAAGTTAATCAGGATCCACTTGAAAACCTTTTTAGTAAAATAAGATATAAAAACGGCTGTCCTTCAGTATCAGAATTCAATCAGCTCATAGGTAGGGTTGTTTCAATTAAATTCATTAATTCATCGACATTCGCTAACTGTGATGAAGATACGGACTACTCACTTGATTTGGATTGGGATGCCATTTTAGATTTAACTGCATCTACGGAAGAATCGCAGATTGAGCCCAATGATGAATTTGTGAAATTAAACAATTTCGTTGAAAACTTGGATGAGTCAAACGTAGCGGAAATATCAATGAACAACAATGACGATATTATTGAAGATCTTTTTGAGGAATCATCAGGAGCGCTATCTGATAATGCTTTAATGTATTTTTGTGGCTTTGTTATGCATCGTATGCTAAAAACAGGTATTTGTAAATCCTGTGATATCTGTAAACAAACGACACTTTCAAACGATAATGTATTACAAATATCATCAACAGAGTGGCTTCTGCATTATAAAAATTACGCTCAAATATCAGATTTTGGTAATTTACAAGTGCCCACAAAGCAATTTTTTAAAGTATGCAAAGGGCAATTAAAAATTTTTGAGGATTTTTTTGTTGAAAGAGGACATGAAAACAATATAAAGGAAAAGATATGTCAAGCTAGCATTAATAGTTTTCTTTCGTGGTATGACGTTGAAAATCCTTGTCATTCTCATAGGTTAAAAATACTGGATTATTTTATTTTGATTCTAATCAGGAAGAATTGCCAATGGGAAATTGACAAAAAATTAGCAAAACACAAACAAAATTGTCGTAAACAAAAAAAACTTAAAATACTGAGAAGTTAAAATATTAATTTACCTATAAAAGCAACTGATAAAAAGCAATCATAATAGCCCCAATTTACCCTACCCTTTACAATCGACATTCCTCAATCTCTTATAAATAAATTTCAACAAAATATTCATTTAGTTGAATAAAAACGTATCTAGGTACTCTATCAGGCTAAAAATTCTTAGAAGAATCTTTTTTTGCAAAAGTTGTAATTTGGCCTGGTGCTGGTCTGGTGGCCTGTTGGCTGCCGGCCGCATGAGCGGGCTCAATATGAAAATTGAAAAAGAGACAGTGTTCTCTCACAGCTTTGTGAATTGAGATATATTCTAAATATTTATCTCACGCACACAAACTTAAAGGAAGTTGAACTGGCTGAGCTTTCCTCTCAGATTTGTTTTCATAGGAACAATTTTTGCTATGAGATTGGATATTTATTATTTGTCTATGGTATAACCACAGACCTTTAATATACGAAGACGTCTCACAGCTGAAAGCTCTGGCAAAAATTCGCCAATTTCAGTAGATCGAGATGGGAAGCATTTTGCTGCTTTCGGTGGTTTTGCTGCCTGCTGGCCTCTCTGGTTGCTGCGGTTTTTTCGGTACAAACACGGAAAGCAAAATGGAAAGAGAGAAAACAATGCG
Source organism: Tolmerus cingulatus (assembly GCA_959613345.1). Lineage (NCBI taxonomy): Eukaryota > Metazoa > Arthropoda > Insecta > Diptera > Asilidae > Tolmerus > Tolmerus cingulatus. Next base: position 12,743,719 of record OY390712.1, on the reverse strand, counting down.
AGAGTCGAGTTCTGTCTACGGGCAAAGACTATGGCTACGGGTTATGTGATGGCAGGGGGTAAGCATTGAGCGTGAGCCAGCTGCGCCCGCGCATAGCATGTATAGGTTTATTGACTGCAGCTCGTGAATTCATCTCACTTTTGAACTGATTGTCTTAGCGTTAGCATCTGCGAAAAAGTTAAATTGTTCTCATGGAAAATAATTCAGCGACCATAAAATCAGCCTTTTTAAAGGCTAACATAAAGCGAAGAGATAAATTTAATCGTTGTTGTGTGGTAGATTGCGACGTTAGTAGGAACGATTTAAATTGTAATTTATTTCGCTTTCCTGCTGACGAAAGTATGAAGAAAAAATGGGCCCACAATTTAAACATTGGTAATGATGGGAATTTGAAATATTTAAGAATATGCCCCAAACATTTTGATCCCAAGTTTATTGGCCTAAAAAAATTAAAAAAGGCGCTATTCCTAACAAGGAATTAAATTACTTCGCGCATAAAAACATGCATGTCCCCATTGCACAAAAAAAAATTGTCAAAAATATAAATAAGTGCTGCATTGAAACTTGTGATGGTACCAATATCAGTTCATCACTATTCAGGTTTCCAATGGAAGAGAATAGAAGGAAAATTTGGTTGCAAATCTGTGGTTTTCAAGAAAACCTTGAAACTAAGGTTATCAAAATTTGTGCACAACATTTTGATAAAAAATATTTGGGGAAAAATAGACTTTTGAAAGGGGCAGTACCAAATGCGGAACTTATAGGGAAAAATATGGAAATATTTAATTTTGATAACAACCAAATCCCTGAAACTTTAGATGGAAATGGAGAGAATTCTGAAAATTTTAGAGTTCAGTTTCCAATTAATAAAACATATTTAAAGCGTAATTATGATCATGAAAATTATAGTGTTTATGATCTAAATAATTTGGTACAACCAGAAAAGAAAAGAAGAAATTCGGAAAGCTCCATCCTTGCCGAGGCGTTTGTTTGCAGGAGATGTGAAACTAATACCAAAAATTTAGATTATTATAAAAGGAGTAACAACATTTTAAAAACTAAGTATGAATTATTATTGAATGAAAATGAAGAATTAAAAAATAAAATAAATGAACTTGAAAATAAATTTAAAAATATTGGGCAGCAAGTGGACAACTTAGAAGGAATTAACAGAAATTCCAAAGAATTTTCTAAGATGATCCTGTTAAATTCTAGAACATGGAATGAAAAACAAAAAACTTTGGCACAAACCCTGAACTATAAATCAAGTTCAACATACAACTTTATGAGGGATAATCTTGGTCTGAGCTTGCCTTCTAAAGGCCCGCGCCCATAGAAGGCGCCGCTTTTGCGTGCGACCAATTTTTTAAAATAAATCAGGAGGTGTTTTATGCCAAGTGCTTTTTCCTCCTTGGAAGAATAATAGTTTTTTATTTAGAAATTTACCCGGGACTTATACAGTACTTTTATGTTGGGACTCTATGCTGACCATTTTTTGGCAATATTCCAATAGTTTTAGTAGTAGGCATCTTTTCAGCTCAGCAGACAGAAAAAGATCAGGCTTTGAAAAGAAACAATTGTGAAAAGAGTTGGTGCTAAGGAGAAAAAGTTGTTCAAATTCAGAAAAAAACATCACCCTTCTTATTTCATTTTCTAACACCCTTCTTAGCAATTAATAGCTGTGTTCTTTTCATCTATACAGAACAACAGGAGATTTCTCATTGATTTGAAATTTATCATATAAATAAAGATAAATAAAGATTTAAAATCCTAAAAATAGCACCAAGTTGTACTGATTTTTCTTCACTTTGAAGTAAAAAATTAATCTATAATCTATTCAGTTCAAATTTTGAAGTTTGGCATTATTAAAATCATGGCAATTGGATGTGATATTGATGCAAATTCCAAATCCTTACTCAGAGAAACTGTAATAACTAATAAGTAGCAGTAAATCAAAAATTGCCGAAATAAAATATTGTTATTTTTTGCAAGGGGGAAAAAGCACTTGGCATAAAAAACCTCCTGATTTATGTAAAAAAATAATTGTCTTCTAGCTAGGCTCGCGCCGTTTAAGCAAAGCTACGAAGCTTTTTGATGCTTTCCTTGCCGCATGTAGTACAGATAAAAAGTTGAGAAATGCTCGTCTTTTCAATCCGGCTGCGACTGCGGCAGCGCTTTTCTATGGGTGCATCCTCATAAGAAAGCACGTAGTTCAACTTACGTTTTCCGCAGTCGGACGAATTCCGGACTCTATGGGCGCGGGCCTTAAATCATCTCTCCATAGATGGGCACCAATTAAACGGATAGAGCCAGGGTTTAATCAAAATTTATTGAGTAATTTAAAAGGAGTACTTGTAAACATGACTTTTAAGCAAAAACAAGCTGTCTTGATCTTTGATGAGATTTACATCAAAAGGGACTTAGTGTATGACATGCACATTGACATAGTTGATGGATTTGTTGATTTAGGCAAAAACAATAGACAAGAGCTAATAGGAAAAACAATTTGTGTTTTTATGGTACGCGGATTATTCGACAACTGGAAATATGTATTAAATTATTTTGTAAGTGACAGTTGCGTTAAAGCTGAGCAATTAAAAAAATTAATTTTAAAAAATGTTCAAGTATCTTTTGATTTAAATTTAAACATTCGAGCAGTGGTTTGCGATCAAGGATCCAACAATAGGAAATGTTTCAAATTATTTGATGTCAGCAATGAATGTCCATATATAGAAAGAAATGGTCAAACAATATATTTTCTATATGATGTCCCGCACTTAATTAAGTCATTTAGAAATACTCTTTTGTTTACAGATATGTATAAAGACAGAGGAAGGAATAGGTTCCTGGGCTGTTGTAGAAGAATTGTATAAATTAGACTCAGATTCCAAAAATTTTAGAATGTGTCCCAAAATTAGCAATAAGCATATTAAACCGAATACATTCGAGAAAATGAGAGTTTGTTATGCAACACAAATTTTTAGTTTAACGGTTGCTGCTGCCATTAAAACATGCCTTGCTTCTCATAAATTTTCAAAAGAAAATCAAAGCAAAGCAATTCCTACCGCAGAATTTATTACTAAATTAAATAATATTTTTGACTGCTTAAATAGCCGAAATTTGTTGGACAAAAACCCTTATAAAAGACCGTACACTCTTAACGGTGAAACTGCAAAATATTTAAAAAATTCTTTAGACTTTCTAAAAAACTTAAAATTAGTAAAAAATGTCAAAAACTATTGCATTCGAGGTTTGATTCAATCTATTAATTGTATACTAATGCTTAGCGAAGAAGTACTCACCGATTCGAAAATTAACGCTAAATTTCTTTTGACTGCACGATTAAATCAAGATACAATAGAAAATGTTTTTGCGCAAATTCGCGCCAAAGGAGGTAATATGAAAAATCCTTCAGTCCACGAATTCAAGTATATAATTGCAAAACTGATGTCTATGAAGATCATAAATATTGTCTCTCCCAATCAAAACTGTGAAAACGATGACGATCTTATGCTTGAATGGCTTGAAATTGATCCGAATAATTCCAACACACCTGATGGACATGGACGTACACAAAATGATTTCTCTACTTGCAACTTAGACAATACTGAAGGTGTTACTGGTAATACTTTCAATAATGATTTTTTCAATGAGGTTGAAGCGTTGCCAACGAGTGCAGTCAACGATGTATTTACATTAGAAGAAAATGCAAAAAGATACTATGTAGGGTACACTATTTTCAAAATTGTTTTTCAAAAACTTAATTGTAAAAATTGTGCTTCAGTCATGGCAAAAGAAAATACCGACATCGTGCTAAATTCCGAACATTTTATTGTTCAAAAAAATTACAAGAAAGATCTTAAAAATTTAAATTTAAAAACTCCTTCCGATAATTTTTTTTCAATATGCCAATTACATTTTGCAATATACGAGAAGTTTTTCAATAATTACTTGCATATTTCTAATATAAAAGAAACAATTATTAAAATGTGTATCAATAAAACTATCGAAATATATCCAAATTGGTTTTCCCAAGAATCGCCATGTTGTAATCACAGAAAAACAATTCTTGAATTCCTAATTCTAGTTCTTTTGAGAAAAAATTGCACTTGGAAAATCAAAAGAGAAGTTGAAAATAAAATTATCTATAATCATCGTTTAAACAAATTGAAACATTAAACAATAAGCAGCTAATTTGAACTTTTTTATATTATTATAAATAATTGTTAACAGTCTGAAAAAACATCATTCCGAATACCTATTCCGTACCAAGGTTTTTTTTTCTTTTCCACACCCTAAATCATGAAATGAGTTTTATTTCGAACAAGCAAAAACTTTATTTTCTAATCTCTGTTGCAAATTCGAGAATTTCATTTGGGCCTCGGAAAAATCTCGATTTCAAAGAATTACGCACACAAGAACAAAATCTGATTTCGGCTCATACCATCAACTACACAATTCCAACCCTTCTCCCCGAAGCACCTGTCGGCGTTCGACTTGCCAACAAACGTTATCTTCTCTCTTCCTGCTTTCGCCCTTTTTCCAAAAATCAGGAACAAATGGCAGCGACAGCAGCAACCAGAGAGGCCAGCAGGCAGCAAAACCACCGAAAGCAGCAAAATGCTTCCCATCTCGATCTACTGAAATTGGCGAATTTTTGCCAGAGCTTTCAGCTGTGAGACGTCTTCGTATATTAAAGGTCTGTGGTATAACCCGGAAACAAAAGAAGGTGGGTTGTTTTCTGAGTATGTAAATACCTTTTTAAAGTTAAAACAGGAGGCTAGCGGCTGGCCCGCAACTTGCACATCGGAAAAAGAAAAAGAACAATACATTCAACTTTATGAAAAGCATGAAAATATTAGTTTAGACAAATTGAAAATCCAAAAAAACCCCGGACAACGTCACGAAGCCAAACTATGCCTTAATTCTTTATGGGGAAAATTTGGTCAACGCGACGATAAAACCCAAACTGTAATTATAACCTGTTTTAAAGAACTTGCTGAGTTTATTGAATGTCCCAATATTGAGCTATCTTCGACATACATCGTAAACGATGAAACGCTATGGATTAACTGGAAATATGTTAAAGAAAATTACAGCACAATCAAACATTTAAACATACCCATAGCAGCCTATACAACGGCTTATGCTCGGATGAAATTATTTGACATTCTTTCAAAAGTTTCTGACCGCGTACTATACTGTGATACTGATAGTATAATTTTTATTGAAAAATCGGAGCAAAAAACTTTTGAAACATCGGAATTTCTGGGCGGACTTACGAATGAACTGGAAAGCTATGGTCAGGGTGCTTATATTGATGAATATGTAAGCATTGGTCCCAAATCATACAGTCTAAAAATTAAAACTCAAGATAATTTTAAATACATTACCAAATGTAAAGGAATAACTTTAAATTTTAAAAACTCTTCGCTAATTAACTTTGAAAAAATGAAACAAATGATACTTGAAGAGACTGAACCAATTGTAGTAGAAAATAAAAGTAAAATTAAGAGAAAACAGCCAGGAGTTGTTTTATCTGAGCCTGAAAATAAAAAGATTAGATTTACTTTTAATAAGAGAGTTATAAAGGAAGATGGATTTTCATACCCCTACGGTTTTAAGAAGACAAAATTAATTTTAGAAGAACTAGCCACAGTTAAATAAGTAAAGTATGTACTACTTTTGTATCTTTGTATTATATGTAAGTCGGTATGTTAGTTGTGTTAAATTAAAATTTAATACTGTATGTATACATTATTATAAATAAATTTATTTCAAACAGACAACATCCAAGATAGTGGATTTATGTAAAATTTGTCCCTTCACATTTTTATCTTCGGAAATTACATGCCCCTACATATATAAGAGCGTTGAACTGTGTGTCAATTTTGGTTTGTTTAATAAGAGTCATGAGTGTAGAAAGTGTTGTCTTGGATATTCAATTTGCTGTTGGAAACAATGCACAGTACTTTGCAAAAGAAGTGTCTATCCTTAGGCTGGGATCTGTAAAGCCTAGCATATATTTTTTCAAGCCACCTTATCCTGTCGAAGAGCTGGACTTTAAATACGTGCTACAAAATAAATTCAATTTTGAAAAGATAAACGGTCTAGAGTGGAATAGTGGACATATTTACTACAATCAGCTACCAAAACTGCTATCAACAATTGCATCTTTTACAATATATGTATGTAAAAGGCTATCAGAAAAAACAATTTCTTCTAAAATACCTACCGGAAAGTAAAATAGTTGATCTTGTAATACCGAAATTAAGCAACCTTGATCGTTTTGACACATATTGTGCAGTTCATAACAAAGCCCCTAATGTGCGATGTGCAGCTAAAAGTTGTATTAATATGTATTTATATATGTTAATAAATAAAATTATTTAATAAAACCAATTTGTTTTGTGTAAAATCTCATTTAATTAAAACATTGTATTAAAAAGAAAATTGGTGGTACAACAATATAAAGGTGTTGGCAGCACTGGGAACCGAACGCACCCTTTTCACCTTTCATCCAACTTCACAGTGAAGCGAGAGAGGTTCCTTCTTCCCTTCTTCTTTTGATCAGCCCGTCCGACAACAGGACCTGCCGGAGCGAGTCATCGTAATTTTGTACTTAGACTTAAGTAATTAACCTTTGTAAAGCGTGATCTCAAATAAAGTACATTGCCCTCTCAAGAGGTAACAAAAGGTATTTCAAAAAAAAGTCTAGAATAATTAATATGTACATAAGAAGATCGCGATGGTATAAAAAAGTCTTCGTCTGCTAACTTGAGCAGATTTTTTTCCTTACATTTCTCACAATATTTTTTGTAATATTCACTTACACTTTCGGCTGAATTATTATTGTGATACATTACAATATTAAGGAAATCTAATATGTCATACAATTTATAAAGTTCAGTTAGAGTCATCTGAATACTTCCTATATCAACGGGGATTCTGTATTCTCTACGTAATTCTTCTTGATTTGCCGGAATTGTGTCTGTAATTATTTCAGCTTTCAAGTCGGTTAGATGTTTGTGTAGTATTAGCCATCCAGGGTATGTTGTCGATACAGGATAACGGCCATGTCGATGAAACACTATCTTTGCTTCAAATGAGAACCGGTCAAATCCAAGTGTGATATTTCGGTTGTGGCAATCATCCAGGTAGTAAGTATAATTCAGTAACAGATTTTCGCCCGGGACCTCTGATTCCTTTTTGTCCTTTTTACGTAATGGTCTAAACTTAGGTTTTTTAGATTTTGGTCTAATCACTTTCAGCTCTTTTGATATTTTTTCACTTAAAATTTTAGGTTTTTTATTTTTTAATGCTGCTTGACTTGCAGGCTTATAAAAATGTATTATTATAAAGTATATTATTGTGGCGTATTTATACGTTTTGTTTCTCGCGTACATGACCGGTTGTGATAGACCCCACCATGTTTTTTTTTTTAAATACGTTTTGTGGTATAAATTTACAACTATATCGTCATTTAATCCAAAATTATGAGATGAAAATTGTTTTAAAAAGTGCATCAAACTTTTCCCTTTACATCGAAAATACAAGTACACACAGCAATAATATCCACAAGTAGACAAAGTGCGCTTTGTAAACGTTTCTTATTACTTACAAACACATCAGAGTTGATAAGCAAGAACTTGCGAAAAAATCTGTTGTTGGGGTATCTACCATATGAATCAAAATATTCTGCAGGTCCTTTGCTCGGGAAGTAGAATGCAACCCAATGAGTACCGCTATTATGTGCTGGGTCTGTATTGGCTATGATGCATGCTGGTTTTTTTATTCTTTGCGGTAGATGGTCACACGGAAATACTCCTTTAAAGAACCTGTTTGTGATCGGGTTGCTTGTTAGCGATTTTGACAATTCGATCGTGTTCATTCTTGTTCAAAAGATGCAGTTGTTGTCTCTAAGTCAATAACCTTAGTATAAGTTGTTATGAGCCGAGTGGACTCGGGGGCCCGGCTAAAGCACCCCGTCCGGCGGTATGCGGCCGCGAGAGCTGGCAGGCTAGCATTTGCGGTAGTGTGGGGGGGTTGGCCGAAAAAAACCGCTTTCAGCCGCCGGAACGGCCACCGGCGATAACGAAAAAATTCTCTCGCAAACGGGAGACGACGAATCGCGAAGGGGGGAAAAAACGACGGTGCAGGCTGAACCCCTGCAGCTGCCCGTGATTGACTCTCAGGGGGGGGTCCGGTTCGCGATGAACCCCCCTTGGCCTGTTGCCCCAACCACCCTGTGACCTCCCAGCGGCCTTAATAATTGGGAGGTCCCTTAAGAACTCAACGAACCTACGAGAGTCCCATGGCTGCAAAGGAGAATGAGAGAGGGGGAACCGAGAGAATAAAAACTTAGTTCAAAGGAACATACCTTCTATTGTCTTGTACGTACAAAAAAACCACATGGACTAACTTAATTACGTTGGAGCTCGTTGGGCGCCGTGCTGATCCGATGAGTCCTCCGATGGTGGGGATTCCCGCGGAGAAGCGATGAGGTGGGACGATGGCGGAGGCACCCTGCCTCTTCAGGTGGCCCCGTCGTGGTGCTCTCCGCTGGCGAATCGCAGCAACCCGGTCAGTCGATTCCAATGAAAAATTTTTTTTTTTTTAAGTTTTATTTAAAAAAAATTTTCTTTTCTTTTTCCTTTTTCTTTTTTTTTTTTGTGTCTCTTGCTTTATATATATATATTTCTTTTTTTTTTTTTTCCTTTTTTTTCTTTTTTATTTATTTAATTTATTTCTTAATTTTTTCCTTTTTTATTTCATTTTGTATTATTAAATATATTTCACCATATATATAAAAAATATAATATATATTTACTTATTCATTTTTTTGTTTTTTTTTTTCTTTTTTTTTTTTTCTTTTAGTTTAACTTATACAATTTTTGACATTTTAAGTATAACTTATAAATTTAGTTTTTGTGTTATAATCACTCAGTCTTTTTTTTTTTTTCACCAAAAATGAATTTTACTTTTTTTTTTCTGTTCCCTTTTTTTTTATATTATAGTCACTCGGCCACTTTAGCTTTTTAGGATGGAGTCAGTAGGAATTTTTTTATTCGTTCACCAACAAAATGTTTTTACTTTTTTTTTTTTTTTCATATAGAGAGTCACTCGCCCACTTTATCTCATTTTTAATTATCAGCAAAATTATTTTAAGCACTCCTACTTCCCGCACAAAACTAACTCCACCATTTATATGATTCGCTCCAATATATTTTTTTTTTTTTTTTTTTTTCAGCAACTTCACGAATCCCGGTAATGACTTTCTTTTTTTTCGCGAGTAATCTTTTTCAGGCCCGTGTGCGGCGACGGTGCCCAGAACTTTTTTTCTTTCCTTTCGCGTACCGATTGTATCCCCAAGACTTCCTATTCGCTCCGTGATCTCCACTCGACTCCTTCAAAATTCAGCCTTACGCCGCGCCGAAATCTACGCGCCCCGGTGACCGTTACGGATCCCGCTGCAGCGCACTCCCACACTCACCGCCGCTGCCACCGCAGACACCGATGAGTGCAGGAACCCGCAGCGCTGGGACGGCAACGTGCACCGAGGACGCCGCCCGCTCATCTTCAGCCTCCCGCAGCCATGCACCAGCCCGCCGGTCGCTGAAATTTTTGTATCGGACCGAAATCTGTGGCGATGCCTGGGGCTCGGTCGCTGAAAATTTTTGTATGGGACCGAAATCTGTGGCGATGCCCGGGGCTCGGTCGCTGAAATTTTTGTATGGGACCGAAATCTGTGGCGATGCCCGGGGCTCGGTCGCTGAAATTTTTGTATGGGACCGAAATCTGTGGCACCGCTTGAGGCTCGGTCACAGGGCTCGCGCCGGAGATTTTTCCTAGCTTGGGCTTGGCCTTGAGTTGCGACCGACGAATTTTGTGCATTTTCGTGCACGAAATTCGTCGCTCGCAGCCCAAGGAGCGCAATCCCTTGCGGGACCGTCCAGAGCCGCCGTGAAGTCTCGGCCGAGCCCCTGAACTATCGCCGAGGCCCATAGGCGGAGAACAAAATTTTCCGCATTTTTGTGTTTTTATAACACGGGCGGATTAATGGGGCCAGACTAGTTTTCCCCCTGACCACAACAACACAGGTCCGTTGTACTCGCTACCGAGAACAAAGGAGCTGAAGAATGGTCGGGCTGTGGAGGTGCCCAGCATGTGGCTCGACCCACGACCCGAGTCTAGCCCGAGACTGAGCTAGCCGGCCAAAATCAGCACTGGACTTCCCTGACCCTAATGAGAGGTCAGCTGGTCCAGTACCCACTTGACCACTCACTCCCAATGGCGGAGAGACCAGCCCTAATGAGAGGCAGGCCTCCCCGTCCGTGAGAGGGAGTTGCCAACTCATCTCGGCCCAGCCCCGAACCTGGTGGGAAACGAGTCCAGAAAGATGTTCAAGATGTCTTTAGTTGGGGAATGGCAGTTGGAGTGTTGAAGCTCCAAATCAATAAAAAAATTATTCGGGGTTGTGATGAAATGGGAGGGTAAAAATGGATGTATAAGGGAAATGAAATTTGTACTGAGCAATAGAAAAATTAAGCTGAACGTTATGACCGTAACGTGGTCATCCCCGTGTGTGACGGTTCGAAAACCCGAGATAAGTGCGCTGGAGGATATTCAGAGAGCGATTGGGGTGGTGTCGAAACTCAAAAAGTGTACGAGGGAAGAGAAAAAAAAAAAAGGTACGGTAGGTGTGTGTGACCGGAAAATACAAGAAAACCGTAGAACCATAAGACCACCCAATGGCAACCAGACCCGTTGAACGTAAGGGTGGTACTGCAAAAGTAAAATGTAGGCTACCAAGTTAGAAAAGTTTATGACGGTAAATATCTAAAGTAGGAATAATATTATAAAAAATCAGGTGTGAGCAAGAGAAACAAGGAAACAATCTAATTGAATTTAGAGATAAAATTTTGAATTGTCAAGATGGCGGCCGAGCCGTCATATCGTGAGGACGTTAAGCAAAGGATGAAATAGTGAGCAAACACGGAATAGCCAGAGAAAAGCTCTGGTGACACCGAATGAGAGAGAGAAATAGATCCTCGAGGGAAAGGAAGCCGTACCAACCCACCCCGCGAGAGCTAACGACCGGCGACGACAGGAGAAATCTCCCGGTCAGGTAGCTGGCTCGAAGCACAGCCAACTCCCGCAATTCCAGGGAGCCCCCCTGACGTCTCCGAGACGCCAGTCCCACAGAGTGGGCAAGCAAAGCCCCTCACGGCCTGTTCCCCTCGGGGAAGAAGAATCCCCGGGACCTCGAGTAGGCTTGTTGGCTGACGAAGCCAACATCCTCAATTCTCAAGAGGCCCCGGGTCATCCTCAACCCAGAGGGTTGCAGGCCGAGCCTCTTGGTTAGAGAAGGGTGGTGAAGAAAACGCAGAAAATTTTAAGGAGGGGTGGTGGATGGGATAGGGTTAGGGAGAGGGAACTCTAACTAGGAAGGGGAAGGGATGAAAACAGAGTGTGTCCACTGCGTGGCGTAGCAGAGGCGGCTCTAAGACACACGTATTACCAGTTAAGCTGGTCGGATGCCTTATTAAGGCTACCGAAATTTAAGTGGAAAGACTCCAGTGCGGATTGCCGCTGCGAAGTCTTCCGACTTAAACTAAAATAAATTAACATTGATGAAATAAGTTACTCCGACCAGACAAACATATATATGGGTCACGGTTTAATATCTTTAGCATGGTATGTGCCAATTAACTTGCCTTGGAGGTTCTCCAGTTCGTAAAGTGAATTGCCCTTCCTGGCTCTGACGCGACATTTAACAAATTTCTTCCCGAACTTGGCATTGAAACCCTTCCCGAAATTGCTCAACTGGAAATTCCTTCTATACACTTCTTGCCCTACCTTGAACTCAACTGGTTTAGATCGCAGGTTGTATTGTTTTGATCCTCGGTCGAAAGCCTTGTTAAGGTTGTCTTGTACCTGCGCCCGTATCAGTCGAAGTTTGTCGGAAGTGTCCACGTCGATCGGTTCATTCACCCCCCATAGTTGCCGTAACAGAGCATAGGCGGAGTCATGCTCAATCATATGATTACCGAACAAAATTTTATAAGGGGAGAACTGCGTGGCCTGATGGACTGAACTGCGTAATGAACTGACGATGCAACTCAGTTTCTCATCCCACTTGGTGTGCTCATCTCGTATGTATGCTCGGATACCGGACAGGATGGATTGATTCACGCGCTCAGAGGCGTTGGCTTGTGGCGAGTATACTGCCGTACGAAGATGAGTTACGCCATATTTTTTTAATAGGTTTCGGAAATGGGCTGAACGAAACTGAGTCCCATTGTCAGTCACCACGGTTTCAGGAACTCCGAAATGATGAAAGATTTGCTCTTCGACATAAGTGCAGATATTAGAAGTACTGGCTTTTCGAAGGGGTTTGAGCAGAGGATATTTGGAAAGGTGATCTAAGGCGATCAAGATATAGGCCTTCCCTCTTTTAGTTCTAGGGTAGGGGCCCAGGAGATCGAGATAAACTCGTTGCCAAGGACGTTCCGTTTTGGCCTGTGTGCCCATGGGTGGTCTTAGGGTGGTGTTGGATGGTTTCACCTTCTTACAGATGTCACATGACAGTATATATGCGCGAGTTTCTACTGTCATACCTGGCCAATAGAAATGCCGACGAAGTCTTTCTAAAGTCTTACCAATTCCGCCGTGAGCTGCTAAAGGTGGATCATGAGCTCGCGATATAACATCTTTAGTTAATGCACTTGGGACCCATAATTTCCAAGCCTCTTCTTCTTGAACGGGATCACCTGATCGCGGTTGAGTTCAGATGTAAACATACTCATCCCGAACTATCAGATCAGGGAGACGGTCTTTATTTTTCTCTATCCGTTCTTTAAGTTCTTGATATTCGGAAGAGCGGAAGTGTGGAGAGTCAAGATCAATTTCGGGACCAGGATTTTCCAAAGAGCTAGCACTAACTTGATCGCAGTGGATTCTCGACAAGGCGTCTGGCACAACGTTCAGTGATCCTTTACGGTGTTCGATACTGAAGTTGAAACCTTGTAATTTAAGGCTCCATCGGGCCAGACGACCGCTGAGGTCTTTTTGCGTCATGAGCCACTGCAGGCTAGCGTGATCTGTCACGATCTTAAAAGGCATTAACTCTACATATGCACGGAACTTTTTGAGACTTATAATTGCCGCCAGACATTCTAATTCGGTCACGGTGTAGTTGCGCTGAGCCGAGTTCAATTTTTGAGAAACGTATGCGATTGGACGTTCTTTTCCTTCTTCGTCGGTCTGTACAAGCACGCCCCCTACCCCTTGACTGCTGGCGTCGCACTGTATGATAAATGGTTTACTAAAGTCAGGACTCGATAGCAATGGCGCGGTGGTAAGTAATTTTTTTAGTTCTTCGAAGGAGGTCTGAGCTTCGGCAGTCCACGTGTATTTGTTGGATTTCTTCAACGTGTCTGTAATGGGCGAGGTCAGATCAGCATAATTGGAGATGAACTTTCGATACCAACCGGCCATGCCTAGGAAACGTCGAGCCTGTTTAATAGTTTTAGGCGGCGGATAGTCTACGATGGCGGCGATCTTGTCTGGGTCCGTCTTGATGCCCCCTTCTCCGACAATGTACCCCAAATATTTTGTCTCTTTCAGACAGAATTTGCTTTTTTCAACATTGATTGTAAGGCCTGCCTTTTTGAGACAACCGGCCACTTGAGACAAAAGTTCTAAATGAGTATCAAAATCTTCGGACAGGATCAAGAGGTCATCGAGATAGACCAAGACATTTTCGCGAAGGTTGTAGGGTATCACTTTATCCATGAGTCTGCACATTGTCTGAGGAGCGTTGCAGAGCCCGAATGGCATCACTGTGAAGTGGTAGAGGGGGTGGCCAGGTACCGTAAAAGCAGTCTTTTCTCTGGAACTTTCCTCCAGTGGTATTTGCCAAAAAGCGTCCTTCAAGTCCAGGCTGGTTATAAATTTAGCCGACGGAAGGCGACTCAGGATGCCATCGATTTGAGGCAGAGGGTAGGCATCCTTTTTTGTCACGGAGTTCACCTTCCGGGCGTCAAAACACAGTCTGACCTTTCCGGGCTTGCGCACGAGCACCACTGGAGAGCTCCACGGGCTCTGGCTTTCCTCTATCACTCCCAGCGATAGCATTCGGCTCAGCTCGGCGTCCATCAGTTTCTGAATGGCTGGTGACACAGGATAAAAACGTTGTTTGATAGGGGCGGCTTCACCGACATCAATCACATGCTCAAGAAGCTTGGTTTTCCCCAGACCGAGTGTAGCGAAAGATGGAAAAAGAGTTTTGACGTGTTCTAGCCGACGATGTTCCGAGGGAGGGAGGACATGTTGCTTGGAGTCGGTCGACTCCACGATTGAGGCATCCGATGACGCCAAAGACCCTAATACATCGGGAGCTAGACCGAAAGCCTTCCAAAAGTCGACTCCCAAATATAAAGTTTGTGTCAGGCTGGGAACGAGGTAAAAACGGATTGACTTGATTTGGCCACGAAAGGTGACGTCTAGGTCAGCATGCCCGTGTACTTCAGGCTTGGCACCGTTGGCTACCTCGATCGCGGAGCGATATTTGGTCCACTTAAATTTCTTTTCGGCCAACAAATGCTCCGAACCTTGCCCGAGGATGCTCACACTGGCACCACTGTCCAGTAAGCCAGTTAGTTTTTATCCCAAGATTTGGATTTCGGCATAAGGCCTCACATCCTGGGGTATGGACACAAACGCAGTGGCTAGTTTACGTCTATTAGCAGTTACTCGTCGCCAAAAGGTGCGGACACGAAGTGACGACCGTTTGATTTTTTTCGAATTTAGAACACGGGTCTGGGGGACTCTGGAAGATTCGAGAGCAGACAGGAAAATTCTCTCCCGAGCAGCTCGATACTCTCTCAACCGCTGATGAAAAGGTTTACGGGGGTAAACAACTGGAGCGGGGGTCTGAATTTCTATTGGCCGTTCAGGCCTTGCTAAAATCGTAACTGCTCGACAGGGAGTAACATGTGACTCTGTCACTTCGTTATCGAATTCAACGCAATCTTCAATTGTAACCGTTTCGACATCTGATTTTGGGAAATTGGACACGTCAGGTAGAATTGCTACGTCAGAGGAATTTGGCAACTTGCCTACAACAGGGGATACCTCCGGTCCTCCCATCAGGGCAGCGGAGGGGAGGGAAGAGTCTCGTCCGATGTCGCAGCTGTCAGCATCGCTCGTTGGGGTCGGGAACGGGTGTTGTTGTTCCCGGCCCGAGACTGGTTTTTTTTGCGAACAGCTGGGGCATCGAGGTTTGACTGTCCCCTTCCGGCCGCAGCCGTAACAGAAGAAGCCCGTTGGCTCTTTCTCGCAGTCTTGGTAGAAATGCCCTTCGGCATCACAGTTCCAGCATTTGATTTTCGGTGGTGGGTATCTCGTCACCATCCCAACCGCGTCAACCACCTGCTCACCACTTTCTGTTGGCTCAACGACGAGCGGACTGTATTCCTCCACCCTAGCACGATGTTGAGCAGGCGACAACAGCGCCGCTCGAGACCGCTCCCTCGTAGTTTGTACCTCCGTAACCAGCATACGCAACTGGCCTATGGTGTCGGAACGATGAAGGCAAATCTGCTCCTGTATGTAAGGGAGCAGACCTGCTCTCACCGTCTCAACGAATTCTGTTTCGGCCATCGGGCTCTTAAGCTGATTCCGAAGCGAAATGAGGGACTGATAATATGAGACGAAAGTCTCGCGAGGCTGCTGCCGCCTACTCAGCATCTGCCTACGGATATCGACGTCGCGCGAGCGATCACCCCAATCGGCTCTCAGAGCATATTTTATTTGGTCCCAAGTTGGACGGGGTATACCTCTTAAGTAAGTCCAATACCAATTGACTAAAGAGTCGCTCAGCAACTGGTGGAAATTCCTGACTAGCAGGGAAAAATCACTACGCAGGGTGTTATGCGTTAGCGTTTCTGCCCGGAAGATAAATTCTTCCACGCTCAGCTTTTTATTATCCCCATCGTACTGCAGCTTCCAGTTACGGATCGGGCTGCTACTGCGTCGAGGGGGTGGATAGTGCCCCAGATGGTCGTAATTTGGAGGGGGCCTATAAAACACTGAACCTGGAAGGCCCGGGCCTTCTGGTTGTCTGCTAGGGGGTTGCTGAGTGGCTGTTGGCGGAGATGGAGTCGTGAAGCTATGCTTAGAAGCGTCTCTCGACACTTGGTCTTTTATTTCTTTGACTCCTCTAGCAACCTCGTCTCGTACGAGACTTGAAATTTGTTGCTGAAGACCCGCCAACAGAGATTGGGTTGGAATCCATCCCGACTCAGGTGGGGCCAGAGCGACTTCTGGGGGCTCTCGACGTGGGCGGAAAGTCTGGGCTTGCGCGGGCAGGTCGCCGGCTTGAGATTGCAAAGGAGTGTCTATATCTTGGTCGCGAACGTGTTCTACCGGCGGTGCATCTACGGTTCGCGAATCATTATTCGGGTTTAGCAAGCCAGCTGCTCCCGCCTCCTCCTGTGCGTCCGAAAGGAAAAGCTGTCGTCTCCCCGTTTGCCGGGTATTATACGGATTTTTCGTTGGTGAGTTAGGCTTAGGCATTATGACGAATACGCGGAGCGATCAATTTACCAATGTGAAAACCCGACGGAAAGAAGGATATTAGTGCGCGCCGAAGGTTCTTTCGTATTCGTGGCGCGCCGATTCTCCAAACGCGGGCGATTAAACCGAAATGTGACTTCAAAAGGAATACAAAAAAAAGGAAAAAATTTTTTTCGTGGCAAGCAAAATGTTACGTGCTGGTGACCCAAACTTACAATAATTTTTACAACTAATTTGCTATTAATATTACTCAATTATGGCTATCTTGAAAATTAAAATAAATTTTATCTATCGAAGCATAAAAATATGAAACTAAAACTGAATAAGAAACATTATAGTACTCATCATTCATTAATTATTAATATTCTTATAAGTTAATAACTAGATTTTAGTTTTTAGAAATTTAATCAGAATTTTTATATTTCCGGTGTTTGCGGCCGAGATTATTTAAACCTTATTCAAAAACAAGCTAATGCAAAATTTCATGAAAGCAAAACCTATGTTTTAAGAGTTATTCAAAGATGATAATTTTATATCAGTTCACAATTGAATACATCCGTCCATGATCAACTTTTGTTACAGAAAAAAAACTCTATGTACAACAAAATGCATCTTGCAAAAATAATTACAGAAAGTTACAGCCCAAATTTTGGTTATACAAAATAAGTTGATATATAAATTTTTCAAAATGATACCGATTATATTACTTCCTAAAAATCTCTGGTCCCAACTCCCACTCTCTTCTACAGCCATGGAAAGAAAGTAGTCAAAACTCCGTTATTTTTAAAAACTGAGAGCCAATCTCAGGCCACCGAGCATTCAGCCTGCGAAGGAAGTAGTTGAGGGAAGGGCCCTTCCCAGTTTCACCTGCAGGGACTGCGAGGCGAAGAACGAACGAGGTGTCCTCCCGGTCAGGAGGCTGGCTCTATTAACAGCCAACCCCTGCAATTCCAGGGAGGAACCTCGTACGTCTCAGCCACGCAGGCCCGGCAGGGTCCGCTAGTAAGGACCCCCCGCTACCAGCTTCTCCCTAGGATGGGGTGCTCCCCGAGACCTCGAGTAGGCTTACTGGCTGAAGAAGCCAGTATCCTCAATTCTCAAGAGGCCTCCTGGAGACCCCAGCCACGGGAGTCGCCGATAGGGCCTCGATGGAAGACACATGAAGGTGAGTAAAAATTGGGGAGCCTTTCTCTCCAATGGGAAGGGAAAGGAAGGCCCCGCGTTGGGCGCCATATTTGTTATGAGCCGAGTGGACTCGGGGGCCCGGCTAAAGCACCCCGTCCGGCGGTATGCGGCCGCGAGAGCTGGCAGGCTAGCATTTGCGGTAGTGTGGGGGGGTTGGCCGAAAAAAACCGCTTTCAGCCGCCGGAACGGCCACCGGCGATAACGAAAAAATTCTCTCGCAAACGGGAGACGACGAATCGCGAAGGGGGGAAAAAACGACGGTGCAGGCTGAACCCCTGCAGCTGCCCGTGATTGACTCTCAGGGGGGGGTCCGGTTCGCGATGAACCCCCCTTGGCCTGTTGCCCCAACCACCCTGTGACCTCCCAGCGGCCTTAATAATTGGGAGGTCCCTTAAGAACTCAACGAACCTACGAGAGTCCCATGGCTGCAAAGGAGAATGAGAGAGGGGGAACCGAGAGAATAAAAACTTAGTTCAAAGGAACATACCTTCTATTGTCTTGTACGTACAAAAAAACCACATGGACTAACTTAATTACGTGGGAGCTCGTTGGGCGCCGTGCTGATCCGATGAGTCCTCCGATGGTGGGGATTCCCGCGGAGAAGCGATGAGGTGGGACGATGGCGGAGGCACCCTGCCTCTTCAGGTGGCCCCGTCGTGGTGCCCTCCGCTGGCGAATCGCAGCAACCCGGTTAGTCGATTCCAATGAAAAATTTTTTTTTTTTTAAGTTTTATTTAAAAAAAATTTTCTTTTCTTTTTCCTTTTTCTTTTTTTTTTTTTTTTGTGTCTCTTGCTTTATATATATATATTTCTTTTTTTTTTTCTTTTTTTTTTTTTATTTATTTAATTTATTTCTTAATTTTTTCCTTTTTTATTTCATTTTGTATTATTAAATATATTTCACCATATATATAAAAAATATAATATATATTTATTTATTCATTTTTTTGTTTTTTTCTTTTTCTTTTTTTTTTTTTCTTTTAGTTTAACCATAGACTAAGAAATAACATAAAGACTGTGCATCCCATACAAGAAACTATGAACGCTTTTGCCTCAGCTCGAAATTCGCGATGCCTCGAAATTTCCCAGTTCCAAAGGAGATTCGGGGAATTTTTCGTGGCTCTCTCTGAGCTGCTCGTTCTTAGCTGATTGTGATCTGCGAGGGTAGGGATATTTGGTGCGGTGGGATGCGGGTGCTACAGCAGGCAGCGAGAGCATGTGCAGTCGGCTTATATAGATTCTGTTGTTCGATGATTTTATGTATATGTTTGATTCTGGGATGGGATGGGATGAAAAAATGTATGTGTTGTAATTCGTAGATCTTTATAAATATTATAGGACATCAAGTCAGTTTACTCATTTGGATTTTTTTTGTTTTAAATTTGGAAAATTTTTTGTTTTCCACATACAGTGTTTTCTCAATAAAACTAATACAAAAAAATCTAATAATTTGAGATGATGAGAATAACAAACATTATTTTTCATAAACCAATCTTTGAATTTATCTAGTTTTTCAGGTTTTACAATGCACATTTGAATAATTTTTGATTTTATGCCTTTACTATGAGGTTTCTCCTTAAATACGAAATTAAAAACTTGAATATGTATTTTTGAAATTTCAAAATATAAGTCTGATGGACCAATCACAGATCCAAAGCTGGATTTATGAGAATAATTTTTTTTAGACAGAAATATGTCTGAATTGTCAGTAAAATGGATTTCTTCTTCCTTTTTCAGTAAAGACTCCTTACATTCCACGCACTGAAATTTTTTCAAACATTTAAATATAATATACCCCACATAATATTTTAATGAATTTTCCTCCAAAACCATAAAATTATCTGTATGAAGAATTGCATCAAACTGACAATCAAACGTTAAATCAATTTCATTTTCTTCGTGAAATTTTTGAAGCTCTTCTTCGCTCCCTTCTGTATTTTCTAGAATTGCACCGTAAGTTTTGTTCTCATCAGGAGCATTTTCTAAATCTTTTAAATTTAAAATATTAAAAGTTTCGTCTTCTTGGTCAACTTGGCAGTTTGAATTTTGAGTCTGAATTGACAACATTTTTGTTGATATTACGCGTGCAGTTATATGGCTGAACTCATAAACTGAAGGGTTATCATTGCGACCACATTGATATCTATAGAGGGAGAATAGATTTTCAAGGGCATCTTGTTGAAAACGTTTGGTGATAACGTACTTAATACTAGGGTGGTCGCTAAACAAATCTTCGGATAATTTTAAAATTGCTAAAATACTATGCTGCAACCCTTTAAAACAGTAATTTTGGGCGCGACTTTTAATTTTAATGTTTTCAAAATATGGGGATACACTTTCTAAAAAAGTTTTGACAAATCCGTTCCTTTTGAGCCCACTTCTAAAAAAATTTTTATCAAATTCTTGCGAACTGTTTAGAGCATCAAAAATGTTATCCATTTTCTCAAAGAACTTAGCAGTCGAGAGAGCCTTAGATTCAGAGCTTTCCGTGAAAACCTTTAGTTTGTGTGCTGTTCTAATTGCAGAACTACATGTCCGACTAAGTGCTTGCACTGCTAATCCTACTTTCATTTTTTCCCACTGATTAGGGTATACATGCTTCGATGAAAGTTTTGGGCACAAACGAGTTTTCGTAGTTTGTTCAATTTTGTATAATTCTCTTATGCAGTCCCAACTCACTATTCCATCTACTGTTTTAAGATCATACTTCAAAAGAGTATTCCTAACAGATTTAAGTAAGTGAGGTGGATCATATATAAAATATATTTTATTATTATTTACGTAAAAATATGGTTTTCTGTAGTTAGCTCCCAATAATGTACAACAATTTCTATTGTTGGAGCCTTGATCGCAAACCGTAGCTCTTATTTTAAAACCAATATCTTGACAGTACTTTATAGTTTCCGTTAGTATTTTGGCTAATTGGTCACCTTTTATTGTAGTTTCAGAAACATAATAACTTAAAACAAATTTCCATGGGTTTCTTATTCCTCTTATCATAAATAAACAAATTTCTTTGCCAACTATATTTGTTCTTAGATCCCCATGATCGACAAATCCAAAAATTTCGTCAAAAGAAGCGTTGTATGTTAAATCACGTCTAATTGCCACTTCATCGAATATAATAATAGCTTCCTTATCTACCTCATCGCAAGTCTCCATAAACGATTTCAGAGCTTCAGTAATTTCAACACTAACGCCTGGTGGGACACATTTAATTTTTTGCCATCGACGTATGGAAGATGCACAAGGAAGTTGAAATCCTAGGGTGCCGCGCATAAAACTATATGCAGAAGGTGACTTGTAATAAATATTTTGTGCAAGAACTCTTTCATCTTCAGTCCATGATTGGCTTCTACGTTTTTTTACCAATAACATTTTAGAAAAAATTTTTGAATAATCATTAACTTTTTCCAAATTATCAATTATTGACAGAATGGAAGTTTTTAATTTATGTTTTTGCCGATTTAATTCTACGTTTTTATGAATTATAATATTCTTATTTCTTCTGTATTTTCTTGCAATGGTTTTAGATTTGTCTGATACACGCCTGATCTTGCAAAATAGGTTATTATATCGTTTACGATAAAAATGTACATTTTCTGCCGATTTTAAACAAAAGCCACATGTGTTTTCAAAAACATTGCCTTCATTGTTACGAAAACTATATTCAGGCTCTAGTCTAAATAACTCATCTAGCAGGAGGTTCTCAGTGGGTTGTGTTTCTGATTTATTACCATATACTATACCGCTAAAATTCAAGTTTGACACAGTATTCAACGTATTTACACTTTCAACATAAGGTGCGCACTTAGTAGGTACGGAATTTCTTTTTAGACGCTTTTTAGCAATGCAATTGGAGTTGAAATGCATATGACAAACATATGCATTTTTTGATGAGGCGGCGAGGACATACCTAGTGCCTCCATCCATTTTGCAAAACTTTCCGTCCCCGATTTAGGAAACCTGAAGAATTTTGCTTCAGGTGCAGACTTCTTGTCCGTTTGGCATGATGGAGCGCAGCATTTAACACCCCATAACTTATTATATTTATATTTTGACATACTTGACTATGTGTTTTTCAGAACCAGAA
Organism: Tolmerus cingulatus; assembly: GCA_959613345.1. NCBI lineage: Eukaryota > Metazoa > Arthropoda > Insecta > Diptera > Asilidae > Tolmerus > Tolmerus cingulatus. The sequence continues at coordinate 12,721,860 of OY390712.1, read as the reverse complement.
AAAATAATGATAATTCAAGTGCGTAAAATTAATGAAAAAACAAAAAAAAAACGCAATGTTCCCCAAGAACACAATTCAAAAGTGTAAAAAATATAATTGAAAAAAAAATATTCCATATATGTATGTATATATTAATATTGTTGTAATCCACAGTATTACAAATATATGTATATATAGACTAATCTATGCACCTGATAAAGTATGCAAAACTGTTCAATGTTTCTTCGCTGCCAAAACTTAACCTTTTTCATCAAACAGCTAAAATGAAATGAAACGTTCAAAGATCTAGGAATTACGACACATAAATTTTTTCATCCCATCCCATCCCAGAATCAAGCATATACATAAAATGTCGAACAACAGAATCTATATAAGCCGACTGCACATGCTCTCGCTGCCTGCTGTAGCACCCGCATCCCACCGCACCAAATATCCCTACCCTCGCAGATCACAATCAGCTAAGAACGAGCAGCTCAGAGAGAGCCTCAAAAAATTCCCCGAATCTCCTTTGGAACTGGGAAATTTCGAGGCATCGCGAATTTCGAGCTGAGGCAAAAGCGTTCATAGTTTCTTGTATGGGATGCACAGTCTTTATGTTATTTCTTAGTCTATGGTTTAACTTATACAATTTTTGACATTTTAAGTATAACTTATAAATTTAGTTTTTGTGTTATAGTCACTCAGTCTTTTTTTTTTTTTTCACCAAAAATGAATTTACTTTTTTTTCTCTTTTTTTTTTCTGTTCCCTTTTTTTTTTATATTATAGTCACTCGGCCACTTTAGCTTTTTAGGATGGAGTCAGTAGGAATTTTTTTATTCGTTCAGCAACAAAATGTTTTTACTTTTTTTTTTTTTTTTTCATATAGAGAGTCACTCGCCCACTTTATCTCATTTTTAATTATCAGCAAAATTATTTTAAGCACTCCTACTTCCCGCACAAAACTAACTCCACCATTTATATGATTCGCTCCAATATATTTTTCTTTTTTTTTTTTTTTTTCAGCAACTTCACGAATCCCGGTAATGACTTTCTTTTTTTTCGCGAGTAATCTTTTTCAGGCCCGTGTGCGGCGACGGTGCCCAGAACTTTTTTTCTTTCCTTTCGCGTACCGATTGTATCCCCAAGACTTCCTATTCGCTCCGTGATCTCCACTCGACTCCTTCAAAATTCAGCCTTACGCCGCGCCGAAATCTACGCGCCCCGGTGACCGTTACAGATCCCGCTGCAGCGCACTCCCACACTCACCGCCGCTGCCACCGCAGACACCGATGAGTGCAGGAACCCGCAGCGCTGGGACGGCAACGTGCACCGAGGACGCCGCCCGCTCATCTTCAGCCTCCCGCAGCCATGCACCAGCCCGCCGGTCGCTGAAATTTTTGTATGGGACCGAAATCTGTGGCGATGCCCGGGGCTCGGTCGCTGAAATTTTTGTATGGGACCGAAATCTGTGGCACCGCTTGAGGCTCGGTCACAGGGCTCGCGCCGGAGATTTTTCCTAGCTTGGGCTTGGCCTTGAGTTGCGACCGACGAATTTTGTGCATTTTCGTGCACGAAATTCGTCGCTCGCAGCCCAAGGAGCGCAATCCCTTGCGGGACCGTCCAGAGCCGCCGTGAAGTCTCGGCCGAGCCCCTGAACTATCGCCGAGGCCCATAGGCGGAGAACAAAATTTTCCGCATTTTTGTGTTTTTATAACACGGGCGGATTAATGGGGCCAGACTAGTTTTCCCCCTGACCACAACAAAGTTGTAACATAGTTACTTATAAATTCCTTTGTTGATGCATCGCAGACAAAGATTGTGGTAAATTTTGCTAGCGTTTTTATCAGGTCTTCATCTAAGCGCTTAAGTTCCAAGTTTCCAAATTTATTTGATTTATCAATACATCCAGTAGCTGATGTAGGGTATTTGAAATTTACCTCTTTTGTAAACAATTTATTTTGTGCAGTGAATCTCGCAAAAGAAACTTTTTTCAAGAAGGTTAAGCAACCTCCAGAGAAGTATTCGACATTTATCAAACAACTCATCTTTACAGTGATTGAACCTTTAATTCCGACCGCTTTATATACATATAGTTTTTTAGAAGCTAGTGTACACATTTCTTTCCTTATCAATTTCTACATTTGCGTCATATTCAGTGTATACAATACAGGTAATAGTTGTTTTTAATGCTTCTTTAAATCGACCCTCAATTCTTACTGTACCATGGTTTAACAAATTTCCGCAAGTGGAATTATATTAAAGATCGGAAGTTAGATCAAATGCAAGTAGAAAACAACCGTTGTCAAAAAATTTCTTTGAAATTTGATGTCCTTTGTCAAAGTAATGTATTCCGGTTCCTTTAAACAAACTGTTGTATCCTCTTGTGCTAACTGGAGGCTCTTTTGCATAATCAAATTCTATCGGTTGGTTAGGCATTTGAACACCATTCACAGATAAATTAAATCTAGTTATATCGTTGTGTTTGAAATTGTATGAATTTTTTGTTCTATTTCCTGTATATGCGTCGTTGTCTACCATGCCAAACACTAATAAATTTGGTTATTGCCCTATTACAATATTGTCTAAAGATAATGTGAATGTATTTGCAGGTATCGTATAAGTTTTTACTTCAACTCGTTTGTACGGATACATAGCATTCGACCGTTGGAGTACAGTTTCGTGAGCCAACATTATGCTGGGGTTAATAGTTACATGGTTCATATACATAGTTGCCTCTAAAATTTTAAGTCGTGGCGAATTGTCATCATCATTTTTTGAAAGGAGATAAAACTCAGGCTTTTCAAGCGATAGCACAACGCGTAGATCAACACCGTTTATTAATAATTTATGTTGGTTAAAGAGATCGCCGTGAATTTTTCCCATCAATTCCACAACACCGCTTTTGCCAAAAAGCTTTTGTCTTGCATGGTAACCTTCATTATCTTCAGCACTCTGAACAACCTCCATGTTATTCTCATCGAGATACCAACCGACAGACTCCAAATGTGTTGAAGCCGCGTCTTTTCCATAATTTAGTAAATTTTCAATGTATGCTCTATAATTGTAGTTATTATCAGTTTGAGCTATTGGCTTTCCATTTAAGTAAATAGTGCATTGACGAAAAAGTGAATGGAGCACGTTATTTACAACACCTGGACCTTCATCAGTTATACTGATGCCACCCGCTCCAACAATGTCCTTTCCAGTATAAAGTTCTTCTTTCCCATCTTTAATTTTAACCAGTTGTACTTTCAAACGCAGATATATACTTGACAAATCCCGATATGTATCACCATGTCCCAACGAAACAAATTCCAAAACTGATGAATTATCTAATGAGGCTATAGGTTTGTATGCTACCTCTTCGGTTCTTAAAATATTACTTTGAACTGCCGGTGCAGAGAAAAGGTCCAATTCAGATTTCATGCATTCGCTATACGTGGACATTTTATTTATTTATCAAAAATATCTAACACCCGTTTACGAAAACCGCGTTTGCCTTTTATAGATTTTTTCTTCTTGCTTGCTGTTTTTTTCGTAGCCCGTTTTGTTTGTTTTGAGCGTCTTTTTCGTTTAGGAGACTTGGTTAAGCGTAACGTCGTAAATGGATTAGCTCTTTTAATAATCGTGCGATTATTTATACCTGCACCGCCCATACTATCGAAGAGTTTATTTATACCCTTTTGTGCTAGGTCCTGTACAACAGCTTTGTCCTGGTCTTTTAAAATGTCCTTAACCGGCTTACTGCCAATTTCTTGCAGTATTGTTTTTCCAGTTTTCAGCGCCTGCTGTTTTATAACTTTGGCTCCTGAAGCAACTAATGGCTGTAAATAACGAAATAGCCCGCTGAAGAAGCTTCCAATACCTCTTCCTTGCTGGTAAGTAAGCGGCGCTCGGTACAATTCTCCTATATCCGACAAGTTACCACCGCTTTGTAGTAAGTAGTATCGAGTATAATATGAATTCATTTTTAATAAAAGCTAAAGTCAAGCAAAGTGCTATCAGATTAAAAATTGACTGCAGAGTGCACATATATTTATAGTTTATTGTCTTTTAAAATGAAGCATCACATAAGTTGGAATAAAGCTTGATTTAAAATTAATCAATTCACCCTGGCTATCAGTTATTTTTATAGAAATACCTTCTACAAATGTTTTCTCGATAGGACAGTATTCTACATGTTCAAATCTTAGTACACCCTCGCATGATTGTGTCGGTATCACTCGTAAGTATCGTGCTAACTTATTACCAATAATTCTCGGCTTAATAATATCGGTGTAAATGAAAATCAAGTTTTTATCATAACATTTTTTTGATATATCCATAGATTCTCGGGGAAATCTTTGTATTAATTCATTGACTATACTTTCCAGGCCATTAATTTTTTCAATGATCGACATATGTTCTTGACGTAGTCCAGCAGTGTTGAACGATTCTTTAATTTCCGATAGTATTGCATCAGGTTTACGTTTTTCTTCAGGTGTCTGAAGAAATATATCCGTAAAGAAATCCGCCAAATTGTCTATATTTGTATCAATAGGTACTGGTGTTGTCAAGTAATCTCCCGAACTCTGCTTTTCGTATGGCACATCCAAAATATCACTATCTTTAGTTATTTTTCGCTGATTAGGGGCTTTTGCAGTTATTGAATCTTTTTTTAACCTGTTTAGAACACCGAAAATTGTGTCTTTTATCTGAATAATCTTTTTCTGCTTTTCTTGCTCGCTAATTGTCTGATCGTCAAAATGTACATTTGATATTAAAAGCGTGACAAGATCTTTAACATTAAGGTGTGAAGGTAATGGTTTTTTTATCCTTATTGTTACTTCCAAGTCTTCTAGTCGTAGTTCAAACATATCATGAACCTTTTTGGCGGTACCTTTTGTTGCTTTATCTCGGGCTCTTTTAATGCTTAGGGCAGGATGTGTGTAATTATCGATTGAATTTTGTATGACAATATGCTTTCTTTTTCTTCTGGGTATTTGCCCAATAATGTCATCAACAAATGCTTCAACTGACTCATGGTTCTTATACTTTAAAACGACATTTTCTGAAGTTTTCCTCCCCTGATAGATGTGTAGCATAAACTCGTCCGGTTCCTGTGTGTAGCTTATCTCAGGTATCACATTATCCAAAAAGTCGGCCTCTAGCCGATCCCACATTGCCTTTTTAACGTCGTCTAAAAACATAGTATATCAAGAAGGACTGACTGCATTGTAAAATGTTAGCAGAAATGCAGAAAAATTTACCTGCCCTGCTCTATAGCTCGCTTGTTCAAGACTTTCTTTTGTCCATTCAAGTTTAACATTGTCATTTATTTTTACTGTCAATGATTTCAATTCTGCCTTTTGTTGCTCTCTTATTTCTTTTAACTGGTTATCAGGTGTTTCCCGCTTCGTTCTTTTAAAGCCACTATCATTTATTATGTCGGCTACATCGCGCTTTACACTTTGCCTTTCATTTATGTCATAGTTTGGTAATGAAATCTCAGTCACTCCAACGCACCAGGTATTAGAAAACTTACATGGGCTGGCAAGTGCATTAGTAAAAGCTGACAGAGTGTTTTCAGGATAAAATTGCATAGAATTGTTGCTTAAAAGACATACGTAAAAATCGTTGTTTACTATATCTACAGGCATCTTTATATTTTTAAAGCCTAACCCAAGCAACGTCTGGTACACTCGAACTTCGCTCTTTTTTACTTTTTATACCTTCACTTTGCCGCAGTCCTTTTTTCGCAGGAAATGCAAGCTCGTATTGACCAGGATCAAGTAGCGATGGCCTTAATTTAGGTTGTTTAGTCGAGGCCTTATCTTTGGGAGTGTCTTGTTCTAATTCCTCTATAAAGCTAGCAACTTCGTCAGCACTCATATCCGTAGGCACAGTGTACTGAGTTATACCGTCAGTACCAGTTATTACTTTATAGTCTTTATCGTGAACTTTTGGTATTTTTGCAGGGGGTTTGAGACTTTTTGCTATCCCACTAGCTGATAAACGTCGTTTAGCAGCTGGAGATAAAGACCTTTTTGGCGGTGTTTTTTCACGCGGCTCCTCAAAAATAAATTCTTCCATCTCAAAAGGTTCCTTTTCAAATATATTTTCTTTTATCGGTGAGGCTTGTGTTGATTTATCCTTTTTAAAAATAATTTTTGTTTGAGTAGAACTATCTCTCAAACTCTTATATTTATCTGGTAAATTTTCTTGAATGGGGATTTTAGCTTTCCTTTTTTCGAAATCTTGCGCTTTTTTACGTTTTACATTAAAAAACTTTATTAATTCATTCCTATAATTATATCACTCAGAAAAAAATGCTATTTTGTTTTTAAATGACAGCGTTCTTATTTTTACATAGAAGGAAATCATTTCGTTTTCACATAAAATTAATTTAAAACCACAGAAAACGATTTTAAAACAAATAATAAATATGTAATAGTTTAATACGGCACCATTTTAATTTTAAATGCAAAATCATTTTATTTTCTTAACATATGATAAGTTCATTTTACTAAATGCTACATATGTTATTTTAAAATGTTTCAACTATGTAAAAATAAACCGACATATATATTGTTACAATTTTCCTTCCTTATAATTCACACTCGGGGATTGCATCGAGTGGATATAAGGACCGGCGTTCGATCTGCAAGATTGTGGCGTCTGTGGCGGGGGCGTCAGCGATCAGCCACAATGGAGAGATCTGGCTGATGCCCCGGATCGAAACGCCGACCACTTTTCTCAACAAAAAAGTGCAAGTCCGTTCTCATATCGGAATTGCAGGGAAGGGCAAAGTGCAATTTTGTCCGCCAGCCGCTCGGCGGTCAAAATTGTAACAGTATGTAAAAACAAATAGTAAATTGTTTAAATTAACTATGTTCCTTTGTTTTCGCAAAAGAAAATGCACCAAAAGAAGGAAAAACCAATTACTTTTCTCACTTAAAAATGAAATTTATTTTCTCAAAATTAAATGTCTAACCATTTAATTTCAACCATATTTCATATTTAAAATTATATATGTGCATTTTAAATTAAAATACAAAATATGTTAAAAAAATAAAATGGGTTTCCATTTAAAATTAAAATGCTTTGCCTTTTCACGAAATTCTATATACGTTTTATTTCATTTTTACATATGTTTTTATTCATTTCTACATGTTTTTTTTTCTGGGTGTACCATTTTTCTTTGTCAGACAGATTTTTACTTTTTAATATCTTATCCATTGATTTATCAAATAATGACAAATTTGCAGATTGCTCAATTTCATCCTTTAAAAATTTATACACTTCTGGTGAAAGAAGCAGCATTTTGTTAAGCCTATTATCTTTATGCATATTTTTCAATTAGCGAACCTATTACACCCGATAACACACTTCCTAATAAAATTGGTAAAAATCCTCCTCGTTGTATTAGTAATTTACGTTGTCTTGCTACAGATCTTTTTGCGTCAACTAATTTTCGCATATCCTTTTTATACTTACACAGTGAATTATATATCTTGCCATGAGGCATATGATTTCCTTTTAGTGTGTTAAGCGTGATTTCACAAAGAGTTTTTATAACCTCGGGATCTGCATTTTTTATGATAGCGTTTCTCAAATTTGATTTAGATTTTCGAAGTACATAAAGCATATGCTTGTTGTCCTTTAATCGTTTCACCCTTGACACCATTTTCACTACTCATGGAACTTTGTGGACAAAAACAGGTTGCGGAATCTTTATTAAATATATCCGTCCGAAATCTTAACGTGTCGTTAATCTCCTGAGTAAGATTTATTAGTAAACACCCATAAGGCTCCTGGGTAATCTCTTTATATATTCTCAGAAGTTCTGAACTAGCTTCCGGATAAATTTGTCGAGCTAAATGTACGAACTGACTTTTATCTCTGGGGTTTTTAAAAACTACAAGGTACTTACAATTTAGCGATATATCTCTGCAGAATTTTCCCTGATGAAAAACGTTTTGTGTTACAAGAATTACTGAAAATTTACGATGATGAGACCCTTTAGTAAAAAGTTCGCAAACTTGTTTGCTAAACGCATTTAACATCATATCATCTATCACAATTAACATGGGCTCGTTTGTATAATTCATAAACTCATCGGGTACAGTGTCTATGTATTGAATATTTTTGAAAGCAATATCTGATGGTAACGCTCCACGTTCTGCATTACACCATATAATCTTTTTAATTTTTGGTTGTATTAATGTTGTATCATTTAAAAGATTTTTAATAAACGTTGTCTTTCCACATCCGGAAGGCCCTGCAACGATCATTGTAAATGGATGGTTGAAAGCAATCATCTTTGTTACCAAAACAACAGCTTTTATATATAAACGCTACATCTTATTACAAGGTATTTATATATTCCGTCAAGAATGAGCAGACGACAAATTATCAATGAGTTACATAGGCCAGCACGTAAAAACTTTAAACGTCGTCGTGTGATGATTAAAGGTAAAGATGATTTGTGGCAGGCAGATTTAGTTGACATGAACTCTTTCGCGTCCGAAAATCAAAGCTTTCGTTTCCTGCTCACTGTTGTTGATACTTTTTCTAAATATGCTTGGGCTTTACCAGTTAAAAACAAAAGTGGAATAGAGGTTACTAAAGCAATGGAATTCATTTTCAATCAAGGCCGTATTCCAAGAAACTTGCAAACAGATAATGGAAAAGAGTTCTTTAACAAGCCCTTCCAAAACTTAATGCAAAAGTACGATGTTAACCATTATTCAACTTATAGTGCATTAAAAGCATCAATTGTAGAAAGGTTTAATAGAACATTAAAAAATATTATGTGGAGAGAATTTAGTATGAATGGCAATTATCGTTGGGTCAGTATGCTTGACAAGTTAACAGACAAATATAATAGAACCAAACATCGAACTATCAATATGCGACCTATAGACGTTGGTCCAAATGATGACGTTCGCTTATTGCTAAGTGTATATAAAAAGACCAAATCAAAATTGAGGTCAAAATACAAAAGAGGAGACTCTGTTCGTATAAGTAAATACAAACATGTTTTTGAAAAAGGCTACACCCCCAGTTGGTCTACTGAAATCTTCAAAATAAAAGAAGTCAAAAATACTTATCCAACAACTTATATTCTTGAAGACTATCAAGGAAATGTAATTCAGGGTGGATTTTATGAACTAGAGCTAGCTCCAGTCAAATATCCCGATCTTTACCTCGTAGAAAAAGTTTTGAAAAGGCGGGGTAATAAGGTATTTGTAAAATGGCTTGGATTCCCGCAACAGCACAACACGTGGATTAATATAAAAGACGTTTTGTAAAGAGCTTTTATTGCAGTGATAATATGTTGATCCTAAAGCGTGAATCCGACCGTCTAAAGACGTTTAGGAATTTAACTTTGGATGATAAGAAATCATACAAGCTGGCAAGAAGCGGCTTCTTTTACACTAATCTAAAAGACATAGCAAAATGTTACTTTTGCTCTATGGAAATTAGTGCCTTAAACTGCCCCGAAGACGTTGAGGCAGAACATCTTCGACGTTCACCTAACTGCATTTATGCCAACGGTAAGGATGAATGCGGCCCGTACAACAATCAGCGTCGCACTTCAAAATGTTCAGACTGTTTTTTTAATACTCTCAGATTTCTAACAGGCACATTTATATTGTTTGGTCTTTGTTGCGAAATTTATTTTAATTATAAACATTTTACACAGAAAATATAAAAAATCATGGCGATATATTTTTACGTCGCGTAGATTTCGATTGTGACGTCACATGCGTGTTATATGTATGCGTTACGCAATATTGCGAAATAGCGTTATCAGTTAAGGACCAATCAACAAGCGCAGCGCAAAATACCAGGCAACCAGCATCAACATCACAGTTCTCATATCAATTCCACAAAACCGAATTTTGTAAAAATTAAATTCACTTTCGTTTTTAAATAAAATTCTTACTCTACCCACTTTGCGTTTTACTGCATATTCAATTTGTTGCAAGATCACTTTCCATTTCGTTCACACTTAAAACAACAACAACAACAATAACAACAACACCGTCACCGACCACTTTAAACCGTTTTAGGTACATTTGCCGTTACCATCATCAGCTCCCGCGCCAGGTTTCCGCCAAACTCTCCATGTATTAGCGCGCCCCTGAGTCTGCGCCAAAAAAAAATCAAGTCCCCGGCTAAAAACCGTAGTAGTTAAGAGCTATGAGAGTTCTGCGTCCCGCCCCCCGGCTAAAAGTCAACACTTCCCCCCGCCGCCCGGCTTAATTCTATGCCGAAAAAACCACACAGCTTTAATTCAGCGCGCACATGCCTTCCGCTCAAACCGCGGTAGCGTCCAAAAACCACCCACTCTCTTAAAGCTTACTTCGCAAGAGCAGGACCACACCTGCAAACGAACAGCTCCACTCTCGTTCTCAAACTTTCACAACTCAAAGTTGTGTCCCACTAGCCGTATGGTTTCCATGTTAAACCGCTAGTGACACAAACTTTCATTTTATAAAAAGCACATCAAAGCTTGTCCCATCAGCCGTATACTTCACCTGTTAAACCACTAGTGGGACAAAACATCTCCTGTCCCTTTCGCACCTAGTAACTTTAAAGGGCTTAGTGGGCATATACTACTTACTTGTCGGCGGAAAGGAGTGGTCACGAAGGGTCGTGAGCGTGCCATAGATGTGTCACAATATAAAAGCACATCTGACCCGTGCACTGGTTCACGTTTAAACTTAAGTGCCGAGCCATGATCTAATAAATCCTGGAGTTCAGGGTCCTTTTCTTGCGATTGGGCTAAGGCGCGAAGATCGACAGGATCCACAGACACAGCTGCTATCCTTGATAGAGCGTCAGCTACTACATTTTCTGAACCACTTACATGCTGAATGTCCGTGGTGAACTGCGCAATATACGAAAGTTGCCGAAGCTGAACTGGTGGAAGCTTCTCTCGTCGTTGCTTGAAAGCGTAAATTAAAGGCTTATGGTCCGTATATATTGTACAATGCTGAGCCTCTAGTATATGACGAAAATGCTGGACTGCTTCGTATATGGCGAGTAGTTCACGGTAGTAAGCAGGCCACTCGGTCTGACCTTCGATATCTTCTAAATTCTGGATTGCTGATGTCTTACTGAGAGCATTCGATAGCCGCTTCAAATGTTCTTTCGAGAGCTTTTTCGAAAAGAACGCGATGGGCTGCCAGGAATCGTTGACAAACTGCTGGAGACAAGCACCGACGGAATGGCTAGAAGCATCAGTAAATAGACCAATTGGAGCGTCCGGAATGGGATGGTGAAGAAGGGTGGCCCTAGACAGAGCCTCTTTGCAGGCGACGAAAGCGCCTTCGAGAGATGGTGTCCAATGTATTGGCTGCGATCCACGAAGACCAGCGACGACACCATCTAAAGGAGCTTGGTGTTCAGCAGCTGCAGGTAGAAAACGGCGATAAAAATTTATCGGCTGACAGTTCATAACCAAGAAATGTTACGCTAGACTGGCCAAGGACACTCTTGGAGGAATTAATCAGTAAACCATAATCGGCCAGTCACTGGAACAATTGATGCAAATGTTCCTTGTGCTGCTCTTCTGACTTTGAAAAAATAGAATGTCGTCTATATAGGCGTAACAGAAATCAAAACCGTGCAACACTTCATCGATGAAACGCTGGAAAGTTTGTCCAGCATTGCGAAAACCGAATCCCATGAATGGAAACTCGAACAACCCAAAAGATGTAATAATTGCTGTCTTCGGAACGTCCTAAGGGCTGACAGGAATTTGGTTCTAGGCTTTCACTAGGTCGATTACCGAAAAGATTGCACAACCGTGAATCCTGTGATTGAAATCTTGAATATGACGTACAGGGTAGCGATCTGGAATCGTACGAGCATTCAAGGCGCGATAGTCGCCGCATGGACGCCAACCGTCATTCTTCTTAGGTACCATGTGAAGCGGTGAGGACCAGGCACTCTCCGATCTTCGAGCTGTGCCTTCCCTGAGCATGGCATCAAATACTTCCTTGGCTATGCTTAACCGATCTGGTGCGAGCCGTTGTGCACGACACGATATAGGCGGTCCCGGAGTAGTCCGAATGAAATGTGTGGTGGAGTGACGCACTTCACGTGGTACTCCAGCTGGCCGAATTAGCTGAGGGAACTTGCTAAGAATGTCAGCGAAGGTAGATCGAGGAAAGGTAAGCACCTTGACACTGGCGTGTGCCGTACCAAACGATTGTCCGGGCGTCGAAAGGCCAGTTATACCATCAATTAAACGGCGGTGACGGCAATCCGGTAGTACGTTAAAATGCGCCATAAAATTGGATCCTAGGATAGGTAGAGACACATCAGCGTCAACAAAACGCCAGGTAAAGTCACGACGAAGCCCTAGATTAAGGCTTAAGGGAAGTTCGCCGTACGTTTTGATAATTGTCTTGTTGGCAGCGCTGAGCTCAAAGTCCGTGGCTGCACGACGGTCCTTCAGAAGACATCGGGGAAAACATGATAAGTCAGAGCCGGTATCGATAAGAAATTGCCTTTTAGATGTATGATCTGTGACGAGAAGGCGGCTCCCTCCAGATCGGCAGCCAGTCGCCGCTGTTAATGGCTGCCGGACACATTTTCCGACTTGAAAGTGCATGGAGCAATGCAGTTCCGAGCATGGCTACCAAAACGACGGTGGTACCAGCAGGTACGCTCGCAGGATGCGCCACGGTGAGAAACATCTCTTTTACTACGAGATCGTGAGCGCTCCCGAGTTCTTGAATGAGGTGCAGAATCCCGACGACAAGGGTGGAGTGCTGCGACCATATGAATGAGCACCTCGATTTTCTGTACCAACGGGTCGCCATTAGAGACAGGTTGTGCCGCAGCGCTTCAAACCGAAACAGGTGGTGCCGACGGCGTACCGATAGCGAACGATGACGTCAATGGACTCACTTGCATTATACTATCAGCAATGTCTGCAGTATCATCTAAGGTCAGATTCAGCTTGACCTTAAGTATCTGCTGCACGTTAGATGGTAAACGTTGTAGCCACAGCGTCCGCAGAATATTTTCGCTAACCGGAGATGTACCGGCTAGCGAACGGAGGTGTCGGAGAAATTGCGACGGCTTTCTATCTCCCAATTCTTCGGAGCTCAGCAGTTGCCGTACCCTTTGCTCTTCTGAAAGTGACAGACGACGAATCAGCTCTACCTTGAGCTTAGTGTATCGTTCTGTCTGTGGCGGAGGATTTGCAATTATATCCAGCTGTGCTACGATGTAGTTGTATTTCGTGGACTCTTGCGATATGTTGCTGATTGCAAATTGTGCCTCAACCTGCGCAAACCACACCTCGGGCTTGTCCGACCAAAATGGAGGAAGACGTACTGCAGCACGAAAAACAGCAGGGTTTTCCTCAAAAGTCTGCTGCACTTGCTGCTGAAGTTGCTGAGGCTTGATTCCTTGGCCTTGCCGACTCTGCTGGAGAAGGGCATTGTATTTTGTTTGAAGCAGCTCTAGCTGCGCCTTCAAAACAGCTGCAGACTCTTCGGCAGCTTTTGGTGTTGCTTCGTCCAACATAGTAATAATTTAGCACAAAAATAAAAAAAACCGATCACTAAGAAAAAGAATCACGTCGGTGTCACCAATTTAGCGATTGAAGGTTTTTTATTTTAAAGAACAGTTTGCTAAATTATTACAATAATGAGAGAGAAACTACTAATAAGAAAACGTCTTGCTGGTGTCGCAGTCGGAAGATTCTCTATGAAATTTGTTCTATCCGGGCTACTGTGATTTCCCCGCTACTGCGATTGCTTAGTTAAGCAAAGTAGGGAAATCACAGTAGGCGCCACACCCATTTATAGGAATAATTCCAATAGTGTCTGGTTTCAAGTATTTACGACGGTACACGAGTTTGCATGCTGATGCTATAGTTGTAGCTTCAACAAATGGGTCGACATTACATTTTGCGATCATTAGTTTTCGAAGTTTCACACAGGCCTCCGTCAAAATCTTAACATCACTAATACAATAGTCTTCCAAATCGCGCTGCATATTAAATTCAACATTTTTATGGTCCTCATACCATTTAAGGAAAGCTTCACGTTCTTCGGTCTGTATTGTATCATGGCTATAATATTTTATTGCAGGTAGTAATCCAATATAGTGTGAATTTTCGGTTGTATTGAAGAGATGTGGAAAATAACCCTTTCTATACGCAGATGGTATGTCAGAAGCCTTAGGTAAATTCGACAATGACATTGCAAAATAATTGATTGAATCAAGAAATTTTATTTCATTTATTTTCATCATCATTATTGAAGTTCCGTGCATTATTAATTCAGGCTTTAAGTCCGTTTGATGAAGCACATAATTCAGAAAGAATTGATGATCAAATGATTGGCCATTATGTGCTATTACCACCCCTTTTTTAAAATTTTTCGGACTTCTAATAAATATTTCATAAAGTTGTTAATTACGTCCGCCTTATAGCTTACTATTCTGTAGCCACACTTTTGACAAAAGTATAACTTTTGTTCATCAATGCATGAATCGCAGCGTTTTGCAAAAACACATAAGTTCGGTTCATGTATTTTTCTTGCCTTTTCTGGAGTGTTTCCAAGTCATACAAAATAAAAAGTATATCTTTTGTAGGTGGTGTTCTACAGTCCGTTTGAATGAAACATAAACGATTTTGTTTCACGTTCTTACGGCATACCTTGAAAACAATTTCTCCACATATATGATTCCGCTTGACATTGTAAGTTTTTAAGCATTTCAAGCAGCGTTTCATTTGACTACAGATACTATCACAGCTTAGAGATCCTGAAACTAGATAATTATTGTAACATATTTGATCTGTAAAACTTCGATTGCAATCCTCACATGATTCCTCCACAACGATTCGCACCTTTTGTATTATATGGTGTCTTGCATTGTTCGCAATAATAACTGCAGCAAAAAACCGCCATAAGGGAAGTTATGACATTATAATGTCCTTTGTGGTAGAGTAAATTTAATCTGCGGACACCAGATCTGCCTTCAAAAATTACATCTCTTCCTTTATTGCCGTATTTATAATCTTTTAAATACGCTTCGTATTTTTCTGATTCAGGAATACCACTGCCATCCATAGGTATATTAATTTTCGATTTTGTTAAAAGGTCTTCAACTCGACGTGTTTGGAGTTTTCCAATATCACTTATAACTTTTTTATACTCTGGATCCTTTGTTATAGCGGCAATGGCAAGACTTAAAGCGCGAGAAAGACATAAATTTTATTTGTTGGTGATTGTCCTATACCTTTCCTCTTTACACTTCCTTCATCAAATGAATTGTACTTTCGTCCTCGATTATTTCCTTTGCCGTACGCTAAACGTAATGATGTGACAGTCAAACAAAATGTGTCCGTATTACATCCTTAATTAAAAAACATAAGTAAAAATTTGGGCGATTTATTCTTAAATATTAAAAAATACCTTCCGTATTGCTTTGGAAAATTATTGAAATCATTTCCAAAACATCAAATAATTTTAGTGAAGAAGCTTCTCTATAATTTATCCAACCCGGCCTTCTCGCCACAGAAAGTCAATCCAACTAAATAGACCTTTTGCAAGCCCCGTCACACCGTATTGAACAATATCATCTATTGATGATTTAATCCAAGATGTTGGCTCCACATCACCTGGTGGAGCAACTATTTGAAACTCCACTTTCCGACCACGAATATTAAAACGTTTCACAAAGAGAAATTGATCTTTTTATTCAGACCTTTTTAATAGCATGAAACTGGTTTGGACTTCTGGTATTTAAAAAAAAGCTTTAAATCAGCTTCTTTTTACTTTTAGACTTCCACAATTATCGTTTTGCAATTCTTCAGGTTTGCGAAGAAAGATAAAAATATATCAAACTAATTTACATTCTTTAAGATGCAACTCATTGCACCTGCGGGGCATTCACTATTAGCATTGACCTTGAACTTGACAACTGATTGCAAATAGTTGCACAATCAATATTAGCATTTTCTAGAATATTTGCCACTAGCAGCGTTCTAACACTATTGCTATGGAGAAAAAATGTCAGTAATTGCTAATAAACTTGGCACAAAGTAAAAGTAACTTGCTAACATATTTTTTGTTTTAGAATTTCACAATTAAGTGAAATCATATTTCCAGTTTACATCTCTCCTGCGGGCATTCACTACCTATTGGCAATGACCTTAAACTTGACGCCAGATAAACAAGTTCTACTGAAGTAGTTTATTGTTTCGAACCTTTGTTTACATTCTCCAAGATGCAGCTCACTGCATTTGAGACTGTTATCGGTGACCTTAAACTTGGTGGCAGACCAACGAGTTAACTTTGCAAAGACTCGTAGCTAAGCAGCAGCTGTAGCAGCTCTAAGATGAAACTGCACCAGTCACTTTTATTTGCAGACTTTAAACAGCAAGATCCAGAAGTTTTGATAGTCCAGTGGCTATTATACATGCCTTTTAAGCCGATGATCCGCGGTTCAAATTCCCCGACTCATACAAGCTGCACTTTTTTCCAGCATAAATAAATACTGCAACAGTCTTGGACGCAAAGCTTTCTTCAGGCCACAGCCCCAGGCTCCACAGCCTAAATGTGACATTGGACTTGACTTCACTTCAAGGTAAGGCGCAAACAGGTGCGCAACCGGCTCGTGCCACCGGTGCGTGCCATAAATCACATACAATTAATCACCCAATAAATTTGCATAATAGCTTAATCAATTAACTAATGACCCAGTAAAATTGCATAATTGCCCCATAAATCACCTTCTGACCCAATAAATTTGCATAAATGCCCCGTAAATTAGCTATTGACTCCATTAATTATCATAATGATCTAATTAATTTGCATAATTGCCCCGCCCCCTCATTTGCATAAACTGTTTTTGGTTCCCATGACAAAGTGCCCCAATACCTACCTACGGAGTAGAAGTCTGGGCTGATGCGATGCGGTAGGAGAAGTACCGCAAGCGTTTACTTGCGGTTCAACGTCGAACGGCGCTCCGCATCGCGTGCTCCTACCGCACGCTCTCGGAGCCGGCGGTGCTAGTGGTCGCGGGGATCATACCTATTGACCTCCTAGCCAGAGAACGGCAGTCCGTGCACCTGGAGAAAGCAACCCTGGGCAGAAGCGAAGCCGCGAGTGTGGCCCGGGCCAGGATCATAGCGTCCTGACAAGAACGGTGGAATGGGGAGTCGCGAGACCAGTGGGCAGCTCGCCTAATTCCCCAGCTGGGCACCTGGCTGAAGTGACGGCACGGGGAGGTAGATTACTACCTCACCCAAATGCTGACGGGTTAAGGGCACTTTCGGGCCTTCCTTTACAAAATGGGGAAGGTCCCGAGCCCGTGCTGCATGTACTGCGATTCCCCACCGGACTCAACTCTCCATACGTTCTTTGAATATTGTCGCTGGAGGACGGAGCGGGCCGAGGTGGAGGAGGTTCTGGGCGGCATAACCCCGGATAATATAATCGGGGTTATGCTACAGGAACACGCCTTTTGGCGGAGGATTACCTCGTTCGTGGAAAGGGTTTTTCGCCAGAAAGAGAGGCAGCAGGGGCTCCTAAGAGAGCACCTGTTGGCTGGTGCGAGAAAAATACGGCGTGCTTACCTGTGGAGGACGTCCTCTGGTGAGACGAATTCACCGGACTCCACCCCGAAGTAATGTCTCCTTAGACGGTCCCGGGGTGGTGCTCCTGTAGGCCAGGAGCGGCGTTTTAGCCGGTAGGATGCGTAAGAGTATTCCCCGCTTCTACAAAACAAAAAAACAAAAAATCAAGCATGGTGTTTGCCCAAGTCACCGTTATGATTCCTCCTGATGACTCGTTGGTAAAAGAATATCTAAATTTGTGAAAGAAATCATTAGATATTTGTAACGACTTAAAATTATGACTTCGTGGTGGTCCTTTGGGATGAGCAGTCTTGTCGTTTCGTGAGTCCTCTATAAGTAAAACTGGTGTTGAGGACGACCCTGATGGTGTTGCACCTCCTTACAAGTTTTTGCGGTATGCCCATATTTCCCACATTTGAAACATGTCCCTCGGTCTCTTTTTGGTTTAGAACAGTTTATTGCGATATGACTAAACTCGTTGCAGTTGTAACCTTTACCCATTGATGAGAAATGATGTTGGGTCCTTATATGGTGCTTCACTGGCTTTGCTGATGACGTTGAACTCCCTGGAGCCGAACTATCGATGCTATACGACCTAATATACTCATATTTTTAAAAGATTTGTTTCAGCTCAGGTAAGATTTTCGTCGTGAATAGTATGTTGTTGACTATTAGGTCGGGTATGCCCTTTATAATGTAATTGATTACATCCCCCTCATCGATGTCCACTAGTGATGAAATCTCCTGCATAGCTAGAACAGACTGGTGAATACTTTCATCCTTGCGTTTTTTCCTATTCCTCAGCATATCATGTACATCAGGTGGTGTTGTGCCATGATGAAATACACTGCGTGAGTCTGATTTTAGATCCGTCCATGTTTTGCAGGTAGACGACCGTTGAAATAATGTTGCCGTTCTGGTCACGCCTCGCGTAAATGAAACATTGGGGATCGTTCCATTTATGAATATCTCTAGCTTCCTCGACGGATCTTATCCATTGCTTAATGGAGTAGTTGTCATCTCAAGAAAAAGTAGGCAGGGCTTCTTCGACGTCCCTCAAGCTAAAATTCTGCCTTCCGTTCACTTCAACTTGCGTGCTGCGTAAAGATGCTAGCCTTCTTTTTAAGCTTAAAATGTCCTCCTGTTTCTTTATGATGTCAGTTAGTTGATCGATTTCGCTTTGTAAATTACTCGGGTCAATTTCTAAGCCCAACTCTTGCTGATCAATCTGGTCGCTACCACTTTCGCTCCGATTACTTAATGATTCCTAAACATTCACCGGGTGTGTACTTATATATTATATATTATTTATATATATTCAAGTTCTGCATCTGAGTGTCCATTAGTATATTCCTCGAGTCGTAATTTGAGGACTGATTTCACTTCAACTATACTTAATCCGAAAGTTTCGAGCTTCTCCTTCAATAATTGAACTGTTGCATTTTGCATACATCTCTCCACTCGTGCCTTAGTCATAATGTTCAATCGTTTAAAATTTTCCTAATTCGAGGATGAAGCAAAATATGGTTTTGAAGAACTCAATTGGCTTATATTTTTCCAATTTTACTTGGTTTCACTAAGTTTTCATAAGGATCGATGCCGATTAACACGGATTACAGAAATAATGCATTGCACCACATGCTGTTCGATATCACATGCAATCATAACTTCACCGCATGAATGGCACAATATACTTGATGCGCATAAAAACAATGAACCAAGTAACAAATAATAATTCACAATTCAACTGAAGTCAAATTGATTTAAAATTGTCTTTTATTCAGATTCCACTTTTGAGAATTTTATAGCGCAAGAGTTAAAAGGCAAAACGTCTGATCGATCCGAGCACTTTATTGAGAAGAAAGTTGCAAAAACTGAAACTGATTTTGGGCACCGCCCAGCGGGAAAAATGACAAGCGCTTACAACAGAAGCTTAGAAGAAGCAGTCTTTATCGTAGAACGCATCTTGTGCATATGCATGCACACATTTCATCAGGAATTAAGTCATCATCGCAGTTTCGTTTAAGCAGTGAACTCGTGCGGATAGTGTTGTTTAAAAAGTGTTTTTATTTTAAGAAAAGTAACAAGCCCAAATTGCTAAAGAAAGAATTCGGTTGCAGAAACTGGGCTTCTTGAATTCAGCCTCTGCTTTGAAGTGCTTCAAAAGGCATTAAGAAGCGCTTACTAATATGCTCGATGCATATTATTAAAGCCTTTGAAAAGCTTTAGAACCGCATGCTTCTCTTTCCCTTATTCCCCAGCGCAGAAAGAGCGCTCGCTTGCAGCTATATCGAAGCGCTTACGTCCGCGGACATGCAATGCTAAAATGAAATGAAGTATCTTACGAACAGTAAGCGCATCGAGCTTACAAGTAAGCGCTTCATTTTCCCTTTTGAAGCGCTTCTTTTCCCGCTGGGCGGTAACAGCCTGTTCTTGTAAACGAGAACAATTGCAACGACCGCGTATACGTGTGTATGTATGATAAAATTGTATCGACTACATAAGTTAAATATATTTTTGGACCCTCAAAACATTATCTAAAAATATGTTTTATGATTTATATTGTGAAAATTTCAGTCATGCACGATAAATAAATTTTATGATAAGTATATTTTTGGACCCTTTAAACATTATCCAAAAATAATGGTTTTGTCACTACAAAAATATGGGGGCAATGTGTAAAATTTATATTATTAAAGTGCCCAAGCTCTAAATTAGCACGGCTTAAACCCACGTTGCATTACACAAAGCTGCGTTTAATTTTTCACTCCATACGACCTTTCAGGTAAATTGGTTTTAAATTTTGAAATTAAACTCAACATTTTATTAATTTTTAAATCCAATTTTTATGTTTTTTAATTCAGCAGTTTGTTTGATCTATTAATTTTTTTTCATAACGGCCATGCCCGGCGTAAGAATTTCAGGCTGAAGGTAGTTTAGCTGATATAATATTAAACAATCACTTTTAATATACACCCCTGGCCAAAAAAAAGCCAAGCAAATAAATTTTCAATTTTTTACAGACAACATGTTTTCTTCAGAGAGTACTAATGTTTTTACCAAAAATTCTTACAATACACATTTAATTGTTGTGTCCTTAAGATAAATCAGGCAAATTTAGTTTTCTACACTTAGAATTCTCCTACCTGGGCCCAGGGTAATAAAACAATTTGTAAAATATTCCTGAGAGACTTTCTGCATTCGTTTGAAAATCCATTAAAAAGCAATAACATTAACAAAGGAAATAATAAAACTAGTTATTAGGCTTACGATTATTTTTTTTTTTTTTCCTTAGGTAAGGGGGAGGCGACTGCCTCAAGCGCTCAGACCACGGTCCATTGCACTCAACCCCAGCCCTATCCAAACTTTTTAGTCCTCTTTACGAAACTAAGAACATCAGATAGGGATTGAGAATTGAAGTCCTCCGTTCTCATTACATCAGCGCCGAACGCCGTCATGCGCGCTCGGGAGAAAGCCGGACAGTTACAGAGGAAGTGCTCCGTGCTGTCCTCGTCGTCCCCACACGAAGGACACGTTGGGTCGCTAATGATCCCTAGGGTATTCATATGCTTACCGCATGTGTTATGTCCCGTAACCGTCCCTACCAGCGTTCTGCAATCTATCTTACCTAAGTTAAGTAAGAGTTTAGCAGTGTTGCTGTCCGGCCGGCTAATGAACCATTTGGTGAATTTACATGTTGATATATTGGACCATCTTTGACCATGTATTGAATCCATGGATCTAGTTATCCAGTTTTTCAACACTGTGGGGCTAACACCAATGATGGGCTCCGGTCCCATAGGGGGACAGTTCGCGCCTTCCTTCGCTAAAGCGTCAGAGGCCACATTACCATCGATTCCCTGGTGACCGGGGACCCATATAAGATGGACCTGGTTGTGCTTGGCAGCAGAGTTAAGTCTTTTCTTACATTCTTGGAGAATCCTTGACCTGGTGGTAGGGTTAAGTAGAGTGACAAGAGCCGCCTTACTGTCGCTGCAGATGCCAATCCTTTTACTCCTCCACCTATGGGCAATTATCCAGTTAGCCACTTCGAGAATGGCAAACACTTCGGCTTGAAAAACCATTGCGGTTGTACCGAGTGATATACTGTATTTGACTGTTTCGTTCAAATACCATCCAGCGCCCGTGCCTGTTAAGGTTTTCGATCCGTCTGTATAGAAGACGTCAGTTAAACCATTCAGCAAGGTGTTGGGATCGTCCCATTTTTCCTTTGCCGGAAGACTTATCTGAAATCTTCTTCCGAACATGGTAATATGCGTCATACCGTCTGTCGGCATGTTAAGAGGAGCGACATGCTCTTCTAGCCTTCGGGTTAAAACGCCATGTCCAATAGCATGTTCATCATGCCATAGTCCACACTTTCTTAGTCGACATATAGCTTTCATTGCCTCTTCCTGGATTGCAAGGTCCAGGGGCCGCAAATTAAGCATTGCGTTGAGGGCCGCACTAGGGGTCGAGCTAAGTGCTCCCGTTATCCCTATGCAGACCTCCCTCTGTACTCTGTTGAGAATAGAACAGGTAGTTTTTAGCTCCGTTCTACTCCACCAGACCACTGACGCATATGTAATGATGGGTCTAATTATAGCTATGTACATCCAGTGCACAATAGCGGGTTTCAGACCCCATGTCTTCCCAAAAGCTCTTCTGCATTGCCAGAAGGCGTTCAAGAGAGATGCTTTGTGTTCGACATGAGCCTTCCAAGTCAGTTTACTATCCAAAGTTACTCCTAGATATTTCACTTCTTTGGAGAGTTGAATGGTTACACCTTTCAGAATTGGGAGCTTAAGGTTAACGAGTTTCCTTTTCCTAGTAAACAACACAAGTATTGTTTTCAAAGGATTCACTGATAAGCCTTGTCGCTCGCACCAGTTCTGGATCTTGTCTAGGGTTTTCTGCATCTTACTGCAGACAACACTAAGCGAGTCACCACAAACAAGTGCACACACATCGTCAGCGTATGCCTGTATGTGTATATTTAGACTTTGTAGTTCGTCTAAAAGTGAGTCTATTAAGAAGCACCACAGTAACGGTGAGAGTACTCCTCCTTGTGGGCAGCCTTTCACTACCTTCATTACCGTATCGGTGCCGCATTCCGCGAAAAGTAGCCTCTGTGATAGCATAGAGTAGATCCATCTAATAAGCACGTTTTCTACCCCATACTCGGTGGCAGCGTTACACATCGATGGGAACGTAGCATTATCGAAGGCCCCCTCAATGTCAACAAAAACCCCAAGAGCGTAGAGCCCCTCATCCGAAGCCCTTTCTATCTTTGTGACTAGATCGTGCAATGCGGACTCGCAGGATCTACCACTCCTATAGGCATGCTGGTGTTCATTAAGGGGACGCCTCCTCAACGTTTCACCTCTGATGTGTTTTTCTACCAGCCGTTCCAGACATTTCAGCAGGAACGATGTCAAGCTGATTGGTCTGAAACTTTTTGCCAGAGCATAGTCTTCCCTGCCTGGTTTAGGAATGAAGACCACTCTGACCTTACGCCACGCAGTTGGTATGTAACCCCAGGTTAAACAGGCCCTAAATATCTTGTTTAGTGCTGAAACTAGGGGGTGACCTCCTGCTTTTAGCATAGCCGGATATATACCATCCAGACCTGGGGTCTTGTAGTTCTCGAAGGAGGACAAAGCATATTCAATCTTCTCCTCCGTCACAACTTTGGATGCTATGTATCTGTCCCGTCTAGTGATGGTTATCCTTTCTGGAGACCCTACTACACTCTGATTCGTTTGAATCTTATGACTGCCCGGAAAGTGGGTTTGAACCAGGATCTCGAAAGCTTCCTGTTTGGAACCCGTGTATCCGCCGTCAGGTTTGCGGAGGGAGTTAAGTTTAGCAGTATTGTCTTTTTGAAAGACTTTATACAGCCTAGCTGATTCCCTCATGCCTGTCAATTCCTCACAGTATCTTCTATAAGACGAGACCTTGGAAGTCCTTATCTCGTACTTATACTCGCGCTGCAAGGTTCGATAGGCTGTCCAGTCGTCTTCTTTTTGAGTTTTTAAAGCTCTATTTAGAAGCTTCCTGGTTTTCTTCCTAAGCCTAGAAAGATCATTGTTCCACCAGGGGACGCTTTTGCCACTTCGGCATTTCCTAACCGGACAAGCTTTCTCAAAAGAGTCTGTCAAGGTCCGACTCAGTTTCTGAGTCTCATCCTCAATGTCTTTGGTTGAGCGGAGCTTGGGTACATAGATTTCTTTCACCGAGAGAATCTGTTTGTACCTGTCCCAGTCAGTTTTCCTTGGATTACGTCCAGCCGGGATGAGTATATCATCAATGGCTATTCTGTAATTTAGGTATCTGTGGTCCGAGAGAGACTCCTCATCCAGGACTCGCCAGTTGGTAATGAAATTAGACATCTTCCTATTGGTGAGTGTCAGATCTATTACTTCCTGTCGCCTACTCGTGACAAAGGTTGGATAATTGCTCACATTGTTAACCACGAGATCGTGCGACAGAACGAAGTCTAATAGTTTTACACCTCTAGGGTTGCATTTACTGCTGCCCCATATGGTGTGCTGGGCATTGGCATCACATCCAATCACCAGACCTAAATTATTAGATTCTGTGTATCTTACAATTTCCATAAGTTCACGGGGGGGAGGTGGACTGATGGATTCATAGGGTAAATAGGCTGAGACAATAATGGCCTCTTGCCTAGCCCCAGAAATCTTGTAGGATACTTTCACTGCTACGACGTCTTGACTGCAATATTGTCTTAACATCGTGGCTTCAATTGTGTTAGAAACGAGCAAGCACGCTCGCGGTCGTTCCGTTCTTTCGTAATGAAAGAGTTGCCCCCAGTTGATCATACCGAGACCACAGATACGCTTTCTGCATACCCATGGTTCCTGTATTAGTGCTATTTGGGGGACTGTCTGCAGTTTACTTAATCTTCCACTGAGAATAGCAGTGGCCGATTTACTGTGCTGCAGGTTTATTTGAGTGATATTCAAGTCAGTGGACATGGTATCGACTGCTCCGCATTTCACTCATTGTCCGCATTTATTTTCTGGAAACATGAAATTCCACTCTTCCAAAACCTAAATGGGGACGAAGCCCGTAAACAGACTCCAGGACTTTTAGCGACTCCGTGTCCACGCCCAGCGCAAGAGTGGAGCCTTCCGGATCACCGGGGTTCTTCCTCTTGCTACTGAACGCACGAATACGCCAGTACTTAGTATCCAGTCCCGGGTTCTGGTTACGTAGCCGGCAAAGATTTCACCAGGTGCCTTGCGAGGGCCCGGGATCCAAACTACTGCCCGAACCAGCTTAGGCATGTCGCTACCTCTTGTAGCAGAAAATTTTATGCCATCCAAAGCTGGAAATTTTGCCACATTTGAAAGCAGCCATTCGAGAGAGTGTTCATTCGTGCATTGAACTTTTAAGGTTCCGTCACGAAAGACCATTCCCTCAAACCTAGGCGCCTCTTTGGTTTCTCCCAGAAGCTTCCAAATGTGGTCTTCCACAAAGGTTACATGTCGTTGCGACATTTCTCTTTGTGGATTGTCGGCTGCAATTACAAGAACAAGGGCTTGGGAAGCAGCCTCGGCGAAGCTTTTTCCCCCTGCCCCGGCCGCTGTCTTTGAACCCAACGGAGCCGCACCTTCTAACGACTTGGAACGAGGATCGGGTTTCCCCTTTGCCTCGTCCGGTGAGCAAATTTTTGGGAGACCGGTCTTAACGACTTTCCTCCGTTTATTTTTGCTCACGAGCTGCGTGGGCTTCTTGCTGGTAGTTCCAGAGCAACTTCCACCAGTCGAGGTGGCCGGAGTGGACGAGTCCTCCTCCGATCTACCTCTCTTGGCGGCAGCTGGCACCGGAGTCGAGGAGCAAGTGATAGAGCCCTTGACAAAGTCGGCTTTCGCTTCCTTAGCCTTAGCTCTATTCTCTTTGCTCCTCAGCCGTCGCAGCTGTCGTTTGGACAACCCCTCAGCTTTTTCGATAGTGGCTAAAGGGGGGGCGTTCTTGTCCGTGGCGGGATCAGGATTAACCGTAGTCGCAGCGGACTGCTTTCCGATCCTTTCCTGTTCCATAAGAAGGCTCTCCATTAACTGTATCAATGTGCCAATCGATGATAGTCCATCTTGCGACATTCTATCATCGGAGTCCAGTAGGGGGCTTCCTCCTTGGCCTGGACTCACCGCCTCGGCAGTACATGGAAGTAGGGCCTGCACATTCCTTGCCCCGGCCGCTCCTTGAGCGGGAGGATTCCCAGCAACAGGCTGGTTACCTCGTGCAGAATACATATCCAAAGGATTGCCTTCCATGGGATTTGGGTTGGTGGTAGCCCTTCTTCGTCTGACGCCTCAAGACTGACCTGTTCGACATGGGAAACCCTGCCGGCAGCGCCCTGCTGCCGTCGACATAGCTCAGTCAATCATCGACGCGCGCAAGCTCCTCCACCACGACAAGCTGAGGGTACCGTACGGAGGAGCTTACGATTATTACTAATTACTTTATGTTACAGTAGTAAATTAATATATTAACATTCGATTTTATAATAGTAATACACTCTTGCTTGCCTTAGTATCGCGTAGAACCTCCTTCTGCTTTTATGACTTCGGAAATTCGTCCAGGCATGGAATCATAAAGGGTTGACAATAAATCCTGGTCGACGTCATTGTACCATACGTCCTCGATCACAATTTTAAGTTCCGCTATTGTTTTTGGCTTTTTGTCCGTAATTTTCTTCCCCATTATCGCCCAAACATTTTCAATCAAATTCAAGTCAGGGCTATTAGATGGCCAAGGAAGTGACTTTGTGCCCGAAGTCTCTTTAAAATCAGTTACCTTTATGGAATGAATATTAAAATTAATCATTATTGCAATCATAATGCTATTGAAAACGTACCATTTTTGCCCGATGACAAGGTGCAGAATCATCTTGAAAAACTGGTTCATCAACATTTTCAGATAATTCTTCTATTGTGGGTAGAACGCCCTCGTTGATTATTTCTTTATATTTCACAGCATTCACTGATCCTTCCAGAAGAATAATTCGTCCCACACCGTAGGCTGTGTTGCATCCCCATACGATAACATAGGGAGAAAATTTCACAGTATGAGTGATGCACTCGGCACTATATCTTTCCCCTGATCTGCGATGAACAAGCTGCCTCTCGTCTGGTCCTATTAGGTTGAATTTGGATTCATCTGAAAAGATGACATTTCTCCAATCAGCAGCCGTAGATTTTTCATGCTGCTTCGTCCAATCCAGCCGTTTTCTTTTCATGAGCTGGGTAAGTAGGGGTGTTTTTGCTGGCCTCCTGGCAACAAGTCCAACTTAGGTGATCCTCTGCGTATCGTCCTGCTTGATACCGTTGTTCCTGTTTGCTCCACAAAGTCCCTTCTTAGTTGGGTTGAATTTGAGAAACGACTCCTCAAACTTAACCGCTCCAATAGCCGATCTTCTCTTTGAGTGGTTTCACGCTTCCTACCACTACCTTTTTTCCGGGATAATTCCTCAGTTTCCCGTAATTTTCTCAAAAAACGCCTAACGGATGACTCGATACACTTTATCCATTTAGCTATGTCGACATTTGACAACCCTGCATCCGAAAAACGTAATACTTTAATTTTCTCCCGTTTGTTCAAAACCATTTTCGTTTTAAAATTTGCACTTCGTTTATAAGATGTTACACTTTCAATCGCCTGAGCATAACAAATATCACTTGAAAATGTGACACCCTTATATATTCTTGCAGGTACGAAGTGTAAAAATTACCTTAATTTTTTTACAATGCTTGATCATCACCCATTTATGAGAGTTGCTCTCATTTCTGAAAAAACAGATAAAAATCTAAATCGGCTTTTTTTTTGGCCAGGGGTGTATGTAGAAAAGTTTTCCACAATTTAGAATTTGAATAGTGGGGTTGTTTTACGTACAGTATCTGGTCATTGAAGTAGAAACATCAACAAGTCATGGGAAATTGTTGCATGTTAAGTAAATATAAGCTATTAAAATTTAGTTTTTTTAACAAACATTTATTACATTCTGTGTATACATTTATTAATAACAATATTTCATACAAATGTTGTTAGGTCCGTCCGCACTGATGCACCACCAACACAGCGGGGGGGTGTTAAACAGTTCTGAGTATGCAATCCTCGTTGTACCGCTCTCTTGGCCTTCTCCTGACATATTGAAACATTTCTGTCATTGCTCCTAAGCGGCACTCGTCACTAAAGATGGCCTGAAATTTTTGGTTTGTGAGCATATTTTTAAATGTTGCAAAAACTTGAAAGAGCTGATATTGAATAACTTTGGAATTTGAAATTACGTTATTCCAATCATCAACGGTATAGTGACAATGCGTTTGAGTCCAAATAAATTGTCGTAGCTTCATTTTCATAGTTAGTTTCGGCTTTTTTGCCGGACGCCTACATTTTAAATTTTGTGCGCACAACCGTCGCCGAAATTTTTTCTCGGATATGTTGCTTCCTTCCTCCTTACAGTAATTTACTGTTATTTTAGGCCTGCGCCCATAAGATACGTCAGAGTCCGTCACTCGTCAAGCTTTAAAGCACTCAACGGATGAAAATATTGAAATCCATGCTTTCTTATGGAGCTTCGCCCATAAGCGACGTATCTCGACGTATTGACGGATCCAAATGTTGAACATTTTTCAATATTTTCATCCGTCAAGGCGCGTCAGCTATGTAGAATGAGCCTTGAGTGAACTTTCAAACTTGCAAGTTCAAAGTTGTGCAGTCAAGTTGTTTGTTTATATCCCGGCAAAGTGTTATCACAAATAGAAATGGAAGGTAAGTGAAAAGTATTTGCAAGGAATATTTGGGTACACAGATAATTACAAAATAATTTCTTTAACAGGAAAATCATTTGGAGAAAATCTGATCGAAGCGGTGCAGCCACATAATTGTCTTCACAACAAAACCCTTAAAAGTTACCGCAACAAATTGCTTAGGGAAAAGGCTTGGCGGGAACTGGCCAATATTGTTAATGGAGAAGGTATTTGCTGTGAAAGTATCCCTTAATTATACACATATGCTAATGAATTTTAATTTGCAGTAAAACAGTGCCAGGATAGATGGCGATCCCTGCGCGACCGATACGTGAAAGAGTCAGTGAGGAAGCCGAAATCTGGAAGAAGCTGTAGGAGAAAGCGGGTGGTGTTATTTCCAACCACTTTCTTTTTTACAAAAGCATGTTGCGCCGAGAAGGTATTTTGTTTGCTCTTATACTTTGTTCCTATATTTATAATTTTATACGTGTGGCGTAAAGGACTCACGAGCCCCTGCATTATTATAATAATATTTTATTTAATTCAGTAATAAAAATTCAGCAATTATAAGATTCACTAAACATATTTAATTTTTAGTACTATTTCAAATTTTTCGTGGGATTCGGAGGAGGCCGGATTAACTTCTTCTCCAGAGCTGCCCGTTATTTGAGAACTGAGAACGCAAGAACAGGAAAAATTCCAACTGGAAAGTTCGAGTTCTACGGATAGAGTTCCTGCAGTGCTACAAAGTTCATCGCCCGACTCGTCCTCAGGCCCAAATCTCGCCACTGGTACACCTGCAGCGTCTTCTTCAGGAGGCTCTAAAAGGAAGTATACTGAGATAGAAGAAGCAAGAGAGAGGTATATTAAAAAGATTCAATTTTTATTAGAAAACAATTAAAGTAGATTTTATAGATTTATGAAAGTAATGAACACCGTGACGACTTTGTTGGGCACGGAGGTAGCCAAAAAGAAGAGCAGGAACGCAGAATTCTTAGCAATGCTGGACAAAATAATGGGGAAGTTTTTGAAAAATGTGCAGGACTCCCTACAAATCGTCATCCGCAACCTGGTGTATGAAAAAAAAATTTTATTATTTTATTGCTTTATTTGTTAGTTTTGAAACATATTTGTTCTCACTTTTGAAATGTGCTAATTTTTTAATTTAATTTTTAATATTTGTAATTGAATTTATCGTTATTTTTTGTAAAGAGAAGCGGCCTCTCCTAGGTATAAGAAATTTTTGTATTGAATTATGTAATATTTTTATTTTTTGAATAAATAAGGAGGATTTTTATGCCAAGTGCTTTTTACTCCTTGGAAAAAATACGAGTGTTTTATTTAGCTATGTAAATAACTAATATAAAAATCTAAAACACTGTTCCTGATGTTCCCGCTGGATATACGGGATGCGCAGTCAAGAAGTCCTTCAGCTGCTTCCGCAACTTGAAGGCATTTTTTGCAGCGTTGTTGCTCGATATCCTCCCAGCTCTTCTCAAAGGATTGGGTGTTTCCGTCCTCCGCAGGCCATGGATTATTTCGTTTCCATTGAACCGATCCACATAGTTAGGCGGAATATACCTGCCATCATGCATTTTGACAAAATTGTGTAACACAACACAGCCTTTTACTATCTTTTCCGCCGATTTAGGGTTCATGTTCAATGGACCGAGTAAAATCCTCCAACGAGATGCCAAAATCCCAAACGCGTTCTCGATTGTCCTAGCCTAGCTCGAGACAGCCTCTTGTTGAAATTATCTCGATCAGTTGGAAGGTGCTCTCCTATAATAAATTTTAGGTGTTTAAGTATAACCATCATCTAAGACCGCATTCCCTAACCAAATTTAAAAATGTTTTAAATTTTTGCACTTCATTGCTGGCAGTAGTAATATTGTTGAGCGATGGCATATCATTAAAATTATATGTATAATAAATTATTTAAGTGCAAAAATCCTAGATGTTTGTAATCTTTATAGGTGAATATACCCCTGAAGGGTTTACCTGGATATGGTCGCATCAAGAACGGCTTCAAAGGGAATGCGGCATCCCCGACAAAGTAGTACGGGAATGGTACTTGACCTCCTGGCAAGATGTCATCCTTCGGTATTCCCAAAGTATTCTGAAACATCTTTTTGCCAAATTCGGAATGCCATAACACGCCACCGTCACTTTGGGACTCAAATGCTCCAATATCGATCCCCGTAAAGGTGTGGTCAGCGTCACACACTCCCAGTAATATCAACGAATATGTGTCTTTTTAGAGAGATATTTCATTACTCGTATTAAAAAACGAAGGAAACAAACCTTTATAATTATAAAATTCGGACCTTGGGTTTCGCGGGCAAGTCAGGTTGATATGCTTGCCATCGATAGCACCTACACAGTTCAACAAATTCCTAATTGTGTCAAAATCCTTCGCGATCCTCTTCGACTCGTTAGTGTTTGGAGCTGACCAGTAAATTGGGCCGAGTGTGTCCCAAATTACATTACCCTTTCATACACGATTCGTCGGAAACTCGTCAGTCCCACTTTGAATGCCATCGGAAACATTCGTTGGCCAGGTATCTGCCGATAAAAGAAGATAAAAAAAAGATAAAAATTAGTCCATATCTAATAATAAATCAACTAAAATATACTTACACAAAAGTCAAAAACAGCCTGCACTTTGCCGATATAGCTGGTCTATTCGATTGCTTGGTCAACTACTCCTCACCAAACTAAAAACCAAATCGAATACCAATTTCTTCATCCGTGTAGCTACAAAAAACTGCTCTGGATCGTCCTCGTACATCGTTTCAAAGTTGACTCCGAAAAACCCATGTTCGTCACGGTCATGAAAAATATATAAAAAAAAAAACTTGAACACCTGAAGATGTTATTCTATTTACACTCCACGTAACTTTTTCGTTTGCAGTTCTAAGGCAATGAGAACGTGTTGAAATTGTACATACCTGAAACATTGGGCGCACCCAAAAGCGGCATCTTTCCTCCCATACAGCCAAACATTCGTCAGCTTCCAATAGCATAATTCCTATTAAAAGAAATTTAATTAATTTCTGCAGATCCATTGTTACATTCTCAATATTCCAAATTGCTCCTGTAAAATTCCCGAGCTGTTCACTTCAATTGTCACTTAATTGGCATTTCAATATTCACTTGTCAGATGACGGATCTTAAGGGCGCACCTCTTCGTTGCCATACGGCAACATCCTTCGAGATCCGTTGAGTGCTTTAAAGCTTGACGTATGACAGACTCTGACGGATCTTATGGGCGCAGGACTTAAGACCATATTACGGATTTTCCTATCATCCCTTAGTGTCGGTTTTCGAATTCGGCGACAGTTATAACGTCAAATCAAAAACAATATACAGAAATTTCTATATATTGTTTTTGGTCAAATACTTCTAGGAGACCCACTTTTATTAAGTTTTGTAGCTTCCCTATGCACGGTAGCTACAGATACATTTTGTTTTGTAGCAATTTCCCTATAGGTGAGCCGTTAAGTATTTAATAAAACCACAATAGCACTCCTTTTTGTTTCTACTATATCTTTTTTAAGCTCCATTGTATAAACGAGTTATTCAGCATACTTAAAAAATCAAAATGAAAAGAAACACCATATTAAATTTATTTTTCATTATTTTT
The DNA here is from genome assembly GCA_959613345.1 of Tolmerus cingulatus. NCBI lineage: Eukaryota > Metazoa > Arthropoda > Insecta > Diptera > Asilidae > Tolmerus > Tolmerus cingulatus. The sequence continues at coordinate 12,689,860 of OY390712.1, read as the reverse complement.
ATTTTACAAATATGTGCTAGCCATTAGTTACAATTTTAATCCCAAACACTGTTAAGAAAAATCACCGTTTCCTAAAAATACTTGATAACTTCACTCTTGCTCATCCAAATACGAAATGCATCGAGAAAGGGTTGAATACAATATTTGTATTTAGTACCGGTTAAATTAGTAACCAATAAATTTCTCAAGTGTTTAAAATTCTTAGAAACTACCCCGAGATTGCAGATTCCTGAAAAAGAGGGCCATAAAACCTTTTTTTGGTAATAAAAATGCAGACACATTAGGAGATTTCGCAATTATGAGTGGTTTTTCTAATTCAATGACCAGATACTGTAAAGTGTAAATCCAATAAATTCCGAATGTATTTACTGTGGAGAATGAGAAAAGATGACAAAAATAAAAATAAAAAAATTGTCAAATATAATCAGATAAAGCATAGTACAAAATTGGAATTTCTACAACACAACAAATTATCATAAAACCACTTGTTTGATAATTTTACTCCTTTTGCGGGTCGAACTATTTAGTGACTAGTTTTCTTGCTTTTAACAAATTGCAAGATATTGAATAAAAATTACTAAATTAAAATATTGCCTCTACCAAAGGTGTATTTCATTTCTTGGACCAAGTTAATTTTCCGAGTTGAGTTTAATGGCCAAATCCTGTTCTCTAATCTTCCCGGTAAAATTATATGTCATACCGCCTCCCACTAGACAATTTTTAATTAATTAATTTGCATTACACTACAGAAAATCCCATTTTCTTTTTAAATTTTACCTGCAGCTTCAAACTAAACGCGCCGAGGACTTACAGTGCTCTAGGATACATCCAGAATCACCAGTTGCTAGGACAGCGTGCATTTCATCATCAATCCCACAATAAAATACATATAAACTTAATAAATTTTCAAATGCACAATCGGAGATAATGGAGACTCATACAAGTGAAACAGGGTGACGTATTCTCCCGCAGGAAATTCATCAAGAGGAGAGGATTATTGGGCTTCTTTTAGGCAAACAAACAAATTAAATTTTATACAATTCCGTGTTATACATAAAACATTGAGATCCTTCCTTTATAAAGATCCAAAGTTAGTTGCATTTGCATCTAGAAAAAATTTCCATCCGGAAACCTTTTTCTGTCTGTTTCAACTAGAAGGATGAACGTTTTCGTCTACTGTGCGCAGAAGTGCAAAATTTTATTTGTATTTCTAAATTTCAATTCGGGCAGGATATGTGATTTCTATGAGGTGAACCAGGATATGCAATTTTATAGTTTTATAGCTAGTTCTATAATTAAACATGCAATGCATACGCTTACTGAGATGCATCCATAGCTAAGTGACGTCATAGAGTAGTAATGTAGTAATACCCCTGCTTTTCTAGGAATTCACTGCGCAAATTTCAAGGATCATTTTATTTGTTCAGACGTTCTCATATTTAATTTGCCACCAGAAGTTGAAAGGCCCAAGGAAAATGGCCGAAAAATCCAGAAATGTTTTTCATAAAGGCTTGGACCAAGTGGAAATAAAAGATACATTTTACATATATAATTTAAATGCTGTTTTATTATAATTTCTTTTGCAATTATTTAACAAATAATTTAGTTGATGATAGAACTAGAATGTAAATAAAAATAAAATAGTTCGTTGAATTTTTATCATTCCTCATTTTATTTAGTTTTGTTCGAAAGGCATTATGTAAGGTTTAAAATGATAAGCACTAAGCAATATGTTAAAAATATAATTATTCATTTAAAATAAAACATTGGCCTTAAAGGGGCAATCACATATTATTTGAAAACATACCAAATCCAAAATGCATAAATATAAAATTTAATAAGTGAAAAATATAAACTAGATTTCAGGGTGGACTATTAAACAATTGTTTTTAGTTACAATATTTTTAGTTGTCTAAATCTACTACGCCTATTCAGATTTATTTTCATATTTGAGGAAGAGTCATAGTTACTCCTGCAGCGGATTATTGTACTGGTTGGTTTTGCCTTTGAGTTCTGTAAGTGCTGCATGTATCCTAAAATGTAATCTTGACTCAAGCGAGTAACCCGTAAAATTTTTCCTGAGAATGATAAAACATAATTATTTAGTTAACAATATGTAGGAGATTGCCAATTACTTTGCATCTTCCAAGGCAGCGATTGCATGGTCCTTTTTATCCTGTTCCGCATAAATAAGACCAATTTCGACAATTGCATATGGAACTAAGTAGCTATCATCTTTGATATCTTTTTGTAGATGTATCACTGCTTCTAAACATCTAAAAGCAAAAAAAAACTTAAAAAGTAGTAGTAGTTGTAGTATCAGTGTATAATTCGATATAATTTAAGCTAGTTGAAATTATGAGCAGTCGTCCATCACAGTTTGCTTTTTGAATATAATCCAAAACTGAGAAAGAGCGCTTGTAAATTTAACAAAACGGTCTTGTTCCAATTTTTTACCCGATTTTCCGATGCCATCAGAGTTGATAAAAATTAAGCTACCTCTGGCTTTTTGCATTTATTGCTGATTTTAGATAGTGTGAGGGTATTTTTTAAAACAGATTTTAAATCTAAACCGCTCCTCCGATGAAAGAAAATTTTTGGGTAATTAAAATAAGGAAATTAGTAACCTAGCTCTGATGTTTTGAATTTATTATACCATGTGTTCTGGGATCCTATAATTTAAGGATATAACGGACGAAAAATATATGTAAAACTGGATATTAAAAACTTACTTTAATGCCTGCAGTGGGCTTTTCATCATCCTGAGACATGCACCTCTTAGTAGAAGAACAAGAGCCCTATTGTCTGCATCAAATTTACCAATATCCGTTTTTGAATTTAATTCCCTGAGATGCCTTTCAATTATTCTATAAATTCCATCAGCGGTTTGTATATGCTTCCCCATAATTTTGAATGCATTCCAGACATACATTAATTCGATAGCTGGCATAATAAGGCATTTATTTTGCGCAAAATAACGTTCAGTCTTCTTGCATATAAATTTTTCCATTGGCAGAGATTTTCCAGCAATTCGCTGCTTGTACAATGGGGCATCACGCATTAAATTATCGATAGTGGCCTTCTCCGATGACGTCAGCTCATCACCGAGCATCAGAAGTACGGCTGCCTTCTGATAGGAATAAATGGTCCTGGACCACTTACTCTGCTCGAGGAGATAACTCGCATACAAGCCAGATTCCCTCCAGTTGAGTTTTAAGCTGAGTTAAAAAATCATTAAGTTTTAGCTATGGTGCATTAATGTCATAATACGAAAACCTAGTGACATACTCAAAAAATCCTATTAAGCATTTATTGATTCAATTTACACTAATTTAAGAAATTGCGGTTTAAGAATTGTGAGTATTTTTTTACAAATCACTCTTTAATTTAGGTGATTTGAAATGCGACAAATAGCTCAGAATTCTCTCTAACAACTCTTGTTTGAAAGTTACGACTTAGAATTGGCACCCTGCATAAAATATGTATAATAAAAAAATGTTTACCAATTAACCCAGAGTAATTCCCAAAAGCATAAATGATGAAATTGCGGCCACACGTTTTGCGACCGCCAAGATTTTTTATACCATGTCTGCGCATCCTCGAGATTTCCCTTCATAAATTCTAAACGAGCCTTAAAAAATAAGAACCAAACACCTTCCGGATAGAGTCTCAATTGCTTCGTTAAGATTTCATCACAGAACGCAAGATCACCCTCCTGGTGACTTAAGACGTAGCAGACGATCAGGTGGTACCCCAAAAGGGTCATCACGCAGAGAACCTGCCTGATTCCGGACATTCGGTACCCCGCCACCAAATCATTCATCCCGACTTGCTGTAAATTATATTTAAAAACAATTCAAAACCTGAACCAAATATTTTTACGTCTTTTTTTTCTTTTTAATTAGAGTATTTTGATTATTTTATTTAGGATCAATAACTCGGATATGTTAGGTACCTTATTTCCTGAAAATCCAATAAATTCTAAAAGTTTTATCACACGTGCGGGCAGCAAAGAAATCATGAGATTGAAAGTGCCCATGCCCATTCTCACTCCGCTCTCGAAATGGGCCTTGGAACTTTCTGACTCCCAATGTCGTTGGGCGAGGATTGCGGCGCATTCCCTTGGATTAAAAAATATTATACCTTACAAATTCCAGGTTTTATAAAAAATAAACTAAAAATAAATAATCTTACTTGTAGCTGCTAAAACAGTTCCTGATCTTCATTCCGCCCTTAATAAGGCTAGAAAGCGTCTCATCCTCGATGAAGGTGAGCATTGCTTTGAGCAGGAGTGCCTCAGCTGAGCAGAGTTCCGCGTGTGCCTCCATCTCTGTATACTGATTGTAATTAGTCTGCTAATAAAAAACATATTATAATATGATTACATCGAATTCAGAAAAATAAATTATTTCTATAGTAAAATATGTATTAGTATTGCATTTATTTATAATTTAAGGTAAAATGCCATCGGGCGTTAGAATTGACAGAAATTAGTTTGCTATAATAGTTCCTATTTTTTGCACTTATTGTTGTGTTTGGATACCATGAAGATATTTTCTCTAAACGAATTTTTAACCTAAACCATTCATCGATGAAAATCTTTGCTATTCGTTGCGATAGAAGAAAGCCGGTTTTCAAGTACTATCATAATTAACAGAATTTAGTTAGCTAACTCCGATTTTTGCATTTATTGCTAAGTTTGTTTAAGTATGAGAACATTTTCTTAAAAGACCTTAAAACTAAACCGCTGCTTCCTTTATATTATATTCTCATTCATTTATTTATTTTTGTATACCCTCTTGAAAGTTTTCCCAATTGTTTCTGTGATCGTATTTTTCCTTCGGTGTCTGTTGCAAACGACTACACACAATTTAAGGGCTTCTGAAGCTTCAGCAATATGTTGCTGTTCAAATGTTAGTATTGCTTCCAAAAATGCAAAGACACATGTCCCCACCGAGTGATACATGCTCGAATGCGCCCACGGTTTCATTAAACTTCGCGCTTCTTCAAATTTATTATTAAAAAAATAATTTATTGCTAATTTGGCTTCAGAAAGGGCCGTCTCCAGATCCATTGTGCAGCGCCTAGATAAAAATTTAAAGGTATATAATTTTAATAATTTGTTTAATTTAATATATAAAATAATATTACTTACCCCACTTCAATGTCAATTGCATCTTGGAACTTTAAATAAAAATGGTTTTTGTATGGTAAGTATAGAGCAGAATCAAATTGTTTGCTTTTGATTTGAAGCGAACGGAGGAATGGAATGCTTCTTATTAGTTTTTAAATTCAATATAACCCCCTTGCATGCATAAGGTACCAATCTTCAATCTTTCATTCTCTTTTTAAGAAAATTAAAAAGTATTCGAAGAAAAATATTGATAAATACATACACACGCACATATCTATATATATATATTTATATTGACTTAAACAACCTGTTAGATAACATTTTATACAACTTGCATGTGGTGTGGAATATCAAAAATAAATGTTACAACCAAAAAAAAAACAAGAAAAATGGCAAAAGCTAATGAGAGATCAAACGATAATCGAAAGCCTGGCATAACAAACTACACCTTCTGGCTTTTATCTGTTTGTAATTAACTTTGAGGCAGCAATACTAATTGCAATAAAATTGCAAAATAATTACTCTTAAATCTGTGGAGAAAAAATCCACATATGGTTGCACCGGACCCACAAATTTATGCATAGTAAATGAGCCGACTTGAAAGCAATTCGCTAAATATTCAAATTGGTCGGTTAAATATATTGGATATTTATTTTACTAAGATAAAAAAATTGCAAAAAATTAATGCTTTTAGGATTTGAGTAATCAAGAAGGAGGTACTATAAAACCCGATATATTGCGATTTTCAATAATTTTCTTAGTAAGGCTAAGGAAATTTGGCTACTAATTTTCCAAAATTTTCTCAGGAACGAAATAACTCTTAAACGAGAAGCCCTCTTCGTAAGGTCAAGTTCTTCATTAAATTAATTGCCGATCAAAACCAAGACGGACTCGTCAGATTACCAACTCAATTGAACTTTAATTCCAGTTCTAATTACCAATCAATCCCTGTGAGAGGTTAAGGAGATCATTGAAAATTTTTGAATGGTATAGACGATAATTATTCACTGTAAGATTACGCCTTTAAGTAAGAACGAAGTTAAATATATTGTAGAAATTCAACATTTTAAAAAAATAAAAAGAATTCGAGGATTGAAGGGTTTCTAAGGTTTAAATATAGGAAACCGCATATTATTTAACCCCCAGAATATTACATATCGTTACATAAATATGTTTTTTGATACGTTGAATCGTATTTTGATACTTTTTATTTAGGGTTTGCGAGGAAAGTATGAAAAGCGTTGGGATAGCCAAAAAGTTAAAATTTTAAATGGTAAGTCACTCACCTCTTCGTCTTCGTTGTCAGTTACATCGGAGCAACCAGAGTTGTCACTAATATTGCTGGTGTTATTAATTCTTCCCATAACTGCACTTAATTTTGCTTGATGTTTGGAAATCATTTTGGTAGTACTCCGTGAATTTATTACGTACTTTTACTTTTTTATTTTTATAAATATTATGGTTTATTACTTTTATTTGTTAGTTACAATATTTAACAACTACGTCGCTCTAAATAGTACGATAATATTGTAATAAAACAAAATATTTTTCCACGAATAACAATTTGAAGTAGACAGTTTTTATTTAAAAAGCTATTTTGTAAGGCTTCAACCGCTTACTTAACCAAGATTTGATTGTTACGATGATGCCTAAGAAAGTTGGAAAAAAATAGCGCGCGTCTTACCGAGATACATATCATAAGGTCTCTTGCATTGAAGTTGAAAATTGTTCGTTTCACTTTTCGCTCAAAATGTACTATATCTGTATTGATTTTTCCGGTTGTTATATTTCTTTTTCGTTTTTGATTTTAGTATAAGTAAAGCAAAAATTAAAATCACAAATTCTTACATGTTTTTCACATTTTAAAGTAAAACATTTCTCGGCTGGCAATATAACTCTATTATTTTTTTTAAAAAAAAGTGAATAAAGAAATAAAACAAGCTTTACACTTCTGTTCACTATGTCATTGAAAGTAGCTTTTCACACATTAGAGTGTTTCCACTTTCCTTTTCTTTTGTCATCTTACATCCAATTCATGATATTATTTAAATTAGTCTTACGCAAAATAGTCGCTTTTGGCACAGTCTGTAGAAATATAATTTAGAAACATCTGAGGAATTTACTACAATTTATTATTTGATAGTACTGTCGTGTGGCGTGTCATCCGAGCACCTCTAACGAAAACAAGGGATAAATCAAGAAAGACTTTAATTACAAACCTAATTAGGAAAACAAGTTATAGATCAAAAATGACTAAATGTAGTCAAACTAAAGAAAACCCCAGTTTGTCGCGTTCCCAACAACGTTTGCAGGCCGCAACGAAAGCTGCTACTCTATTTCCTCAGAAAATACTAAAATGACTGTTTCAGCAAAAGACATGTAAATGACCTCTGGTGTGGCCTGTGCAAACTTATCGTCTAATTACTCAACTATTGTAACAGCTTATTTTTCTACTTATATCATTCATTTATTTATTTTTTCGCTTCGTTACTTCACAAAGGTCTGACATTTGTTTACTCATCCTTTCACAAATCGATAGTAAAATAAACCCTAACCTGACTTACAAATGTCAATAAACGCAAAAATAAAATACCTCTTAACATTTTCCAAAGGTGCTCTTGGGGGTTTTCGGTGCATACACGAGGAAACTGTGACGTATCAAAGTCACACGTTTTACATAATGTAAAACGTAGAAAACTTACTTCGAGCTGGCGTCGCACTTTTCATCATTCTGTAGAAATGAAACGTCATTTCACTTGCGAAAGCTTTTCTTTTCACATTTCGTTCGATTAGCTTTTTTAACGAAATATACGAATTTTTTCTGAATGCTTACTTAACGAAAACAAAATTTAAATAAAAATATATAAATCGATTTACAGAATATTCATTTTTCACTATTAAGCTGTCCATATCTCACAAAATATTTTATAATATAGAAAATTTCTATCTATTGAAAATTTATTTTTCTACTTCAGCATAATAGGGCAGATTTTAGCGGACAAGGGATTCAGATTTTTTAGAAAATGTCCGCATACTATTCAGCATCAGTAATAAATGCAAAAACTTCGAGCTAGCTAATTTCTATCAGTTCTGGTAGTATCTGAAAACCGGCGTTCTTTTACTGTAGCGGGTAATACAAATTTCAGCGGAGGAGAGGGTTAGAATAAAACTTTTTTAGAATATACATATTATCAATTACCTGAAATCAACAAAAGTCCTTAATTACCTTGATATTAAACCTTCAGAAATTCTTCAAAGATAAAAACATATACGTACGTATAACACCATGGCATGATTTTTTAGATAAATATTTTTGTTTGATAGTTTGAATGGACTTTGAGGTTGGATTTAAAAGGTACCAAAACACAGTTTTTTTAACGGAATTATATTTTCTTCTCATTTTTGTTTTGCATTTTTCACTATTTTTTTCATAATAGTCAGTCAAGGAGAATGTGGGCTTGTATTTTTCAAATAAAAAAGAATATCCAATGACTTTTTAACTGTACAAATTCTTTATAACATGTCTTTTTTTTTATCTTAGTTTAACTTTGTACAGGGATTTTATTCTATCACATGAGATTCATTTACCTTTTCTTACTAGTTTTTTTTCGACAGATACTTACAAAACGTTTTACATACAAATTCATTTCGTAAAACAAACAAAAATTGTTCATTTATGAAAGAACAGTGGTGTAATTGTAAAATAAACGATTTTATAAATCCATACAAATATAGCAAGTTTTACAAAAATCTGAAAATCACCGTCTCGTCCAAATGTATAGAGGACGCTTTACTAGATTTTTTTACGTTTTTTCCGTCATTTTTTGTGTTGATATATTTTCGTGTTTTATTCATTTTTTTATACACAATATAATTGTACTTTTTCCTTTTAGACGTTTTTGGTGCCCTCTGCTTGGTAGTAAATTGCATAATTTTTCAAAAAATTTTCATTTTTATTATCAGGTTCTAACGTTGGTATCATCTTTTCATCTTTGATATAGTTTTTCTTTTTCATATATACATATATATATTTTTTTTTTTTTTTTGGTAAATATAAGAAAAAGTATCTCATCGAAAAATAAATAACAACAACAACGATAACAATGGAGAGTAATTAAACCAATTGTTACAAAATTCGTTTCTTTTTGAGGCGATATTTAACCACACTTTTTTTCATTTTAATTACTTTACTAAAAGCGCAGAAGCTTCTTTTCAATAAACAAAATTAAACAAAATATTAAATATTTTTGTTTTTCTTAAAAAATTAAGGACAGCAAAAGGCTTGTTCATTTTGTTTTTCAGCTTTCTTTATAGCATCATTATTATATATATATATTTTTTTATCTTTGTATTCCGAGAAATACAATAATTTTTTGGAGTAGTTTGATGTCCTTTTTCTTTAGAATTTTTCCTGCAATTCTTCTTGAATTTACAGACGATTTTCGCAAGTTTCTTACGTCGAATAACAAGGCTTTGAATTCTTTTTGGATTTTTTTTAGTCTTTATGAATATGGTTTTTTTTAAAATTTAATGAATCCTTCCTTTCATGAATGATGAATTCTTCTTTTTTGTTAAATATATAAACAACGTTTTTTTCGTTCCTATAATTAATAAATTAATTTTATTCAGGTTTGAGCCGATGCCATTGGACAATCGTTTGGCGCGGCTTTGATATCATGTCTTGCCAGTGCTTAATTTCAGACGCTCCAGATCCATTCTTGCCTTAAGAATTCATTTTTATATAATTTTATATAAAAAGAGAAAGAAAATTTTGTTGTTAAAATAAAAATTCTTTTTAGGTATATTTTATATTAAATAAAATCAACTACCTGCGAGCAATATCCTCCCAATTAGTTCATTTCTTCCGATATTATCAAAATCCATTACCATAACATCAAGGGAGCATTCGCGTATTTTTTCCCAGGGTACGTTAAAACTAAACGACTCATTAAATATTGGATTCAAAGTGCATTTAAAAATTGGAGTTTTTCTCTTTTCAATACGCTTTTCACCAAACTGAAGCCACACCTTCACGTATGGATCTTGAATTACATAATTTGAATGAAATATGAAAATGTGAGAATAATTTTCTTGAATATTCTGGCAAGCATATTTTATAAGAAGGGAATTTTATAATACCTGATTTTCCGTTGATATCTTTTGCCTTCAGATTCCTTGCCTTGATAAGGGTTAGAGTTAAAATTGAGTTCGATGGATGATAGCACAAAGATGATAGAAGCTCTCCACACTTATCCTTAGCTGGTGGCTTTAGTGCCTTCCAAAATGATTGCTTTCCAGCGAGATCCACCTGAAAATTTGAAGTTTTCTAAAATAAAAACTGAATTGTTTCACTTTTCAATTAATATTAGGTTTCAGAAACAAAGCCCTAAACACGGATTGTTTGCTATACCAAAATAAATTGAGTAATTTTAACTTGGTTTTTTAAGTTGATAACAACAGTTCTACTACACTTTTAGGTACATATGTATGTATGTACTATCAGAATTGATAGAAATTAGTGAGCCCCTGTTGATTTTGATAGAACGGGCATTTTCGAAAAAGAGTTGCAATCTTCTGAAAAATCCAATATCCATTTCGACCGAAGAATCTCGATTTTCGGTAACTACAGAATTTATAAAAATTAGTTAACTGGTTCTATTTTTTTGTATATACTGATTTTGGATAGTTTTAACGCATTAAATAACAGATGGACAAAAGCAAAACACAAAGATAAATAAAAACAATCTTTTAAAATATCTCACCTGACAAAGAGGTAAGAATACCTCCCCGATGGAATCGTCCCTTGAAAATCTATCGTAATCAAATACGTGCAGATGCAGTACCTATAAAAATTATTGGAGATCAGAGGAACCAACGAAAATTGCCTTTACTTGATTTTAATTTGAGGAATACGATAAACCCATTTTATTTGTATTTATTGCATGTAATATACCCTGGCTTGGAGCTTTTGAATGGGGAATCCTTCAAAGTAAAAGGTTTCATTCCACCGCGGATTTAAGGTCCTCCGTTTTATTTTTGTTTCAAGACGATGCTTTTTATCTGGTAAAAGCGTGACCCGAACGTAAGGATCTGACGTCCCACTTAAGTCTTTGGCCGGTAACTCTTTACCCTAAAAATATATATGTATAGGTATAAAATCTTCTATTCAATAAAAAAACAGCAAACAATTAAAGTAATATACAAATGCCTTGACCTTTTAGCCTTTTAAAGTGTTATATATGCAAATATATTTTAGTACTTTATGTTTTGTTTTTTTTTTGTGTATTTCGAATAGTGCTGACATGTACGCATCATTGGCATAAAAATACAAGAAACAACAATTACTTTTTATTCTCAAAATGGTCAAGTGGCCACTCCCATTTCGTGTGTTTTTTAATTATCCACAAAAATAACTTCGCACGTTACGTACAAATTATGTGTACATATGTAAGGGTAGAAAATAAAAACTTAATTTTTTTTTTATATAGAAAAGGATAGTTTTAATTTTAATTTCGTTTTACAGAAATTAGCGTTTACTCAATTAGTCAATTGTAGGTAATAAAATTAACATAAATTATATTAATAGTTTTAATAAGGCAATGACCCGAAACACACATATGTATGTACATAAAAACATGGGTGGTGAAAAAGAAGATTACTATAATAAAATGGTAAGTGAAAAAAAATGTTTCTAAACCAATGGTTTGGTTTATTTATTGATTAAAGTTTACAAATTGGACCTACCTGTAATATTTTTAAAATAAGTGTTGTATTTTGAAAATCATATTCCAAAGAGAAATGGATTTGTCCAACATTTTCACTTGGTTCTGTATTATCGATGTACATATCCACCATAGACACACTTCGATTCTTTTAAAAAAATTCAAAAGTAAACGAAATTATTGTTTAAAAAAAAAATTATCCAGCTGAGCTTGAATGAATAAATTGACTTACCGCTGTGTCTTTGCTCCCCTTATCGTCTTTATCTACACTACTTGTATCTCCTGGTGATTTTGTTTGAGGACTTGTTACCCTATATAAATTTGTATTATATTATAAGAAGTAGTGCCCTAATAAATGAAATTAAAAAACAAAATTTGCTTCGCCTGCAGAGCAGGGATAGTGCCTGATTCCTGTTAAAATGGCAGGCGTCTCCACTTTATAAGTAAATACATTATACAATTGCTTTCAACTAAAATAATATGCTGCATCAATTAAATTAAAACAGACCGGCGGATAGACATAGGGTGGAGGGTTTTTCTTAAATCCATAAAATTACCTTTGAAATCTTGTATCAGGTATAGGGTGTGATTACAAAATTAGATCAAAAAGTGCATGTCGCATTAAAACAAAATGGGCTTGGTACTGATGGTACTTTAAAAATAGGCGAAATTATTAACTACCACATTACCTTTGTTCTTCTTTTTTTCCCATTTTTTAACCTCTTCCCAGTCATTTTATTACTCTGAAACTGGCTGTTGCTGAGAGTCGTAAGCTAAATTAAGGGAGGATTCTTAAAATAGGGATAAGAAAAGCATGTCCTTACCATCCAACAGCCAGTCATGAGGCTCGAGGGAACCGGAGGCAGGAAAAATCGCTTATTTAACTTTGTTTAAGAGAGCTCAAGGTATCTTTATCCTGGTTTAAGTAGAAATTACTTGGCATATTGTGCGCCCACCATCGTCGTTACCGTAATCAACCATTTTTCCATGATCAATTAGAAAAAGGGAAATTATGTTTAGGAAGGGATGAGACCATAGAGGACACAAAGTATAAGCGTTCCAAGCCTAAACAAGAAAATCAATGGATTTTTTCAACTATAACCACGGTTAACAATAAAAATAACAAAAAGGTATAACAACTAAAATTTATGATATCGCACATGGGAACCGACAATTTAATTCATTTTTTTCCTGTAACTAATTGAACCTATATTTTATTCCATGTACACGAAATAAAAACAGGAAAAAAAAGTGGTCTGACTCGATTCCTATGGCTTACTGCCCTAGAACCTAAATTGCCTCTTGGAAGACTGAATTGACGACTCGTTTTCTTTCCCAATAAATTAACGTTTTTATTTCAGAAGAAAAATAAAAACCAAGTGAAGAAAACGAAATATTATATAAGCTTAAAAGGACGATAATTAAAACTGGATAAAACTTACTTACTAAACATACCTCCTTTCTTGTAGCAAAAAACTTTACAAGAAATTGCCAAAATATGTCGCTGGTTTATTTTTTATGAAAGCGCAACAAAATTTTAGAAATTATAAGTGAATTTTAGGGATAGTGCAGAATATTCTGCTCCGGATATATATATATATATATTCTCATAATCAGCTCTCTTTAACCTTCCATAATTTAACAGAAACCAGCATGTTTTTGAAATTATAGATAGTCACATGGGTACAAAAATAAAAACAAGTATATACATATGTACATATTATTATTACTTTACTTACCCTATTAAAGGCGTTTTCAAATTTAAAAAACCATTAATTTTACGATTAATATTATTTTGTTCTTGAGCTTCATGATGTTTTATTGCAGTTGTTGTCACCGCGTCGTGTGCTTCTTGTACTGAATACTGTGGAATTCTATTTTTTTAATTGAAAAAAAAAACAAAATTTAATTTAAGTTGTAATAATTTTACTATTAAAATGGATCAAAAAGCTCTAAATCTTTAGATGACCATCAATCCAATCTTAATTTACTTCAGAAAATTGGGCTGTATGAAACTGATCTATGTAAGTATATAAAAATTCAAATTGAATTGAATAAGAAAATCTCTACCCGAAGGAAGCTTTCTATTAAGATAATGTCTTTTGTATAGCCCGTTTTTTAATAAGTAAAAATTCCTCTCTCATTTAATGAAAGTTAAAATCGTGCCACAATGAGTAAAATAAAAACAGTAATATTTCTAAAAGCGTATTCTTCTATGCCAGTTTCAACAATTATTGCATTTTTTTTTCAGCTAACTTACCGCATGCTCCCGCTACTTGTTTCTTCATCATCATTTGGCTCTATGAATTGCAGCTGTGAACGTTTGTGACGCCACCACAAATAACCGCCAGCCAATAACAATAAAATTGTAATAATTAATCCTAAGGTCACAAGGCATCCAATTAGAATAGCGTTGGCCATATCTGAATTTTGAAGAAGATGTAGAAAAAAGTTGAATAACTTTATTTGAACAAATTTAAAAAAAAAGTACCGACCAAAATGAAGACGTAGGAGCGCTTTAATCGATTACAAAAATAATTATCAGTTCTAATAATTGAAAAGCAGTGCAGAATCGATTACTATTATAATTGTACTTACATAAACAATGGTAATGAAAGCGTCAAATTAAATTAAATTATAATATAATTATTAATTAATTAATATAAAAATTAACCACTTACCAGTGAGATGAGACAAAACATTAGTAATACATGCGGTTGGACTAATTTCGTCTTAAAATATCGAAGATTTTCCGCAAAGCAGCATTTCAAATTCTGCAGTAATCTTTTCACGCAGAGATCTTAATTCTGTCATTCTGATCGGGAAATAACTTTATTTTCTACTCCAGTAATCAGAAACTTTAAAACGAAACGTTATTACGTATATAGAAAAAAAATTAAAATTTTTGACCCCCACAAATAGAATTGGGTGAACCTATGCATATGTTTTTTAAATGAGTTAGAAAAACTTTAGTCTGAATTAAATAAAAAAAATAAATGGTACTTAGTCTCTTATTTTCCGTTTTTCTACCTTCGTATCAATTTAAACATTTGAAAACTATGTTTTCTTATAAACTAGTTGAATTCTACGAGTAAAAAAAATATTATTTTCCATAAAGATTCTCGTTCATGGCGGGCTCGTTATCTCCCCAGTTCCTATTTTTCCCTAAACAATACCTCCTCTGGCACCATGTGCTTCAAAATTGAAAACGGAAAATTTCACACCGTGCAATGTAAGAAAATTTCTGGCTCAATATACCTTGAATTATATTCAGCAGAGGCTATACGATGAGAAAGGGATACGGGCTAGCAACTTTTCTGAAGAGACAACAGATTTTTGGACAAATAATCTAGTTCAATTTCAAACTTTTGAGAAGGTAAAACAATTTGCACGTTTTCACAGAAAATTTTCAATCTCTTCCGTTTTATCGATGTAGAAAGTTTTTTGTACAACTATCATGAGCCGAACATTTCCTTTTGGTATAAAATCTGTGAATGTGGATATTGATTATAATTCAATAGTATCGATATCAATACAAATTTTGTCCTCTAACTCTTCCAATCCAACCTCCTCACCTCTTGTTCCCCTGACCAACAAAATCAATTATTTATTATCAGCAGAAAATTCCATTCAAAATGCAATATCATCAACATTTCTAAAGATATCTGAATTATAAATCTTTTTCATTATTATATGTGCTTTAAACGCCAACCAATTCCCATATAATTGAAGCTCAAAAAGATTTGTTTCATTTTAATTAATTTAATTGTTTTTTGTTTTAATTGTATGTGAAATATTTAAGAAATTTTCATCAAATTTCTTCTCTGGTACATTAAAAAGAGCTACCTTTTATTTCCCTTGCATTCTTCGTTACTTTTTACTTCCAAAATCGTATGGCAGAAGGTTATTAGGGAATTGAAAGAGATTACATGTTCCAATTAAAATACATTTATAGAAGGTCGAAGAACAGGGTGAAATCAAAATAGGGTAAAATATAACAAAATGTAAAATTTGTCCAATATTATAATAAATGTAAAAGATAGCCTTAGCCTCTTTCAAATTTTTTTTAAAGGGTTTTCTTGCAAGGAAATTCTGATCTATAAAGTCCCTGTTTTACAGATACAAAAGCTAACCGCTGATGGATATTCTTCGCGTCAGGTCCTTTTAAAAGATTTGTAGAATTTTTCAAAGTTTAGCAAAAATGGAGGGAGATTAGTGGCGAATGGTTGAAGGGAGAAAATGAAGTATAAATTTGCTAATGTACGACGATATAATTAACCTTATCTCCCTTCTTTTTTTCTCCTTCCCAAACTCTATGCCCATTTTCATTTTACACCAGGTGGGAGGGGAGAGGGAAAGATGAAGAAGCTTAAATTTACTGGGAATTTTTTGAGAGATTATGTTGCGAACAACTTGTTAAGTCTTTGAATTTTAATTAAAACTTATTAATTATAGGACCCGAGTTCATATACTTGATAAAGCAATGTGTATAATTTCAAATTCTTTAATTACATTTTAAGGGAAGTGCAGACAGAAATAAATACGAGCAGGCAAGAAATTAGCTAATACTGAATTATTTCCCATCTAAAACTTTTTGTTTGAGTATAAGAACTATTTTCATTTAATTTATGAACAAAATCTTATATCTATAAGGAAAAGGAAAAATTCTTCGCCTTTAAGAACACATACACTGAGAAAAATTTATGAAATCTTGACAACTCCGCGCAGAGTTGACAAATTCGAAGTAGAGTCTATAGAATTATGATTCGCACAAGTCTTTCGGAATCAGAGTAACTATGTAGCTTCTTTAAAGCAAACTGCGCGAGGGAATTGAAGTTAAGTTTTAGGTGAAGTTGAGTCAATTTAATTTTAAATTGGATAAACGAATTTATACATTGATGCAACAAAATAAATAGTACAATAAATAAATTTTCAATAACTGGCATTAAACTTTTTATATTTGAATAAATTTGTTTTTAATTTATTTAAAATATTAAAGGATTTTTGGGAAATTTTTTCAAGTGATTCTTTGAAACAAATCATCAATGAACTTAATGGAAATATATTTTGATTTAAAATAAGTAAAATAGCAATAATTCCTTCAGTATAATTGACTTATATACGCTATATACATGATGAAAATAAATATGGAAATGAATTTATTCAATACGAATTTTTGAGAAGTGCTTAATGAGGTAAATTGATTGAATTGAAAAATTGATTCATTTTGTTTTTGATTTCGCTAAATGTTTACTGTAGCCCACTCCAATGAAAAAATGAATTTGGTCAATTAGTAATTCTTGTTCATTCAACTTTTGTAAACTGTAATTGTAGTTCACTTAAATAAATGTACAAATTTATGTTAACAATTAAGTATTCTTCGTTCGTTGAATGAACAATAAATCCATGAGCCTTGTCGCACAAAATATTACATTTGTTTGTACTTTGGGTTTTATTACTGGAAATTCCCGGCGCCTGTCTGCTTGTCCTGTCCGCATGTTTACTACCTATGGCATAAGCAATCTCAAAATATGAATCCGTTACCCTACCCTCTAAGTTATTCAGTACAACATTTAACGCTCCTTCTGAAAAAACACATTCAGTCTTGTACTGTTATCGTATCCTTAGTGAACTAGTGCTCGATATAGTGTTGTGCAGAATAGTAAAATGGCGGATCAAGAAACGCGTGAGATTTTAAAAAAGTGGAATTTTGAGGAAATCATTGATACTTTTCAAGGTAATATATAGTGATAAATTTAATAAGATGAATTTATGTAAAAATAATAACTAACTGGATGGGTGATTATATTTTAGCATCAAAAATTACAATCAATAGATTTAAGCTTCTTGATGCTGCATCTATTAAAGAACTGATTCCAATTATTGGTGACCGGCTGGAATTTACTTTTAAATGGAAAAATTTATTTCAAAAAGAGACAGTTCATCAAGTTTGTCTACGCCATCAATTTCTCACGAAACCCCGAACAGTAATAACGAAGATTGTAGTGGAAATGTAAGTGAGAATGTTTTATTATTTATAAAATAAGTATAATATTTATATAATATAAAACAAATTTTTTTTAGATATCTGATAGTAACACAAAAGATAACGAGAATTTTGTGGTAAAAGATCAGCCATATGACCACGAAAGTGAATATCGCAAAAAAATAAAAAATTGTGAGTCAAATTACGTTCGAACACTTCTACAGAAGTCTGGTGCATTCGGTGAACTTCTTAGCGAAGAATACCGACTCAGCGGTGAATTATCAGATATTTCTAGTCTTCAACTACGTGACTTAATAGTTTCAGATTTGATTACGAGTTGTGATAGGTACGTTCATAGTTACAATAAATGATAATAATACATATTTGCAATTGATTTCAATAAAATAAATCATAATCTGGAAATGACTTACGATGTTTTAGTTACGTATCTAATGAGGGATAGCGAAGACAACATTCACAGACGAGGCAGACTTGGAGATAAATTTGCAAATAAATTACAGCGATACAG
Source organism: Tolmerus cingulatus (assembly GCA_959613345.1). Classification (NCBI taxonomy): domain Eukaryota; kingdom Metazoa; phylum Arthropoda; class Insecta; order Diptera; family Asilidae; genus Tolmerus; species Tolmerus cingulatus. Next base: position 12,671,489 of record OY390712.1, on the reverse strand, counting down.
GTCCATGAGCGGGTGGTCATCTAAACGTAAACAGTCGAATGCAGCAAAAAAAATCAAGTAGAGCTTTCAGGCAAGTATTATTTTGTCAATATCAAATTTAACGAAATTAACTAGGTTTTGAATCGAAAAATAACAATAAATTTGTCTGCTAATGTAATTTAATTTTTATTCATTACAGATGAAATAAAAAAATTGTTGTATTGGCTGAAGCATAACAATACATTCCCAGAGGTCGTTGAATATTGTTACAGTTTAGCATTGAAAAATCAATTGATGCTTTGTGAGTGATTTGTAGGTAAAAGAGGATTTTTCAAAAGAATTTGTAAAAGTCCTGCAATAATAATAAAATTAGAAGATATTAAAGAATACAATTTTTCATCAAATAATATAGTAGAAAATTTGAGAAAAATAAATAATTTTCAGAGTGCAAAATGGATTGAGATAAATGGTATCAAATATAATTTAAAGACTATATTAAATATCAGCGAAGTAACTGATCTTGATGAATTCGCCGAAATTATATTCTTATAGGGGATGATGTTAACATTTTTTTATTTGTCAAAAATTGAAAATAAAAAAGTATAATGAGCATTACCAAGCCTACGATATTGAATCGAGCTTTGAATGGTGCTATATAGAATATGAAATGTTAATTGATAAAAAACTTCGAAATTTATATAATTTAAGAGAGTTAGTATGTATACCATATATTTAAAGACAATGTATAGAATAAGTAAATTATCACTAATGGTATTAACGTTTATGGTTATTATTAAGAATATGTATTAATATATAGTTTTATATTTTCATATTAGTATATGTATAATAAATAAAAGTTTATCTGAAAATTTACGAGTATTTATTTTAATAACCTAATCCAATAAATCAATTATAAAAAATAATCAAAGTAATTAAATATGGAACTCAGAGAGTGATATTTATGATTCTTCCGATGGAATGATAGTATTTGTTCAAATCGATTCGAATTTACATCAAATTCTTTTGCGTCTAAATCAAAGTTCTAAACGATCGCAATATTGTTGCAAAGGTGAACAGTTTTACTTGAAAACATCGCTTTAATTTAGTCAATTTTTTTTTGAATCAATAATAAAAATAATCAAGCTAAATTAATAAACATTAGGATGAACTGCTAATGACGTATCTAAATTTCCTACGGAATTGATATTTTGGATCTGCCAACTACGCCAGAGAATTGAGTAAGCACCTATGCGGATTTCGCCGTATCCAACTCCGCCGCGCAGTTGAGAAAACAGAGAATCATTTGACTCAAAATATCTTTTTTCTCAGTGTACTTCCTACGTGTGACTTCTGATTTCATAATATCAAAACGTTAATCACTTTCTAAATTACAATCCCCAACGGCTCGTTTTCACGAATTAACCCTTTTATTTTTCTCAACTTTATACACTCATTCTTGAGAATAGGTAATTTTTTTTCACAAAACTGAAAACTGATAATTAAATATTTTGCAAACGTATTTTACAAAGGTTTTTCATGTGAAACCAAACAGTTGTTGATCATTAGCAGCTGTTTAATAATTGAACATAAAAATATTTCCAATCAAGCTTTTCTTCACATTTGATAACGTTATAATTACATGTTGTTTTTTTAACAGGAAGACTTTTTAATACGGTTTACAACCCTAACAATGAAATTGCGTCTGACTGAATAATTTAAGAGAAAGTTACATTTGTTCTTTTTTGGATACAAGACATGTGATTATAGAAAAGTAGTTTAAATTATGATTTAATCATTCAATTTTCTATCTTTTGATACCCTACTCGATGTATTATCTAAGAAAAACTGCCGCAGTGACTGTTATAATGTTCATACCTTTTTTTGTTACCTTTTAAGAGGCCTATATAAAGCCGTTCCACTCAAAGGAAAAAATTTTCTAGTACAACTATTATTCAGATAGAGAGCATCAACAATATCTTAAATAACTGTCCACGTTTCGTAAAAAATAAAAAGCAACTTAGTTAGCCTTAAGCGAAAATGATAAAGGCCTTTTAGTATTCACGTTATAACCCTCATAAAGGAGAGTTGAAATAAAAATGCATGTCAGAAAAGCTTGAAATAATACAAAACTATGAACGCGAAGAAAATTATTAAAGTATTTCAAAAGTGTAAACAACTGCAAAACCCTTTATTATTATTATTGTTATGTAAAGTATGGTATATACATACATATATACGTAAGTGTACACAACTTCTGTATGCTGTCCGCTTTCAATGGTTAATTTCATATTCACCTGATTTACGTTTTTATATTTTTATTTTTTTGGATGAAATTGGTCATGATTTATTCTTTTTGTAAAAAAACCGGCTGCTATCAAGGCTGTCGTGATTTTATAACAAAAAAACACTTCATTCCCACTTCTGCCGCAAAGGCATTTTGAAATTTTTAGTTCCTTGCAATTCCTTACGGTTCCTACACCAATATTTTTTAGTCTAACGGAAAACGCCATCAAAATAGTAAATACTAGCTGGGTTACCCGATTTCACCCGGTGTACGAATATTTTGCCCGCGCACCGTATTGGGTCCGTCATCTTGAATTTGCAAGTTTCGAATATATATTCGCAATAAGAAAATCTAAAACCCCTAAATACCAATTTTTACGTCAATCCCTTACTATTTAACATTTTTGGCCACCGTCTTGGTTCCGTCATTTTGAAATTAGCGAATAAAAGGCAGCCTATACATATGCTACGCCGCAGTATGAAATAAGTTCACCTCAAAAATAAATATAGTCCGATCCAATATTCAGGCGTTATAGGTCACCCGGTTTCACCCAATGTACACAAATTTGCGTTACCGTGTAGGGTCCGCCATTCTGAGTTTCCAAATTTTGACAGTAAATTCGAAATTACATCAATATATCTGAAGTTCGAAAATTAGTCCACGCCATATTGAATCCGCCACCTCTCAGTGCAAATTTCGAACATAGATTCGCAAAAAGGTATCCAAAATCCCCCAAACACTAATTTTGTGGCAATCCATTCACAGTTTCAAATTTTTGCCATCATCTTAGGTCCACCATTTTGAAATTCGTGAATAAAAAGTAGCCTATATTTTGTCCCGGAGTATGTGGTACCTTCAGCCAAAAAATGAATAAGCTCGGACTCAGCGTGTAGGCGTGATGGGCTACCCAGTTTCACCCGATCTACCAAAATGTTGGCCGCCATATTGAATCTGCCATCTTGAATTTCCAAATTTAGAAAATAGATTCGCAATAAGGACAACTAAAAACCCCCAAATACCAATTTTCATGCCAATCTGTTGATATTTTCAATTTTGGACCGCCATCTGGGGTCCGCCATTTTAAAAATCATGAATAAAAATAAGCCCTTATGTTGGGCCGGAACATGTAGTACCTTTACCCAAAAAATGAAAATGATTGGATTGACCATTTAGGCGTGACGGACTACCTAGTGTTTAAACATTTTCGTCGCCATATTGATTTCGCCATTTTGAATTTCCAAATTTCAAACGTAGATTCGCAATTAGGACATCCAAAAGCACCCAAATACCAAGTTTCATGCAAATCGCTTGATATTTTCAATTTCTGGCCGCCATCTTGGGTCCGCCATTTTGAAACTCGTGAATAAAAAATAGCCTATATGTTGGGCCGGAATATGTAGTACCTTTACCCGAAAAATGAAAGTGATCGGACTCGGCGTTTAGGCGTGATTGAGCAACAAACAAACAAACAAACAAACAAACATACAAACAAACATACAAACAAACAAACCAACTTTCGATTTTATATATATATATGATTTACGTTCTCATACATATTTATTTATTGTATTAATTGTATTAATGATTTAAATAAGCAGAAATGTGTATGCATTGTCATAGAAGTAGAATTTTATGTTTTGTTAATGTTTATGATGTCTATTCAGCTAAATATAGCACATGAGTGAATACTCTGTTGAGTTTTCAAGACCTGTGACTCAATCAAAATATAATATTCAGTAAACAGAACATTTAATATAAGACATACAGAAACTATATCAGTTTTGAAGCAAATCCACAGAAATTGACAATTTTTCAATGAACAAACAAATAAATAAACAAACGATGAAGCAAACAAACAAACAATCAGATAATCTTTCAAAATAGGCATAAATATTCGAAACTTTTCTAGCAGATTCGAAATTAATGACCTCAAAATATCCATAGTACTAATTTTCACTTAAATTTTTTGAAGTTCCAAAAATTCAAACTTCGAACGTAGACTTGCAATAAGAAGTTCCAAAGCACCCCAAATACCAACTTTCATTGCATCCCTTGATATTTTTCATTTTCGGCCGCTTTCTTGAGTTCGCCATTTTGAATTTCCAAAAACTATAGTAAATTTGAAATTCCCTCAAAATATCCATAGTAGATACTAATTTTCATTTAAATTCGTTGAAGTTCGAAAATTAATGCCACCCATATTGAATTCGCCATCTTAAATTTCCAAAAACCGAACATAGATTCCCAATAGTCCCAAGTTTTGACCGCCATCTTGGTTCCGCCATTTTTAAAATCATGAACATAAAGAAGCCTGTAGGTTGGACCGGAACATGCAGTACCTTTATCCAAAAAATAAAAATGATTGGGTCCAGCGTTTAGACGTGATGGGTTTTACCTGGTTTCATCCGATGTTCAAAAATTTTAGTCGCCATATTGAATCCGCCATTTTCAATTTCAAATTTCGAACGCAGATTCGCAATTAAGCCATCCAACAACCTCCAAATACCAAGTTTCATGGAAATCGCTTGATATTTTCAATTATTGACCGCCATCTTGGATTCGCCATTTTGAAAATCATGACTAAAAAGAAGCCCATATGTAGGGCCGGAATATGTAGTACCTTCATCCAAAAAATGAAAATGATTGGATCCACCGTTTAGGCGTGATGGATTACCTGGTGTCCAAAAATTTTAGTCGCCATATTGAATCCGCCATTTTGAATTTCCAAATTTCTAACGTAGATTCGCAATAAGAACATCCAAAAGCACCCAAATACGAAGTTTCACAGAAATCGCTTGATATTTTAAATTTCTGGTGTTCAAACATTTTAGTCGCCATATTGAATCCGCCATTTTGAATTTCCAAATTTCTAACGTAGATTCGCAATAAGAACATCTAAAGGCACCCAAATACCAATTTTCATGGAAATCGCTTGATATTTTCAATTTCTGGCCGCCATCTTGGGTCCGCCATTTTGAAACTCGCGAATAAAAAATAGCCTATATGTTGGGCCGGACTATGTACTAACTTCACCCAAAAAATGAAAATGATTGGATCCACCGTTTAGGCGTGATTGAGCAACAAACAAACAAACAAACAAACAAACAAACAAACAAACAAACCAACTTTCGATTTTATATATATACATGATTAACAAGAGTTAATGTGTAAGAGAAAGGTTCTCAATGTACTTAATAAATTCCCTTTTTGAGATACTTTAACTTCTCCCCCTTCCGCCTTAACCTCCCCCTCTATATAGCACAAAAATACATCATCGCAACGCAACGACGCAGCATAGACCTACAACATTTTCCTTGCTTGTAGACTCCACCTCTAAACATATCCCTCAGATTGCACTTAAATGAAATAAGAAAAATTTAGATACAATCTCATGGTAGAGCTGATTTGGGCTCTTCTTCTTCTTTATGGTCCCGGATATTCACCGGGAATTCACTCCTGTTCAAAATTTAATGTGAATTTATCCTTACGACCTTGGTATGCCACTTGCACAGTTTGATTACACTCAACTCTAGACCTGGGTGAGTACTATCAGTAAAGTGTGTTACTTGCGTATCTGTTGATGTAGGATTTTTTCCTAACTTAGATAATAGATATAAGATACTACATACAAAAATAAACATCCAGAAAACGGATAACGATTGTACTTCGCGCCTTACAAAATAGAGTCATAGTTACTCTCTCCTCTTTTGGTCGAGAAAATGAGAAATGTCATTATATCGAGTTGAGAGTGTTTATTTTCTGTGTCCTATCTTTAGAGCGAGCGACAAAACGGAATTAATCATGTATATATATAAAATCGAAAGTTGGTTTGTTTGTTTGTTTGTTTGTTTGTTTG